>CM033733.1:25400388-26754506 GCA_019671005.1 Hibiscus mutabilis | reverse complement strand
CACTCCATTCTGCCTTGCTTCGTTGTGGCATTAACGGTCCATCGAGAATGATATCCCAAAGACGATAGTCTTTGCCTCTCATGAAAAACATTATCCTATTCTTCCAATAGGCATAATGTTCACCATTGAAGAAAGTTGGCTTGTTAATGGATTACGCCATGGAAACTGATTGATTGATTGTTGATCGAGGTAGCCAAGATCACCTCAATAGGATGTTAATCCTTCTCGATTGAGCCTCACTCTAATACCAATTGTTAAGCTCAAAGAATCAATCAAAATATGTTGCCAAGTGGTGGAGAAGTTGCTATTGGGTGATTTTTTGCGGGAAGCAAAAATATAGAAAATTGAACACAAGAATTTAGAGTGGTTCGGCTTTCTAACCAAAGCCTGCATCCACTACCTTAACTTCCCAACTAAGGATTTCCCAAATCCACTAAGAATTTCTTCCCCTTTTAACAGGCTTAGGAGGCAACCTTTATAACCTAGACTCAATTACCAAGCCAAGTATCCAAAGCTTACAACCCAAGCATTGGGAATCCTCTCTGACAAAAAAAAACCAAAGCAAACAATAAATTCCTCTACAAGGTATGTGTTTGCACTCTTGCTCTCACTCAAAATCCTATAACACTTGAGCATACATTGACAATTTGGCTCACAAGTGTTTGTCTGTACAAAGAATGATAATTAAAGCCCTAAGGCACTTTTTCTATCATAATAGATGTTGGCAATACAAGCATTAGTTGTTGCTGGTGCTTCAAGGGTCCTTTTATCCTCCCAAATGAGTTCCTAGTCGTTGGAGACCGTTGGGGATGATTTGGAGCTGTTGGGGACAAGTTCCAACCTGAATTTCCTCTTCTGATGATACAGGTATCGATACATGGGTTACCCGTATCGGTACGCCTATATTTGGAAGTAGTCGTTGGGCGTGCTTTAGTAGACGTGTATCGATACACTTGATAGGCGTATCGGTTCGCACTTCTTGCAAACTAGTCATTGGGCGTGATTCAACATACTAGTATTAATTCGCTTGATATGCGTATAGGTACGAGCTTCTTGGAAACTATCCGTTGGGGTTTGAAAAACATAGGGGGTCGCTACGCGTATAAGCGTATCGGTATGACCCTAAAATGTATCAATATGAGGTGTAACCGTATCGGTACGGTCGTGCTGAAAACTTGAGTTTGGCTACTTTTAAACATTTTAAACGCTTCCAAAACCTTTTGAAAATACCTCAAACTTATTTTCAAGTTGTTTGGACTTAAAATCATTTTTGAAATCTTTTCAATTTAGTCCAAAACTAATTTTCAATTATTATATCAACACAAAAATCCTAACAGTTTCCAAAATAGTTGAATATTCCTCAACAACTTGCGGAACTTGTTGTTCAATCTTCGGTTCAGTGATCTGTGGTTGATCTCGAATTTCATTAAGTTTAATATTTCTCCTACTTCATTTTTTGAAAACAAATTCTCTTTCTAGGAAGATTCTTGTTCGAAAAACACACTTTGTTCTTGGTAGGATTGAAGAAATAATATCCTTTAATTTCTTTAGGATAACCTACCAACAATATCCTTTAGTTTCAATACTTCATTTTAGTGTAATTTGTGAGACAATCCCACATTTATTAAGAAGGTCATCTAACTCTAAGAGTCTTAATGCTTTTTCCTATTTGGTTCTGTACTTTATTTTTAAATTCCTTGAACTTTTCAAGGGCTTCGTATTGATGTTGCATTAGGTAAATCTACCCATATCTACTAAAGTCACCAGTGATAGTAATGAAGTATTGAAACCCTCATCTGGCTTGTTTATTCATTGGTCCATACACATCACTATGTATTAAGCTAATAAATCAATTGCTCACTCACTTTTACGATTAAAAGAAGCTTTGGTCATCTTTCCCAGTAAGGAAGGCTCGCACATCAAATTGTTCAAAAACAAATGAATCCAAAAAGCCATCTTTATGAAGTTTTGAAATGTGTTTTTTCACTTATGTGACCCTAGAAACAATGCCAAAGATAAGTTTGATTTGGTTCGTTTATTTTTGATCTTTTCATATTTATGTTGTAAATAGAATTATCTTAATCCAAAATATAGAGTCCATTTATTAATTATGTCACACCATAGAAAACATTATCGAGATAAAAAGAACAACAATTATTCTTAATAATTTTCTCAAAACCAATCTTGCCTAAACAAGAAATCAAAAATGATGTTTTTAGTCAAACTAGGCACAAAATAACAATACTTTAAATATAAATTAAGTCCACTAAGCAATGATAAAGTATATGTTGCTATAGCTAATGCAACAACTCTTGCTCCATTACCAACTTGTAGGTCCACATCTCATTTTCTCAGATTTTTACTCTTTGTAGTCCTTTATAGATGTACAAATATAAGAACCACAACCGGTATCCAATACCCAACTAATAGATGTTGATAAATTAATATCAATAACATAAATATCCGAGGTGGACACTCTGCTTTCATTTGCCTTCTTGACTTTTTCAAGATAAATGGGGTAGTTCTTCCAATGACATGTCTTATTACAATGGAAACATTTTCCTTCTAGTGACTAGTGAAAAAAGTTCACCTCATTCAACTTGTCCTTCTCAAGGACCGATCGCAATGATAACAAATTTGTATTCGCCATAATAAGTCTACAATAATAAAATATGAATTTTGAGTATGTTTGCCAAGTTTGTTTGTAAAAGGACTTTATACTCCCACTACTTTTATTAAACTTAATAATACTCATATATTAATGTCGAAAATACTTCCTGTAAAGTTTTTCTACTGGGTAAGGATCCTGATAGCTCTCTAACGAGCATGTTTTTCCTCCTCATTTATGGATGATTTGTCCTTACATTAGTGTTTCATGCATTTAGTTTTTCCATTTTTGGTTTGTTATTTGCATTTTCGACAACTCTTATCATTTTTGCTCATTTTCTACCTTTCTACCGCTTTGTCATTGTAAAGTTAATGTCCCTGCAAAGGAAGTTTAATCACTACAGCTAGGTTCATCACTGCAGCAGCCAGCAGTTTAGATTGCTAAGAATAAGGATGAATATACAAGTTGTATAGTTTGTTACACCAGATTTAGTACATCAACCCTTCACACATCACCTGAAGGATAGGTTTCCTTATCCCGACAACCTTTAAAAGGAAAATTTTAGAGGGGAGAGAAATACACGAATCCAAATTATCATTTCTTCATCATTTTTAAAACCATACGAAGCTCCTCCCATGGCCGCTTAAGCTCACCTTTTTAGAGAACTGAGGCAAGACGAGACAGAATCCTTTGTGGAAACGAAGATCCATGTGCCAAAACAAGGGGAAATGTGTTGAATCTCTTTGAAGCTTACTAGGAATAGAGGTTTCATTGAAATTTATATATTTCTTTGTATTGAATGATGCTGATTTGCTCTTTTTTAGCTTGTTTATGAACTCAAATTATTTTGGATTTTAAATTCAATATATTCTGATGAGCTTTCTTTTGTATTTCAATTGTTGGATTTGAACATTGTTTGCATGGAAATGTCTAGCATAACCATTGACATCGAGAGATGCAATGACAGTTCAGATTAACAAGTCATTACAACTAAAGTTGGATAAGGATGCAATGAGAGTTGATCCACTTGTTCGATAATGTGTAGTTTCTACCATCAATAGAAGTAGGGGTAAAGCTACATGTTTGAGTCACTGTTGAATAGTTGAAGGAAAGCCAATAAACAAGCTTAATATTATTTGTTAATTAAATCATCTTATGTTGTTGCCTTGTTGCACATGGTAATCTGCTGAATTAAACCGAAGGGATCCAGTTCCTTAATTAATATTTTCTATCTTTGTTAATTTGTTATTTTTGCTTCCTCATCATTATTAAATTCAAACCTTTTTATATTCCTTTACTGACACAAGTACACTCACAATCCTTTTTATTTTCAGAATTGCTTGCAACAACACAAGAATACAACTAAATACTTGTTTTAGTGGGATCGATATCTAGCAGAATCTACATGTTAACTATACTTTCATTGGCAGTGTACGCTTGCACAACTAGTGTGATGTTATTTCACTGATCAAGTTTATGCGCCGTTGCCAAGGATGGCATTATTTGGTGTTTATGTTTTTGTTTGCAATTTTATTTCATTTGTTTAGTTCGTAGTATTACTACTCTATAGTTTTTTTGTTGTTTTCTTTTATTATTGTTTGCATATTTGTTGTTATATGACCATAAGTTCTTCTACACAACTTCTCACACCTAATCCAGAAATTGAACAAACTTTTAGAAGAAGACTTCAAGAACAAAGTGAGATAGCGAGATAGGTCAACAATGATGGTATATCGATATTGCCCCCACAAGATCCTGAAAATCCATCGTTGCATCCACCAACTCAGATTCATAGTATTACTCATCTATATTTTTTTGTTTTCTTTTGCTTTTGTTTGCGTATTTGGTGTTGTATGACTAGAAGTTTTTCCACACAAATTCTTACACCTGATCTAGAAATTGAATGGATTTTTAAAAGAAGATTTCAAGAACGAAGTCAGATGGTGAGACAGGTCAACAATGATGGTATACCGATATTGCCCCTACAAGATCCTAAAAATCCACCATTGCATTCACTAGCTCAGATTCCAAATAGAACAATCTAAGATGTTGTGGTTCCTCTTTTGGATGATTTACAACCAGGAGTTGTTCGACCACCTATTCAAGCTGGAGATTTCGAGTTGAAGCCAGTCATGTTCCAAATGCTCAACTCGAATGGGCAATACGCTAAGTTTCCACATGATGATGTCAAAGAGCATATTCAATCATTTTTATTAATTTTACTTCTTTTAGTCAACAAGGTGTTCCTGATGATGCCTTACGTATGCAATTATTTCCATATTCTTAGTAGGGAAGAGCTCGTACATGGTTTCATGCATTTTCTACCAGATCTATCACTTCATAGAATGACCTCACAACATAGTTTGTGTTACATTTTAATCCACCGACAATGAATGAGGAATGATATCACTGCTTATTATTAGTTGGATGATAAAACTCTCCATACTATATGTGAACGCTACAAGTCGTTGTTGCGACGATGTCCCAATCATGACCTTCAACAAGAAACTCAAATTGAGATCTTCTACAATGGGTTGAATGTATCTGCAAGACATCTTGTTGATGGATCATCTAATGGACCTTTACTTGATTGCACTTACAATGCCGCTGTTGAAGTGTTGGAGCAATTTGCATAAAATGATTCTAAATATCCTATTTCGAGAGTTGCTTCATGCAAGACTGAACCAGGAGTGTTTGAGCTGGATGATATTTCTTCTCTTAAGGCTCAAATTTCTTCTTTGGAGAATAAAATCAAGAATATGGAAGACACAAGTGAGGTTGCTCATATTCAACTTGCTAAACAGACAACTGCTCATGTTTTCTCTTATAAGATTTGTGGTGAAAACCATAGTTATGAAGATTGCCCATAACATGCAGAAAATGTGAGTTATGTTAGCAACATGCGAGGCAATACCATGGGAAATTCTTACAATACATCTAATAGGAAATCTTAGGGAAATTCTAGTTCTACGCAAAACACAAGATTATTCCGATCTAGGAATAATACTTTCCAAGGAAACTCTAGTGTGTGACAAGATAATTTCAGTTATTCACAACAACAATATAATCCACAAGCTCCATTACAGTCATAATAGAACAAGTTGCCAAATCAATATTCTTCTCCACAGAATCAGAAATCGCAGTATGGAGCGCAATCACAATATTGTGCACCTCCTTAGATACAAACTAGTCACTATGCTCTGTCATCCATATATGATCCTTTTGCTATTTTTCAGGAAATAATGAGAGAACACTTATCTCAAACTAAAGCTATAGTACAAGGTCACTCTTCTTCGATTCGTACTTTGGAAGCTCAACTGGGGCAGTTAGCTACCGATATGAACTCTCAACAATCGGATACACTTCCTAGCAATACTGAGAGCCCGGTAAACATGGGAAAAGAACATTTTAAGGCTATCACTCTCTGTAGTGGTAAGCCAACTAGTGATTTGACTCAACAATCACCCATTTCTATTCACGAGCAAGGGGAATCTTCAAAAACTGATCATTTGCTGAAAGATGGAATGGAGGTTGGTGTAGAGGATGATATTCCTTCTGTTATTACTCCGTTACCAATAGTTTTGCAATCTAAGTTGTCGACATAACTCTAGATATTGGTGTAATCTGCAGATACCCCATCTCCATCTTATCCTCAAAGGTTCAAGAATATTGAGTATGATGCTCAATTTCAATTCTTTCATGATACTTTGCAACAGCTCACGGTACAAATTCCCTTCATAGATGCTCTTACGCAGATTCCAAATTATGCAAAGTTCGTGAAGGAAATCTTATATAAGAAGAAAAAGCTTAGTGCCATAGAGACCATTGTACTCACAAAAGAGTGCAGTGCGCTTATCTCTAATCCTTTACCAAGGAAAATGAAAGACCCTGGTTGTTTCATGATTCCATGTTCTTTTAAAAATCACTACTTGAACAAAGCTCTTTGTGATCTTAGAGCCAGTATTAATATGATGCCATTATCTAGCTTTTTGAAGTTAGGCATCAAACAAATGAAAGCTACTATGGTCACATTACAATTAGCTGATCGTTCTTTAACTCATCCAAGTTCACAAATTAAAGATGTGCTAGTTCGTGTGGATAAGTTTGTGTTTCCAGAAGATTTTATTATTCTCGACTATGAGGTAAATAAGAATGTTCCTATTATTCTTGGCTGCCCGTTTTTAGCAACCATAAGTCTATTATTGATGCCTCAAAAGGAGAACTCACAATGCGAGTTGATAATGATCAAATTACTTTTGGGATGTTTAATGCAGATTTAGGGAGAAATATGGAGGAATGTCATCATCTTGATGTTTTAGAAGATCTAATTCAAGAAGACTTGCATCACCGTAGTATACTTATTGCTAAAGACACTGATTTGACAACTGTTGAAGAAAATCTCCCAAATTGTGACATCATTGTAGAAGTGCTTTCAGTTGCTGTTCAACACAAATGGCAGGTTGAATCCTTAGATTTGGCAAACCTTACAATTTTTACTTTCAAACCGCCTATTGAAGAAGCTCATACTCTGGAATTGAAACCCCTACCTACAAATCTCAAGTATGTATTTCTTGGTGATAAGGATACACTCTCAGTTAATGTCTCTGCAACTTTAGATGGAATTCAAGAGGTTAAGTTCATCAATATTTTGAAGCAGCACAAAAAAGCCATTGCTTGGGCTATTGCGGACATTAAAGGCATTAGCCCATTTTTGTGCATGCATAAGATCAAGTTGGATGATGATAGTAAGCAGAATATTGAACCTCAACGCTGACTCAATGATAAGATGAAAGAAGTGGTCAAAAAAGAGATTCCTAAATGGTTGGACGCTGGTATTATCTATGCAATATCTGACAGTGTGTAACATCCCAAAATATAGCTTAGAAGTATATTGGTAAATTGAATAAAGTTCAATTTGATTAAAGACACCATTAGAATGAATAATTAAATAGTTTAAGGACCAAATTGTTGAGTTGGAAAGTATGATAGCTAGTTAAGGAATAATTTAAAAATATCAATTTGAATAGAAAGAAACTTAAGTGATCAAATGTTAATGACTAAAAAAAAACTAGGAAATATTACAAGATTCCATGTTTAACTAAACTTTGTTAAGGGATATATACATTTGTCATGCCTTAAGCAAGGCAAGCATTTTTGAGGAAGGTGGGATTCGGCACTTGGAAAAGGAGGATGAAACAAAACTTCCATCTCCTTCTTCCATTTCTTCCATAACTGAATGCTTTGGTAGAGAGAGAATAGAAAAACAATTGCAAGGATAAGCCATTAGAAGAGCTCAATCTCAATCAATTTAAGATTTTTTTCGAATAAGCTATAGGAGAGGGTAAGAAGACACTCTTCCATTCTTTGATTTAAGTTTTGAATTGGGAATTCCATGCGTGATGTGATGATTTTAGAAATTGCTTGATAAGAATCAATTTAGGTCATGTATTTCTTGAAAGATTCAAGTATTATTGATATAAGATGAATAATAGTGACCATTGTAAATGTGTAACTTAGTTGAAATAATGAAATTCAAGGTATTGATGTAATTCAAGTGGTTAAATAGATTGTTGTTCAATTATGAAAATGAGTTTGGAACTTGAATCTAGTCTTATTGCTAGGTAGTATTGTCACTGGACTATTTTGTGAATTAAGGAAGAAAAAAGGGGGATTTTTTACAAGAGAAATTGACAAAATATTATCTTCTAAAATAGGGAATTAAATTATAAGAGAACTAGGACTGTTTCACTACAGTAAAACCATTTTTGGGAATTGTCTAGAGTATGTATAAGTGTACTAATGTGCTTGGGACAGTTTGGAAGTGGTTAAGCAAGAATGCCACTGTTTTGGAATTCATGAGTAAAATTAAGAATGTTTGGTATGTATAAATAAACAAGTATGAAAGTGAAGCTGCTTATTAAGTTCGAAAGTAAGTTCATGTGATTAAAGGATTAATTTGGGGCATGGTGAATGATTCTACCTGCTGTGATCGAATATATATATACATGTGTGGAAGTTGTCCTGTTTCAGTGCCTATGTACATGTAATTGGATTGATTCAAAATTGAGTATGTGTCAAGTATTAAATCTGCCCTGTTTTGATGTATGAATATGTATATAATTTGAATTAACATGTTTCAAATGTCATCTAAGTGATTAAACAAGCTAGAAACTCAAACTAGTGAAATTGCCCATAATGCTTTGTTCTGGGCAGTAACTTTGGAAAATCACTATAAACTGTACAAAGGAAATTTAAGGCTGGAAATTTTATGGATAATGCCATAACATGTCTAAATTCATTAGGAGAAAAATAACTGAATTCTGGATTGTAGAATGAATTGTAGAAATGAAACTCTAGGGACAATGCAAACTGTCCAGGGGTGTAACTTGACCTGTCTTTAAGTTAAAAACTGTATTAATTGGCAAAGAATTAAAATGCAAGGTCTATATTATCAGAAAGAAAATTAAGTTAGCTTTCCAACGGTGTAAACCAAATGAAATTTTGACGTACGGAATGAAAGTTATACATATTTTAGTAAACAGTGCACAAGCTTCCAGGCAGCAGTAGCCTTAATGTTTTGAAATGAATGAATTATGTGTATTGTTGCCCTGTTTGAAGAAATCAATGTATCTTGTCTTGACCTTGATTTACTTGTATGAAATGTTAGAGCGAGAAAAGAACATTGGAGAAGGGTCTAAGGATGAGCATTCGAAAGCTAAAAACAAGGGGATTTGGATCCAAGATTAGCTAAGCTTGGAGTATTGTGAGTATAGTTTAATATAGGGTTGAGACTTAGGTCCTAACCAAAGATGCATGTTTGTTTCTTGTTATTTCATTCCATGTTAATATACTTGATTTAAGCTTTGTTGTGATGAAAAAGTGGAAGAATGGTTTAAGCTAAAACTTGGGATCTAATAGTAACATGTATGTTGTTGAATTATCTAGGAAGAAAAGTGAAAACAAATGCTTGAACCTTGATGCCTTGACTGTGATTAATTCGAATGAATACTTGGATGTACCACTATGATTTAAATACTTGTTAACATGATATAAATCTTGAATTAAAGATTTTGCTTGATGCCTAAGAAATGGCATATGTTAGTTGCTAGCTTGAATGACAAGATTAAATTGCAAAGTGTAGAGCTATGGCTCAATTGGCCTAAGGGCTGTATATATAAGTATGATCTTGCAATGTATCACTTGAAATGATCCTTGAATAAGCTGTTGCTTGACTTAAACATGTAATACTTGAATAAATGATTCATAATGGAACAAAGCCTTGATTGTTAGTGGTCATAGGTAGGATGGCATGCCATAGAGTCTAGAGCTCTTTGTGTTGGCTGGACTAC
This sequence comes from Hibiscus mutabilis, assembly GCA_019671005.1. Lineage (NCBI taxonomy): Eukaryota > Viridiplantae > Streptophyta > Magnoliopsida > Malvales > Malvaceae > Hibiscus > Hibiscus mutabilis. The sequence continues at coordinate 26,744,549 of CM033733.1, read as the reverse complement.
GGTCCAAGTCTAAGGCCCCTAATTGGCGACAGACAGATGGTACGTATGTGTTGTCTTTGACGACAGTAGGAGGGTTGACCAGTACTATGGTACATCTTGTGGCGACAGTTGGTTGGAGACTCGATTACCTGGACAACTAAATACCAAAGGCTTAAACTAAAGAAAGCAAATGAGAAATAATTAAAGAGTAAAGCTTGCATGGTACTTGAGTGTCTTGATACTTGAACTACTTGATACTTGAATTACATGATACTTGAGTTTCTTGATATATGAGCTACTTGATACTTGAATTACATGGTACTTGAATTACTTGACACTTGAATGCCTTGATACTTGAATTACTTGATACTTGAATTGCTACTTGAATGGTTTATAATACTTTTTGCATCGATGTGTGCCTAATGTTTTGCTTGAAATGATATGTCACCTAATTTGAAAATGATAAGTATGCATTTAAAGCTTGAATTCGAACTGCTTCCAACTTTGACTATTCTCAAACTTAGTTAATTGATACATGTCTTAACAATTGGTTAGAACTAGTTACTACCTCACTAAGTACATTCTTGTACTTATCACTCTCATTTCCATTCTTCCCAACCACAGGTTAAAGGATTCGATAGTTGCTTGATCCTGAAGACTGAATTCTCGAGCTAGAAGCAAGACACAAGTATAGCTAAAGTATGGACATACTTGTTTTGTACTTCCCTAGTTGGTGGCACTTAGTTGTATATAATGTCTAGTGCATGCATTTTGAACACTTGAACTTGTATATGTATATATATCTTAAATGGGCCTATCATGTTATGAACTTGGTGGTTACTGTAAATTAACTAATGAACTATAATTCTATGTAATGGAAATGTATCTTCCTGGGCATATAAGTATTGATATGTGTCTAATGAATGTTCAAAGTAATTGACCTAGACTATTATGTTATTTGAATGTCTTGTGAAAGAATATAGTCTCTTGTGTAAACATACCTTTTTGTACTATTTTTATAAGCTTGAATGGTAAATGCCGAAAGGTAAGGGTAGCATATGCTTGCTTGGAATCAAGGTACGTGTAATAGATCATGATTTGGAAGTTATGCATGAAATGATATATGTAATCAAGTTAATGAACAGTGGAATGAAAATGGAAACTTGTTTGCTTTGTGGTTTCGAATGATGATGTTGTATGATGATGACAATTGAAATTTTTGGTAACCTATAATGTATGTAAAGGTGATTACTTACATGATAAGTTTTAAATGTTTAGTAACTAGCTAGTTAAGTAACTCATCTAATAGGGATGAGTTCACCTATTCTTGCCTTGTTCTTGCTTGTATTGTACGTTAGTAATGCTCTCGAACCAGTTTGCTGCCAACCCGGGTAGGGGGTGTTACATTTTATTGGTAATCAGAGCTTTTTAGTCGGTTCTAGGACTAAACCGGGCTCTCTTGCATCATATAGAATGCTTGTGCCACCTAGAAGACTTGTAATGTATAGCTTGTGTCTTTGCTTAACAAAACTGAACTCTTAATTGTTCTATTTAAATGTAGAATGTCTGAAACAATGCTCGTTTGGGACGATGAAAGTCCTGTAGGCTCCTCAAATGAAGAGGATAGTGTGAGGATGGAGCAGAATCCTCCACAGCAACAAGCTGAACCTAGAGAGCAAGCTCAACCTTGATTGTAAAATTGAACTTAAGACTAAAATTGTAAAACAAAGCCTTGTAGTTTCGAACCCAATAAGAGGAATTACAAACATAAGCCTTATCTGTAGAATATGTCCCCTATTCATTCGGAATGTACCCTTTGTTGTTAAACTATATGTACTACCAACTTGTGAGTTTGATCTAGTACTGGGACTAGATTGGTTAAACAAGCATGAAGCCTGGGTAGATTGCCTAAATAGGAGACTTTACCTCTGGGGTTTAGGAAAGGAATCAATTCTTCTAATTGATAAGAAACCGACCTCAGTCTTCACTACTATGGTCTTACGAGATGAACTTGAATTTGCCTTACCTAGTGTGCCTATTGTATCTGAATATCTCGATGTTTTTCACGAGGAACTCCCTGGTCTCCCTCCAATCAGAGAAGTAGAGTTCAGGATCGATGTCCAACCTGGAACAACTCCGGTGTCCATCAAACCTTATCGAATGGCACCTATTGAGTTGAAAGAACTCAAGAAGCAACTCCAAGAGCTACAAGACAAGGGTTTCATTAGGCCTAGCTCGTCTCCCTGGGGTGCTCCAGTCCTATTCGTGAAGAAGAAAGATGGGACTATAAGACTCTGTATTGACTACGGACAATTGAACAAGCTTACTATCAAAAATCGATATCCTCTTCCTAGGATTGAAGATCTGTTCGACTAACTCAAAGATCCTGCAGTATTCTCAAAGATCGATCTACGATCGGGATACTACCAAATGAGGGTAAAAGAAGAAGATGTACCAAAGACAGCCATTCGTACTCGATATGGCCATTTTGAATTCCTTGTAATGCCATTCGGATTAACGAATGCTCCAGCTACTTTCATGGATCTCATGAACTGTGTATTCAAGCCCTATCTTGACAAGTTCGTAGTAGTCTTCATTGATGACATTCTAGTATATTCTCGGAATAAGGAAGAACATTCTGAACACCTTCGAATTGTATTGCAAACTCTCCGAGAACGTTAATTATTTGCAAAGTTCTCTAAATGCAAATTTTGTCTATCGGAAGTGTCGTTCCTTGGCCATGTCATCTCGGCAGAAGGGATTAAAGTAGACCCGAGCAAAATTTAATCCATCCTAAATTGGAGACCTCCGAGGAATGTTGGTGAGGTTAGAAGCTTTCTTAGTTTAGCCGGGTATTATCAAAGTTTTGTCAAGGGATTCTCATCCATTGCCGCAAGTATCAGGAAAAGAGTACACTGTTTACAGTGATGCATCTTATTTGGGACTAGGATGTGTCCTAATGCAAGATGGAAACGTGGTAGCTTACGCTTGAAGGAAACTAAAACCACACGAGTCAAACTACCATAAACACGATCTAGAATTGGAAGCTATCGTGTTTGTAGTCAAAGTCTGGAGACATTACATGTACGGGGAGAAATGTAATTTGTTCACAGACCACAAGAGTCTCAAATACCTCTTAACTTAGAATTAAAGATTACGATTTAGTTATCGACTACCATCCAGGGAAAGCAAACGTGGTTGCTTATGCCCTTAGTGAGAGACCATACTCGGGTAAACCCTTAATTCTAAATCCTAGAATAATTTATTCGAAATGTTTCTTTTGCAAGTAACCATTCGAATTAGACCTTTCTTGACTTACAAGTAACTATTCAAAAATCTCCCTTAATGATCTTTTCCATTCGTTTATGGCTTCCTTGGGTATCAATGCTCATTTTTGTTTATCCAAAGGATGGAAATTATTGTCTGAACTTCAAGTTCAATCTAGTCTAATCTCGAGAATCAAAGAACTCCAACAAATTAATCCAGATCTTTAGAATATCATGTCCAAGCTAGACTCTGAGTCTAATTCTGACTTTTCCCTTAAGTTGAATGGACTCCTCTATTTCAAAGATAGAGTATGTGTTCCTAACAACGAAGAACTAAGACATGAGATGTTACAAGAAGCTCAACAAAGCTCTTTCTCGATTCACCCTAGATCGGTTAAGATGTACAAGGACCTAAAGCCACTATACTGGTGGCCAGGCATGAAATCAACTATCACAGACTTTGTTTCAAAGTGCTTAACTTGTCAGAGGGTCAAAGTCGAGCATCAAGTCCCCGTTGGATTGCTCCAACCAATCGAATTCCCTCAGTGGAAATGGGATCAGATTACAATGGACTTCGTTACTAGTCTTACTTCCACTCCAAGAAAGAATGATGTTGCATGGGTGATTGTTGATAGATTCACAAAGTCTACTCATTTCATCCGTGTTCGAATGAACATGAGCTTGGAAACCTTAGCTGAGCTATACATCTGGGAAGTGATTCGATTACACGGTGTACCTACAGCTATAATCTCTGATCGAGACCCCAGATTTACCTCCAGATTTTGGAATTCCTTGCAAAAAGCCCTTGGAACCAAAGTGCATTTGAGCACAGCCTTTCATCCTCAATCAGATGGACAATCTGAAAGAGTCATCCAACTACTTGAAGACATGCTATGTGCTTGTGTTATAGACTTCGAAAAGAACTGGGAAAAATCTCTACCCCTAGTAAAGTTTGCTTACAATAATAGCTACCGGACATCTATCCAGATGGCTCCCTTCAAAGCTCTATACGGAAGGAAATGTAGAACTCTTTTTTGCTGGTCTGAATTGGGAGAAAACAAAGTATTGGGACCTTAACTACTCAGAGAAACTGAGGAACAAGTTCAAATCATACATGATAGATTGAAGCAAGCTTTTGATAGACAAAAAGCCTATGCAGACTTGAAAAGAGAGACATCCAATACAATGTTGGAAACAAAGTCTTCCTCAAAGTGTCCCCTTGGAAGAAAGTCTTTTGGTTTGGAAGAAAAAGGAAACTTAACCCCTGATTCATTGGACCATTCAAAATCATTAAAAGGATAGGGTTAGTGGCCTATCGATTAGCTCTTCCCAATGAATTTGACATGATTCACAATGTCTTTCACGTATCTATGCTCTGAAGATATCGATTTGATCCATCGCATGTTCTAGAACCTGAAGAAGTAGACTTAAATCTCGACTTATCATATGAAGAAGATCCAATACGAATACTTGACAAGGAAGTTAGAAGACTCCGAAACAATAATGTTCCCTTGGTGAAAGTGTTATGGAGGAACCATAAAATGGAAGAGGCAACTTGGGAACCTAAGGCTATGATGAGAGATCAATATCCTTACATGTTCGATTCAGGTAAATTCGAGGGTGAATTTATTTTAAGGGAAGGAGAATTGTAACATCCCATAATATAGCTTAGAATTATATTGCTAAATTGAATAAAGTTCATTTTGATTAAAGACACCATTATAATGAATATTTAAATAGTTTAAGGACCAAATTGTTGAGTTGGAAAGTATGATAGCTAGTTAAGGAATGATTTAAAAATATCAATTTGAAAAGAAAGAAACTTAAGTGATCAAATGTTAATGACTAAATCGAAAACTAGGAAATATTACAAGATTGCATGTTTAACTAAACTTTGTTAAGGGATATATACATTTGTCATGCCTTAAGCAAGGCAAGTGTTTTTGAGGAAGGTGGGATTCGGCAGTTGTCAAAGGAGGATGAAACAAAACTTCCATCTCCTTCTTTCATTTCTTCCATAACCAAATGCTTTGGTAGAGAGAGAAGAGAAAAATAATTGCAAGGATAAGCCATTAGAATAGCTCAATCTTGATCAATTTAAGCTTTTGTTCGAATAAGCTATAGGAGAGGGTAAGAAGACACTCTTCCATTCTTTGATTTAAGTTTTGAATTGGGAATTCCATGCGTGATGTGATGATTGTAGAAATTTATTGATAAGAATCAATTTAGGCCATGTATTTCTTGAAAGATTTGAGTATTATAGGTATAAGATGAGTAATATTGACCATTGTAAATGTGTAACTTAGTTGAAATAATGAAATTCAAGGTATTGACGTAATTCAAGTGGTTAAATAGATTGTTGTTCGATTATGAAAATGAGTTTGAAACTTGAATCTAGTCTTATTGCTAGGTAGTATTGTCACTGGACTATTTTGTGAATTAAGGAAGAGAAAGGGGCTGTTTTGACAAGAGAAATTGACAAAATATTATCTTCTAAAATAGGGGATTAAATTATAAGAGAATTAGGACTGTTTCACTACAATAAAACAATTTTTGGGAATTGTCTAGAGTATGTATAAGTACACTAATGTGCTTGGGACAGTTTGGAAGTGGTTAAGCAAGAATGCCACTCTTTTGGAATTCATGAGTAAAATTAAGAATGTTTGGTATGTATAAATAAACATGTATGAAAGTGAAGCTGCTTATTAAGTTCGAAAGTAAGTTCATGTGATTAAAGGATTAATTTGGGGCTTGGTGAATGATTCTAGCTGCTACGATCGAATATATATATATACATGTGTGGAAGTTGTCATGTTTCGGTGCCTATGTGCATCTTATAGGATTGATTCAAAATTGAGTGTGTGTCAAGTATTAAATCTGCCCTGTTTTGATGTATGAATATGTATATAAGTTGAATTAACATGTTTGAAATGTCATCTAAGTGATTAAAGAAGCTAGAAACTCAAACTAGTGAAATCTGTCCAGAATGCTTTGTTCTGGGCAGTAACTTTGAAAAATCACTATAAATTGTACAAAGGGAATTTAAGGCTGGAAATTTTATGGACAAGGCCTTAACATGTCTAAAGTCATTAGGAGAAAACATAACTGAATTCTGGATTGTAGAAATGAAACTCTAGGGACAGTACAAACTATCCAGCGGTGTAACTTGACCAGTTTTTAAGCTAAAAACTGTATTAATTGGCAAATAATTAAAATGCAAGGTCTATATGGTTAGAAAGACAATTAAGTTAGTATTCAAACGGTGTAAACCAATTGAAATTTCGACGTACGGAATGAAAGTTATACATGTTTTAGTAAACAGTGCATAAGCTGCCAGGCAGCAGCAGCCTTAATGTTTTGAACTTAATGAATTATGTGCATTGTTGCCCTGTTTGAAGAAATGAATGTATCTTGTCTTGACCTTGATTTACTTGTATGAAATGTTAGAGCGAGAAGAGAACATTGGAGAAGGGTCTAAGGAGGAGCATTCGAAAGCTAGAAACAAGGGGATTTGGATCCAAGATTAGCTAAGGTTGGAGTATTGTGAGTGTAGTTTAATATAGGGTTGGTACTTAGGTCCTAACCAAAGATGCATGATTATTTCTTGTTATTTCATGCCATGTTAATATACTTGATTTAAGCTTAGTTGTGATGAAAAAGTAGAAGAATGGTATAAGCTAAAACTTGGGATCTAATAGTAACATGTATGTTGTTGAATTATCTAGGAAGAAAAGTGAAAACAAATGCTTGAACCTTGATGCCTTGACTGTGATTAATTCGAATGAATACTTGGATGTACCACTATGATTTAAATGCTTGTTAACATGATATAAATCTTGAATTAAAGATTTTGCTTGATGCCTAAGAAATGGCATATGTTAGTTGCTTGCTTTAATGACAAGATTAAATTGCAAAGTGTAGAGCTAAGGCTCAATTGGCCTAAGGGCTGTATATATAAGTATGATCTTGCAATGTATCACTTGAATAAGCTGTTGCTTGAATTAAACATGTAATACTTGAATAAATGATTCATAATTGAACAAAGCCTTGATTGTTAGTGGTTATAGGTAGGATGGCATGCCATAGAGTCTAGAGTTCTTTGTGTTGGGTGGACTGCGGTCCAGGTTTAAGGCCCCTAATTGGTGACAAACGAAGGGTACGTATGTGTGGTCTTTGGCGATAGTAGGAGGGTTGACTAGTACTACGATACATCTTGTGGCGATAGTTGGTTGGAGACTCGATTACCTAGACAACTAAATACCAAAGGCTTAAACTAAAGAAAGCAAATGAGAAATAATTAAAGAGTGAAGCTTACATGATACTTGAGTGTCATGATACTTGAACTACTTGATACTTGAATTACATGATACTTGAGTTTCTTGATATATGAACTACATGATACTTGAATTACATGATACTTGAATTACTTGACACTTGAATGCCTTGATACTTGAATTACTTGATATTTGAATTGCTACATGAATGGATTATAATCCTTCTTGCATCGATGTGTTCCTAATGTTTTGCTTGAAATGATATGTCACCTAATTTGAAAATGATAAGTATACATTTAAAGCTTGAATTCGAACTGCTTCCAACTTTGACTAGGCTTAAACTTAGTTAATTGATACATGTCTTAACAATTGGTTAGAACTAGTTACTACCTCACTAAGTACATTCTTGTACTTATCACTCTCATTTCCATTCTTCCCAACCACAGGTTAAAGGATTCGATAGTTGCTTGATCCTGAAGCCTGAATTCTTGAGCTGGAAGCAAGACACAAGCATAGCTAAAGTATGGACATACTTGTTTTGTACTCCCCTAGTTGGTGGAACTTAGTTGTATATAATGTCTAGTGCATGCATTTTGAACACTTGAACTTGTATATGTATATATGTCTTAAATGGGCCTATCATGTTATGAACTAGGTGGTTAATGTAAATTAACTAATGAACTATAATTCTATGTAATGGAAATGTATCTTGATGTGCATATAAGTATTGATATGTGTCTAATGAATGTTCAAAGTAATTGACCTAGACTATTATGTTATTCGAATGTCTTGTGAAATAATATAGTGAATTGTGTAAACATACCTTGTTGTAGTATTTTTATAAGCTTGAATGGTAAATGCCGAAAGGTAAGGGTGGCATATGCTTGCTTGGAATCAAGGTACGTGCAATGGATCATGATTTGTAAGTTATGCATGAAATGATATATGTAATCAAGTTAATGAACAATGAAATGAAAATGGAAACTTGTTTGCTTTGTGGTTTCGAATGATGATGTTGTATGATGATGATAATTGAAAATTTTGGTAACCTATAATGTATGTAAAGGTGATTGCTTACATGATAAGTTTTAAATGTTTGGTAACTTTTTAGTTAAGTAACTCATCTAATAGGGATGAGTTAACCTATTCTTGCCTTGTTCTTGCTTGTATTGTACGTTAGTAACGCTCCCGAACCAGTTTGTTGCCAACCCGAGTAGGGGGTGTTACATTTTATTTGTAAATAGAGCTTTTTAGTCAGTTCTAGGACTAAACTGGGTTCTCTTGCATCATATAGAATACTTGTGCCACCTAGGAGACTTGTAATGTATAGCTTGTGTCTTTGCATAACCAAACTGAACTCTTAATTATTCTATTTAAATGTAGAATGTCTGAAACAAGGCTCCCTTGGGACGATGAAAGTCCCGTAGGCTCCTCAAATGAAGAGGATAGTGTGAGGATAGAGGAGACTCCTCCACAAAAACAAGCTAAACCTAGAGCGCAAGCTCAACCTTGATTGTAAAATTGAACTTAAAGCCTGAAATTGTAAAACAAAGCCTTGTAGTTTCAAACCCAATAGGAGGAATTACAAACATAAGCTTATTTGTAGAAACTGTCGCCTATTCATTTGAAATGTACCCTTTCTTGTTAATCTATATGTACTACCAACTTGTGAGCTCGATCTAGTACTGGGACTAGATTGGTTAAGTAAGCATGAAGCCTGGGTAGATTGCCTAAATAGGAGACTTTACCTCCGGGGTTTAAGAAAGGAATCAATTCTTCTAATTGACAAGAAACCAACCTCAATCTTTGCTACTATGGTCTTACAAGATGAACTTGAATTCGGCTTACCTAGTGTGCCTATTGTATCTAAATATCTCGATGTTTTTCCCGAGGAACTCCCTGGTCTTCCTCCAACCAGAGAAGTAGAGTTTGGGATCGATGTCCAACCTAGAACAACTCCGGTGTCCATCACACCTTATCGAAGGACACCTATTGAGTTGAAAGAAATCAAGAAGCAACTCCAAGAGCTACAAGACAAGGGTTTCATTAGGCCTAGCTCGTCTCCCTGGGGTGCTCTAGTCCTGTTCGTGAAGAAGAAAGATGGGGCTATGAGACTCTGTATTGACTACAGAAAATTGAACAAGCTTACTATCAAGAATCGATATCCTCTTCCTTGGATTGAAGATCTTTTCGATCAACTCAAAGATGCTGCAGTATTCTCAAAGATCAATCTACGATCGGGATACTACCAAATGAGGGTGAAAGAAGAAGATGTACCCAATACAACCCTTCGTATTTGATATGGCCATTTTGAATTCCTTGTAATGCCATTCGAATTAACGAATGCTCCAGCTACTTTCATGGATCTCATGAACCTTGTATTCATGCCCTATCTTGACAAGTTCGTAGTAGTCTTCATTGATGACATTCTAGTGTATTCTCGGAATAAGGAAGAACGTTCCCAACACCTTCGAATTGTATTGCAAACTCTCCGAAATTCTCAATTGTTTGCAAAGTTCTCTAAATGCAAATTTTGGCTATCAGAAGTGCCATTCCTTGGCCATGTCATCTCGGCAGTAGGGATTAAGTAGACCCGAGCAAAATTCAATCCATCCTGGATTAGAGACCTCCGAGGAATGTTGGTGAGGTCAGAAGCTTTCTCGGTTTAGCCGAGTATTATCAACATTTTATCAAGGGATTCTCATCCATTGCCACAAGTTTGACTAAGCTAACTCGCAAAGATACACCCTTTGTCTCATCGGCGAACCAACAACGACGCTTCGATCAGCTTAAACAAGCTCTGACTCATGCTCTGGTTCTCATCCAACCAGTATCGGGCAAAGAGTACACTGTTTACAGTGATGCATCTTATTTGGGACCAGGATGTGTCCTAATGCAATATGGAAACGTGGTAGATTACGCTTAAAGGCAACTAAAACCACACGAGTCAAACTACCATACACACGATCTAGAATTGGCAGTTATTGTGTTTGCACTCAAAGTTTGGGGATATTACTTGTACGGGGAGAAATGTAATTTGTTCACAGACCACAAGAGTCTCAAATACCTCCTAACTCAGAAAGACTTGAACTTGAGGCAAAAGAGATGGCTAGAGTTACTTAAAGATTACGATTTAGTTATCGACTACCATCTAGGGAAAGCAAACGTGGTTGCTGATGCCCTTAGTCACAGACCAACTCGGGTAAACCCTTAATTCTAAATCCTAGAATAATTCTTTCGAAATGTTTCTTTCTTGACTTGCAATTAACCATTCGAATTAGACCTTTCTTGACTTACAAGTAACTATTCAAAAATCTCCCTTAATGGTCTTTTCAATTCGTTTATAGCTTCTTTGGTTATCAATGCTCGTTTTTGTTTATCCAAAGGACGAAAATTCTTGTCTAAACTTCAAGTTCAATCTAGTCTAATCTCGAGAATCAAAGAACTCCAACAAATTGATCCAAATCTCCATAAGATCATGTCCAAGCTAGACTCAGAGTCTAATTTTGACTTCTCCCTCAAGTCGAATGGACTCCTCTATTTCAAAGATAGAGTATGTGTTCCTAACAACGAAGAACTAAGATACGAGATGTTACAAGAAGCTTACCAAAGCTCTTTCTCGATTCACCCTGGATCGGTTAAGATGTACAAGAACCTAAAGCCACTACACTGTTGGCCAAGCATGAAATCGGCTATCACAGACTTTGTTTCAAAGTGCTTAACTTGTCAGAGGGTCAAAGCCGAGCATCAAGTCCCCGCTAGATCCAAGATTAGCTAAGGTTGGAGTATGAAATGTTAGAGCGAGAAGAGAACATTGGAGAAGGGTCTAAGGAGCAGCATTCGAAAGATAGAAACAAAGGGATTTGGATCCAAGATTAGCTAAGCTTGGAGCATTGTGAGTGTAGTTTAATATAGGGTTGGGAATTAGTTCCTAACCAAAGATGCATGTTTATTTCTTGTTATTTCATGCCATGTTAATATACTTGATTTAAGCTTAGTTGTGATGAAAAAGCGGAAGAATGGTTTACGCTAAAACTTGGGATCTAATAGTAACATGTATGTTGTTGAATTATCTATGAAGAAAAGTGAAAACAAATGCTTAAACCTCGATGCCTTGACTGTGATTAATTCGAATGAATACTTGGATGTACCACTATGATTTAAATGCTTGTTAACATGATATAAATCTTGAATTAAATATTTTGCTTGATGCCTAAGAAATGGCATATGTTGCTTGCTTGAATGACAATATTAAATTGCAAAGTGCAGAGCTAAGGCTCAATTTTCCTAAGGGATGTATATATAAGTATAATCTTGCAATGTATCACTTGAAATGATCCTTGAATAAGCTACTGCTTGACATAAACATGTAATACTTGAATAAATGACTCATAATTGAACAAAGCCTTGGTTGTTAATGGTCATAGGTAGGATGGCATGCCATAGAGTCTAGAGCTCTTTGTGTTGGATGGACTACGGTCCAGGGCTAAGGCCCATAATTGGCGACAGACGGAGGGTACGTATGTATGGTCTTTGGCGACAGTAGGAGGGTTGACCAGTACTGTGGTACATCTTGAGTACTACGGTACATCTTGTGGCAGCGGTTGGTTGGAGACTCGATTACCTAGACAACTAAATACCAAAGGCTTAAACTAAATAAAGCAAATGAGAAATAATTAAAGAGTAAAACTTACATGATACTTGAACTACTTGATACTTGAATTACATGATACTTGAGTTTCTTTATATATGAACTACTTGATACTTGAATTACATGATACTTGAATTACTTGACACTTGAATACCTTGATACTTGAATTACTTGTTACTTGAATTGCTACTTGAATGGTTTATAATCTTTCTTCCATCGATGTATGCCTAATGTTTTTCTTGAAATGATATGTCACCCAATTTGAAAATGATAAGTATGCATTTAAAGCTTGAATTCGAACTGCTTCCAACTTTGACTAGGCTCAAACTTAGTTAATTGATACATGTCTTAACAATTGGTTAGAACTAGTTACTACCTCACTAAGTACATTCTTGTACTTATCACTCTCATTTCCATTCTTCCCAACCACAGGTTAAAGGATTCGTAGTTGCTTGATCCTGAAGCCTGAATTATTGAGCTGGAACCAGGACACAAGCATAGCTAAAGTATGAACATACTTGTTTTGTACTCCCCTGGTTGGTGGCACTTAGTTGTATATAATGTCTAGTGCATGCATTTTGAACACTTGAACTTGTATATGTATATATGTCTGTAATATCCCAATTTTTGGACTAGTGACCAAATGTAATTTTTGAAAGTTTAGGGGTTAAAGTGTGAACTTTTGAAAAGTTCAGGGACCAAATTGGAATTTTAAAAGTTAAGTAATTTAACCACATAAATGGATAGTTTACCCCCAAGAGTGGTATTTCTGTGTTACCCGGATTTTTCATACGAGGCTTATATTATTCAAATTTGGATCGAACTAAAAAGTTAAGCGTGCTCAAGCCAGAGTAGCATTAGGGTGGGTGACCTTATGGGAAGGTCTCATGTCAATAGCTGAGACTGATAAAAAGGGGAATCAGTTCGAGTTGAATTTTTTTATGGATATCTAATAAGGATTATTAAGAGAAATTTATCCGATAAAGATTTCGGGTAAATAAGCAGTGTATTCAACCGAGTCAAAATTTTAAGATTTTGATTTTTACAAAATTATGAATATTTTTTATGTCAAAAAATTTACATAGGAGATCAGAATTATGAGAATTTTAGATTTTACTCTATAGTTTGGAAATTGGAAAGAAATCGTAGAAAGTGAATATCGGGTAATCAGATCGAATTGAAAATTTAAAGACAGTTCCATGGATTATGGAAAATTCATAAAATATTATTTTATGAATATTTTATTAAATTTGGTTGGATTCTAACTAGATTTAGTTAGATGGTAATGGAATGGCAATTTTCAGGTCTTGTTAGTAAATAAAGTCTAGTTTTAATCTTGGCCCTTGGTTTATGATAAGATTAAATTTAGCCATTGAATTTGAAGCCTAAATTAGTAATTTCACTAATTAAATGAATTTAAAATTCATTTAATTATTACATGTGGATTAAAAGGAAAAAGATGAACAAAAATTGCTCATCTTTCTTGGAAGAATTTCGAAAAGCAAGAGAAAAAAGGGAGAAATTTTCTTTGGCAAATTTCAAGGTTCTAAAGTTAGAATCAAGGTATGTTGCTTTGAAATAAATTGATCTATGCTTCATGCTCTTTCTTTTGATAGTAATTTTGCATGGTGATATGAAGAATTGTTCATGTTCATGAAGATAGAGAAATTGGAATTTCATGAACCATGTTAGAATTAAGGCTTGATTTAAGTAATTCAAGTGTTGTAAACATGAAAACAATCTTGAACTTTGTTTAATTCTATGTTCAAGGTTATAAACCCTAACCCTAGTATTTGGGGATTTGGTTATGGAATTGAATAAAGGATGGACATGAAGGATTTGTGATACTAGAAGCCCTAAATTGATGTTAGAATGAAAATTTTCCCTTGGGAAGAATAAAGGACCAGTTCGGTTAGAATTGGAAATAAAGGGGAAATTATTGTGAAAATTATTCTAGCATTAGAAATGATGAGATTATGATCAAATTAGCTTGAATTGATAATTTAGGACCAAAATGGAAATATTGGAAAGTAAAGGACCATTTTGGTCAAGGAAGAGAAATTAGAGGAAATTATGGAAAAATTTCCATAAGATTGGATATGATGAAATTATGATTTAACGAATCAAATTTTCCATGTTGTATTTGGATCGATTCATGGTAGTATTTATTGATGATATATTGGTTTATTCTAAAACAAAGAAGAAGCATGATACTCATCTTCGAGTAGTTCTCTAGATTCTACAAGAAAAAAAGTTGTATGCAAAACTGTCAAAATGTGATTTATGGTTATTGGAAGTAATTTTCCTTAGGCATATAGTTTCATCCGAAGGAATTTGAGTTGATCTTAAGAAGGTTCAAGCAATCCTTGAATGGAAAGTCCCTAAGAATGTCTCTGAAGTAAGAAGTTTCTTAGGATTAGTTGGTTATTATCGGCGGTTAGTTAAAGATTTTTCAATGATTACCCCTCCGATAACTAAGCTAATAAGAAATGATACGCCGATCGTTTTGAACGGAAAGGTAAACTCAGTCCAAGGTTCATTGGCCCTTATGAAATTCTAAAGAGAGTTGGATTAGTGGCATATCAGCTAGCATTGCCACCCGAGATGAATAAGATCCATGATGTATTTCATGTATCCATGTTAAGGAGGTATAGATCACACCTTTCGCATGTCATTACACCGGAAGAAATCAAAATTCAACCGGAATTGACATACGAAGAAGAACCTGTGAGGATCTTAGCTATGGAAGAAAAGCAGTTAAGGAATAAAAAGATTCCTTTAGTCAAAGTTTTATAGAGAAATCACAAAATAGAGGAAGTTACTTGGGAACCCGAGGAATCAATGAAAAAACAACATTTGTATCTTTTTGAACCTAGTACATAGGGAAAATTCGAGGATGAATTTTCTTAAGGCGGGAGGAATTGTAATATCCCAATTTTGGACTAGTGACCAAAATGTAATTTTTGAAAGTTTAGTGGTTAAAGTGTGAACTTTGGAAAAGTTTAGGGACCAGATTGTAATTTTAAAAATTTAAGTAATTTAACCCCGTAAATGGATAGTTTACCCCCAAGAGTGGTATTTCTGTGTTACCCAGATTTTTCAAATGAGGCTTATATTATTCGAATTTGGATCGAACCGAAAAGTTAAGCGTCCTCAAGCCAGAGTAGCATTAGATGGGTGACCATATAAGGAAGTCTCATGTCAATAGATGAGATTGATAAAAAGGGGAATTAGTTCGAGTTGAATTTTTTTATGGATATCTAATAAATGATTATTAAGAGAAATTTATCCGATAAAGATTTTGGGTAAATTAGCAGTATATTGGGCCGAGTTAAAATTTCAAGATTTTGATTTTTACAAAATTATGGAATATTTTGTATGTCAAAAATATTTATATATGGAGATCAGAATTATGAGAATTTCAGATTTTACTCGATAGTTTGGAAATTGGAAAAAAAATCGTAGAAAGTGAATATCGGGTAATCAGATCGAATTGAAATATTAAAGACAGTTCCAAGGATTATGGAAAATTCATAAAATATTATTTTATGAATATTTTATTACATTTGGTTGGATTCTAACTAGATTTAGTTAGATGGTGATGGAATGACAATTTTCAAGTCTTGTTAGTAAATAAAGTCTAGTTGGAGGGCAAATTAGACATTTTCCATGGATGGCATTTTTAGAAGATGAAAAACAACTGGATTTAATCTTGGCCCTTGGTTTATGATAAGATTAAATTTAGCCATTAGATTTGAAGGCTAAATTAGTAATTTCACTAATTAAATGAATTTAAAAATTATTTAATTATCACATGTGGATTAAAAGGAAAAAGATGAACAAAAATTGCTCATCTTTCTTAGATGAATTTTGAAAAGCAAGAGAAAAAAGGGAGAAATTTTCTTTGGCAAATTTCAAGGTTCTAAAGTTAGAATCAAGGTATGTTGCTTTGAAATAAATTGATCTATGCTTCATGCTCTTTCTTTTGATAGTAATTTTGCTTGGTGATATGAAGAATAGTTCATGTTCTTGAAGAGAGAGAAATTGGAATTTCATGAACCATGTTAGAATTAAGGCTTGATTTAAGTAATTCAAGTGTTGTAAACATGAAAACAATCTTGAACTTTGTTTAATTCTATGTTCAAGGTTATAAACCCTAAACCTAGAATTTGGGGATTTGGTTAGGGAATTGAATAAAGGATGGAAATGAATGATTTGTGATACTAGAAGCCTTAAATTGATGTTAGAATGAAAATTTTCCCTTAGGAAGAATAAAAGACCAATTCGGTTAGAATTGGAAATAAAGGGGAAATTATTGTAAAAATTATTCTAGCATTGGAAATGATAAGATTATGATCAAATTAGTTTGAATTGATAATTTAGGACCAAAGTGGAAATATTGGAAAGTAAATGACCATTTTGGTCAAGGAAGAGAAATTAGAGGAAATTATGGAAAAATTTCCATAAGATTGGATATGATGAAATTATGATTTTACAAGCTTTAAAATGTCATTTGGACCATTTTAGAAGTTTGTAAAAACATAAGGATCAATTCGTAAACCTTGAAAAGATTGAGGACAAATTTGACAATTTGGAAGAATTTAAGGACTAAAGTGAAAAAAATATTTTCATTGAAGCATTATGCTGGAATTAATGTTAGAATGAGTTATAAATCATTCTTTGAGTAAATGCTGGAAGAAATACAAAGTATTGAGGATGAAATGATTTATGTCATGAAACTAATATTTGGAAAATATTAGGGAGTTTATAGGAAAATTATTCCTATATTGTTTATGTGTTAGTAAGATACTAACATATAATTTGGAATGTACTTATGGTATTTTTAATACACTTGTAGGCTGTGAACAAAATCGAGATCGAATTAGTAATCGAGGAAATGAACGAGAACAAAGTTGATCTTAGTGAGGCTAGTTGGACATTGACAAAGTATAAAGTGTCAAGGTGAGTGCATACATGTTTTTTAACGTATGTTTATTAACATACTAAAGGGAGACTTGCGATAAGTCACCCAAAAAGGTAAAGAATTTTATAAACAACATAATATGTTTTCGGCATGGTACTTTATTTACTGATTTAAAGATTATGGCATATTTTATGATCACAAATGTTTTTATAGCATGACACGTGATGGACAAGTTATTTGATACAATTTTTAAATGGCAGTATACCATAAATGTTATAAAGCATATTGGAGTATGAACTGCCTTAGCTTGAAATCATGATAATTATATTGCCATGGATGAATTGAATATGGAATTGGAAAGTATGCCCAAGTAAGTTACTAAGGTATAGAGTATAGTTGGCATGCCATAGAATCCAGCGGTTTAGCACTTCGGTGCGGTTTATTAACACTCAGGTGTGGTTCTTTAGCACTTATGTGTGGTCTCTTAGCACTTAGGTGCGGTGTATTAGCACTTTGGTGCAGTTTTGACTCGTGTACTCAAGTCCTCAAACTATGTTGGGCAATAATTTATTTAATAATAAATGGTTAATAAATTAGAGAGTAGGTGAACTCTCGGATAATGGTAATAAATGGTAAATAATTTAGAGAGTAGGTAAACTCTCGGATAATGGTAAGGATATTAATATGATTTATGAATTTGAATTATATTATGTTCATTATATTATTGTTATAATTCAAGCATGTTGATTTATGTTAAAAAATTATAATGCCTCACTAAGTATATACTTAGCGTATGATGACTTTTCACGCGTAGGTAGAAAACCCGGGTCAGAGTAAGGAGTAAGGCATCACTATCAAAGAAGGATATATATATATATACAGTATCAGTAACTACATCATTGATGTATTTTTGATATTTTCTAGTTGGCATGTATGAATGAATATTAGCTCTTTTTAACTAGTCTAGATGTGGATCGTAATATTAACATCTAGATAAGTGGTTAGTATACGATATTGGACTTTGTTAGACTCGATGCTACTTTAAAGAAATTACTAGTAATGAAAATCGGGTAATGCTATGAAAATGAAATTTTAGAGTAATCAAAATGATTTATATTTTAGGCAGTTTTGTTAATCGTAAAGTATAGTTATAAATTGCCAAGTTGCTGCCTGAAATCGGGGTCTATCTGATGGATTAAAAATTGGAAATAAATTTTACGCGATTAAAAAGGAAAAATTCAAAATCGTCATTTTTTACTTGTATTAATAGCATAAAATGAGGTTTAAATATCACGTGACACTCTATACTAGTATTGGGTAATAAATACTAGTAAGGGTGTTACATCTTAAATGGGCCTATCGTGTTATGAACTTGGTGGTTAATGAAAATTAACTAATGAACTATAATTCTATGTAATGGGAATGTATCTTGCTGCGCATATAAGTATTGATATGTGTCTAATGAATGTTCAAAGTAATTGACCTAGACTATTATGTTATTCAAATGTCTTGTGAAAGAATAGTCTCTTTTGTAAACATACCTTGTTGTAGTATTTTTATAAGCTTGAATGGTAAATGCCGAAAGGTAAGGGTGGCATATGCTTGCTTGGAATCAAGGTAAGTGCAATGGATCATGATTTGTAAGTTATGCATGAAATGATATATGTAATCAAGTTAATGAACAATGAAATGAAAATAGAAACTTGTTTGCTTTGTGGTTTCGAATGATGATGTTGTATGATGATGATAATTGAAATTTTTGGTAACCTATAATGTATGTAAAGATGATTGCTTACATGATAAGTTTTAAATGTTTGGTAACTTGCTAGTTAAGTAACTCATCTAATAGAGATGAGTTTACCTATTCTTGCCTTGTTCTTGCTTGTATTGTACGTTAGTAACGCTCCCGAACCAGTTTGCTGCCAACCCGGGTAGGGGATGTTACATAGTGCCTGGGTTAATCTAGTCCATTGTGTTCCCAAGAAAAGTGGCATCACTGTCATCCATAATGATGTTGATGAATTGATTTTGACTCATATTCTTACGGGGTGACAAACTTGCATGGATTACAAGAGACTCAATGCTTTTTGGGCTACTCTGTTGGGTCACCCGAAAACTGACCCATCAAGTTCCCAATTTAAAACTATAAGTTTAGACATCATTTAAAAGCATTAAACATCCATAGATTCATGTAATTAAATAAGTGTTTAAATAAGTTTACAAAAGAAGAGCTTCGAGTTTAAAACACCGTAAACCAAAATAATATTTCAAATAGGGTTACAGACTCAAAAGAGGTAAGGTCCTATGAATACATTATTCCAAACTAAAATAATAAGTATTGTACTCTGAAACGAACGCGGTGCTGGGGAAATCCTCATTGATGTGCTCCTACACAGGGTGACCTGTCAACCTACGCATGGAAAAAACAACACATCCGCACACCGAGCTAACAAAGCTTAGTGGTACATTTCTACTCTACCATAATTCATGATTATCATAAAATAAACATACAAGATATTATAGTTTAGAGAGTGTAGATAAGGCTTTACTATTTATGAATTATCATCTAGCCTACACTAGCTAGAGTTCTTAGATCATCTATCTCAAGGCATCATTAAGTTTTACATATTTCCACAAGGCTTGACCATTCTCGAGGTCACATAGGTCATCAAGTTACTCAAGCTCACACAACCCATCGAGTTAATACATAGTGTACCCTAATCACTCAGCCATCGGTACAAAATCTATCATCTAAAGCATCCATACATCATCTACATAAAGGATAAATGTAACCCCCTTGACCCGCGGCCTAAGAGCCAGACCGAACAGAGAGAGCTACATTGGGTTTACCGAAAGAAACCCAAGAGACTTCCTAGAAAAATGGTCTATTTTTTTCCATTTTATCTTATCTAAAAGCATAATTAAGTCCTAAGGTGATCATGCTGGCAGCAGTGAAATTCACAACTCAATCGGGCGTCGAATTGACATCCAATTGATCAAGATTGCACTTCAGGGACCAAAATACAATTTCCACAAATTTAAGGGTATAATTAACAAATTAAGTTTAGCGATCCACAATTAAGTTCATTTCATGCAAACTCATGAAATTTCATCGCAATTAGTTCACCACAACACCCTCAATTGATCTTTCAAACATTTAGGGACAAAATTGTAATTTCTAAAAATTAAGAGGACTTCCTTAGAATTTGATTTCCTAAACCTCAATTAGTCAGGTTTCATGCATATATTTCAAATTTCAGCATAAAACGACCATCCAAGCTTATTCAATTGCATGCACAACAACCATGGACCAAACCGCAAGATTTTAAAGTTTAAAATTAACCTATAACTAAAATAACGGTCCTCGGTGTCGGTATACGGGTTTTCAGATCGACACGAGGCCATATTATGCAAGAGATTTTGAAACCACCCCTATAGGTTTCAAAACCAGGCCTCTAGAGCATAAAACCTATACTAGTACGACTCATCGCGTACCGTACCCCATAGCCAAATTTGGCCTACAGGTTTCAAAACCTGGGGCCAGGTTCCGAAACCTCTGGGCCTGGAAAGAGGATTTTGACTGGTTTTTCAATCCTAAGGCATCTCAAACATGTTCCAAACATTGCATAGGCATCATACTTCAACATTGGAAAAATTTCCACAACATTCAAACATGCTAGGCACACAAACTCACAAGGAAGAATCATGCATTTACCTATGGGCATGCTTCCTACCCAACATGCAATTATTGCCCTAAACCCCTCATTCAAGCATATTAAAACTCATACAAGTTCAAAATATCAAATGAAACTTGTTAAAATCAGGGAGTAACCAAAACAACCCTCCCAATTACAACTTGGTCACATTGCCTCTTATTACTACTAAGTAATTATAAAACCATACTTGAAATTTATTCACCCTTGGGTCGGCTCTTTCTTACTTGTTGTATGAAAGTGTCGAACGCTCTGCATTGATGAGAAAAGAAGAGTGTAAGCCATATGCTTAGTGAGGGAATCTCAAAAAACACTCATCAATGCTTTTAAAATCATTTTATTTCAAATCAAGTTTATAATGCTCATGCCAAAATCATCTCATGCTTTTAAAATCTTTCTAAATATGCACATTTAAATCATTTGCAACACATGTATCATGGATTCCTATCATAAACCTCAATTTAAGCTTCATATGCCAAAATCTCTAAATAACAAGCTTAAAGAGCATCTAATGTCCATTTCTCATGATACATTATCTCATATATCGGCTTTCAAGTGACTCAAAACAAGTACCATTCCATTTTAGAAAAACACATCGGATACACGAATTTCCCAAGTGGTTCCTACAACCACTTCACATACATCCTCGAACTGGAGAAACATAACAATTATCCACCTCAACGATTATAACGTATAAATCCACCAGTGGGAGAATCGACACAATTACCTGCCTCAACCACTGTGGTTCTCATGGTGGAGCAAATGACAGAATTACCCACCTCGACACACATGAGGCGACTTATTATAGTGCACTTTAAACCCTATGGCTAGCCAACTATATCCGATAAAATTTTAATCTCAGCCATTTGCCAATATACTCAATAAAACAACATTACCTCACTGTTTTACATATGCATCAAACCAATCCTATTTCAAATACATTAAACCAAGTATTTTAGTGATCATAAAATCGTAAACCATATTTCATTCAAAAAAATTAGCATATATGATCATTTGCAACATCTTTCATTTCTAAAACATGCATAATACAGTGAGTAATCAAAACCATAAACATGTGCATGAGATTATATTTGCAAAACCAAAATCGAGAGCGATATTAACCAATACTTACTTTCGAGCTTAGATAAGTGTTTCAAACTTATTCTAAACTCCTAGCAACCATCTTCAAACCTTTCTAAAAGCATTAAAATGCATTTCCACTCATCGAAAACCATACAATCCACTTGCCAATGCACAACTAAGCTTCCGGAGCCTCCGATACCTCCCCAAAAGCTATAGGATTCAACTCCCCTGCTTTACCCAAACAAAAACATAGGATTAATGCACTTCCATGCATCTCTAATTTCCAGCAACCAACAGTCATCACTTCGCCTCACTTAACACCATCAAACGCCACTCTAAAACAACCGAAATCATCGCCTAACTTCATCCAAACAAAGCCTAGCAAAAACCTATTGATTTCAACATTTCATTTACATCCAAAAACCTATTTACCACGTCCTTATACCTCCAACAACACTACAACACCAAGATCACATCAAAAACTAGCTATAAACAACCAAGAAAATTAGTAATGCACTTAGTTTCGGGATTCCTTTTACTAATCTCTTCTTATAACATTAAAACACATATTTTAAGTGATTTAAATCAATTAGAATCAAGGCAAAACAGATCCATAACAATATTCATCCAATTTCCTCATCAAAACCCAATTAAATCCATAAAATTATGATTTAGCCATTAACACGTAACAAAAATCAGTTGTAAAGGATCAAAAACTTGGGAATTTCATTAAAGAACCTTTAATTAGAGGAGAGAAACAAAAATCACTTCTAATTGTTGATTTCTACCTTAATTGGCAAAGATTGGATGAAAACTTCAAGATTCCAAGTAGCTTTTGTAATAGGAATTAAAGAAATCAATTAGAAAACAAAATGGAAATCAAAAGAGATTGATTACTGGAATGTTTGGAGTGAAAATCATAGTTTGGTTGTTGAGAAAGCTGAGAGAAAAAGTTAGAAGAAAAATAGTTACGTAAGAAAATGAAAATGGGTTATTAAAATCTTTTTATTAATTATATTTTGTTTAATAATTAAAACCAATTAAAAACCTTTTAAAAATAACCTAAATTAAGGGGGAAATCTAATGAGAAATTTTGGGTAAATAGCTCCTTAACGATTCTAATTTTTGACCATTTTACGATTTAGTCATTAAAAACAGTTTTGAAAACTTTACATTTTAGTCACCAGTCCAAAATGTCCAAAATTTGATTTAATTTCCTCAAATTGAATTTACCAAAACCCTTAGAATATTAATAAAATATTTCCACCATTTTCCCATATTTTATTTTAGCCAAAAACAATTTATTAAGATTTAATTCCTGAAACTAACTCGAACTGCCTAATCCGGTTCCTCCGGACCGTCTAATCGATCCATCTAATATCTAGGCCCAAATTTAGGGCGTTACAACTCTCCCCCTCTTAAGAAATTTTTTCCTTGAAATTTACCTGATAGAAAAAGTTAAGGAAACTACTTATTCATGTCCTTCTTACTTTCCCAGGTTGCTTCCTCCACACTACGATATCGCCGCAATACTTTTACCAACTCACAGATCTTCCCACTAAGAACCTTGCTAGTAGAATCCAAAATTCTCACCAGTTCTTCCTCATCATAGGGCAAATTTGAATTCAACTCAATTTCCTCAACATGCATCACGTGCGATGGGTCCGATCTATATCTTCGAAGCATCGATACATGGAAAATATCATGTACCTTCTCCAACTCCGAAGGCTTCCTCAACCTATAAGCAATCGAAACAATACGATTCAACACCTTATAAGGCCCAATAAAACTTGGACCCAACTTGCCCTTCCGTCCAAACTTCATTACATTCTTCCAAGGCAAAACCTTAAGAAACACTCGATCTCCAACCGCAAACATAATCTCCCTACGCTTCAAGTTAGCATATGACTTTTGCCAATCCGAAGCTACCTTCAACCGGTCACAAATAAGCTTCACCTTCTCATTAGTGCCTTTCAACACATCAGGAAAGGAGATAAACTTCTCACCTGCCTCAGCCCAACAAAAGGGGCATGCGACGCCTCCTACTATACAAAGCTTCATACGGAGCCAGTTGGACACTAGCCTGATAACTATTGTTATAGGCAAACTCCACCAACGGTAGCTGCTTCTCCCACATTCCTTGGAAATCAATGATGGAACACCGCAACATATCTTCCAACACCTGGATAGCGCGTTCAGACTGACCATCCGTTTAAGGATAATACCAAGTACTAAAATTTAATGCATACCCAAAGCCTTATGCAAGAACTCCCAAAACCTCGCTATAAAATACGGATCTCTATCTGATACTATAGACTTAGGCACCCGTGCAACCTCACAATCTCAGTGATATACAACTCTGCCAACTTATCCAGAGTATATGTCATATGCACAACCAAGAAATGCGCACACTTCGCAAACCTATCCACAATTACCCAAACCGAATTCTTCTTCGTTGGGGTCAAAGGCAAACCAGATGCAAAATCCATGGTAATTCTCTCCCACTTCCATTCCAGAATCTTCAATGGTTTCAACAAAGCAGAAGAAAACTGATGCTCGGCCTTAACACACTAACATACCATACAACGAGAAACAAAATCCACTACATCTTTCTTCAAACCAACCCATAAATACTCTTTCTTCAAATCCTGGTACATCTTTGTACTTCTTGGATGCATAGCAAAATGACTCGCATAATTCTTTTTTTCTTTCAAAATTATGTATCCTTTAACAGATTAAGTACTAGTCTCATTCAAATTTGATTGAAAATTAAAATTGGGCATACTCTCTCTTCGATCTTGAACAATTACCAATTAATAGAAAAAATTAAACATTGCGTAGGTAGATAAAACGGATTTTTAGACTTTTTATTTTGATGTATTTTTCATGTATAAATTCAAAATGGAGATGGATAAATTCTAAACGTAGGAAGACAAAAAAATAGGCAGAATATAGAAAAGGAAAGACCTTTTTTTACGTTTTTTTTTGTTTCCTCACTTTTTTTATATGTCATAATAGATATAGATCCTAATCTATCCAGAAAAAAAATAAAGGAAATATATATCAGACTATAGTAATTTAATACACATAAAAATTAGAAGAATACATAAAAATATTGATTTTTATCAATCTCACGAATAAGATCCAAGAATAAGATCAACCAATATAGTACGCCTTAACTCCTCATCTTGTGGTACAACCACCCGATCCTTGAAACACAAAACACCTTTCTCACTAAAACAAAAATCAGTCTGATTGCCATCCATAATATCCTTAACATGCATTACCAAAGAATCATCATACGGTTTCTTCTCTTTGATCAATTGCAACAATGATGGCTTCACTTGCAACTCAGCCAACAAACCACCATCCCATGTCACACTCAGCCGAGCAAACATTGCCATTAGCTCTGCCGCAACCTTTCTACTCAAGGCGTCAGCTACAATATTAGTTTTTCCCAAGTGATAGTCGATTATCAAATCATAATCCTTGAGCAACACCAACCATCTTCGTTTCCTAAGATTCATCTCTTTTTGCTACATCAGATATTTCAAACTCTTTTGATCCGTGTAAACAGTACACTTCTCACCATAAAGGTAATGCCTCTAAATCTTCAATGCAAACACTACCGCAGCAAGCTCTATATCATGCGTAGGATAGTTGCGCTCGTGCACCTTCAACTGTCTAGATGTATAGGACACAACTCTACCCTCCTACATCAACACACATCCCAATCGAACGTAGGATGCATCGCTATACACCACAAACTCCTTTTCTGACTCAGGTTGAATCAAGATTAGAGCTTGTGTCAAAGCTTCTTTCAACTTATAAAAGGCTTATTGTCTACTCTCTGTCCACTCAAAACTTACATCCTTTTGCAACAACCTCGTCAACGGAGTAGCAATCCTATAGAAACCATCCACATAGCATCGATAATATCCACCTAACCCCAAGAAACTACGGACCTCTGACGCAGACTTTGGTTACTTCCAATTCACAACTGCTTCAATCTTCCGCGGATCAACCCGGATACCTTCGGCCGGAACAACATGACCAAGAAAAAAAACCACTTGTTTGATTCAAAAATCACACTTTCTCAACTTGGCGTAAAGCTTATTATCCAACAAAACTTGCAACACAATCCGTAAGTGTCTATCGTGACCTTCCTTAGTACGTGAGTACATGAGAATATCATCGATGAACACTACCATGATTTAATCCAAGAATTCATGGAACACTCGATTCATCATGTCCATAAAAGTTGTAGGCGTATTTGTTAACCCAAATAACATCACTAAGAACTCGTAATGCCCGTAGGGCTTGCGAAAAGCTATCTTCAGCACGTCTTTATCCTTCACCTTCAACGGATAATACCCAGATCTTAGGTCAATCTTGGAAAACACCATAGCTCCACAAAACTGATCAAAAAATCATCAATCCTCGGTAAAGGATACTTGTTCTTAATCGTCAACTTATTAGTTATCAATAATCAATGCACATTTTCATCGTGCCATCCTTTTTCACAAACAAAACGAGTTCTCCCCATGGTGATACACTAGGTCGAATGAAACCATGGTCCAACAACTCCTAAAGATACGTCTTCAACTCCTTTGGTGCCATGCAATACAGAGCCGTATCCGCACACACGTCTCAAAGTACACACGTCCAACAACTCCTAAATCTACATCTTCAACTCTACCTCCTTATCTGGTGGCAAACTAGGCAACTCTTCCAAAAACACTCTTAGAAACTCGCAAACAGTGCGAATATCCTGGGCACACACTTCCTTCACGTCCTGATTCATGACATAAGCTAGGTATGCCTAACTCCCATACTCTAACAGCTTTTGCGCTTCCAAACCGGAAACCATATTGGACAAGAATTTAACACTCTTGCCCACAACCACTACTTCATAATCCTCAACAAGTTTCAACGAAACTTGCTTGGTCTCAGAATCAACCATAGCCATATGTTTAGACAACCAATCCATCCCCAAGATTGCATCAAAACTATAACGAGACTCTATCAAATCAGCCACAAACACATGACCTTAAACCACCAAAGGACATCTCCTATACAACCTCCTAGAAACTGCTGTCTTCCCAAAAGAACGAGTTACTAATATTCCAACATCTAACACCTTTTCAATCACATTTGTATCACTTATTTCCACACGATGCACGAAAACCCTTGCCGATCCACCACCCTCAAGTTGAACAGATATGGTATGAGCAACTGTCCTCTAAACTTCCTCCCTACACAGAAAATAACCTTGACTGTTCCTACAGCCTCTCTGTGGCATAGCACTAGGTGCAAGAACCTACCTTAAATAGCCAACTGCGGACAACCACATCTTAAGCAATCTCCCAAACTACAGGACATCCCTAATGTCACAACTTTGCTAATGGCATAACATTCGAAGAAAATTCTTCAAAAAATTTCGATAGCAATTAGTTGATCCAAGAAAACCACGTACTCCCAACACCAACCTTGATCTCCTCAAATTTAACACAACTTCAACCTCCAAAAACCCACCTTAAACCCTTTCAAAACTCCATATGATCCTAAAGAACCTCCTGGCTAGGATAACTTCACTTGAAGTTTCATCGATCTCTAAAAAGTCATCCGTAAGTGTGAGCATATGTATGCATGATTACCTATATGTCCTCATAGATGCCTATGCACATGTATACAAAACCTCTAGTGTCATGCCCAAATGTATGCATGTAATGACATATTTAAATATATACATATAAGTGTTTTATGATGTGTATGTTCAACAATTCACACTTACTAATAACATTCTCGGACCAAACTTAAACAACTTAGTCGCATCCTCAGAATACTCATTCAACTTGCCAAAACTTGCTCCTACCTCAATTATGAACAGACGCTTCACTATAAAGCCTATTAACTAAACTTGATTATCAGACAAGATTCATCTTTCCACCTCAGAACATTAAGATACCACCACTTTTACACTTTCTTACTACTCGCCACCACAACTCAAAACAATTTGGAAGTCGTACCAAAGTACGTCTCAACATCAAATCTAAATTCACAACCAAAAAATAACTCAGATAACATCATTTAGAATATGTCAGGAAATGATCCCTAACAATCTAAACTTTCAAAACCCAAACATTCTCAACCCTTGATTTAATAACACAACCGAGGTAGCTTCGCATCATAAGACTCAATATCCTTTCAATCCCAAGACAAAGCTACCTCAACCGTAGATTGGTCCATATCTCTTCATTCTCTTCAAGGAATGTGTACATATTCGATCTTAGCTCTAGTCTCGATTGCATACTCAACAATATGTATTTATAGCATAAAAATATAACAAAATAATTATCAGACCAACTTGAACCAAGAATCCTGTAACACCCTCAACATATATTCGATGATTAAATACACATTGAAGCTGCTGCTAAATTATTTAAATGATTTCCTAACTTGTAATTTTTTTTAAAACATCTGACATAAAACTAGTTTATAAAATAATCCTTTCTCTACTATCGAAGTATTCATAACCTATTTACAGATTGCTAGTTTTGACCCTAAATTAGTTTATAAAACATATTAGTCAGTTATTAAAATAAATATGTAACTCAGGGTGAAAACTAGGTACACTGCCTAAGCCCTTTATTGAATTTAAAATCGTTGCGTGATAAACAACAATTAAAATTTTACCTTTAAAACAACTAACGAATAAATTATTACATACCACTAGAGAATATCATAAAATTTGAATGTCTTACTGATGCTTGGCAGATTGCAGCTTGATTAACATGCTTGACTCATTTTTCGGTAAGTTTCCAATAACCTACGTGTGAAACAACACACGTTAAGTATTCACTTATTAAGGCAACTATAATTTAAAGTAAATCGTTTCAATATAAAGAGACATATAAAATAAACTTATCAAAGTTATTCCCCTATCATTTAACAGTGCTATACATTTCCTGCAAAATGGCAAATGATTCCTAATACAGTTTATCTCATATCATAAAACAAGTATAGATTTCATGTTATCGGTCATCATGTAATCATTTACAGTATAATCTTCTATTAAAGATAGCCCAAAGTAAATAATATGAGATCATGGTACTCGAGTCATATGTATAAGACACTTGAGTGTCTAATTTGAACTTCTTGTAAATGAGTACATACTCGAGGACGCTCTTTGCTCCTCATTTAGGCACCTCGTTAATGTCATTAGCACTATGGGCTTAGATCCCTTGGGTGCACACCAAGGGCTTAGGTCTCCAAGGTGTATGTTACGTACTCGAGGACGCTCTTTGCTCCTCATAAAATCACCTCTTTAGTGCACTTGGCACCATGGGCTTAGATCCCCAGGGTGCAACACCAAGGGCTTAGGTCCCCAATGTGCAACACCAAGGGCTTAGGTCCCCAAGGTGGGTGTGACACCGTAGTAGTCACAAAACAAGTAATCATATCATCTTGTGTGATGCAGCTGCTAAGGGCTCTATGGATATCCAACTATACCATGGACTCTCATAACATATTGCTTGGGCATTTCAATATTCCATGTTCAAGGTATCAATATAAATCATATAAGTCAAATTTGGGCGGTTCATTTCCCCAATATCTATAATCCGATTTATCTTAGATAAATCTATATGCCATATCAATATATCACATATGCCATTTAGTATTTCATGTCATTTGCATAACTTTGATCAACATGCTTTTTCATTAATATCAAGGTTGACTCATCGCAAGTCTTCCTCATATCATATATATAAAATGGTGAAAATGCACTCACTTGTAGCAATGCAAAAGTAGCCTCACTAAGCTTATTAGTAACCTTTTCTTTTCCTCTAATACTTTTTTCTCTCTCAGACTCCCTTGGAACTGTAGAAGACTAATCAAATACTTGCATTACCAATCTTTTGTTAGACTCAAATCTAACATTGCTAACTTAATCTACAAAACACGATTATTCGAATATAAAATATTTCTGAAATTTTTTTCCAATTTCCATGTGATTGCCGATTTGGTTCTAAGGTCCTTAGTGACCATTTTGGACATCAAACAATTGTTCAAGCTCAAATTAGAACAATTCCTTTACTACTTGTTCACTTTGGATTTTATCCCTTCAAGCTTCAAACGTTACTAAAGTGACACTTTAGTCACTAACTTCACAAATATACTTGCATTCAGTCATTAACCAACCAATCCAACATTTCTAAAATTCTACCAACTTTCCCTTTAATTTAAAGTACTGACCGAATTGGTCCCTTACAACCAACTTCCATTTTCGAAATGGTCCTTCACCATTTCTTTTCTTGTCATTTTAGTCCTTTACTTCCCGAATTCAATTCTAATTCTAGAATAAATTTCACAATAATTCCCATATATTTTCAGTTATAGCCGAAATAGTCACTTGAATAACAAAGGGAATTTAATCATCCTAACATCAAAACAAGGTTTCTAGTTTCATAATTCATTCATTTTCATCATTAATTTAATTCCCTAACCAAATTCCTAATACTTAGAGTTAGGGTTTATAACCTTGAACATAGAATTAAACTAGATTCAAGCTTATTTTCATGCCTAAAACATTTAAAAAATTTTCTCGAAATTTTCCTTCGATTTAGCCCTTGACCGAATTGGTCACTAGACCTTACCAAGGTTTTTTTCATTCAAAAAACATTCTAATATGCTCAAAATAATTTTCCCAGCATGTATTCTTCATTTCCAAGAATTAACACTTAAAACCCCAATTTATTCCTACATGCCAAATTGGGTGTATAAGCTTTTCAAGGACTTTATTTTGATCCTAATGCTGTAATCAAGCTTGTAGAATAATAAATCTTCCATATTCATCATTAATTTCAAAACCCTAAATAAAATCCCAAATTCTAAGGTTAGGATTTATGTCTTCAGTCATGAAATTAATCAAAATATAAGCTTGATTTCAATTGCACAACACTTGATTTACTTAAATCAATCTTCAATCTCAACATAGAACATGAAATCCTATTTTCTCTCTCTCATCAATAACATGAATAAATCTTCATAACTCTTTGTAAAATTACTATCAAATGAAAGAAAATTAAATATAGACTAATTTTCTATCAAAAACATACCTTGAATCTTCTTTGGAAGCCTTCAAAATTCCTAGGAAAAATTTTGAATATTTTCCCCCTTTCTCTCTTGTATTTTCAAAAGTGAAGAAGAAGATGATGAACATTTTTTTTCATCTTTTATCTTATAATGCCATGTGTATTTAATTAAATGAATATTAAATTCATTTAATTATTTGATTCCAAATAACCCTCCAACTAAGTCTTATTTTCTAATTTTCCATTTTATAAAATTCTAACTAAATCTAGTTAGAATTCAACCAACTATATTAAAATATTCATAAAATAATATTTTATGAATTTTCTATGGCTTTTGGTCCAGTCTCTAAGATTTTCCATTCAATCCGGTATACTGGTAATTAACTCTTTATAAATTGTAGAATTCATCTTGAATCAAACTAAAAATATTATAAATTGTAGAATTCATCTTGAATAAAACTAAAAATATTTTCAACACTTGTAACGGAATTTTATAACCTTCCTTTATCATAATTTTTGTGTTCGATCCGGGTATCTTAATTCCATTTAAACTTTGACTACGATTTCCCAACAATCGAAATATCGGTTCAAACCAGAATTCCACACCACACCCTTAGGTGATATATCTATTTATGAAATGAAAACCCCCAAATTTTGGGAAATTACAACTTTAGTCCTTCAACATTTCATATTTAGTCTTGTACCACACAAGTTTTGACTACTTAACATTTTGGTCACTAAATTTTAAACTTCAATTCCCATTGTAATTTTCCTCATATTTCGACCAAACTTTGCAAGTACCTTAATTAACTTCCACTGTATCATCTGATGCTTTTAAATCTCAGAAATTCATTTTCCATAACACATAATCGAAGAAATCCTAACTTTTGCATTTTTGGCATTTTAGTCACTAAGATAGCTTTTAAGCTATTATATTAGTACTAAATGATCCTTAATCAACTTAGTAAAAATCAGAGGTATGACAATTCTCTCCCCCTTAATAAAATTCGTCCTCAAATTTTCAACACGCATCTGGTTCAAAAAGGTAAGGAAACTACTTTCTCACATCTTTTTCTTTCCCAAGTCATTTTTTTTCTCAATTTTATGATTTTGGCAAAGACCTTAAACAAGCGGAATCAACTTATTCCTTAGTTCTTTGACTCCATGTTTTATCATCTTTACTTTATCTTTAACTTCTTTAATTTGTCCAGGGCCAACTACATCTCGATCCTTTGAATTCAATCACACATGCTTTTAACATATCCTCCAAAATCTAAATAGTTCCCTCTGATTGTCCATTTGTTTGAGGATGAAAAGTTGTGCTAACATTCAGTCAAATATCCAAGGCTTATGTAAAGACTTCCAAAATCTTAAAGTAAACCTCAGATCTTTATTAGATACTATCGAGGCTGGTACTTCATGTAGTCGATCTATTTCCATAATATACAATTCAACATACTTATCCCTAGAGTAATCTATTCGAATAGGGATAAAGTGTGCTAACTTACTCAATCATCCAGATTGAATCCTTCTTGTTCGGTGTCAAAGATAGTCCGAATACAAAATTCATTGTCACTCTTTCTCATTTCCACTAAGAAATGGAAATTAGATACAACAATTCAAAAGGTACCTAAAGTTCTACCTTTACTTGTTGAGATGTCAGATATTTAGGAACAAACTCAGCTATATCTATTTTCATGCCTGGCCATCAATATCGATTCTTTAAATCTTGATACATTTGGTTTCCACCTAGATGTACAATCAAAGGACTACAATGTACCTCAAAGATAAGTTGTTTCTTTAATTTCATCATTTGAAAAAAAAAATATATTTCCTCGATAATACAAGCATCCATCAGATTAACTTCAAAGTCTTCGGTTTCATCTTCTTCCACTTATTTGAATTTTAAGAATCACTTTTCATCTTTTCTATAAAGATCTTTTATTCAATCTAATAAAATAGACTTTATTCTTAACTCAGAAATCAAAGCGCCATCTTCTTTTAATGTTAGTCTCACATTCAGAGCTCTTAAGGCAACAAATGTCTTTCGACTGGGGGCGTTAGCTTCCACATTAGATTTTCCTGGATAATAGTCGATAATCACATCATAATCCTTAAGAAGCTCGATCCACCTTATTTGCCTCAGGTTCAAGTTCTTTTTAGTTAATAGATACTTTAAACTTCTTTAATCTATATAAATATAGCATCATGCACCATATAAATAATAACGCTACATCTTTAAAGCAATATAACCATTGCCAGCTCCAAATCATAAGTAGGTTAATTCTTCTCACGCGTCTTAAGTTGTCTCGAAACATAAGCCACTACTTTTTCTTTTTGTTTAAGTACACTTCCCAAACCTTTATGAGAAGTATCGTTGCTGATTCTAATTGTACTAATAACAGGGCTTCTGTTAAGATCTTCTTTAATGTCTCAAAACTTTCTTGGCACTTATCCGTTCAAATAAATGGCACATCTTTCCTCAATAACTTGGTCAGTGGAGAGGCAATGATCAAGAATTTCTTTACAAACTTCCGATAATAACCACAAGTCCCAATAAACTTCAAACCTTGGAAACATTCTTTAGAGGTTTCCATTCAACTATAGTTGGTACTTTTCTTGGGATTTACTCTTATATTTTCTGCCAAAACTATATGACCAAGAAAAACAACTTTTAGCAAATACGATTCACACTTTGACACCTTAGCATATAACTTTTTTTTCTTGAAGAGTTTGAATAACAATGTGAAGATAGACATCATGTTCTTTCTTCGTCTTCGAATTGAATATCTTTTCCTTTCAAGTCTGATAAGACTTTTGTCGATCATTAGTCTTTTTAAGATTATCTTATATAACCTTTACTTTTTCTTCCATTTCTTGTACTGGATCTAACTTAATTAATTTAAGATCTTCAACTCAAACCAATTTAATAGTGGTTTACATTTTCAACCATATAAAGCTTCGTAGGGTGCCATATGTATACTT
The DNA here is from genome assembly GCA_019671005.1 of Hibiscus mutabilis. Lineage (NCBI taxonomy): Eukaryota > Viridiplantae > Streptophyta > Magnoliopsida > Malvales > Malvaceae > Hibiscus > Hibiscus mutabilis. Next base: position 26,710,579 of record CM033733.1, on the reverse strand, counting down.
TCTTGATAACTATTATTATGAGCAATTTCGACTAACGGCATATATCTTTTCCATAATATCAATCTCAATTATTCAGGTTCATAACATAACCTCAAGAAATCTTTCACATACCTTCTATCATAACCAATAAGTCTTAAGAAACTGCAAACCTCTGTAATATTTTTTGGAATTTTCTCACTCTACAATAGACAGTACATTTTTAGGATCAACTTGGATCCCTACAGCTGAAGTAATATGACCTAAGAAAGCCACTTTTAATAACCAAACTCACATCAAGTCTTTATGGTTCAGGTTAATTGATAATCCTGATAGAAAATGTATCATTTCCTTTTTCTTATTTCCTTTTTATAAATAATCACTACATGATTGTAAAATCCTTCTTTACACATAATTCTAGAGCTTCTCAATATAGCACACTGGATTGATTATAACTCCAGTTTAACAATTCTTACAGCTGAGCATTCAGCTCTTTTAACTCATTCTAGAAAAATTTCCAAGTCACTTCTATTGTAAGTAGTACTCTGTGGCATTAGTCCACCCAATTACAAGCATGTTCCTTTAGTAACAATATTACTTCTTCTGACTTTCCAATATTTATATCTTTCAGACCTTCCAATATAAATTTTATCATCCTTTAACTTCAGAAAAATAGTCATCAATTCACCTTTACTATAAAATTTAGGGTACTCAGAAACTTAAACTTTTAACGGTCAATGGCCTAACAATTACAGATACTGGAGGATAAAACTTCTCATGTATTTCTTCTAATATCTAAAATAGTATTCCCTGCTCTTGTGCTTAAGCTCCATACTACACAGGTAGCTCAGCCAAGTCGGAAGTCGAGAACAACACATACTTTACTTCATTTATACTACTACAAATCTCTTTCTGACTCCAAAACATTTATATTTCTTAAGTAAAGATATCTCTTCTTCTTCTTAATATAATATTATCTTATACTAATGAGGAGCAACTTCAAGTCATACAATCAACACATCAGTAATATGACATTCTAGGGGCATGTATTTGCTAACAACTTATAACAAACTTGGTTTAGCATCCAGAATCGACTAAACCTGTAGCTCTTATACCAATAAATGTAACACCCTCAACATATTTTTGATGATTAAATACACATTGAAGATGTTACTAAATTATTTAAATGATTTCCTGACTTGTAATTTTTTTAAAACATCTGAAATAGAACTAGTTTATAAAAGAATCATTTCTCTACTATCGAAGTATTCATAGCTTATTTTCAGATTGCTAGTTTTGACCCTGAATTGGTTTATAAAACAGATTAGTCAGTTATTAAAATGAGTATGTAACTCAGGGTGAAAACTAGGTACACTGCCTAAGCCCTTTATTGAATTTAAAATCGTTACGCGATAAACAACAATTAAAATTTTGCCTTTAAAACAACTAACAAATAAATTATTACATGCCAACTAGAGAATATCATAAAATTTAAATGTCTTACTGATGTTTGGCAGATTGCAGCTTGATTAACATGCTTGACTCCTCTTCCGGTAAGTTTCCAATAACCTACGTGTGAAACAGCACATGTTAAGTATTCACTTAGTGAGGCAGCTATAGTTTAAAGTAAATCGTTTCAATATAAAGAATCATATAAAATAAACTTATCAAAGTCATTCCCCTATCATTTAACAGTGTTATACATTTCTTGCAAAATGGCAAGTGATTCCTAATACAATTTATATCATATCATAAAAACAAGTATAGATTTCATGTTACCAGTCATCATGTAATCATTTACAGTGTAATCTTCTTTTAAAGATATCCCAAAGTAAATAATATGAGATCATGGTACTCGAGTCATATGTATAAGACACCTGAGTGTCTAATTTGAACTTCTTGTAAATGAGTACATACTCGAGGACGCTCTTTGCTCCTCATTTAGGCACCTCGTTAGTGCCATTAGCACTATAGGCTTAAATCCCCAAGGTGCACACCAAGGGCTTAGGTCTCCAAGGTGTATGTTACGTACTCGAGGACGCTCTTTGCTCCTCATAAAATCACCTATTTAGTGCACTTGACACCATGGGCTTAGATCCCTAGGTTGCAACACCAAGGGCTTAGGTCCCCAAGGCGGGTGTGACACCGTAGTAGTCACAAAACAAGTAATCATATCATCTTGTGTGTTGCAACTGCTACGGACTCTATGGATATCCAACTATACCTTGGACTCTCACAACATATTACTTGGGCATTTCAATATTCCATGTTCAAGGTATCAATATAAATCATATAAGTTAATATTGGGCGGTTCATTTCCCCAATATCTATAATCCTATTTATCTTAGATAAATCTTTATGCCATATCAATGTATCACATATGCCATTTAATTTTTCATGCCATTTGCATAACTTTGATCAACATGCTTTTTCATTAATATCAAGGTTGACTCATCGCAAGTCTTCCTCATATCATATATATAATTGTTAAAAATGCACTCACCTGTAGCAATGCAAAAGTAGCCTTACTAAGCTTATTCAGTAACCTTTTATTTTCCTCTAATACTTTTGTCTCCCTCAGACTCCCTTGGAACTGTTGAAGACCAATCGAATACTTGCATTACCATTCTTTTGTTATACTCAAATCTAACTTTGCTAACTTAATTTACAAAACACAATTATTTGAATATAAAATATTTCTAATTTTTTTACAATTTCCATGTGATTGATGATTTGGTTCTAAGGTCCTTAGTGACCATTTTGGACATCAAACAATTGTTCAAGCTCAAATTAGAACATTTCCTTTACTAATTGTTCACTTTGGATTTTATCACTTCAAGCTTCAAACATTACTAAAGTGACACTTTAGTCACTAACTTCACAAATATACTTGAATTCATTCATTAACCAACCAATCCAACATTTCTAAAATTCTACCAACTTTCCCTTTAATTTAAAGTACTGACCGAATTGGCCCCTTACAACCAACTTCCATTTTCGAAATGGTCCTTCACCATTTCTTTTCTTGTCATTTCAATCCTTTACTTCCCAAATTCAATTTTAATGCTAGAATAAATTTTAGAATAATTCCCCTATATTTTTAATTCTAGCCAAAATAGCCACTTGACATAACAAAGGGAATTTAATCATCCTAACATCAAAACAAGGTTTCTAGTTTCATAATTCATTCATTTTAATCATTGATTTAATTCCCTAACCAAATTCCCAAAACTTAGAGTTAGGGTTTATAACCTTGAACATAGAATTAAACTAGATTAAAGCTTATTTTCATGCCTACAACATTTTAAAATTTTTCTCAAAATTTTCCTTCTATTTTAGCCCTTGACCGAATTGGTCACTAGACCATTCCAAGGTTGTTTTTCATTCAAACATTATAATATGCTCAAAATAATTTTTCCAACATGTATTCTTCATTTCCAAGAATTAACACTTAAACCCCCAATTTATTCCTACATGCCGAATTGGGTGTATAAGCTTTTCAAGGACTTTATTTTGATCCCTAATGCCATAATCAAGCCTGTAGAATCATAAATCTTCCATATTCATCCTTAGTTTCAAAACCCTAAATAAAATCCCAAATTCTAGGGTTAGGATTTATGTCTTTAATCATGAGATTAATCTAAATATAAGCTTGATTTCAACTCCACAACACTTGATTTAATTAAATCAATCTTCAATCTCAATATAGAACATGAAACCCTATTTTCTCTCTCTCATCAATAACATGAATAAATCTTCACAACTCTTTGTAAAATTACTATCAAATGAAAGAAAATTAAACATAGATTAATTTTCTATTAGAAAATACCTTGAATCTTGTTTGGAAGCCTTCAAAATGCCTAGGAAAAATTTTGTATATTTTCCCCTTTTCTTTCTTGTATTTTCGAAAATGAAGAAGAAAATGATAAACATTTTTGTTAATCTTTTATCTTATAATGCCATGTATATTTAATTAAATGAATATTAAATTCATTTAATTACTTAATTCCAAATAACCCTCCAACTAAGTCTTACTTTCGAATTTGCCATTTTGTAAATACTAACTAAATCTAGTTAGAATCCAACCAACTATAATAAAATATTCATAAAATAATATTTTATGAATTTTCCATGGCTTTTGGTCTAGTCTCTAAAACTTTCCATTCAATCTGATATACTTGTAATTAACCCTTTACTCAGAATTAAATTGTAGAATTCATCTTGAATCAAACTAAAAATATTCTCAACACTTGTAACGGAATTTTATAACCTTCCTTTATCATATGGTAAAATCTCATAATTTTTTATGTTCGATCCGGGTATCTGAATTCCATTTAAACTTGGACTGCGATTTTCCAACAATTGAAATATCGATTCAAACCAGAATTCCACATCGATCCACACCCTTAGGTGATCTATCTATTTATGAAATGAAAACCCCTAACTTTTAGGAAATTACAACTTTATTCCTTCAACTTTTCATATTAAGTCTTGTACCACACAAGTTTTGACTGCTTAACATTTTGGTCACTAAATTTTAACCTTCAATTCCCAATCCATTTTTCCTTAGATTTTGACCAAACTTTGCAAGTACCTTAATTAACTTTCCCTCTATTATATGATGCTTTTAAATGTCAGAAATTCTTTTTCCATAACCCATAATCGAAGAAATCCTAACTTTTGCATTTTTGTCATTTTAGTCGCTAAGATAGCTTTTAAGCTATTATCTTAGTACTAAATGATTGTTAATCAACTTAGTAAAAATTAAGGGTAATACAAATATAAGGTGCTCAAGTTTCAAAACAAAAATCATTTATACTAGTCCTAATAAGGCAATGTGTCCCCAAGCTTTTACCCCAACATAGCACATTTCAAATATAAACTCACAAAATCATACACCGTGCATACTATACAATAGAATGATACAACAACATAACATCAAACAACCATAACCTACCTCCCAACAATCATAACCTGGCTCTGATACCACCAAATATAAACCCCTAACCTAGCCTGAGAGCCAGACCGAACCGAGCGAGCTACATTGGGTTTGTCGAAACAAGCCCGAGAGACTTCCAAGAAAAATGGTCCATTTTTTCATTTTATCTTATCTAAATGCATAATTAAGTCCTAAGGTGATCATTCTAGCAATAGTGAAATTCACAACTCAATCGGACATCGAATTGACATCCAATTGATCAAGATTGCACTTCATGGACCAAAATGCAATTTCCACAAATTTAAGGGTCTAATTAACAAATTAAGTTTACAAATCCACAATTAAGTTCATTTCATGCAAGCATATCTAATGAGAAGAGCTCACTTGTTTGACACCTTTGTAGAGTGGTAGATCAACATGACCAAGAAGAATGAATTGGTTTATAATAAGAAGAACTAGTTCAGATTTTGCGGTTAGCTTTGATAAAAGAACAAGGAGTTCATAATGAGAAGAGATCACTTGTTCGACACCTTTGCAAAGAGATAGGTTGAAAGGCTTCAAACCTCAAGAGAAAAAGAATGTCAGGTGTAATTTCGAGCCTTGGATGATGAAGAATTTCATAATAAGAAGAACAACTTCAGATTCCACAGTTTGGCAGAAGGTTGAAGAATTTCGAAATGAGAAGAAGAGCTTCAAGCTTCGTTAGTTTAGAAGATGGCCAATGGCTTCGGACAAAATCCGTGTCTCCTCAGTCTTTGCCCACTTCATGTTCCACAACAATGAGCAAAGAGGGGCAGCTATAATACCCATATTTTGTCTGGGGTATCTAAATTATTAAATAAATAAGGCCAATAAATAATAATAATAGATAAATAATACACTATAAATAAATATATATAAACAGCCCAAATAATGTCCAAGTTACATATAAAATACCCAAAGCCCAAAATTCAAATCCAAAAGCCCATATACATTATGTTTTCCACCTAATTATAGCTCATTTACAACCCACTGCCAGTCCAACAAATACAAATATCCATTTCCCACCCATTTGTGCCATGTGGCATTCCCGGATTGGCTCATCTTAGCTTCACTCGGATAATGGTTTTGATGACGTTAGCGGTCAACCCTCTATAAATACCTGTAGGAGAAAGAGTGTGTTAGTAATAATTAGCCATTAATCAACTACAATTAATAATAATAATAATTAAAAAGAGAGAGAGTACCTTGGAGTAGCCGAATCGTCTAGAGCACGAACGGTCACTGGGAAGCTCATCCGTCGCCGAAAATTTCATCAGTCACTAAGAACTCGTCGGAGATGACGACCGGAGCTGCAAACCACCATTGGCGGAGGTATTTCCCTCCGATTACTTTCATTTTAATTCGTGCAAAAAAAGAGAAAAATCAGTTTATATCACATATATATATATATATATATATATATATAAACTAAAAACGTGTAATATCCCAAATTTTGGATAGTGACCAAAATGTAAATTTTGAAAGTTTTGGGGTTAAAGTATAAACTTTGAAAAAGTTTAGGGACTAAAGTGTAAATTTCTCCAACAAGTAATGTTATTTAGTATAAGAGTAAATCGATTAAAATAGGTACCTTGATAATAGTTTTAAGAATTAAGATGGAAAAAAAGGTACCGAATTTTGATCGAATGAAATTGTTAAGCGTGCTCAGGCCAGAGAAATACAAAGATGGGTGACCTTCGGGAAGGTCCCATCAAAGTTTTTTTGATCGATATTTTGGACTCAGTAAGAGTAGAGAAAATTCGTATGGATTATCGATAAAGGAATTCTAAGAGGAATTTTATTCTATGAAAATTTTCGATAAGTATCGGGAAAATAGACTGACTTAAGAAAATTCAGTCTAAGTCCATGGAAAAGGAAGTTTTTATAGGATAATAGAGTTTATTTCCCGAATATGGAAATATAGAATTTTCTGAATAAATCTAAAGCTCAGAAAAAGGTAAAATCGCAGTAGAAGTATTTTACGAATGTCAGGAGATCGAATCAAATCAAATCTTCAGAGGCTATTCCATAAGCTATGGAAAAGTCATAAAATAATATTTATGGAATAGAAGCTGGTTGGAAATGAACTAGTTTAGTTGGATTGTAATCGGATGACAATTTTGAAACAAGCTAGTAAATAGAAACTAGTTGGAGGGCAAATTGGTCATTTTTCCCCAATAGCAATTTTGAAATATTTAAAAAGTTATAAGGGCAATTTTGGAAAGAGGAAATGGGAGATTTAATCTTAGCCCTTGATTGATGATAAGATCAATCTCAACCATTGGATTTAAAGGGCATTTTAGTAATTTCACTATCTAAATGAATTTAAAATTCATTTATACAAGACATGTGGCCAAATTGGATGAAAAATAAAAGATGAACACCATTCCTCATCTTAAAATTTCGAAATATGAGGGGGAGAAAGAAAAAAAAATGGAGAAAATATTTCCAAGTTCGATTCAAGCCCCGAAACTCGATTTTTTGGTAATCTCATCAACTACAAAGTTGTTCTACTCTTCAAGCTCTATCTTTTGGCATAAATAATTCATGAAATTCATGCTTGATTGATGAAAATTTACATGAGAAAGAAATTAGGGTTTATGGATCAAATTGGAGCTTTTGAGATTTTATGATTCTATGATTGAATTCAAGATGAAATCAAGCTAGTATGATGTTAAATTCATGATATTGAGTTGGGATTTAAGTTTTACATGTTTTGATTATTATGAAGATGATTAGGGTTTATGGATTCAAGTTTGATTTAGGGTTTGTGATGTTGGATAAATGATCTAGTAAGCTTGAATTTGTTATTTGGAAGCAAAACCCTAAATTAAAGGTATAGAGACCATTTCAGCAATTCTGAAAGTTAAAGGACTAATCTGATTTTTTATGATTTTGAAGTGTATTTATGTTATTATTGAAGTTGGTGATGTGAAATTGAAGTTGGAATGCAAAATCGATGTTAAATCGAGTAAGTGACCATTTTGACAAATTATCAAAGTTAAGTGACCAATTCGAAGATGAGGTTTTTGATAGGGATTAAATCTGACTTTTTTATTTCAAATAATAGAATTCAAGTAGTAATGTTGACTTGAGGCCAAATTTGCAAAGTTAAGAAGTTTGAATCCTTATCTTTTCATTTTTAGTGACTATTTCAGAAAGAACAAAAAAATAAAGGGAATTATTTTTTAATATTTTTTTGATGAAAAAAGTGATACATTAGTGGTTTGAAGCAAGTGATGGGACTAAATTGACAAGAATAAAAATAAGAAGAAGTTAGTATAAATTAGAAGTTTATTATGGAAAGCTATTTAGAAGACTGGTTTTGGCAATAACTTTGAAAATTCGCCATAAATCGTACAAACTTAATTTGGGCTATTAATTTATATGGTTGAAAAGATTACTGAATCTATTTTCTTTCAGAACAAATGGAATCTAATTTTGAGTTTTATAATATTTTATAGAAATATTTCTTTGAAGGTAGTGCAACCTGTCAAAAAAATGAGAATTGATGCATTTTGTATCTAAGGTTAATTAGTAAGATTGAAAGGGGTTAATGGAAGTTCTAAATGGTCATTAAAGACCAAAAATGGGTTTTGGACAGTATAAGGAAGGAAGGAAAAACTTTTGGAAATTTTGTATATTCGAATGACTAGATTCGATAGCATGTTTAAAGTATTGTTAAATTTGAATCTAACGAATGTTATTTGTATTTATATGATCAATGAAGTTTGATTTGTATCAAAAGAAGGGTCGAGGTATTATTTAGAAAAGGAACGAGTAGAGCTTAGTGAGGCAAGCTAATAAATGGCCCAGGTGAGTGCATCTCTACTATTTTATTTTAATATGAGAAAGACTTGCGATGAGTCTATCTCAAATGTTGATTCTCAAATGATATATTTTCAATGATTTTTGAAATGAACTATGAATGATTTTTGGGTATGAACTGCCCAATGCACTTTTATATGATATTGTGAGATGTTAATATCTTTTGATATTTTAAATAAGTGAATGATACATAACAGTGAATGTTTAAAGCCCATTGTATGTATTATGAGATCTCTTGGTATAATTGGCATGCCAATGAGGTGGGAGTACAATGATACAGTGATGTTGTATAAGTGTACAACAGTTATAAAGTGAAATAGTGATGCTATGTTCTACAGCTATGACCTAGTGATACAGTGATGTTGTATAAGTTTACAATAGTTATAAAGTGATAAAGTGAAACATTGTTTTATTTTGGCAAAACAAATTGGCTGATGCCGCACATGTACATACTCAATAGTGACTCGCATTCCATGCATTCTCAATTACATTACATTGGGTTACGAATTGAATAAAAAGTAACAAGTACAAGTGATCTAAAGGAAAGTGAAAAGTGAAAAGTGAAAGTGATATGATTCAAATGAAAACAGGTGATTTACTGGATATTTGATTTGACATGACATTGCCTTATATATGTATATGAGATGTTGATTTTTACAGGTTACATGACAGAGAAACGACTTCGATAAGTCATTTATTTTGAAATAAGGAGAATGATGTTATAAAAGTTTGATTTTGTTGTTAGAATGAAGAAATACTCATGTTCTTGAAAGATGGAAGTTTAGGGTTTATGTCATATTTGGAATTTAGGGACATGATTTCAGGAATAATGGTTTATTATGATGATATAAGTTGATTGGAGCGAAAATCCCTAATTATTTTGCATTAGGGACCAAAATGTAAATTTTGGAAAGTTTAGGGACTTGAATGTCAATCTTGTTTCTGAAGTATACTTTGTTGGAAAATTAAGTTAAGTGATTGGAATGTTGATTTTCAAGTTTATATTGAGTTTGGGACCATTTTAGAATTTTCGGCAATCTTGAGGACCAATATGTAAGCTTTTAAAGTTTGGGTCCTAAAGCATAAAGAATGAGAAATGAAAGGATTAAATTTGAAAATGATGGTTAGAAGCTCAAAAGAGTCCTTAGTGACTAAATTGGGTATTTTGGAAAAAAGTTATGGAAAAGTGTAAAGAAATGTGATTCGAATATAGAAAATTCTATCAGAGTAATTTTGTGTATAATGGATAGTTATTTTAGTTACTTTCCATTATTTGTATAGTATGAGTATGTACTCAAAAATTGCTTGTGTTATGTATTTAATATACATACAGATAACAAGCAAGCTCGTGATCGAAACAAGTTGAAGGACAAAGAAGGAGTTTCTGAATAGATACGCTTTGGTATAAGTAGCTAGTGGGGCATATAAGTTAAGTGCATTCATATGTTTTGATTAATTTCAATAATTCTATTTGCTTGATTTTATTAAAATGATAACATGGTTTTTGTATAAGTTATATGATATTTTACAAGCAAAGAAAAGGGTTAGTACATAATGGGGTATGAACTGCTATATTATGTTTTGTTATGGCAAATTATTATTGAATAATGGTAATATATGAATTGTTTATACATGATGAATTACAAGTATATGATATGAAATTATTGCCCAAGTAATGATAGAGAGTTACAGTATAGTGGCATGCCATTAGAGGTCCAGTAGTCAAGGATTACGTGTAGCTACACACCGATCTTCGGATCCTATATGTTTATCCGCACTTATATGTGCCTATATGATGTTGACACTTATGTGTCTATATGTTTATCGTCACTTTAGTGACCAGTACTCAAGGAGTACAAACCTTGCATACTTTAGTTTCTCTTTATACAATTCTTGGGCCAATTACAGAGATAAAGTATATGAAAATCACCATTTTCTTATTTATGATGGTTTTGAATTAAAAGAAGATCTATTATTATGATCATGCTCAACCATGTTTTCATTTATTTTATTTCTTGATTTTATGATTACTTATAACGCCTCACTAAGTTATACTTAGCGTGTGTATTATGTTGGTGCACACGTAGGTTGATCACGTGGTTCGTAAGAAGGAACGTTTTGGCATCATCCCGAGGTTGAAGGGAAATCACAGGTTATCTTAGTAATGCTTTGAAATCCGAAAATCATGTTTTGAGTAGTGACATGTATAATAATGATTTTATATATATTGTGTAAAAGAGACACTAAACTACTCATTAATTGGTTATATTTCTAACTGAAATATGGTTTAGTATTATTAGTATGTGGATTTGAATGATTATTGACTAGTTAGTAAAATTATATTGGAAACAAGTTGAAGCTGTCCATAAACTCTGTTTTGGGTAGTAAGTTTGAAAATTTGCTATAAATTCCATAGATTGAATTACAAAATGAGATTTATATGTATGAACTACAAATTGAGTCTAGTTTTTTTAAACAAACAGTGACTAATTTCGAGTTCGGTGTAAAAAGTTATGAATTTTTATTCGATGCAAGGTCAGAATTTCCAGACAGTAGATTTCACCATAGTGCATATTTATCGAATTTTATGCACTTGTGTGCTATGAATTAAGCTCTCTAATTTATATGGATTGATATCCTGATGAATCTAGTTTACTAGGAATTTTTCCAAATGAAGTTTTGAAGCTTACAAAAATTTATAATTTTTTTAAGAAAAGACAGTGCAGGATGGTTGGAAATGAACTAATTTAGTTTGATTGTAATGGGATGGCAATTTTGAAACAAGCTAGTAAATAAAAACTAGTTGGAGGGAAAATTGGTCATTTTTCCCCAATGGCAATTTTGAAATATTTAAAAAGTTATAAGGGCAATTTTGGAAAGAGGAAATGGGAGATTTAATCTTGGCCCTTGATTGATGATAAGATCAATCTCAACCATCTAAATGAATTTAAAATTCATTTATACAAGACATGTGACCCAATTGGATGAAAAATAAAAGATGAAGACCATTCTTCATCTTAAAATTTAGAAATATGAGGGGGAGAAAGAAAGAAAAATGGAGAAAAAATTTCCAAGTTCGATTTAAGCCCCAAAACTCGATTTTCAGGTAATCTCATCAACTACAAAGTTGGTCTACTCTTCAAGATCTATCTTTTGGTGTAAATAAATCATGAAATTCATGCTTGATTGATGAGTATTTATATGAGAAAGAAATTAGGGTTTATGGATCAAATTGGGGCTTCTGAGATTTTATGATTGAATTCAAGTTGAAATCAAACTAGTATGATGTTAAAATCGTGATATTGAGTTGGGATTGAAGTTTTACATGTTTTGATTATTACGCAGATGATTAGGGTTTATGGATTCAAGTTTGATTTAGGGTTTGTGATGTTGGATAAATGATCTAGTAAGCTTGAATTTGTTATTTGGAAGCAAAACCCTAAATTAAAGGTATAGGGACCATTTCGGCAATTCTGAAAGTTAAAGGACTAATCTGAATTTTTATGAATTTGAAGTGTATTTATGTTATTATTGAAGTTGGAGATATGAAATTGAAATTAGAATGCAGAACCGATGTTAAATCGAGTTAGTGACCATTTTGACCAATTGTCAAATTTAAGTGACCAATTCAGAGATGAGGTTTTTGATAAGTATTAAATCTGATTTTTTATTTGAAATAATAGAATTAAAGTAGTAATGTTGATTTGAGCACTAATTTGCAAAGTTAAGAAGTTTGAATCCTTATCTTTGCATTTTTAGTGACTATTTCAGAGAGAACAAAAAATTAAAAGGGAATTATTTTTGAATATTTATTTGATGAAGAAAGTGACACATTAGTGGTTTGAAGCAAGTGAAGGGACTAAATTGACAAGAAGAAAAATAATAAGAAGTTAGTATAAATTAGAAGTTTATTATGGAAAGCTTTGTAGAAGACTGGTTTTGGCAGTAACTTTGAAAATTCGCCATAAATCGTACAAGTTGAATTTGGGCTATTAAGTTATATGGTTGAAAAGCTTACTGAATCTAGTTTATTTTAGAACAAACAGAATCAAATTCTGAGTTTTAGAATATTTTATAGAAATATTTCTTTGAAGGTAGTGCAATTTGTCAAAAAATGAGAATTGATGCATTTGGTATCTAAGGTTAATTAGTAAGCTTGAACGGTGTTAATGGAAGTTCTAAATGGTCATTAAAGACCAAAAATGGGTTTTGGACAGTATAAGGAAGGAAGGAAAAACTTTTGGAAATTTTGTATATTCGAATGACTAGATTCGATAGCATGCTTAAAGTATTGTTAAATTTGAATCTAACGAATGTTATTCGTATTTATATGATCAATGAAGTTTGATTTGGATCAAAAGAAGGGTCGAGGTATTATTTAGAAAAGGAACGAGTAGAGCTTAGTGAGGCAAGCTAATAAATGGCCCAGGTGACTGTATCTCTACTATTTTATTTTAATATGAGAAAGACTTGCGATGAGTCTATCTCAAATGTTGATTCACAAATAATATCTTTTCAATGATTTTTGAAATGAACTATGAATGATTTTTGGGTATGAACTGCCCAATGCACTTTTATATGATAGTGTGAGATGATAATATCTTTTGATATTTTAAATAAGTGAATGATACATAACAGTGAATGTTTAAAGCCCATTGTATGCATTATGAGATTTCTTGGTATAATTGGCATGCTAATGAGGTGGGAGTATAATGTTAAAGTGATGTTGTATAAGTGTACAACAGCTATAAAGTGAAACAGTGATGCTGTGTTCTACAGCTATGACCTAGTGATACAGTGATGTTGTATAAGTTTATAGCAGTTATAAAGTGATAAAGTGAAACATTGTTTTATTTTGGCAAAACAAATTGGTTGATGCCGCACATGTGCATACTCAATAGTGACTCGCATACCATGCATTCTCAATTTCATTACATTGGGCTAGGAATTGAATAAAAAGTAACAAGTACAAGTGATCTAAAGGAAAGTGAAAAGTGAAAAGTGAAAGTGATATGATTCAAATGAAAACAAGTGATTTACTGGATATTTGATTTGACATGACATTGCCTTATATATGTATATGAGATGTTGATTTTTACAGGTTACATGACGGAGGAACGACTTCGATAAGTCATTCTATACGATTCTAAATTCTTATATGTTATATTCAATATTTTATTTATTATGCAATTTTTATTAAAATTAAAGTGCTTTACTTTGATTTATAAGTTTTGTCTCACTAAGTTCGTACTTAGCGTGTGTTTGTTTCACACGTAGATTAAGATGGAGTATTTGAAGAGGAGTCGAGCATGTTGATCAAGCTTCAATCTGCAAAACATCAGTAAGATATTCTAGTTTATGATCATCTCTAGTAGGCATGTAATTATTTAATTGTTTGTAGAGTATGATGCATTAAATTAGGCTAAGGGATAGATAAATAATCAGTTTTGATGATGAACCATATATGGATAAAGCAAAATAAGACATTAGCACTGTAACAGAATAAAGCTAAGGTATAACGGGTAATTACTTTGCTAATAAGAATAATTGGTAATCGCATAAAGATTTTAAAGTCAAGAAAGGGCCTAGATAGCGAACCTAGTTTTCACCTTGAATTAGATTGTTGTTTTTAATAATTTCCAAATATGTTTTAAAATAATTAATTCAGGGTTGAAACTATCTAACTGCACATAGGTTGTGTTTTCAAGAAAACCAAGAAAGAGTTAGATTTAAAAACTCAAATTTGTAAATACTTGTAAAAATAAATTTATAAGTCGAGATTTCTTTAAACGACTCCGTAACATCTTTAATGTATATTCGATTTACGAGTACACGTTAAGGGTGTTACAAAACGCGTTTAAACCGTAGATTTATGAAGGTTTGTTTGGGGTTAAAAGGCTACGGTGGTCGGGAGTGGTTTTTAGGTATGGCCGAAGTTGAAGAGGGCTCGGGTTGGGTAGATTTAGGCTTAGATTTAGGGAGGAATGTGTGTTTATGTTGAAACATGAATTATTTTATGGTTTAGGATCGAAAAATCTAAAAAATGGGATTTTTAGGGTTTTGGCCACAACGGAGTACGACGGCCAGAAATCACCCTAGGGCGGCCGATAGTCGCTTGTGGCGGCCGGGATTCGAATCCCGGTGGCCGACAAACGGCTTATGGTGACTGGAGAGACGCGATTGAGGATTGATTGGCGGAGTTGTGCCGAAAATGTTGGTGTTCATCTTGTTCATCGTGAACAAGGATGAACACCATCCAAAATATGGGATTTTGATCTATTTGGATCTCATTTCCTGGGTTTTGTGTATTTAGGCAAGAGGATTTGAGAGAGAGTGAGTAAGAGGAGAGAGAGGGAAGTGTGCTCAGATGACCGAGTTGGCTCGGTTTAGGGGATTTATACGCCGCTTGGAACGATGTCGTTTTTGCACCGGGTTAGGGGAAGGTCCGCGCGTCTATATCCGGGTTGGGTCAGATCCACGCACCTTGATATGGATACCCTTTGGTTTTGGCCCTATGTTTTGCTCTTCATTCAATTTAGTCATTGTTTCCTTTAAATTGTTTCCCAGGCTTTGTAATTCTTTCAATTTGATCCCCAATTCCCCATAATTGTACCTTTAAGTTTATAATGTTTCAATTGGGTCGCTGGGCCTTGTAATTGGGCATTAGATTTTGTAATTGTTTCATTTTAGTCCCTATAATAAAAATAAGCTTTGTTTCAATTTGTTTTCAATTTGGTTATTTATTTAATTATTTTATTTTATTGCAATTAATTTAATTGTTTGATGCGTGCTTTAAATTAAGCATATATAATTAAATGTTAGATAATTTAATACACTCAATTTAATTAATTATTAGAGCCTTTAGTTTAAGTTCTCTAATTAGGATTCAATAATTAAAGTAATATGAAACTGTAGTAATTAATTGTATATTAAATATAATTTTAAAATTCCAATTTGGATGATGTTCCATTGTTTCCAATGGGGTGTTATCTCAACTTGAATTTTAATAAATTACGTTTAATATATAGACACTTATAATTGAATATCAACTTAGCTTTTCAATTGAAATTAAATAATTAATTAGGAGGCATTGTAGTTAAATAAGTGTATATTAAATAGAATCTTTGGGGCTCAAATTTGGATGGTGCTCCATTGTTTACAATGTGGTGTTATCTAAACATTGGTTTTAAAGGTGTATATTTAATATACATTTTCACTCATAGTATTGACTTAATTAATTGTTAGAGGCTTAATTAGGACTAGAACTTTAATTAATTAGAAGGATTAGTTAATTAGGAATATGATTAATTTAACGGCTTTAAATATATGGAAGGTGTTCAACCAATTACCATTTTCTCATAAAAGCCACTAAATTAATTAATATTCATAGTTTTAAATAACTAACTAATTAAAGCCTTTTTAGGATAATACTTAAAATCAACAAGACAATAAAAGGACATTCATTAAAAACCTTTTATGTTAGAAATTCATTTTTAAATATGAATAGGGGTACCACCTAACGGGATGCTTTTAATCTCATATTGGAATAAAATGAATTTCCTTATAAAAGGACATCTGCATTTGAAATTTAAATTTATTTAATAATCACGGAATAAATTAAATTTAAATAATTATTCGAAATGCCAAAATGTCACGTAAAATTAAGGCACCGCTAATGGGCGTTTGTGGGGTGCTAATCCTTCCCCACACATAATCGCCTCCCAAACCCAATTTTAAGATAGAATCTCTGGTTTGTTTTTTCGGTGTCCGGTCTACCTCGAAGTGATCGGTGGCGACTCCAAAATGTTTTTAAGGATAAATAAAGGAAAATACAATTTAATATGAAAAACCATAGATTTTTAACATTAAATTAAAAATGGTCAGAAAACCTTAATTTTCTAAAAGATCGATCGTCAGGCTATTTTACACACCCGATTTCACAAATGGTCACGACAACTTGGCGACTCCGCTAGGGACTTTTTTTAAAAATTGAGAGTCATACCTAATTAATTTTATGTGGCATTTTGGCATTTTAGGACAGTAATTTGAATTTAATTTTTTCCATAATTATTGAATAAATTTTCAGGAAAAATATAGATAAGTTTTTCCTGTGTGATATAAGATGTCATTCATGCATAAGCCTTCCACCTGGGCTTTTCACCCTTAAGTGGGAGTGAGGCATGATCTTACGTGAGTTATTCAGCTCTGTGATCAGAATTTTGTCCTTCTTCCGGTATACCAACCTTATACACCGTGAGATTACGCCTCCGCTATAAGGGGTTGTATACTCCTGAATCGATGTCTTACTGTAGTCTAGTAACAACAGTTCAGGTACCCAAAGTCTAGATCGAAACCCACATGCTGTAATAGAAACCTACCCCACTAGAGCCAGACAGGGACCTAGGACAGGTAGTACTAATTTAAATACACTTCTCTGGTTATTCTTGTGTGCAAAATAAATTGTTCTCTACTTAAATTTACGCAATATCAAACGTCAGGCTATTTTTACACACCTGATTTCAAAATGGCCGCGACACTGATACAGTCCTCAAGCATATAGATATGAGTATGCAATATCCGAAATTGAGAATTCCATTATCCAAAAGATGTACTAGTATGGTTGCCCGTGTACCAAAACCAAGCCAAAATTTTAGCATCGCGTACCTATACGATCACTAGGTGTATCAATATGCCAAAGCATTTTTGCCTAGATTGAGCTGAGACAGTCCTCACGTACCGATCCCTAAGGACCCGTACCGGTACGAACAAACCTATAATGACCTCTTGGTCGAACATATGGCACTTTGGCTCAATCTAAAATACTCCAATCAACATTTAAACACCATAGAATATCCAAAAAAGTATTTCCACCAACATAAGAGCATGGTAAATGATCAAATACAATATATCAAATCCAAGCCATTGTCCAATAGGCATGATCTCTACCCGAGCATGCAAATTGTTCCCCAACCCCTTAAAACCAAACATTAAGCATCACACAAGTTCAAAACATCAAACATAACTTGTACAAATATGGAGTATCCAAAATAAACCTCTCAATTAGAACTTGGTCAAATTGCCTTTTATTATTCCTATGTATTTGTAAAACCATACTTGAAAATACTTCAATCCTTGGATTTTTCCTTGATTACTTGCTATCCGAAAGAGTCTATTTCTCTGCATTGATGAGAAATGAGAGCGCAAGCTATAAGCTTAGTGAGGAAATCTCAAAAACACTCATCAATGCATTTAAAACCATTTTATACCAAACCAAGTTTACATTGCTCATGCCAAAATCATCTCATGCTTTTACAATCTCTTCAAATATACACATTTAAATCATTTGCAACACATGTATTATGGATTTCTATCATAAACCTAATTTAAGCTTCATGTGCCATAATCTCTAAATAGCAAGCTTAAAGAGCATCACATGTATATACCACATTATACAAAACATAATCCACTTCTCATGATACATTATATTATATATTGGCATTCAAGTGACTTAAAACCAATTTCCTTTTTCTTTTACCAAAAACACATCAGATACACGGATTTTAGAAATGGTTCCTTTGACCACTTCACATACGTCCCCGAACCGGAGTAGTCCTCAACGGTTATAACGTATAAATCCACCAACTGGAGAAAAATGGCACAATTAACATCCTGACCGTTACATTTCGCATGATGGAGAAAACGACACAATTAACCCCTCGACAGACATGAGGTAATTTATTATAGTTCACTTTAAACACTATGGCTAGCCAACTATATCCAATAACATTTTATCTCAGCCACTTGCCAATATACTCAATAAAAACCACATTACCTTACTATTTTACATATGCATCAATTCAAACCATTTTCAATACATTAAACCATGTATTCTAGCATTCTCAAAATTCTTTCATGGATCATTTGCCATGCTCAAATATCTACATGTATAATCATTTGCAACATCTTTCATTTCTAAAACATGCATATAATAGTAAGTAATCAAATCTTTAAACGTGTGCATGGGATTGTATTTTGCAAAACTGAAAATGAGAGAGAGCTCAACCAATACTTACTTCTGAGCTTAGATAAATGTTTCAAACTTATTCTAATCTCCCAACAACCATCTTCAAACCTTTTAAAGCATTAAAACATGTTTCCACTGACCAACAACCCAAAGCTCTCTTGCCGTTGCAAGAATCAAGCTTTCGAAACTTCCTCAACCTCTCCAAAAGCTAAAGGATCTAACTCCTCTGCTTTATCCAATCAAAATAGAGGATTAAAGCACATCCATGATCTCTAATTTCCAGCAAGCATCAAACACAACATCACCTCACTAAAAACCATCAAACGCCTCTCTAAACAGCCGAAATCATCACCAAACTTCATCCAAACAAAGCCCAACCAAAATCTATTGATTTTAACATCTTCACAACATCAATTAACATCCAAAAACACCTTTATAATGTCCTTATACCTCCAGCAACCTTACAACACGAAGATCACTTCAAAATCTAACTATTTACAACCTAGAAAATTAGCATAGTGTCGGGATTCCTTTAATTAATATCTTCTTTTAACATTAAAACACTTATATCAAGTGTTCTAAAACAATTAGAATCAAGCCAAAACAGATCCATAACAATAATCTTCCAATTTCTCATCAAAACATAATTGAATCTATAAAATCTTGATTAAATCATAAACACATAACAAAAATCAGTTGTAAAGGAGCAAGAACTTGGGAATTTGAATAAAGAACCTTTAATTAGAGGAGAGATATGAAAATCACCTCTAATTGCTGATATCTCCCTTAATTGGCAAAGATTGGATGAATACTTCAAGAAACCAAGCATATTTTGATGTAGAAATCGAAGGAATCAAATAGTAAATCAAAAGGAAGTCAAAAGAAGTTGATTCCTATGAATTTTGGAATGAAATTGATAGTTTTCCTGCTGAGAAAGTTAAGAGAAAAGTTGAGAGCAAAATTAATTACGTGAGAAAATGAATTGCATAACTAAAACCCTTTTTATTAATTCTACTTTATTTTAATATTAAAACCATTTAAAAATATCCTAAATTAAGGGAAGAATCTGATGGAAAAGTTTGGTTAATTAGTTCCTTAAAGATTTTAAGTTTTGACCCTTTTACGATTTAGTCACCAAAATAGTTTTGAAAACTTTACATTTTAGTCATAAGGCCAAACATCCCAAAAGCATATTTAATTCCTTCAAATTGAGTTTAACAAACCCGTAGAATATTAATTAAATATTTTCTAGCATTTTCTATATTTTGTTTTAGCCAAAAATGATTTATTAAGATTTAATTCCCAAAACTAGCTCGAACTGCCTAATTCGGTTCTCCCGATCTGTCTAATCGATCCATCTAACATCTAGGCCCAATTTTAGGGAGTTATAACTCTTCACAAAATTTACTTGGCAAAAATAGGTAAAGAAACTGCTTCTTCATATCCTCCTTACTTTCCCATGTGGCTTCCTCGACTCCACGATGTCGCCACAACACCTTCACCAACTCTATGGTTTTTCCACGAAGAACCTTGCAGCTTGAATCCAGAATTCTCACCAATTCCTCATCATAGGTCAAATTCGGATTCAACACAATCTCTTCCACAGGCATCACATGCGAAGGATCTGATTTATACCTCCGAAGCATCGACACATGTAAAACATCATGTATCTTCTCCAACTCCATCAGAATCTCAACCTATAAGCAACAGGACCAACACACTCCAACACCTCGTAAGGCCCAATAAACCTTGGGCTCAACTTGCCCTTTCGCCCAAACCTCAACACATTATTCCAAGGAAAAACCTTTAAAAACACTCGATCACCAACAGCAAACCTTCACCTTCTCATTGGTATCCTTCAAGACATCAGGCAACGAAACACCGTAACATATCCTCCAACACTTGGATAATGTGTTCAGACTAACCATCCGTTTGAGGATATACAGAGTACTAAAGTTCAATCGCGTACCCAAAGCCTTATGCAAACACTCCCAAAACCTCGCTATAAAGTGCGGATTTCTATCCGATACTATAGACTTAGACACCCCGTGCAAGCTCACAATGTCATCAATATACAACTCCGCCAACTTATCCAAAGTATACGTCGTATGCACAGCAAAGAAATGTGCACACTTCATAAACCTATCCACAATCACCCACGCAGAATTCTTCTTTCATGGCGTCAAAGGAAAATCGAACACAAAATCCATAGTAATTCTCTCCCACTTCCATTCTAGAATCTTCAACAATTGCAACAACCCCGATGGAAACTGATGCTCAGCCTTAACACGTTGACATACCATACAACGAGCAACAAATCCGCTACATCATTTTTTCAAACCAACCCCAAAAATACTCTTTTTTCAAATCTTGATACATCTTGGTACTTTCCGGATGCATAGAAAAAGGACTCGAATGTGCCTCAGTCAAGATAGTGTGCCTTAACTCCTCATCTTTCGGCACAACCACTAGACTCTTGAAACACAAAACCCCTTCATCACTGAAACAAAAATCTGTTTGGTTGCCATCCATTATATCCTGGACATGCGGTACCAAAGAATCATTATACGGTTGATTCTCCTTGATCAACTGTAACAACGATGGCTTCACTTGCAACTCAGCCAACAAACCACCATCACGCGTTACGCTCAACCTAGCAAACATCGCTCTCAACTCCACTACTACATTCCTACTCAAAGCGTCAGGTACAACATTAGCTTTATCCGAATGATACTCTATTGTCAGATCATTATCCTTAAGCAACTCCAACCATCTTTGTTGCCTAAGATTCAACTCCTTTTGTGACATCAGATACTTCAAACTCTTATGATCCGTGTATATAATACACTTCTCACTATAGAGATAATGTCGCCAAATCTTCAACGCAAACACCACCGCAGCAAGCTCAATATCATGAGTAGGATATTTGCGTTCGTGCACCTTCAACTGCCTAGATTCATAAGCCACAACCCTTCCTTCTTGCATCAACACACATATTTTAAATATGTCAAAAGTTGAATATAAATGCACAAATCACTAGTTATATATAATGTTATATTATGAATGTTATTTCAGGTATGAACTGCCCAACGTTAAATTATGTTGATATACATTGCCATGGATGAAATAAATATGGAATATATGCCCAAGTATGTCATTGAGGGACAAGGTATAGTTGGCATGCCATAGAGTCCAGCAGCACGTTGCATACTCGGTTTAGCACTATAATGTATATAAAGGACACTTAGTACATATGGTGGGCACGACGTTATGTGTATTATAGTGGGCACGACCTTATGTGTATTAACACTTCGATGCATATTTGACTCGTGTACCCAGGGTCCTCATAGGCTTGTATTTGGGCTATGGTTTATTGGTTGATAAAAGATAAATAGGTGAATAAGCTTATGAGCTTTTGGAATAAATTTCAAGTATATTGGTAAGAAATTTATATCCGGTTTATATTATGTTAATATATGATTAACATAATGGTAATACATATCTAGTGATCATGATACAAGAGTATTGTTACATCTATATATTTATAGATATGTTGTATTGCACTGGATATTATTATTGCCTCACTAAGTGTATACTTAGCGAGTGATGATTTTCACGTGTAGGTGAAAAGCAGAAATCAAAGTAAGGAGTTTTTGGCATCCTACTTACCAAGCAGTATACTAACGGTATCAGTAATGAAATCTTAGATGTATTTTGATTTTACTAGTTGGCATGTATATGATAATAGTAGTTGGTTTTAAACTAGTCCAAACATAATTTGTAATAACTTATAAACTAGTTTATGCTGATAATGAATGGTAAGTAGCTTTATTAAAATTGAAATTGGTTAAAGAAATTACTAGTGTAAAATCGGGTAACTATTATGAATTGAATAAATAGAGTAATCGATTAGATTTTTAATTTAGGCAGTTTATAAGAAGTTATAATACTTATAGGCTATAGTTATGAACTCCTAAGTTGCTGCCTGAAATCAGAAATAATTTGGTAGATTAAAAATTAGAAAACTGATATTACGCGATAAATTGATAAATGGTTTATTGTGATTTTTAAATAAATGGCTATTATGGATTGTTAACAGTTCTCTATGTGACACTCTAACTAGTATTGGATATGAAATACTGGTAAGGGTGTTACATGTAACCCCCTAAACCTGACCAAGAAGAAAAGGACAAATTTAGGAAGTCACCATTGAAAACTTTACCCTTAAGAAAACCAATTTTATTTATAATGAATCATAATAATTGTAAAATAATTTAATACTTAATAATTCATCAAACCCAAGCGTTAAAATGATATAAAAAAATTGATAATATAAAAGGACTAAAATTTCCAAATAAACTATCTCAAAATGTTATTAAAAATCCATAAATAATATTATAGTTTGAAAGTTTAAATAAAACATCTGAATGTAGAAATTATGCATGTATACTGAAAATAACCTCAATTCCCAAATACATCAAAGTTTCCCCAATAATAATAATAAACAAGTCTTAAAAATAATATAGTCCATATTGAAGATAAAATAAAATTGATAAAACGAAGAGATCCTCTGGGTACCAATTCGCCTAGGGTCCAAGATATCTGTAAGAGAAAACTATTGGGGAGTAAGCTATAAGGCTTAGTGTGTCTGTAAAGTGCAAGCAATCACAAAATTATTTAGAAAATAATTTTCTCAAGATATTTAATAAAAGCACGGTAAAACACAATGCATGTAATGATGACACAAACAAAACACATTTTCCTGCTACATACTCCAATCAGAGTGGTGGCAAATCCAACCGGTCACAGTGGAGGTAGTTCCCCAGAACCCCTCACCCTTTAGTTCTCCAATCACGGTGTGGTCAAACCACTTCTTCCACCATACAATCCCATCCCATGCATATAAAATATGGTAATGATTTAAAACACATAATCACATGACAGTTTATCTTACTAAATACGAGGATCATAGTTTTGAAATTCTGATAAGTTCATTAAAACAAAGTCTGACACAATATGCATGATATCTCAAAACGCGTTGTAATCACAACACAGGAAAAATAGTCATGCATGTTGTAAAATATTTCACAGAACATATAGCACGAAAAGAGAGCACACAAATAAAATCATTTATTTATAGCACCGGAAGAAACACACCTTAGCCAAAGTAAACTCAACCTACCAATTGAGGTGCTTCTCAGGATCAGAAGCATTGGGTCCAGCTGTATTGGTACCCATGAGAATAACTTCTATTTTACTACTGTTATCACTATGACTAAGGAATTTAATCCTATATACTTATCTAACGAAATTTAATGATACATGAATACTTATATGATCCGAATAATTGATCTTCAAATCAGCCGAGGACACAGTTGAATTGAGCGGTGCCAGAGACTCAGCAGGGTTTGATTGAAATAAATAAATAAAAAAGGAAAAGAGAGATGCATCGAACACGTATCAAGAGAGAGAGGGGAAGACCGACAAGCGTGAAAAATTGCAGGGGATAGGGTGATTTATATATCCAAAATTTTGGATAAATTACAAGGTAAATCCCTGTTCTTTTCTAGGGTTCTCAAAGTATGCACCAAATATCATTTCTTCTATAAAAAGGTCACTAATTTCATTTAAAAATCAATTAATTCTCAAATTTCTTAATTAGGGTTTCATATTTAAATTCCCAATATAGGGTTTTAAATTTAGGGATTTCAAAATTAGGGTTTTAAATTTGGGGCAACAATTCAGGGTGTTACAAAAGGTACCCCAACACTCTCTTACATGTCGCCTACATCATTGCCTGCACTCGGGTACTATAGCATAGGTATTCTTACTTTGCTGACCACACCCAGCATTACTCCCTCCATGTCTCTGATTCAGTCGATACCTCCTATCTTTATGCTTCTTGTATCGATCTCTGCAAAACATCTAACTCAGCATGTCTCTTCCCAGTAGAAGAACTCCCTGATCTAGAAGACAACCCCAGATTCTATTCTATGTCCTTGGCTCGGGAAACTAGGACATCAAACTCTGTATAATCTGTAGTACATAAGAACTCTTGTATCACATCAGCAGGTGTCACACCCCTGATAGCAGTCGCCCACCAACTGTAGGTATCTCCCTAAAGAAAAGACACTACGCACCCCAACTTACTGACATTCATACAGTCTTTCTGCCCAAGAATCCTCTCCGTGCTGGCAAACCACTCCTCAGCTACTTCTGGAGCTAAACCTCTAAAATCATACCTCCCAAGCTACGTAAACGCTCTAACAGAATCCCATTATTAATAATTGTTGTAGGCTTCGTTGCTGGCACTTGCACTCTAGCTATGGCTACCTGAAAAGCTCTAGTCATCGCCTGGATCAACGGTGTCATATCACCAAAAATAGATAATTACGGTGCCTGAGGCGCACAACCCTCAACTCCAACATCAACATGAGGAATCGGTAGAGGAGGAGGCAGCTTGTCATTTTGTCCATCCATAACACTCCCCATAAGCTCTCGTCTCTCATATCGGTCCCATTCGCAAAAATACAAGTCTAAAATATGATAATGCAATTAGACCAGCTTGCAGCAAGAATCCAAGTTGCTCATATTTAAAAATCAAAATCATTTAACACCAGTAGTAATAAGGCAATGTGTCCCCAAGCTAAAAACCTCAATATATCATATTTCAAACATAAGCTCACAAAATCAAACACCGTGCATACCAAACAACATGATCATACATTAACAATACCTAAAACTACCATAAACCACCTCCTAACAATCATAACCTGGCTCTGATACCAGTAAATGTAACTCTCTTGACTTGATCTAGTCGCAAGACCGAGCTGAGTGAGCCATATTAGGTTTGTCGAGACAAACCCAGAAGAATTACTTAGAAAATAGTCCATTTTTTATTTTATCTTGTCTAGATGCACAATTAAGTCCTAAGGTGATCATGCTGACAACGGTGAAACTTACAACTCTATTGTGCGTCGAATTGACATCTAATTACACGAAATAACATTACATGGACAAAATTCCAATTTCTTTTATTTAAGAGGACTCCCTTGAAATTAAAGTTACCAATCTATAATTATTCATATTTCATGCATACACGTTAAATTTAAACTTAAACTAATCATCCAAACGCATTTAATTGCATGATCAAGAAGTAGGGACTAACCTACAAAGAATCAAACTTCAGAAAGCATTTTAACATAATTAACAAATTGCGTATCGGTACACTGTCTCCCCGTACCAATACCGGCTCAAAGTTCAAAGGCATACCGATATGATCCTCAAGCGTATCGGTACGGGTTTGCATTATTCAAAATTGATAATTCTAGTAGCTACAAGGTGTACCGGTATGGTTGCCTGTGTACCGAAACGAAGCCAAAATTTCAGTATCGCATACTGATATAGTCACTAGGCATATTGGAACGCCAAGGCATTTTTACCCAGATTGAGCGAATATAGGTCCCCGCATATCGATCCTTGAAGACCTATATCGGTACGGACAGACCTGTAATGACCTCTTCGTCGAACATATGACACTTTGGCTCAATCTAACATACTCCAATCAACATCTAAACACCATATAACATCCCAAATAGTATTTCCACCAACATAAGAGCATTGTAAAGGATCAAATGCAACATATCAAATCCAAGCCATTGTCCTATAGGCGTGATCTCTACCCGAGCATGCAAATTGTTCCTCAACCCCTCAAAACCAAACATTAAGCATCATACAAGTTCAAAACATCAAAATAACTTGTACAAATAGGGAGTATTCAAAATAAACCTCCTTATTACAACTTGATCACATTGCCTCTTATTAATACTATGTATTTGTAAAACCATACTTGAAAATACTTCAATCCTTGGATCTTCCCTTGCTTAATTGTTGTCTGAAAGATTCTATTTATCTGCATTGATGAGAAAGGAGAGCGTAAGCTATAAGCCTAGTGAGGGAATCTCAAAAACACTCATCAATGCATTTAAAACCATTTTATACCAAACCAAGTTTACATTGCACATGCCAAAATCATCTCATACTTTTACAATCTCTTCAAATATACACATTTAAATCATTTGCAACACATATATCATGGATATCTATCATAAACCTAATTTAATCTTCATGTGCCATAATCTCTAAATAGCAAGCTTAAAGAGCATCACATGTATAAATCACATTATACAAAACATAATCCACTTCTCATTATATATTATATCATATATTGGCATTCAAGTGACTCAAAACCAATTTTCTTTCTCTTTTACCAAACACATCGAAACACAAATTTCCCAAGTGGTTCTTTCGACAACTTCACATATGTCCTCGAACCGGAGCATCCCTCAATAGTTATAACATATAAATCCACTAGCATGAGAAAACGACACAACTAACCCGTCGACCACTACGGTTCTTATGGTGGAGAACACGGCATAATTAACCCCTCGACACACATAAGGCAACTTATTATAGTGCACTTTAAACCCTATGGCTAGCCAACTATATCCGATAACATTTTATTTCAGCCAGTTGCCAATATACTCAATAAAAACCACATTACCCTATTGTTTTACATATGCATCAATTCAAACCATTTTCAATACATTAAACCATGTATTCTAGCATTCTCAAAATTCTTTCATGGATTATTTGCCATGCTCAAATATCAACATGTATAATCATTTTAAACATCTTTCATTTTCTAAAACATGCATATAACAGTAAGTAATCCAATCTTTAAACATGTGCATGAGATTGTATTTTGCAAAACTGAAAACGAGAGAAAGCTCAACCAATACTTACTTTCGAGCTTAGATAAGTGTTTCAAACTTATTCTAAACTTCCAAAACTATCTTCAAACCTTTTAGAAGTAGTAAATCACGTTTCCACTCACCAACAACCCAAAGCTCTCTTGTCGTTGCGGGAATCAAGCTTTCGAAACTTTTGCAACCTCTCCAAAAGATAAAGGATCTAATTCCCTTGCTTTACCCAATCAAAATAGAGGATTAAAGCCCATCCATGCATCTCTAATTTCCAGCAAGCCTCAAACACAACATCGCATCACTAAAAACCATCAAATGCCTCTCTAAACAACTGAAATCATCACCAAACTTCATCTAAACAAAGCCCAGCCAAAACCTATTGATTTTAACATCTTAAAAACATCAATTAACATCCAAAAACACCTTTATAATGTCCTTATACTAACACCAATATCACTTCCAAATCTAACTAATTACAACCTAGAAAATTAGCAATTCACATAATTTCGTGATTCTTGAATTGATATCTTCTTTTAACATTAAAACACATATCTCAAGTCTTCTAAAATAAATAGAATCATGGCAAAATAGATTCATAATAATATTCTTCCAATTTCTCATCAAAACTCAATTTAATCCATAAAATCTTGAATAAATCATAAACACATAACGAAAATCAGTTGTAAAGGAGTAAGAACTTGGGAATTTCAACAAAGAACCTTTAATTAGAGGAGAGAAACAAAAATCACCTATAATTGTTGATTTCTCCCTTAAATGGCAAAGATTGGATGAAAACTTCAAGAAACCAAGTAGATTTTGATGTAGAAATCAAAGGAATCAAATAGGAAACTAAAAGGAAATCAAAAGAAGTTGATTCATGTGAATTTGGAATGAAATTGATAGTTTAGCTGCTGAGAAAGTTGAGAGAAAAATTGAGAGCAAAATTAGTTACATGAGAAAATGAATTGTGTAACTAAAATCCTTTTTATTAATTCTATTTTATTTTAATATTAAAACCATTTAAAAACCTTTAACAATATCCTACATTAAGGGAAAAATCTGATGAAAAGGTTTGGTTAATTAGCTCCTTAAAGATTCTAAGTTTTGACCCTTTTACGATTTAGTCACCAAAATAGCTTTGAAAACTTTACATTTTAATCACAGGACCGAAATGTCCCAAAATAAGATTTAATTCCTTCAAATTGAGTTTACCAAATCCCCTAGAATATTAATTAAATATTTTATAGCATTTTTTGATATTTTATTTTAACCAAAAATGATTTATTAAGATTTAATTCCTGAAACTAGCTCGAATTACCTAATCCGATTCTTTCGAACCATCTAATTGATCCATCTAACATCTAGACCCAATTTTAGGGCGTTACAAGTAATCGTGATAAGCCGAAGACCTAGTGTTACAGTTTTAAAACATAAAAAAGAATGAAGG
This sequence comes from Hibiscus mutabilis, assembly GCA_019671005.1. Lineage (NCBI taxonomy): Eukaryota > Viridiplantae > Streptophyta > Magnoliopsida > Malvales > Malvaceae > Hibiscus > Hibiscus mutabilis. The sequence goes on along the minus strand of CM033733.1, from coordinate 26,681,579 downwards.
GAGTACAATATTGTGGTTAAAAAGAAAAAGAACGTGCCAAGCAACAATAGAGAGCAATCCTTAAATTTTTCTAAGGTCATTAAATGATGAATGCATGCGACACAACACCCACTGCACCTACAGTAGAATTGATCCTTGGAACAAAACTGTGAGCTCTGATGCTTTGCATTTCATTAAAATAGCTGAGAAATGAATTAGTACTGCAGCATGTCTTAGAATTCTTTTCGTCATAGCTTAGTTGGAACCTTGGAAACTATGGGTCGTTTATGTTTCTTGTTTTCTTTTTCTAGCATTGCTTGAGGACAAGCAACAGTTCAAGTCTAAGGGTACTTGACGAGTGTGTAAATAACCTATTTTGCATACATTTTTTGCTTATCTTTTGCATGTGTTTAAGCTCATTTAGTTGCATTTAGGAGTAGTTTGTATATATTTTTCATGTAGTTAGGAAGTTACTCTTCTTGTGCTTAATTGTTACATATTTTGGTACTTTTAATGGGAAAGGTAGTGTTTTTTGTGGTGCATGCGTAGAACCTATTAGAGCTGGAGGAATGCTGGAGCTAGAAGGATAGCACACCTCTAGTAAGAGCTGATGAGGCAAGAAGAGTTGGAGACAAATCTACCTTTGGCTTACATGGACTCTTCTTAGATACGTGACTCATTAAAGATAGGGGAAAGCAAGATCCTCTTAAAGGAGGTTGCGTGTGCTTTAGGGTTATGAAACCCTAGCTTCCCCACCTATATAAAGGAGACTTGGGCTACAATTAAAGAGAGCTCAATCAGAGAAGGCAACCATTAGTCTTCAGCTATCAAAGAACCACCAGAGTCGAAGTGTTAGAGGAGTCTCCATATGAAAAAAGCCGTCGAGAGAGGCTGAAGAAGTACAGGACCTACAACAACCATTAGAAAGCTTGAGGGAGATCGTCGAGGATTCTTGACACTTTTCTATCCATTGCTTGATAAACTGCTACATTTTTAATTGTTTTTATTATGGCTGTTTTAGGCTCAGACATGAGCAAAATACTTTTAGTTGGGTTTATTATTCTATAGGATTTTATGTTTCGAATACTTTGTTTTAATGCTATAGTTCTTTTCAGTTATCTATTATGTTCATCATTTTTCATGCTTGGCTATTGTAAGAGCTATCGAGAGAGGCCTTTTAACTATTAATTTGTGGCTTAATATCGAGATAGTTAGGTTAAACAAAATGAGCAATGGGGCTAAGCTGTTAACTTAGTCTTAATCCATCTTAGACAAAAGTTTAGGGTTTTTAACAACTAATAAGTAGAACTTGAATAGATAATAGAGTTGTTAGGGTTCTGGCTGATATGTAGTACCTTAGCTTCATTGTTATCAACTTTTAGGCATTAAGAAAGTCAAAAGATCATTAGAAATCCTGTCGAGTAGATAAAGGTATTAATGGTTTACGCAGACATGTATTTTCAGTCGCTATAGCATTGAAATAGTAGTCAATTATAATTCCTATGCAATAAACCCAACTTCAAAAATTATCTAAATTTTTGCTGCAGCATTTGTTTGTCTTCATCATAGTTACTTTACTTTATTTGTATTTAGTTTTGGTAAATCACCATCAAACCAATACTTGCTCAACCACTCTTAAGTACGATAACTTCATATTTATTGATCCAATCCTTGTAGGTTCGACACTCTACTTAATCACTTTACTGCTTGATCGACGAGTATACTTGATCTAAAGTGCACATCTATTTCGCAAGCATCAATGTACAAGAGAAGAAATAACCAAAAGAGAAAAATGTGTCAACAAAGAAGAATGAGGCTAACAACCCAATTAGCAACCATCAGCTCACGCAGCTAGCTTCCTTAAAGAAAATAGGCGGAAGTCTTTCGCCTTTATTTCCTCAAAGACTAAAGAAGTCAAAGAATGATCAACGCATCCAAAAATTTATGGAGATTTTTAGACAACACCATATAAATATTCCATTGGTCGAGGCCTTTGAAAAGAACCCAAATTACCTCAAGTTTTTGAAAGAATTTCTAATGACGAAGAGGAAGATTAGAGAATCCAAAATAATCGCACATGCTAAAGGGTGTAGTGCTATTTTGTTAGGACAACTGAGCAAGATTCCACCAAAGCCTAATGACCTAGGGAGTTTCACTATCCCTTTTTGTATTGGAAATCCTTATATCAGTAAAACATTATGTGATTTAGGTGCATCTATTAACCTTATGCCTTTTTCCATGTTCAGGAAATTAGGGATCGTTGAGGCCAGACCCACCATGGTCATATTAGAATTTTTTTACTTGAAGACAAGCAAAAGCTTAGGTTTATATGTATGATAACTCTTGAATATTCATATATTTTCACATCACCTTTGCTTTTTGATCTTGTCTCTTTTGTATATATTTTTGCCTTTATTAAGCCTTTCTCATGCATTTAGGGTAGTTTTGTATTTTAATCTGCTTTTGTCACTACTTGGCATATTAATGTCAAGACAGTGTTGCTTTACTCGTGTTCTAGTGCATGCATAAAAGCTTAAAGATAAATGAGTTGCCTTTATTATATAAGAGCCAAGAATAACTATTTATATGAGAGCTAGGAACCACAAAAGACAACTTGGACTTCATGGATGATCCTCTACAACTAATACACGAAACTTGCGGTGTATATATAAGCCACAACCAATTTGGGTGCTGAGGCAATAGCCTACTCGTTGTATCAAGAAAAATTCCAAAGAGAAGGTACTAGATAATATATGAAGCCTAGACTGGCCGCTGTATCTAGAAAAAATGATTTGTCAGGGCAGACCACAAGTGAGAGCTAACACTTGCTGCATTCCTATTGGTGTGTTGATTTTCCTCCTTTGCCTATATATAGAGGCCCCTAGCTTACAAAAAGATACATTCTATTTTAGAGAGTTTTCCTAGAGAATTTTCCCAATAAAATGGCTCTAGACATGGAAGGTTGAAGAGCTTGGAGGTCCTAGTGCAGAAAAAAGCAACATGATGGTTGAAAACTTGATGGGTCGATAATTTGCAGCAGTAGTACCATGAGGCTCGCTAGTCTGAGTTCATGTGCCCATAGATGAGATATGTTTCTTGTCATAGATCTTGCGTGATCAAAGAACTATGGTGTTTTCTGAACTATTATTTCTTTTATCTTTGTAGATCTTAACTCTGTTCTTAATATAGTTACCCTTGGTTTGATGCTTTTTGCTAGTGGCTTTGTTTTTATACTACTTCACATATTTACGCACGTATATGTTATAGAATTCATTTAGCATTCCAACAGTAGAGAATGTAAAATGATTAAGTACCATGAGAATCAAAAGTTACCGCCTAGCCTAAGTCAAGTGACACAATGGGGCATAGACAAGGGTGAAAGTACTGACACTTGAATGGTTGGTGCAACAACAATCTAGGTCAAGTGACACTTTGGGGAGCTAGCTTGGGTGCAATTCATATGAGGTCTTAAAAAAGTGTCTACGATCAGCCATGTCGTACCATAGTAAAATCATAAACAACCCCACAAGTGCTACATTAAGTTTAGAAACATGTTTGATCACAACTCGTTGGTTGCATCTAGAAGTACCATGTCCCCCTCTCTCTAGTTTCCCTTAGAAATTATCTCTATAATTATCACTTGTATTCCTGACGACGCATAACCTTTGTTTTTATCATTGACAACTATAAATTGCATCAATCCTCGTGAAATTTGACAACTAGACACACACACATTTTGTTTCTCCACTTTATCACTTGTGTCGAAAGTGTACGCTTTCGCACTTATAATGTGTCACAACACAAACACCAAGTTTTTTTCGTCGTTGCCAGGTATTGATTTAGTAGTTTTTAATTATTTTCTTTTCTGTAGTTTAGAGTATTTTATTTTTGTTTATTTTCTTAGGTGTGTGACTCGAAGCAGCCAAGGAGATAATTTTTCAAGTACGACAAGAACTAGAAATATTGTTTGGGAGAAGGCAAATAGAAATACAACAAATAATGGATCACTATGGAAATGATGCCATCGATGTAGTTCATGAACCACCACTAAAACCACCACAACAAAATATTGATGCAGCAGGCCAAAGGAACAATGAGAACAACCATTGTGTTGTCATTGATATTGATTGGCCTATTAGAGACCATATTTTGCCGACATTGATGGTCTGAATCAAGGTATTTTTCGACCAACTATCAATGCTGCATTTTTTGAACTTAAACATGTTATGTTCCAAATGCTACAATCTTTGGGACATTGTTGATGAACATATCAAGAGAACTCTATGTTCATCTGACCTCTTCTATTGAGTCGTGTGATTCCTTTATACAATAAGGAGATCCAAATGAGGAACTATGCTTAAATCTGTTTCCATATTCACTAAAAGATAGAGCCAAGGAATGGCTTAGTTCTCTCCATCCTAGTTTTGTGTAGACATGGATAGAGCTTTCCCAGAAGATTCTGCTTTGCGTCATCTCACCAACTTTAAGTGCTAAGATAAGAAATGATATCACTTTTTCGGCAATAGGATGACAAGAATCTCTATGGTGCATGAGAATGATACAAAAGGTTTACCCAAAAAATGTCCTATGCATGACTATCAACCATGGACTCAAATGGAAATACTTTACAATGGCATGAATCTACAATCGATGATGGTAGTTGATGCCTCAAGTAATGGAAGTTTACATGACAAGAGTTATGCTAAAGCTCTTGATATTATTGAAAGGGTTGCACAAAATGCTGGTCAATTTACTGGTAGGTGACTATTGTAAGGTAAAATGGTTGGCAGCACTGTACATGATGGTGGAGAATTATCTATACTTGTTAGGCAAGTGTCGACACTTGTCGAGGTGATTAAGCAAATGCAGAAGCCAGGATAAGAACAAGTGGTTCAAACCCCCACAGTTTCTTGCATATTTTGTGATAGACCACATCCATATGAAAAATGCCCTCAGAATCCAGAATTAGTGTGCTACATGGGAAATCAAAATCACATGGAAACTAATGTCTATAAGAACACCTAAAAAACTAGCTAGAGGACTCATCCCAACTTATCCTATTGGAACACAAATGTTGGACGAATGAACTATAATCAACAACAATATTCCCAGCCTACTTATTCAAACCAAAACAAGTTTGCTCAGCAACCTATGTACCAACGTCTTCTCTTGAGTCTTTACTCAAAGATTATATCAACAAAAATGAAGCCTAGGTTAAAAGGAAAGATGCAACTCTGTGAGCCCTTAAAACTTAGATTGGGCAATTGGCTAGTGCTTTTAACTCTCAAACGCAAAAAGCACCCCTTAAAGGTGGAAGAAAAGCTTAGGTTTGGGGTGTGATAACTCTCGAATATACATATATTTTTGTACCACCTTTGCTTTTGATCTTGTCACTTTTGTAAGTATTTTTGCCTTTATTTAACCTTTCTCATGCAATTAGGGTAGTTTTGTATTTTTATCCCTTTTTGTTGGTACTTGGCATATTAATGTCAAGACAGAGTATCTAACTCATGTGCTAGTATGTGTAGAAAAGCTTAAGGATATAAAAGTTTCTTTTATTATATAAGAGCCAATCATAATTCTTTATATGAGAACTAGGAACAATATAGGACAACAAAAGATAACCTGGACTTTACGGATGTCCCTCTACAGCTAATACATGAGACACGCGATACAAATATGACTTGAGACCACTTTTGTGGTTGAGACCACAGTCTGCATACTGCATCAAGACAAATTCCAAAGGGGAGATAGTAGACAATATCTGAAGCCACATATTTTTTGCTGCATCAATACAAAATGACTTGTCGGGGTGGACCACAAGTGATAGCTAACACTTCCTGCATTTCTATTCGCATGCTGATTCTCCCTCCTCTGCCTATATATAGAGGCCCCAGCTTACAAAGAAATTCGGTCTTCTTTCGAGAGTTTTCCTAGAAAATTTTCCCAAGAAAATGGATCTATCCATGGAAGGTTGAAGAGCTTAGAGGTCTTGGGGCAGAAAGATGCAATAGGGTGGCTGAAAAGCCCCATAGATCGACAATTTGCAGTAGCGGATACCGCAAGCTCACTAGTTCAAGTTCATGTGCCCGTAATTGAGATATGTTTTTTTGACCATATATCTTGTGTGATCAAAGAACTATGGTGTTTTTCGAACTATTATTTCTTTTATCTTTTTAGATCTTAACTTTGTTCTTAATATAGTTTCCCTTGGTTTGATGCTTTTTCTTGTGGCTTTGTTTTTATAATGCTTCATATGTATGCTCAAGTATATATTGTAGAATGCATTTAACGTTCCAATAGCAAAGAATGTAAAATGATTAAGAACCATGAAAATTAAAAGTTACCGCCTGGCCTAGGTCAAGTAACACAAAGGGGCTTAGCCAAGTATGGGAGTATTGACACCTGAATGGCTAATGTACTAACGGGCTAAGTCGAGTGACACTATGGGGAACTAACTTGGGTACATTTCATATGAGGTCTCGAAAGAGTATCTACCATAAACTATGTCGTACTATAGTGAAAAGGTAAACAATCTGAAAAGTGCTATATTAAGTTTAGAAACTTGTTTGATCACAACTCCTTGGTTGTATCTAGAAATACCATGGCCCTCTCTCTTTAATTTCCCTTGAAAATTATCTCTATAAGTCTCACATTTATTACTAACCACACATAACCTTTTTATTGATCATTAACAACTATAAACTCCACCATTCCTCATGGGATTTGACAACCCAACACACACCTTGTGTATGTCCACTTTATTATTTGTGTTGAAAGCGCATGCTTGCACTTACAATGCGTCGAAACACAGACACCAACTACCTCTTGCATTCATTACAATTATATCATCTTTTATAATTTTCAGCATTTACTTTTAATTATTTTTTAAAGTATGTATTTTTGTGTGATATTTTTAGTAGTGGGTAGTTAATGGCTTGTAATATATAGTGAGAAATATACAATTGTTTAATATGATTAATTGAATTTTAAAACATATTACAAACATGGATTATTGATTTATAATTGATGTTTTTTAAAACTTTGATATAATTAAAATGATAGCTAGAAAATCAAGTCCTTTCTGAAATAAATATCAATCTCATGCCGACGAGAAAATTTAAAAGTTGTCTGCAATTTTAGTTCTTAGGTAACAAACTAAAGTAATTCAATAATCAATAATTGATCATAGTTTCATATTTTATATTCATATAAGATTATTTTATGATACATTAATAATTTTTATTTCACTTTTGCTATACCTCTGCTTAGAACCGCCATATCTCTGCCTACAAACACCATGCTCCCGTCTATCAACACTTCCAAAATATCTATTATCATACCCCTCCAAAATTAGTAGCCTCCTTAAAGACCTTTTTGTGTTACCTCCACCCCTAAACTGCTCTACTATTGGTATGACAGCCATCATGTCCATCTAACTAACCAGCTAAGTCTACAACCAGGTAGCCAAGGACTAAACTGAAAAGCCTGTCGGATAAACCCATCGATAGCCAGCACTAGACCTTATCCCGGTCCAATCAAATAGTATCCCTCGACTATAAATACCTTTTGGGAAAAAGAGTAAGGGGACGACTAACTCTCCAAACTCAAGGCCTCTGTATAACCATCTCTACCTCCATGTTTGGTGTTTAACATTTTTGGACATCAACAATTGTTGTGGTGAGCATGGAGATCCTCCCGACAGAAAGAATCGACCATGATAGTTCTCCCACTCTAAGACATCTCGATAAGGAATAAAAAAGAAGCAAAGAGGATGGGCTAGCAATATCTTACAACAAACAAACGAGGGTGATGATGTGGGGCTGACGAGATAGCAATATTTCACCAGACATACTGAAGATTTGTTATCCAGTGAAAGCCCAGAATCACTTGAAACCAAGAGGTGGAGATAGCTTAAAGAAGATATACTCCTCATCAAAGCTCTATAAAGCTATCCCCTTGACATGACTACCAATACAAGCAAGCGACAACATCTCGCGTACAGCCACCAGCAATTTGTGCTACACGTATGCGCGGTGTGAACATAAGAAAAGTGCCAGTCCCAAGTCTCATGAAAGAAACCTCGTGCACAAGGACGAAGAAACATCAGTGGGAGCCATAGAAAATGCTAGAGGAGTACTGGGGAAAACGGCTTCTTATATTAAGGATGCACTCTGTCAAACTAGGAAGCCGTGAAGATCAGTCCAAAGATGAAAAGTTCTTCAGGTAGCCGCGCTCAGCATGTATGAGAAGCACCACCAACCAAATACTCTTCGTCTATCTATAATTTTTTACATTTAAAATGATATCTACCACCTTAAGTGGCTTGAAATGTAGACATCCCCGGAGTAGATGTCCCAGATATAGAAGTAATTTTTTGAAGTTAGAGGGTAACCTTCCCCTTTGAGCTGTTTATACATGTAGAAAGCATTGAAGCTCCCAACAACGGAGTGGATAACGGGATTAGTATAATGCTAAGACCTTTGCCAATGTCGTTCTCTGCTACAAATATCTCTGGCTCAAATCCTCTCTCCTTTAAACCTCCAAGTATCGTGGCAAAGCCCCTTGCTTACTTAGAGAACTATAAGACCCTAGAACAATCCCATGAAAATGCTCAAACTTCTTATGAATGACCGGGTAGATAAATATATGCTTGGATGAATGGATGAATGTATGTTTGAGTAATAAATGGCAAATAGTTGAATGTATGAATAAATATGAACCATCCTACTTTCCAATATTGCTACTCCATTATGCATGTTGGATCATCCTCCACTCACCTGATATCTCCATCATAAATAATCACTTTCTCCAAGAGTGTTGAGATAAACTCCAATCAATTATGCGACTGAGTCCTCCAAGGGTGTAGAGATAAGCTCCACCCATAGTACAACCATTTCTCTAAGAATATGAGATAAGCTCCGCTCAATACTATGATTGCCTCTCCAAGTTGTTGAGATAAGCTCCACACAAAACCATGACTATTTCTCCAAAGAGCGTCAATGTAACCCCCTTGACCCGGTCTAGTTGCAAGATCGAATCGCACGAGCTACATTAGGGTTTACCGAAACAAACCCGAAAGATTTACATTGAAAATAGTCTATTTTTTCTTTTATCTTATCTAAATGCAGACTTAAGTCCTAGGGTGATCATGCTAATTATGGTGAAAGTTCCAGCTCAATCGGGCGTCAATTTGACATCCAATTGTATAATATTGTATTATAGGGACTAAAATGTAATTTCTAATAATTAAGATGACATACATGAAATTGGAGTTACCAATCCACAATTAATCATATTTCATGCATTCAGGTTAAATCTCAACTTAAAATAATCATCCAAACACATTTAATTGCATAATCAAGAAAAAAAAGGACTAAATTGCAAAGAATACAAACTTTAGATAACATTCTAACTGAAATAACGACTGGCATACCGGTACGAGCACTTCCCCTATCGCAACGGATGAAATTTAGTAAGGGTATCGGTATGATCCTCAGGCATACCGATACGAGTATATGTGTTCGAAAATATTGATATCTAGTAGTTAAAGGGCGTAGCAATGCGGTTGCCCGTGTACCAACACCGGGCTAATTTTTCAGCTACACATACTGATACAGTCTCTAGGCATATTGGTAGGCCAAGGCAATTTACCTAGATTGAGCCGAGAAAGGTGCCCGCGTACCGATCCCTGAGGACCCGTACTAATATGGACAGGCCTATAATGACCTTTTGGTCCAACATTTGACACTTTGGCTCAATCGAACTCCAAACATCATCTAATCATCATATAACTTTACAAACATCAATTCCTCAAACATAGCAGCAAGGCAGAAGATCATACACAACATCTCAAGTCCAAATATAACTCCTATAGGTATGATTTCTACCCAAGCATGTAACAATATTCATGCATTATGAATCACTAGATATGTATTACCATCATGTTAATCATATATCAACATAATATAAACCGGATCTAAATTTCTTACCAATATACTTTCGATAACTTTAAGAGTTCATAAGCTCTTTCACTTGTTTATCAATTATTTACCAATAAACCATAGACCAAATATAAACCTATGAGGACCTTGGGCACTCGAGTCAAATATGCACCAAAGTGCTAATGCATATAAGGTCATGCCCACCATAATACACATAAGGTTGTGCCCACCATATACACTAAGTGTCCTTTATATACACTATAGTGCTAAACCGAGTATGCAGCGTGCTGCTGGACTCTATGGCATGCCAACTATACCCTGTCCCTCAATGGCATACTTGGGCATATATTCCATATTTATTTCATGTATGGCAATGCATATCAACATAATTTAACATTGTGCAGTACATACCCGAATAACATTCATAATGTAACATCATATATAACTAGTGATCCATGCATTAATTAAACTTTTGACATATTTAGAACATGTCAAATATATGATTATGGCATAAATATCATGCCAAAATAAACAAGGTAGACTCATCTCAAGTCTTCCTAATGAAAACATCCATGAATCATGTTATGTATGCACTGCACTCACCTGATGCCTCACTAGTAACCTTACTGTCGATTTAACTTTACTCTTGAACTTTTTCCTTATTTTTAAACTTGCTCGTATTACGATCTTGATCACGATCGCGATCTATAAAATCATCGTTTACCAAACACATACATTTCAAAGCATATATTAGTATCATTCTAACATAGGCACATACTAGGAATAAAATTCCTAAGAATGCTTTTGATGTTAAACCGATACTAATTCCATTACTCAACATTAATGTTAACCATAATACTTCAGAATAATATTTCAAACCCCTTATAATAATCATATCCATCAATAATTCATAAGGCATTCTCAAATCTCATAATATAACCATAAAATAAATTCCATTAAAATTCATCTCAATCTTTCCAAATTATTCAAAATGGTCCATTTCCATTGAACTTCAAATTCAATCATTAGACAACATATTCAAGTATTCCAAGAATACATTCAAGCTTAACACATTAATTTATAATCAGTTTCCATTTCACTCTCAATTTTTCCTTAATTTGCCATTTGGTCCTCAACACTTTGTAAACTTCCAAATTGATCCAAACAACATTCTAAGCCTTGTAAAATCATTCTCACATCATTTCTAGCCTTAGGGAAAATTTCAATAATTTTCTCTAATATTCTCCCTAAAGGCCGAATATGAAAGTTCACTTTAGTTAAAATTTCTAACTTGATTTAAGCATAAATTCACCTTCTAAACAATATTTCTAAGCTTCTACAATTATTTCCATATCAAAATCAATCCAATTTCAACTTCATATCAAAACCCTAACTTTAACCAAATTAGGATTTATCTATTTTCAAGTAGCCTTAATCATCATACAAGCTTGGATATGATGCTTCAACAACAACTTCATCAAAATCTAATCTTAATTCATCAAAATTAAACATCCTCTTCATCCCCTTTATTCATGAAACTAAGGTTTCAAGCAAGGAAAGCATGAATAAATGGTATCAAAAGATAAAGAATTTCATGTAGATTAATTCCATGTTTCATCCAAAATCCAACTAAATTAGCTTGAAAATTCAAAAAGAAAAAGTTTCCATACCTTAAGAGGCACCCACGGCAAGATGGAGAAATTGAAGAGATTTCTTGAGATTTCCACTTATTTAATTTAGGCCACTTGTTTTTTTTTAAAGACTTAAATTAAAAAAATCATTTTATGACAAAATGACCATTTTGCCCTTGTAATCCAATGTCCCACATCTTGCCACATGTCAATCTACTCATCCAAGGGTCAAAAATAAACCAAGAAGTTAGTTATTACCAACTTTACCCTTGAAATTTTCCAAAATTACCATCTTGCCTTTTTTCATCGAATGCCTCATATTTAACATGGAAATCTACTTTAATCCAATGGTCCATGTTAAATCCTACCATTTTAAGACATGGAAATGACATTTTTAACCTTGCTTTATCATTCTTCAAAATATCTTAAATATTCGATTTGATTCGATCATCCGAATATTTTTCTAAACTATATCACTTTATAGCCAATAATACAAACTCCCTACGAAAAATTCAGGTAACACGAAAACATCATTATTGGGGGTAAAACTATTCATTTACAGGACTAAAATACATAATTATTAAAAATTACAATTTAGTCCCTAAACTTTTCTCAAGTTTATACTTTAGCCACCAAACTTTCACTTTATTCAGTTTGGTCACTACCCAAAATTTTGAGGCATGCAAAGTGTTTCCCAACCCCTCAAAACCAAAATTATGCATCATACAAGTCCAAAACATCATAACAAACTTATGCTAACAAGGAGTACCCAAAATAAACCTCCCAAATACAACTTGGTCACACTGCCTCTTATTACTACTAAGCATTATAAACCATACTTTGAAATTGTCTCACCCCTTGGATCTCCTCTTGCACACTTGCCGTCCGAAAAGTCTTATTTCTCTGCATTGATAGGAAAGGAGAACGTAAGCTATGAGCTTAGTGAGGGAACCTCTAAAACACTCATCAATGCAATAAAAATCACTTTGGTTCAAACCAAGTATATATGTTTCATGGCAAAATCTCTTTCAAATGCACATTTAAATCATTTGCAACACATATATCATGGATTTCTTCTCTACCTCAATTTAAGATTCAATTGCCAAAGCCTCTACATATCGAGCTTAAAGAGCATCTCATGTATAAATCATATTATACAAACATAATCCATTTCTCATGATACATTATATAGTATATTGGCTTTCAAGCGACTCAAAACAAATACCATTTCATTTACAAAACACATAGGATACACGAATTTCATAAGTGGTTCCTACGACCACTTCACATACATCCTCTAACCGTAGCAACAGAACATTTACCCACCTCAACGGTTTAAATCGAAGCAACGAAACATTTACCCACCTCAACAGTTTTGATGTATAAATCCACTAATGGGAGAAAACAGAACATTTACCCACCTCGACCACTACGGTTCTCATGGTGGAGCCAACAGAACATTTACCCACCTCGACACCTATGAGGCGACTTATTATAGTGCAATTTAAACCCTATGGCTAGCCAACTATATCTGATAACATTTTCTCCCAATCACTTGCCAATATACTCAATAAAACCACATTGCCTCATTATTTTACATATGCATCAAATCAAACCAATTTCCAATACATTAAGCCATGCATTATAGTATTCTTAAAAATACTTTCATAACTCATGCTTCATTCTCAATAAACATCATATATGATCATTTGCATCATTTTTCATTTCCAAAACATGCATAATACAGTGAGTAATGTAGACTCACTGAGTGAATGCTGGGAAAAATGGCAAAAGATATGTGTTGGAAAAGTATAAAAACGTGCCAAGATGAGTCTTTTGCGTGAAAGTATACACGGTCTGCAAGTAATACAGCTGGTAAGCTAAGTATTGATCCCATAGATATTGACTTGGAATTCAATTGCCTTGATTGTTACTTGCCTTAAGAAAAAGGTTGATTTGATTTGAAATTGGTTTTGGAAAATAATTAAATAGTAAAGGAATGAAAGTAAAGTAAAGACGTTGGCAAGGAAGGTGTTTTAATGAATGATGAGCGTTGGCAGGGAATGCCTGGTTTTCACACTATTCGTGTCGTGCCAGCCTTTAACAACAACCTGTCTTGGCATTGTTTGCCGAGCAGATTCAAAATTAGCAAAGCCTCTCTCGATGGTCATTGCCCTAAATTGATCATGTAAAAACCACTATATCTCTATAGTTTTTGTTTTTAAATAAACCAATTTGATTAAGATCCAATCTATACTTCTAAGGGGTAGATTTCACTCCCGAAGTAAGTTCATCTACTTGAACGACTTCTCTCGAAGCTTCTCTCCTCAGTATTCAACAACTTATTTGTTGCCACCCCAAGTCTGTTAAGATATTAAGGAGCAATAGGCCAACAGTGCTAGCTCTCGCTTGGCATAGTATTTAGGAAATATTAAAGTATGCCGAATAGTGAAAACATTGCCAAGGCAGATTTATTATTGAAAACTAAAACATAAAAATAGCGTTCAACGCAAACATCCCCCACCATCTATGAAATTATTTCATGGTGAGGGACTTAACCAAAAAACCACAAATGTTTCCCAAGTACATCATCATTTAAAACAAAATAAAATAACTTAAAAGAGAAAATGGGCTAGAAGGGGTCTCTCAATGCAGCCCTTCAAGATCCAGGCTTCTCGGCCAAATTGGTCGAACCACCCTTCCTAAGTGCAGCCGGTTGTCAATTGTCACACACCAACTCCTCACTCTGATCTTCCTCCCTTCTCAATTGCTAGCTTGGTTGGTGTTTAAATAGGCGTGCGATGAAGGGATAGGATTAGCTCTTCAAATTTTGAACTTCAACTGCCCAAATTATCATCTTATCCAAATGTCAATGAGAGCTGATTAGGCTAGGGCTAACGTCATACTGCCGACTTTACCTTGGCGCCCAAGCTTGACATGAATCTGCCAACAAGTCTTGGCACCATCTTATCCGCTATTTTTTCAGAGATTAATCCAATTGCTATCCTTTTCAGAGACTGAGCATTTCCTATTTTTTCGGGTCCAACAGCTTCTTGGCGTGGCATCAAGTTCACTTCTCTGCCAGCCGATGCTTGGCATTGTCTGGTCCATCTATGCCAGCAGCACTCGGCATTCTCTCTGGCATTCCTTCCTGAGGTGCTTTCTTGGGCCAAATCCTATGCCAAACCTGCAAAATTGCCAACAAAACAACCTTTCACACTAGCATAGACAAAACTCTAAACTATTTATGCAAATGCATAATTCTAACATCCTAATGCAACTAAATGTACCTAAAAACAAGCAAAAGCATTGTAAGATTGGAATTAAAAACAGTACTTTTGGAGAGGTAACACACCCCCAAACCTATCTCATTGTTTGTCCTCAAATAATGCAAACAAAATAAAAACAAAAACTATGAAAAAGTTACCTTGACAAAATTTTTGTTGAATGCCAACACATGCTGGCAAGAAAAAATTGGCTCTATTTCTGTCCTCAGTATCTCAGCGCAATAATGCCAAGCAGGCTGTAATTCAAGTGCAACAATATAACTCTAGTCAAAGTTCATGAAGAGTGCATGAGTGTAGGCAATATGTATCAAGTTTCCTTTCACTCCCTTAGACAAATTTTACTACCTAAACTCAGATATATATATATATATATATATTTCATCATTTTTTCTTTGTCAAGGGTTTTTTGTTGGAATTCATTTAAGCTTTCTTCGTGGCACTATTTAGCGTGAGAGATAAGAGGGAGCATACCACGAATCCACACCTTAATATAGACATCACTAGGCTTTCTCTTCAACTCATACCCTAAGGTTTTGGACTTTAGAACTAAGAGGGAGCAAACCACGAAGCCCCAAGTAACTTGTTACCCCTAGGTAGAGGAGAGTTCATTTCATTCTTTTCTTGCCTTGGCAGAACATTGCTACCTTATTTATTTTTTTTTACCCTGGCATCATTTTTTTCTAAATCTGAGCATAGTTTCAAAAAGTCTAAGTTTTCTAAGGAACTAGATACATTCTACGTGTTAAGTGTACGTTCAATTCCCTAGACTAGAGATTAATTGCCAAGCAAACTTGGCATACTACGCTGCTGGCATGGCATGACAACTAAAGACTAAAATTTCCTCATTGGAAAAACACTTAGATCAAATTAAACTTGCCTAAAAAATGCTAAAATTTTTCAAAATTAAACCGAGGCAAAATTTTCTTTTTCCTTTTTTTAGTGGTTTGGTATGCATCTATCTAAATGACATAAATGGCATGGCAACAGAATTTAGACATGAAATGTATGGCATGGCATAAATGTGATAAAATGCACACCCCCAAACTCAAGATGTGCGTTGTCCTTAATGCATGAAACAACTCATATATACAAGAAAAACAGAAAAAATAAAAAATGCATGATCATGTAAATGCAATGGAATGAAATGTAAAGGAGTTTAGGAAGAAGAGGACCCCCATTCGGACACTATTTACCGTGCGACACGGGTTTTTCTTCTCACAAATGGCCCTCGATCAGGGGCCATGTGCTTCTTTCTTTTTAGGCTCAGTTCTGAAGCGGTAGTGGAGGCTCTAACTTCCTAATTTTCCTTGGCAGGCTCCGATGCAGCAGGTGCATCGGTGGCATTAGATGGCGTATGTATACCAGGTGTCATTGGCAACTTGGCTTTGGTTTCCTTTGTTTTAGATGAAGAATCAAAACTGGCAGACTCGACTTGAACTGGAGACAAAGGGACTGTGGCATCAGATGAGGTATGAACTGGACTAGCTGGCATGACATTGTTGTTGGCAGAGAGCTCGGCAGGGAAGTCTGGAAACTCTGGCATAAAATTAGTTGATAATTTTGTAAGAGCCTCTCTGATCACAACATCCCTAGCCTGGATGTAGTGTCACATCTTGACATTGAGCTCCTCGGCCTTTTCCAGCTTTTGGAGAATAATCTCCTAGCGTTGGTAAATTTGGGATAGCATTGCCATTGAATTGTCTGGCATAGTTTCTGGCATGGTTTTTGGCGCGTCCCTTGACTCCTTGGGCTTTGGCGTGGGTCCCCTTGCCTTTCCCTTCCCCTTGTCCTTGGGCTTGGCAGCAACATTATTCCTCCATATAGCAACAGTAATTGTTGTTCCCTTGATCGTTTACCCTTTATTCGTATCAAGCCTTGGCACATCATGGAGCAAACAAACGTTAGAAATCAACAAAGGGAAAAACAAGCTGCCAGAACTTTTCGCTGTGCACTTGTAAGTTTCCTCAACAATGAGCTTGCCAACATTGATTTTGCGCCCTATAACAATAGAGTGCAACAAAATTATTCTTTCTTCCGACACGGTCTCGTTATGGGATGTGGGCATCAGATTCGCCTTGAGAAAGTGATTCCATCCTCTCTATTGGGGCTTCAATGCCAGCCTCTTCACCGTACGATGTCCCTTGGATGACACTGTCCATGCTGTGCTAGGCTCGCACAGATCAACCTTTTTCTCTTGGCAGCATTCATTGAATCAACATACTCAAAATACTCATCTCCTGTACCTTCCAACTCAAACATATTATTAATATATCCTTCATCGAAATGAACACATTTACCTCTAATCATCAAGAATGGCGAATCCTTGGTCACAAGGTGCGCATAGAATTCTTGGACGATTGTGGCATAAACCTCCCTTTTTTGCTGGCAAAATTGAGTCCATTTGTGCAAGTTAATCATAGACATGACTTCCGGAGGGAAGCCATTGTTCGTCTCTGTGTTGAGGTCAAAGTGCTTCTCATAGCAAAAATTCCTCGAGGCAAAATTGTATTTGAACTTTTTCTCGATCTCCTCATTGAAGAATCGCTTGAAGGGGATAGAGGATGAAGCCATTGAAACTCGTTGAAGGAACTTGAAACGATGTTGAAAGATGAAGAAAAATACGATTTGGGTTTTACATTTGCTTATCGAAAAGGAAGTAAAAAGTGAGAGATATGTTTGGTTTCTTTAACCGGCAAGGATGAGAAAGTGATAGGTTTTGGGTTGCTTGAGTGTTTTAATGGGATTAGTAATTAGGGATAATGATGGGAAATAAAAAGAATTAATTTAAAAAGAGGTGGAGTGATAAGGTTGAAGTAATAAGGTGATAGGTGATAAGATAGGGTAAGGATTAGAGTGATAAGGTAATTGATTTGAAATTTTAAATTTCAACCGAGATTTTGGGCGACTAGGGTTTAAAGTCAAATAAAAACAACTCTTTCTCCTATTGAATGGGCCGGTCAAGCTAGGGTTTTTCTCATTCTTCCAAATTTAGCACCGCCGCATGCCAAGCTGTTCTCGCACTATGTCTGGCAGATTTTTCTATTGAAGCGTTAGCCCCTGCCAGCAACCATGGCAGTGTTCCTGGCATAATTCCTGGCATAATGAATCTGTACAACTAAAAGGAAACCTTTCAACACATTAAAGGTGTAGCGATGTCCGTTTCGCTAAAAAACGAAGTTTTCAAAGTGTTTGTGGTTTTTCGGGTATTAAAATATTTATTCCGTGGGGTTCTAAAAAAACCGTGTTTTATTTAGAAATTGGAGTCGCCACTGGCCACTTAGGTAGGCCGGACACCATAAAACCAGAGATTTGAAAACTATTGGGTTCGGGAGTCGGTTACGGATGGGGAAGGATTAGTCACACCGCCCAAAATTGGTACTTTAACAATTACCGATTTATTAATTTAGACCTTCCGGATTAAAGTGACGATTAATTTAAAATTTGGTTATAAGTACGGGTAAATTTTAAAGGCCCCATTATCCGAGAGTAAACGTCCAATCACTACGCCTGATATTGGCCCCGTTTACGCTCGGATAAAAAGGACACCGCATTGACATTATATATTTCGATATGCAAACTTGTGAGCAAAATATAAAATATGGCAAATAATTTAAATACAATACAAATAAATAATAACATAATAGAATACTAATCTAAAACATACATACATAAATATTAATCTAACTCATAAATAAAAACAAATTTAACATAAATAAAATGCTAACATTCATAAATATTAATCTAAAACACAAAAATAAAAAACTAATCTAACATAAATAAAATACTAATCTAAAACATTCATAATTATTAATCTAACACATAAATAAAAAAACTAATCTAACATAAATAAAACATTAATTTAAAACACAAATAAATATTAATCTAACACATAAATAAAAAACTAATCTAACATAAATAAAACATTAATTTAAAACTCAAATAAATATTAATCTAACACATAAATAAAAAAAATAATCTAACATAAATAAAACATTAATTTAAAACACAAATAAATATTAATCTAACACATAAATAAAAATGAATCTAACATAAATAAAATATTAATATAAAACATAAATTTAAAACATAATAAATACTAATCTAAAACATAAATAAACATAGAAAATAAAAAAGAATACAATTTTAAATTAACTACTACTTCATTAAATCATAAAAATTACAACACAAATAAAAAAGAAAGAAAATATACCTAACTAGGAGTTCGAATGACGAACCTCGACTGAACCCTACCGAGATTTACCTCGACCTCTCCAAAAATTAACTAGACCGGTATCCGAAATAGGACCCCGATCGAATTGGTTAGGACCGAGGGCACTTGGCTACCCGAGAGCCAAACTCTCTTATTTGGGGCTTGCCGCTGCCAATCCCATTTCACCCTTCAATTGCCCCTCCCTATGCCTCTATTTATAGGCAATTGGGGAGGCCTAAGGGGTGACGTGGACACCTAAAAACCACATATTTTTTTTGCTTTTTTATTTAATTAATTTTTATTATTTTTTATTTTTATTTTTTTATATTAATAATATTACTATTAAAATAACACTAAAACCCGGTCAAAAATGAGTGATTACAGTTGCCCCTCTTTGCTTGTTCTCGTGAAACGAGGACAAAACAAAGATCAAAAGCACTCATTTTTTACCTACTTCCTCGTCTTTGGCTTCGGAATCACGTGTTCTTCTGGAACTCATTGCTCTTCCTTAGCTGAATCTTCAGGCTTGTAAGTCTTTCCTATATAGAACTTCTTCACCTTTCGCTGGTTTCTCCTATATAAAACCTTTTGCGCCACGGATGGATTCTTCCGACTGGAGTTCCTCCTGTATAGAACTGCTAGTTTTCAAACCTTGGAGCCGCTAGTCCTTCCTATATAGAACTTTTAGCTTCTAAAATCTCGGAGCTACAGGTTCTTCCTATATAGAACCTTTCACTCTAAGAAAGTAAAGCTCGGGGCCCTTCAACACAGCGGGTTTTCCCTACATGAAACCTTTTGTGTCATGGGTGAATTCCTTCAGCTAGGAGTTCTTCCTATATAGAACTGCTAGTCTTCACCCTGGAGCTGCAAGCCCTTCCTATATAAAACTTTCAACTCCTGAAGCCTCGGAGCGGCGGATTCTTCCTACATAGAACCTCTCGCTACGGGAGCTTGAAAATATAGGCCCTTCCTATATAGCACCTTTATCTTCAAATTTTTTTTCTCTTTTTTTCTCTTTTTCCTTTTTCTTTTTCGCCCTTTTTCTACTCTTTTTTTCTTCCTTTTCTCTTCTCTTCTTTTTTCTATCTCGTTTTTTTAGAAGGCTGTTGATATCTTTGGACTTACGCTACTAAGGCTACCGCATCATGCCCGAAGGACTTACTAATGGCCTGAAGGACTTATCACCATGCTCGAAAGACTTACTGGTGGCCCGAAGGACTTAACACTGTGCCCGAAGGACTTACCGATGACCCGGAAGATTTAACATCTGGGCCTCACGCTGCTATAGCTGCCGACTTTTTTGGACTCATGCTACTAAGGCTGCCACATCATGCCCGAAGGACTTACTGATGGCCTGAAGGACTTATCACCATGCTCAAAAGACTTATTGGTGGCCCGGAGGACTTAACATTGTGCCTGAATGACTTACCGATGACCCGAAGGATTTAACATCTGGGTCTCACGCCGCTATGGCTGTCGATCTTTCTGGACTCACGCTACTAATGCCGCCGAAATCTTTCTTCACATTTTGGGATTCACGCCGAAAATGGATACCGATCTTCTGGGACTCACGCTACTATAGCTGCCGAAATCTTTCTTCAATTTGGAGATTCATGCAGAAAATGGCTACCGATCTTCTAGGACTCACACTACTATAGTTGCCGAAATCTTTCTTCAATTTGGGGATTCATGCCGAAAATGTCTACCGATCTTCTAGGACTCACGCTACTATAGCTGCCGAAATCTTTCTTCAATTTGGGGATTCACGCCGAAAATGGCTACCGATCTTCCAAGACTCACGTTACTGAGGCTATCAGAATCTTTCTTCAATTTGGGGATTCATGCCGAAAATGGCTACCGTTCTTCTAGGACTCGCGCTACTATAACTGCCGAAATCTTTCTTCAATTTGGGGATTCAGGCCAAAAATGGCTACCGATCTTCTTCAAATATGGGGACTCACGCCGAAAATGGCTACCAAACTTTCTTCAAATTTGGGGACTCACACCGAAAATGGCTGCCAAACCTTCTTCAAATTTTGGGACTCACGCCAAAAATGGCCGCCAAACCTTCTTCAAAATTGGGGACTCACGCTGAAAATGGCTGCTAAACCTTCTTCAAATTTGGGGACTCACGCCGAAAATGGCCGCCAAGCCTTCTTAAATTTTGGGGACTCACGCCGAAAAAGGCCGCCAAACTTTCTTCAATTTTGGGGGCTCACGCCGAAAATGGTTGCCAAACTTTCTTCACATTTAGGGCTCACGTCGAAAATGGCTGCCGAACTTTCTTCAAATTTAGGGACTCACGCCGAAAATGGCTGCCAAACCTTCTTCAAATTTGGGGACTCACACCGAAAACGACCGCCAAACTTTCTTCAATTTTGGGGCCTCACGCCGAAAATGGCTGCCAAACTTTCTTCACATTTGGGGCTCACACCAAAAATGGCTGCCAAACTTTCTTCAAATTTGGGGACTCACGCTGAAAATAGCTGCCAAACCTTCTTCAAATTTGGGGACTCACGCTGAAAATGGCCAGCAAACCTTCTTCAAATTTGGGGACTCCCGCCAAAAATGGCCGCCAAACCTTCTTCAAATTTGGGGACTTACGCCGAAAATGGCCGCCAAACTTTCTTCAAATTTGGGGACTCACGCCGAAAATGGCCGCCAAACCTTCTTCAAATTTGGGGACTCACGCCGAAAATAACCGCCAAACCTTCTTCAAATTTGGGGACTTACGCCGAAAATGGCTGCCAAACCTTCTTCAAATTTGGGGACTCACGCCGAAAATGGCTGCCAAAATTTTCTTTAAATTTGGGAACTCACGCCGAAAATGGTTGCCAAACATTCTTCAAATTTGGGGACTCACGCCGAAAATGGCTGCCAAAACTTTCTTCAAATTTGGGGACTCACGCCGAAAATGTCTGCCAAACCTTCTTCAAATTTGGGGTCTCACGCCGAAAATGGCCGCTAAACTTTCTTCAAATTTGGGGACTCACGCCGAAAATGGCTGCCAAACCTTCTTCACATTTAGGGCTCACACCGAAAACGACTGCCAAATTTTCTTCAATTTTGGGGGCTCGCGCCGAAAACGGCCGCCAAACTTTCTTCAAATTTGGAGACTCCCGCCAAAACTGGCCTCCAAACTTTCTTCAAATTTGGGGACTCGCGCCGAAAATGGCCGCCAAACCTTCTTCAAATTTGGGGACTCACGTCGAAAATGGCCGCCAAACTTTCTTCAAATTTGGGGACTCACGTCGAAAATGGCTGCCAAACCTTCTTCAAATTTGGGGACTCACACCGAAAATGGCCGCCAAACCTTCTTCAAATTTGGGGACTCAAGCCGAAAATGGCTGCCAAACCTTCTTCAAATTTGGGGACTCACGCCGAAAATGGCTGCCAAAACTTTCTTCAAATTTGAGGACTCAAGCCGAAAATGGCTCCCAAACTTTCTTCAAATTTGGGGACTCACGCCGAAAATGGCTACCAAAACTTTCTTCAAATTTGGGGACTTACACCGAAAATGGCTGCCAAAACTTTCTTCAAATTTGGGGTCTCACGCCGAAAATGGCTGCCAATCTTCTTCAATGAAATCCACTTCTTAATGTTCTTTGATAATTCTTCAAGTACCTGTCCAAAACAAGTAAAAATTGACATGCCCTTATCTATATGATGCATGCAAAGTAATGCTTTCTTTCTTCTCTTTTTCTCTTTTCTCTTTTTCTTTTTCTTTTCTTCTCTTTTTCTCTTTTTCCTTCAATTTCTTCTTATTTTTTCTTATTTTTTTCTTTTCTCTTCTCTCTGTCTTTCTTTCTTTCTCTCTTTTTCTTTTTTTTTCTTCACTTTTTTATTTCAGCCCTTTTTTGTTCTAAAGTCTTACACCCTGAAAGGTCGTTCCTCAGATTTCTTCATCTTTTTACTTCTTCACTGTATGCTCTTAAATCCTCATTTGAACATGCTTTCAAACCTTTTATGCGGAAGGCTTTCTTGTCTTCGGGGTTATCACTCGTCTTCATAAATGATCTTCTGGTTCTTATATTATTCTTATAAGAACCCTTGTCATCTTCTTCGCTTGGCGTTGCCCCATTCAACTACGGGCTCTACTGCTTTGAATTTTCTGACTCATCATACAAAGCCTTGATCTATTTCTAGTCACCAGGGTGAGCCAAAATGCTTCCATCCCCTGAGCTCATCCTTAATTTTCTCGTAGCATTTCGACAAGAACTAACTCTCGGTCCCTATGCTTTAAATCTCATCATCAATCATTTTTAAAGTACTGCAAAAGGCAATTTACTTGTGTATATTTCAAAAAAAATAATCATTGTTTGAAAAGATAACAGTTATTTTGAAAATCACAACTTGGAGGGGATACCAAACATTTTGAAAACATTGTTTGGGACAAATGGTAAACATCGTCTCTCTCTTTTTTAAGGACCAAACATTTTTTAAAAAATTAATGTTTGGAGAATGGTAAACAAAATTTGAAGTATATTGCCAAACATTTTTAAAAACTAATGTTTGGGGGAAATGGTAAACATCAAAACTTTGGGAGAAAATGTCAAACCTTTTAAAACATGTTTGCCCCCAAAATATCAAACACCATAGCGTATCTGCTTCAAGTTGCCAGAGATCAACTCTAATGAATCGCATATTTAGAAGATCTTGACCATTGTGGAGATATATGCCAATGTATAGATTCTTCTGGTCTAATAGGCTTTTAAGAGGAACAACCCTACCTAGTTTCTACCCCGTTTAAGGTGGCTCTCTTAATCTCACTATCTCACCATGCCCCATCCTTCCCTCATTTGGGTGTCGATCAAGCACTTCGAAGTTTGACGTTCCTTGAAGCAAAGTTAACCCTTATAGGCGGAATGAAATCTGAAGACATTCTCATTCAACTTGGATATCTATGGATGACCAGAATGGTCTTTGGGGATTGTAATGTAGGCCTTTGGTTTATGGTTAAGTTAAACAGTATTTTTGTACTTGTGTAACTTGGATATGCCCATTATTCCTTCCCTTTTTTGGATCACTCTAGACTGCCCATTTTCGGGTTTTCACCCTAGAGTTCATTTCCTTTCTTTTTACTGTAGGCTGCCTTGCATTCTGGCTCTATACTAATGTTCATTTTCTGTTCAAGAATGTTTGATCCTCCAAAACTCCTCGAAACTAAGATTTCTTGAATGAAGGACTACGAATACATTTCTGGGAATTCTTGTGATTGGCACGCCCAGATGAAATGTTATTCTTTCTTTCTTCTTTTCTCTTTTTTCTTTTTTTCTTTTTCACTTTTTCTCTTGGATCGCTCTAGACTGCCCATTTTTAGATTTTCACCCTAGAGGTCACCTCCTTCAGTGTATTTTGGTTGGATATTGATGCCAGCAGGCTCAGGCAGACTACTCTTTTTCTTCACTTTTAGGATCACTCTAGACTACCCATTTTTGGGTTTTCACCTTAGAGGTCATTTCCTTTTTCAAAATTGGCAATCTTCTGGCCGACTTGTCTTGACTTGGCTTCAATTCGAGCTTCTATACTAATTTTCAAAGCTGATATTTACTTGAAATGTGGATTCCTTGTGTCTCTTGCTCATAGTTGAAGTCTCGTTCTTGTATTGTTTGATCCGTGTGTGAAGCATATACAGTATTCTTTTTTTCTCTTTTTCTCTTTTTCTTTTTTCCTTTTTCTTTTCTTTTTCCTTTTTTTCTTTTATTCCTTTTTTATTTCTCTCATTTTCTTCTTTTTTTATTTTATTTTTTCTTTTCTTCTCTTTTTTTCTTTCCTTTTTTTCTCTTTTTTAGACTATCTATTTTGGGTTTTTAGCATTGAATCTCTTTCTTCTTATTCGAGTCTATGAATGTATCCTCGAATCAACACGTATCTATACTGGGTATTGATGTTATCTTCCACTCGAAGTTAATTGCCTCTCTGCAGCTTTTCTGATATTTACTCGATCTAGGTTGCTTCGGTCTTCTGATTGTTATTTCTCTTCTTTTATTTGGTTTTTCATTTGGACATATCCTTGCTTTCAACCACTTTTTTTGTTGATTTTCTTATCTTCGTATCCAATCTGTCTGGTCTCCTCTATGTCTTCTCGTAAAGTAAAAGAATACCATTCGTCGTCACATCCACGAATGTCTTGAGAAAGCCTTCAAGGGGTAGAGGTTTAGGGTCAACTCTCGTTTCAAGGATCTTAAACGACAAGCGCCTGAGAAGATAAATTCCTAAAATGGGAACTGCCCATTGTCTAAACGCTCGCTTTGTTCCTCTATTGGCCTAAGTAAACTAGCAGATACTCACATTTACAGTATCCCCACAACATTCAATCTCTTCTAAATATATGCAACTTAGAGTTGATCTTTGGATCTGAAGCAAATGTACTGTTGCATTAAAAATTCGAGGACCTGGTATGGAAATGATATATACATATGTCCATTCAAAAATGCGTGTATATGCATATGGGAGAACAAAACTACCCCATAAAAATAAAATGTTTAAAGAATCAAGAATGTGAAAATGCTTTTCTAAATGGAAATGTTATTTTTAATTCTAAAAAATATATGTTTGGGAGTTTTTTTTCAAAGCATTGAGAATTTCTTTGCGAACTGATGGGAAAACCATAGGGACCTCTGGACTACCTCCCGAGTACTAACTCATTCCGGTCCTTTGTAGTGTAGGCCTGCCTCTTCTCTTGTTTTCCACCGCTGGATCAACTCTCTCGTCAAGGTCCCATCATTGATCAGCTTCTTGATCTCCTCCAATAAAGGTCTACATTTTCTGGTGGGATGCCCCGGTGCCCCCATGTGGAATTCGCATGTGCTACTCGAGTCAAAACTATGAGTAGATAGATCAGGTGCAATCTTCATCGGCCTAGGAGAAGATAGTGACCCCTACCAAATGACGCTATATGTCTGAGATGGAATACTCCGAATATCTCTAAATATGTACTTATTCAAGGAATTTTTCTCGATGATTCAGAGGAATCTGTCCATCTTCATCTCTTACGATCACGAGAACCTTGAAAATGGTACCCATTTATCTCTTTATTTCCTTCTACTCTTAGCCATGTCTGGTTCGTTGAATTAAGACACAATTTTCCTTCTTGGATCATGTATTCTACAAAGTCATCACATTTGCCCATCAATTTCCTGAGCATCTTATGGAAGATGGCTTGAGACATGGAGCTTACTTTCCTCTACAGCAATGGGAGACTGCACTTGGGCGGCTAACCTCTGCCATCTCAAAGCACATTCCTTGAAACTCTCATTAGGTTTCATCTTTGAACCCTGGAGATACTGACGACTGGGTGCTATGTCCAAAGCATATCATATCACGGTAGGTCCTGCTAGACTTTCGGGGAAGTAGTTGATGGACAAATTTTCAATGCAGCTCTCAATCTTTTTGCAGAATATGGTCACGTGAATCATAGGGCATATTGTTCCGTTATCATGCGCACATCTGGGAATCTTTGGAATCCGGAGGAATGACCAAATCAGGGTTCAAACAGAACTTTCTTACATCAAAGGCATCAAACTTCTTTTTTTCTCTCTCTTTTTCTCTCGGGTCCATCTTCTAACTGCTCAAATCTTGATTTTTAAGTGTGTTCAATTCTTTTACTCACGATAAAACTCTAATTGTTCTTTGGATTACCCCCAAAAATTTTATGCAAGGTAATGATAATGTTATGTAAAATATGCCATGACTGTACAATTTAATGCAATGCAATCCTGAAATATAAACATGAATGCAATAACGTATTGGTTCCAAAAGTGATCCCCATAGAACGACGTTCATTGAGGCCAAAAGGTTTCATTATATCAGTTATTAGATATTTATAGTTACTAATAAGCTTCAGTGCCTACTTTCTTAACTTCATCCAGTAGTTCGGTCAGCTTGACTCCATGGTCCAACACTTGGTCCATGTTCTGACTAAGCCTGCCACCTTGTTGACCCGTCTTACCTGCTCGGGTAATATCGATCTTCGGGTCTTCATCTATCCTCTGCTTAGTCTTTCGTAACTTGGAAGTTGTCTTTTCCAACTGAATAGTGTTGGATTGTCATTGCTCTATCGTAAACTTGTTTCCATAACTCTTGTTAATGGCTAAGTTATTATGTAGCTCATCTCTGGAGACTACCGTACATATTCCCAATTCCCTCAAACTTACCTGATAACAGCCTGACTTGATTCTCGCTTGACTAGTTTTTCTTCTTCCAATATTCTGAGTCATCCTTCAACTGGACAACACCGTTCATCTATTCTTTAAAGGTGACCCAATCTGATATTTTTAAACACTCAGTAAAGCTTCTGGTGATCATTCTGCAAATTCAATTTTATCCAAGTTATCTCTCTTTTATCTGAGCAGGCTGAACTCGAAAGAATATCCCTCTCCTAGGATGCCCCTATCTCCGATCTTCAAATTTAACTCGCTTGAGTGACCCATTTCGGCATTACTCAAACTTTGTCCTGGATATCGATTCTTCATCGACTTTGCCCCTCGGGTGATTGTTAGCTTACTATAGAATTGGGGAACTCCGTCTTTGAAACCTAAAATTCTCATCGCGATAAGATCTTGAACTCGTTCTTCAGGGCCTCGCAATCCTCAATATCGTGACCTAAACTTCCTCAATGGTAACTGCCTCTAGTACGTGTGTCGTAAACTCTCGGATAAGACGGTCTCTTCGCTAGAGACTTCACCGAGGTAATAAGGCTCTTCTCGATGAATATTAGGAGTAGTTCGGTGTACCTCACAGGAATCGAGATGTACGTTTCATTACTTGCTTCTCGGGTTTCTTCTGGACCGAGCTCTACTTTTTTTGAAAGCCCAACTCAAACATACCTTCCGCCTGTTTACTGATGAGGATCACAAAAGGGTTCAATTTGTCGTATTTAGCTGGCTTAGAGGTAGAATTCTGAATATCCCGCTTTTTATTCTGAACCTTAATGGGTTCTTCTTTTGATTTGATAGATCGCTTACCTTTCGTTAGGGTATTCATCTGATTCACCACTTCTTCCCTCTGCTTCTTTTAACTCTTGCACTTTAATTTGCTCATTACCAGTACCGTGTCTCCTTATCGTGTCTGACCTGAAGTCTTCAGATGGTTCCTCTTCTATTGTCTCTGATCTTGTTCTGGGACAAAACCCTGGATCCGTGCCCTCTAATATCTGACCAGACGACCCTTTGCCAATTATGAACGATTTCTGAGATTTGAGAAACCACTTCGGGAATCAATACCCTATAAATGCAGGAATCCATGCAAATGCGGTGTTGATTCTCGAACAGTCTTTGAAAAACTTTCAATAGAGAAAATGTATGTTTGCAAGAAATTAATAATGAATTACATGCAACAATTGGATTTATTCTGGAGACTTTGACTTCGGGAAACAAAACTTGTGCTCCACGTCTCGACTTCGTCTTCAGGATGACGGATGACTCCGTCTTCTCCTCTTATTCTATTCTATGGACTCGTGACGTCATGATCTTTATTTTTGTGGCTTCTGAAAAGGACGTCAGACAATATATTTTCTTCTGTAGATCTGGGTACGTCTAAACAGGGATGGATTCTATCGATCATAGGGGAGTACTTTAAAACTTTTTGGGGTTTAAATTAAAATTTTCAAGGATCATTTAGTTTAAAAATTCCCCCTTATTATCAAAAAATTTTAACTTACTTAAAACAACTTTTAGGTTTCTTTTTGTTATTATTATTATTCTGAAAGTTTTAGGAGGAAAAAGATTCAAAGCAAAATAATATTTTCAAATTTATTAAAGGAGTTAAATTAAAATATGAGATTTTTACAAAATGGTCAAATGTGAAGATTTAAAATTGGGGTTTTGCGGCCCTGACTCAATCTTCTGCGTCACACGTGCCTTACTATCGTACCGTCTTCTTTCTCGATTGGTCTTTGCTCGGCCTAACTTGATACTATAATATTATCGTTCCCGGCAAAGCAAACTTTTTCTATTTTGAAAGCCTTTTAATGAACTGTTCTTGAATCAACACCATGTCATGATATGCAACATGAATGCAAATAAAGGCGTTGATTCCGCTGGTAATCACCCTTTCGAAGGACTTTCATGGGAATTAAAGGGTCCGAATTACAAAAAGGTCCATATTACAAAAGGAGTCCCTATCACAAAAAGAGTCCCTATTACAAAAAGTCTTAATTACAAAACAAAGTTCTACACATAAGCCCTAGCTCTACCTCCTCGACAGCTCTGAGCAACTTGATAAACCTTGGTGCTTCTTCTATGTCCGGGGTTACGAAAGGTCGGAGAGTCGCGGCTTCGGTAGCTAAGTCATTCACAAACCTTGTAGCTCGTTGTATGTCCACCATTAGGTTCTCGTGTGTATACTTTGGCACTACACGCTTGCTCGACAAATTGTTACCTTGGATCTGTTGATTAATCTCTGACCGATGTCGCATGATTGGATCGATCCTAAGACACATTTTTCCATGATGAAAGATTTTCTAATCGGGCAAACCACTTGAATCAATGCCTCTATGTAATGTGGATGCAATGATAATGCAAGAAAAGTATGTGTAAAATAAAAATAAAACACAAAAAGAAATGAGTTAGTACCGGATAAAAATAATAAATACATAAATAAAAGATAAATTAAATAAGGTAAACAAACAAAACAACCCTATTTATCCCGTCTAAAACACCTAAGGTTGTCTGCATGGCTTTAAAGGGTGGGTTTCTATATATTCTCTACATGCAATCTTGGTTCTAGGAGGTACCTGAACTGTCCTTGCTGTCCTCTACTACGAGTAGCAAGGCCCCCGATCATCACCCATTATAGGCTCCTTTCAACCAGGTTTAATTCAGGGGACCCATTCGCTTATGCCTGCACGAAGGAACGATATCCTTACGAAAGCAAAAGGTACTCGAGCCCCGAAGGTACTTGCTAGGCCTACACGGAAGAACGATATCTCCACGAAAGCATTAGCGTTTCCCCCCCACTTAAAAAATGGGTTTATATGCCAAATTTTAAATGCGTGCCTGCTCTGTTGTCTTTGCCAACGCAGTACTAGCATCAGTCTGTTTGGCCTCAGTGCTGGCACTGGTTCTGGCATCATGTGTTTTTGCTTCCTCTTTCTCTGCTTCCCTGGGATTATCTGTTGGCACAGGCTTCTCAACTTGGCAATTAATTGGCTGCTTAGCAACCTTCTCCATCTCGCACTGCTTACCACTCTGAAGAGTTATAGCTTTGCACTGCTCATTGTCTTTGTGCCAGGCATCTTTTGTGTCACTTGGCAATGCTCCCTGGGGTCGATTGCTGACTGCACTGGCAATCTTCCCAAGCCGAACTTCCAAATTTCTCATTGATGCTGCCAAACTCTGGACTATGGCATCATTCCTCTCCATGTACTCTGTGAGTGTGCCACCTTGGTTGAGTTTCTGCCCTTGTTGAAAATTATTTTGGGCTTTCTGTGGCATGGCATTCTAATAGAATGCTGACATGGCATTGTTATTCTGCCTCTGGGTATTCTGGCGCTGGGCATTGTACTGGTTACCTCCCTGATTTCCCCATGCTAAACTAGGGTGTTGTCTCCAACCTGCATTATAAGTATTGGAGTTAGGATTATAGTAACGATTAACATTGCCAACAAAATTTACCGATTCAGGGTTGGTAGGGCATTCATCCACATGATGATTCTCTCCACAAATTGTATAGAAAGGATCTAATGCTTTGACTTATTGGGACTCGTTGTTCTTTTGCAACGTTCTTACCATGCTAGTAAGGTTGGAAATCTCCGCATGAATGGACGTTAGTTCGTCAACCTAAAATTTCCCATTGGTTTTAGTTCCGGTCCCAAGTCTTGTAACAGGATATTCAAAATCATTAATTCAATCCTCTCTAAAATGTCAACAGCCTTAGTACATGTTTTGTCAAGCAATGAACCAGCTGCTAAAGCATCAAAACAGTCCTTGTTTGTGCGTTCAGTCCATTGTAAAAGGTTTGGATATGGGTCCAATTCGGGAATCCATGCATAGGACACCTTCTCAATAGGTCTTTAAATCGTTCCCAGGCATCATTACGGTCTCATCCTCAGCCTGCCTGAATGTAATGATCTCACCCCGCAGCCTGACAGTGAGTGTTGGCGGTTGGAACCTTGTCAAAAACTTTTGGCATAAGTCCGCCCATAAAGTAACTGAGCCATATGGCAAGGAATTAAGCCAAGCCTTTGCTCTGTCTCTCAAAAAGAAAGTAAATAACTTTAGCTTCACGGTATCTTCTGGTACTCCATTTTGCTGAAATAACTGGCAAATCTCCATAAATTGCTTTAGATGTTGCCTCGGATCTCCAGTGAGTGCTCCATCAAACTGACCTACATTTAAAAGAGTTCGAATCATTACCGGCTTAAGTTCAAAATTGACAACATTTACCTCTATGACAACAAGTCCTCGCATCAAATTGTCAATGGTTGGTGCCGAATGTTCTCTAATAGGTCTCTCATTAACAACTGGGACAGTAGGTGGTGGTGGTATTTTATTGTTGAGTGGATTTCCTCCATTTTTCACCACACCATTCCCTCCATTACCTTGGTTTTGCAATCTCTCTAAATCTTCTTTTTAACCTCCGCAATGCTTTCTCAATTTCCAGAACGTATGGCCAACTGTCCACCACAGGATGGCTTATGGTCATACACTGACAAAAATAAAAAAAATAAAAACAAAAACAAAAATAAAGAAAGACAAGTAAAAATTTAAAACAATTAATTCTGTTGCAATTCCCAGCAACGGCGCCAAAAACTTGTAGACTCTCTGAGTGAATGCTGGCAAAAGATATGTGTCGGAAAAGTATAAAAACGTGCCAAGATGAGTCTTTTGCGTGCAAGTATACACGGTCTACAAGTAATATAGCTGGTAAGCTGAGTATCGATCCCACAGAGATTGACATGGAATTCAATTGCCTTGATTGTTACTTGCCCTAAGAAAAAGGTTGATTTGATTTGAAATTGGTTTTGGAAAATAATTAAAAAGTAAAGGAATAAAAGTAAAGTAAAGATGTTGGCAAGGAAGGTGTTTTAATGAATGATGAGTGTTGGCAGGGAATGCCTGGTTTTCATGATATTCATGTCGTGCCAGCCTTTAACAACAACCTATCTTGGCATTGTTTGCCGAGTAGATTCAAAATTAGCAAAGTCTCTCTCGATGGTCATTGACCTAAATTGATCATGTAAAAACCCCTATATCTCTATAGTGTTTGTTTTTAAATAAACCAATTTGATTAAGATCCAATCTATACTCTTAAGGGGTAGATTTCACTCCTGAAGTAAGTTCATCTACTTGAACGGCTTCTCTCGAAGCTTCTCTCCTCAGTATTCAACAACTTATTCATTGCCACCCCAAGTATGTTAAGATATTAAGGAGCAATAGGCCAACAGTGCCAGCTCTCGCTTGGCATAGTATTTAGGAAATATTAAAGTATGTCGAATAGTGAAAACATTGCCAAGGTAGATTTATTATTGAAAATCATAAAAATAGCGTTCAACGCAAATATCCCCCACCAACTATGAAATTAGTTCATGGTGAGGGACTTAACCAAAAAACCACAAACGTTTCCCAAGTACATCATCATTTAAAACAAAATAAAATAACTTGAAAGAGAAAATGGGCTAAAAGGGGTCTCTCGATGCATCCCTTCAAGATCCAGGCTTCTTGGCCAAGTTGGTTGGACCACCCTTCCTAGGTGCAGCCGGTTGTCAATAATCGCACACCAACTCCTCACTCTGATCTTCCTCCCTTCTCAAATGCTAGCTTGGTTGGTGTTTAAATAGGTATGTGAGGAAGGGATAGGATTAGCTCTGCAAATTTTGAACTTCAACTGCCCAAGGGATAAAGGATTATCATCTTATCCAAATTTGAATGAGAGCTGATCAGGCTAGGGATGGCGTCATGCTGCCGACGTTGCCTTGGCGCCCAAGCTTGGCATGAATCTGCCAACAAGTCTTGGCACCATCTTATCCGCTATTTTTTCAGAGATTGATCCAATTGCTATCTTTTCGGAGCCTGATCATTTCCTATTTTTTCAGGGTCCAACAGCTTCTTGGCGTGGCATCAAGTTCACTTCTCTGCCAACCGGTGCTTGGCATTGTCTGGTACATCTATGCCAACAGCACTCAGCATTCTCTCTAGCATTCCTTGTCGAGGTGCTTTCTTGGGCCAAATCCTATGCCAAACCTGCAAAATTGCCAATAAAACAACCCTTCACACTGGCATAAACAAAACTCTAAACTCCTTATGAAAATGCATGATTCTAACATCCTAATGCAACTAAATGTATCTAAAAACAAGCAAAAGCATTGTAATATTGGCATTAAAAACAGTACTTTTTGAGAGGTAACAAGTAATCAAAACCATAATCATGTGCATGAGATTGTATTTTGCAAAATCGAAAATGAGAGAAAGTTCAACCAATACTTACTTCCGAGCTTAGATAAGTGTCTCAAACTTAATCTAAACTCCCACAACTTCTTTCAAACCCTTTTAATAGCAGTAAAACACGTTTCCACTCACCGACAACCGAACGCTCCACTAGCCGATACATGATCAAGCTTCTGAAGCTTCCAGGATCCCTCCAAAAGCTAAAGGATTTGATTCCCCTACTTTACCCAAACAAAAATAGAAGATTAATACACTTCCATGCATCTCAAATCCCCAACAAACAAGAAGCACAACTTCTCCTTCCTTAGGTCCATCAAACCTCTATCTAAAACAACTAAAATCGACACCAAACATCATCTAAACAAATCCCAGAAAAAAACCTATTGATCTCAACATCTTAACAACATCAATTAACATCCAAAAACACTCTAAACACTTCCTTACACCTCCAGCAACACCAAGATCACATCAAAAGCCAACTATAAACAACCTAGAAAGTTAGCAATTCACATATTTTCGGGATTCCTTTAATTGTCCTCTTCTTTTAACCTTAAAACATATCTTTAAAGAGATCTAAGTCAATTAGATTCCATGCAAAACAGATCCAAATCATTTTTTATCTAATTTCCACATAAAACTCAATTTAATTACTAAATCCATGTTTGAATCATAATTCCAGAACATAAATCAGTTGTAATGGATCAAGAACTTGGGAATTTCAATACAGAACCTTTAATTAGAGGAGAGAAATGAAAATTACCTATAATGGTTGATTTCTCTTTTAATTGGCAAAGATTTGTTGAAATCCAAGTAGATTTTGATGCAAGAATCAAAAGAATCAAGTACAAAATAAAAAAAAGAAATCAAAAAGATTGATTCCTGGAAATTTTGGAAAGATTTTGATAGTTTGGCTGCTGAGAAAGTTGACAGAAAAGTTGTATCAATGTTAGTTACATAAGAAAGTGATTTTATGAAAATAAAATCCTTTTATTAAATATATTTTATTTTAATACAAAAACTAATTAAAAACACTTAAAATATCCTAAATTAAGGGAAAATCTGATGAAAAGGTTTAGGTAAATAGCTCCTTAAAGATCCTAAGTTTTGACCTTTTACGATTTAGTCACCAAAATAGTTTGTCCCAAAATCAATTATAATTCCTTCAAATTGAATTTACCAAAACCTTTAAAATATTAGTTAAATATTTTCTAGCATTTTCCATATTTTATTGTGGCAAAAACTATTTATTAAGATTTAATTCTCGGAGCTAACTCAAATTGCCTAATCCAGTTCTCATGAACCGTCTAACATCTAGGCCGAAATTAAGGGTGTTACAGTCAAAATCCCTCCGCTCAACTAATGATTGTTTCTATAACGATAACAAGTTCCCTCCATCCATTCAATGTTGTTCGTACTGCGTTTCTCCAAGACGTTTAGATGTCCATGTTTCATGCCAATTAAGGCATGTGTTTGCTATGAACACATGGATGCCTTTAATCTCCTCTGCCAATCACCATAGGCTATTGTGGAATATTGAGGAACAGAGATGCCTCAGTCTAATCAATATCGATGACACTGTAACTCTCCAAAGATAGTGAGATGTCTGTGTTTCATACCAGTTGGGGCATGCGATCACTACAAACACATGGTTACCTCTAATGACGAGATGCCTCTGTATTACCCAAGATTGCTAGTCTTGGAGACGGAGATGCCGCCACTTACTTTGCACTCGTTTCTTCAAGAGTTTCGAGATAGCTCCACTCCTTAGCTCTTGCTTCTCCAAGAGTGAGAGTTGCCTTAACCCAATTCACGATTGTTTCTCCAAGAGTATGAGATGCCTCTGCATAGGAGAAGCTTTTGCTCAACTTACGCATATTTCTATAAGAGTGCAAAATTTGTCACACCCTACAACTAATTCTCCAAGGATGTCAAGATACCTTCACCCGTATTACGTTTAACCCTCCAAGGGTGTCGAGATATCTCCACCCATACTATGTGAATCCTCCAATGGTGTCGAGAAACCTCCACGCATACTATGTTTAACCCTCTAAGGGTGTCAAGATACCTCCACCCATACTATGTTTAACCCTCCAAGGGTGTCGAGATACCTCCACCCATACTATGTTTAATCCTCCAAGGGTGTCGAGATACCTACAACCATACTATGTTTAATCCTCAAATGGTATCGAGATACCTCTATTCGTATCATATATGATTCCCCGAAACATTAAAATAAATCTCTAAGGATAGCATAGAGATAACCTCCAAAAAATTGTAAGGGAGATCATTCTAAAAAAGCGTGACTTGATGCTTTAAACTCGCTATAATGTGTTCTTCCCCGAAAATAGGAAGGCAAACATTCGCAATAACACAGAGTGAGCAAGCTAAAACCTTAAACTCACAAAAAAAAGCAAACCGAAAGAGACATACAACCAAAAGACAAATTTATTAATGTATCAACAATTACAAAGTTACAATACAGGGGTCTTATCTTCTAAAAGGATCTTCAATTCTAAAACCTAAAACCTTCGTTCATTATTTGGGGCATTCTTCAGTCCGGAATCTAGAACCCTTCTCACTAGAGATGAGGGCTCGCCAATCCCTTCTATACAGACGTAAGGCACTACACGAAAATCCTCCTAAGACTTGCCCGATGGGCTATAAACATCAAATTCACCCTAGATTCTATTATATCCCAGCAACAGCAGAGGTCCAAATTGCTTAATTTTAATGGCCCCGCGGTCACCTGAACATCACACATTAAGATGCGTTCGCACCAGTTACCTGGACGTACCTCTAGTTACCCGGATTAACAAACGAGAAGATACCCTAGATAATCTATAAACAACACCAATGCTATTAGCTGACCACAACAAAGTAACTAGGACACAAAACAAACATACTTGTTACGATGGGACCAAGGGATGTCACAATGGTGAAAACTTATATGTCCCAGTGCGACACAGCGGTCTCGAAGGTTGACCTCCCTTCAACAGCAGCCGATGCTAGGCCAACAAGCACTTCTTCTAAAGCTTTCGCCAACCTCAACCAATTTGACTCTTTTCTCTAGATCACCCTTGTCCTCCAAAATTTCCAACTGAGGCATTCTTCTCTTCTTGCTGCCCAAGAAGGCAACATTTGCATTTGACTAATCCTGATGTCTCAGCCTCATCTGTGCTTCTGGCCCCACAACCACCAGTCATCGGTATTAGTCGAAGGGTTGCCCCTATTTCCCTGCTGATAAAACGATAGTACTACCCCCCAAAACACCTCAGATGCCATCATGCCCAATTTCTTTGGAACCATATCAAACTCGATACCATCTAAGGACACCATGATGAAAGGGATAACTCCCGCAGACCTTCCCTCATCCCCAGTATTCTCCTTCGTCAAAAGTTTGCACCACGACTCAAACTCACCTATGCAAGCACACTATTTTTTCTTAGGGGGTCCAACAGAGATTGAGTTGATGAACCCTGGCTCGATCGATGCTCCCAAGGCATCAAAGCTCACACCTGTTATGCTAGGATCCATTAGCCGAATCGAATACTCCTCAGCGTCAATCTTTAGAGCTGAGCTCTTACTGATGTTTGTCTTACAGAGTGCCAAGATTGACAACCACTTCTTGTGAGGACAAAAACCATAGCTTATCAACCAGCCCTCTACCTTCGGCATATCACCAACAAGCACATGGGATAACTCATATTTCATATTGTATGGCCACTCAGTCTTGCTCGACAAGACACCCGAAGAAGGGACATAACCCTCTGTTACTCATAAAATCTTATAACTATTGGGGCTATGCCCCCGGAGGCATACCTCAAAAACCCATTGAAGGTGATATCCTTTTCGACATTAAGCCATTTCCCTTTCGTTAAAATGGTGAACTGTTTCCCTTCCATCTTTTACAGTACATGGATCGACACCTTGGTATCCTCCCCGGGGACCTTCCATCTCAAAAAGACCTGAACCCTTCGACCTGCCTCCCTGTCACCTTTATATACTTAGAACGATCCACCCTCAGTGTATCAGAACTACTCTACCCCTCAATCGGATCTCTAATAAACTCATTCTTCCCATGTTGCTTCATAAAGCTCAGCAATCCAGATAACTCTATAGAACTAGGCTGAGAGTAAATAACCTCTTCAAGACTTTCATAAACGGTTTTTACCCCTCCTTCATACACTTAAGAAGGTAGCCAACGATGAGCTACAAAGATACCCTGTCAGCTATCCGGAGCCATGTTGTAGTCAGTCAGCATATCACAAAAAAACTATGTTGTGGCAAATAGAATCAGGTCTCGAACATGAATAGTGGCAAGTAACACCACTCCTTAGTCTTATCCTCTCTTGACGTGGTCGTTTAAATGAAAGGTCCCCTTCAAAACCTCAAACTCGAACTCAAACTTTGACTATTATAACCTGTGGCATTCCAGCAGCCTCTTCGTCTAGTATTCACCCATACTACACTTAACCTCGGCCCGAGCCACACCCACAGCCTTGTTCGCCTCAACCTTTTTTGCCAAAGCCTTTGTGCTTCGCACCATTTTGATCAAACAAGAAGAACGAGGAAGCACTCAATAAAGAAAGAGCTTGCTATCTACCAAATCTGCAGCAAATCAATAGAGTTGGAGAGTTCACCTTGCCGTATTTTATAACCCTTCCAAGGCACCATTTCGGATGCCCATAATCTATGACTTTTGCCCTATACCATTAGATAGCGCCACAGGCGCAGAGCTCCCAGACCACCCATATTGATTTCAATAATGACATACATTCTCGAAAAATGGCCCCACCAAAAGCCTACAATTAACGCAACAGTTATAAGCACAACCTTTCATCTCCAACCTTAGATCGTGCCTTTTTATGGTACCCATTTGGCTCAGGGGGCAATTGTTATACCTCCGCTTAGAACTACAATGTCTCCACCTACAGTTACTATGCTCCTACTTATCAACACCTCTAGAATGATTATTGTCGTACCCACCCGAAATTAGTAGCCTCTAAAAAGACATTTTCGCATACCCTCCACCCCTAGACTGCTCTGCTATCAATACGAAAACCATCAAGTCTATTTGACCAACTAGCTAAGTCTACTACTTGGCAGCCAAAGCTAGACTGAAAAGCCTATTGGTTGATCCCATTGATAGCCATCACTAGGCCTAACCTAGTCCCATCAAACAATGTCCCTCAACTATAAAACCCTTTGGGATGAAGAGTGAGAGGACGACCAACTCTCCAAACTCAAGGCCTCTGCATAACCTCTACCACCATCTTCGGTGGCTCTCTGCCGATATCATAATGGGTGAACCACCACCAACCATCGTCAACCACTGCCCTTTTACCCATCTTTACCACCATCTCTACCTCTTTGTTTGGTGTCTGACATTTTCGACATCAACAACTATATATGAATTGAATATAACACATGAATTGTTAGAATAATTTGGTGATGTATTTGTGAAAACTTGGATGATCATATGATATGAATATATAGTATATATTTTTATATATAACAGAAATGAGATACTTCTATTATTAATTTAGTTATTAGCATATTAGTTAAACCTTAATATATTATTATAGGTTTTACAAGTTATCAAAACTTTCATATTCTTATTCAACGATCTACATGGACAATTAATATATGGGGTAAAGTACACAAACGATCATTAAACTATCCCAAAAAATATAAAATGGTCACCAAACTTTCAAAAGTTACATAATGGGCATCAAAATTTAGTTTTTGTTACAAAAAGGTCACTGAACTGTTAACTGTTGTTAACTGGGTAACATGGCAGACACGAAATTTTGTATAACATCACATTTTATCCTCAATATTTACACATTCAATCAAATTGGATATAAAGAATGAGGGTTAAATTATGATTAAAATGATTGAATGTGTAAATATGGAGGAATAAATGTGTTATTATTCAAGTTTTCGTAACTGTCACATTATTCAATGAATGACAATTAACGACTCAGTGACAATTTTGTAACAAAAACTAAAGTTTGATGCCCATTATGTAACTTTTGAAAGTTTGGTGACCATTTTGTATTTTTTAGGATAGTTTAGTGACTATTTGTGTACTTTACCTAATACATATTTAGGACACTAGAGTTAGAATAGGGATGGGCATGTGACCCAGACCCGATGATTTTTTACCCGACCCTATAGGGTCGGGGTTTTTTATAAAAAAATGGGTTTGGGTTTGGGTCGGGTTGGGTGTACTTAATTAAAAAAAATAGGTTCGGGTCGAGGTAGAGTTTATGGTTAAAAATACTCAACTCGGTATTATTAAAATTAATTAAAATAAATTTTGGGGTTTTTAATATTAATTTCCCCATTTCTTTTCCTTACTCGTTATCCCCTTTTATCCTAAACATTAAACCCACATACCCGCTCACCTTCTGGCTGCAACCAATGTCGACAAATGATTCTTCCCCAATAGAAGTTGTAGTTTACAACACCTTCTAACACCCATTTTTGTTTCATGCTTTGTTAAGAAACTATGAATCAAACCTTTGTTGATTAAGCATATAAATTAGGGTAACATACACATATGGTCACTAAACTATCTCTAAAAATACAAAATGACCATCAAACTTTGAAATGTTACATAATGGGAATTAAACTTTAGTTTTTGTTACAAAATGGTCATTCAACCGTTAAATGTCATTAATTAGGTGATGTGACAATTACAGAAATTTGAATAATGTAACATTTAATTCTCTATATTGACACGTTTAATCAATTTATTCCTAATTTAACTGTCATTATTGATGTCTAAATTGATTGAATGTGTAAATATTGAGGATTAAATATGTTATTATACAAATTTTTCTAACTGCCATGTCTCCTAGTTAACGACAGTTAACAGCCCTGGTCGATATAAAATCATCACACGCTAAGTGCAAGCAAACACTGTCGATGAAAGTATAGAAATAGGAGAATTCTATTTGATATTGATCCCACAAGGATGAGTATTTAGTCGAACTATTATGTGGCCACAAGCAATTCTGTAAACTTGAATATTTGAGTGTAATAGTAGTTGTTATAAAGAAATAAAGTAGAGTGTGAAAAATTAATTGTGATAGCAAGAACAACAAAAATAACAAGATAAGAGAAATATTAAGTAAGGATCTGGATACCCACGGTTCAACTTGGCAGAATATCAAATGCAACAAGGAAATGCAATACATTGGCTCATTTAACAAGTAAAAGGTTAAGCTTGCTTACTAACTTCCATTCAATTCTCAACTGATGACGTAAAGAAGTAAATCAATCACAACTCTCATTGTTTGTTAAAACAACAACTCCTTGAACAAGTGGACCAACTCTCATTGTATCCTCATTCAACTATTGTTGTAATGGCTTGTTAACTTGACTTGTCATTGCATCTCTCAATGTCAATGACGATGTTGAATATTCTCATACAAACAAAAATCAGATCCAACAATTAAAATATGAACAAAGCTAATAATAATATATTGATCTGAAAAACAAAGGTTAAACAAGTTAATACAAAGCTTAAAGATTTTAAACCAACGTCATTAACACGCAAAATATAATAAAATCTCTAATAAACATCTTTCTCTAGAAAAGTTTAAAGAAGATAACATATATTTCTAGCACTTGAATCCTCATCTCCTCGAATAATTATGCCTTGCTTCGCCTTAGATCTCAAAAAATAGAGTATAAGATGCCATGGAAAGAGAGCTCAGAGGTTGAAGATGATAGGAAAATGAGAATTGCATGAATTCTCTCTCTCTATCCTCCCGAATTTATCCTTTTATAAGCTGCCAAAGAAAAAACACATGTCCTTTAGATATTCTGTGCGACTCTCTGTCGCACTAATTCTGTTATAACAAATAATACAACTGGCAGGGTCATCCTTATCATTTAGCAGATTAGATAGCTGGTCACTGCAGTGATTAGAAATCCTCTGCAGGGACATTAGTAATACAACAACAATAGAGCAAAAACATAAATATGTGTAATAAAAGCAATTAAGACCTGAGTTAGACAAAATGTAAAAAAGAAACTTTTAAAATGCCAAAATGCATGTACAAAATGTTGATGTGGGGACAATTTAATATAAATCTAGAGAAAATGCATGCTCTTTTAAGAGCTATCACACCCACAAACTTGAGTTTTTACTTGTCCTCAAGTAAAATTGAAAATAGCAAGGCATATCAAAACCATCAAAGACATTCTAGCTACTTGAATCATTCTAACCAACCTATGAATCAATTGCATTGACACGATAGAAAATTGCATAAATAACTCTAACATCAATATATGAAAAAGAATTTCAACAATACCTAGCATCATATCTATATCTCAAATTCTTTCCACCTATCAACATTTATTTAGTACAACCTATAGCAAAATATAAATATCATTATAAATATTTTTCATTTTTGTTTTCTCTTTTTTATGTAGTGAGTGATATCGAACAATGAATGCACACTAAACCCTGAGAAGTAAGATGTTGTGCAACAAACCCCCAGGAAGTACTTTATTGTTTTGACACACACTCATGTTGCGACAACCTTTGGCTAGATTCATTTTCCTAACGCATGCATTGGAGTGTTCCCCCTTGGAGCTAATGTTATTGCACTCATATTGGAATGCCTTTTATTTATACATAATAAGATCTACTAGCATTATAACACAAGCTGAACACGACAAATCATCCAAAACCAAAGAGATGATACTAGATATTCTTTACTCAAACAAGCAGATATATTTATGCAGAGTTATAATGCAATCATCCACCATGTATATCCAACCAATCCATCAGCAATTAGAATAATTCAAGGTTTATAGGTCAAATGCAAGCAAAATATTTTCAATAAAAACAGAACCTTGCATTTTCGTAAAAATTTGAAACATGGGTACATTTCAACTTCTAGGCATATATTGTCCCATATGTAAAAGAAAATAAAATGCAATGATAGAATGTGGTTACAATGTTGAATGCAATGACAAAAAAACTAAATGAAATTACAATGACATTATAGATGTGATGACAATAGAGTTTAACAAAATGAAATTACACTATATGGTATGCATGCCTATGAAAACTAAAACAGACTAACTCAGTCCATCCGCGCTCTTGAGAGGAGGGGGAGGAGTGACGTGTCTTCTTCTTACTCCTATTTTCTTCCTTGCGCTTCTTCTTGTTCTTGTCTTTGGATTTTGAGCTCTTGCGTTTCTTTTTTTTCTTACGAAAAGAGGCCTCCTCTTCTTGGTTGGGCTCTTCGTCATTCTCAGGCTCCTATTCTTGGTCAGCATCATCGACCATGTCTGTAGTAGGGATGAACATGGGGTGGTACTGTGTAGACCCCTATTGTAAAAGGGTTGTCCTCTTGTCCATCCGTTGTAGAGACAACTTCCTCTAATCTCGCAGAATCTCGTACAAACTCTGGTCCTCCATGGGTTGCATCCACAACCTTGGAAATAAAAAGGCACGATCTTTACCATTTGATGCGATGAGATTTGACGGTCTAATTGTAGCACAAAAATACACTCATTCAATATATTCTCGTTCTCACCAATAAAGTGTTGTGATTTGGGGTGATTAATTGTTGTAATTAAATTACCCAAATTGTCCCCAAAGTCATACATATCATGTGTTGCCTTCTTTTTTTACAAGTCGTTGGAAGAAGATTCCATGTAGAATAAAGGAGGATTTGTTTTGCAAAAAAAAAGAATTAAAGAGAATTAAAGATAAACAAGGAAAAGAAAAGAAAAACTAAATCTACATCTAACAAGGTAATTAAAAGAAAAATAAAAAAAAATTGACCGGTTTAATGGTATCAATACTCTTAGCATCAAAGTTACCAAAGAAAAGTTTGAGTCTTTGTCCATTGACTTTGAATGGAGTCCACTCTTTAGTATCCTTGATTGTGATTGTACTATGTGAAAATACTTTCACAACTTCGAAAGGTTCTGATCAACGTGATCGCAATTTGCCTGTGTGCAACTTTATTCTTGAATTGAATAGCAGAATCAATTGTCCAACTTCAAATTTTCGCTGCAATATGATCTTGTCATGCCAGCATTTACTCTTGTCCTATTAAATGAAGCATTTTCATAGGCATTGCTGCGAATTTCTTCCAATTCAATGATGTCAAGCAATCGTTTCTTCCCCGCAGCCTCATAATCCAAGTTCACTTGTTTTAGAGTCCACATAACCTTATGTTCTAGCTTCACAGGCAAGTGACAGGATTTTCCAAAGACAAGTTGATATGAAGACATCCCAAGTGGAGTTTTGTATGCAGTACAAGTTGCCCACAAAGCATCATCCAAACACGAAGACCAATATTTTTTGGTGGTGTTTACCACCTTCTCTAAGATATTTTTGATTGACTGGTTAGAGATCTCGACTTGTCCATTGGACTGAGAATGATACGTTGTAGCCAATGTATGATTCACTCCATATCGTTTCAATGCAGCAGCCACCTAGGTGCAATGAAAATGCTTTCCCTGGTCATTGATTAATGCCCTTGGTGTTCCAAAACGGGCAAGTATATGCTTGTGGAAAAACTTTAAAACCATTTTGGCATCATCTTTAGGCATAGCCACGGCTTTTACCCATTTAAAACGTAGTCCATAATGACTAAAATATATAGATTGCCAAAAGAATTCAGAAAAGGATCCATAGAATCCAATCCCCAACCATTGAATAGCTCAATTTCTATTATTGATTGCTGTGGCATCTCATTTCTTCTAGATATTGGCCTTGTGCGCTAAAAACGATCACAACATTGGGCAAACTCATGGTCATTTTTGAATAATGAAGGCCGGTAAAATCTAGATTGAATGACTTTTGCAGCTGTTCTCATGCCACCAAAATTCCCTCCATAAGGAGCATTATGATAATATTATAATATCGACGTCATTTCTTCATCCAGTACACAATGTTGGATGATATTGTCATTGTAAACCTTAAACAAATAAGGTTTATTCCAATGGTATTTCGTTGCATCATGGAGAAATCTTGTCTTATTATGTCTAGTAACACCCAAAGGAGTTTTTCCACATACTAAGTAGTTAACTAAATTAGCGTACCATGGTGTTGTGTTCACAACAAAAAGCTTTTCATTAGTGAATGCGTCAAAAATTTGCAGTTTATTTCCATCTTCGTTGCCTACTTCCAATCTTGAAAGGTGATCGGCAACTTGATTATATGACCCTTTTTGGTCCTTTATCTCAATATCAAATTCTTGCAATAGTAAAATCCATCGAATCAATCTTGGTTTTGTATCCTTCTTCGCAAAAGGAAATCTCAAAGTAGAATGATCCATAAAAACTGTAATTTTTGCACCAACATGGTAATAACGAAACTTATCAAAAGCAAAAATAACTGCTAATAACACTTTCTCAGTAGTATTGTAATTGGTTTGAGCTTCAGTTAGAGTTTTACTAGCATAGTAGATTGCATGAAATACCTTATCTTTTCTTTGTCCTAACACTGCCCC
The DNA here is from genome assembly GCA_019671005.1 of Hibiscus mutabilis. Taxonomy (NCBI): domain Eukaryota; kingdom Viridiplantae; phylum Streptophyta; class Magnoliopsida; order Malvales; family Malvaceae; genus Hibiscus; species Hibiscus mutabilis. Next base: position 26,636,649 of record CM033733.1, on the reverse strand, counting down.
TACAACTGGACATTGATTAATCCCCTTGGTGCTCCAAAACGAGTAAGTATATGCTTGTGAAAAAACCTTAAAAACGTTTTGGCATCATCTTTAGGCACACCACGACTTCTATCCATTTAAAAATGTAGTCCACAATGACTAAAATATATAGATTGAGAAAAGAATTCAAAAATGAACCCATGAAATCCAATCCCCCAAACATTGAATAGCTCAATTTATATTATTGGTTTTCGTGGCATCTCATTTCTTCTAGATATTGACCCTCTGCGCTGACAGGGATCACAACATTGGGCAAACCCGTGGTTATCTTTGAATAATGAAGGCCGGTAAAATCTAGATTGAAGGACTTTTGTAGCCGTTCTCAGGCTACCAAAATTTCCTCCATAAGGATCATTATGACAACGTTGTAATATCGATGTCATTTCTTCCTCCGGTACACAACGTCGAATGATATTGTCATTGTAAACCTTAAACAAATAAGGTTCATTCCAATGGTATTTCGTTGCATCGCGGAGAAATCTTGCATTCTTATGTCCAGTAACACCCAAAGGAGTTTTTCCACATGCTAAGTAATTCACAAAATCAGTGTACCATGGTGTAGTGTTCACAATGAAAAGCTTTTCATCAGGGAATGCATAAAAAATTTACAGTTTATTTACATCTTTGTTGCCTGTTTCCAATCTCGAAAGATGATCGACAACTTGATTATCTGACCCTTTTTGGTCCTTTATCTCAATATAAAATTCTTGCAATAATAAAATCCATCGAATCAATCTTGGTTTTGCAGCCTTTTTCGCAAAAGATATCTCAAAGTAGATTGATCAATCAAAACTGTAATTTTTGCACCGACAATGTAAGAACGAAACTTATCAAAAGAAAAAATTGCTGCTAATAACTCTTTCCAGTAGTAGTGTAATTGGTTTGAGCTTCAATTAGAGCCTTACTAGCATAGTAGATTGCATGAAATACCTTATCTTTTCTTTGACCTACCACTGCCCCCATAGAAAAATCATTGGCGTTGCACATTAGTTCAAATGGTTGCTCTCAGTTGGGTACAACAACGATGAGTGCATTCATAAGTTGCTTTTTAATTTTATTAAATGCATCTAGACATACATCATCAAAGACAAATTTTTTGTTATGCTCCAGTAATAAACATAGTGGTTTTGAGATTTTCTAAAAATCATGAATGAATTTTCTATAGAATCTATCATGGCCCCAGAACTTTGAATTCCCTTTATGTTAGTCAGTGTAGGCAATCTTTCAATTACATCCACTTTGGCTTTATCGACCTCAATTCCTGCTTTAGATATTCTATGACCCAACACAATTCCCTCTGTGACCATAAAATGACATTTCTCCTAATTCAAAACAAGATTAGTGTTATCACATCGATGTAATACTTTTTCCAGATTATCAATGCAATGGTCAAAATCATTCTCATAAACTGAAAAATCATCCATAAAGATTTCTAGGGAATTATCGATCATATCTAAAAATATTACCATCATGTACCTTTGAAATGGGGGTGCGTTGCAAAGACCAAAAGGCATGCGACAGAAAGCAAATGTTCCAAATAAGCATGTAAAAGTAGTCTTTTCTTGGTCCTCTGATGCAATAGTAATTTGATTATAGCTAGAATATCTATCTAGAAAGTAGTAATACTCCTTTCCAGCAAGCTGATTGAGCATTTGATTAAGAAAAGGAAGAGGAAAGTAATATTTTCTTGTGGCTTCATTAAGTCTCCTATAATCCATGCAGATCTAACAACTCGTAGAAATACGAGTCAGGATTAATTCATCAGCATCATTAACAACTACAGTGATGCCACTTTCTTAGTAACACAATAGATTGGAATAACCCATGCACTATTAGAAATGGCATAGATAACACAGGCGCCCAACCATTTGAGAATTTCTTTCTTGACAACTTCTTTCATTTTTTTTCATTTAGTCGGTATTGTGGCTCAATAGATTGTTTGTTCTCATCATCCAAATTGATCTTCTGCATCTGCAAAAATGAGCTAATGCCTTTTATATCTGCAATGGTATAGAAATAGCACGTTTGTGCTGCTTCAGAATATTTACCAACTTAGCTTCTTGTATTGCGGCCAGAGTTGTAGAGACAATAACTGGAAGTGTGTTTGCATCCTCAAGAAAGACATATTTGAGATTAGCTGGTAATGGCTTCAGTTCTAGAATAGGATCTTCTTCAATATATGGTTTAAAAGTAGGAATTGTACGGTGTGCAAGATTTAAAGATTCAACTTGTCGTTTGTGCTTAACAGCAATGGCGAGCACATTAACAATGTTGTCACAATATGGGAGATAGTCTTCTACCATTGTCAGTATAGTATCTTCAGCAATGAGAATACTACGATGATTCAAGTATTCTTGAATGATATTGTCAAGAACATCAAGATGATGACTTCCTCTGTGTGTCTTCCAAGAAATCAGCTCTGAACATCCCAAAAGTAACTTGGTCATTGTCAGCCCAAATTGTGAGTTCTCCTTTTGATACATCAATAATGGCCTTCCCGGATGCTAAGGATGGCCAGCCAAGAATAATAGGAACATCCTTGTCTACCTCACAGTCAAGAATAATAAAATTAGCTGGAAAAAAAAGTTTATTTACACCGACAAGTACATCTTTTATCTTTCCATTCAGATGAGTTAAAGATCTGACTACTAGTTGTAATGTGACTGTAGTGGGTTTTATTTCTCCAATGCCTAACTTCTGAAAAGTTAATAATGGCATGAGATTAATATTGGCTCCCAAATCACAAAGAGCTTTGCTAAAGTAGTGATTTCCAATAAAGTAGGGAATGATGAAACTATCAGGATCTTTTATTTTTCTCAGTAGAGGGGTTGATATAAGCACAATGGTTTCTATAACTCTGAGCTTTTTCTTCTTGGATATAATTTCCTTTATGAACTTTGCATAATTAGGAATCTAAGTAAGAGCATCCATCAAGGGGATTTGTACTGTAAGTTGTTGCAAAGTATCTTGAAAGAATTGAAATTGATTATCAAACTCGTTGCTCCTAAATCGTTGAGGGAAAGGTGGAGAGGGATTATCTCTCGGTTATGCCGACATTAGATATTGCAGTGACAACTTAAATTGTAACACTGGTGGTAGTGAAGTGATAACTGAATGAGCATTATCCGTCATATCACCCTCTAGTCCATCTTTCAACTTAGAATCAGTTTTCGAAGACTCTCTTCCCTCATGAATAGATATGGGTACTTATTGCATTCAATTAGTAGTTTGCTTACCACTACAGAAAGTAATAGCCATGTAGTGTTCTTTACCCTTAATCATTAGACTCTTAGTATTGCTAGGAAGTGTACCCGGTTGTCGAGTGTAATACTTCGAAATTTTCTAAGTTGTTTAAGAGTCTTTTGGCACTAAGATAAGGGCTTAAAAGCTAACTTAGTGACCAGAATGACAAAATATAAAAGTTAGGATTTCTTTAATTATGGACCCTAGGAAAGGAAATTCTGAAAACTTAGAGTACCATGAGATAGAGGATAAGCAAATTAGGGAACTCACAAAGTTTGGTAATAATCCAAGGAAAAATTGGAATGGGAATTCAAGGCTAAAGTTTAGTGACGAAAATGATAAGTTTTCAAAACTCGTATGGTACAAGTCGAAATATGAAAGTTGAAGGACGAAAGTTGTAATTTCCCAAAAGTTAGGTGTTTTATTTCATAGATAGATAGAGGACCTATTGATGTGGACTGAATATAGAATTACTGGTTTGATCCGATATTTCAAATATTTGGAAAATCAAAGTTAAAGTTTTAGTGGAATTCGAATACCCGGATCGAACTACAAAGTTAAACGTGCTTAGGCTAGAGTAGTACTAGGATGGGTGACCTTATGGGAAGGTCTCATGTCAGTAATTGAGACTGATAAAAAGGAATCATTTCGAGTTGAAATTGTTCGTAGGAATGTCTGAAAAAGGATTATTAAGAGAAATTCATCCGATAAAGATTTCGGGTAAATTATAAGTAGATTAGACCAAGTCAAAATTTCAAGATTTTAATGTTTACAAAATTATGGAATATTTTTTATGTCAAAAATATTTATTTATGGAGATTAGAATTATGAGAATTTCAGATTTTACCCGATAGTTTGGAAAATGGAAAATCGTAGTAAGTGATTATCGGGTAATCGGATCGAATTGAAATTTTAAAGGCAGTTCTATAGGCCATGGAAAATTCACAAAATATTATTTTTGTGAATATTTTAATGTTTCTAGTTAGAATATAACTAGACTTGGTTTCAATTTTACAAGATGTCAATTTTGAAAATAAGATATAGTTGGAGGATTATTAGGACCTAAAGAATTAAATGAATTTAATATTCATTTTTTAATACATGTGGCATATTAATACAAAAGATGAACAAAATTTTTTTCATCTTTCTCCTATATTTTCGCAACCAACAAGAAGAAAGAGGAAAATACACACAAAATTTTCCAAGGCAATTTTGAAGGCTCCAAAGTTAGAATCAAGGTATGTTGCTTTGAGAAAAATTGATCTATGCTTTACGCTCTTTCTTTTGATAGTAATTTTGCATGGTAATTTGAAGAATTGTTCATGATATTGAGGAGAGAGAAATTAGGGTTTTAAGTTCTATGTTGATATTGAAGTTTGATTTAAGCAAATTAAGTGTTGTGAAGTTGAAATCAAGCTTAAATTGGGATTAATTTCATGTTTGAAGATATAAACCCTAACCCTAGAATTTGGGATTTCATTTAAGGTTTTGAAATTACGGATGAATATGGAAGATTTATGATTCTACAAGCTTGATTTTGATGTTAGAATGGAAAATTCTCAACTAATTTCCTAAGTGACTATTTTGGCATGTTTTGTAAATTAGGGAAAATATTGTGAAAATTATGTTTATGGTGGATTTGAAGAGATTATGAATTTAGAAGCTTGATTATGGCATTAGGACTAAAATAAAGTCCTTGCAAAGTTTAGATACCTAATTTGCCAAGTAGGAAGAATTTGGGGATTTAAATGTTAATTATTGGAGATGAAGATTTTATGTTGGAAAATTTATTTTGGGTATACTAGAATGTTGCTTGAATGAAAAACAACATTGAAAAAGTTTAGTCACTATTTCAGCCAAAGGTCAAAATAGAAGGGAAAATTTGAGAAAAATGGTATAAATGTTGGACTGAAAAATTAGTACAAGTTTGCCAACTTTTGTGTGGAATTAGTGACTAAAATGTCACTTTAGCAAAAAGTTAGTGGATTTAAGGGCATTGAGTAAAAGTTATTTGAGAATGTTAGAATTACAGAAAAATTGTGATTTGGGCCTGAATAATTTGAAAAATTGCAAAATGGTCACTAGGGACCAAATTGAACTATTCAGCTTCAAAGAGGGAAAAGGGAAAAATTTTTGAAAATTTTTTATATTCGAATATTTGTACTAGTATTTAATAGTTAAAAAGCGTTAGATTAAAGAAAATCTAACATGTATATTGTATATGTTCGATGTGTAATTTTACAGCATCCGAGCAAGACAAAGAAACTCGAGATAAAAAGGGCAAGGAAAAAGTAGTGGATTAACTTAGTGAGGCCAGTATTTTGCATAGCCCAGGTGAGTGCATTACATGCATGTATGATATGTTACAAATAGGACGACTTGCTATAAATCGACCTTAATATAAATGAAAAAAATGTATGTTGATCAAACTATGCGAATGGATGAAAATTAAATGCCATATGAGATATATGGATATGGCATAATGATTTATCTAAGATAAATCAGATTATAGATTTTGGGTATGAACTGCCCATTATCTAATTATGGATAATATTATTGATGGACTGGATATTGAATATGAAAATATTATATTGTTCTGCCCGAGTACTAGTGTGAAAGTCTTGGTATAGTTGGATATCCATAGAGTCCTAGCAGCTGCGTCATAGGCACTACGGTGCCGAGATAATGTATGCACTACGGTGGTGAGATAATGTAGGCACTTCGGTGCTGAGATAGACTGTAAGGTGTCGTATGAGGAGCAAAGTGATTCCTCGAGTATAATGGATCAGTTAAGTTGTTCTGATGCTAAAAAGTTGGGTGCTCCTGCGTTCAATGGAGAAGGTGGTCCAATGACTGCAGACTTGTGATTAAATGATGTTAAGGTTATGCTGGATCAGTTAAGTTGTTCTGATGCTAAAAAATTAGAGGGAGTTGTATCTCTTTTAAGGGAACATGCTTGAATATGGTGGTCAAATGCCATAGAGTTGGTACCAGCTAAACAAATAACTTGGACATTTTTCCAGGAAGCATTTAATGACAAATATATTGGTGATCAATTTAAGAGAGAAATGCTTCAGCATTTCCTAGATCTCAAGCAAGGTAATCATTCAGTTTATGAATATGAGTTGGAGTTTAATCGATTAAGCCGATACACATATGAATTAATGCCGACTGAAAAATCTCGTTGTGAATGGTTCATTAAAGGGCTTCATCCAAGACCCAAGGAATTAATGTTAGGCATGAATCTGTCAATTTATCAAGATGCGGTGAATAGAGCAAAGGCTATGGAAAGGGCCTATCTAGAGCGAGTTAGAGCTCAACCATCTCGATCAACTAAAAGACCCGAAGAATCATTTGTGTCAGCACAGTCTAAGCGAGGTAGAGGTTCTCGCAAACAAAGCAATACTGGAACTGGATCTACACGCGGGAACCCTTATCCTAAAAGAGCCCAAGCATCTCAAATGTCTACTGCAGGCTCGAAGAAGTTAGAAAAAGCTCCTAAACCAAAATGTGAGCATTGTGGGAAGAAGCATGGAGGGGTTTGTTAGATGATTACAGGAGCCTGTCTGTGATGTGGTCAGATGGGACATTTTTCTAGAGAATATCCGTGAGGATAGACAGAGAACCCCATTCAATCAGAACGATCTACAGTAGCTCCACCTAGAGGTCGTGGTCGTGGTGGAACGGGATGAGCTAGAATGTCAAACCTAGCTAGATCAGAGGCGGCATCAACACAGGAATTTTGAACCCCAGCTCAAGTATATAATATACGTACATATGAGGATAAGCATGATCCAGATATTATAGCAGGTATTTTCTGACTTTTTGGTGAATCTGTGTTTGTTTTAATTGATCTTGGTTCTACACATTCGTATATTAGCTCTAAGCTAGTTGATAAAAGAAGGATTCCTATGGAGACTATTAGTAGTGATGTGATTGCCAGAAATAGGCTTGGTCATAGTGCTAGAGTGACCCGGATATGTAAGAATTGTCCCTAGTGATTCAAGAGATTGAATTTCCAGCGAATTTAATGGAGCTACCATTTCATGAATTTGAGATTATCTTGGGAATGGACTGGCTATCTGCATATGATGCAGATGTTAAATGTAAAAAGAAGCAATTAGTACTTCAAGGATCGGATGGTTCTAAGGTGGTTGTAGCGGGAGAAAGAAACGATTGCCTAAACTTAGTAATCTCTGTAGCAATGGCTCGGAGGATGTTAAATAATGGGTGCGAAACGTATTTAATTAATGTGGTAAATACGCAAGCAGAAAATAAGAAATTGGAAGATATTCCAACTGTACGAGAATTTCCAAATGTATTTCCAGATGAGTTGCCAGGATTACCTCCAAATAGAGAGGTACAATTTGGAATAGATGTGTATCCTGGAACAGAGCCGGTATCAATGGCACCCTATAGGATGGCCCAAACAGAATTAAGGAAGCTAAAAGCTCAATTGCAAGAGCTATTAGATCGAGGCTATATTCGACCAAGTGTGTCACCTTGAGGAACCCCAGTGTTATTCGTAAAGAAAAAGGATGGATCTTTACGATTGTGTATAGATTATCGACAACTGAATAAGGTGACAATAAAGAATAAGTATTCGTTGCCAAGAATTGAAGATCTATTTGATCAGCTCAGAGGAACTGCTATGTTTTAAAGATCGATCTTCGATCGGGCTATTATTAGCTAAAAGTTAAGAAAGAAGATATACCAAAGACAACATTCAAGACTTGTTATGGACATTACGAGTTTTTGGTAATGCTGTTTGATCTCACAAACGCCCCTACTACATTTATGGATTTGATGAACAAGGTGTTTCAACCCTACTTGGACCAGTTTGTGGTGGTGTTTATAGATGATATCTTGGTATACTCTAAGACTGAAGATGATCATGATCGACATCTCTGAGTGGTATTATAGACATTAAGAGAAAAACAGCTTTATGCAAAGTTTTCCAAATGTGAATTCTGGCTATCCGACGTAACTTTTCTCAGACATGTCGTATCTGCTGATGGAATAAGAGTGGATCCCAAGAAGATACAAGCTATTCTTGATTGGGAGGCACCAAAGAATGTCTCAGAAGTTAGAAGTTTCTTGGGATTAGCTGGATACTATAAATGATTTGTCCAAAATTTCTCTATCATTGCTATGCCACTCACCTAACTGTTAAAAAAGGTGTTTCTTTTGTATGGACAGAGAAGTGTCAAGAGAGTTTTGAAAGATTAAAGAAAGTTTTAACAGAGGCACCAGTATTAATTCAACCAGAGCCGGGAAAAGAGTATATTCTGCATAGTGATGCATCCCATAATGGTTTGGGTTGTGTATTGATGCAAGAAGGACGCGTTGTAGCCTATGCATCGCGACAGCTCAAAACTCATGAAAAGAATTATCTGACTCATGACTTGGAGATGGCAGCAGTGATATTTGCACTAAAAATTTGGAGACATTATTTATATGGTGAAAAGTGTTATATCTACACTGATCACAAAAGTTTGAAGTACTTGATGACACAACGAGATCTGAATCTGAGACAACGGAGATGGGTTAAGTTTTTAAAGGATTATGATGTGGTTGTTGATTATCACCCTCGAAAGGGTAATATAGTAGCGGATGCTCTTAGCTGGAAGAAATTTTCTATTCTATACGCAATGAATGCACAACTATCTTTTGGACTAGATGGTTCTTTAGCAGCAGAGTTTCAGCTTAAGCCATTTTTTTTAATTTGATCAAAGATTTATAGCTCTTGGATGAAGAATGTATTAAAAAGAGAAAACAAGCTGAATCAGGAGAAGCACAAGACTATGAAATCAAGTCTGATGGTTGTTTATATTATCAAGGAAAAGTTTATATTCCTGATAATGGTGAATTAAAGAAAGAAATTTTAACAAAAGCTCACTATTGCCCATTAGCTATGCACCCTGGAAGTAATAAGATGTATCAAGATTTGAGAACCCGTTATTGGTGGCCAGGAATGAAAAGAGCAATCTCAGAGTTTGTAGCAAAATGTCTAACATGTTAACAAGTTAAAGCAGAACATCAAGTACCTTCTGGATTGTTACAGCCTATCTCTATTCCTCAGTGGAAATGGGAAAAAGTGACTATGGATTTTGTAACAGGACTACCAGTTACGCCCAGCAAAAATGATTCAATATGGGTCATTATGGATCGATTATCAAAGTCTGCACATTTTATTCCAGTTCAGGTGGATTATTCAATGGATAAGTATGCAGAATTGTATATCAGAGAAATAGTATGACTACAAGGTGTCCCAGTATCGATTGTATCGAACAGAGACCCAATACCTCGAGATTCTGGGGAGCATTACATGAGGCTTTAGGTACTAAACTAAATTTTAGTACTGCATTTCATCCGCAGTCGGACGGGCAATCAAAATGAACAATCCAGATCTTAGATGATATGTTACGAGCTTGTATTATTGAGTTCATTGGATCATGGGAAAGGTATTTTCCATTTGCTAAATTCGCATATAACAACAGTTACCAGGCAAGCATCAAAATGGCACCGTTTGAAGCACTTTATAGAAGAAAGTGCAGAACTCCTCTTAATTGGTTCGAATTACATGATCGAAATGTTCTTAATGATCCAAAAATAGGTGGGATTGATTTAACCCGAGAAATGGAAGATAAAGTGAAGATTAATCAGAATAATCTCAAAGCAGTCGTGGATCGACAAAAGGCATATGCAGATAAAAAGAGAAAGGATGCTGAATTTGAAGTTGGAGATAAAGTTTTCCTGAAGGTCTCACCATGGAAGAAAATATTATGTTTTGGTCAAAAAGGGAAATTAAGTCCTAGATTCATTGGACCTTATGAGATTCTCAAAAGAGTTGGACCAGTGGCTTATTAACTAGCCTTACCTCCAGAGATGAGCAAGATCCATGATGTATTTCATGTATCTATGTAAATAGGGTATAGATTAGATCCCTCGCATATTATCACTCCAGAAGAGATTGAGTTGCAACCTAATTTAACGTATGAAGAAGAACCAGTGGAGATTTTATCTTATGGAATCAAAGAGTTGAGGAATAAGAAAATTCCATTGGTCAAAGTCCTTTGGAGAAATCATAAAGTGGAAGAGGCAACTAGGGAAACTGAGGAGAAAATGAAGAAGCAGTACCCGAAGTTATTTAAATCAGGTACTTTTTCAAATTCGAGGACGAATTTTCTTAAGAGGGGGAGAATTGTAATACCCCAAAATTTGCTAAGTTGTTTAAGAGTCATTTGGCACTAAGATAAGGGCTTAAAAGCTAACTTAGTGACTATAATGGCAAAATATAAAAGTTAGGATTTCTTTAATTATGGACTCTAGGAAAGGAATTTTTGAGAATTTAGAGTACCATGGGATAGAGGATAAGCAAGGGTACTCGCAAAGTTTGGTAATAATCCAAGGAAAAATTGGAATGGGAATTCAAGGTTATGATAAGTTTTTAAAACTTGTATGGTACAAGTTGAAATATGAAAAGTTGAAGGACCAAAGTTATAATTTCTCAAAAGTTAGGTGTTTTATTTCATAAATAGATAGAGCACCTATTGATGTGGACTGAATATAGAATTACTAGTTTGATCCAATATTTCAAATATTTGGAAAATCACAGTTAAAGTTTTAGTGGAATTCGAATACCCAGATCGAACTACAAAGTTAAGCATGCTTAGGCTAGAGTAGCACTAGGATGGGTGACCTTATGGGAAGGTCTCATGTCAGTAATTGAGATTGATAAAAAGGAATCAGTTCGAGCTGAAATTATTCGTAGGAATGTCTGGAAAAGATTATTAAGAGAAATTCATCCGATAAAGATTTCAGGTAAAATTATCAGTATATTGGACCTAGTCAAAATTTTAAGATTTAAATTTTTAAAAAATTATGGAATATTTTGTATGTCAAAAATATTTATTTATGGAGATCAGAATTATGAGAATTTCAGATTTTACCCGATAGTTTGGAAAATGGAAAATTGTAGTAAGTGATTATCGGGTAATCAGATCAAATTGAAATTTTAAAGGTTGTTCCATAGGACACAGAAAGTTCATAAAATATTATTTTTTATGAATATTTTAATGTTTCTAGTTAGAATCTAACTAGACTTGGTTTCAATTTTACAAGATGGCAATTTTGAAAATCAGATATAGTTGGAGGATTATTTGGACCTAAAGAATTAAATGAATTTAATATTCATTTTTAATACATGTGGCATATCAATACAAAAGATGAACAAAAATTTGTTCATCTTTCTCCTATATTTTCGAAACCAACAAGAAGAAAGAGGAAAATACACACAAAATTTTCCAAGGCAAATTTGAAGGCTCCAAAGTTAGAATCAAGGTATGTTGCTTTGAGAGAAATTGATCTATGCTTTATGATCTTTCTTTTGATAGTAATTTTTCATGGCAATTTGAAAATTTGTTCATGATATTGAGGAGAGAGAAATTAGGGTTTCAAGTTCTATGTTGAAACTGAAGTTTGATTTAAGCAAATTGAGTGTTGTGAAGTTGAAATAAAGCTTAAATTGGGATTAATTTCATGTTTGTAGACATAAACCCTAACCCTACAATTTAGGTTTTCATTTAGGGTTTTGAAATTAAGGATGAATATGGAAGATTTATGATTCTACAAGCTTGATTTTGATGTTAGAATGGGAAATTCTCAACTAATTTCCTAAGTGACTATTTTGGCATGTTTGGTAAATTATGGAAAATATTGTGAAAATTATATTAATGGTGGATTTGAAGAGATTATGAATTTAGAAGCTTGATTATGGCATTATGACTAAAATAAAGTCCTTGCAAAGTTTAGATATCTAATTTGCCAAGTAGGAAGAATTTGGGGAATTAGATGTTAATTCTTGGAGATGAAGATTTTATGTTGGAAAAATTATTTTGGGTATACTAGAATGTTGTTTGAATGAAAAACAACATTGAAAAAGTTTAATGACTATTTAAGCCAATGGTCAAAATAGAAGGGAAAATTTGAGAAAAATGGTATAAATGTTGGATTGAAAAATTAGTACAAGTTTGCCAACTTTTGTGGTGAATTAGTGACTAAAATGTCACTTTAGCAAAAGTTAGTGGATTGAAGGCCGTTGAGTAAAAGTTAGTGGAGAATGTTAGAATTACAGAGAAATTGTGATTTGGGCTTGAATAATTTGAAAAAGTTGCAAAATGGTCACTAGGGACCAAATTGAACTATTCGGCTTCTAAGAGGGAAAAGGGAAATTTTTTGGAAAAATTTTATATTCGAATATTTGTACTAGTATTTAATAGTTAAACAGTGTTAGATTAAAGAAAATCTAACATGTATATTGTATATGTTCGATGTGTAATTTTGCAGCATCCGAGCAAGACAAAGAAACTCGAGATAAAAAGGGCAAGGAAAAAGTAGTGGATTAACTTAGTGAGGCCAGTATTTTGCATAGCCCATGTGAGTGCATTACATGCATGTATGACATGTTACAAATAAGACGACTTGCATAAGTCGACCTTAATATAAATGAAAAAAATGTATGTTGATCAAACTACGCAAATGGCATGAAAATTAAATGGCATGTGAGATATATGGATATGGCATAATGATTTATCCAAGATAAACCAGATTATAGATTTTGGGTTTGATCTGCCCATTATCTAATTATGGATAATATTATTGATGGACTGGATATTGAATATGAAAATATTGTATTGTTCTGCCCGAGTACTAGTCTGAAAGTCTTGGTATAGTTGGATATCCATAGAGTCCTAGCAGTTGTGTCATAGGCACTACGGTGCTGAGATAATGTAGGCACTATGGTGCTGAGATAATGTAGGCACTTCGGTGCTAAGATAGACACTAAGGTGTCGTATGAGGAGGAAAGGGCGTCCTCGAGTACGTACTCAATTACTGAGATAATTGCATGCCATTGTTACATGAATGATATATATATATTTATATTATTTGTTTACATCGTATATTTATGCCTCGCTAAGTTATACTTAGCGTGTTATTCGTATTACACGTAGGTCGATCGGGTTAGTAGTATCAAGGAAGGAGCTGCACATTGGAAATCAAGTTAGCGCCTATAAGCAATAGTATGTACACTTACATCCTAGACTAGTGGGCATGTACTCGTATTTTTAAATATGCAGTTGATTTATATTACTGAATTTATAAGTTAGGTTACTTATTTAATGGGCCTGTAATCTAAGTATTATGGATAAATAATATGGTTTTAAACTCTTAGACTTGGAATTGGTATAAATATTATGTAGTTTATGCTAATCAAGTAGCAATTTTAAAATCAAAGAAAGGGTCTAGGTAGTACACATAGTTTACACCCTGAATTATATTTTCAAGTTAATAAGTGTCTTAAATATTTGTTTAATCAATTCAGGGTTGAAACTAGGTGTTGGTAGACAGGTTTATGATTCAATGAAACCGAGGAAAAGTTGTTTTACTAAACTGGTTTATATAAAAAAATTGCAAGTCAGGAAACCAGTTAAAAACTTTAGTAACATCTTCAATGTGTATTTAATTATTGAATATACATTGAGGGTGTTACATCGAGAGCTCATGTCAGTAGCTAACTGCCCCAATTGAACTTGCAAAGTACGGATCGATGAAGAGTAACCTTGTACTATAGCTTCGATACAAGAGAAATGTTCGCACATCAGTTCTTCAAAAGGAGCAAATAAACTAGATATAGATGATAGAGCATAGTGTAACACCCTCAACGTGTATTCGATGGTTAAATACACCTTGAAGATGTTACTAAAGTTTTTAACTGATTTCCTGACAAATGTTTTTTTTTTGCAAAACTAGTTTAGTAAAATAACTTTTCATCGGTTTTCATTAAATTACAAACATGTCTAGTGTCACCTAGTTCGACCATGAATTGGTTAAATAAATATTTTAGACATTTATTAACATGAAAATATAAATCAGGGTGTAAAATATGTGTTCTACCTAGACCCTTTCTTGATTTTAAAATCGCTACTCGATTAGCATTAACTACGTAATAATTATACCAAATCCCATTGCTAAGAGTTTAAAACCATACTATTCATCCATAATACTTAGGTCACAAGCCCACTTAAAATAAGTAAACTAACTTATAAGTTTAGTACTACAAAATAACTGCAAATTAAAAATACGAGTATAAGCCCACTAAACTAGGATGTAAGTGTACATACTATTGCTTATAAGCGATAACTCAATTTCCAAAAGTGTAGCTCATTCTTTGATAATATTAGCCCGATCGACCTACGTGTAATACGAAATACACGCTAAGTATAACTTGGTAAGGCATAAATATAACAATATAAACAAATAACATAAATATCATAATCCCTACAAAAATGGCAAGCGATTTCCCATGCAGTTTATAACATTTCATCATTTATCATAGTAAATGAGAAACTAACTATTTCAATGAATCATAATTGTATATATATGTATTCAAAGTCATAATATCATTTTTACTTTATCGGTAATAAATACGATATACTTACTGGTCTATCTACTTGCATAAAAGCATTTCATAAATTACAGCCCAAAGTACAATTTCATGTGAACCTATGGTATACAAGTCATCATAACGACACCGTAGTGTCTGCAACGTCATAGCGTTTGATGACGAGTACGTACTCAAGGATGCCCTTTGCTCCTCATTATCGCACCTTTTGCGCTAGTCGGCACCAAAGGTCTAAACAACACAGTAGTGTCTGCAACGCCGTAGCATCTAATGTCAACACCGAAGTGCATGGAACGCACTGTAGTGCTGGAATGCAACTGCTAAGACTCTATGATATCCAATTATACCAAAGACTCTCACACTAGTACTCGGGCATAACAATATAATATTTTCACATTCAATATCCAATCTGTCAATACTATCATTCATAATTCGATAATGGGCAGTTCATACCCAAAATGTAAAATCTGATTTATCTTAGATAAATCTTTAAACTATGACAATGTATCATACAAGTCACATCATTAATTCGTAACATTCATACAATTATTAATTAACATGCATTTTAATTAATATCAAGGTTGACTTGTCGCAAGTCGTCCTATTTGTAACATGCCATACATGCATATAATGCACTCACCTGGGCTATACAAAATATTGGGCCTCACTAAGCTAGTTCACTATTTTTTCCTTGCCTCTTTTATCTCGTGTTTCCTTGTCCTGCTCGAATGCTGCAAATTTACCCATCGAACATATACAATAACGTTCATGTTAGATTTTTTTATCTAACATTGCTTAACTATAAAATACTAGTATAATTATTCGAATATAAAAGTTTTTCCTAAATTTTTCCCATTTTTCCCTTAGCAACCGAATAGTCCATTTTGGTCCCTAGTGACCATATTGCACCCCTTTTTGCAATTTATTCAAACTCGAATCACAATTACTCCATAATTCTAACATTTTCACTAACTTTTACTCAATGCCCTTTAAATCCACTAACCTTTGTTAAAGTGACATTTTAGTCACTAATTCCACATAAAAATTTGTAAACTTGTACTAATTAATCAATTCAACATTTTTACAATATTTCTCAAAATTTTCCTTCTATTTTAGCCCTTGGCCGAATTGATCACTAGACCTTCCCAAGGTTGTTTTTCATTCAAACAACATTCTAGTATGCTCAAAATAATTTTTCCAACATATATTCTTCATTTCTAAGAATTAACACTTAAAACCCCAATTTATTCCTTCATGCCGAATTGGATGTTTAAGCTTTTCAAGGACTTTATTTTGGTCCTAATGCCATAATCAAGCTTGTAGAATCATGAATCTTCCATATTCATCCTTAATTTCAAAACCCTAAATATAATCCCAAGTTCTAGGGCTAGGGTTTATGTCTTCAAACATGAAATTAATCTAAATCTAAGCTTGTTTCCAGCTCCACAACACTTAATTTACTTAAATCAATCTTCAATCTCAACATAGAACATGAAACCCTATTTTCTCTCTCATCAATAACATGAAAAAATCCTCATAACTCTTTTTAAAATTACTATCAAATGAAAGAAAATTAAATATAGATTAATTTTCTATCAAAAATATACCTTGAATCTTGTTTTGAAGCTTTCAAAACGCCTAGGAAATTTTTTTGTATATTTTTCCCTTTTCTCTCTTGTGTTTTCAAAATGGAGGGGGAAGAGGATGAACATATTTTGTTCATCTTTTATCTTATTAATGCCATCTGTATTTAATTAAATGAATATTAAATTCATTTATTTACTTGATTCCAAATAACCTTCCAACTAAGTCTTATTTTCTAATTTGTCATTTTGTAAAAGTAGAATTAAATCTAGTTAGAATCCAACTAAAAATATTAAAGTATTCATAAAAATAATATTTTATGAATTTTCTATGGCTTATGGAACTGTCTTTAAAATTCCAATTCGATTCAATTACCCAATAATCACTTACTACGATTTTCTATTTTATGAACTATCAGATTAAATCTCAAATTCTCATATTTCTAATTTCCATAAATAAATATTGTTGATATACAAAATATTCCATAATTTTGTAAGAATCAAAATCTTGAAATTTTGACTCGGTCTAGTATACTAATAATTTACTCGAAATCTTTATCGGATAAAATTCTCTTAATAATCCTTTATCAGTTATCCACACAAATAATATTAACTCGAGCTTATTCCTTTTTATCAGTCTCAAGTACTAACATGAGACCTTCCCAAATGGTCGCCCATCCTATGCCCTGAGCACGCTTAACTTTGTAGTTCGATCGAAATTTGATATCTTATACTGCACTTTTATTAGAATCAAGTATCTGTTTATCCCCTAATTGTTCGATCAAAAATAGATTTCTACATAAATCCCATACCATAAATCTAATTATACAGATCAACTTCATGTTAACCTGCACTACTTATCTGTGCAATAAAAATATCTAATGGTAAAATTATTCATCAGGTGCCTATACTTTTCCCATCAGATTTCAACCAAACTTCGCAAGTACCCCTTTTTTACTCTTAGTACTAAATGACTCTTAAACAACTTAACAATATTTGGGGTATTAGAATTCTCCCCCTTAAGAAAATTCGTGCTCAAATTTTAAAACGTACCTGATTTAAATAATTTCAGGTACTGCTTTCTCATTTTCTCCTCGGTCTCCCAAGTTGCCTCTTCCACTTTGTGGTTCCTCCAAAGGACTTTGACCAATTGAATTTTCTTATTTCTCAATTCTTTGACTCCATACGATAAAATTCCACTGGTTCTTCTTTATATGTTAAATCATGTTGCAATTCAATCTCTTCTGGAGTGATAACATGTGAGGGATCTGATCTATACCTTCGCAACATAGATACATGAAATACATCGTGGATCTTGCTCATCTCTAGGGGTATGGCCAGTTGACAAGCCACTGGTCCAACTCTTTCGAGAATTTCATAAGGTCCAATGAATCTGGGACTTAGTTTCCCTTTTCGACCAAAACGTAGTACTTTCTTCCAAGGTGAGACCCTCAAAAATACTTTATCTCCAACTTCAAATTCAACATCCTTTCTCTTTTTATCTACATATGCCTTTTTTCGATCCGTGGCTGCTTTGAGATTATTCTAAATAATCCTCACTTTATCTTCCATTTCTCGGGTTAAATCAATCCCACCTATTTTTGGGTCAATATGAACACTTCGATCCTATAATTCGAACCAATTAAGAGGAGTTCTCCACTTTCGTCCATAAAGTGTTTCAAACGGTGCCATTTTAATGCTTGTCTGGTAACTGTTGTTATATGCGAATTCGGCTAATGTCAAATACCTTTCCCATGATCCAGTGAACTCAATAATGCAAGCTCGTAACATGTCTTCTAAAATCTGGATCATTCGTTCTAACTGTCTGTCCGTTTGCAGATGGAATGATGTACTAAAATTTAATTTAGTACCTAGTGCCTCATGTAATGCTCCCCAAAACCTCGAGGTAAACCTCGGGTCTCTATCCGATACAATTGATACCATGTAGTCGTACTATTTCTCTAATATACAATTATGCATACTTATCCATTGAATAATCCGCACGAACTAAAATAAAATGTGCAGACTTCGATAAACGATCCACGATGACCCATATTGAATCCTTTTTGCTGGGCGTAATTGGTAGCCCTGTTACAAAATCCATAGTCACTTTTTCCTATTTCCACTAAGGAATGGAGATAGGCTATAACAGTCCAGAAGGTACTTGATTCTCTGTTTTAACTTGTTGACATGTCAGACATTTTTCTACAAACTCTGAGATTGTTTTTTTCATTAGCGGGTTTTCAAATCTTGATACATCTTATTACTTCCTGGGTGCATAACTAATGGGCAATAATGAGCTTCTGTTAAAATCTCTTTCTTCAATTCACCATTTTCAGGAATATAAACTTTTCCTCGATAGTATAAACAACAATCAGACTTGATTTCATAGTCTTGTGCTTCCCCAGATTCAGCATGTTTCCTCTTTTCAAGTCATTCTCCATCTGAAATTTGCAAATCTTTAATGCGATCCAATAAGGCTGGTTTAAGATGAAATTCCACTGCAAATGAACCATCATGTCCAAAGGATAATTGTGCATTCATTGCACGCAACAAAGATAACGTCTTTCGACTAAGAGCATCGACTATCACGTTAGCCTTTCCAGGATGATATGACACTTTTCAGATTCAGATCTCAGATTCAGATTCAGATCTCGTTATCTCAGATTCAGATCTCGTTATGTCATCAAGTATTTCAAACTTTTGTGATCAGTGTAGATATGACACTTTTCACCATATAAATAATGTCGCCAAATTTTTAGTGCAAAAATCACTGCTGCCATCTCCAAGTCATGAGTCGGATAATTCTTTTCATGAGTTTTGAGTTGTCGCGATGCATAAGCTACAATGTGTCCTTCTTGCATTAATACATAACCCAGACCATTATGGGATGCATCACTATACAAAATGTACTCTTTTCCCGACTCTGGTTTAATTAATACTGGTGCCTCATTCAAAACTTTCTTTAATCTTTCGAAACTCTCTTGACACTTCTCTGTCCATACAAAAGAAACACATTTCCTTAACAGCTGAGTAAGTGGCATGGCGATGATAGAGAAGTTTTTGGACAAATCGTCTATAGTATCCAGCTAATCCCAAGAAACTTTTGACTTTCGAGACATTTTTGGTGCTTCCCATTCTAGAATAGCTTGTAACTTCTTAGGATCCACTCTTATTCCATCAGTAGATACGACATGTCTGAGAAAAGTTACTTTGAATAGTCAAAATTCACATTCGGAAAACTTCGCATAAAGCTGCTCATCCATTAATGTTTGTAATACCACTCGGAGGTGTCGATCGTGATCATCTTCAGTCTTAGAATATACCACATCTATAAACACCACCACAAACTGGTCCAAGTAGGGTTGAAACACCTTATTCATCAAGTCCATAAATACGACAGGGCATTTGTGAGTCCAAATGGCATTATTGAAAACTTGTAGTGTCCAAACGCGTCTTGAATGTTGTCTTTGGTATATCTTCTTCCTTAGCTTTTAGCTGATAATAACCTGATCGAAGATCAATTTTTGAAAACATAGCAGCTCCTCTGAGCTGATCAAATAGATCTTCAATTCTTGGCAACGGATACTTATTCTTTATCATCACTTTATTCAGTTGTCGATAATCTATACACAATCGTAATGATCCATCCTTCTTCTTTACGAATAATACTGGGGCTCCCCATGGAGACACACTCGGTCGAATATAGCCTCAATCTAGTAACTCTTGTAATTGAGCTTTCAGCTCTCTTCATTCTGTTAGCGCCGTCCTATAGGGTGCCATCGATACCGGCTCTATTTCGGGGTACACATCTATTCTGAATTGTACCTCTCTATCTGGAGGTAACCCTACCAACTCATCTAAAAATACATTTAGAAATTCTCACAGAGTTGAGATATCTTCTGATTTCTTGTTTGATGCTTTTGTATTCACCACATTAACTAAATATGCTTCACACCCATTATTTAACATCCTCTGAGCCATCACTGTAGAGATTACTAAGTTTAGGCAATCATTTCTTTCTCCCACTACAACCACCTCAGAACCATCCGATCCTTGAAGTACTAATTGCTTCTTTTTACATTTAACATCTGCATCATATGCAGATAGCCAGTCCATCCCCAAGATAATCTCAAGTTCATGAAAATGGTAGCTCCATTAAATTCACTAGAAATTCAATCTCTTGAATCACTAGGGGACAATTCTTACATATCCGGGTCACTCTAGCACTATGACCAAGCGGATTACTGGAAACACATCACTACTAATAATATCCATAGGAATTCATCTTTTAGTAACTAGTTTGGAGCTAATATACGAATGAGTAGAACCAAGATCAATTGAAACAAACACAGATTCACCAAAAAGTCAGAAAGTACCTTTTATAATATATGGATCATGCTTGTCCTTATCTATGCGTATATTATACACTCGAGCTGGGGTTCAAAATTCTCATGTTGATGCGGCCTCTGAACCGGCTTGGTTTGATGTTTTATCTTGTCCAGTTCCACCACGACCACGACCTCTAGGTAGAGCTGCTGTAGATCGCACTGATTGGTTAGGGTTCTTTGTCTATCCTTGCGGACATTCTATAGCAAAATGTCTCATCTGACCATATCGCAGACAGGCTCCTGTAATAGTCCAGCAAACCCCTCCATGCTTCTTCTCACAGTGCTCACATTCTGGGTAAGAAGCTTTTTTCTGACTTCTTCGAGCCTGCAGTAGACATCTGAGAGCCCTGGGCTCTTTTAGAAAAAGGATTTTCGTGTGTATATCCAGTTACAATCTTACTTTGTTGATGAGAACCGTTACCTCGCTTAGATTGTACTGAGACAAATGATTCTCCAGATCTTTTAGTTGATCGAGATGATTGAGCTCTGACTCACTCTAGATAGGCCTTTTCCATAGCCTTTGCTCTAGTCACCGCATCTTGATAAACTGACAAGTTCATGCCTAACAGTAATTACTTGGGTTATGGACGAAGCCCCTCAATGAACCATTCACAGCGAGATTTTTCAGTCGGCATTAAATTGGCTGCATATCAGCTTAATTGGTTAAACTCTAACTCATACTCATAAACTGAACGATTGCTGATAAGTGTTCAAAAGTACTATTTTTCTTACCCTTTTTACTCATATTATTGTTAGACTTAGGCTCATATTAGTTACATAATTAGTCATTCATGCATTAATCCATGTTTCCTTCCATCGTTGAGCTTGATTGCATAATTTGGTTGTTTTTGTGGGAAAAGATGCTGCTTTTGTGTGTTTTGTGTGTATATGCAGAATCACTTGCCAAAGCAAGGCTAGAGCTAGTTGCCAGGGAAATGCATGAAGGAGATGTCGAGCTAGTTGCCAGGGCAATGCATGAAGGAGATGTCGAGCTAGTTGCCAGGGCAATGCATGAAGGAGATGCCGAGCTAGTTGCCAGGGCAATGCATGAAGGAGACGCCGAGTCAGTTTCCAGGGCAATTGTCGATAAAGAATAAGGTGATATGGTAGTCGAAATTGATGACTAGACAAGCCCAAGATGACGTGAAGCAAAGCTAAATCCCAAAGGAGTTTGATTTCCATGAAGAGGTTAAAGAAGAATTAAATTCCAAGAAGATAGGAGAAATTCTAGAAGGAATATAATTATAATAAAGAATTATATTCTTTAAAGATAATTTAATTCCAACTTAACTTTCTCCTCAAAGAAGGACTTTGACCTAGCCCTATAAATAGATCACCAAGCCGTCAACTCAAAAGAGGGGAGAGAAGAGAGAATTTTCGACAAAGGCAAGGGAGATTTCGACAAAGCCTTGGAGAGATTTCGACAAGGCTTCAACCATTCTTCATCTTTTTCTTTCTTGTTCAATTAGGTTTATGCTAGAAATTCTTTGTCTTGTTTTCTTTGGAATCTAGCCATGAACTAAATCTATTTGGCTAAGGTTATTGTGTTTTGTGGTTGTGAGAAACAATTGGATTTTGTTTAGGTAATAAGAGTTTGCACTTTCAATTCAAGGTTTGCTCATTCTTGGTTCTTATTCTTGTTTGCGAGTGAATTGGGAGAGGATCTCGTAACTTCATCTATTTATCTAATATCGGGAGAGTTAGATTCAAGAAACGAATGAGTATGGTCTTTATTCAATCTATTGATGGTGAAGATTAATCCGGCTTAGAGATAAGTTAAGGGTTTCAACGGCTAAGAAGAGCGCAAGATTGGTTGTTGTTCACACTTGATTCACGCAGGGATGTATTACCAAGGCATGCACAAATAGCTACAGTTTTGACTTAGGGATAAGAAGAAACCATTGAAGAATGCTCCGCCGAACCTTGAAGTAGCTACCCAGGCGGCCGAGTAGTTGCCCAGCTAGTCGCCCAGGCAACCATCGATTAGTTGCCAAGGCAACCCCTCTGTGCAAGTTGCCCTTGCACTCTTTTACCAAAACGATCCAATCGGCTATCACACCTCAACTCACGATAACCTGGCCTATTCTCTCTCATTAAATTACATATTCTTTTACTTATTTGCTTTCTAGTTTAGTTGTTAGTTAAAACTCCTACAATCTTCTACGTGTGTTCTTTTACTTTTTACAATGCAATAGATTAGATTCTTGAAGTGGCACCAATCCCTGTGGAGACGATATCTTTTAAACTATAACTTGCGACGTGTACACTTGCACAATTGCGGAGCACTTATTACACGCAACAAGTTTTTGGCGCCGTTGCTGGGGATTGGCAATAGCGACTTTGTTTTTATTTTCTTGCACTTTTTATTTTTCTTGAACAAACTTTGGTTTTGCATTGGTATATGACCAGGGCGAGACCAATCACACTGGAATATCCCTTTGATCCAGAAATCGAACGAACCTTACAAAGACTCAGACGAAGGTTAAGAGTAGTAATGGCTAATCAAGACGGCAATATGAATCAAGATGTTCCAGCATGAGGAGGAGTGATTCTTGCACGAAACAGAACTATTCAAGACTATCTTGAAGAAGATCTTGACGGACTTAATCCAGGAGTTGTTGCACCTAAAATTGAAGCTGCCCACTTTGAGTTGAAACCGGTGATGTTTAATATGATCAACACAATTGGTCAATTTGGCGGCTCAGCAACTAAAGATGCATGACAACATCTTAAATCTTTCCTCGAGATTTACAACTCGTTCAAAATACACGGAGTCACCCCCGATGTTTTACGATTAAGATTATTCCCCTATTCACTGAGGGATAGGGAGAAAGCATGGTTGAATAGCATTCTTGCCGGATCAATAGGATCTTGGACCGATCTTTGTCGTGATTTCCTTGCTCGGTTTAATCCTACAAATTTGACTGATAAGCTTCGTAACAACATTACTTCTTTTCGGCTGGCAGATGATGAATCCATGTACGAGGCTTGGGAGCTATATAGAGAACTTCTACACAAGTGCCCCCTACACGGATTCCCAGTATGGACACAAGTAACAATGTTTTACAACGCCGTGAATACACCAACAAGGATGATGCTAGATGCCTCGGCAAATGGCATACTCCTAGATAAGTCGCTGGAGGAAGCAATGCAAATTCTAAACAGACTTGCCAAGAATGATTATCAATTCCCCTCTACTAGAAGAGGAGGAGTTAGACGCCAAGCCACAATACATGAACTAGGATCATCAGACTCAATTTCGGCACAATTGGCCACTTTAACCAAGATGGTCCAGAACATGCAGAAACCAAACAACACACATGAGGTCAAGGTAATGGATTATTTTTGTGAGTCATGTGGTGGTAACCATGATTCTTCTGAATGTATGCAGAATCCGGAATCTAGCTTCTATGTGGGGAATTACAACCAGAACAACAATGTGATGTCCAATACATACAACCCAGCTTGGAAGAAGCACCCGGATTTTTCATGGAGTAATCCCAACAATGCTCTAAACCAGAACAATCAGAATGTACAAGCATTGGGATTCTAGCAGAATATGCCACGGCAATAGTTGCCGCAGTAACAACCGACAACATCTAGTTCTTTGGAAAATTCTCTCAATGCTTTTATGTTGAAAACTGAATCTTATATGGCTGAGAATAGTAACTCCATAAAAAAATGATGCTTTTATTAACAGGACAGAGATGAGATTGCAAAACCAAGAGGCGACAATCAAATCATTGGAAAATCAAGTCGGACAATTTGCTCAAAACCTTTATACTAGACCGCAAGGAGGTTTACCTAGCGATACTGAAGTCGCAAGAGGAACTGGCCATGAGCAATGTAAGGCGATCACCACTAGAAGTAGCCAACAACTTTAAGAGGCTCAAGCTCGCTCATCAAACAAAACTCCACAAAAATATCAAGATGAACCTAGCGGCAAAGCCTCAGATGCTGAACCAGGAATTGCCGCGGCAACCGACAATAAGCATGCCTCAGCAACCAACAATAAGCATGCCTCGGCAACCGGTGATAAGGATGCCTCAGTAACCCCATTTGATGATGCCTCGACAACTCCAGTTGTCCCAGCAATGCCATCAATCAGATTCCAGCCCAATGAAAGGATCAAAGATATCCGACTTCCACCAGCATTCCCACAAAGGTTGAAGCGACAAAAGCAAGAATGTCAATTCAAGAAGTTTCTTGATATCCTAAAGCAAGTCCACATCAACTTGCCATTGGTGGAAGCAATTGAACAAATGTCGAACTATGCCAAGTTTCTTAAAGACATTGTGTCCAAGAGAACAAGGCCATGAGAGTTTGAAACAGTTGTCGCAATAGAGGGATGCATGGCCATGTTGCACAATCGTGTGCCACCCAAGTTGAAGGATCACGAAAGTTTCACAATACCTTGTTCCATTAGAAACCACTATGTCGGGAAAGCATTATGCGACCTTGGGGATAGCATAAACTTGATGCCTAAATCGATTTTCCAAAAACTAGGAATCGGGAAGGCAATACCTACAACAGTTATGCTACAGCTAGCCGACAGATCCTATGTGCATCCAGAGGGAAAAATCAAAGACATACTGGTAAAAGTTGATAAATTTATTTTTCCCACTGACTTTATTGTTTTGGATTGTGAAGCAAGTGAGCATGCACCTATTATTCTCGGGAGACCATTCCTAGCAACAGGGAGAACCTTGATCGATGTTGAAAAAGGAGAACTCACAATGAGGGTGAATGACCAGCAAGTTAAACTAAATGTGTTCCAAACACTAAGGCATGCCGATGATCCAGAAGAATGCAACTTCTTCATGCCACGGTAGAGTTTAACTTCGATGAGGAATTTAGTTGCCTCAGCAACTACATTGCCGATCAAGAGGAACCTGAGGAGTATGAAGAATCGGTCGATGAGGAACAACAAGAAGAGGCAAATTGGTTAGTTAATCGACCAGGTACATACTTTGAACCACTGGATTACTCAGGTAAGGAGGCTAAGCTCGAAAAGCCCTCTATTGAACAACCACCGATTCTTGAGTTGAAACAGTTGCCAGAGCAACTAAAATATGCATACTTAGAAACCGATAATACATTACCTGTAATTATTTCTTCTAAGTTACAGCCTGAGCAGGAAAAGAAGTTGATCAAAATGTTGATGCTACACAAGAAGGCAATAGGGTGGACAATTGCCGACTTGAAGGGAATTATCCCGGCGGTGTGCATGCACGAGATTTTGTTGGAAGATGATCACAAACCTTCGATGGAGGCCCATAGGAAACTGAATCATGCCATGAAAGGGGTTGTAATGAAAGAAATCATCAAGTGGCTTGACGCCGACATTATATACCCTATCTCTGATAGTACATGGGTAAGTCTAGTACAATGTGTACCGAAAAAGAGAGGTATAACGGTGGTAAGTAATGAAAACAATAAACTCATTCCAACCAAGACTGTGACCGGTTAGAGGGTTTGTATGGATTATCGAAAGCTAAACAAAGCCACTAGGAAATATCACTTCCCATTACCCTTTATTGATCAAATGCTAGACCGTCTTGCAGGTAAACCCTTTTATTGTTTTCTTGATGGTTATTCAGGTTACAATCAAATTGCCATAGCACCAGAAGATCAAGAAAATACAACCTTCACATGCCCATACGGTACTTATGCTTTTCGAAAGATGCCGTTCAGATTGTGTAACGCCCCGGTAACCTTCCAAATATGCATGATGGCACTCTTTTCAGACATGGTCAAAGACTTCCTTGAGATCTTCATGGATGATTTTTCCATTTTTGGTAATGACTTTGACAGTTGCCTCGGTAATTTAGAGAAGGTGTTGGCAAGATGTGAAGAAACTGATTTAGTCCTCAATTGGGAGAAGTGTCATTTTATGGTAGATGAAGGAATAGTACTCGGCCACAATATTTCATCCAAGGGAATTGAAGTAGACAAAGCCAAGGTGGATGAAATCGAGAGATTACCCCCACCAAGTTCGGTTAAAGGAATCCGAACCTTTCTTGGACATGCAAGTTTTTACAGGAGGTTCATTCATAATTTTTCTAAAATCACCAAACTCTTGTGCAATTTGCTTGAACAGGATAAAGTCTTCGATTTTGATGATTCTTGCGCCCAAGCATTCAAAACCCTAAAGGAAAAGCTTGCCTCGGCACCCATTGTCGTTCCACCAGATTGGACGCTACCTTTTGAGCTCATGTATGATGCAAGTGATTTTACGGTAGGAGTAGTCCTAGGCCAACGCACAGGTAAGACCTTCTATGTGATATACTACGCTAGTAAAAATCTTAATAGTGCTTAAGTGAATTACACAACAACGGAGAAAGAGTTACTAGCTGTAGTTTTCGCATTTGACAAGTTTCGATCCTATTTGATTGGTACAAAGGTAATTGTTCATACGAACCATTCGGCAATCAAATATCTATTTGCTAAAAAAGATGTCGAACCTCGTTTGAATCGTTGGATATTACGTTTACAATAATTTGATATTGAAATTAAGGACAGGAAAAGAACATAAAATCAAGTGGCCGATCACTTATCACGTTTAGAATGCAATAAGGAGGAGGAAGCGGATCAAGAGATATGCGATACATTCCCGGATGAGCAACTTTTAGTTGCCTCGACAATCATGGACGTGCACGCCTTGGTAACTCTCGACGCCGCAGCAGCCCTTGACGCGCACGCCTCGGCAACCATGGATGTGAATGCCTTGGCAACCCTCGACGCCTCGGTAGCCTTTGATGCGCACGCCTCGGCAACCATGGATGCGCATGCCTCGGCAACCCTTGACGTTGAACCAGCTCTTGACACGCACACCTCGGCAACCACGGATGCGCATGCCTCGACAACCCTCAACGCCTCGATAGCCCTTGACTCGCACGCCTTGGTAATTTTTGGAGCAGTCGCCACAGTAGCACATGCCTCGGCAATACCCTAGTACGCGGATTTAGTTAATTTCCTTGTTTGTGGTATTTTACCTTATGGTCTTACTCACAAAGGAAAGAAGCGGTTCCGCCATGATGCTAAGCATTACTTTGGGACGAGCCTCTTTTTTTATTTAAACGATATACAGATCAGGTTATACGCCGATGTGTCCCTGAAGAGGAGCAGTAGAATGTATTCTGGCAATGCCATTCTTCACCCTATGGAGGACATTTTCGAGGAACTCGTACCGCGGCCAAAGTTTTACAATCCGGTTTGTATTGGCCAACATTGTACAAACATGTCCAAGACTTTTACAAGCAATGTGATCATTGCCAGAGGACGGGCAATATCTCTAGACGACATGAGATGCCGCTCCAAAACATTATCGAGGTGGAATTGTTCGATGTATGGGGGATCAATTTTATGGGACCTTTCCCATCTTAATTCGGCAATCTCTACATTCTACTTGTCGTCGGCTACGTGTCTAAATGGGTTGAGACAGTTGCAGTTCCCAGCAACAATTCCAAGACCGTGCAACGATTCTTGCAGAAAAACATATTTACACAGTTTGGGATGCCGAGAGCAATTATCAGTGACGAAGGCAAGCATTTTGGCAACAGACTTATTGCCAAGATGTTGCAACACTTCGGCGTATCACACAAGATTGCCATGGCATATCACCCACAAACCAATGGGCAAGCAGAAATTTCCAACCGGGAATTGAAGGGTATACTCGAGAAAGTTGTAAATCCTTCTAGGAAGGATTGGTCATTAAGACTAGATGATGCGCTTTGGGCATATCGCACTGCATTTAAAACACCCTTAGGTATGTCCTCCTTCTGACTTGTCTATGGCAAAACATGCCTTCTACCAGTGGAAATCGAACACAAGGCCTATTGGGCAATCAAGACCGTGAATATGGATTGGGAAAGTGCCGGACAAAAATGTTTGTTGGACCTCAACGAGATAGAAGAATTCCGTGCACTCGCCTATAACAATGCACGAATCTACAAGGAGAAAACAAAGCAATGGCATGAAAAGAAACTATTGCCGTGGTAATTCACGCCAGGGCAACTAGTTCTCTTATTCAATTCTCGGCTAAAACTTTTCCCGGGAAAACTGAAATCAAGATGGTTAGGACCATTCGAAGTTGTCAAACCATTCTCTCATGGTGCCGTGATAATCAAGTCCATCACTGACGAGCATGAATTCAAAGTTAACGGACAAAGATTGAAGCACTACAACGGTGCCCATGTGGAACGTAACAAAGAAGTGGCCACTTTAGGAGATGCATGGGCATGCTCTCCTTTCAATATTTTCTTTTTCTTTTTATTTTTAGGAGATATTTTATTTTTCTTCATTATCTTTAGTTTCCAGGTTTTCTTTGTTTTCTTTTCCACAACAAGACTCACAACCACCATGCTAAGGAAATTCACTACCGACTACTTGCCACAGCAATTGTAACAGAGGATGCCCCGGTAACCAACCCTGAAGATGCCACGGCAACCAAAGCTAAAGACGTCCCGGCAACCATTGCAAAAGCCAAAGGTAAAGCACCTATGCCCGAATCAACTCGTACAGAATCATCAACTAATTTTTTAGATTCGGACGAGTCCTCCATTGCACCAACAAAGACCGCACCAATTGAATCCTCCAAGCGAAAAGCCAATGACATTGATAAAGAGGACGATGAGGACAACCCCGTACGAGGATTGATTCAACCATCGGCAACAAGGAAACAACCATTGCGTTCAAGCAAGAGAATCAAGACACTGACCAAAAGGAAACTAATCATCCACGACGACAAACTCTCGAAGTAAGTCCTCGTTTGTATTTTATATTTCTTTATCTTTAATGCATGCAATGAGGATAATGCCTCACTCGAGTTTGGAGGGGATTGTTAGTAGTTAGTTACCATGTTTAGTTGCATTCATCTTATGTATTGCATTTTGGATACATAAATTGCTTGCCATGCCTTTAGTTGGAACAAGAATTGCCTAGATTTGATGAATATCCGATGATGACTTTGCCAATGCACTTAATTGATAGAATTTTATTCTAGGATAACCATGGAAAAACATAGAATTTTACTATGATGCTATATTTGATGAAACACTGTTGTGGCTTGATTGATTTAAGGAATTCTAGTGAACTTAGGTTGATAATTAAAAAATTGGGGGATTAGAGTAAAAATTGGATGAATGCTAGAGGTGCCCGAAATTGGCTCTAGCATGTGCTAAAAAATTGATCGCTAGAGGTGCCCGAAACCGGCTCTAGTCGAATAAATTAATTAACTTAAAAAAACTAAAAACAAAACACTAAAGGTGCCCAAAACCAGCTCTAGTTAAAACATGTTAAAAAGAACCCAATAAAGTAATTTGAAAACCTCTTGTTTGCATAGAATCTGAAAAATCAACTTGCACACAACTCCGCACACACTCACAAGCATTATAGTTTGATTCTGAGTAACTCCTAAGTTTTTCAAAAAATAAAAAGTCAATCATACTTTGTGCCCCGGTTCTGAGAACTGAAATCAAGTTCAAAGCTAAGTTTATGAAAATTGAAGTCTTGGCAGGTAATTACTAGTTTGCATTGCTTGAGGACAAGCAATAGTTCGAGTTTGGGGGTGTGATAAGTGTTCAAAAGTACTATTTTTCTTACCCTTTTTACTCATACTATTGTTAGACTTAGGCTCATATTAGTTACATAATTAGTCATTCATGCATTAATCCATGTTTCCTTCCATCGTTGAGCTTGATTGCATAATTTGGTTGTTTTTGTGGGAAAAGATGCTGCTTTGGTGTGTTTTGTGTGTATGTGCAGAATCACTTGCCAAATCAAGGCTAGAGCTAGTTGCCAGGGCAATGGATGAAGGAGATGCCGAGCTAGTTGCCAGGGCATGCATGAAGGAGATGCTGAGCTAGTTGCCAGGGCAATGCATGAAGGAGACGCTGAGCCAGTTGCCAGGGCAATTGTCGACAAAGAATAAGGTGATATGGTAGAAGAAATTGATGACTAGACAAGCCCAAGATGACGTGGATCAAAGCTAAATCCCAAAGGAGTTTGATTTCCATGAAGAGGTTAAAGAAGAATTAAATTCCAAGAAGATAGGAGAAGTTCTAGAAGGAATATAATTATAATAAAGAATTATATTCTTTAAAGATAATTTAATTCCAACTTAACTTCCTCCTCAAAGAATGACTTTGATCTAGCCCTATAGATAGACCACCAAGCCGTCAACTCCAAGGAGGGGAGAGAAGAGAGAATTTTCGACAAAGGCAAGGGAGATTTCGACAAAGCATTGGAGAGATTTTGATAGGGCTTCAACCATTCTTCATCTTTTTCTTTCTTGTTCAATTAGGTTTATGCTAGGAATTCTTTGTCTTGTGTTTTTTGGAACCTAGCCATGAACTAAATCTATTTGGTTAAGGTTATTGTGTTTTGTGGTTGTGAGAAACAATTGGATTTTGATTAGGTAATAAGAGTTTGCACTTTCAATTCAAGGTTTGCTCATTCTTGGTTCTTATTCTTGTTTGCGAGTGAATTGGGAGAAGATCTCGTAACTTCATCTATTTATCTAATATCGAGAGAGTTAGATTCAAGAAACGAATGAGTATGGTCTTTATTCAATCTATTGATGCTGAAGATTAATCCGGCTTAGGGATAAGTTAAGGATTTCAACGGCTAAGAAGAGCGTAAGAATGGTTGTTGTTCACCCTTGATTCACGCAGGGATGTATTATCAAGGCATGCACAAATAGCTAGAGTTTCAACTTAGGGATAAGAAGAAACCATTGAAGAATGCTCTGCCAAACCTTGAAGTAGCTGCCCAGCCGCCCGAGTAGTTGCCCAGCTAGTCGCCCAGATAATCATCGATTAGTTACCAAGGCAACCCCGCTGTGCAAGTTGCCACGGCAACTGAGTTGCCCTTGCACTCTTTTACCAAAACGATCCAATCGGCTATCACACCTCAACTCTCGATAACTTGGCATATTCTCTCTCATTTGATTACATCTTCTTTTACTTATTTGCTTTCTAGTTTAGTTGCTAGTTAAAACTCCTACAATCTTCTACTTGTGTTCTTTTACTTTTTATAGTGCAAGAGATTAGATTCATGAAGTGGCACCAATCCCTGTGGAGACAATATCTTTTATACTATAACTTGCGACGTGTACACTTGCACAATTGCGGAGCACTTATTACGCGCAATAATTGCCTTGCTTGAGATCCAGGAATTGCTGAAGCATTTCTCTCTTAAATTGATCACCAACATATTTGGCTTTAAATGATTCCTGGAAAAATGTCCAAGTGACTTGTTCTGCAGGCACCAGCTCTATGGCGTTCGACCACCATATACGAGTATGTTCCCTTAAAAGAGATACAGCTCCCTCTAGTTTTTCAACATCAGAGCAATTTAACCCATCCAGCATAACCTTGACTTCATTTAACCATAAAGTCTGCGGCCATCAGACCACCTTCTCCATTTAACTCAGGTGCACCCAATTTCTTAAGTTCTTTAGCAGTCGATGCCCTTACGGGTACAGGAGCCGAAGCTGGTGCGGATGTAGGTGGTTGCAGCCTATTAACCATTGCCTCTAACGCTTTCACTAACGCTCCATATTCTTGAGCTGGAGCTCACTGCAGCGCTGGTGGCTCAGCTGGGGGAGGAGCTGGAGGTGGAACGTGTTACACCTCATTACTATCGCTATGAGCCTCTTCCGTGCCCTGGTGATCCATCGCATGACGTGATCCCTCAGCATCCTACATTGTCTATTACAACATAATCAAAATCTTATTAGTAAAGAGCCACATCAAGTTATATAAGCAATACATCAGTAACATAACATCCTAGGGGATGTACACTTTAAACAAATCACATCGGACTCAGTTTAACTTCCAAAATCAGCTAAACCTTTGCTCTGATACCACTAAATGTAACACCATCAATGTATATACAATTATTAAATACACATTGAAGATGCTACTAAAGTTTTTAACTGATTTCCTGACAAAATTTTTGTTTTGCAAAACTAGTTTAGTAAAACAACTTTTCCTCGATTTTCATTAAATTACAAACCTGTCTAGTGTCACCTAGTTTCGACCCTGAATTGGTTAAATAAATATTTTAGATAGTTATTGACATGAAAATATAATTTAGGGTGTAAACTATGTGTGCTACCTAGACCCTTTCTTGATTTTAAAATCGCTACTCGATTAGCATTAACTACGTAATAATTATACCAAATCCCATTGCTAATAGTTTAAAACCATACTATTCATCCATAATACTTAGGTTACAAGCCCACTTAAAATAAATAAACTAAATTATAAGTTTAGTACTACAAAATAATTGCAAATTTAAAATACGAGTACATGCCCACTAGACTAGGATGTAAGTGTACATACTATTGCTTATAAGCGATAACTCAATTTCGAAAAGTGTAACTCCTTCTTTGATAATAATAGCCCGATCGACCTACGTGTAATACGAAATACACGCTAAGTATAACTTAGTGATGCATAAATATAACAATATAAACAAATAACATAAATATCACAATCCCTGCAAAAATGGCAAGCGATTTCTCGTGCAGTTTATAACATTTCATCATTTATCATAGTAAATGAGAAACTAACTTATTTCAATGAATCATAATTGTATATATATGTATTCAAAGTTATAATATCATTCTTACTTTATTGGTAATAAATACGATAGACTTACTGGTGTATCTACTTGAAAAAAAGCATTTCATAAATTATAGCCCAAAGTACAATTTCATGTGAACCTATGGTATACGAGCATCATAACGACACTGTAGTGTCTACAACGCCGTAGCGTTTGATGATGACTACGTACTCGAGGATACACTTTTCTCCTCATTATCGCACCTTTTGTGCTAGTTGGCACCGAACTGTCTAAACAACACCATAGTGTCTGCAACGCCGTAGCGTCTGATGTCAACACCGAAGTGTCTAGAACGCACTGTAGTGCTGGATTGCAGCTGCTAAGACTCTATGTATATCTAATTATACCAAAGACTCTCACACTATTACTCGGGCATAACAATATAATATTTTCACATTCAATATCCAATCTGTCAATACTATCATTCATAATTCGATAATGGGCAGTTCATACCCAAAATCTAAAATCTAATTTATCTTAGATAAATCTTTAAACTATGACAATGTATCATACATGTCACATCATTAATTCAGAACAATCATACAATTATTAATTAACATGCATTTTAATTAATATCAAGGTTGACTTGTCGCAAGTCGTCCTATTTGTAACATGTCATACATGCATATAATGCACTCACCTGGGCTATACAAAATATTGGGCCTCACTAAGCTAGTTCACTACTTTTTCCTTGCCTCTTTTATCTCGTGTTTCCTTGTCCTGCTCGAATGTTGCAAATTTACCCATCGAACATATACAATAACATTCATGTTAGATTTTTTTATCTAACAATGCTTAATTATAAAATACTAGTATAATTATTCGAATATAAAAAATTTTCCTAAAATTTTCCCCTTTTTCCCTTAGCAAACGAATAGTCCATCTTGTTCCCTAGTGACCATTTTGCACCCCTTTTTGCAATTTATTCAAACTCGAATCACAATTACTCCATAATTCTAACATTTTCACTAACTTTTTCTCAATGCCCTTTAAATCCACTAACCTTTGTTAAAGTGACATTTTAGTCACTAATTCCACATAAAAAATTGTAAACTTGTACTAATTAATCAATCCAACATTTTTACAATGTTTCTCAAATTTTTCCTTCTATTTTAGCCCTTGGACAAATTGATCACTAGACCTTCCCAAGGTTGTTTTTCATTCAAACAAAATCCTATGCTCAAAATAATTTTTCCAACATATATTCTTCATTTCCAAAAATTAACACTTAAAACCCCAATTTATTCCTTCATGTCGAATTAGGTGTTTAAGCTTTTCAAGGACTTTATTTTGGTCCTAATGCCATAATCAAGCTTGTAGAATCATGAATCTTCCATATTCATCCTTAATTTCAAAACCCTAAATAAAATCCCAAATTCTAGGGTTAGGGTTTATGTCTTCAAACATGAAATTAATCAAAATCTAAGCTTGTTTTCAACTCCACAACACTTAATTTACTTAAATCAATCTTCAATATCAACATAGAACAGGAAACCTTATTTTCTCTCTCATCAATAACATGAACAAATCTTCATAACTCTTTATAAAATTACTATCAAATGAATGAAAAGTAAACATAAATTAATTTTCTATCAAAAACATACCTTGTATCTTGTTTTGAAGCCTTCAAAATACTTAGGAAATTTTTTTGTATATTTTTCCCTTTTCTCTCTTGTGTTCTCGAAATGGAGGGGGAAGAGGATGAACATATTTTGTTCATCTTTTATCTTATTAATGTCATGTGTATTTAATTAAATGAATATTAAATTCATTTAATTACTTGATTCCAAATAACCCTCCAACTAAGTCTTATTTTCTAATTTGCCATTTTGTAAAAGTATAACTAAATATAGTTAGAATCCAACTGAAAATATTAAAATATTCATAAAAATAATATTTTATGAATTTTCTATGGCTTATGGTACTGTCTTTAAAATTCCAATTCGATCTTATTACCTGATAATCACTTACTACGATTTTCTATTTTCTGAACTATTTGATTAAATCTGAAATTCTCATATTTTTAACTTCCATAAATAAATATTGTTGATATACAAAATAATCCATAATTTTGTAAGAATCAAAATCTTGAAATTTTGACTCGGTCTAGTATACTGATAATTTACCCGAAATCTTTATCGGATAAAATTCTCTTAATAATCCTTTATCAGTTATCCATACGAATAATATTAAATCGAACTAATTCCTTTTTATCAGTCTCAAGTACTGACATGAGACCTTCCCAAAAGTCACCCATCCTATGCCCTGAGTACGCTTAACTTTGCAGTTCGATCGAAATTCGATATCTTATACTACATTTTTATTCGAATCAAGTATATGTTTATCCCCTAATTATTCGATCAAAATATATTTCTACATAAATCTCATACCAGAAATCTAATTATACAGATCAACTTCTTGTAAAATGTACTACTTATCTGTGCAATAAAAATATCTAATGGTAAAATTATCCATCAGGTGCCTATACTTTTTCATCGAATTTCAACCAAACTTCGCAAGTACCCCTTTTTTTACTCTTTATCACACAGTACTCAAATTTCTCAAGAATTCCTTTCCTAAAATCCATAATTAATGAAATCCTAACTTTTATATTTTGTCATTTTAGTCACTAAGTTAGCTTTTAAGCCCTTATCTTAGTACTAAATGACTCTTAAACAACTTAATAAATTTTGGGGTATTACACATAGTGATTGGTTTATGATTGTATCTGACTTGGTGGTCCATATTGTGATTGTGCACCATACTACGATTGCCAAGTTTGTGAAGAAGGATATTGTGGTTGCATCCTATTCTATTGTGACTGTAGTGGAGCCTATGTTGTAAACTATTGTTGCAGGTAATTGAAATTACCTTGACACACTAGAATTCCCTTAAAAATAATTATTCCTAGAGCATAATACTCCTGAACTAAATGCAGAATTAGAATTTCCCTAATATTGTCTATTAGCTGGGCTGAAAGAATTACCCATGTTATTGCCTCACATGTTGCTGACATATCTTGCATTTTTTGCATGCTATGAACAATCTTCATAGCTATGGTTCTCACCACAAATCTCACAAAAGAACACAGGAATAGTGGTTTGTTAAGCTACTTGGATGGGAGCAACTTCCCTTGTACCCTCCATATTTTTTATTTTGTTCTCCAAAGAATAAATATGAGCCTTTAGAGAAGAAATATCGTCAAGGTCGAACACTCCTGTTGCAGCTTTGCATGAAGTAGCACTTGAAATAGGATATTAAGAATCATTCTGTGCAAATTTCTTTAGTACTCCAACAGCAGCATTATAAGTGCAATCGAGTAAAGGTCCGTTAAATGATCTATCGACAAGATGTCTTGTGGCTGCATTCAACCCATTGTAGAAGATCTCAATTTGAGATTTTTGTTGAAGGCCATGGTTGGGATATTGTCGCAACAAAGACTTATACCTTTCCATGTAGTGTGGAGAGTTTCATCATCCAACTGATATTATGTAGTAATATCATTCCTCAAGTGCAAGTTCATTATCGGTGGATTAAAGCGCAATACAAACTGCGTTGCAAGATTATTCCATGACGTAATAGATCTAGCAAGGAGTCCACGAAACCAAGTGTGGGATCTTCACTATAAAGAATATGGAAACAATTGCATTCATAAGGCATCATCAAGAACACCTTGCTGAGTAAAAGAAGCACAATTTAAAAGAAATAATTGAAGACGCTCTCTAGCGTCTTCATGTGGTAACCCCATGTATTTCCCATTAGAGTTGAGCATTTGGAACATAACAGGCTTCAACTCAAATTTTCAAGCTTGAATAGGCGATTGAACAACACCTGGATGTAAATCATCCAACTAGGGAACTACAGCCTCACAGATTGTTCTATTTTGGGCTGGTGGGTGTAGCGGTGGGTTTTCAGGATCGTGAGGGATACCCTCATTGTTAGACAGTCTTGCCATCTCTACGTCTAAGAGTTCTTTCAACTTCTGGATCAGGTACGAAGAGTGGTGTGTCAACACTTCTGGTCATACAACTCATATAAAGCAGATTAAAAGAAAATGAAATAACATAAGCTATCAAAAACAACTACAAACTAAATAAAAGATATCGAATTGTAAGTAGAAACATGAAAACTGTAACACCCTTAACCCAGCCTAGCCAAAAACTGAGATAAAAAGATCACATTAGGTTTGCAAAAGCAAACCCGAGCTAATAACCTAAACTAGTCTATTTTTTCCTTTTTATCTTGTCTATATGTATCGATATAATTCCTAGGGTGAATACACATCAGCAAACATGTTACATTGGAAACAGATTTCAAAACAAGGTTAGATTGATCAAACACGCACATTAGAGACCAAAACGTAATTCCATAATTTTTAGCTCAACCTTCACCGTGACTTAACTCAGGTCGATGCCTTCAACCACAAGGTTCGATTGGTCATAGTGATGCCTCTCACTCGGTACCAACTCAGGCGCATACTGACTCAGCCTCACGAACTGTATCTCATACTCAGATACTGACATACTGCCCTAAACCAAGGCCATGAACTCACGTTTCTTCTCATCCAAGTATCAAACTCCCAGATACTTTTTTCTGAAGGCAGCCTAAAAGAGTTCCTATATCACATCACTGGGTTCCATGCTCGTGATCATAGTGGTCCACCAACTATATGCATTACCCTACAACAAAGATACAACACATCTCAGCTTACGAGCATCATTACATCCCATTTGAACCAAAATCTGATCTGTACTGGCAAACCACATCTCAGATGCCTCGGGTGCCAACCCTCTGAACTCAACTCCTCCTAGGTTGCACAGACACTCTAATGGTAACCCCAGATTAGCAGCAACATCGGGTGCCAGTGCAGGTACATGAACTCCAGCCATCGCGGCCTGGAACACTCCAGACATCGGCTAAACAAAAGGTGTCATATCTCCATACACTGGACTAGGTGGTCAGGTGGTACTTGCTCCACTCCCTCAGGAGGATTAGGCAGAGAAGGTGGCAATCCCTCTTGATGCACTATTGCACCCTCAACTCCCTGCCATCCGACAGTAGCATTCTCGCTCGATCATAATTCTCTCCTTGGTGGCATTGTGTAATGACGTATCTAAGGTATGATAATTACACCAAAACAAAAATAATCAGGCGAGCTTCAAGCAAGGATCCAAGACTTCCATTTCAAACCAAACATCATTTTATAACTGTGGTAATAAAGCAATGTGTCTCCAAAAATACCCCAACCTGGCATATATCAAACACCGTACCTATAAACAACCATCGTGCATATCAAATATCAATGAACAATCATCAACAATATCCCAATTTTTTGTAAACCTAGCTATGATACCACCGAATGTAACCCACTAACTCGGCCTAGCTAAAAACTGAGCTAAAAGGATCACATTAGGTTTGTCGAAGCAAACCCGAGCTAATAACCTAAATCGGTCTATTTTTTCCTTTTTATCTTCCCTAAATGCATCGATATAATTCATAGAGTAAATACATATCAGCGAAAGCTTTACATTGGAAACAGATTTCAAAACAAGGCTCAATTGATCAAACATGCACATTGGGGACCAAAACATAATTCCATACTTTTCAGGGACTCAATTAAAACTAAGATTACTAATCCTCTAGGTCCAACATATGACTCGTTAGCTCATTTCAATAAACTTTAAACATCACCTAAACATCATATAACATCATAATCATGCTTGACATCCACATACCAACATTTTAAGCAAACCTAGCAAGCCTAACAATATCATCCATATGATCTAGAGGCATGCTTCCTACTCAACGCCCAAAACATAAATCCAAACACATCTCAAGAACTTTAAACCTTTTACAAGTCCAAACCAGCATATAAAACTTACACAATATGGAGTTTAGCAAACAATCCTCCCAAATCAACATTTGACACATTGCCCTTATTAATATTATGTATTGATTCAAATTATACTTTGTAACAAGTCCTTGGATATCCTTTCTTTCTTGCTTTCTGCCTCTCAATCCGCTAATCTGCATTGATAATAAAGGAGAGCAGAAGCATGCAGTGCTTACTGAGGAGCGCTCAAAACACAAAACATCATCCAATGCATTTAAAAACCAGTTTATCCCAAAACCTTTCACATACATTTTATTTCAAAAACCATCACGCCTTACTTTCAAAATATGCACTTAACCTTTTCCAAACCTCGTATATTAAACCATATGCAACATGTATCATGGATTCAACAGCATACTCCCATGTGCAACCCTCAATTTAAGCCTTCCCATGCATAACATCCCATATGCAAAGCTTAAAGAGTATTCATATGTATAAATCTCATTATACAAACAACCTATCGACACGTTACATTAATTCATTATATTGGCTTACCAGTGATCCTTTCCCAAATCTCATTACTTTCATCAAACCACATTAGATACACAAATTTTCCAAGTGATATCCCGATCACTTGCAGCTCAATGGCATGGAGTAAATGCAACACGTGCATTACCTCTACACTACCAAGGCTCATCCTCCAATTTGTAGTAAACACTTCCAATGCATCACCTCTACGGTCACTGTCGGAGTAAAAGCCATCGAAGTATTACTTCAACAATATTGGGGTTCACATGGTCAGAGTAAATACTTTCAATACATCACCTCTACGAACCATGGGCGACTTATTATAGTGCACTTTAAATGCTATGGTCGGCCAACTATGTACAATAACATTTTCATACTCTTTTCATACCATCACTTGCCAATATAATGCATTTCATTCACATTAACTCACTATTTTCATATGCATCAATCACAACCATTTATCCAATACATTAAACCATGCATTACAAATGTTCAACAACATTAACAAATCATGCATTACCTCCAATTGTATCATCATCATTTTATAAACATTTTCCAGCATTAAACCATGATCAAATCATGTATATACAATAAGTAATCAATTCAATAAAAACAAATGCATCAAAACCAATTACCAAACTGAGTTCGAGAGAGAATTTATCATTTACTTACTTTTGTGCTTGGACCAGAGTTTCAAGCTTGATCTAAACCCCCAAGCACAACTTTCAAACCTTTGTAAAGTTGTAAAATACGTTCTCACTCACCGACACGCAAAGCCTGACTTGCTGATATGGTAAACACACCTCCAAAGCTTCCGAAACATTCGTTCAAGCTTGAGGATCAACTTCCCCTAATTTTATCCACACAAAAACAGAGGATTCAATGCATTAAAATGCATTCAACAGCCCAGCAACATCAATTCACATAAAACCTCAACATACTTTACCCAATTTCACTCCACAACAACCGAAATCAACATCAAACATCTTCCAAACTTAACTCAGCCAAAACCTAACGTTTTAATCCATCAATTAACATCAATCAGCACGTAAATTCACATTAACATCATCCTTACACTTCTAGCATACATTAAACCTCCACAACTCCTCAAAAACTCACAACTAACAACCTAGAAAATTAGAGATTCACATAGTTTCAGAAATCCATTGTTAAAGCCCCCTTATTAACATTATTACACATCAAAGTCATGATTAGAATCAATCAAGAACTCAGCAAAATAGAGCATATACAAAAATACATCAATCTCACCATTTAAACCTTGATTTAACAAATTTTCCTTAATTAAATCATGAAATCAAGTTAGAAAATATATGTAAAGGATCAATAACTTGGGAATTTCAGTAAAGAACCTTATATTAGAGGATGATAATGAAGCTCACCTCTAAACTTGGCTTTCATCTTAATTGGATGAATTTTTCTTGAGAAAACAATATCGAATCAAATAGGTTTTGTAAGAAAACCATTAAGGATTCATTTGGAAACAAAAGATTGTTGAAATCAAGTATTTACCTCAGAAAATTGAAGTAGAAAAAAGTGTTTGGCTTGAGAGAATTTAAGAGAAAATCTTTTGGTGAAAAGTTAGTTACGTAAAGTTTTCTTTTAAAACTAATTTTGAAATTAATCTCTCAAAGCCTTTTATTTGATTTGAAACCTTTTTAAAATATCCAATTAAAAGAGAAAAGTCTGATATTAGACTTTAGTCAAATAGCTCCTTAAAGATTCTTAGTTTTGACCCTTTTTACAAAATAGTCACTAAAAACAGTTTAATACTTTACATTTTGGTCACTGACCAAAATGTCCAATTTCGAAATATCTTTTTGTAAAATTGATGTCACCAAACCCTTTAAATACTAGTTAATGATTTTAGAATATTTTTCCATTATTTTTTCCTTACTCAAAAAATATTTATTTCCATTTAATCCTGAAACTTTATCAAATCCTCTAACCCGATCCATCAGACCGTCTATTCCACCTAGAAAACTCCTAGGCCCAAAATCGGGGAGTTAAAAATCTCCCCCTTAAGAAATTTTGTCCTAAAAATTTACCTGATGGAAATAGATGCAAAAACTACTCTATCATGTCTGACTTACTCTCCCACGTGGCTTCCTCAACACTGTTATGTCGCCACAACACCTTAGCAAGCTCAATCGTCTTGCCACGAAGAACTTTACTACTGGAGTCAAGGATCTCCACTAGTTCCTCATCATAGGACAAATTTAGTCGTAATGCAACATCCTCC
Source organism: Hibiscus mutabilis (assembly GCA_019671005.1). Taxonomy (NCBI): domain Eukaryota; kingdom Viridiplantae; phylum Streptophyta; class Magnoliopsida; order Malvales; family Malvaceae; genus Hibiscus; species Hibiscus mutabilis. Next base: position 26,594,678 of record CM033733.1, on the reverse strand, counting down.
ACTAGCATCTCATGCGATCCGATCGATACCTCCGCAACATGGACACATAAAACACACCATGAATCTTCTCTAACTCAGGAGGCAAACTCAACCGATAAGCCACAGGATATATACGTCCCAACACCTCATATAGTCCAATAAACCTCGGAATCAACTTCCCTTTATGCCTAAAGCACAACACCTTCTTCCAAGGTGAGACTTTCAAGAAAACATTTTCGCCAACAGCGTACTCAACATCTCTACACTTTAAATCTGTGTACCGTTTCTGCCTATCCGAGGCCACTTTCAAACGATCACTAATAAGCTTTACTTTTTCATCCGTGTCTTTCAACACATCAGGTATGGAAACATACATTTCCCCAGCCTCAGCCCAACACAAGGGTGTACGACACTTCCTACCATACAAGGCTTCATACGGTGCCATCTTTATACTTTCCTAATAGCTATTATTGTACATGAATTCAACCAAAGGCAACTGCCTTTACCAAGTTCCTTAGAACTTGATGATATGACATCTCAACATATCCTCCAAAATCTGAATCACACACTCATATTGACTATCCGTCTGAGGATGATACGAAGTACTAAAATTCAACCGTGTACCTAAAGCTCATTGCAAACACTTCCAAAACCTTGCTATAAATAAAGGATCCCTATCTGAAACAATTAACTTAGGCACCCCGTGCAACCTCACAATTTTAGCAACATAAAGACCCGTCAACCTATCCAAGGTACTCGTCGTATGCACTGCATAACATATACACACTTCGTAAGCCGATCAACAATCACCCAAATAGAGTCCTTTTTAGTCGGTGTCAAAGGCAACCTTGACACAAAATCTATGGTGATCCTCTCTCATTTCCACTTCGAAACCTTCAACGATTGCAACAACCCGAAAGGAAACTGGTGTTCAGCCTTCACACGCTGACATACTATACACTCACAACAAACTCAGCCACATCCTTTTTCAAACCCACCCAATAGTACTCTTTCTTCAAATCTCAATACATATTGGTACTACGGGGATGCATAGCAAAAGGACTAGCAGGTGCCTCGGTCAAAATCATCTACCTCAACTCCATATCACTAGGCACCACTATTTGATCTTTAAAACACAACACCTCATCACCATTAAAGTCAAAATCTGTAGGATTTCCATCCATGATATCCTTAACATGCAGTACCAACGCCTCATCGTAAGGTTGTTTTTCCTTAATCAACTGCGATAATGATGGCTTCACTTGTAACTCAGCCAATAAGCCACCATCACAGGTCACACTCAACCTCGCAAACATGGCCCTCAACTCTACAAAAACTTTTCTACTCAAAGCATCAGCCACAACATTTACCTTTCTTGGATGATACTCAATTGTCAAATCATAATCCTTAAGCAACTCTAACCATCTACGTTGCCTAAGATTCAACTCCTTTTGAGACATCAAATAGTTCAAACTCTTATGATCCGTGTATACAGTACACTTCTTGCCATAATGGTAAGGTCTCCAAATCTTCAACGCAAACACTATCGCAGCAAGTTCTAGATCATGCGTAGGGTAGTTGCGCTCGTACACCTTCAACTGCCTAGATGCATAAGCTACAACTTTCTTGTCTTGCATCAACATACACCCCAAACCGACGTACGATGCGTTGCTATAAACCACAAATTCTTTTCTTGACTCAGGTTGAATCAAGATTGGAGCTTGTGTTAAACCTTCCTTCAACCCCTCGAAAGCTTGTTGTCTAGCTTCCGTCCACTCAAATCATACATTCTTTTGCAACAACTTGGTCAACGGAGCAGCAACTCTTGAGAATCCCTCCACAAAGCGACAATAATAACCTGCCAATACCAAGAAACTACGAACTTCTATCACCATCTTAGTTGCTTCCAATTCACAACCGACTCAACCTTTTTTGGATCCACACGGATACCTTCTGCTGAAACAACATAACCAAGAAAAACCACTTCCTTAATCCAAAACTCACACTTGCTCAACATAGTATAAAGCTGGTTATCCAACAAGTTTTGCAATACAATCTATAAGTGTCGATCATGATCCTGCTCGGTACGAGAATACACAAGAATATCATCAATGAACACTATTATGAATTGGTCCAAAAATTCATGAAACACCCGATTCATTATATCCATGAATGTTGCAGGCGTATTCGTCAACCCAAAAGGTATCACCAGAAACTCATAATGCCTGTACCTCATATGAAAAGCAGTCTTCGGCATATCTTTATCCTTAAACTTCAACTGATAGTATCCAAATCTCAAATTGATCTTGGAATACACTGTAACATCCCAGAATTAATCGAACAAGTCGTCAATTCGTTGCAAGGGATACTAATGCTTAATCATCATCTTGTTCAGTTACCGATATTCAATGCACCTCCTCAAAGTGCCATCTTTCTTTTTCATAAACAACATCGATGCTCCTCATGGTGAAACACTAGGTCGGATGAAACCACGGTCTAACAACACCTAGAGTTGTGTTTTCAACTCCTTCGATGCCATGTGATGTGGTGCAATCGACACTAAAGCCATATTAGTATACGTCTCAATACAAAACTCCACTTCTCTATCGGGCGATAATCTAGGAAAATCCTCCAAAAACACACCCAGAAAATCACAAACAGTATAGATATCTTTAGTCTGCACTTCTTCCATATTCGGGTTCATAACATAAGTTAGATATGCCTGACACCCATATTCCAGCAACTTTTGTGCTTCCAAAGCCGAAACCACATTGGACGGGAACTTAACATTCTCAACCACAACGACCATTTCATAGTCATCAGCAAGTTTCAATGAAACTCGCTTGGCCTCAAAATCAATCATAGCCCGATGCTCGGACAACCAATCTATACCTAAAATCATAACAAAACCATGAAACGGTAGCTCCATCAAATCAGCCGTGAACATATGACCCTAAACCATTAAAGGACACCCCCTCATAACAATCACCTCTCCCAAAGAACTCGTTACTTGCATACCTACATCTAACATTTCTACCAGTATATCAACCAAATACGCATGGTCATGCAAAATATATGAATGCGTAGAACCAGAATCTATCAGAGAAAGTAATGACATAGACTGCAAGGTAAAAGTACCTGCTATCACATCTGTGTTATTCCTCCCCTCATGATATGCATAGATCCTCGCTAGTCCACTACCCTCGGGTCGAACCGCCACTGTATGTGCTACAGTCCTCTATCATTCTTCTCTTTTTTGAAAATTACCTTGACCGCGCCTACGGCCTCTCTGTGGTGCAACAGCAGGTGCAGAAGCCTGCACACCTCTAGCTAACATTGGGTAATCACGCTTCATGTGATCTCTTAACCCACAACTCTAATAAATATTATCTGCAACGAGCGTAGGAGTCAGACCAGCTCGTTCCACCTGTGGGCAATCACATCTAACATGATTCTTCAATTCGCAACCCCAACAAACCTTTAACGATCTCCAACAGACCCCTGAGTGTCACTTTCCACACTGAGCACACTCGGGTGACTGTCCTTTTCTAGCTTGACCTTCACCATGACTTAACTTAGGTTGATACCTTCGATCACGGTGCCTCTTGTAGTGGCCACCGCCAGAACTAAAATCCATAGCTCTCTTCCCAGAGCCAGAGCCTCCTGGACGAAGATATAAACCCAAACTATGCTCAATGTCCTTTTTCCCGTGTAACCAATATGTCAAAATTTGTATAATCAGTGGCCAACATGTATGTCTTAACATCCTTCTCCAACCCATAATGGAATCAGTCACAGCGATGCCTCTCATCTGACACCAACTCAGGCATATACTGACTCAGCCTTACGAACTGTACCTAATACTCAGATACTGACATACTACCCTAAACCAAGGCCATAAACTCACTTTTCTTCTTATCCAAGTATATAACTCTCATATACTTCTTTCTGAAGACATCCTAAAAGAATTCCCATATCACATCACCGGGTTTCATGCTCGTGATCATAGTGGTCTACCAACTGTATGCATCACCCTACAATAGAGATACAGCACATCTCAGCTTACAAGCATCAATACATCCCATTTAAACCAAAATCTTATATGTACTGGAAAACCACTCCTCGGATTCCTCGGGTGCCAACCATCTAAACTCAACTCCTCTCAGGCTGTGCAGATGCTCTAACGGTAACCCCGAATTAGCAGCAACAGATGCCAGTACGGGTACATAAACTCCAGCCATCTTGCCTGGAATGCTTCAGTAATCGCCTGAACCAAAGTCGTCATATCTCCATACACTGGACCATGTGGTACTTGCTCCACTCCTTTAGGAGGAATAGGCAGATGAGGTGGAAATCCTTATGGATGTACTATTTCACCTTCAACTCCCTGCCCTCCAGCAGTAGCATTCTCGCTCTATCATAATTCTATCCTCGTTGGCATCATGTAATAACATATCTAAGGCATGATAATTACACCAAAACAAAAACAATTAGGCCAGCTTCAAGCAAGGATCCAAAACTTCAGTTTTAAACCAAAAATTATTTTATAACTGTAGTAATAAGGAAATGTGTCCCCAAAATACCCCAACCTGGCATATATCAAACACCGTACATATAAACAATAACCATGCATAGCAAACAGCAATGAACAATCATCAACAATATCGAACTAAGAGGATCATAATAGGTTTGCCGAAGCAATCCCGAGCTAATAACCTATGCCGGTCTATTTTTTCCTTTTTATCTTGTCTAAACGTATCAATATAATTCCTAGGGTGAATACACATCAGCGAAAACTTTACATTGGAAACAGATTTCAAAACAAGGTTCGATTGATCAAACACGCACATTGGGGACCAAAACATAGTTCCACAATTTTAGGACTTAATTAAAATTTAGATTATTGCTCCATCATTAGTCTAATTTCATGCTCACATATTAAATTTCGGCTCAAAACAATCATCCAAGCTCATTCAATTACATATAACATTCAGGGACCAAATCGCATATTTCCCAAACTTTAGCAGGCTGACATGCTAAAAAACAACAAGGCATACTGATACGGGCAAGCCCGTACTAATACGGCTTAACGACCTTAATGACTTCACGTACTGATACACTAACCTTCATATCGATATAGTGTGTTGACCCACCTATACCGATACGATCTTGACCCCGTATCGATCCCCCTTGTGATTTCTCCAAAACCTAGAATTCTAGAGACCAATTCACGTACTGATATAGTACCCCGTGTATCGGTACAGCTCTTTAAAAATGAAGAGGACATACCAATACTCAAACTCGTGTACCGATCTTGATGTACAAAACTCAAGGGGTGTACCAATACTCGGCTAACCAATACACTTTAAACGAAGCCATTTCAGAGCTTGAGTACCGATCCTCAGGTACTCGTACTGGTATGTTAGAGTATGCCCAAAGATCAATCATGAGATGATTGTAACCACATACTTACTTTACCAGTTCTATTAAGGCATTGCCATTTATTATTTTCGGTTATATTTCTGTGTTCTTATATATAAGCTGTATGATAATAAAGTCTATAGGATAATATGATTATTCTTAAAAGGTCCATAGCCAAGTATTATCGTAGGCTTGGACAACGAAAATACATTAAAGGCTATTGTGTAGCTGATTGATGGCAAAGTGTTGCATTGCCATGGAGATGTCAAAATCAATACATGAGTATATTTTAGAGAACAACATACTGGAATGACCCGCTATGAGCATGTTTCTTGGATTATTATGTGACAGTCACAAACATGTTCATAGTGATGACTAATTGTATGATCCTTAGACTTGAGATCATTATTATCTTGGCATCTATAGTCTCATGTTTTGATACAGTTAAAAGTGTATCGTAAATGGTTGCATCATAAAGACTGATATTGGACATGCCACAATATATGTAGTGAGATTTAGGTGATCAACATAGGATTTGTCCCTCCTACATAATAAAAGTAATATCACAGGCCACTTGATCGAATGAGACTAGAAACGCATGGCCATGCTCGAATAAGCTGATATGAGATATCATAAATTATTCGTTTGTTGTAGTATACTCAATATATCAATAAACGTTAGATGGACTATAAAAGTGTGACTATTCCATGACTTGTGTCCAATCTAGATATAAAGGACAAAAGGATGTAATGCAAGAAAGAGAGTTAATCACATAGAGGTTATGTCGAATCATGACTTCTTGTAACTTAGGTGACAATGATACATTGCTAGACGTCACTCATTGTTTGTAATATTAGAATTGTCCTAATATTTACTACTAATGTTACAAGAACCTACAAGGTCACACCCTATGGTTTGATCAAGCAAATGTTAAACGAATAATACACATACAAAGTTGTTGTACATAAATGAAGATATAATTAAAATTTATGTATATTTTGATATATATAGATTTTGATTATTCAAATTTAAAGTTTATATATATTTGATATATATAGAATTTAAATTATTCCAAATTTAAAGGATAAGCATTAAAGGAGAGTAATTAAATGTAATTATAACTCTTTAATGCATGAAATTCAGAAATAGTCAACAACTTTAATTCAAGTTGAATTAGGGTTATTTGCATTATAAAAGGAACATAAGGGTCTAGCAGCCACTTATGCTTTTTGCGAAACTTTCTAAATAGTTTAGAGAAGAAAAATATTTGCTTGCAACCGGGTGAACAGAGTAGAGGTCGGGACGTTTTTGTTGCAACTAAGGATTCGAAATGCGTGATCGTGATTGCATCTCCGTTCTCTTTTACCTCTTTCCAGATGAACTAAGGTAGTTTTTCTGCATCCTTCTTCCCAACTTCGATTAATCGTACATGGATCACTGGTGAGATCGTCGGAATAATTTTTTCGTTGCGTTATGGGGTGTACCGGCGATACCTACATGGTACGTAAAGGCCTTTAGTGACCTCTAGGTACAACATATGACTCTTTGGCTCATTTCATTAGACTTCAAATATCACCTAAACATCATATAACATCATAATCATGCTTGACATCAACATACCAACATTTTAAGCAAGCCTAACACTATCATCCATATCATCTAGAGGCATGCTTCCTACTCAATATCCAAAATATAAATCCAAACACATCCCAATCACTTTAAACCTTTTACAAGTCCAAACTAGCATATAAAACTTGCACAACAGGGAGTTTAGAAAACAACCTTCCCAAATCAACATTTGACACATTGCCCTTATTACTACTACGTATTGATTCAAATCGTACTTTGCAACAAGTCCTTGGATATCTTTCCTTGCTTGCTGCCTCTCAATTCGCTAATATACATTGATGATAAAAAATAACGTAAGCACGCAATGCTTAGTGAGGAGTGCTCAAAACACAAAACATCATCTAATACATTTAAAAATCGGTTTATCCCAAAACCTTTCGCATACAATCTATTACAAGAACCATCATGCCTTACTTTCAAAATATGCACTTAACCTTTTCCAAACCTCGCATATTAAACCATATGCAACATGTATCATAGATTCAACAGCATACTCCCATATGCAAACCTCAATTTAAGCCTCCCCATTGATAACATCCCATATGCAAAGCTTAAAGATTATTCACATGTATAAATCTCATTATACAAACAATCCATCGACATGATACATTAATTCATTATATTGGCTTACCAGTGATCCTTTCCTAAATCTCATTACTTTCATCAAACCACATCGGATACACAGATTTCCCAAGTGATATCCCAATCACTTGCAACTCAATGGTGTAACCCCCTCGACCTGGCCTAGTCGTAAAACCTAACCGAGCAAGCTACATTAGGTTTACTGAAGTAAACTAAAAAGATTAAACCTAAGACATGTCATTTTTTTCTTTTATCTTATCTAGATGCATTTATGACTTCCTACATGATCATGCTTTTCATAGGTGAGCACTTATCTCAATCGCGCGTCGTAATGACATCCAATTGGCCACAACACAATTTAGGGACCAAAACATAAATTCAGCATTATGAAAGAACTTTCCACTTTTTAAGTTACCGACCTTTAATTGTGTTCATTTCATGTTTACATGCCAAAACTCAGCTCAAATAGACCCTCCAAACTCACATAATTTACCCACGTCAATTAAGGACCAAAATGAGAGAAAACAGAACTTCACTAAAGCCATTAACTAACTTAACTGCCTTGGGTATTGGTACGCACACTTGAGTATCGGTATGCCCCCTTCCATTTTGAATTCTAAAAATTCCAGTAGCCAACTCCCATACCGGTACGACCCTGCGTACCAATACGCCTTACAAAACCAAAGGCTCGTGCTGATCCTCAAACCCGTGTACCGAAACCCCACGCCAAACTCAGCCTTCTTGTATTGATATGCAAATTTGAGTATCGGTACGCTACTCTTAAAAAGTATTTTAGTACTGATATGCTAATCTGCGTACCAGAACCATAAGCCTGAAATGGCTTCCCGTACTGATACGTGAACACGTGTACCGGTACGCCTAGACCTGAATGGTCACAATTGGCTGGTTTAACATGCTTATTTCAAACCTAAACCACTTCATCATGCCACAAACTCTCATACAACACTACCAAGATGCATCGGCAACCTAAACATCATAAGTTCAGCAAGCAATTAGCATTCAAACATCCCATGGTATTCTAGAGGCTTGCTTCTTATAACCACTTTGCCAAACACCCCAAAACACACAAATAGGCTAATCTCAGCATATACATCAAAACAACACAACCCACACAGCATAATAAACTTGCTCAATCCATCACTACAAGGCAATAATCAAGGAAGCTCTAGATGCATCCCTAAGCAACCATTCGTCCACAACTACAAGCAAGTAATAACATCAAGCTTAGCATCATCAAACCATCCTCAAAACCCAGCATAGAAACATACTTAAAATTCGTAAGAAATTAGGATTACAACTCCCAAAAAAAACCATGGCAAACATATTGCCTTATTAACCGAAAACATAAACCGAGTTCATACTCAAAAGTAGTTTATCTTTTGGATCCTTGCAAGCCTTGCCTTTGTTGCCCCGAACTTTAATGCTCTGCATCATTATGAAAAAGAGAGCGTAAGCACACTTGCTTAGTGAGGATGCTCATAAAACAATGATTGGCTGGAGAGATTTGAGAGTGTCATACCCGAATTTTGGCTGGAGAGATTTGAGAGTGTCATACCCGAATTTTGACCGGGTGAGTAAATAAATAAATATAGTATTATAATAGCCCATGAATAAATATTAAACTGTCCATAAATAAATGCCCATTTTAAATGTTCAAATTACATTCTAAAAAATCCCAATGCCCAGATACAAATTCCCAAGGCCCAAATTACAAATGATTCCCGCCCATTTCTCTTATTCTCGGTTAAAGAAACACAATTTGGTCCAAAAGCCCATTTGCCCGCTCAAACTGCTCCACGTGGCACCTTTCCATTCGTCCAAACTCACTTCACACGGATTGTGTGTTTCTTTGATCTAGCTGGCATCCTTGATGACATCATCATCTGGCAACTATAAATAGAGGGAAAGAGAAAAGTTAGTTCAATAATGACAATCATTAATAATAATCATTAACAATAATAAATAAAGGGAGAGAAATGGCATTTTAGGGAATTTTACCATCGGAAGCCGAATCGTCCGAGAGCTAAAAGGTCACCACCGTGGAAGTTCAGTCGTCACTGTAACTTGAAGAGTCACCGGGAAAATTTTGGTCATCGAAACCTCTCCGCCGAAAAGTTATAACCACCTCTCCACTTTTGTTTCCTGCAAAATAGTGTCAATATTAGTTCGATAAAAAAACAGAAATGAAATATAAAGGATTTAAAAGGAAATTTTGGCCGAACTTATTTGTGGTGGCCGAAATAGTTTTTCGAGAACTATGGTAGAGTCGAAAAGGGTTTGGTTTCGGGTAGATCTAAGCCGAGGAAGTGGGGAGGTTCTGTTGAACCGGGTAGATCTAGGGTTTTAGGTTAAAAATTGGAAATTTTTAGGGGTTTAGCAACGGCGGAGGTACAACAGCCGAAAGTTGCCTCACGACGGCCGAAAATTGCCTTGCGGCGACCGGCCAAAGTGAGGCGATAACTGGAGTCAAGTCACGGTGGCTGGCGAACGGCCAAAGATGACCGGAGGACGACAGCCCAAGATTGGATGGAGGAGTGAGTGGCAGAGCCTAGCCGGAATGTATGAAGTTCATCTGGTTCTTGAAGAACACGGATGAACTTCTTCCAAAACTAGTGTGTTTCAATCGGTTTGAGTGAGTTTTTCTGGGCATGGGGTGTTAGTGTTCAGAGTATTTGGGATAAGAGAGAGGAATGAGAGAGAGTATTTCTTGTGAAATGGCTGAGTTGGCCAAGTTTTGGACCTTATATGGGCGAGTCAAAACGGCACCGTTTCGGTGTCGGGTCAGAGGGGAGGTTCGCATGTTTTAGTGCGGGTCGGGTATAACCCACGCACTGTTATTCAGGTTCCATTTGGTTTTTTCCCAAATTTTTGCTTTCTTTCAATTTAGTCACCTCACTTCTTTAATTTCGGAACCAAACTTTGTAACTCTCCCAATTTAGTCCCCCTAACCCCTTAAGTGTACCCCTTAGGTCTGTGATCTTTCAATTGGGTCACTGGACATTTGTAATTGGATGTTAGAATTTGTAATTGTTTTCATTTCATTCCTTATAATAGTAAAGTGAGTTTTATTGTTAATTGTTTTTTTTAATTTAGTAATTATTTAATTTTAAATGCAATTAATTTATATGTGTGATTGCATGTTTTAAATAGCATATAGTATATTTGTTAGATAACTAAATGTACCTAGATTTAATAATTAATTAGAGCCTTTACCTAGGTTTCTCTAATTAGGTAAGATAATTGTAGTAATTAAAAATATATTAAATATAAACTTTAAAGTCCTAATTTGGACGGTGTTCCATTGTTTATAATGGGGTGTTATCTCAACATGGATTTTAATGAATATATTTAATATATTACACCTAAAATTGAATATTAATTAGTTATTTAATTGACATTAAATAAGAGAACATTGTAGATAAATTAAATGCATATCGAATAGAATCTTTGAGGTTTAAATCTGGATGGTGTTCCATTGTTTACAGTGGGGTGTTATCTCAACCTTGGTCATAAAGGTGTATATTTGATATACATTTTCACTTATAAAATTGATTAAACAATTTGTTAGAGCCGTAATTAGGACTAGAACTTTAATTAATTAGAAGAATTAATTAATTAGGAATATGATTAATTTAAGGGCTTTATATATATGGAAGGTGTTCGAGTAATCGGCATTTTCTCATAAAAGCCATTAAGTTAATTAATATTCATAGTTTTAAATAACTAATTAATTAAAGCCCTTTTAGGGTCGAACTTAAAATGAACAAGACAATAATCGGACATTCATAAAAAAACCTTTTATGTTGGAAATTCATTTTTAAATATGAATAGGGGTGCAATCTTGTATTCGAATAAAATGAATTTCCTTATAAAAGGATATCCGTATTCGAAATTTAAATTTAGTTAATAATTATGGGATAAATTAAATTCAAATTATTATTCGAAATGCCAAAATGCCACGTAAAATTAAAGGTACCGATAACGGGCGTTTGTAGGGGTGCTAATCATTCCCTACACGTAACCGACTCCCGAACCCAATTTTTAAAACAGAATCTCTTGTTTGTTTTTCTGTGTCCGATCTTCCACGAAGTGATCAGTGGCGACTCCAAATGTTTTTTAAAGGATAAATAAAGAAAAATCAAATTTAATACGAAAAACCCTAAATTTTCAAGACTTAATTAAAAATGGCTAAAAACCCTAATTTTCCAAACGACCGATCGTCGGGCTATTTTTTCACACGTCCTGATTTTCAAAAAAATGGTTGCGACAGCTTGGCGACTCCGTTGGGGATTTTAAAAACTGAGATTCATGCCTAATTAATTTTACGTGGCATTTTGGCATTTAGGACAGTAATTTGAATTTAATTTTTCCTATAATTATTGGATGAATTTTCTGGAAAAATACATATAGCTTTTTCTTATGTGATATAAATTGTCATTCATGCATAAGCCTTATACCAGGGCTTTTCACCTTTAAGTGGGAGTGAGGCATGATCTTACGTAAGTTATTCAGCTCTGTGATTGGATTTTGTCCTCCTTCCGGTATACCAACCTTATACACCATGAGGTTACACCTCCGCTATAAGGGGTCGTATACTCCCGAATCGATGTCTTACTAGTCCAGTAACGATAGTTCGGGTACCAGAGTCTAGATCGCAACCCACATACTGTAATAGAAACCCATCCCACTAGAGCCAAACATGGACCTAGGACAAGGTGTTGCTGATTTAAATTTATTTCTCTGGTTATTCTTGGGTGCAAAATAAATTGTTCTCTACTTAATTTTACGCAATATAAACTACTTTTCTTGTCACAATTATTTTTGCTTACAATGTTACTTCACCATACTGACATAGTTTTTTTGTTTTGTTACATTGCATTCATGAGAGGTATCGGTTCGATAATTAGTTGAGTATGCAGTGGCCATAAGAGCTAAAGGGCCCAATAGACAATTAGGGGATAATATGTCACTAAGGACTGGATTCGAGAAGACTCATTACAAGAATGATGATAATATCTGTGGAGGTCAGGCGTCATTAATGCAAAATTGTTCCAGAATTTTTTTAATATAATGAGGTTTTGCCAAAAACCAGTTCGGTTTGAGAACCATAGGATGGGGAATATGAAGAGTCATTTTCAGAAAGATTTATGGGTTATAGTATTACAATGTTGTATCAGAAATTTTTGAACATAGTGAAATTCTGCCAGAACTAAGTTTAATTTGAGAATCAAAAGATGGGAATACGAAGAGTCATTTTCAATAAATTTTCTGAATTATAGTGTTGTTGTCATACAGTCAAATGGATCAATAGTTGTTTAGGGACGTAACTTGTTTATAAAGCCTGGTTTAGTTATTCACACTTCAGAAAGATACATGTAACGCCAGTAATAGAGAAATACGAGGTTTTGCTATATTGGTTCAATGGTCAAAGGACAAGGTTTATACAAGACTCAACAACAGTTCAGTGTTCAAGATAGGGTCAGCGGCAGTTACAGAGATAAACAAGACGCAGTATCTGGAAAAATAGTGATAACCAGAAAAAGGATAGATAACAGATAGATTGAAAGGGCATTCAAGACGAGTAAATTGAAGGGGCATTCAAGGGCCGTTGCTAACAGAAAAGAATCCAATGAAGAATGGAGAATTTTGAACTCAAAGGCGATACCCAGGTTTCACAAATGATGAAATTCACCGAAGAACACCATAATTAAGGGAATGTTGATAAAAATGAGCTGAGGAAATGGCAGAATCAGAAAACGCATTACAACAATTGAAAGACTGGTTCCTAAGTTTCAAAAATGTACCACGATGAAGGATAAAACACTAAAAGTCAAGTTGATGCAGTAATCCAGGCTATCCAGAAACAGAGTTATGAAATGATTAACTTTGGGAGCCAATTGCGGGGAGTTGCCTAGTATGTGCAGATTTTGTTCGATAAAGTTGTAAACCTGCAACAGCATTCTGATATCGACACTGAGCTAGTACAGATGATGATTCAGAGGCTAAACAAAGTGATCAACCAAAGGAGCTGGAGCTAGTGAACATATTGCCTTTGCTCTATATTTGACCTTTCAGTAGATGGTTGTTCTTCTAATGACTAGTTCTTGAAACCGATACCTCGTGCATTCATGCATTACATCATTTAAAATATTATGTAAAATAAAAACATTGCCATTTCGTTTAAAATATTGCATTACATTTTGTAATTTAAAGCTTACCCTGCTTGAGCCAGACAGGAACCTAGGTCAGGTGCTGTAAATTTAAATACGCTTCTCTAGTTATTCTCTTTGTTCAATATAGCTTGTCTTGTTGTATGCATTTAATTTAATTTTGCCTTCGATATTATTTCATGTTACTGATTTTTCTTTTGTTTTTGTTTCGTATTCCTTCGCATCATATCATCATTATATAGAGGTATTGATTCAAAGGTAGTCGTCATTAGAAGACGATCATGACGGATAAGAGGATTCATAGGCCGATAGAAAAGAGTGCAAGTATGAAGCAGTATTCTAGTTAAACAACAGAAAGAATGAAGAGTAGTTCATCCAAGTGTTACACATCAGGTTTTGTTAGTGTTGATGCTGACAAGAATAAGATGCAAGAGCTAAAAAGACAAATGACTGAGATGATGACTATGATGATGGCTATGACCAAGGAAAAGGGGCATACTGAGCTGAAAAGAGAAGTAAACAAAAAGCAATATAGGAATAAATAGTCGAGTTGGGGCACCAATATAACTCGCATCAATAAATTAACTGGAGGTATAATTGAGCTAAACCTAAGAAAGTGATGACATGCCAGAGAGAAACTCAAGGAAGAAAGAAGGATGGAAGATCTTTTAATACAATCTCGATAACATATGTAGAATTACTTCCAATATTGAGGGAGAAAATTCTTGTGGCCCTAGCCCTGTTCAAGTCTTCACCCAAGGGTTATGGTATTAGCACAGCATGTGATTACCATCAAGGAAGTTTAGATCATACTACTGAGAATTGCGAGGCTTTGAAGAGCAAGATTGAAAATCTTGTTAGAGAAGATGTGGTGAGTTTTGAAGATGGAAGGCCCAAATTTCCTAAAAGCCTAACAATTAATGAAACACCTGGAGATACAAAAGTGAAGTAAATACAAGCCCATCAGAATCAAGTAAGGGTCCAATGCAAAGTTCAAATTCTAGCGTTCCCTCAGCAAATTATCAGAAGACAGAAGATCACAAACATTATTTTGATCCAATCTCTATTTAGTATAAAGAATTGTATCCTCAATTGTTAAAGGCCCGATTGGTGTCCCCATTATTTCTTGCATCTTTGTAACTTCTTATCCAAAATGGTACGATGCCAATGCACACTGTAAATTTCATGATAGAATCCAAAGACATTCTATTGAGAATTGTCTCACCTTCAAACATCGAGTTCAAGCTCTCTTGGAATTTGGAAAGAGGAAATTTGGAACATAAAACCAGCCTTATTCAATGGATGGATATAAAACTCAAGTGACAATATTCAGAAAGAAGGACATCAGTTCGAATATGAAACTCGAATAAGAAAATTGAAGCAAGAGAGAGATGATTTGAATGAGGAGCTGAGAAATCTACAGTTCAACTATCAAGAGCATTGTTTGATGCTCAAGAATGCTGGTTTGGGTGTAACTCTGGAATAGTCGAAGGAAAGAATCAAAAAGCTGAAACGTGAAGCCAAATATTGGAAAAAGAGTTTTGAGGCAAGTGAAGGTCGAGTCAATATACTTTCATATGATCAACAGGCAATGGAGCTACAACGCAATACTTTTATGGACAATCTAAGGGTTAGTGAAGCTAAACGTGAGATGATAAAAATATACATGCGATGTATGAGGATAATGCTATCAAGCTGAATGACAGTCAAGCTAAAAACGAAGCACTAAAGAAGTAGGTAGACGAATGTCTCAAGCTTTCGCTGATGTACAGAGCGCTTGTTGATGATGTTAAGAAGGACTGTCAAGAAAGTGAAGAAAAGCGATATGCCTAGTTTCAGAGATCAAGAGTGAAGATTCGAGAAAGGGACATTGAAATGAAAGATACTATTATTCAGGAAAAAGAAGTTGCTCAACAAGTGGCAGACTTAGCCGATGTAGCAATAGCATTGAGCCAAAATATTGATCCAGCATTAGATTATGGAGGAAAGCTAACTTGGCTCTTAGAAGAAATAAGGAAGTTGAGAGTTAGAGCTCACCAGTATCTGTAGTATCTAATATCTGATTTATTGAATCCTTTTACTTCAATGAAAGTTGTTATATGATGGTCACTTTTAGAATCAATACCTCCTGCATTCATACATTCATCCATTGCATATTTATCAATATAACATTATCATGTAATGACATGGCATTAACATTCATGATCTAGAGCAGTCAGAGTTTCGACAGGAGCAATCTAGGAATTAGTGAAGTTTGGGAATTTGTTATCATGGATGGAGACATGAAAGGAATTGAACAGACTCAAGAAGGGTTACAAGAATGGATGACCAAGCATCAGCAAAATGTGAAGAACTACACTACTACACCATGTTTGATGATTTATCTCGGGACATCTAACCCAAGCACAGAGACAAGGTCTGTAAAGCCCATTATCCTAGGATCAAGACTCGAGCAGTTGAAAGACAGCTGTGCAAGACTTGAGGAAGTTATCAAGGAAAGAAAAGGTGTCGATAATCCCAAATTTGATGCAAAAGAATTCTGTTTAGTCTCTGATCTAGTCATGCCGCCTGAATTTAAAGTCCCTAATTTTGAGAAGTATGATGGTTCCAGCTGTCCTAAAATCCATTTGGCAATGTTCTGTAGAAAAATGGAAGGATATTTAGATGATGATAAATTGTTGATCCACTGCTTTCATGATAGTCTAGCTGGACCTGCTGCAGTGTGGTACAACATATTAAGTTGAGAGCATATTCGATCATGGGCTATTTGGCCAAAGCAATTTTTGGGCAAGACAATTATGTTATAGAACTGGCTATAGATCGCTATTTTTTGAAGAACATGAATGTAAAGGTCGGCGAAAGTTTTAAAGACTATGCATTGAGGTGGCGAGGATTAGCAGCCCAAGTTCAACCTCACATGACAGAGGAAGAAATATCTCTTATGTTTCATCAAACTCTTCCACCTCCTTTCTTTGAGGAAGTGCTTGCGAATTCAAGGTGCAGTTTGTAACACCCATAATATATACTCGTAGTTGAATATACATTATAGATGTTACTTAAACATGTTATTGAAAGTTTAGCTTAATTTTTTTTATCCCTATATGATTCATCGTCTAGCTGATTATTTAAACTATTATTATAATTCAATTTAATATACTACCAGTAAGTATATAGTTTACATGCCCACTAGAGATTGTTATAATTTAGAATGTCTTACTGATGTTCTATAGATTGTAGCTTGAACAGCATGCTTGACTCCTCTTCAAGTGCTCCAACTTGACCTATGTGTGAAACAATCACACGCTAAGTACGAACTTAGTGAGGCAATAATCTTATTTATCAAAACATAAAATTAAGCAATACACGTTAAACATTAATCTAGCATAGTTTCTATCTAAAGTAGTATTGTACTAACAAGGTTTTTCATGGTCAGTCAATATTCATGTGCAAATCATAATTTTTCTAACTTGGTCTAGTTTTCAATACTCCATCATTATCAAGTAACTCATATACATGGCATAGTTCATATACATGGCATATTTCATACACATGGCATAATTCACATGCAAGACATGATTTATATATATATATGACATAATTCACATACATGATAGAATTTGTATACGTATCATAATTCATATATTTCATGTAGCATCTATCATATACTTCATGTATCATGTATCATATAACATGTAACATTTGTATCATGTATCATGTATCATGTATCATATAGCATCTTTGTCATCAATTATGTCACAATATCACTGTTTCATGTATCATCATGCAGTCATTTGCATGCTCATGATCTTATCATATAACCATCTTGTATTATTATTAACGTGTCTGGCTAGAGGCCCCTGGAAACCCCGTAGCCTATCTGCACCATAGTGCCATATAGAGTACGTACTCGGGAGGACGCTCTTTGCTCCTCATATAAGGACGCTCTTTGCTCCTTATATAAACACCTCGTTAGCGCATTTTGCACTATGGGCTTGGATCCCCAGGGTGATCTTGTTTCATTTTAATCTTGTTTCATTTAATCTTTTCATTATCCATATTTCATGTATGCATAATGCATCATCATTTATGCAAACAATGATTCGTACCTGGTATTCCATCAAGCTTGCCATATTGAGCAATGTATCATATCTTTATCAATCATTCATCATCATTCATATGTATGGGCAACTCACATTCCCATAATTAATCATAATCATGAACATGTCACTTGTTTTTTATCTTTTTCTATGCATCAAGCATATGCTTCATCAATGTCGTTTACATGGTACTTACATTTACTATATCATGCATCGGATAAGAAAATAGGCAACAGAACATAATGTCATCATCAAGTAATTCAAATGGATAGTTCATACCCTAGCTTTCATAGAATATTATGTACATGTAACTTGCTTATGCTTTGTCTCAGGTATCAATCATATACTTCAAATCTTATCTCAGGTCTGATTTCATAATCAAAGCATGCACATACTTGAAATACTGGTCATAAAGGTAACCATGTATTTTACATGTCACTTAATTTGTCATGTTAAATTAACATACCAATGCACTTGTCAGATATTTTATCAATTATTGTTACTTATTTAATCAAGTCGTTATTTTTGCCATTTGCAGATACATGTTTAGTTCTCATTCAAATTATTAATATCTAAATAATTTCATATTATAATTAGATCAGGGTTGACTTATCGCAAGTCTTCCCTCTTTTCATTTATCATACATACAAACATTGCACTCACCTGAGCCTTGTATTAGGTTGCGTCACTAAGTGTTGATTCGTTCTTTTTCTTTTCTTACTGTCATCTCGAACTCTCTTGTGACTCAAATTCGCCTTTATTCATCATGTAGATAAAATAAATCACTCGTTAGATTTTAATCTAACATTTCCTTAAACATATGGCCTAATATAAAAAAATCATTTGAACATAATAAAATTCCCCAAATATTTTTCTCTCTTCCTTATACTGTCCAAAACTCATTATGGCCCCTAACGACCAATTTAAACTTCAAATAACTCCTTTGAGTTTATCAAACCAATATTCGAATACAAATTATTCCTAATTCCAATCCTGGCAGCTCGCGCTACCTTCAGTTAATCACTTCTACAGGACAGAATACATATCAGATTTCGACTTTCTTGACACCGTTAAAGTAGATTCGATAATATTTTCACCCATATAAATTAATATCCCAAATTCAACTTGTACGATTTATGGAGAATTTTCAAAGTCAATTTCCAGTGCTGATTTCGAAACAGACTATCATACTGTTTTCTGACCTTTCACCACTTAAAAATTCATATCTTTTTACTAGACGAACAAATCTTTACATCGGTATAAAAATCACCATCTAACCATTTTTGTAGAATTTATGGTCAATTTTCAAACTTACTGCCAAATCCAGTTTTCCTACACAACTTCCATAAATAACTTCAAACTTTATACTAATTTCTCCTTACTTTTCTATTTGTCAATTTGGTCCCCTTACTTGATTCAAACCACTAATGTATCACTTTCTTCATCAAATAATTATTCAAAAATAATTCCCTCTAATTTTTCGTTCTTTCCGAAATAGTCACTAAAAATGCAAAGATAAGGATTCAAGTTTCTTAACTTTGCAAATTAGCCCTCACATCAACATTACTACATGAATTCTATTATTTCAACTAAAATCAGATTTAGTCCTTCTCTGAAACCTCATTTCTGAATTGGTCACTTAACTTTGACAATTTGTCAAAATGGTCACTAACTCGATTTAACATCGGTTTTGAATTCTAACTTCAATTTCATGTCTCTAACATCATTAATAACTTAAATTCACATCAATTTCATGAAATTTAGATCTGGTCCCTCAACTTTAAAACTTGCCAAAATGGTCCTTAAACTTTTAACTTAGGGTTTTGCATCCAATCAACAATTCAAACTTACTAGATCATTAATTCAACATCACAAACCCTAAATTAGACTTGAATCCATAAACCCTAATCTTCTCCATAATAACCTAAAATTGTAGGGTTTAAATCCTAACTCAATAACATGATTTTACATCATACAAACTTGATTTCAATTTAAATTCAATCATAAAATCTCAAAACCCCAAATTTAGTCCATAAACCCTAATTTCTTCTCATACAAAATTCTCATCAATCAAGCATGTTTTCCAAAAATTATTTACACCAAAAGATAAAGCTTGATGAGTAGAACAATTTTGTAGTTCGAAAGATTACTTGAAAATCGAGTTTCGGGGCTTGAATCGAGCTTGAAATATTTTTCTCCATTTTTCTTTCTTTCTCCCCCTCATATCTCGAAATTTTAAGATGAAGAATAGTCTTCATCTTTTTATTTTCATCCAATTTTTCCACTTGTCTTGTATAAATGAATTTTAAATTCATTTAAATAGTGTAATTATTAAAATGCCCTTTACATCCAATAGCCAAGATTTAATCTCATCAAAACTCAATGGCCAAGATCAAATAAATGCTTAATTGGCCTTTAAAAATTGCCCTTAAATTTCAAAATATTTTAAAAATGTCATCCATGGAAAATGTCCAATTTGCCCTCCAACTAGTCTTTATTTACAAGTCTTGAAAATTGCCATTCCATTAAAATTGAACCAAATTGGTTCCAATCCAACCGGCCATGTACCAAAATATACTAGATTTTTATTTATGGCATTTATTCGTTCCAAATATTCAAATTTCACTCCATACAATTTCCAAATTTTCTTCCTACGAACTTTAAAGCATTATAACCATTAATATAAGCTTCGTACGAAAAATCCGAGTAACACAAAAGTGTCACTCTTGGGGGTGAACTATTCATTTACGGGGTTAACTTACATAACTTTTGGAAATTACACTTTGGTCCCTAAACTTTTCCAAAGTTTATACTTTAGCCACAAAATTTTCACTTTGGTCACTGAACTTCAATTCCCATTTCAATTTTCCTCAGATTTTTACCAAACTTTGAAAGTACCCAATTCAGCTCACTATCTATCACATGATACTTTTAAACCTTAAAAATTTCTTTTCATAAAGACTTAGACTGAATTTTCTTAACTCAGTCTATTATTTCGATAATTATTGAAAATCTTCATAGCATAAGGTTTCTCGTAGAAATACTTTATTTGAAATCCATACGAATATTTTCTACTTTTACTAAGTCCAAAATATCTATCAGAAACACTTTTATAGGACCTTCCAAGAGGACACTCGTCTTTGTATTTCCCTGACCTAAGCACGCTTAACAATTTCATTCGATCCAAATTTGGTACCTTTTATGCATCTTAATTCTTAAAACCGATATCAAGGTACCTATTTTGATTCGATTCACTCTCATACTGAATAAAACTACTTGTTTATGAAATTTACACTTTAGTCCCTAAACTTTTTCAAAGTTTATACTTTTAACCCCAAAACTTTCAAAATTTACATTTTGGTCACTAGCCAAAATTTGGGATATTACAATTCCTCCCCCTTTAAGAAAATTTGTCCTCGAATTTTCGATGCGTACCTATTCCAAACATTTACGGATATTACTTCCATATTTTCTTCTCAGCCTCTCAAGTAGCTTCTTCGACCTTTTGATTTTTCCTCGAAACTTTAGTCAATGAAATTTCTTATTCCATAATTCCATAACTAATATTTCTACTAACTCCTCTTTATGTATCAAATCTAATTGCATCTTAATTTATTCATAAGTGATGACATGTAAATAATTCAGTTAATGCCACCAAAACGTAAGTACATATACTACAGACTTTTGCTCACTTCTGAAGGTAAGACCCATTAATATACTCTTGGTCCAACTCTTTCACGTTTCCTTGAGGTATAACAGTCCGAAACTAAGTTTTCCCTTTTCGACCTGTACAAATCATCCTTTCTCAAGCTGATACTTTTCCTCTTTTTTCTCTTCTTTTAACTTTAACTGATAACATCTTGACCAAAGATCAATCTTTTTTTTACATCTAACTTCGACATTTTATATAGATAGCCAATTTATCTTAAAATTGGTCTTAAGATTCTCAGATTTCTGGCTTTGTTTTCAGCTTTTCTAACAGACAGTTCTTAGAATTTCTTATAATTCTTGTGCTATACTATAAATCAGATTTCTAGCAGTCATACTAAAATTCTCCATTCAAAATCATTTCCTTGACATATTGGCTTAACCCGCTGATCTCAAATTATTCCTTATAAACAATGTGAGTACCTTGTCAAAGTTCAAAAATTAGTGAAATAATTTCCTTATGAACTAATCACTAAATCCAATCTCTAACACCTTTCTAGGAAGTTTTCCAAATAACTCCCTCTACATTAACATTACTTCTTATATCCTTTCATTTTCAAATAAACAATCATACTTCTCTTTTGCTCTGACATTTAAGGCCTCCAACAACTTAAACATTTAAACAACAAATACTTTATTATATATACAGATATTAGAGATTAAAACCTCTTACGTATTTCTTCTTCTGATATCTAAAACAAGATTTCTTGTTTCTATACTTAAGCTTCATGCTGCACCAGTAGCTCAATTCAGGTAGAAATCGGAAAAAGTTCAAACTTCATTTCATTATTACTGCTACGGGTATCTTTATAACCCTTGTAATCCGAGACTTTTGTTCTTGTCTAGAAATATTTCTATAGAAATTTAAATTAACCGGAACAATCCTCAACTAAACACTCTTTCTTTGACTTCATTAAGGAACTAATTCCTTTTAAAAATTTAAACGTTTCTTCTTATAATCACTTCTACCTTGTGCACAAATAACCAACTTATCTAAATTACACTTCAGATTCCCGAGATGATACCTTCATATTACCTTCTAGTATTTGATCACTTAGATCATTAGAAAACCCCTTTTCCAGCAATCTACATTATTTTAATGCTTGTCATACTCATCATCTTATTTTACTGATTGTCTTTATCAAAACCTTTCTGAAAAGATACTTAACTTATCCATTACACTTTAGTCCTATCTTTATAAGGCTCGGCTGTCAACTATTCAGGTAAAATTAACCCCTAAGTTGAATTCTCTGAATACTCTTTGGTTAAGAGTTCAATACTCTTTATCGATAATAGACTTCCAATCTTGTTCAGTATATACTCGAAATATCACTTTCATCATACTTTTATTCCAGATTTCTTGTCTTCCTGATCTTTTAAACCTTATAGTTGACATCTAGTAACACTGATGTCTCCTTAAAGAAACAATCCTTCTTACTTAGTTTGTGTATAATTTAAAAACTTTTCAAAGTTTTTCTAACATTTGAGGAGTCTACACTGTAACTCTTTCCATGTTTACTTTAATTATCCTTGCAATATAGTTTACTACTTTTAGTACTCTGACTGATTCATACATAACATATTCTTTTTGAGCTTCAAATATAATCTCTTTACAGATCAATTTCTTTCTTAGTTTCTTTTCTAATCATCTTAGTAGTATCGTTGCTTAACTTTCCAATTCTAACTTATATGTACTGACAGTACAAACATCTTATAATAATATACTACTGAGTTATTTCTATCATAACTTCAATCTTTAACTTATCTTGAGTAAACTGTCAGATTACATCTGTAGCACTACTGACATTGTTATCTTCAAACGTATATATTTCTGAAGTAAAGATACTTCTTCTTATTACTCATTTGTATCCGAGTATCTTATAATTACTGTATCATCTCTTTACTATTCATGTAACTTATTCTAAACAAAAACTAACTTCTAGGCTTATTTTATTGTATCATATCCACTATGGCTCCTTTCTTGACCTCTAAGATTCACAAACTGACGAAATCCATTATCGTTTTACTTTTCTTATTCTAGTATCATTTCACCTTATACTAATGAGGAGCAGCATCAAGTCATACAATCAGCGCATCAGTAATATGACATCCTAGGGGCATGTATTTACTGATAAAAATCATATCATACTCGGTTTAACATCCAGAACTAGCTAAACCTTTGCTCTGATACCAATAAATGTAACACCCATAACATATACTCGTAGTTGAATATACATTATAGATGTTACTTAAACATGTTATTGAAAGTTTAGCTTAAATTTTTTTATCCCTATATGATTCATCGTCTAGCTGATTATTTAAACTATTATAATTCAATTTAATGCATCATATACTATCAGTAAGTATATAGTTTACATGACCACTAGAGATTGTCATAATTTAGAATGTCTTACTGATGTTCTGTAGATTGTAGCTTGAACAGCATACTTGACTCCTCTTCAAGTGCCCCAACTTGACCTACGTGTGAAACAATCACACGCTAAGTACGAACTTAGTGAGACAATAATCTTATTTATCAAAACATAAAATTAAGCAATACATGTTAAACATTAATCTAGCATAGTTTTTGTCTAAAGTAGTATTGTACTAACAAGGTTTTTCATGGTCAGTCAATATTCATGTGCAAATCATAATTTTTATAACTTGGTCTAGTTTCCAATACTCCATCATTATCAAGTAACTCATATACATGGCATATTTAAACTCATTATGGCCCCTAACGACCAATTTAAACTTCAAATAACTCCTTTGAGTTTATCAAACCAATATTCGAATACAAATTATTCCTAATTCCAATCCTGGCAGCTCGCGCTACCTTCAGTTAATCACTTCTACAGAACAGAATACATATCAGATTTTGACTTTCTTGACACCGTTAAAAACTAGATTCGATAATATTTTCACCCATATAAATTAATAACCCAAATTCAACTTGTACGATTTATGGAGAATTTTCAAAGTCAATTTCCAGTGCTGATTTCGGAACAGACTATCATACTGTTTTCTGACCTTTCACCACTTAAAAATTCATATCTTTTTACTCAGAACTTGAAACCAGTTTTTGTTTGTTGGAGGCGAAACTAATCGAACAAAACTTTACATCGGTATAAAATTCACCATCTAACCATTTTTGTAAAATTTATGGTGAATTTTCAAACTTACTGCCAAATCCAGTTTTCCTACACAACTTCCATAAATAACTTCAAACTTTATACTAATTTCTCCTTACTTTGCTATTTGTCAATTTGGTCCCCTTACTTGATTCAAACCACTAATGTATCACTTTCTTCATCAAATAATTATTCGAAAATAATTCCCTCTAATTTTTCGCTTTTTCCAAAATAGTCACTAAAAATGCAAAGATAAGGATTCAAGCTTCTTAACTTTGCAAATTAGTCCTCACATCAACATTACTACTTGAATTCTATTATTTCAACTAAAATCACATTTATTCCTTCTCTAAACCCTCATTTCTGAATTGGTCACTTAACTTCGACAATTTGTCAAAATGGTCACTAACTCGATTTAACATCGGTTCTGCATTCTAACTTCAATTTCATGTCTCTAACATCATTAATAACTTAAATTCACATCAATTTCATGAAATTCAAATCTGGTCCCTCAACTTTAAAACTTACCGAAATGGTCTTTAAACTTTTAACTTAGGGTTTTGCATCCAATCAACAATTCAAACTTACTAGATCATTAATTCAACACCACAAACCCTAAATTAGACTTTAATCCATAAACCTTAATCTTCTCCACAATAACCTAAATGTGTAGGGTTTAAATCCTAACTCAATAACATGATTTTAACATCATACAAACTTGATTTCAACTTAAATTCAATCATAGTATCATAAAATCTCAAAACCCCCAATTTAGTCCATAAACCCTAATTTTTTTCTCATACAAAATTCTCTTCAATCAAGCATGTTTTCCAAAAATTATTTGCACCAAAAGATAAAAGCTTGATGAGTAGAACAACTAGTTCGAAATATTACCTAAAAATCTAGTTTCGGGGCTTGAATCGAGCTTGGAATATTTTTCTCCATTTTTCTTTCTTTCTCCCCCTCATATTTCGAAATTTTAAGATGAAGAATGGTCTTCATCTTTTTATTTTCATCCAATTTGGCCACTTTCATCCAATGGCCAATATTTAATCTCATCAAAACTCAATGGCCAAGATCAAATCCATGTTTAATTGGCCTTTGAAAATTTCCCTTAAAATTTCGAAATATTTAAAAAATGTCATCCATGGCAAATGTCCAATTTGCCCTCCAATTTGTCATTCCATTAAAATTGAACCAAATTGGTTCCAATCCAACCGGCCATGTACCGAAATATACTAGATTTTTATTTATGGCATTTTTTCGTTCCAAATATTCGAATTTCACTCCATACAATTTCCAAATTTTCTTCCTACGAACTTTAAAGCATTATAACCATTAATATAAGCTTCGTACGAAAAATTCGAGTAACACAAAAGTGTCACTCTTGGGGGTGAACTATTCATTTACGGGGTTAACTTACATAACTTTTGGAAATTACACTTTGGTCCCTAAACTTTTCCAAAGATTATACTTTGGCCACAAAATTTTCACTTTGGTCACTGAACTTCAATTCCCATTTCAATTTTCCTCAGATTTTTACCAAACTTTGAAAGTACCCAATTCAGCTCACTATCTATCACATGATACTTTTAAACCTTAAAAATTTCTTTTCATAAAGACTTAGACTGAATTTTCTTAACTCAGTCTATTAGTCCGATAATTATTGAAAATCTTCATAGCATAAGGTTTCTCGTAGAAATACTTTAGTTGAAATCCATACGAATATTTTCTACTTTTACTAAGTCCAAAATATCTATCAGAAACACTTTTATGGGACCTTCCAAGAGGACACCCGTCTTTATATTTCCCTGACCCGAGACGCTTAACAATTTCATTCGATCCAAATTTGGTACCTTTTTATGCATCTTAATTCTTAAAACCGATATCAAGGTACCTATTTTGATTCGACTCACTCTCATGCTGAATAAAACTACTTGTTCGACAAATTTAAACTTTAGTCCCTAAACTTTTTCAAAGTTTATACTTTTAACCCCAAAACTTTCAAAATTTACATTTTGGTCACTAGCCAAAATTTGGGATATTACAATTCCTCCCCTTTAAGAAAATTTGTCCTCGAATTTTCGATGCGTACCTATTCCAAACATTTACGGATATTACTTCCTTATTTTCTTTTCAGCCTCCCAAGTGGCTTCTTCGACCTTGTGATTTTTCGTCGAAACTTTAGTCAATGAAATTTCTTATTCCTTAATTCCATAACTAATATTTCTACTAACTCCTCTTTATGTATCAAATCTAATTGCATCTTAATTTATTCATAAGTGATGACATGTAAATAATTCAGTTAATGCCACCAAAACGTAAGTACATATACTACAGACTTTTGCTCACTTTTGAAGGTAAGACCCATTAATATACTCTTGGTCCAACTCTTTCACGTTTCCTTGAGGTATAACAGTCCGAAACTAAGTTTTCCCTTTTCGACCTGTACAAATCATCCTTTCTCAAGCTGATACTTTTCCTCTTTTTTCTCTTCTTTTAACTTTAACTGATAACATCTTAACCAAAGATCAATCTTTTTTTTACATCTAACTTCGACATTTTATATAGATAGCCAATTTATCTTAAAATTGGTCTTAAGATTCTCAGATTTCTGGCTTTGTTTTCAGCTTTTCTAACAGACAGTTCTTAGAATTTCTTATAATTCTTGTGCTATACTTCAAATCAGATTTCTAGCAGTCATACTAAAATTCTCCATTCAAAATCATTTCCTTGACATATTGGCTTAACCCGCTGATCTCAAATTATTCCTTATAAACAATGTGAGTACCTTGTCAAAGTTCAAAAATCAGTGAAATAATTTCCTTATGAACTAATCACTAAATCCAATCTCTAACACCTTTCTAGGAAGTTTTCCAAATAACTCCCTCTACATTAACATTACTTCTTATATCCTTTCATTTTCAAATAAACAATCATACTTCTCTTTTGCTCTGACATTTAAGGCCCCCAACAACTTAAACATTTAAACATCAAATACTTTATTATATATATAGATATTAGAGATTAAAACCTCTTACGTATTTCTTCTTCTGATATCTAAAACAAGATTTCTTGTTTCTATACTTAAGCTTCATGCTGCACCAGTAGCTCAATTCAGGTAGAAATCGGAAAAAGTTCAAACTTCATTTCATTATTACTGCTATGGGTATCTTTATAACCCTTGTAATCCGAGACTCTTATTCTTTTCTAGAAATATTTCTATTGAAATTTCAATTAACCGGAACAATCCTCAACTAAACACTCTTCCTTTGACTTCATTAAGGAACTAATTCCTTTTAAAAATTTAAACGTTTCTTCTTATAATCACTTCTACCTTGTGCACAAATAACCAACTTATCTAAATTACACTTCAGATTCCCGAGATGATACTTTCATATTACCTTCTAGTATTTGATCACTTAGATCATTAGAAAACCCTTTTTCCAGCAATCTACATTATTTTAATGCTTGTCATACTCATCATCTTATTTTTCTGATTGTCTTTATCAAAACCTTTCTGAAAAGATATCTTAACTTATCCATTACATTTTAGTCCTATCTTTATAAGGCTCTGCTGTCAACTATTCAGGTAAAATTAACCCCTAAGTTGAATTCTCTGAATACTCTTTGGTTAAGAGTTCAATACTCTTTATCGATAATAGACTTCCAATCTTGTTCAGTATATACTCGAAATATCACTTTCATCATACTTTTATTCCAGATTTCTTGTCTTCCTGATCTTTTACACCTTATAGTTGACATCTAGTAACACTGATGTCTCCTTAAAGAAACAATCCTTCTTACTTAGTTTGTGTCTAATTTAAAAACTTTTCAAAGTTTTTCTAACATTTGAGGAGTCTACACTGTAACTTTTTCCATGTTTGCTTTAATTATCCTTGCAATATAGTTTACTACTTTTAGTACTCTGACTAATTCATACATAACATCTTCTTTTTGAACTTCAAATATAATCTCTTTACAGATCAATTTCTTTCTTAGTTTCTTTTCTAATCATCTCAGTAGTATCGTTGCTTAACTTTCCAATTATACCTTATCTGTACTGACAGTACAAACATCTTATAATAATATACTACTGAGTTATTTCTATCATAACTTCAATCTTTAACTTATCTTGAGTAAACTGTCAGATTACATCTGTAGCACTACTGACATTGTTATCTTCAAACGTATATATTTCTAAAGTAAAGATACTTCTTCTTATTACTCATTCGTATCCGAGTATCTTATAATTAATGTATCATCTCTTTACTATTCATGTAACTTATTCTAAACAAAAACTAACTTATAGGCTTATTTTATTGTATCATATCCACTATGGCTCCTTTCTTGACCTCTAACATTCGCAAACTGACGAAATCCATTATCGTTTTACTTTTCTTATTCTAGTATCATTTCACCTTATACTAATGAGGAGCGGCATCAAGTCATACAATCAGTGCATCAGTAATATGACATCCTAGGGGCATGTATTTACTGATAAAAATCATATCATACTCGGTTTAACATCCAGAACCAGCTAAACCTTTGCTCCGTTACCAATAAATGTAACACCCATAACATATACTCGTAGTTGAATATACATTATAGATGTTACTTAAACATGTTATTTAAAGTTTAGCTTAAATTTTGTTATCCCTATATGATTCATCGTCTAGCTGATTATTTAAACTATTATAATTCAATTTAATGCATCATATACTATCAGTAAGTATATAGTTTACATGACCCTAGAGATTGTCATAATTTAGAATGTCTTACTGATGTTCTGTAGATTGTAGCTTGAACAGCATACTTGACTCCTCTTCAAGTGCCCCAACTTGACCTACGTGTGAAACAATCACACGCTAAGTACGAACTTAGTGAGACAATAATCTTATTTATCAAAACATAAAATTAAGTAATACATGTTAAACATTAATCTAGCATAGTTTTTGTCTAAAGTAGTATTGTACTAACAAGGTTTTTCATGGTCAGTCAATATTCATGTGCAAATCATAATTTTTATAACTTGGTCTAGTTTCCAATACTCCATCATTATCAAGTAACTCATATACATGGCATAGTTCATATACATGGCATATTTAAACTCATTATGGCCCCTAACGACCAATTTAAACTTCAAATAACTCCTTTGAGTTTATCAAACCAATATTCGAATACAAATTATTCCTAATTCCAATCCTGGCAGCTCGCGCTACCTTCAGTTAATCACTTCTACAGAACATAATACATATCAGATTTCGACTTTCTTGAGACCGTTAAAAACTAGATTCGATAATATTTTCACCCATATAAATTAATATCCCAAATTCAACTTGTACGATTTATGGAGAATTTTCAAAGTCAATTTCCAGTGCTGATTTCGGAACAGACTATCATACTGTTTTCTGACCTTTCACCACTTAAAAATTCATATCTTTTTACTCAGAACTTGAAACCAGTTTTTGTTTGTTGGAGGCGAAACTAATCGAACAAATCTTTACATCGGTATAAAATTCACCATCTAACCATTTTTGTAAAATTTATGGTGAATTTTCAAACTTACTGCCAAATCCAGTTTTCCTACACAACTTCCATAAATAACTTCAAACTTTATACTAATTTCTCCTTACTTTGCTATTTGTCAATTTGGTCCCCTTACTTGATTCAAACAACTAATGTATCACTTTCTTCATCAAATAATTATTCGAAAATAATTCCCTCTAATTTTTCGCTTTTTCCAAAATAGTCACTAAAAATGCAAAGATAAGGATTCAAGCTTCTTAACTTTGCAAATTAGTCCTCACATCAACATTACTACTTGAATTCTATTATTTCAACTAAAATCACATTTATTCCTTCTCTAAACCCTCATTTCTGAATTGGTCACTTAACTTCGACAATTTGTCAAAATGGTCACTAACTCGATTTAACATCGGTTCTGCATTCTAACTTCAATTTCATGTCTCTAACATCATTAATAACTTAAATTCACATCAATTTCATGAAATTCAGATCTGGTCCCTCAACTTTAAAACTTACCGAAATGGTCCTTAAACTTTTAACTTAGGGTTTTGCATCCAATCAACAATTCAAACTTACTAGATCATTAATTCAACACCACAAACCCTAAATTAGACTTTAATCCATAAACCTTAATCTTCTCCACAATAACCTAAATGTGTAGGGTTTAAATCCTAACTCAATAACATGATTTTAACATCATACAAACTTGATTTCAACTTAAATTCAATCATAGTATCATAAAATCTTAAACCCCCCCAATTTAGTCCATAAACCCTAATTTTTTTTCTCATAAAAATTCTCTTCAATCAAGCATGTTTTCCAAAAATTATTTACACCAAAAGATAAAAGCTTGATGAGTAGAACAACTAGTTCGAAATATTACCTAAAAATCGAGTTTCGGGGCTTGAATCAACTTGGAATATTTTTCTCCATTTTTCTTTCTTTCTCCCCCTCATATTTCGAAATTTTAATATGAAGAATGGTCTTCATCTTTTTATTTTCATCCAATTTGGCCACTTTCATCCAATGGCCAATATTTAATCTCATTAAAACTCAATGGACAAGATCAAATCCATGTTTAATTGGCCTTTGAAAATTTCCCTTAAAATTTCGAAATATTTAAAAAATGCCATCCATGGCAAATGTCCAATTTGCCCTCCAATTTGTCATTCCATTAAAATTGAACCAAATTGGTTCCAATCCAACCGGCCATGTCCCAAAATATACTAGATTTTTATTTATGGCATTTATTCGTTCCAAATATTCTAATTTCACTCCATACAATTTCCAAATTTTCTTCCTACGAACTTTAAAGCATTATAACCATTAATATAAGCTTCGTACGAAAAATCCGAGTAACACAAAAGTGTCACTCTTGGGGGTGAACTATTCATTTATGGGGTTAACTTACATAACTTTTGGAAATTACATTTTGGTCCCTATACTTTTCCAAAGTTTATACTTAGGCCACAAAATTTTCAAAATTTTCACTTTGGTCACTGGACTTTAATTCCCATTTCAATTTTCCTCAGATTTTTACCAAACTTTGAAAGTACCCAATTCAGCTCACTATCTATCACATGATACTTTTAAACCTTAAAAATTTCTTTTCATAAAGACTTAGACTGAATTTTCTTAACTCAGTCTATTATTCCGATAATTATTGAAAATCTTCATAGCATAAGGTTTCTCATAGAAATCCTTTATTTGAAATCCATACGAATATTTTCTACTTTTACTAAGTCCAAAATATCTATTAGAAACACTAGATAAGAATTTTTCTTAAATTGGTCTTAAAATTCTCATTTTGGCTTTGTTTTAAATTTTTTAACAGTTCTTAGAATTTCTTATAATTTTGTGCTATACTTAAAACAAATTTTTAGCACCTACTAAAATTTCCATTCAAAATTTTCCCCTTTACATATTGGCTTAACCCGATCTCAAATTATTCCTTATAAACAATGTAGTACCTTGTCAAAGTTCCAAAAAAACGGAAATAATTTCCATGAACTAATCACTAAACCCAAACTCTAAAACCAGGAAGTTTTTCCCAAAAAACTCCCCCTACATTAACATTTTTTCCCTTTTATCCTTTCATTTTCAAATAAACAATCATACTTCTTTTTTTGCTCCCCATTTAAGGCCCCAAAAAACAAAAATTTAAACATCAAAAACTTTATTTTATAAAATATTAGAAATTAAAACCTTTTTTATTTTTCTTCTTTAATTATTTAAAAAAAAAGATTTCTTGTTTCTATTTAATTCTTTTTGATAAAATTTAAATTGGGGGAGAAAAAAAAAAAGTTCAAACTTCCCTTTCATTATTAAATTTCATGGGGGATCTTTATAAACCCCCTTTTAAGGAATTTTTTAAAAATATTTTTTTGAAATTTTAAATTCCCTTAAACCTAATAAAAATTTTTTTTAAAACCCTTAAAACCAATTTTTAAAAAATTTTAAATTCTTTTATAAAACCTTTACCTTGTGCAAAATAAAAAACATCAAATTTAAATTGATTCCCCGATAAAACTTTCATATTACCTTCAGTATTTGATCACTTAGATAAAGAAAACCCCTTTTTCCGCAATCTACATTATTTTAATGTTTTTCTACTCATCATCTTATTTTTTGTTTTAAAAAAAACCCTTTCCAAAAAGATATCTTAACTTATCCATTACATTTTAGCCCCATCTTTATAAGGTCCCAACTATTCAGAAAAATTTAAACCCCCTAAGTTGAATTCTCCGAATACTTTTTTAATTTAAAGAGTTCAATACTCTTTATGATAATAGACTTCCAATCTTGTTAAAGATATATTAAAATATCACTTTCATCATATTTTTATTCCAGATTTCTTGTCCCCCCGTTTTTTTTACACCTTATAGTTACATCTAGTAAACCGATGTCCCTTGAAACAACCCCTTCTTACTTAGTTTGTGTCTAATTTAAAACTTTTCAAAGTTTTCTAACTTTTAAAGTCTCCCTTTGTAACTTTTCCATTTTTGCTTTAATTATCCTTGCAATATAGTTTACTACTTTTAGTACTCGACTAATTCATACATAACATCTTCTTTTGAACTTAAATAAAATTTTAAAAGGATCAATTTCTTTTTTAGTTTTTTTTCAAATAATTAAAACGTTGTTAATTTTTTCCAATTATCCCTTTTTAAACCCGGGAAAAACATTTTATAATAATATATTTAAAAAGTTATTTCTATCATAACTTCAATCTTTAACTTTTTTTGATAACCCTTAATTAAATAAAAGGCACTCCAAACATTTTTATCTTAAATAATTTTAAAGAAAAAGATACTTCTTCTTATTACTCATTCGTATCCGAGTATTTTTAAATTAATGTATCATCTCTTTACTATTCATGTAACTTATTCTAAACAAAAACTAACTTATAGGCTTTTTTTATTGTATCATATCCACTAGGGCCCCTTTCTTGACCCCCCAACTTCGGGCCCGAAAAACCCAAATTTCCCGTTTTTTTTTCTTATTCTATTTAATTTCACCTTATACTAAGGGAAAGCGATCAAGTCATACAACTTGCATCGAAATGACACCCGGGGGCATGTTTTTTGGGAAAAAAATTATATCTTACTGGGTTTAACACCCGAACCCCTAAACCTTTGTTAAATTAAATAAATGTAACACCCATAACATATCCCAAAGTTGAAATACATTATGATGTTTTTAAAAGGTGTTATTTAAATTTTTAGTTTAAATTTTGTTACCCCTTTTGATTCACGTCTACCCGATTATTTAAACTATTATAATTAAATTTTAAATTGCATCATATACTATGGGTAATATTTTTAAACAGCCCTAGAGATTGTTAATTTAGAATGTCTCGATGTTTTTAGTTGTAGCGGCAAGTCCCCGGTTTTCTTAAAATTGCTCCCCCCGTTTTTACGGGGTAAAAACAACGCGCAAATCTTTAGTAAAATAATCTTTTTTATAAAAACATAAAATTGTAATACATTTTAAACATTAATCTGGCATAGTTTTTGTAAAAAGTAGTATTGTACAAAAAGGTTTTTCCCGGGGTCACCCAATATTCATGCCAAATCATAATTTTTATAACTTGGTCTAGTTTCCAATATCCATCATTATCAAGAATCATATACATGGCATAGTTCAATACATGGCATTTAAAAATCATTATTTTAAAAATTTAAACTTCAAATAACCCCTTTAGTTTTCCAAAACCCAAAATTCGAATACAAATTATTCCTAATTTTAATCACAGCCTTTCCCGCTTAATCACTTTCTGGAAAAATAATACATATCGATTTCACTTTCTTGAGACCGTTAAAACTAGATTCGATAATTTTTTTCCCCATAAATTAATATCCCAAATTCAACTTTTCGATTTATGAGAATTTTCAAAGTCAATTTCCAAAATCTTTTGGGGAAACTATCATCTTTTTTCGACCTTTCACCATTAAAAAATTTATAAACTTTTTTTCGAATTAAACCAGTTTTTTTTTTTTGGAGGGAAACTAAAAGAAAAATCTTTACATCAAAAAAAAAATTCAATTTTAACCATTTTTGTAAAATTTATGGGAATTTTCAAACTTCCGCCAAACCCGTTTTTCCCACACAACTTATAAATAACTTAAACTTTATACTAATTTCTCCTTACTTTGCTATTTGTCAATTTGGTCCCCTTTTTGATTCAAAAAAACAATTATCACTTTTTCCCTCAAATAATTATTAAAATAATTCCTCTAATTTTTCCTTTTTTCCCAAAAAAGTCACTAAAAAAGCAAAAATAAAGGGTTCAAGCTTCTTAACTTTGAAAATTAAAAACCCCACATCAAATTACTACTTGAATTCTATTATTTCAACTAAAATCCCTTTATTCCTTCTCAAACCCCTTTCCGAATTGGTCAAACCCTTCGACAATTTGTCAAAATGGTCCCCTTCTTTTGATTTTTCATCGGGTTTCGTTTTTTTCAATTTCATGTCTCAACATCATTAATAAATTTTAAAATTACACAACCCTGAAAATTTAGTTTGGTCCCCCAACTTTAAAAATTAAAAATGGTCCTTTAAAATTTTAACTTGGGTTTTGATCCAATCAACATTCCCAAAATTATAGATCATTTAAATTTAACACCCAAAAACCCAAATTAGACCAAAACCATAAACCTTAATCTTCTCCCCAAAAAACCTAAATTTCTTGGGGGTTTAAAACCCAACTTTAAAAACATATTTTAAATCCCAAAAATTTATTTCAAATTAAATTCAATCATAGATCAAAAATCTTAAACCCCAATTTAGTCCATAAACCCCAATTTTTTTCCTTAAAAATTCTCTTAAACAAGCATGTTTTTTCCCAAAAAATTTTTTTACACCCCAAAAGATAAAAGCTTGATTAGTAGAACAACTAGTTCGAAATATTACCTAAAAATCGAGTTTCGCTTGAATCAACTGGAATATTTTTCTCCATTTTTCTTTCTTTCTCCCCCATTTAAATTTTAATACTAAGAATGGTCTTCATCTTTTTATTTTCATCCAATCTGCCACTTTCTAATTCAATGGCCAATATTTAATCTCATTAAAACTCAATGGACAAGACTTCAAATCCATGTTTAATTGCTTTTGAAAATTTCCTTAAAATTTCAAATATTTAAAAAATGCCATCCATGGCAAATGTCCAATTTGCCCTCCAATTTGTTTCAATCATTCCATTAAAATTGAACCAAATTGGTTCCAATCCAACCGGCCATGTCCTGTAAATATACTAGATTTTTATTTATGGCATTTATTCGCCCAATATTCTAATTTCACTCCATACAATTTCCAAATTTTCTTCCTACTTCTAACTTTTAAAGCATTATAACCATTAATATAAGCTTCGTGATTAAAAAAATCCGAGTAACACAAAAGTAACACTTGGGTGAACTATTCATTTATGGGGTTAACTTACATACAACTTTTGGAAATTACATTTTGGTCCCTATACTTTCCAAAGTTTATACTTAGGCCACAAAATTTTCAAAATTTTCACTTTGGTCAATCGGACTTTAATTCCCATTTCCCAATTTTCCTCAGATTTTTACCAAACTTTGAAAGTACCCAATTCAGCTCACTATCTATCACATATACTTTTTTAAACCTTAAAAATTTCTTTTCATAAAGACTTAGACTCGAATTTTCTTAACTCGCCATTATTCCGATAATTATCCAAGAAAGAAGATCAAGTCAAGAAAGAAGATCAAGTCAAGAAAGAAGATCAAGTCAAGAAAGAAGATCAAGTCAAGAAAGAAGATCAAGTCAAGAAAGAAGATCAAGTCAAGAAAGAAGATCAAGTCAAGAAAGAAGATCAAGTCAAGAAAGAAGATCAAGTCAAGAAAGAAGATCAAGTCAAGAAAGAAGATCAAGTCAAGAAAGAAGATCAAGTCAAGAAAGAAGATCAAGTCAAGAAAGAAGATCAAGTCAAGAAAGAAGATCAAGTCAAGAAAGAAGATCAAGTCAAGAAAGAAGATCAAGTCAAGAAAGAAGATCAAGTCAAGAAAGAAGATCAAGTCAAGAAAGAAGATCAAGTCAAGAA
Organism: Hibiscus mutabilis; assembly: GCA_019671005.1. Lineage (NCBI taxonomy): Eukaryota > Viridiplantae > Streptophyta > Magnoliopsida > Malvales > Malvaceae > Hibiscus > Hibiscus mutabilis. Next base: position 26,557,846 of record CM033733.1, on the reverse strand, counting down.
AGAAGATCAAGTCAAGAAAGAAGATCAAGTCAAGAAAGAAGATCAAGTCAAGAAAGAAGATCAAGTCAAGAAAGAAGATCAAGTCAAGAAAGAAGATCAAGTCAAGAAAGAAGATCAAGTCAAGAAAGAAGATCAAGTCAAGAAAGAAGATCAAGTCAAGAAAGAAGATCAAGTCAAGAAAGAAGATCAAGTCAAGAAAGAAGATCAAGTCAAGAAAGAAGATCAAGTCAAGAAAGAAGATCAAGTCAAGAAAGAAGATCAAGTCAAGAAAGAAGATCAAGTCAAGAAAGAAGATCAAGTCAAGAAAGAAGATCAAGTCAAGAAAGAAGATCAAGTCAAGAAAGAAGATCAAGTCAAGAAAGAAGATCAAGTCAAGAAAGAAGATCAAGTCAAGAAAGAAGATCAAGTCAAGAAAGAAGATCAAGTCAAGAAAGAAGATCAAGTCAAGAAAGAAGATCAAGTCAAGAAAGAAGATCAAGTCAAGAAAGAAGATCAAGTCAAGAAAGAAGATCAAGTCAAGAAAGAAGATCAAGTCAAGAAAGAAGATCAAGTCAAGAAAGAAGATCAAGTCAAGAAAGAAGATCAAGTCAAGAAAGAAGATCAAGTCAAGAAAGAAGATCAAGTCAAGAAAGAAGATCAAGTCAAGAAAGAAGATCAAGTCAAGAAAGAAGATCAAGTCAAGAAAGAAGATCAAGTCAAGAAAGAAGATCAAGTCAAGAAAGAAGATCAAGTCAAGAAAGAAGATCAAGTCAAGAAAGAAGATCAAGTCAAGAAAGAAGATCAAGTCAAGAAAGAAGATCAAGTCAAGAAAGAAGATCAAGTCAAGAAAGAAGATCAAGTCAAGAAAGAAGATCAAGTCAAGAAAGAAGATCAAGTCAAGAAAGAAGATCAAGTCAAGAAAGAAGATCAAGTCAAGAAAGAAGATCAAGTCAAGAAAGAAGATCAAGTCAAGAAAGAAGATCAAGTCAAGAAAGAAGATCAAGTCAAGAAAGAAGATCAAGTCAAGAAAGAAGATCAAGTCAAGAAAGAAGATCAAGTCAAGAAAGAAGATCAAGTCAAGAAAGAAGATCAAGTCAAGAAAGAAGATCAAGTCAAGAAAGAAGATCAAGTCAAGAAAGAAGATCAAGTCAAGAAAGAAGATCAAGTCAAGAAAGAAGATCAAGTCAAGAAAGAAGATCAAGTCAAGAAAGAAGATCAAGTCAAGAAAGAAGATCAAGTCAAGAAAGAAGATCAAGTCAAGAAAGAAGATCAAGTCAAGAAAGAAGATCAAGTCAAGAAAGAAGATCAAGTCAAGAAAGAAGATCAAGTCAAGAAAGAAGATCAAGTCAAGAAAGAAGATCAAGTCAAGAAAGAAGATCAAGTCAAGAAAGAAGATCAAGTCAAGAAAGAAGATCAAGTCAAGAAAGAAGATCAAGTCAAGAAAGAAGATCAAGTCAAGAAAGAAGATCAAGTCAAGAAAGAAGATCAAGTCAAGAAAGAAGATCAAGTCAAGAAAGAAGATCAAGTCAAGAAAGAAGATCAAGTCAAGAAAGAAGATCAAGTCAAGAAAGAAGATCAAGTCAAGAAAGAAGATCAAGTCAAGAAAGAAGATCAAGTCAAGAAAGAAGATCAAGTCAAGAAAGAAGATCAAGTCAAGAAAGAAGATCAAGTCAAGAAAGAAGATCAAGTCAAGAAAGAAGATCAAGTCAAGAAAGAAGATCAAGTCAAGAAAGAAGATCAAGTCAAGAAAGAAGATCAAGTCAAGAAAGAAGATCAAGTCAAGAAAGAAGATCAAGTCAAGAAAGAAGATCAAGTCAAGAAAGAAGATCAAGTCAAGAAAGAAGATCAAGTCAAGAAAGAAGATCAAGTCAAGAAAGAAGATCAAGTCAAGAAAGAAGATCAAGTCAAGAAAGAAGATCAAGTCAAGAAAGAAGATCAAGTCAAGAAAGAAGATCAAGTCAAGAAAGAAGATCAAGTCAAGAAAGAAGATCAAGTCAAGAAAGAAGATCAAGTCAAGAAAGAAGATCAAGTCAAGAAAGAAGATCAAGTCAAGAAAGAAGATCAAGTCAAGAAAGAAGATCAAGTCAAGAAAGAAGATCAAGTCAAGAAAGAAGATCAAGTCAAGAAAGAAGATCAAGTCAAGAAAGAAGATCAAGTCAAGAAAGAAGATCAAGTCAAGAAAGAAGATCAAGTCAAGAAAGAAGATCAAGTCAAGAAAGAAGATCAAGTCAAGAAAGAAGATCAAGTCAAGAAAGAAGATCAAGTCAAGAAAGAAGATCAAGTCAAGAAAGAAGATCAAGTCAAGAAAGAAGATCAAGTCAAGAAAGAAGATCAAGTCAAGAAAGAAGATCAAGTCAAGAAAGAAGATCAAGTCAAGAAAGAAGATCAAGTCAAGAAAGAAGATCAAGTCAAGAAAGAAGATCAAGTCAAGAAAGAAGATCAAGTCAAGAAAGAAGATCAAGTCAAGAAAGAAGATCAAGTCAAGAAAGAAGATCAAGTCAAGAAAGAAGATCAAGTCAAGAAAGAAGATCAAGTCAAGAAAGAAGATCAAGTCAAGAAAGAAGATCAAGTCAAGAAAGAAGATCAAGTCAAGAAAGAAGATCAAGTCAAGAAAGAAGATCAAGTCAAGAAAGAAGATCAAGTCAAGAAAGAAGATCAAGTCAAGAAAGAAGATCAAGTCAAGAAAGAAGATCAAGTCAAGAAAGAAGATCAAGTCAAGAAAGAAGATCAAGTCAAGAAAGAAGATCAAGTCAAGAAAGAAGATCAAGTCAAGAAAGAAGATCAAGTCAAGAAAGAAGATCAAGTCAAGAAAGAAGATCAAGTCAAGAAAGAAGATCAAGTCAAGAAAGAAGATCAAGTCAAGAAAGAAGATCAAGTCAAGAAAGAAGATCAAGTCAAGAAAGAAGATCAAGTCAAGAAAGAAGATCAAGTCAAGAAAGAAGATCAAGTCAAGAAAGAAGATCAAGTCAAGAAAGAAGATCAAGTCAAGAAAGAAGATCAAGTCAAGAAAGAAGATCAAGTCAAGAAAGAAGATCAAGTCAAGAAAGAAGATCAAGTCAAGAAAGAAGATCAAGTCAAGAAAGAAGATCAAGTCAAGAAAGAAGATCAAGTCAAGAAAGAAGATCAAGTCAAGAAAGAAGATCAAGTCAAGAAAGAAGATCAAGTCAAGAAAGAAGATCAAGTCAAGAAAGAAGATCAAGTCAAGAAAGAAGATCAAGTCAAGAAAGAAGATCAAGTCAAGAAAGAAGATCAAGTCAAGAAAGAAGATCAAGTCAAGAAAGAAGATCAAGTCAAGAAAGAAGATCAAGTCAAGAAAGAAGATCAAGTCAAGAAAGAAGATCAAGTCAAGAAAGAAGATCAAGTCAAGAAAGAAGATCAAGTCAAGAAAGAAGATCAAGTCAAGAAAGAAGATCAAGTCAAGAAAGAAGATCAAGTCAAGAAAGAAGATCAAGTCAAGAAAGAAGATCAAGTCAAGAAAGAAGATCAAGTCAAGAAAGAAGATCAAGTCAAGAAAGAAGATCAAGTCAAGAAAGAAGATCAAGTCAAGAAAGAAGATCAAGTCAAGAAAGAAGATCAAGTCAAGAAAGAAGATCAAGTCAAGAAAGAAGATCAAGTCAAGAAAGAAGATCAAGTCAAGAAAGAAGATCAAGTCAAGAAAGAAGATCAAGTCAAGAAAGAAGATCAAGTCAAGAAAGAAGATCAAGTCAAGAAAGAAGATCAAGCCAAGAAAGAAGATCAATCAAATAAAGATTCAAGGAAAATAATTTTATTGTTGTAACTAAAGCAAGAGGCAAAGAAGATTAGAGCTCATCCGAGTGGTCCTCAATTGTCACAATTCATACATAGTCAGGCATCTATAGGATAGAAGCATACTAATTCATGCAAAGCATTTTTGTACATTTTTGTAGGAATTTACAAGAATCAGCAAAGAATAGACAAAGATTTCAATCTATAACTTCAGATTAGAGAAGTAGAACCAGCAAAGATTAGCAAAGAATTCAATCATATTTTTGAAGCAAAGATATTAATCTGTTTGAAGAGGCAGATCCCAGCAAAAGATTTTATTCTGTTTGAAGAGGCGGATCATAGCAAAGATTTTAATCCGTTTGAAGAGGCGGATTTCAGCAAAGATTTCAATCTGTTTAAAGAGGCATAATTCAGTAAAGATTTCAATCCGCTTAAAGAAGTAGATCTCTGACAGATTTTAATACATTTGAAGAGGCGGATCTCAAAAGACTTCAATCCGTTTGAAGAGGCGGATCTCAGCAAAGATTTCAATCTGCTTGAAGAGGCAGATCTAAGCAAAGATTTTAATTCGTTTAAAGAGGCGGATCCCAGCAAGGATTTCAATTCGTTTACAGAGGCAACCTCAGCAAAGATTTCAATCTGTTTACAGAGGCGGATCTCAGCAAAGATTTCAATCCATTTGTAGAGGTGGATTTCAGCAAAGATTCTAATTGTTTGCACAGGAAAGGAAGTGCAATGCAATTCTAAATCCTTCGGGTCATCAGTAAGTCCTTCAGGCATGATGTTAAATCTTTCGGGTCATCAATAAGTCCTTCGGGCATGATGGCAAGTCCTTCGGGCCATCACCTTTGGGAGTGATGTAATTGTTTGCATAGGAAAGGAAGTGCAATGCAATTCTAAATCCTTTAGGTCATCAGTAAGTCCTTCGGGCATGATGTTAAATCCTTCAGGTCGTTAGTAAGTCCTTCGGGCATGATGCTAAGTCTTTCGGGCCATCACCTTCGACAGTGATGTAATTGTTTGCATAGGAAAGGAAGTGCAATGCAATTCTAAATCCTTCGGGTCATCAATAAGTCCTTTGAGCATGATGTTAAATCCTTCGGGTCATCAGTAAGTCCTTCGGGCATGATGTTAAGTCCTTCGGGCCATCACCTTCGCGAGTGATGTAATTGTGTGCACAGGAAATGAAGTGCATTACAATTCTAAATCTTTCGGGTCATCAGTAAGTCCTTCGGGTCGATGATTTTGCAAATGATAAGAACTTTCCAAATGTCGTCGCAATAAGATGGCAGGGCATGATCAGCAGAAATATTAATCCTTTGGGCCCTCAATTTCAAAAAAAGAGAAAAAGAAAAAGACAAGAAAAAAGAAGAAAAAGAAGAGAGAAAAAACAAAAAAAAAGAGAGAAAAAAGAAAAGAGAAAAAGAAAAGAGAAGGAAAAAGAACAAGAAAAAGAAAAAGAAAAAGAAAAAGGGAAAAGAAAAAGAAAAAGAAAAAGTGAAAAGGAAAATGGCAAAAAGGGAGGAAGAAAGAAAAAAGGAAAAAAAGGAAAAAAGAATGAAAAGAGAAAAAAAAATAAGAAGAAAAAAAGAAAAGAAATAGAGGAAAAAGAAAGAAAAAGAAGGAAGGGAAAAAAGAGAAAAAGAAAGAAGAAGAAGAAGAAGAAGAAGAAAACAACAAAAAGGGATTCAAGTTGCCGAATTGGAAAGCAAGATAGACCAAATTCAAGCTCAAATGAGGAAGATTCGCATAGAAGGAGGAAGTTGATCAACAGAAGAAGAGAAAAACAGAGGATTTCATGCGCGCTTTAGATTGAAAGATCGAGATATCTTAGGCAGAATAAGCAATGACACCAAAGATCTCAGTGCTTTAAGCAAGAATTGGGGATGTTACATATTGCTTTAGGTTGAATTCTTATTAATCAATGATAGTTTCTTGTGCCAGATTTAGTTTTCCCCAGAAAAGGAGATGAATCAACATTCCTAGCAAAGAATGAAGAGCTCGTAATCGGAAGAGATAGAGTTCCTAATGGGAAGAGTTCACACAGCAAAGAATGAAGAACTCCTAATGCGAAAAGTTTGCTTGACAAAGACGGAATTTGCAACGAGGAGAATTTTCCCAACAAAAAAATCCAGAGCTCCTAATAAGAATAACTCGTTTGTTCGATACCCTTGCAGAAAGGTGGATTGTTTGACGGAGGGATAAAGAATTTCAACTACAAATCTCAGCAGATGAATAATGACAAGAGTAATTTCAGACCTTGGAAGATGAAGAATTTCATAATAAGAAGAACAACTTCAGATTCCATAGTTCAATAGAGGGGTGAAGAATTTCATAATAAGAAGAACAGCTTCAGACCTCAAGAGATGAAGAATGTCAAGAGTAATTCTGAGCCTTGGAAGATGAAGAATTTCATAATAAGAGGAACAGCTTCAGAAGTTTGAAGAATTTCATAATAAGAAGAACAGCTTCAAACTTTAGCATTGTTCATAATGAAAGATCTACCTTTTAGAGGATGACCAAGAGGTCTGGGCAAAATCCGTGTATTTTCAGTCTTTGCTCTATCCCTGTTCCACAACAATGAGCAAAGAGGGGCAGCTGTCATACCCGAATTTTGACCAGGCGAGTAAATAAATAAATAAATAAATAGATAAATAAATAAATAATAGAAATAAATATAGTATTATAATAGCCTATAAATAAATATTAAACAGTCCATAAATAAATGCCCATTTTAAATGTCCAAATTACATTCTAAAAAATCCCAAAGCCTAGATACAAATTCCCAAGGCCCAAATATTGATTTATGAATTTATTTAATAGGATTAGATTGAAAAATATGATGCCGATGATAATGAAAGATTCGAGCTTTGAGGAAACAAGGCTGCTGAAAAGAGAATTTACAGTAGTGTATTTTGGGCTTCTACTTTTGAATCTTGATGAAAATCAAGATTAGTTTGATGTTTGTTTATTGTGAATTTAACGGATACAAAGCTGCTGATTTTCTCTTAGTTATTCTTGTTATGTTGAACTTGTTGCTATGTTTTTGATTAATTACTGTAGTTGTTAATGTTTTTATTGTGTCTAACTTGTTACTGAAATTTGAACTTGCTTCCGTATTTCTTCTTACCGATTAATGAGTTTTTCTAAGTTGGTTAAAGCATGCATCTAATGAAATGTAATTTTGAACATATTGATTGGTATGATATATGCAAGTCAATTGTTGCAGCTTTTTATCTTTTCATATATGTATTTCTAGTTGGTCTTCTAGACAACTAGAATGGTAATACCTTGTTTGATTCTTTCTTTTTTATTGGCAATGCTTAATATTATTAGTTGTTTGATTAATGAATAATTAACTGTTAATTTTTCCTACAACGTTTCCATGGTCGTTTTTAATAGAAATTAACTAAATTATTATTTAACCATAATAGTCAACTGCTTGAACATTTTAAAACAACTCGAAGTTCAACAATTCAACTTAACATATCAAAATCCAAAATCGCTTATAATTAACTAGAGTGTTAAATTGTGACATGAAATTGAAAAAAATATGAATTTGAAAATTTGATATTATTCGTTTAAACCCAAGCATGATTTAATCATAATAATCAATAATTTACATGCGTCTATTTTGAATAGAATTGAGCCTAAATTGGTATAGACTCAGAAGCATAAACATTTTGAAAGCTTGAATTTATTTCTCTTTCATTTTTTTAAATTAAAAATTGTGATGAAATCATTTCAGGTCTGGTCCATATTTAAATTTTGGGTCGGTTCCGGTGAAAGCCCTAAAATTTCCGAGTCAGATCAAGTTCGAATAGGCCAACGACCCAACCCATGCGAATCCCTAAGTCTGAACTCATACAAATTCATTCCAATATGATTATATATATTGTTAATTAATATCAAATGTAAATTAATATCAAAAAAGTCTTCTCATATTAATATTTTAATAATTTAATAGTTAAATTTATTAATATAATAATACTTGTTTCATATACTTTTATATATATTGTTAATTTATACCAAATATAAAATAATAAAAATTGATATATACTGAAAATCATAAAAGTCGAGATCTACTAATTAGCCTATTGACTAAGGATACTCATAATATTAAGCATTGCCGGTAAAAAAGCCAAAAAAGAGTGAATTAAAAATTTTAGAGTCCAACAGTTATCGTTGATGATGATCAAGGGCGGTGGTAAGCGATTACAACAATAAGAGATTTTGTTCAGATTTAAGGGTTAAATCGATATTTTAAGTTTAAAGGTTATCAATTTATCTAAAGTTTAGAGGTCAAATTAAAATTTTATATAAAATTTAAGATTAAAATTAAAAATTCATTTTTTTACTAGCATGTCACCTCATCAAATTAGCTACATCAATTCAAATAATCAAAACATTACAAAATAATAACGTAAATGATTAACACATAATAAAATGATAACATAAATGACTAAAATATTATTTTTTTTAATTTGATTAGCAAAATTAAACATTTATAAAACTAAGGTGACTATTGCAATAGTTTTATCTATATAAAACTTATCTTCCTCAGCTAAACTCTAAAGATTCTATTCTTCTGCAGCTGATTGTCTTAATAGGTGTGCTTTCTTTGCTTTTTCTTCTTCTTTTTCCCTCAGAATCAATTCAATGCTGAAGGTAGGTTTTGTTGTGGGCTTATTAGTTTCAGTTCCGATCTTTGTCGGATATTTCTACCAAAACTTTGTTCCTCTCATCGACAATACCTGCTTATTAATTTTATATTCTACTGTTGTGGCACTCGCCGTAATTTCTATGTATTTCTGTGGTGTTTTCGGTAGTTTACCTCTCTATATGCTTCCTAGAAAGAGAACTTCTGATGAAGTAGTGGTTGCAGAAGCTGACCTCGAAACTTCCAGCAACACCTACCACAACGGTGCAACCGCATCATCCTTCAAGAAGCAACGCCTTGATAGCTGCACCGTTACCGCCGCCGATAACGAATCAACGGCTAAGAACGGTGGTAATAGTGTAATAATAGGAGGCAACGGAGATTGGAGTAATAGTAGGGCCGTTGAATCTTCACCGTCAACCATGGCCCTTGGCGATGCGAATCATAATGAAATCGATGAGGATCTCCATAGTCGGCAGCTAGCCGTCTATGGGCGTGAGACTATGAGGCGGCTTTTTGCGTCGAATATTCTTATTTCCGGGATGCAGGGTCTTGGTGCTGAGATTGGTATGAATTTTCGAAACTTAGATTTTTTTTATATTTTCATAATTTGTGAAATGATTTGGATCGTATCATAGTCATAAATGCTTTCCTTTTGATCCAGTTAGATCAGTTGTATCAACATAGAATGTTGTTTGGAATCATAAGATGTAAAAGTTGATTAGATTTTGATGCATCGAGATTTAGGTTTTTTAAAATTCGTTTTGGATGATTTCGTTTTATGGGTCGTTTCTTTCTATGAATTTTCTTGCCCAAACTTCGTATTTGGGTTTCTAAGTGGTCGTTAAAAATTATGAGCTTAAAATTATTTCAGAACTAATAAATCTATGATCTTTTATTGATTGATGCCCCATTATTGATGATGGATTCGTTATTGATGTCCTTGATTTGTTTCGTGCATTTTTCTTGCAACATCAGGACTGATATTCCCACCCATACTTCTATTTATTCTGCTTGTGCAGCAAAAAATCTCATTCTTGCCGGTGTCAAGTCTGTGACCTTGCATGATGAAGGGGAAGTGGAGTTGTGGGATTTGTCCAGTAACTTTGTGTTCTCTGAGAGTGATGTTGGAAAAAACAGGGCTCTTTCTTCTGTCCACAAATTACAAGAGCTTAACAATGCGGTGGTCATTTCCACCTTAACAACAAAATTAACAAAGGAACAGCTTTCTGACTTTCAGGTACTTCTTTGTCGTTGGATCTCCTGATTTACAATTGCTTACCATGTTATATTTGAAGTATTAAAGGTTAACCGAATTTGGAATTGAAACCTAGAGAAGAAATGCTGAAGCTTGATTACATCATCTCAAAATTCCATCATTTACATCTAATGCGCTTAGGAATCAAGCTAAGTTCAGGTACTTTTAAGCTGCGAAAAGATGGGATGTAGAAGAGAATCTGGGAAAGTGTATTTACAGACGTGTTTGCAATTTGATCTAAAATCTTGCTCTATATTGCATTTGTCTTTCTGATGATTATGTTCTCTACATATTCCATCGCATAATAATCTTCATCGATGTTTTATACAGGCTGTTGTATTTACTGATATCAGTTTCGAGAAAGCCATTGAGTTCAATGATTACTGTCATACTCACCAGCCTCCCATCTCTTTCATCAAGGCTGAAGTTAGAGGCCTTTTTGGTTCTATGTTTTGTGACTTTGGACCTGAGTTCACTGTAGTTGATGTTGATGGAGAGGATCCTCACACGGGTATAATTGCTTCTATTAGCAATGACAATCCAGCTCTCGTATCATGTGTTGACGATGAAAGGCTTGAGTTTCAAGATGGGGATCTTGTTGTCTTCTCTGAAGTTCATGGAATGACAGAACTAAATGATGGAAAACCAAGGAAGGTTAAGAGTGCAAAGCCATATTCATTTACTCTTGAGGAGGACACCACTAATTTCGGTACATATACAAAAGGTGGTATTGTTACACAAGTGAAACAGCCCAAGGTATTAAATTTTAAACCATTAAGAGATGCTCTCAAGGACCCTGGTGACTTTCTGCTGAGTGATTTCTCAAAATTTGACCTTCCACCTCTGTTACACTTAGCATTCCAAGCATTGGATAAGTTTGTCTCTGATTTGGGACGCTTTCCTGTTGCTGGTTCAGAAGAAGATGCTAATAAGCTTATTTCTATTGCTGGTAACATTAATGAGAGCTTGGGAGATCGAAGGGTGGAAGATGTCAACCCAAAACTTTTGCGACACTTTGCCTTTGGTTCGAGGGCTGTGTTAAATCCCATGGCTACCATGTTTGGCGGAATTGTGGGACAAGAGGTTGTCAAAGCATGCTCTGGAAAGTTTCATCCCCTCTTTCAGGTTTGTGTTCATTATATCCCTTCTGCGAATTGCTTTTAGTTGGAATGGATGGTTTAGAATTTACTCCCACTCACCCTTAAGCATGAATTGTTGGTATTGCATGTGCTTTGAGCACTGTTCTTTGGATAGGAAATGAGAAGGTTAAATTTGTTTGGTTTCAGCATAGATGAGGAAAAGGAGTTTATCATATTAACAAATTAATCTGGGTCTTCTAGAATGAAAGGATACTTAAAAATAGGATGAAATACCTTGATTTCTAGGTCAAACATCTTATTTAAACCTCTTACCCTCCCCATCTTCCTCTTTATTATTATCACAGATACTTGAAAACAAGAGTTCGATGAATTTTCTTTAGACTCCCCCCACTGCGCGCTCTTTTCTGTTCTAATAATTTTCGCTCATTTGATTCTACAGTTCTTTTATTTTGATTCTTTTGAGTCACTTCCAACCGAGCCTGTGGACCCTAGTGATCTCAGACCAATGAATAGCCGTTATGATGCACAAATTTCAGTGTTTGGGTCCAAGCTCCAAAAGAAACTGGAGGATGCTAAAGTGTTTATTGTGGGATCTGGTGCACTAGGTTGTGAGTTCTTAAAAAATATTGCTCTGATGGGAGTTTCATGTGGTAACCAAGGAAAACTGACAATCACCGATGATGATGTTATTGAGAAGAGTAACCTCAGCAGGCAGTTTCTTTTCCGGGATTGGAACATTGGTCAGGCGAAATCTACAGTTGCTGCTTCTGCTGCAGCATTAATAAATCCTTGTTTAAATATTGAAGCTCTGCAAAACCGTTTGGGTCCTGAGACTGAAAACGTATTTGATGATACCTTCTGGGAGAATTTAACAGTGGTTATTAATGCATTGGATAACATAAATGCCAGGCTTTATGTTGATCAGAGGTGTTTATATTTCCAGAAACCACTTCTTGAGTCTGGAACTCTTGGTGCTAAATGCAACACACAGATGGTTATCCCTCATCTAACTGAAAACTATGGTGCTTCAAGAGACCCACCTGAGAAACAAGCTCCCATGTGCACTGTGCACTCATTTCCTCACAATATTGACCATAGTTTGACATGGGCTCGGTCTGAGTTTGAGGGTCTACTTGAGAAAACTCCTGCTGAAGTGAATGCTTATCTGTCTAACCCAGTTGAATATAAAGCTGCTCAAAGGAATGCTGGCGATGCTCAGGCAAGAGATAATTTGGAACGTATTCTTGAATGCCTTGAAAAAGATAAGTGTGTGACATTCCAGGATTGCATCACCTGGGCTCGTTTAAGGTACTTCTTTAGATGTTTGATCTAATTATATGTTTATTATCGAAGATAGTGCTTTGCTGCATTTGTTTCTGACCTTATCCTTCTTTTCTGCTCAGATTCGAGGACTATTTTGTGAACCGTGTGAAACAACTGATTTATACATTTCCTGAAGATGCTGCAACCAGTACTGGGGCTCCTTTCTGGTCTGCCCCAAAACGATTCCCTCATCCACTTCATTTCTCTGCAGCTGATCCAAGCCACCTGCAGTTTATTAAGGCTGCTTCTATCCTTCGAGCTGAAACATTTGGCATTCAAATTCCTGATTGGGTTAAGCAACCAAAGATATTGACAGAGGCTGTTGACAAAGTGACCGTCCCAGATTTCCTGCCAACGAAAGATGCAAAAATCGTAACAGATGAGAAGGCTACTAGTCTTTCTGCTGCATCTATTGATGATGCGACAGTTATCAATGAACTCATCTTCAAGTTAGAACTTTGCACAAAAAATTTGCCTCAAGGGTTCAAGATGAAACCTATTCAGTTTGAAAAGGTTTGTCGTATTTCTTGTTCTGATTATTTTGTTTGTCCATCCTTTGGGTATGCTTTTCACTTTTGGAACTAATGGAACTGGAATAAATGATTTTCTATACTACTACTAATAATAATGATAATACCGACTTGTGAATTTGCAGGATGATGACACAAACTACCACATGGATCTAATAACTGGGCTTGCAAATATGAGGGCCAGGAACTACAGCATTCCCGAGGTGGATAAGCTCAAAGCCAAATTTATCGCTGGAAGAATTATCCCTGCAATTGCTACCTCCACAGCTATGGCCACAGGTCTTGTCTGCCTGGAGCTTTACAAGGCTCTTGATGGTTGCCACAAACTGGAGGACTACCGTAACACTTTTGCAAACCTTGCAATGCCTCTGTTCTCTATGGCTGAGCCAGTACCGCCCAAAGTCATCAAACATGGTGACATGAGGTGGACTGTTTGGGACCGGTGGATCCTGAGAGACAACCCAACTTTGAGAGAACTCATCCAATGGCTTACGGATAAGGGCTTGAATGCCTACAGCGTATCTTATGGAAGTTGCTTGCTGTATAATAGCATGTTCCCTCGGCACAGGGAGCGAATGGACAAGAAGGTTGTAGATCTAGCCCGGGAAGTGGCAAAGGCTGAATTGCCTCCAAATAGAAAGCATCTGGATGTTGTCGTGGCATGTGAGGACGACGACAACAATGACATTGACATACCTCAGGTTTCTATCTACTTCAGCTAAAGATTATTCTGACACCCTGCTGCTTGGGGTTGTGGTCCAAGGATAAAACTTTTACAATGTTGTTATAATCAGTGAGCACCCAAAATGGATATTTTCACAGTAAATTCATCGTATCTTAAGCTTCCAATATGATCTTCCCTAATTGCTTGGTTTGGTGTAGCAATCTTCTTATTCATCCAGTGGAAAGATACTCATAGATTGCTTGTATTTGTATCTGTTAGGCTTATGAGATAGACGGATGTTTTTTTCGAATGCTCAAGTGGTATACACACGGATGTAATAATTTAAGAAATAAACTTAGAAACTGTACCTGTTGTCTTTTCTTGTTTTTTTTTTTTTTTTTTTTTTTTGTCCGCAGTGAACTTGGGATTTCGGACAGGAAGCAGGCAAGGTGAAACCTTCCCAAAGAACTTATGTTCCGACACAAATGGTGGGAGGCTGCTATCATATCGAACAAGCTGTTGGTTGCCTGTTGCCCTTTCAATTGTCTTGTTGTATCTATTTCATCATTCTCAATTACTGACATTTAAGCACTGCTTTTAATGGTTTTGAACTATTCAAATCATAAACAGAAATAATGCTCAGTTTTTTGTTTTCTTCTGGTAACTACAAAATGATAGGACAAGGGATTAAATTTTTATTGGCGGGTTCATTGAATGCAGCGGAGCTAACAACTCGAAAATCCAACTGCTTCGATTGCTGGCGTTCATCGAAGTCTTCCCGCCCTTCAAACTATTCAAAGGATGGTCTAATAATTATAAGGGTAAACTACTTAGGTGACCATCGAACTATTTGAGTGTACTTATTTTGACCACCGAATTAAGCAACTCATCAATCAAACTATTAAACTTTTAAATTAGTTTTATTTTGATCATCACCGTTAAAAAACTAACGGATGGGTGACGGGGTGATGTGATAGTTAACAAAAATTTGTAAAATTACACATTTAGTTTTTATTATTTACTTATTATATTAATTTTGTTCTGATTTTAATTTAATTAAAAAAAATTAACTAACCAACGAGATGGTTACCCCATCTGATTGAACATAATTAAATGAAACAAATAAAATGGGGCACATGCAAATAGTGAAACTTAATCCCACGCCCAAGAGCATGAAGGGTTAAAGTCTCAACCATTGAGCTAACTCAAATTATATGAGATGAGATGATAACTTGTTTTCTTAAAAGGTTACTTTACTGGTAAAAATTATAAAGAATAAAAGAGAGTTAATAGAATTCGAACTCCAATTAAAGGAAATTAGTTACATACACGCCACTATTTTACTTTTACATCATCTCAATTTTTAGTATTTAATTTGTTTTTACTGTGCAAATGTGTAATTTTACATCCAGTGTTCTTTATTTTGCCCCACATATACAATTGCCCACCACCTGAAAAACAAACTGATCATAATCATCTTGAAATATGTAAACAGAAGGTCTATAATGGCATCACACTTGACCCTTTATAGAAAATAAAAAAGATTTAACCTTACCATTAAGAGAAAGTTTTAGCAATCAGAGTCCAAACTATTACCCTCCCTAACAAAGTAAAGAACAAACAATACCTATAGTAAGGGCTGAATTTACAGAACCAGCTGAAAAACTGCATTGGGAGGAAGAACATTGTGCCTTTAAATACTTCAACACGACGAGGAACCCACTCATCCTTTTGATCTCTATGCCCAAGCCTGCACATGGAGAAGGAATTACATGCAATAAAAAAGGAAATAAATAAGTAGAACAAAGAATTTAAGCACAGTAAAAAAATAGATACTGGGAATTGAGCTGATGCAGAAGTAAACAGTGGTGTGGATGTAACTAATTCCCTTTAATTGGAGTTCGAATCCCATTAATTCCCTTTTATTCTTTATAGTTTTCACCAACGTAATCCTTTAAGAAAACAAATGGTCATCTTATGTCATATAATTGGAGTTAACCTAGCCCTGGGGCTTTAGCCCTTCATGTTCTTGGGCATGGGATTGAATCCCACTACTTGCATTTGTTTCTCATTTTACTTGTCACCGTCTACTGGTTGATTAAATTTATTAAACTAAATAAATTAGAAGTAAAAAAAAGATGGGACACGTATCGTCATCTACTTGGTTGGTTAATTTTTTTAATTAAATTAAAATTAAGACCAAATTGATATAATAGGTAAATAACATGGACCAAATGTATAATTTTATAAATTTTCGTTAACTGCTACGTTATCCTTCCGTCACTCATACGTTAGTTTGGTCAAAATAGAACCAATTTAAAAGTTTAATAGTCTGATTGATGAGTTACCTAACTCAATAATCAAAATAGGTACGCCCATATTATAATATAGGAATTGAAGTACACACCTGACGTAGTGCATCCCACCCATTGTAATTTCAGTGTTATGGAGATCCGGTGTTGCGAGCTTGAGGCAATGCTTGAACAATGTACAAAGCAGCAGGGGGGGGTTTTAGGCCATTATTACTGAGTGCAACCCTTATAGCTAGGGGTAAAATTGACGCGACCTGAAAATTCGACTGAAATCGATTCAAGTTTGAATTGGTTATAACTCGAGGTGATGCTGAATCGAACTCAACTGAGCCCGACCTGATGTTGACCGAACCTGAGTTGGACTCGATGATTTTGGATCCGAACTTGACATGTACCCGACCTGAGAACGACCCGAACCCAATAATATGATAAGCAAACTTGACCTGATATGAATTCGAACACGAAATTGACCCAATAAATATCTGATGTAACACGACTTGAAACGACCCGAAATTCGATTTTACCGACTTGTCGTTAACTCGATCTATTGACCTGAACTAATATTGGCCCAATCTGTAATTAATTAACTTAATTTGATTAACTAATTGACTCAATGTATTTTTTTTCAATTTTTACTTAGTCTTTATTTTAATTTAAAACTATATTTTTGCTTCACTATTAGTGCAATATATCGATCGTTAAAATTTCTTAAATTTATTTTCATATAATTATTTTAAAAACCGCATGATATTAGCACAAGATATAATTACTTTATTATGGTATTGTAGGTGAATACTCGATCGAGTTGAGTCGAGTAAAAATATTGAGTCACTCAAATTTTATTTGATTTTTTAAGTCGAGTTGAGTTGTTCGATTTTCAGTTCAATTTTAATAATAAATATTTAGAATGTTATAGTACTAATTGGTTTCAATTTAAATGACTTTCTATAATAATATACGATATACATGTATATTTTTAATTATTTTTTTCCACAAATGTGAGTAAGATTTGTAATATTATTTAATAAATCAAACAACATCTAAAATTATATATTTAAAGACGAAATTTTGAGGGGGAAATATTGATGATAATATAAATAAGTCAAAGAGTTAATGGAACGAAAGCATTTGCAAAAGAATTATAGTCAGATGACTAAATGAAATAAATGCACATTCATATTTATGCTTTCATGGTGTGCGATTATATCAATACTAATGTATTAGATCTCATCAAAATTTTGAAATTTATTGTGTTTCAACGAAAAAAATACTAAAATTGATGACATACCTAAAAGTCATCGTGATTTAGGCATCACTAAGTAAATATGAAAAAGAAAAAAAATGTGGATGTCTTATCACTACAAGTCGTCTGTCGTGGAAGTGAAATTACCATTTCATCAAATGATTTGACATGAAGTCCAACCGAACCTAATTAAGATTTGACTTGAAGTTCAACCAAAACCCGACCTAAATTTCATCAGAAATCAACTTGACCCGACCTAAATTAATCTGAAATCAATGTGACCCAACCTGAATTTGACCTAATACCTAGAATGACCAACTCAAATTTTATCCAAAACAGACGTGACCTGACCTAAACTTAACTTGATACCCATAATGACTCAACCTAAAGTCCATTCGTGATGCGAGCTCATCTCGAGGATGAAGTCGAGTCGCTTATGTTCCTGATCGAAATTAAAGTACTTCAAAAGATGTAGTTGAATGCTTCCAAATGAGATGACTAAGGAATGATGGATGGAAGGAAATGGTATTATGGTAAGTGATGATGGAAGATAGGTCTTGAATTGGTTAAAGGGATCAAGAAAGAACCAATACTATATATGAATATTGACTCGATTCTTATATGGTTTCTTAACAAATAACAAGGGCAAAGAGGATCGTGACCCACTATCTATAGAGAGATAAGAGCAAATGATATCAAGGAAATTGAACACCACACTTGGTAGTGATAAGTTCAAAAGAAAAATATTGATGCCACAAGGAATACTTGATAAGTCAATTGAGTTCAAATAAGAACAAAGAAAGACAACACTCTCAATATATCTCAAAATAAAAGTTGTGTCCAAATACTTTATAATAGGTCTTATTTATAGGATGATAAAGGGTAGCTGAAAAGATGAGGTGAAGGGATTTAATTCTATCTTTAATGACTATGAATGTGTAACAATTCATGATAGAATTTTCTATTTTTCCCTTTACACACTTTGTTGTCTATATTCATTGCTAGAATAGATGAACATGGCCTTTGGTTTGCCATCTTGAATATGCATATGGTCATTGATTTTTCATCTTGAATGTCTTCCATGACCTTTGAGTTTGCAAGCCATAAACCTTCTTTGTTCCTTTTGTATTCCAACCTTTTGTCTTCCGATGCATCTCTTACAAGAAATAAACATTTAGGACATAATAACACACTAATTTGTAACACAAGTCACATGTGTATGCAATTTATAAATATGTAATAATGCACCAACTAACTATGCAAGAAATTCATTTTATTACATATATAGAAAAAATGAAATATACACTCTAATTAATATGCAAGAAAATAGACTAACTATGAATGTATGCATTAAAGTGCACATGCAAAATGTTACATGGCTCAAGTGAAGAACAATGATCAATATTTGTTTCCAAAATATGAGCAATCAAATTGGTGACAAAATCATTTGGCTCGTACACGAGTGATAGGTCCCAAATTTGATCAGACCCAACCGAGTACCATATTTTACATCTATACCTAAAGCCAAAGCGAAGACAATGCAGTAAATACATTACTTATAAGTAGGGTGTTCATTCGATTAATTCGATTATCTACTCAACCTGTTAATCGAACTAAAATTTGTTAGAAAATTATTGACCGAACATAACAAAATTTGATTAATTTGATCACTTTTCGAATTAATCGAACTTTATTATAAGTTTTAGTACATGCGTTTTTTCTTTAGTTATATAATATTAATTTGATTTTTTTATTTGAGTTAAAAAAGGGTTGATTCTTGAAATCTTAAGGGGTTTCGAGTTAAAAATTAGTGCAATCTCTTGACATCTTAATGAATTTATACTTAAAATATGTATGTAATAAATAAATTGTCAAATATTTAATATTTTCAGTTAATTCAACTAATTAACTGGTCTGGAATCGAATTAACCAATAACTCACTTTTAAAAAAATTAATCGTTAACTGGTCGAACCCTTAATTAATCGAAATGAAATAAATTTTGATTAGATTAGTTAATTCAATTTTATGTTTTAAGGAGGCAAAACTCACAAATGAAAACCAACTATTACTATGGACCAACTACCCATGTGAATGACTTAAGTATAGAATAAAGAAGCTAGGGCAGAAATGTAAGGTCCTATATCCGAGCTAGTCTTCAAATTGACGCTACATTCAATAGACAGAGCAGTGAATGATAAGTGACTGGCTCTTTTTAATCGTATACCCAAGTGCAGGTTATTGTCAAGTAATGATTCTTGGGAGTTCGAGGTCGAATCCGTAGGGAAGTTTGTTTAAAAATTACAAGATTATAAGTTCAAATAAAATTTTATACAGAGATGATAATTGATCAAGAATAAATAAACAATAATATAAATGAAAGATGATGAGGTTTTGAGAATTCACTGTTGGTATTATACCGAGATTAATTTTTATTCATTTTATTACTCAATTGAAGTCCGGATGATGAAGGGAAATCCAATCAGAAGGTCCTGCAATGAAAGTCTAAAGTCCAAGGTCCAATGTCCACAATCAAAGTCCAAAGTGCAATAAACAATGTCCAAAAGCGCAAAGGTATAGCATATGGTGTTATATGGATTGGTACAATCAAAATTAATAAACAAGTCCAAGTATTCACTATGCCAATTTGTTTTGTCTATAATAAATCAAGTTCATTAAATCAAGCATTTATTGTGCCAAATTATTTGTCTATGATGAATCAAGGTTCTTAATGTACTGATATGAATATTAGCCAAGTGAATTTAACATCATATACTAATTTAACATGATTTAGTTATACGTTTAGAATTTCAAACTAACCTTAGTATATACCAAGAGCTTCATCCTTTCACCTCAGTAACTTGACTTTGAAAGTTGTCAAGTGTTCAAAAGTACTATTTTATTACCCTTTTTATTCATATTATTGCTAGACTTAGGCTCATATTAGTTGCATTATTAGCTATTCATGAATGTTTGCATTGTTTCCTTGGTGGACAAGCTTGATTTCATATTTTGCTTAATTTCGTGGAAAAAGATACTGCTTTGGTGTGTTTTTGTGTGTGTATGCAGAATCACTTGCCAAAGCAAGGCTCGAACCAGTTGCCAGGGCAATGCATGAATGAGATGCTGAGCTAGTTGCCAGGGCAATGCATGAAGGAGATGCCGAGCTAGTTGCCAGGGCAATTTTTGATAAGGGATAAGATGATATGGTAGTCGAAATTGATGACTAGATAAGCCCAAGATGACGTGGAGCAAAGTTAAATCCCAAAGGAGTTTGATTTCCATGAAAAGGTCAAAGAGAAATTAAATCCCAAAAAGATAGGAGAAGATCTAGAAGGAGTTTAAATATAATAAAGAATTATATTCTTTTAAAGTATTTAATTCCAACTTAACTTCCTCCTCAAGAAGGATTTTGACCTAGCCATCTCCTATTTAAAGGAGACCAAACCGTCAAACTCAAGGGAGAGCAAGAGAAATGAGAGATTTCGACAAGGGAGAGATTTCAACAAGAGCAAGGAGAGATTTCGACAAGGCTTCAACCATTCTTCATTTTTTTCTTTCTTGTTCAATTAGGTTTATGTTAGGAATTCTTTGTTTTGTGTTTCTTTGGAACCTAGCCATGAACTAAATCTATTTGGATAAGGTTATTGTGTTTTGTGTTTGTGAGAAACAATTGGATTTTGTTTAGGTAATAAGAGTTTGCACTTTCAATTCAAGGTTTACTCATTCTTGGTTCTTATTCTTGTTTGCGAGTGAATTGGGAGAGGATCTCGTAACTTCATCTATTTATCTAATATCGGGAGAGTTAGATTCAAGAAACGAATGAGTATGGTCTTTATTCAATCTATTGATGGCGAAGATTAATCCGGCTTAGGAATAAGTTAAGGATTTCAACGACTAAGAGGAACGCAAGATTGGTTGTTGTTCACCTTTGATTCATGCAGGGATGTATTATCAAGGCATGCACAAATAGCTAGAGTTTCGACTTAAGGATAAGAAGAAACCATTGAAGAACACTCCGCCGAACCTTGAAGATGCTACCCAGCCACCCAAACATTTGCCTAGCCAGTTGCCCAGGCAACCGTCGATTAGTTGCCAAGGCAACCCCGCTGCGCAAGTTGCCACGGCAACTGAGTTGCCCTTACACTCTTTTACCAAGACGATCCAATTGGCTATCACACCTCAACTCACGATAACTGGCCTATTCTCTCTCTTTTGATTACATCTTCTTTTACTTTATTGCTTTCTAGTTTAGTTATTAGTTAAACTTCTACAAACTTCTACTTGTGTTCTTTTACTTTTTACAGTGCAAGAGATTAGATTCTTGAAGTGGCACCAATCCCTGTGGAGACGATATCTTTTATACTATAACTTGCAATGTGTACACTTGCACAATTGCGAAGCACTTATTACGCGCAACAAGTTTTTGGCGCCGTTGCCGGGGATTGGCAATAGCAACTTTGTTTTTATTTTCTTGCACTTTTTATATTTCTTGTTTAAGATTCAAAGGGCTAACAAACTTTAGTTTTGCATTGGTATATGACCAGGGCGAGACCGATTACACTATAATATCCCTTTGATCCAGAAATCGAACGGACCTTGCAAAGACTTAGACGAAGGTTAAGAGTAGCAATGGCTAATCAAGACGACAATATGAATCAAGATGTTTCAGTAGGAGGAGAAGTGATTCTTGCACGAAACAGAACTATTCGAGACTATTTTGAAGAAGATCTTGAAGGACTCAATCCAGGAGTTGTCACACCTGAAATTGAAGTCGACCACTTTGAGTTGAAATCGGTGATGTTCAATATGATCAACACAATTGGTCAATTTGGCAGCTCAGCAACTGAAGATGCACGACAACATCTTAAATCTTTCCTCGAGATTTGTAACTAATTCAAAATACAAGGAGTCACCCCTGATGTTTTACAACTAAGATTATTCCCCTATTCACTTAGGGATAGGGCGAAAGCATGGTTGAATAGTATTCCTACCGGATCAATAGGATCTTGGACTGATCTTTGTCATGATTTCCTTGATCGATTTAATCCTACAAATTTGATTGATAAGCTTCGTAACGAAATTACTTCTTTTCGGCAGGCAGATGATGAATCCATGTACGAGGCTTGGGAGCGATATAGAGAACTTCTACATAAATGCCCCTACACGGATTCCCAGTGTGGACACAAGTAACAATGTTTTACAACGCTATGAATACACCAACAAGGATGATGCTAGATGCCTCGGCAAACGACATACTCCTAGATAAGTCGCTGGAGGAAGTAATGCAAATTCTAAACAGGCTTGTCAAAAATGATTATCAATTCCCATTTGCTAGAAGAGGAAGAGTTAGACGCCAAGCCACAATACATGAACTGGGATCATCAGACTCAATTTCGGTACAATTGGCCACTCTAACCAAGATGGTTCAGAACATGCAGAAACCAAACAACACACATGAGGTCAAGGTAATGGATTCCTTTTGTGAGTTATGTGGTGGTAACCATGATTCTTTTGAATGTATGCAGAATCTGAAATCCAGCCTTTATGTGGGGAATTACAACCGGAACAACAATGTGATGTCCAATACATACAATCCAGCTTGGAAGAAGCACCCAAATTTTTCATGGAGTAATCCCAACAATGCTCTAAACCAGAACAATCAGAATGCACAAGCAACGAGATTCCAGCAGAATATGCCACGACAACAGTTGTCACAACAATAACTGACAACATCTAGTTCTTTGGAAAATTCTCTCAATGCTTTTATGTTGAAAACTGAATCTTATATGGCTGAGAATAGTAACTTCATAAAAAGAACCGATGCTTTTATTAACAGAACCAAGATGAGATTGCAAAACAAAGAGGCAACAATGAAATTATTGGAAAATCAAGTCGGAAAATTTGCTCAAAACCTGAATACTAGACCGCAATGAGGTTTACCTAGCGATACTGAAGTCACAAGAGGAACTGGCCATGAGCAATGTAAGGCGATCACCACTAGAAGTGGCCAACAACTTAAAGAGGCTCAAGCTCGCTCATCAAACAAAACTCCACAAAAAGAACAAGATGAACTCAGCGGCAAAGCCTCAGATGCTGAGCCAGGAAATGCCTCGACAACAAGCGATAAGCATGCCTCGGCAACCAGCGATAAGCATGCCTCGGCAACCAACGATAGGCACGCCACGACAACCCCATTTGACAATGCCCTCAATCAGGTTCCAGACCAATGAAAGGATCGAAGATATCTGACTTCCACCACCATTCCCACAAAGGTTGAAGCGAAAAAAAGCAAGAATATCAATTCAAGAAGTTTCTTGATATCCTTAAGTAAGTCCACATCAACTTGCCATTGGTTGAAGCAATTGAACAAATGCTGAACTATGCCAAGTTTTTGAAAGACATTGTGTCCAAGAGAACAAGGCTATGAGAGTTTGAAACAGTTGCCGCAACAGAGGAATGCATGGCCATGTTGCACAATCGCATGCCACCCAAGTTGAAGGATCCTGGAAGTTTCACAATACCTCGTTCCATCAGAAACCACTATGTCGGGAAAGCATTATGTGACCTTGGAGCAAGCATAAACTTGATGCCTAAATCAGTTTTCTAGAAACTAGGAATCGAGAAGGCAAGACCTACAACAGTTATGCTACAGCTAGCCGACAGATCCTATGTGCACCCAGAGGGAAAAATTGAAGGCATACTGGTAAAAGTTGATAAATTTATTTTTCCCGCTGACTTTATTGTTTTGGATTGTGAAGCAGATGAACATGCATTTATCATTCTCGGGAGACCCTTCCTAGTAATAGGGAGAACCTTGATCGATGTTGAAAAGGGAGAACTCACAATGAGGGTGAATGACCAGCAAGTTAAACTAAATGTGTTCCAAACACTAAGGCATGCCAATGATCCGGAAGAATACCAACTTCCTCATGACATGGCAGAGTTTGACTTCGACGATGAATTTAGTTGCCTCGGCAACTACATTGCTGATCAAGAGGAACCCGAGGAGTATAAAGAATCGATTGATGAGGAACAACAAGAATAGGCAAATTGGTTAGTCAATCAACCATGTACATACTTTGAACCACTAGATTACTCAGGTAAGGAAGGTAAACTCGAAAAGCCCTTTATTGAACAACCACCGATTCTTGAGTTGAAACAGTTGCCAGGGCAACTAAAATATGCTTACTTGGGAACCGATAATACATTGCCTGTAATTATTTCCTCTAAGTTACAGCCTGAGCAGGAAAAGAAGCTGATCAAAATGTTGATGCTACACAAGAAGGCAATAGGGTGGACAATTGCCGACTTAAAGGGAATTAGCTTGGTAGTGTGCACGCACAAGATTTTGTTGGAAGATGATCACAAACCTTCGATTGAGGCCTAGAGGAGACTAAATCATGCCATGAAAGGGGTTGTAATGAAAGAAATCATCAAGTGGCTTGATGTCGGCATCATATACCCTATCTCTGATAGTACATGGGTAAGTCCGGTACAATGTGTACCGAAAAAGGGAGGTACAACGGTGGTAAGTAATGAAAACAATAAACTCATTCCAACTAGGACTGTGATCGTTTGGAGGGTCTGTATGGATTATCGAAAGCTAAACAAAGCCACTAGGAAAGATCACTTCCCATTATCCTTTATTGATCACATGCTTGACCGTCTTGCAAGTAAACCCTTTTATTATTTTCTTGATGGTTATTCAGGTTACAATCAAATTGCCATAGCACCAGAAGATCAAGAAAAGACAACCTTCACATGCCCATACGGTACTTATGCTTTCCGAAGGATGCCATTCGGATTGTGTAATGCCCCGACGACTTTCCAAAGATTCATGATGGAACTCTTTTCCGACATGGTCGAAGACTTCCTTGAGGTCTTCATAGATGATTTTTCTATTTTAGGTAATGACTTCGACAGTTACCTCGACAATTTAGAGAAGGTGTTGGCAAGATGTGAAGAAACCGATTTAGTCATTAATTGGGAGAAGTGGCATTTTATGGTAGATGAAGGAATAGTGCTCGGCCATAAGATTTCATCCAAATGAATTGAAGTAGACAAAGCCAAGGTGGACGTGATCGAGAGATTACCCCCACCAAGTTCGGTTAAAGGAATCCGAAGCTTTCTTGGACATGTAGGTTTTTACAGGAGGTTCATTCATAATTTTTCTAAAATTACTAAACCCTTGTGCAATTTGCTTGAACAAGATAAAGTCTTCAATTTTGATGATTCTTGCGCCCAAGCATTCAAAACCCTAGAGAAAAAGCTTGCCGCGACACCCATTGTCGTTCCACCAGATTGGACGCTACCTTTTGAGTTCATGTGTGATGCAAGTGATTTTGCGGTAGGAGCAGTCCTAGGCCAACACACAGGTAAGACATTTCACGTGATATACTACGCTAGTAAAACTCTTAACAGTGCCCAAGTGAATTACACAACAACGGAGAAAGAGTTACTAGCTGTAGTTTTCGCATTTGACAAGTTTCGATCCTATTTGATTGGTACAAAGGTAATTGTTCATACGGACCATTCGACAATTAAGTATCTATTTGCTAAAAAGAATGCCAAACCTCATTTGATTCATTGGATATTGCTTTTACAAGAGTTTGACATTGAAATTAAGGACAGAAAAGGAATACAAAATCAAGTGGCCGATCACTTATCACACTTAGAATGCAATAGGGAGAAGGATGTGGATTTAGAGATACGTGATGCATTCCTGGATGAGCAACTGTTAGTTGCCTCAGCAACCCTTGACGCACATGCCTCAGCAACCCTTGACGCGCACGCCTCAGTAGCTCTAGACGCGTATGCCTCGGCAACCCTTGATGCGCATGCCTCGGCAATCATTGACGCGCATGCCGCAGAAACTCTAGACGCGTACGCCTCGGTAACCATGGAAGCAGTTGCCACGACAACACAAGCCTCAGCAATACCTTGGTATGCGGATTTAGTTAATTTACTTGTTTGTGGTATTTTACCTTATGGCCTTACTCACCAAGGGAAGAAGCGGTTCCGCCATGATGCTAAGCATTACTTTTGGGATGAGCCTCTTTTATTTAAACAATGTGCAAATCAGGTTATACGCCGATGTGCCCCTGAAGAGGAGCAACAGAATATACTCCATCAATGCCACTCTTTAACCTATGGAGGACATTTTGGAAGAACACGTACCACGGACAAAGTTTTGCAATCCAGTTTGTATTGGCCAACACTGTACAAAGATGCCCAAGAGTTTTACAAGCAATGTGATCGCTGCCAGAGGATGGGCAACATCTCTAAACGACATGAGATGCCGATCCAAAACATTATCGAGGTGGAATTGTTCGATGTATGGGGGATTGATTTTATGGGACCTTTCCCATCATCATTCGGCAACCTCTACATTCTACTTGCCGTCGACTACGTGTCTAAATGGGTTGAGGCAGCTGCAGTTCCCACCAACGATTCTAAGACAGTGCAGCGATTCTTGCAGAAAAACATATTTACACGGTTTGGGATGCCGAGAGCAATTATCAGTGATGAAGGCAAGCACTTTGATAACAAACTCATCGCCAAGATGTTACAACGCTTTGGTGTATCTCACAAGATTGCCACGGCATATCACCCACAAACCAATGGGCAAGTAGAAATTTCCAACCGAGAATTGAAGGGTATACTCAAAAAAGTTGTAAATCCCTCTAGGAAGGATTGGTCAGTAAGACTAGATGACGCACTTTGGGCATATCGCACTGCATTCAAAACACCCTTAGGTATGTCTCCCTTCTGACTTGTCTATGGCAAAACATGCCATCTACCGATGGAAATCGAACACAAGGCATATTGGGCAATCAAGACCGTGAATATGGATCGGGAAAGTGCCGGGAAAAAGCGTTTGTTGGACCTCAATGAGATAGAAGAATTCCATTCACTCGCCTATAACAATGCATGAATCTACAAGGAGAAAACAAAGCATTGACATGACAAGAAACTATTGCCGCGACAATTCATGTCAGGGCAACTAGTTCTCTTATTCAATTCTCGGCTAAAACTTTTCTCGGGAAAACTGAAATCAAGATGGTCGGGACCATTCGAAGTTGTCAAACCATTCTCCCATGGTACCGTGGTAATCAAGTCCATAACTGACGAACATGAATTCAAAGTCAATAGACAAAGATTGAAGCACTACAATGATACCCATGTGGAACGTAACAAAGAAGTGGTCACCTTAGGAGATGCATGAGCATGCTCTCCTTTCGATATTTTCTTTTTCTTTTTTATTTTTTTCGAACTATTTAATTTTTTTATTAATTTCAGTTATTTTTTTCTTTTTAGGATAGATTTTTTTATTTTCTTTAAGATTAAGACTACATCTTTCTTTCATATTTATCTAATTGTTTTTAAATTTTAAGTTTAAGAATTTCTTTGTACATCTTTATTTATTTTCTTTTATTAGTTTATCTTTAATTTTAATCCTTATTTTATTTGTTTTTGAATTGTAGGAAAAGAGTTCAAGATAAAGAGGAATTTGATTCAAGAAGGAAACTTGCTAAACAAAAAAAATGGGCTAAATCTAAGGCCTATATTAAGCCTCAAACTTACCCTAAATAAACCATACATAGCCGGGCAAACACTTCCCCTCCCCCAAATCCCCTAGCCGTCACCTTCCTCCAAACAAAACCCTTGTTTTCTTTCTTTCCAATTAATCCCACGCACCAAATTTACTATATATCTTTTCTATTTAACCCATCACCCTTAACTTCCAAGAAACCTATTCCTACTTTTCATCTTGCAACTTGTTGCGCGTAATAAGTGCTACGCAATTGTGCAAGTATACACGTCGCAAGTTATAGTATAAAAGATATCGTCTCCACAGGGATTGGTGCCACTTCAAGAATCTAATCTCTTGCACTGTAAAAAGTAAAAGCACAAATAGAAGATTATATGAGTTTAAACTAATAACTAAACTAGAAAGCAATAAAGTAAAAGAATAGATGAGATCAAATGAGAGAGATAGGCCAGGTTATCGTGAGTTGAGGTATGATAGCCGATTGGATCATTTTGGTAAAAGAGTGCAAGGGCAACTCAGTTGTCGTGGCAACTTGCACAACGGGGTTGCCTTGGAAACTAATCGATGGTTGCCTGGGCGACTTGTTGGGCAACTACTTGGGCGTCTGGGCAGCAACCTTCAAGGTTCGACAGAGCATTCTTCAATGGTTTCTTCTTATCCCTAAGTCGAAACTCTAGCTACTTGTGCATGCCTTGATAATACATCTCTGCGTGAATCAAGGGTGAATAAAAACCAATCTTGCGCTCCTCTTAGCCGTTGAAATCCTTAACTTATTCCTAAACCGGATTAATCTTCACCATCAATAGATTGAATAAAGATCATATTCATTCGTTTCTTGAATCTAACTCTCCCGATATTAGATGAATAGATGAAATTACGAGATCCTCTCCCAATTCACTCACAAACAAGAATAAGAACCAAGAATGAATAAACCTTGAATAGAAAAGTGCAAACTCTTATTACCTAAACAAAATCCAATAGTTTCTCACAACCACAAGACACAATAACCTTAGCCAAATAGGTTTAGTTCATGGCTAGGTTCTAAAGAAACACAAGATAAAGAATTCCTGGCATGAACCTAATTGAACAAGAAAGAAAAAGATGAAGGATGGATGAAGCCTTCTTGTCGAGATCTCCCTTTGAAGCTTGTCAAAAATTCTCTCCTCTCTCCCCCTTGGAGTTGACGGCTTGGTGATCTATTTATAGGGCTAGGTCAAAGTCCTTCTTTGAGGAGAAAGTTAAGTTGGAATTAAATTATCTTTAAAGAATACAATTTTTATTATAATTATATTCCTTCTATAACTTCTCCTATCTTCTTCGAATTTAATTCTTCTTTAACCTCTTCATGGAAATCAAACTTCTTTGGGATTTAGCTTTGCTCCACGTCATCTTGGGCTTGTCTAGTCATCGATTTCGACTACCATATCATCTTATTCTTTGTCGACAATTGCCCTGGCAACTGGCTCGACCTCTCCTTCATGCATTGCCCTAGCAACTAGCTCGACATCTCCTTCATGCATCGCCCTGGCAACTAGCTCTAGCCTTGCTTTGGCAAGTGATTCTGCACATACACACAAAACACACCAAAGCAGCATGTTTTCCCACAAAAACAACCAAATTATGCAATCAAGCTCAAGGATGGAAGGAAACATGGATTAATGCATGAATGACTAATTATGTAACTAATATGAGCCTAAGTATAACAATAATATGAGTAAAAAGGGTAAGAAAATAGTACTTTTGAACACTTATCACACCCCCAAACTCGAACTATTGCTTGTCCTCAAGAAATGCAAACTAATAATTACCTGCCAAGACTTCAATTTTCACAAACTTAGCTTTGAACTTGATTTCAATTCTCAGAATCGGGGCACAAAATATGATTGACTTTTCATTTTTCGAAAAACTTAGGAGTTACTTGGAATCAAACTATAATGCCTGTGAGTGTGTGCGGAGTTGTGTGCAAGTTGATTTTTCGGATTCTATGCAAACAAGAGGTTTTCAAATTACTTCATTGGGTTCTTTTTAACATGTTTTAACTAGAGCCAGTTTCGGGCACCTCTAGTGTTTTGTTTTTAGTTTTCTTAAGTTAATTAATTTATTCGACTAGAGCCGGTTTCGAGCACCTCCAGCGATCAATTTTTAGCACATACTAGAGCCAGTTTCGGGCACCTCTAGCGATCAATTTTTTAGCACATGCTAGAGCGAATTTCGGGCACCTCTAACATTCATCCAATTTTTACTCTAATCCCCCAATTTTTAATTATCAACCTAAGTTCACTAGAATTCCTTAAATCAATCAAACCACAACAGTGTTTCATCAAATTTAGCATCATAGTAAAATTCTAAGTTTTTCCATGGTTATCCTAGAATAAAAATTCTATCAATTAAGTGCATTGGCAAAGTCATCATCGGATGTTCATCAAATCTAGGCAATTCTTGTTCCAAATAAAGGCATGGCAAGAAATTTATGTATCCTAAATGCAATACTTAAGATGAATGCAACTAAACATGGTAACTAACTACTAACAATCCCCCCAAACTCGAGTGAGGCATTGTCCTCAATGCATGCATTAAGGATAAAGAAATATAAAATGCAAACGAGGACTTACTTCGAGAGATCGTCGTCGTGGATGATTAGTTTCCTTTTGGTCGCTGTCTTGATTCTCTTGCTTGAACGCGATGGTTGTTTCCTTGTTGCCGATGGTGGAATCGATCCTCGTACGGGGTTGTCCTCATCGTCCTCTTCATCATTGTCATTGGCTTTTCGCTTGGAGGATTCGATTGGTGCGGTCTTTGTTGGTGCAATGGAGGACTCGTCCGAATCTGAAAAATCAGACGATGATTTCGTACAAGTTGATTCAGGTATAGGTGCTTTTCCTTTGGCTTTTGCAGTGGTTGCCGGGATGTCTTTAGCTTTGGTTGCCATGGCATCTTCAAGTTTGGTTGCCGTGGCATTATCTGTTGCGGTTGCCATGGTGACTTCTTCATTGGTTGCCGGGGCAAGGATCTCGGCAGGAAAGATTGGGAACGGCACGCTGCTGTCCGGGTACTTTTCTAGGATGACTTGGATGATGGCATTGTTGTGCTCCTTCATGTACCGCATGAACATTAGTTGCCGGTCTTCAATTTGCCTTAGGTGGCTCGCCAATGGTTGCAAGAGTGCTTCAAAGTGTCCCGGGGTTGATGGCCAAGTTGCCCGGGCGTTAGGTGCTTGGGCATTAGGGATTATCGGGACGGCAGGAGTTGCCGCGGCAATTGGAGGCCTTAAAGATTTTTCCGGTGCCTCTCCCATTAGATTTCGAATTTGTTCTTGATTCCAACCGGACTTTGGTAGGGCCTTTTCATCGGTGGATTCACTTGGGACATGCATCTCCTTGCAAAGATTAGAAACTAAGCAAGGGAAGAAAAGAGAACCCTTATCTTTTGAGCTACATACAAAAATCTCATCACAAATAATTTTTCCGATGTTAATGATGCGATTATGCAAAATAGAATGTGTGAGCAAAAGACGTGGTATATCAATGGTAGTATTGTGTGTGGTGGGCATTAAAGAAGTTTTAACAAACTCATTCCATAGTTTTGCCTCGGGTTTAAGCTAAAGGCGATTTACCGTGCCCTTGTATTTACCGTCGTTCCAATGAGTTCCCGTTAGAGTGAGTTCTTGAAGCACCTTGCCGAGTTGCTTGGGCGAGATTTGATCAACAAAGGCTTGATGCTCATCCTTCTCAATGTAGATCCCGTAAAAGGTGTTGATATTTTTGGGGCTTATGAGAATGGCATTGTCACGAACAAAAACATAAGGATTATCCGGGTTAGGTGAGTGAGCATAGAATTCTCTTACCCATGAGATGTTACCCGGTTCTGATTGATGGCAAAAGATTTGCCACTTTTGATGTGCAATCCTCTCGAAGATGAATGGTTCAAGGCCGAAATCTTGATGAGAGTTGGAGTACTCAAAGCCTTGTTCTTCGTAAATCTTCCGGCTTTCAAACTTGGAGTGAAATCTTTCTTGAACCACCGGTGTAGCAAACTTCTTGTATCTTGGTTCTTTGGAGGAACTTGGATGAACCAAAAATTTAATTTTGGATGCCATGGATGATCTTGGTTGTGAGTTTTGTAAAAACAAAGAAAATAAAGTAAAAGAAACTAAAGAGTTGTAAGATGAAAAGTAGGAATATGTTTCTTGGAAGTTAAGGGTGATGGGTTATATAGAAAAGATAGGTAGTAAATATGGTGGGTGGGATTAATTTTGGATAGAGAATAAGGGGGTTCCAGTTTAGGGGAAGGGTGATGGCAAGGGGGTTTAATTAGGGTAAGTTGGAGGCTTTATATAAGCCTTAGATTCAGCCCATTAATTTCCTTGTTGAAGATGTTTTCCTTCTTGGATCAAAATTCCTCTTTATCTTGAACTTTTTCCCTACAATTTAAATACAAATCAAATAAGGATTAAAATCAAAGATAAACTAATAAAAGAAAATAAATAAAGATGTGTAAAGGGATTCTTAAACTTAAAAAGATAAAAAAAATATATCCTAAAAGTATAATAATAATCGGAAATAAAAAAAAATAGTTCGAAAAAAACTAAAAAAATAAAAATAAAAATAAAAATGTAATCGAAAATAATAAAAATAAAAATAGAATAAAAATAAAATATCGAATGGAGAGCATGCTCATGCATCTCCTAAGGTGACCACTTCTTTGTCACGTTCCACATAGGCACCATTGTAGTGCTTAAATCATTGTCCATTAACTTTGAATTCATGTTTGTCAGTGATGGACTTGATTATCACAACACCATGGGAGAATGGTTTGACAACTTCGAATGGTCCCGACCATCTTGATTTTAGCTTTCCCGGGAAAAGTTTTAGCCAAGAATTGAATAGGATAACTAGTTGCCCTGGCGTGAATTGCCGTGGCAATAGTTTCTTGTCTTGTCGTTGCTTTGTTTTCTCCTTGTAGATTCGTGCATTGTTATAGCTGATTGCACGAAATTCTTCTATCTCGCTGAGGTCCAACAAACGCTTTTGTCTGGCACTTTCCCAATCCATATTCACGGTCTTGATTGCCCAATATGCCTTGTGTTCGATTTCCACCGGTAGATGGCATGTTTTGCCATAGACAAGTCGGAAGAGGGACATACCTAAGGGTGTTTTGAATGCAGTGCGATGTGCCTAAAGTGCGTCATCTATTCTTAATGACCAATCCTTCCTAGTGGGATTTACAACTTTCTCGAGTATACCCTTCAATTCCAAGTTGGAAATTTCTGCTTGCCCGTTGGTTTGTGGGTGATATGCCGTGGCAATCTTGTGTGATACGCGGAAGCGTTGCAACATCTTGGCAATAAGTCTGTTGTGAAAATGCTTGCCTTTGTCACTGATAATTGCTCTCGGCATCCCAAACCGTGTAAATATGTTTTTCTGCAAGAATCATTGTACGGTATTGGAATCGTTGTTGGGAACTGTAGCTGCCTCAACCCTTTAGACACGTAGTCGACGGCAAGTAGAATGTAGAGGTTGCCGAATGAAGATGGGAAATGTCCCATAAAATCGATCCCCCTTACATCAAACAGTTCCACCTCGATGATGTTTTGGAGCGGCATCTCATGTCGTCTAGAGATATTGCCCGTCCTCTGGCAACAATCACATTGCTTGTAAAAGTCTTGGGCATCTTTGTACAATGTTGGCCAATACAAACCGGATTGCAAAACTTTGGCCGCGGTACGAGTTCCTCCAAAATGTCCTCCATAAGGTGAAGAATGGCATTGCCAGAGTACATTTTGCTGCTCCTCTTCAGGGACACATCGGCGTATAACCTGTTCTGCACATTGTTTAAACAAAAGAGGCTCGTCCCAAAAGTAATGCTTAGCATCATGGTGGAACCGCTTCTTCCCTTGGTGAGTAAGACCATAAGGTAAAATACCACAAACAAGGAAATTAACTAAATTCGCGTACCAGGGTATTGCCGAGGCATGTGCTGCCGTGACGACTGCTCCCAAAATTGCTGAGGCGTGCGCGTCAAGGGCTGTCGAGGCGTCGAGGGTTGCTGAGGCAACTAAAAGTTGCTCATCCATGAATATCTCAAGGAAGTCTTCGACCATGTCTGAAAAAAGTGCCATCATGCATCTTTGGAAGGTTGTCGGGGCATTACACAATCCGAATGGCATCCTTCGGAAAGCATAAGTACCGTATGGGCATGTGAAGGTTGTCTTTTCTTGATCTTTTGGTGTTATGGCATGTTGATTGTAACCTGAATAACCATCAAGAAAAAATAAAAAGGTTTACCTGCAAGACGGTCAAGCATTTGATCAATAAAGGGTAATGGGAAGTGATCTTTCCTAGTGGCTTTGTTTAGCTTTCGATAATCCATACAGACCCTCCAACCGGTCATAGTCCTGGTTGGAATGAGTTCATTGTTTTCATTACTTACCACCGTTGTACCTCTCTTTTTCGGTACACATTGTACCGGACTTACCCATGTACTATTAGAGATAGGGTATATGATGCCGGCGTCAAGCCACTTGATGATTTCTTTCATTACAACCCCTTTCATGGCATGATTCAGTCTCCTCTAGGCCTCAATTGAAGGTTTGTGATCATCTTCCAACAAAATCTTGTGCGTGCACACTGCCGGGCTAATTCCCTTCAAGTCGGCAATTGTCCACCCTATTGCCTTATTGTGCAACATCAACATTTTGATCAGCTTCTTTTCCTGCTCAGGCTATAACTTAGAGGAAATAATTACAGGCAATGTATTGTCGGTTCCCAAGTAAGCATATTTTAGTTGCCCTGGCAACTGTTTCAACTCAAGAATCGGTGGTTGTTCAATAGAGGGCTTTTCGAGTTTACCTTCCTTACCTAAGTAATCCAGTGGTTCAAAGTATGTACATGGTTGATTGAATAACCAATTTGCCTATTCTTGTTGTTCTTCATCAATCGGTTCTTTATACTCCTCAGGTTCCTCTTGATCGGCAATGTAGTTGCTGAGGCAACTAAATTCCTCGTCGAAGTCAAACTCTGCCATGGCATGAGGAAGTTGGCATTCTTCCGGATCATCGGCATGTCTTAGTGTTTGGAACCCATTTAGTTTAACTTACTGGTCATTCACCCTCATTGTGAGTTCTCCCTTTTCAACATCGATCAAGGTTCTCCCTGTTACTAGGAAGGGTCTCCCGAGAATGATAGATGCATGTTCATCTGCTTCACAATCCAAAAACAATAAAGTCAGCGGGAAAAATAAATTTATCAACTTTTACCAGTATGTCTTTGATTTTTCCCTCTGGATGCACATAAGATCTGTCAGCTAGCTGTAGCATAACTGTTGTAGGTCTTGCCTTCCCGATTCCTAGTTTCTAGAAAACCGATTGGGGCATCAAGTTTATGCTAGCCCCAAGGTCGCATAATGCTTTCCCGACATAGTGGTTTCCAATGGAACAAGGTATTGTGAAACTTTCGAGATCCTCCAACTTAGGTGGCATACGATTGTGAAACATGGCCATGCATCCCTCTGTTGCTACAACTGTTTCAAACTCTCCTAGCCATGTTCTCTTGGACACAATGTCTTTAAGAAACTTGGCATAGTTCGGCATTTGTTCAATTGCTTCCACCAACGGCAAGTTGATGTGGACTTGCTTTAGGATATCCAAAAACTTCTTGAATTGATATCTTGGTTTTGTCGCTTCAATCTTTGTGGGAATGGTGGTGGGAGTCGGATATTTTCGATCCTTTCATTGGTTTGGAACCTGATTGATGGCATTGCGGGACAACTAGAGTTGCCAAGGCATTATCAACTGGGGTTGTCGAGGCATGCTTATCGCATGTTGTTGAGGCATCCTTATCGTCGGTTGCCAAGGCATGCTTATTGCCGATTGCCGCGGCAATTCCTGGTTCAGCATCTGAGGCTTTACCGCTAGGTTCATCTTGATCTTTTTAAGGAGTCTTGTTTGATGACCGGGCTTGAGCCTCTTTAAGTTGTTGGCCACTTCTAGTTCAATTGTGCCGAAATTGAGTCTGATGATCCTAGTTCATGTATTGTGGCTTGGCGTCTAACTCTTCCTCTTCTAGTAGAGGGGAATTGATAGTCATTCTTGGCAAGCCTGTTTAAATTTGCATTGCTTCCTCTGGCAACTTATCTAGGAGTATGCCATTTGCCGAGGCATCTAGCATCATCCTAGTTGGTGTATTCACGGTGTTGTAAAACATTGTTACTTGTGTCCACACCGGGAATTCATGTAGGGGCATTTGTGTAGAAGTTCTCTATATCGCTCCCAAGCCTCGTACATGGATTCATCATCTGCCTGCCGAAAAGAAGTAATGTCGTTACGAAGCTTATCAGTCAAATTTTTAGGATTAAACCGAGCAAGGAAATCACAACAAAGATCGGTCCAAGATCCTATTGATCCGGCAGGAATGCTGTTCAACCATGCTTTTGCCCTATCCCTCAGTGAATAGGGGAATAATCTTAATCGTAAAACATCGAGGGTGACTCCGTTGAGGTGTGATAGCCGATTAGATCGTGTTGGTAAAAGAGTGCAAGGGCAACTCAGTTGCCGTGGCAACTTGCACAACGGGGTTGCCTTGGCAACTAATCGATGGTTGCCTGGGCGACTAGTTGGGCAACTACTTGGGCGTCTGGGCAGCAACCTTCAAGGTTCGACAGAGCGTTCTTCAATGGTTTCTTCTTATCCCTAAGTCAAAACTCTAGCTACTTGTGCATGCCTTGATAATACATCCCTGCATGAATCAAGGGTGAACAACAACCAATCTTGCGCTCCTCTTAGTTGTTGAAATCCTTAATTTATTCCTAAGCCGGATTAATCTTCACCATCAATAGATTGAATAAAGATCATATTCATTCGTTTCTTGAATCTAACTCTCCCGATATGAGATAAATAGATAAAATTACGAGATCCTCTCCCAATTCACTCACAAACAAGAATAAGAACCAAGAATGAATAAACCTTGAATAGAAAAGTGCAAACTCTTATTACCTAAACAAAATCCAATAGTTTTTCACAACCACAAGACACAATAACCATATCCAAATAGGTTTAGTTCATGGCTAGGTTCCAAAGAAACACAAGATAAAGAATTCCTAGCATAAACCTAATTGAACAAGAAAGAAAAAAATGAAGGATGGATGAAGCCTTCTTGTCGAGATCTCCCCTTGAAGCTTGTCGAAAATTCTCTCCTCTTTTCCCCCTTGGAGTTGACGGCTTGGTGATCTATTTATAGGGCTAGGTCAAAGTCCTTCTTTGAGGAGGAAGTTAAGCTGGAATTAAATCATCTTTAAAGAATATAATTCTTTATTATAATTATATTCCTTCTAGAACTTTTCCTATCTTCTTCGAATTTAATTCTTCTTTAACCTCTTCATGGAAATCAAATACCTTTGGGATTTAGCTTTGCTCCACGTCATCTTGGTCTTGTCTAGTCATCAATTTCGACTACCATATCATCTTATTCTTTGTCGACAATTGCCCTGGCAACTGGCTCGGCGTCTCCTTCATGCATTGCCCTGGCAACTAGCTCGGCATCTCCTTCATGCATTGCCCTGGCAACTAGCTCTAGTCTTGCTTTGGCAAGTGATTCTGCACATACACACAAAACACACCAAAGCAGCATCTTTTCCCACAAAAACAACCAAATTATGCAATCAAGCTCAACGATGGAAGGAAACATGGATTAATGCATGAGTGACTAATTATGTAACTAATATGAGCCTAAGTCTTACAATAATATGAGTAAAAAGGGTAAGAAAATAGTACTTTTGAACACTTATCACAACTCTTTAGTTTCTTTTGCTTTCTTTTCTTGGTGTTTACCAAACTCACAACCAAGATCATCCATGGCATCCAAAATTGAATTTTTGGTTCATCCAAGTTCCTCCAAAGAACAAGGATACAAGAAGTTTTCTACACCGGTGGTTCAAGAAAGATTTCACTCCAAGTTTGAAAGCCAGAAGATTTGCGAAGAACAAGACTTTGATACTCCAACTCTCATCAAGATTTTGGCCTTGAACCATTCATCTTCGAAAGGATTGCACCTCAAAAGTGGCAAATCTTTTGCCATCAATCGGAACCGAGTACCATCTCATGGGTAAGAGAATTCTATGCTCACTCACCTAACCTGGATAATCCTTATGTTTTTGTTCGAGACAAGGCTATACTCATAAGCCCCAAAAACATTAACACCTTTTACGGGCTCTACATTAAGAAAGACGAGCATTGAGCTTTTGTTGATCAACTCACGCCCAAGCAACTCGACAAGGTGCTTCAAGAACTCACTCTACCGGGAACTCATTGGAACGACGATATATACAAGGGCACGGTAAATCACCTTTGGCGTACACCTGAGGCAAAATTATGGAATAAGTTTGTTAAAACTTCTTTAATGCCCACCACACACAATACTACCGTTGATACACCTCGTCTTTTGCTCATACCTTCTATCTTGCATAATCGCATCATTAACATTGGAAAAATTATTTGTGATGAGATTTTTGTATGTAGCACAAAAGATAAGCGTTCTCTTTTCTTCCCTTGCTTAATTTCCAATCTTTGCAAGGAGATGCATGTCCTAAGTGAGTCCACTGATGAAAAGGCCCTACCAAAGTTCGATAAGAATCGAGCACAAATCTGAAAGCTAATGGGAGAGGCACCAGTAAAATCCCCAATGCCTCAAGTTGCCGCGGAAACTCTTGCCGCCTTGGCAACTCCTAATGCTCAAACAACTGATGCCCGGACAACTTGGACAACAACCCGGGACAACTTGAGGCACTCTTACAACCATTGATGAACCGCCTTAGGCAAATTGAAGACCGTCAATTAATGTTCATGCGGTACATGAAGGATCACAACAATGCCATCACCCAAGTCATGCTGGAAAAGTACCTGGACAGCCACGTGTTGTTCCCCATCTTCCTGCTGAAATCCTTGCCACGGCAACCAATGAAGCAGTTGCCACGGCAACCTACACTACGCCTACCCAAGCAGTTTCCACGGCAACCAACACTGAAGATGTCGCGGCAACCAAAGCTAAAGATGCCCCGACAACCACTGCAAAAGCCAAAGGTAAAGCACCTATGCCCGAATCAACTCGTACTGAATCATTGTCTGATTTTTCATATTCGGATGAGTCCTCCATTGCACCAACAAAGACCACACCAATCGAATCCTCCAAGTCCAAGCGAAAAGCCAATGACATTGATGAAAAGGACGATGAGGACAACCCCGTACGAGGATCGATTCCACCATCGACAACAAGGAAGCAACCACCGCGTTCAAGCAAAAGAATCAAGACACCGACCAAAAGAAAACTAATCATCCACGACGACAAACTCTCAGAGTAAGTCCTCGTTTGCATTTTACTTTTCTTTATTTTTATTTTTATTTTTCTTTGTTGCATGCATTGAGGACAATGCCTCATTCGAGTTTGGGGCGCATTGTTATTAGTTAGTTACCATATTTAGTTGCATTCATCTTAAGTATTGCATTTAGGATACATAAATTGCTTTCCATGCCTTTAGTTGGAACAAGAATTGCCTAGATTTGATGAATATCCGATGATGACTTTGCCAATGTACTTAATTAATAGATCTTTTTATTCTAGGATAAACGTGGAAACACTTAGAATCGTACTATGATGATAAACTTGATGAAACACTGTGTGGCTTGATTGATTTAAGGAATTCTAGCGAACTTAGGTTGATAGTTAAAAAGTTGGGGGATCAGAATAAAAATTGGATGAATGCTAGAGGTGCTCGAAATTGGCTCTAGTATGTGCTAAAAATTGATCACTAGAGGTGCCCGAAATTGGCTCTAGTATGTGGTAAAAATTGATCGCTAGAGGTGCCCGAAACCGGCTCTAGTCGAATAAATTAATTAACTTAAAAAAACTAAAAACAAAATACTAGAGGTGCCCAGAATCGACTCTAGTTAAAACATGTTAAAAGAACCCAATGAAGTAATTTGAAAACCTCTTGTTTGCATAGAATCCGAAAAATCAACTTGCACACAACTCCGCACACACTCACAAGCATTATAGTTTGATTCCGAGTAACTTCTAAGTTTTCTAAAAAATGAAAAGCCAATCATACTTTGTGCCACGATTCTGAGAATTGAAATCAAGTTCAAAGCTAAGTTTGTGAAAATTGAAGTCTTGGCAGGTAATTATTAGTTTGCATTCCTTGAGGACAAGCAATAGTTCGAGTTTGGGGGTGTGTTAAGTGTTCAAAAGTACTATTTTTATTACCTTTTTATTCATATTATTGCTAGACTTAGGCTCATATTAGTTTCATTATTAGCCATTCATGCATGTTTGCATTGTTTCCTTGGTGGACAAGCTTGATTTCATATTTTGCTTAATTTTGTGGAAAAAGATACTGCTTTGGTGTGTTTTTGTGTGTGTGCAGAATCACTTGCCAAAGCAAGGTTGGAACCAGTTGCTAGGGCAATGGATGAAGGAGATGCTGAGCTAGTTGCCAGGGCAATGCATGAAGGAGATGCCGAACTAGTTGCCAGGGCAATTTTCGATAAGGGATAAGATGATATGGTAGTCAAAATTGATGACTACATAAGCCCAAGATGATGTGGATCCAAGTTAAATCCCAAAAGAGTTTGATTTCCATGAAAATGTCAAAGAGAAATTAAATCTCAAAAAGATAGGAGAAGATCTAGAAGGAATTTAAATATAATAAAGAATTATATTCTTTTAAAGTATTTAATTCCAACTTAACTTCCTTCTCAAGAAGGATTTTGACCTAGCCATCTCCTATTTAAAGGAGACCAAGCCGTCAAACTCAAGGGAGAGCAAGAGAAAGGAGAGATTCTGACAAGGCTTCAACCATTCTTTATCTTTTTCTTTCTTGTTCAATTAGGTTTATGTTAGGAATTCTTTGTTTTGTGTTTCTTTGGAACTTAGCCATGAACTAAATCTATTTGGCTAAGGTTATTGTGTTTTGTGGTTGTGAGAAACAATTGGATTTTGTTTAGGTAATAAGAGTTTGCACTTTCAATTCAAGGTTTACCCATTCTTGGTTCTTATTCTTGTTTGCGAGTGAATTGGGAGAGGATCTCGTAACTTCATCTATTTATCTAATATTGGGAGAGTTAAATTCAAGAAACGAACGAGTATAGTCTTTATTCAATCTATTGATGGTGAAGATTAATTCAGCTTAGGAATAAGTTAAGGATTTCAACGGCTAAGAGGAGCGCAAGATTGGTTGTTGTTCACCCTTGATTTATGCAGGGATGTATTATCAAGGCATGCACAAATAGCTAGAGTTTCGACTTAGGGATAAGAAGAAACCATTGAAGAACGCTCCGCCGAACCTTGAAGCTGCTGCCCAGCCACCCAAACAGTTGCCTAGCCAGTTGCCCAGGCAACCGTCGATTAGTTGCCAAGGCAACCCCGCTGCGCAAGTTGCTACGGCAGCTGAGTTGCCCTTGCACTCTTTTACCAAGACAATCCAATCGGCTATCACACCCCAACTTACGATAACCTAGCCTATTCTCTCTCTTGTCATTACATCTTCTTTTACATTATTGCTTTCTACTTTAGTTATTAGTTAAACTCCTACAAACTTCTACTTGTGTTCTTTTACTTTTTACAGTGCAAGAGATTAGATTCTTGAAGTGGCACCAGTCCTTGTGGAGACGATATCTTTTATACTATAACTTGCGACGTATAAACTTGCACAATTGCGAAGCACTTATTACGTGCAACAAAAGTCATCATAACCATAAAGAAAATAAAATTTGGTTTACAAAAACCAAACATAAGAAAAAAATATAAAGATAAAAAAATTAGAAGATAAAAGAAATAAACGTGATCTTGATTTCAAATACAAAGCTACTAAGATGATTTACAAGGCAAAACTAAAGTCCATTTATAGGAAATTTGTGATGCTAGATGATAATGGGGAGTGGTTTTTTGGCCACATTTCTTCACTTAAAAGTCTTTATATATATGATGATATCCTTAAAATGTCAAAAGTTGTCATCATGTTGTCACCACTTGTAAGATTCCGGTTTCAGCATTTTTCTAGGAATTTCCATATTTTTTGGCTTCCCAATTACTTTTAAAATGTAGTACACTCAATAAGCTTTACAACGGTATCTCATGGGCCAATTTTCGAGTTTTGGAGCCAAGTTATAGTCAAAACCATAAAACATAGTGAGTGCAGAAATTTAGTACGAGTTTATTGAGTCTATTTTTTCAATTTAAGCATTTGCCCAACTCCTTTCACCTTAGATCATCTTTGGATTCAACTTCATTTGTTTCATAAATGCAATCACCAAAATACAAATCACAAAATATGAAATAACTAAAAACCTACTGATAAGTGTTCAAAAGTACTATTTTTATTACCCTTTTTACTCATATTATTGTTAGACTTAAGCTCATATTAGTTGCATAATTAGTCATTCATGCATTAATTCATGTTTCTTTCCACCGTTGACTTGATTACATAACTTGGTGATTTTTGTGGAAAAAGATGCTGCTTTGGTGTGTTTTTGTGTGTGTGCAGAATCACTTGCCTAAACAAGGCTAGAACCAGTCGCCAGGGCAGTGCATGAAGGAGATGCCGAGCTAGTTGCCAGGGCAATGCATGAAGGAGACGCCGAGCCAGTTGCCAGGGCAATTTTCGACAAAGAATAAGGTAATATGGTAGTCGAAATTGATGACTAGACAAGCCCAAGATGACGTGGAGCAAAGCTAAATCCCAAAGGAGTTTGATTTCCATGAAGAGGTTAAAGAAGAATTAAATTCCATGAAGAACTAACTTGATTGGTTGGGGTTATTGTGTTTTGTTGTTGGGAGAAACAATTGGATTTTGTTTAGGCAATAAGAGTTTGCCCTTTTCTATTCAAGGTTTACTCATACTTGGCTTTTATTCTTGTTTGCGAGTGAATTGGGAGAGGATCTAACTTCATCTATTTATCCAATATCGGGAGAGTTAGATTCAAGAAACGAATGAGTATGGTCTTTATTCAATCTATTGATGGTGAAGATTAATCCGGCTTAGGAATAAGTTAAGGATTTCAACGGCTAAGAGGAGCACAAGATTGGTTGTTGTTCACCCTTGATTCACGCAAGGATGTATTATCAAGGCATGCACAAGTAGCTAGAGTTTCAACTTAGGGATAAGAAGAAACCATTGAAGAACGCTCCGCCGAACCTTGAAGTTGCTGCCCAGACGCCCAAGTAGTTGCCCAGCTAGTCGTCCGGGAAACCATCGATTAGTTGCCATGGCAACTGAGTTGCCCTTGTACTCTTTTACCAAGACGATCCAATCGGCTATCACACCACAACTCACGATAACCTGGCCTATTCTCTCTTATTTGATTTCATCTATTCTTTTAGTTTATTGCTCTTAGTTTACTCGTTAATTAGAATTCCTATTGTCAATTGTGTTTTTATTTTCACAGTGCAGTAACTTAAGCAAAGTGGCCCAAACCAATCCCTGTGGAGACGATACTCGATACTCGTATCACTTTATTACTTGCGACGTGTATACTTGCACATTTGCGTAGCACTTATTACACGCAACAAGTTTTTGGCGCCGTTGCCGGGGGATTGGCAATTGGTGTTAGTTGTTTTTATTATTGCATTTTTTCTCTCTTAGTTTTACTAAATTTTCTTTTTATTTGTTTTATCAAAAAAAAATTTAGGTGCGTTACAAGTTAAGGGACATCAACATGTCGGGAAATAAAAGCCGATCTATTCGAGAGATGATGTTGGAAGCTATGAATCAATCCAATCAAGAGTTTCTTGCACCCTTTGATGATTACCTATACCAACCGAGAAAAGCCCAAAGAACTTATACCGTGGAAAAATCTTGTGCTATGTATGGAGAACATCATGTGTTTGAAAATTGCCCTCACATTTTCCGTGCATATAACTACATAGAGGACCATAGAGGGAACCAACAGCAAAATTCTTCATGGTATGGTTAAAAAGCTCAATTTTTTTTTACCATTACAATTTTGCCGCAACAACAGATATGCCATGACAATGTAGTCCTTTTCAAGAGCATTCCAATTCCTTGGAGGAAACTTTACTAGCTTCCTTGGCTAGACTTGACGGATCAATTGAAGAGATTTGAGAGCTATCAAAATCTATAGATACGAGGATAGCTCTGTGGGATGCAACCTTAGGAGATTCAGAAGATCAATTGGGGAGATCCACATATGTCATGGATAACATGCACCAACAATTCATTCCTAGAGATACTGACGTCCCAAGGCAAGAGGATAAGGAGCAATGCAAAGAAAGCTCTCCGATGTGTGGGGAACAACTAGAACCTCAAAGTCAAGAGGATGCCAATGAGAGAGACTGCCCCAACACATAATGAGCCTAAACAACAAATTGGCTCGGCAATGATTGAGGAGCCTGAATAGAGCAATGTCGCGACAACACTCAGTTAAGCTGAGAACAACAATACTACAGCAAATTCTGAGGAACCTGATGCCCAGAAGGTTACAACATTGATGTTGAAGCATGAATCTGTAGATTGCTCTCATCCACAATTGCCACGGCAATTACACGACCACATGCAAGATCAACGAGATGATAATACTTTGCTAATTGAATATGAGCAGGTAATGGTTGAACCTTTTGAATTCTTTAAAAACTCACCTCATCCATTGCAGGTATGTATTGAGGAACCGAGGTTGGTAGATTTGAAGCCATCAAAATCCCTATTGATGGAGATGTTTGAGAGGCCAAAAGAAAACTGTGTTTAGATTCGTAAAGCTTTTCATAAAATTGGTTCTTCCCTTAACTTACAGCAAATTTTGGCAACTGATTGCCACGACAATTGGCTTGAGCAGCAATTGCCACGACAACAAAGGCTACATCCAACCATGATAGAAGTCAACAAGGATGAGGTAATTGAATGGTTGAGAATGGATATGATTTTTCCTATTAATATATTTGTGCCATCAGGAATAATAGCAAGGTGGAGAGTATACATGGACTACAAGCGGACAAAGAAGAAAGACACATCCACCATGGTAACGCAAAAGGGAGTAGTGGCAAGCACATTGGCCAAACTCTTTTTGGGCAATATTGTCACCCGATGGAGGGTACGGATGGACTATAAGAAGTATCAAAAATGACTATCCTCAAGTTTTCTCAGATATGCACTAACATTAGAAGATGCATGATGGCACTCTTTTCAGACATGGTCGAAGACTTCCTTGAGATCTTCATGGATGTTTTTTCCGTTTTTGGTAGTGATTTCAATAGTTGCCTCGACAATTTAGAGAATGTGTTGGCAAGATGTGAAGAAACCGATTTAGTCATTAATTAGGAGAAGTGCCATCTTATGGTAGATGAAGGAATAGTGCTCGGCCACAAGATTTCATCCAAGAGAATTGAAGTAGACAAAGCCAAGGTG
Source organism: Hibiscus mutabilis (assembly GCA_019671005.1). Taxonomy (NCBI): domain Eukaryota; kingdom Viridiplantae; phylum Streptophyta; class Magnoliopsida; order Malvales; family Malvaceae; genus Hibiscus; species Hibiscus mutabilis. The sequence goes on along the minus strand of CM033733.1, from coordinate 26,513,074 downwards.
GACGTGATCGAGAGGTTACCCCCACCAAGATAAAGTCTTCCATTTTGATGATTCTTGCACCCCAAGCATTCGAAACCCTAAAGGAAAAGCTTGCCTCGGCACCCATTGCGTTCCACCAGATTGGACGCTACCTTTTGAGCTCATGTGTGATGCAAGTGATTTCGCGGTAGGAGTAGTCCTAGGCCAATGCACAGGAAAGGAACATAAAATCAAGTGGCTGATCACTTGTCACGTTTAGAACGCAATAGGGAGGAGGACGTAGATTTAGAGATATGTGATGCATTCCCGGATGAACAACTTTTAGTTGCCTCGGCAACCATGGATGTGCACGCCTCGGCAACCCTTGACGCCTCGGCAACCATGGATGCGCATGCCTCGGCAACTCTCGATGCCGCAGTAGCTCTTGAAGTGCACGCCTCGGCAAACTCCAAACGCGCACGCCTCGGCAACCCTCAATGCCACAGCAACCCTTGACGCCTCGGCAACCATGGATGCGCATGCCTCGGCAACCCTCGACGCCGTAGCAGCTCTTGACGCGCACGCCTTGGCAACTCTAGACGCGCAGGCCTCGGTAACCACTGATACGCACACCTTGACAACCATGGACACGTATGCCTCGGCAACTCTAGACACACACGACTCCGCAATCTTGGGAGCAGTCGCCACGGTAGCACATGCCTCGGCAATACCCTGGTACGCAGATTTAGTTAATTTCCTTGTTTGTGGTATTTTACTTTATGGCCTTACTCACCAAGGGAAGAAGCGGTTCCGCCATGATGCTAAGCATTACTTTTGGGACGAGCCTCTTTTGTTTAAACAATGTGTATATCAGGTTATACGCCAATGGGTCCCTGAAGAGGAGCAACAGAATGTACTCCGACAATGCCATTCTTCACCCTATGGAGGACATTCTAGAGGAACTCGTACCGCGGCCAAATTTTTGCAATCCGGTTTGTATTCGCCAACACTGTACAAAGATGCCCAAGAGTTTTACAAGCAATGTGATCGTTTCCATAGGACGGGCAATATCACCCACAAACCAATGGGCAAACAGAAATTTCCAACCAGGAATTGAAGGGTATACTCGAGATAGTTGTAAATCCCTCTAGGACGGATTGGTCAGCAAGACTAGATGACGCACTTTGGGCATATCGCACTGCATTCAAAACACCCTTAGGTATGTCCCCCTTCTGACTTGTCTATGGCAAAACATGCCATCTACCGATGGAAATCGGACACAAGGTATATTGGGCAACCAAGACCGTGAATATGGATTAGGAAAGTGCCGAACAAAAGCTTTTGTTGGACCTCAACGAGATAGAAGAATTTTGTGCCCTCGTCTATAACAATGCACAAATCTACAAGGAGAAAACAAAGCAATGACACGACAAGAAACTATTGTCGCGACAATTCATGCCAGGGAAACTAGTTCTCTTATTCAATTCTCGACTAAAACTTTTCCCGAGAAAACTAAAATCAAGATGGTCGGGACCATTCGAAGTTGTCAAACCATTCTCCCATGGTGCCGTGATAATCAAGTCCATTACCGACGAACATGAATTCAAAGTTAACGGACAAAGATTGAAGCACTACAACAGTGCCCATGTAGAACGAAACAAAGAAGTTGACACCTTAGGAGATGCATGAGCATGTTGTCGTTTCGATATTTTCTTTTTATTTTTTCCGAACTATTTTTTTTCTTTCTGTTATTTTCGGTTATTTTTTTCTCTCTTTATTTATTTTTGGAATTTTTAGGAGAGATTTTATTTTTCTTCATTATCTTTAGTTTCCAGGTTCTCTTTTCCACAACAAGACTCACAACCACCATGCTAAGGAAATTTACTGCCGACTACTTGCCATAGCAACCACAACAGAAACTGGCGATGCCCAGGCAACAACAATGGCTTCGGCAACTACTGATGCCCATGCAAGTGAACCTGCATCGGCAAACATGGATCAAATCAAAGCAATTCTATTCACGCGGTTCCAGCATTCAACCACCGACTGAAAAATGAATCAAGCAAACGACACGAAGGAAACTTATCACTCGAGGTGACGACCTCTCCGACTAACTCATTTCATTTAGTTTCTTTTAAATTTTGTTTCACTCTTACATGCATTGAGGACAATGCTTCTCTCGAGTTTGGGGGGTGTTGGTTTCTAGTTAGTTTCATGTTTAGTTGCATTCATCGTTAGCAATCACATATAGGTTACATATGTTACTTGCCATGCCTTTAATTGGATTTAATTGCTTAAGACTTGTTGAATATCCAATGATGAATTTTTGCCACTTCACTTAATTGAAAGAACCTTTAATTTTAGGATTGCATGAAAAGAACTTAGACTTTTATTATGATGCTGAATTTTTTTACATGGTTGTGGCTTGTTGATTGAAAGAAACTTAGTGAACTTAGGTTGCTTAAAATTTGGGTAAATTTAAAATTGAAAATTAAAAGTTAAATTCTTGCTAGAGGTGCCCGAAACTGGCTCTAGTAGTAAATACACTTTCTTGCTAGAGGTGCCCGAAACTGGCTCTAGTAGTTAATGCACATTAAAGAATCGCTAGAGGTGCCCGAAATTGGCTTTAGTGAAAATAAAAATAAATGCCCCGGCAATTAAATTGATAAAAGCCTATTGTTCACATAGAATCTTGAAAATCAACTTGTACACAACTACGTACACACATTGTCACGAGCATTATAGTTTTGTTCTGGGTAATTTTAGTGCTATCCGAAAAATTAAAAGGTGATCATACTTTGTGCCACGGTTCCGAGGTTTGAATTCAAGTTTGAAGCATGTCTTTGATGATTAAAGTCTTGCCAGGTAATTGTTAGATTGCATTGCTTGAGGAAAAGCAATAGTTCGAGTTTGGGGGTGTGATAAGTGTTCAAAAGTACTATTTTTATTACCCCTTTTACTCATATTATTGTTAGAATTAAGCTCATATTAGTTGCATAATTAGTCATTCATGCATTAATTCGTGTTTCTTTCCACCGTTGAGCTTGATTACATAACTTGGTGATTTTTGTGGAAAAAGATGCTGCTTTGGTGTGTTTTTGTGTGTGTGCAGAATCACTTGCCTAAACAAGGCTAGAACCAGTTGCCAGGGCAGTGCATGAAAGAGATGCCAAGCTAGTTGCCAGGGCAATGCATGAAGGAGACGCCGAGCCAGTTGCCAGGGCAATTATTGACAAAGAATAAGGTAATATGGTAGTCGAAATTGATGACTAGACAAGCCCAAGATGACGTGGAGCAAAGCTAAATCCCAAAGGAGTTTGATTTCCATGAAGATTTTAAAGAAGAATTAAATTACAAGAAGATAGGAGAAGTTCTAGAAGGAATATAATTACAATAAAGAATTATATTCTTTAAAGATAATTTAATTCCAACTTAACATCCTCCTCAAAGAAGGACTTCGACCTAGCCATATAAATAGATCACCAAGCCGTCAACTCCAGGTGAGCAAGAGGAGGGAAAATTTCGACAACCCCATAGGGCAAGAAGAGAGAAATTTCGACAAGAGAGCAATGGGAGAGAGTTCGATTTCTTCTTCTTCTTCTTTGCTTCCATTAGATTCATGGTTTGGGGATTATTCTTTGTATATCTTTTGAACCCAACCATGAACTAACTTGATTGGTTGGGGTTATTGTGTTTTGTTGTTGTGAGAAACAATTGGATTTTGTTTAGGTAATAAGAGTTTGCACTTTTCTATTCAAGGTTTACTCATTCTTGGCTTTTATTCTTGTTTGCGAGTGAATTGGGAGAGGATCTCGTAACTTCATCTATTTATCTAATATCGGGAGAGTTAGATTCAAGAAACGAACGAGTATGGTCTTTATTCAATCTATTGATGGTGAAGATTAATCTGGCTTAGGAATAAGTTAAGGATTTCAACGGCTAAGAGGAGCGCAAGATTGGTTGTTGTTCACCCTTGATTCACGCAGGGATGTATTATCAAGGCATGCACAAGTAGCTAGAGTTTCGACTTAGGGATAAGAAGAAACCATTGAAGAACGCTCCGCCGAACCTTGAAGTTACTGCCCAGCCGCCCAAGTAGTTGCCCAGCTAGTCACCCAGGCAACCATCGATTAGTTGCCAAGGCAAGCCCGCTGTGCACGTTGCCACAGCAACTGAGTTGCCCTTGCACTCTTTTACCAAGACGATCCAATCGGCTATCACACCTCAACTCATGATAACCTGGCCTATTCTATCTTATTTGATTTCATCTATTCTTTTAGTTTATTGCTCTTAGTTTACTCGTTAATTAGAATTCCTATTATAAATTGTGTTTTTATTTTCACAGTGCAGTAACTTAAGTAAAGTGGCCCAAACCAATCCCTGTGCAGACGATACTCGAGACTCGTATCACTTTATTACTTGCGACGTGTATACTTGCACATTTGAGTAGCACTTATTACACGTAACAAGTTTTTGGCGCCGTTGCCGGGGGATTGGCAATTGGTGTTAGTTGTTTTTGTTATTGCATTTTTTTCTCTTAGTTTTACTAACTTTTCTTTTTGTTTGTTTTATCAAAAAAAAAAATTAGGTGCGCTACAAGTTAAGGGACATCAACATGTCGGGAAATAAAAGCCATCTATTCGAGAGATGATGTTGGAAGATATGAATCAATCCAATCAAGAGTTTCTTGCACCCTTTGATGATTACCTATACCAACCGAGAAAAGCCCAAAGAACTTATACCGTGGAAAAATCTTGTGATATGTGTGGAGAACATCATGTGTTTGAAAATTGCCCTCACATTTTCGGTGCATATAACTACATGGAGGACCATAGAGGGAACCAGCAGGAAAATTCTTCATGGTATGGTCAAAAAGCTCAAAATTATTTTTACCATAACAATTATACGACCACATGCAAGATCAACGAGATGATAATACTTTGCTAAAGGAATATGAGCAGGTAATGCTTGAACCTTTTGAATTCTTTAAAAACTCACCTCATCCATTGCAGGTATGTCTTGAGGAACCGAGGTTGGTAGATTTGAAGCCATCGAAATCTCTACTGATGGAGATGTTTGAGAGGCCAAAAGAAAACGGTGTTTGGATTAGTAAAGCTTTTCAGAAAATTGGTTCTTCCCTTGACTTACAGCAAATTTTGGCAACTGATTGCCACGGCAATTGGCTTGAGCAGCAATTGCCACTACAACAAAGGCTACATCCAACCATGATAAAAGTCCACAAGAATAAGGTAATTGAATGGTTGAGAATGGATATAATTTTTCCTATTAATATATTTGTGCCTTTAGGAATAATAACAAGGTGGAGAGTATACATGGACTACAAGCGAACAAAGAAGAAAGACACCTCCACCATGGTAATGCAAAAGGGAGTAGTGGCAATCACATTGGCCAAACTCTTTTTGGGCAATATTGTCACCCGATGGAGGGTGCGGATGGACTATAAGAAGTATCGAAAACGACCATCCTCAAGTTTTCTCAAATATGCACTAACATTAGAAGATACATGATGGCACTCTTTTCAGACATGGTCGAAGACTTCCTTGAGATCTTCATGGATGATTTTTCTATTTTTGGTAGTGACTTCAACAGTTGCCTTGACAATTTAGAGAATGTGTTGGCAAAATGTGAAGAAACCGATTTAGTCTTTAATTAGGAGAAGTGCCATCTTATGGTAGATGAAGGAATAGTGCTCGGCCATAAGATTTCATCAAAGAAAATTGAAGTAGACAAAACCGAGGTGGACTTGATCGAGAGATTACCCCCACCAAGATAAAGTCTTCTATTTTGATGATTCTTGCACCCAAGCATTCGAAACCCTAAAGGAAAAGCTTGCCTCGGCACCTATTACCGTTCCACCAGATTGGACGCTACCTTTTGAGCTCATGTGTGATGCAAGTGATTTCGTGGTAGGAGTAGTCCTAGGCCAATGCACAGGAAAGGAACATAAAATCAAGTGGCCTATCATTTATCAAGTTTAGAACGCAATAGGGAGGAGGACGCAAATTTAGAGATATGCGATGCATTCCCAGATGAACAACTTTTAGTAGCCTCGACAACCATGGATGTGCACGCCTCGGCAACCCTTGACGCCTCGGCAACCATGGATGCGCATGCCTCGGCAACTCTTAACGCCGCAGTAGCTCTTGAAGCGCACGCCTCGGCAAACTCCAGACGTGCACGCCTCGGCAACCCTCGCTGCCACAGCAACCCTTGACGCCTCGACAACCATGGATGCGCATGCCTCGGCAACCCTCGACGCCGTAGCAGCTCTTGACGCGCACGCCTCGGCAACTCCAGACACGCAGGCCTCGGTAACCACTGATACGCATGCCTCGGCAACCATGGACGCGTATGCCTCGGCAACTCTAGACACACCCGACTCGACAATCTTGGGAATAGTCACCATGGTAGCACATGCCTCGGCAATACCCTGGTACGCGGATTTAGTTAATTTCCTTGTTTGTGGTATTTTACCTTATGGCCTTACTCACCAAGGGAAGAAGCGGTTCCGCCATGATGCTAAGCATTACTTTTGGGACGAGCCTCTTTTGTTTAGACAATGTGTAGATCAGGTTATACGCCAATGGGTCCCTGAAGAGGAGCAACAGAATGTACTCCGACAATGCCATTCTTCACCCTATGGAGGACATTCTAGAGAAACTCGTACCGCGACCAAAGTTTTGCAATCCAGTTTGTATTGGCCAACACTATACAAAGATGCCCAAGAGTTTTACAAGCAATGTGATCATTGCCATAGGACGGGCAATATCACCCACAAACCAATGGGCAAACAGAAATTTCCAACCGGGAATTGAAGGGTATACTCGAGATAGTTGTAAATCCCTCTAGGAATGATTGGTCAGCAAGACTAGATGACGCACGTTGGGCATATCGCACTACATTCAAAACACCCTTAGGTATGTCCCCCTTTCGACTTGTCTATGGAAAAACATGGCATCTACCGGTTGAAATCGAACACAAGGCATATTGGGCAATCAAGACCGTGAATATGGATTAGGAAAGTGCCGATCAAAAGCATTTGTTGGACCTCAACGAGATAGAAGAATTTCGTGCACTCGCCTATAACAATGCACAAATCTACAAGGAGAAAACAAAGCAATGGCACGACAAGAAACTATTGTCGCGACAATTCATGCTAGGGAAACTAGTTCTCTTATTCAATTCTCGACTAAAACTTTTCCCGGGAAAACTAAAATTAAGATGGTCGGAACCATTCGAAGTTGTCAAACCATTCTCCCATGGTGCCGTGATAATCAAGTCCATTACCGAAGAACATGAATTCAAAGTTAACGGACAGAGATTGAAGCACTACAACGGTGCCCATGTAGAACGAAACAAAGAAGTTGACACCTTAGGAGATGCATGAGCATGCTTTCCTTTCGATATTTTCTTTTTCTTTTTATTTTTATTTTTTTCGAACTATTTTTTTCTTTCTGTTATTTTCGGTTATTTTTTTCTCTCTTTATTTATTTTTGGAATTTTTAGGAGAGATTTTATTTTTCTTCATTATCTTTAGTTTCCAGGTTTTCTTTTCCACAACAAGACTCACAACCACCATGCAAAGGAAATTTACTGCCGACTACTTGCCACAACAACCACAACAGAAACTACCGATGCCCAGGCAACAATGACTTTGGCAACTACTGATGCCCATGCAAGTGAACCTGCATCGACAAACATGGATCAAATCAAAGCAATGCTATTCACGCGGTTCCAGCATTCAACCACCGACTGAAAAATGAATCAAGCAAACAGCACGAAGGAAACTTATCACTCGAGGTGACGACCTCTCCGACTAACTCATTTCATTTAGTTTCTTTTAAATTTTGTTTCACTCTTACATGCATTGAGGACAATGCTTCTCTCGAGTTTGGGGGGTGTTGGTTTCTAGTTAGTTTCATGTTTAGTTGCATTCATCGTTAGCAATCACATATAGGTTACATATGTTACTTGCCATGCCTTTAATTGGATTTAATTGCTTAAGACTTGTTGAATATCCAATGATGAATTTTTGCCACTTCACTTAATTGAAAGAACCTTTAATTTTAGGATTGCATGAAAAGAACTTAGAATTTTATTATGATGCTGAATTTTTTTACATGGTTGTGGCTTGTTGATTGAAAGAAACTTAGTGAACTTAGGTTGCTTAAAATTTGGGTAAATTTAAAATTGAAAATTAAAAGTTAAATTCTTGCTAGAGGTGCCCGAAACTGGCTCTAGTAGTAAATACACTTTCTTGCTAGAGGTGCCCAAAACTGGCTCTAGTAGTTAATGCACATTCAAGAATCGCTAGAGGTGCCCGAAATTGGCTCTAGTCGACTAAAATAAAATGAGAAATTGCTTACTTTGGTAGAGGTGCCCGAAATTGGCTCTAGTGAAAATAAAAATAAATGCCCCGGTAATTAAATTGATAAAAGCCTATTGTTCACATAGAATCTTGAAAATCAACTTGTACACAACTACGCACACACATTGTCACGAGCATTATAGTTTTGTTCCGGGTAATTTTTGTGCTATCCGAAAAATTAAAAGGTGATCATACTTTGTGCCACGGTTTCGAGGTTTGAATTCAAGTTTGAAGCATGTCTTTGATGATTAAAGTCTTGCCAGGTAATTGTTAGTTTGCATTGCTTGAGGACAAGCAATAGTTCGAGTTTGGGGGTGTGATAAGTGTTCAAAAGTACTATTTTAATTACCCTTTTTACTCATATTATTGTTAGACTTAAGCTTATATTAGTTGCATAATTAGTCATTCATGCATTAATTCATGTTTCTTTCCACCATTGAGCTTGCTTACATAACTTGGTGATTTTTGTGGAAAAAGATGCTGCTTTGGTGTGTTTTTGTGTGTGTGTGCAGAATCACTTGCCTAAACAAGGCTAGAACTAGTTGCCAGGGCAATGCATGAAAGAGATGCCAAGCTAGTTCCTAGGGCAATGCATGAAGGAGACGCCGAGCCAGTTGCCAGGGCAATTGTCGACAAAGAATAAGGTAATATGGTAGTCGAAATTGATGACTAGACAAGCCCAAGATGACGTGGAGCAAAGATAAATCCCAAAGGTGTTTGATTTCCTTGAAGAGGTTAAAGAAGAATTAAATTCCAAGAAGATAGGAGAAGTTCTAGAAGGAATATAATTATAATAAAGAATTATATTCTTTAAAGATAATTTAATTCCAACTTAACTTCCTCCTCAAAGAAGGACTTTAACCTAGCCCTATAAATAGATCAACAAGCCGTCAACTCCAGGTGAGCAAGAGGAGGGAAAATTTTGACAACCCCATAGGGCAAGAAGAGAGAAATTTCGACAAGAGAGCAAGGGGGAGAGAGTTCGATTTCTTCTTCTTCTTCTTTGCTTCTATTAGATTCATGGTTTGGGGATTATTCTTTGTATATCTTTTGAACCCAACCATGAACTAACTTGATTGGTTGGGGTTATTGTGTTTTGTTATTGTGAGAAACAATTGGATTTTGTTTAGGTAATAAGAGTTTGCACTTTTCTATTCAAGGTTTACTCATTCTTGGCTTTTATTCTTGTTTGCGAGTGAATTGGGAGAGGATCTCGTAACTTCATCTATTTATCTAATATCGGGAGAGTTAGATTCAAGAAACGAATGTGTATGGTCTTTATTCAATCTATTGATGATGAAGATTAATCCGGCTAAGGAATAAGTTAAGGATTTCAACGGCTAAGAGGAGCGCAAGATTGGTTGTTGTTCACCCTTGATTCACGCAGGGATGTATTATCAAGGCATGCACAAGTAGCTAGAGTTTTGACTTAGGGATAAGAAGAAACCATTGAAGAACGCTCCGCCGAACCTTGAAGTTACTGCCCAGCCGCCCAAGTAGTTGCCCAGCTAGTCGCCCAGGCAACCATCGATTAGTTGCCAAGGCAAGCCCGCTGTGCAAGTTGCCACAGCAACTGAGTTGCCCTTGCACTCTTTTACCAAGACGATCCAATCGGCTATCACACCTCAACTCACGATAACCTGGCCTATTCTCTCTTATTTGATTTCATCTATTCTTTTAGTTTATTGCTCTTAGTTTACACGTTAATTAGAATTCCTATTATCAATTGTGTTTTTATTTTCACAGTGTAGTAACTTAAGCAAAGTGGCCCAAACCAGTCCCTATGGAGATGATACTCGATACTCGTATCACTTTTTTACTTGCGACGTGTATACTTGCACATTTGTGTAGCACTTATTACACGCAACACCTACAAATGTCAATAGAACTCTTAATAAACACCACAAACGTTCATACTATAGATACTAAACTGAGACTATATTAAGGACTCATCACACCCCTACACTTACATTTTTGTTTGTTCTCAAGCAAATAAAACACCAATGTAAATGTAAATGCAATCTAATATACATAGCATCAACTGATGAAGAGAACACAAAGTTGTGAATGCAAAGTAGAATATCATAATCAAAAACTTAAGCGTTTAAATGTGGCCAAATAAAATGCTATTCAGGACATAAGTGGTCTCTAGAAAATTCTCATAGTAAAAAAATAGTAGGACACTGAAACTTCTGTGCTCATATGTGTGAAAATCATTTGTGTACAATCTCATCAGCACATTGGAAAAATAATAAACATTAAGTAAATGGCTATCATGAATTAATTCATTAATCATCCTTATATATAATTAGAGAAAAGAAACTAGTTCCGATATAATAGAGTCACCAAGTCTTTTTAATTGGCTTATAATATGGCTTAGGTTAAGGCATGATATTTCAATGAGATTGACAACAAATGGCTTATCCTAAACTCAATTTACTTACGGATCGAAGTGAGCAAGAAGTATTAATTCCCATCTTCCCCTAGTGAACATCCAACTCCATCATTTTCTAAGATATTTCTTATTTCTCTATTACAAAGGGATAAAGCATAAGTACATGCAACTTTTTTTCTTCTTTTTCTTATTATTATTATTTTATCACTAGTATTTTTTCAATTTTTTTTATCAATAAAGAGAACGTTTTTATATAAATGAAGAAAATAAAAGTCTATGCTTTATTCTTTTTATGTATCTTTCTCCCATTAAAATGTACCTACTTACCTCATTAATACTTATGCTCATAAAGATATGTCCACTAAGTACTGAGCATCTAAAGCAAACAAAGGTAAGGTTGGAGTTTTAAGTTCTGTCGGTAAAGATAAACAAAGAAATGTTTGATGAATTAAGAAAAAAATTGTATGGTTGGCTTAAAAGGCTCAGTTGATCCAAATAAAATAAAAGACTTGTCTTGTCCCCTATCATGCATTTGGAACTCTTATTATTATTATTTAAAAAAAGAATGAAATTATGATTTTTTTCCTATGATTGGGTTCATCATTCACTTACGGTCGATTATAATTCTATGTACGTCCCATGAGACAGATGATGTGTAACAAAGAAATCACAAATTTTGGAAATATCAAGAATAGTTTAAAATGAGGCATCCAGTGTCCTTATTCATTCTAACTATGAAACATCAGAGACTTTTTCTATAGACAAATCATGGCATACTTTTGACACATATTTAAAATTTTAAGCTCACATGGTATTTACTCTGTTATCACAAAATTGTTTTCAACTTATAAAAAACAACTAAGTACATGCAAAACTATATGCAATATAAAACAAACTAAAACACAAACACTCAAGCATCAGACCAATCAATTTATATATATATATATATATATATACTATAAAATTATCAAAGTGCGTCTCAAGATTTACTTTACGCAGCCACTTTTTAACTTCTCTTAAAAATTTAGACATCTTATGAAACACATATTATAACTAATACTTTATAACAAGATAAACAAATCATAATAAACAATGTTTGTTTCAGTATAAATACTTACTCAACCACTTTTTTTTCTAGATATATCAAAAAGATCAAAGTGCGCCTTAAAATTAACCAAAAGATTAACTATAATTTCACTTTTTTTTAATTTGACTTAAGCTAATGATTTAAATTTTTTTATTTTCCCCTACCCTAACCTATTTAGGACATTGTCCTCAATGTCAAAATTAAAAAGTAGAATTTAGAAGATTTCACATGTCATGGCTGCTAATGATTGCTAGAACTGACACATAATTAAAATAAAACATAGAAAAATGTTAGTTAAAAAATTAGATAATATCACAGTGATAAAAAACAATCCAAATCTCGATTGTCTTTGTCTCTTTTCCTTTTTCCAAGTATACTTTCCATTATGTCAGGAAGACTCTTAAAAGCTTGAAGCTTTTCGAGTAGTTCTTCAATGGTTATAGCAGAAATTAAAATTCTTCTTACCTCTGAAAACGTGAATCCATTTTCCACAAGATTATCAAGAAAAGAAAGTAAACTATAAAAATAACCATTAATATTAAGCAAACCGATGGATTTTTTTATCAGTAGTCAGAGATGGCCAGGAAGTTACGCAGACAATTTCTTCCAATGTACCAATACCTCTAGGCAGAGCAATGAATGCATCAAAAGAATGAATCATGATTGTTATCCGTTCTGGTATACTAGTGACTCTTACTTCTCTTCCTATTGTACGTCCACACAAATAGTTCAATGTTTTTGGAACTATTCTCAAAACTGAGCTTCCTCCTACATATGTTATTGTAGCAACTGCTCCCATTAAACCCATACATCCACCACCATAAATTACTTCATATTTTTGTCTGGCCATAACTTCTCCCAATTTCTTAGCTGCATTTACAAAAGATTAATCTTTTCCTGGATATGATCCATAAAAAACACAGAACTTTTGACGAAGTTTGGTTGAAGTACTTTTTTAGTTTTTTTTGTTTTTTTCTTTGAAAAAAGAAGAACAATGCAAATATATAATAAGTGGTAGATAAGCTGTAACCAGAAAACGTTAAACCGAAAAATCAAAATGTTAAAAAATAGAAACAAAAATTCAAAAGGTAAACAGTTAAAAGACTGTTATTAATGAAACTTGAACAAAAAATTCAAAAAGTCAACAGTAGAAAATAATTACAATTAACAAAAAAATCACAGTAAAAGATATGATGCTAAAAGTGAACATCATTTACTTATTGCAATAATGGTTCCTACAACACACAGTTATTCAAGATCACTCAAATCCAAACGGTAATTAAACATGAAGAAGAATATTTTTTTAAAATCAAAGCTTGAGAAATATTTACAGTAGTTGCAACTGTGGCTCATAGTTTCTTCTGGTTTTATGTCCAGAAATGGCTTGAACGTCTTCTATGAGTCAAAGATAGGCTTCCCATCCAGTTTTCTTAAAAACTGGCAAACAATGTCTTTTATTGTCAGATTCTTAAGACGTTGCCATTCATTTTGAAATATTTCTCATAATTCAAGAATGTCTATGTACATCTCTACTAGTATGCATCTCAAGAGAACTTTGAATATTCTTCATAGTCTTCTTACTCAGTCCATCCTTAACAAATTTGATTTTATCATCTCGATTTATGGAAGGCATCCCAATAGAATGACATTTTTTCGACCAAGTCCATTCACACATTTTCGGCAATTCGATCTCAGACGTTTGGATCTTCTTTTCATTGTATATGTACTTTTTCCAGTACCAGATAAATCCAAAAAAGGAAGATATTCTTCATACCTTACTTTTTCTTCGAGTATCCTACAAACGTCAATAGGCATGCCTTTGTGCATGAGCATTCTCAATTTTTAAAGCCTGACTTTGTAAAGTTTTAGAATCATGTTTGTTGGAATAGAGGAAAGATGTTTTTGCAGTGTTGAGAGAATAACATCCATTTTGAAAGAAAATAAAAATGAAAGAAAAACTAAAAGAGTGAATTTGAAAGCGAAAGCAAGAAATGAATATACAATATCAGTTTTATGGGTAGCTGATGAACCGAAAGACTTCATAGAGTACCGTTATCTGCTATTTAACAAAAATAATAATAATAAACATTTAATATAATAATAAATTTTCTAATAATAATAATATATACTAATAATATTAATATTAAAGATATAATTATATATAGTTAAACCAAATTTTTGTAACAAGGGTTTAAGAGATAAAGAACCTCACCTTGAGTGGCTTGATTTTCAATGAAAGGTTTAAGTATTTGTCCATTTACTTTAAACACATTTCCAGTCTTAGGATTTTGAATGTCAAGTGCTCCATAAGGATAAATATGTTTCACAGCAAAAGGTCCACTTTATCTTGATCTCAATTTTCCAGGAAACAAGAACATCAAATTTTTTTCTTGAAATTCTTTTATCGTGAAATGCTTTGTTTCTTTCTTTATACATCTTTGAATTTTCATATGCATCATTTCTAAGTTCCTCAAGTTCATTAATTTGTAACTTTCGTGATTGCACAACATCATCAAGATTGGAGTTAGACATTTTAATAGCCCAATATGCTTTATGTTCCAATTCCATAGGTAAATGACAAGGTTTTTCATAAACTAGTCTATAGGGAGACATGCTCAATGATGTTTTAAAAGCAGTTCGATAAGCCCATAAAGCATCATTAAGTCTTAAAGACCAATCTTTTCGATTTGGGTTAATTGTTTTTTTTTCAAAATCTGTTTAATTTCCCTATTTGCAAGTCCTACTTGTCCATTTGTCAGAGGGTAATAAGGGGTTGCAACATTATGTGTAATGGTATATTTATTCATTAAAGATTCACAAATCTTGTTGCAAAAATGTGTTCCTCCATCACTTATAATGGATCGAGGAATTCCAAATCGACTTAAAATATTTTCCTTCAAAAATTTGATCATTATTCTGTGATCATTATTGCGACATGTAATTGCCTCTATCCATTTTGAAACATAATCAATTGCGACCAAAATGTACAAGAAACCAAAAGAAGGTGGAAATGGACCCATAAAATCAATTCCCCAACAGTCAACAAATTCAATTATCAAAATTAGGTTTAATGATAGCATGTTTCTTTTAGAAATAGATCCCAGTTTTTTACAACTTTCACATGACTTACAAAAATTATGAACATCTTTTAATAAAGTTGGCCAATAAAATCCACATTGCAAAATTTTTTCAGTTTTCATTGATGAAAAATGACCACCACATGCCTTAGAATGACAAAATTTAAGGACACTACTTACCTCATTTTTTAGTATGCACCTTCAAAATATTTGGTTAAGACAATACTTAAACAAGGATCATCCCAGTAAAATTTCTTTACTTCATTTAGAAACTTCCTCTTATCTTGAAGATCCCATTGAAAAGGAATTTTACCTGTGGCAAGATAATTAGCAATGTCAGCAAACCATGGTGTGATAGAAATATTTAAAAGTTGTTCATCATGAAAAGTATCATTAATTGGTGTGGATTTTGATAAATGATCCGCCATTACATTTTCTACTCATTTCTTATCCCGAATGGTGATATTGAATTCTTGAAGTAAAAGAATCCATCTGATCAAACTTGGCTTGGCATCCTTTTGGAAAGAAGATATTTTAAAGTTGCATGATCACTAAAAATAACAATTGATGATCCAACAAGGTAAAATCTAAATTTATCCAGTGCAAATACTATTGCAAGTAATTCCTTTTCAGTAGTGGAATAATTCATTTTAGCACTATTTAATGTTTTACTTGCATAACATATGGCATATGGTTTCTTATCCTTCCTTTGTCCTAAAATAGCACCAACAACATAATCACTAGCATCACACATGTTAGGATGATCAATCAATGATAAATAACCAAAAGAGGGTGAATTGGCAAATAAAAATTTGGTGGAAGCAATTGTAAAGATAAAAAGATTGGGACACAAGAATTTATAGTGGTTCAACCTTTTAACAAAGTTTACATCCACTACCTTAGCTATCCACACTAAGGATTTCTCAAATCCACTAGATTTGCTTTCCTTTTGAGGCTCAAGGAGATAACCTTACAACTCCCTGAAGACTTATACCCCAAAGTCTTAAGAACCCTCACAAAGAGAATTACAAATGAAGCAAACTGAAAATCCTCACAAAGGCTAGGTGTTTGCAGAATTTTAAGTTCACCCAAACCCCAAAACTTGAGTAAAAAATTACAATAAAGAATTCTCAAGTGGGTTATAAGAATTTGACAATTAAGGCTAAAAGATTGTTGGATATGTGCTTTAATGCCTTAAACTTGTTCAATAGTTGTGGTTGAAGCCTTGGAGACTTGATTTTATACCCTCCATTGATTTCTAGCCGTTTGGGTAGTTAGGATATTGAATAGAGTTGTTGGGCTGCATTTTTCCTGTAATAAATGTTGTTTGGTAGCCAGGTGTATTAGTACTCGAGCAAGCGTATCGGTACCTACCAAAAAGAAAATAGTTGTTGCAAAAAAAGGGTTTCAATACGCTTGAAGCTTTATCGATATGCAGTGTTAATTTTAAAAGGTGTACCGGTACGGTCCGTACCATATCGATACCAATTTTGCTCACTGGAATCATGATAAGATGTACAATAAAAATCGTATCAATACGCCTATATGGGTATCGGTATGTGTTAACTGATTTTCAACTTATGGTTCCAATAAAACTAACAAGGCAACGATTGAATGAAAAGATTTGAAAAATCTTTAAGCCTCGTACCAGTACACATGAAGCCGTACCGATACTCGTATGCAATTTTGGTTCCAAGTTTAACAAGGCGTACAGATACGGCTACACGCATATCGGTACCCTATAGCCATCACGAATAAAATAGTTTTCAAGTAGTTAAAAACGTACTGATACAACCTTAGGCGTATCGATACTCATCTACCAAAATGGTTATTTTTTAGTACCAAACACTTAGAAATATTTAGGGTTTGAAGTTTTGACTTAGAAATTATTTTAAGTTTGAATTCTTGTCAATTTGCGAGTCTTGAAAATCTTTAAAAAATTTATTTCTTTTTACAATTTAGTCCTTGTTATATCAAAATCAAATTAGGTTTATCAACACATGATTTCAAATGGTAAAGCTTAATCAGGAGGTCACATTATAGGAGTAGAAATTAACATGTTTTTAAGCTTTTTAAAAGCATGTTCACAATCTTCATTTCATTCAAACAAACTATCTTTTAATAAGAGATTACATAATGGGTTAGATATACACTAAAATCCTTTATGAATCTCCTATAAAATCCTACATGTCCTAAAAATGACCTAATGTCCTTTATAGTCTTAGGTGTTGGCAAGTTGGAAATTAAATCAATTTTTAACTTATCTACTTCAATTCGTTTTTCAGAAACAACATGACACAAGACAATACCATTAGTAACCATAAAATGACATTTTTCCCAATTAAGAACAAGATTTTTTCTTCACATCTAACCAATACCTTTCTAGATTTGATGAGCAATCATCAAAGAAATCCCCAAAAATAGAAAAGTCATCCATAAATACCTCAAGATTACGGTCGACCATGTCATTGAAAATGCTTAACATGCATCTTTAAAATGTGATTTAAAATGTAGACCACAATTCGAGCAAACACAAATGAATAAAATATGGGCAGATAGCAATTTTAATGGAGTTTATTATATAAATCCCATAAATGTTTATTTCGATACAACACTTGGAAACCTAGCTTGTTGAACAAGAAAACTAGACATCGGTTAAACTTGTGGTCTTGCATTACAGTCTCCTTCTATTTGCGGTTGTTTCAGCTGTTGAGTTTCTTCAGCCTTGCGGTTTTTGCCCCAGAGCAGGATATACAATCCGATTACAACTAAAACGGATCCGATAACACTGTTCATAGCCGGTAAAGGGATGTTAGAAGCCATATAAGCCTTTGATAAACAACAGTTAGTAATTAAGAAACGAAGGTCGACACGGTCACGGTTTAAATGACAAGGTTGTCGTAAGATGCGAACCTTCCGAGGTAGATTTGTCCGTGCAGAATGGAGAAATCGAATATGGCAACAAATATTTGCACTAGTGGTGTGAAGGCTGATGTGAAGACAGGACCCTTTTGTTTCACACACCAAGACATTCCCACATAGCACAACCCTGATCCCACCATTCCCACATTTGCACATTTGATTGTACCCATAGTATCCATCTAAAAATCAATAATATTCATTCCCTATGAAGGGTAGAGGAAAATGATATTTCCTATTTATTGAGTTAAGTTTTCTATAATCAATGCAAACGCGCCAACCAGAAACAGTCCTAGTCAGAATTAATTCATTATTTTTACTTTAACCACATTAACTCCAGATTTCTTAGGTACTACTTGAGTAGGACTTACCCACTTACTATCCTAAATAGGGTAAATGATTCCATTATCCAATAGCATTTTCTTCTAAATAAATATTATGAGTGCAAATCAATTGGCTAATTCCTTTTATGTCTGATATGGTCCATCATAATGCATTCTTGTGCAATTTTAGAATTTCTAACAACTTACCTTCTTGGAGTGCATCAATTATTGTAGAAATTATAACTGGAAAGGTTTCATTGTTACCCAAAAATGAATATTTTAGGTGAGATGGCAGTAGCTTCAAATCCAACTTTGATGGTTCATCATTTGATGATACCAATGCAGTTGGTATTGATAGAAGTTTCTCAAACTTTTTTATCCAATAATGATTATCATTTTCCTACAAAGGATTTTTTAAAGAGTTAACATGTAAAATTTTAGGGACATCATCAATTTCAAAATCAGAAAAATGAGCTTTTAATGGATCAAAAAGTTTAGAAATGTTGATTTGTTCATGAACAAGTTCATCGATAAAATCCACTTTATGTACTTCAGAATTCTCTTCAGGTTGCTTACAAACATTGAACACAATTAATTCTAAAGTCATGTTCCCAAAAGAAAGGTTCAAAACACCGTTCCTGCAATTAATCAAGGCATTAAAAGTAGCAAGAAATGGGTGACCTAAAATAACAGGAATTTTTGCATTTATATTTGAAGCAGGACTTGTGTCCAAAATAATAAAATCAACTAAAAAGTAAAATTTATCAATTTGAACCAACACATCTTCTGCCACCCCTCGAGGAATTTTGATATAACGATCAGAAAGTTGGAGTGTAATAGGTGTTGCTTTAAGTTAACCCAAATCTAACTGTTGATATACCAAAAAGGGTAAAAGATTAACACTAGCATCAAGATCAAGCAAAGCACGCTTTATTCTAGTGTTACCAATAATGCATGAAATTGTCGGGCACCCAGGGCTTTTGTATTTGGGTGGGGTAAGATGCTGAATGATCGAGCTTAGAGTTTCTATTAAAATGCTTTCTTTTGCACATTATGTTTTCTTTTAATAGTACACATATCTTTAAAACTTGGCGTATGAAGGAATTTGTTTGATTGCATCCAACAAAGGAATATTAATCTTAACTTGTTTGAAAAGTTCTAAGATTTTAGCATTTTTGTTCAAATTCTTTGTCGGTTGTAATCTTTGAGGAAAATGGGCAGGAATTACACATTTCTCTTTTTCTATGTCAATATTTTCGGGCTTACCATTATTCTCACCTTTACCTTTAGAGGGTTGATATATAATTAACATCTTCTCGTCGGAGGGTTGATATAGAATTAACATCTTCTTGTCAAGTTCCACTAGAACAAGAAACAAGACATTGATTAGAAGGATTTAGAAGAGGTAGAGTAGAAAATTTACCTTTTTCTTATGTAACACCCCTTTTCCTATATCCAACACTGAATACGAGTAAGAGGTATCACAAAACATTCGTAAAACCCTCTACATTTGTAATTCGGTAAAATTTTGTTTCAAAAAAAATATAGCAATGTATTTAGTTTTTATTTACAAATCTAGTTATTCGCGTAAAGTTTAAAAATAATATTTTCATCTTCAAAATGAGTTTATTTTCAGGGAGCAACTTATCAATTTAATTTGTCTTGATATAATTAATAAAACTGCCTAAAAACTGCATGATTTAAAATTCATCCAGATACCAAATAAAATACAAATTCTATCAGAGCAGGCATACCCTTTTAATATACATGCCAACTAGTAAATATCAAACAGTATCAAACGATATCTTACTGATACTAATGTACCTGTTATTAATTGATGATGTCCGTAAACGCTCCTTACTCCAACATTTCTTCTTTCCTACGTGTAAAATAGTTACATGCTAAGTATTTACGTAGTGAGACAATAATTCAAATTCAAGTGCAATAGTCATAATATCAATATTAATGATTAACAATGCATATGATCACCTTACTATTACATGCTTGTTAACATAAATAAATATGTATATCAAAGTGATAAGATTAGATCTTACCAATATCGTTGTCATTTCTATTCGTAAGCTTTCAATGCTTACCAATACCTTTTTCCATTTCTATCTGCAAGCTTTCAAGCTTATCTTCCTATTTCTTTTTTTTATTCTTTTCAATTTATTTAGCCCAAGGTATTGAATTAAGAGATTCTATGTGCACAAGTCATCCCCCCATACCCAACCTTTCTTGAGTATGTATATTATTTGCACCGTAGTGCTTAGCACCCTGTGTGCTTCCGTACACCCAAACCTTGCAAGAGTATACCCTCATTGAGTATTAATAAAATTGCACCGTAGTGATTAACATCCTAAGTGTTTCCGTATACCCAAACCTTGCATGAGTATACCCTCAATGAGTATTTATGATTATTGCACCGAAGTGCTTAGAATATTTATACAGCTGTTTATGACTCTATGGCTAGCCAACTATACCTTTGAACCTCTATATCATACATTGGGCTTTATTTCATCATTTAGTTATCAATGGCAACATATATCAATATATATCAACATTTAACAGTTCATAACCAAAATAACATTCATATTATACCATCATCAATAACTAGTGATCAATGCATTTATTTTCTACCTTTGACCTATTTAAAACATGTCAAATATATGATCAATGACATAATTATTATGACAATGTATAAACCAGGTAGACTCATCGCAAGTCCTACCGGTGATGTATGAAACATCCATGTATAATGTTATGTATGCATTGCACTCACATGGGCCATTTATTAGTATGCCTCACTATGTCCGCTTTGATCCTTTCCTTCATCGTACCTCGAACCTCCCTTGATTAGAACTTAACTTCATAATTCAAATAAGCAAAATATTTGTTAGATCCCAATCTAACAATATCTTAGACATATTGTCCAATATAATCATTCGAATATAAAAATTTCCAAACATTTTTCTTTCTTCCTTCTATTGTTCAAAAACTCATTATGGTCCTTAGTGACCAATTTGAACTTCCATTAATCCTTTTCAAGCTTACTAATCAACCTTAGATACAAAGTGTATCAGTTCTCATTTTCTGGTAGTTTGCAGTACCTCCCAAGAAATATTTCTATAAAATAATCTACAACTCAGAATTCGATTCTGTTTGTTCTGAAAGAAACTAGATTCAATAAGATTTTCAACCCTATAAACTAATATCCGAAATTCAACTTGTACGATTTATGCCGAATTTTCAAAGTTAATTTCCAATATTGAATTTCAGAACAGCCTGCTATACTGTTTTCTGAACTTTAACCACTTAAAAATTTATATCTTTTTACTCGGAACTCGAAATCAGTTTCCGTTTGTTGGAAACGAAACTAGACAAACAAATCTTTACATCGGTATAAAATTCACCTTCTAACCATTTTTGTAGAATTTATGGTGAATTTTCAAAGTTACTGCCATAAACCACTTTTTTTCTACACAACTTCCATAAACAACTTCAACTTTTATACTAACTTCTCCTTACCTCTCTACTTTGCAATTTAGACCAATCACTAGCTTTAAACAACCAACTCATCACATTCTTCACCAAACAATTATTCACAATAATTCTTCCTAATTTTCCTTATTTACCGAAATAGTCACTTAAATGCAAAGATAAGGACTCAAGCTTCTTAACTTTGCAATTTAGTTCTCAATTCAACATTACTACCTTAATTCCATCATTACAACTAAAAATCATATTTAACCCCCATACAAAACTTCAATTTTGATTTGGTCACTTAACTTTGACAAATTGTCAAAATGGTCACTAATTCAATTCAACATCAATTTTGCATTCTAACTTCATTTTCCTATCTCTAACATCATTAATAACACAAATACACTCCAAAATTTAAAATTCAGATTTGGTCCTTCAACTTTTCAAGTTGTTGAAATGGTCCCTACACAATTTAACTTAGGGTTTTGCTTTCAAGCAACAATTCAAGCTTACTAGATCATTATTTCAACATCACAAACCCTAAATTAAACTTGAATCCATAAACCCTAATCATCTTCATAATAATCAAAACATGTAAAACTTAAATCCCAACTCAATATCATGATTTTAACATCATACTTACTTGATTTCAACTTGAATTCAATCATGGAAACATAAAATCTCAAAAGCCCCAATTTGATCCATAAACCCTAATTTCTTTCTCATGTAAATTCTCATCATCAAGCATGGATTCCATGAATTATTAATATCAGAAGATAGAGCTTGAAGAGTAGAACAACTTTGTAGTTGAAGAGATTACATGAAAATCGAGTTTCAGGGCTTGAATCGAACTTGGAAATTTTTCTCCAATTTTTTCTTTCTTCCTCCCTTCAATTAGAAATTCAAGATGAATTTTATTCATCTTTTTGACCATTTACGTTATTTCCTCCAATTTATGCCACATGTATCTTAAAAATGAATTTAAAATTCATTCAAATTATGAAATTACCAAATTGCCCCTTTATCCAATGGTTGAGATTGATTTTATCATCAATCAAGGGTCAAGATTTAATATTTAACTCCCTTCGTCCAAAATTTCCCTTTATAACTTTCAAATATTTCAAAATTGCCATCCTTGCCAAATGACCAATTTGCCCTCCAACTAGTTTTTATTTAGTAGTTTGTTCCAAAATTGCCATTCCATTACAATCTAACTAAATCTAGTTAGAATTCAATCAAACATAATAAAATATTCTTAAAATAGCATTTTTTGACTTTTCCATAACTCTTGGATCAGTCTCTCGATTTTTCCATTCGATCTGATATACTGATAATTAATCCTTTATTGGAAATAAATTGTAGGATTCATCTTGAATCAAAATAAAAATATTTACAACAATTGAAAATGACTTTTATAACCTCTCTCTATCATATGGCAAATTTTCAAAATTTTTCAGTTCGATCCGGGTATCTGAATTCCACTTAAACTTTAACTGCAATTTTCCCAATAATCGAAGTATCAGATCGAACCAATAATTTCGCATTCGATTCACACCCTTATTTGATATGTTTATTTATGAAATAAAAACCCTTAAATTTTGGAAAATTACAACTTTAGTCCCCAAACGTTTCCAAAGTTTATACTTTAGCCATAAAATTTTCAAAATTTACATTTTGCTCACTACCTTTTTAAACTCCAATTCCCATTCCAATTTTCCTTGGAATTCAACCAAACTTTAAGAATACCTTATTCAATTCACTATCTATCACATGAGACCTTTAAACCTTAGAAATTTCCTTTCCAAAACCCATAATTAAAGAAATCCCAACTTTCGCATTTTTGTCATTTTAGTCACTAAGTTAGCTTTTAAGCTATTATATTAGTACTAAATGACCCTTAATCAACTTATTAAATTTTGGGGTATTACAATTCTCTCCCCCTTAAGAAAATTCGTCCTCGAATTTTGAACATGCACCTGATTCAAAAGGTGAGGAAACTATTTTCTTATATTTTCTTCTTATTTCTCTCAAATCTTTTCTTTAACCTTGTGATTTTTTTGTCAAAGAACTTTAACAAATGGGATTGTCTTGTTTTCTTAGTTCTTTGACTCCATGTGCTAGGATCTTTACCAGTTCTTTTTCATAGCTTAAATCCGGTTGAATCTCTATTTTCTCCGGAGTAACAACATGTGAGGGGTCTAATCAATATTTCCTGGGCATCTATACATTATGAATCTTGTCCATTTCCAAAGATAAAGCTAGCTATTAAGCTTAACTATGAAACTAACTCCTTTCACGATTTCTTATAGCCCAATAAATCTTAAACTTAACTTTCTTTTTGTCTAAACCATAACACCTTCTTCCAAGGTGAAACTTTTAAGGAATACTTTATCCTTAACTTCATATTAAATATCTTTTCTTTCAGGGTCAACATATAGTATCGAGATAGAAATTCTTCCTTGATAATACAAATATCTATCAAACCTAACTTCAAAGTTTTCAGTTTCACTCTTCTCCACTTGTTTGCACCTTGACAACATTTCTTATCCTTTCTTTAAAGATATATTATTTAATTCAATATGGTAAATTTTATTCTTAACTTGACAATCAAAACACCATCTTCTTTTAATGCCAATCTTGCATTCATAGCTCTTAAGACAACAATTGTCTTTCAACTAAGAATGTCAGCTACCACATTAGCTTTTTCTGGATGATAGTCAATGACCCTATCATAATTCTTAAGAAGATCAATCCAACTTCTTTGCGTCAAGTTCAACTCTTCTTTAGTAAGCATATACTTTAAACTTTTATAACCTATATAAATATAGCATCGTTCACTGCATAAATAATGATGCTATATCTTTTAAAGCAAATACAACCATTGCTAGCTCCAAACTCTAAGTAAGATAATTACTCTCATATATCTTAAGTTGTCTCAAGCATTCTTTCTTGCATAAGTACGCATCCCAAACCGTTATAAGAAGCATCGCTATACACCACATAATCTTTACCCGATTCTAGTTGTACTTGTACCGTGGCTTCTATTAAGATCTCCTTTAATGTCTCAAAGATTTCTTAGCATTGATCTGTTCAACTGAACGACATTTCTTTCCTCAATAGCTTGGTCAATGAGGAGACAATCATCAAGAAATTTTAAACCTCTAAAACATTTTTCAGAGGTTTCCATTTAGCTATAATTTGTACTTTTTTTAGGTCTATTCTTATTCCTATTACCCAATCCACATAACTAATAAAACAACTTTTGACAACCAATCTCATACTTTAACAATTTAGCATATAGCTTCTTTTCTCGAAAGGTCTAAAGAACAATGCAAAATGTGCATCTTATTCTTCCTTTTTCCTTTGAATAGACCAAAATATACTCAATGAACTCTACCAAAAATTGGTCCAAGCAAAATTAGAATACTTGGTTCATTAGGCTTATCAATGTCGTAGGTATCATCACGAACTCATAGTATTCATATTGAGTCCGAAAAGATGTCTTTAGAACTTCTTCTTCCTTGATTTGTTTTAACTAATCAAAAGATCATCAGTCTTCGGAAGAAGATAATTATTCTTTACTATTACCTTCTCGAGCTAATAGAAATTAGTCTTTCTCTTTCACAATTAATGTTGCGCGTAATAAGTGCTACGCAAATGTGCAAGTATACACGTCGCAAGTTATAGTATAAAAGATATCGTCTCCACAGGGATTGGTGCTACTTCAAGATTCTAGTCTCTTGCACTGTAAAAGTAAAAACACAAATAAAGGATTATAGAAGTTTAACTAATAACTAATCTAGAAAGCAATAAAGTAAAAGAAAAGATGAATTCAAATGAGAGAGAGATAGGCCAGGTTATCGTGAGTTGAGGTGTGATAGCCGATTGGATCGTCTTGGTAAAAGAGTGCACGGGCAACTCAGTTGCCGTGGCAACTTGCACAACGGGGTTGCCTTGGCAACTAATCGATGGTTGCCTGGGCAACTAGTTGGGCAACTACTTGGGCTTCTGGGCAGCAACCTTCAAGGTTCGGTAGAGCGTTCTTCAATGGTTTCTTCTTATCCCTAAGTCGAAACTCTAGCTACTTGTGCATGCCTTGATAATACATCCCTGCGTGAATCAAGGGTGAACAACAACCATTCTTGCGCTCCTCTTAGCCGTTGAAATCCTTAACTTATTCCTAAGCCGGATTAATCTTCACCATCATTGGATTGAATAAAGATCATATTCATTCGTTTCTTGAATCTAACTCTCCCGATATTAGATAAATAGATGAAATCATGAGATCCTCTCCCAATTCACTCGCAAACAAGAATAAGAACCAAGAATGAATAAACCTTGAAATAGAAAAGTGCAAAC
This sequence comes from Hibiscus mutabilis, assembly GCA_019671005.1. Classification (NCBI taxonomy): domain Eukaryota; kingdom Viridiplantae; phylum Streptophyta; class Magnoliopsida; order Malvales; family Malvaceae; genus Hibiscus; species Hibiscus mutabilis. The sequence continues at coordinate 26,487,084 of CM033733.1, read as the reverse complement.
TCTTATTACCTAAACAAAAACCAATAGTTTCTCACAACCACAAAACACAATAACCATAGCCAAGTAAATTTAGTTCATGGCTAGGTTCCAAAGAAACACAAGATAAACAATCCCTAGCATGAACCCAATAGAACAAGGAAGAAAAGATGAAGCTTGTCGAAAATCCCTTGCTTTCTCCCTTGGACTTGTCAAAATTTCCCTAATGCTCTCTCTATGGATTGTCGAAATCTCCTTGCTATTTATAGGGCTAGGCCAAAGTCCTTCTTTGAGGAGGAGTTTGAGTTGGAATTAAATTATCTTTAAAGAATATAATTCTTTATTATAATTGTATTCCTACTAGAACTTCTCCTATCTTCTTGGAATTTAATTCTTCTTTAATCTCTGCATGGAAATCAAATTCCTTTGGGTTTGGGCTTTGCTCCATGTCATCTTGGGCTTGTATAGTCATTAATTTCGACATCCCTATTGCATTTTCTCTTTGTCGACAATTGCCAAGGCAACTGGCTCGGCGTCTCCTTTATGCATTGCCCTGGTAACTAGCTCGACATATCCTTCATTCATTGCCCTGGCAACTAGCTCGGCATTGCTTTGGCAAGTGATCCTGCACATACACACACAAAGCACACCAAAGCAGCATCTTTTCCACAAAAACTACCAAGTTATGTAATCAAGCTCAACGATGGAAGGAAACATGGATTAATGCATGAATGGCTAACTATGCAACTAATATGAGCCTAAGTCTAACAATAATATGAGTAAAAAGGGTAAGAAAAATAGTACTTTTGAACACTTATCACACCTCAAACTCGAACTATTGCTTGTCCTCAAGCAATGCAAACTCATAATTACCTGCCAAGACTTCAATTTTCACAAACTCAACTTTGAACTTTATTTCAATTCTCTGAACCGGGGCACAAAGTATGATTGGCCTTTTATTTTTCAGAAAACTGAGAAATTACTCGGAATCAAACTATAATGCTTGTGAGTGTGTGCGGAGTTGTGTGCAAGTTGATTTTTTGGATTCTATGTAAACAATAGGTTTTCAAATTACTTCATTGGGTTATTTTTAACATGTTTTAACTAGAGCCAATTTCGGGCACCTCTAGTGTTTTGTTTTTAGTTTTCTTAAGTTAATTTAATCGACTAGAGCCGGTTTCGGGCACCTCTAGTTAAAAAAATGTTAACACATCCTAGAGCCAGTTTCGGGCACCTCTAGTGATCAATTTTTTTAGCACATGCTAGAGCCAATTTCGGGCACCTCTAGCATTCATCCAATTTTTTATTCTAATCCCCCAATTTGTTAATTATCAACCTAAGTTCACTAGAATTCCTTAAATCAATCAAACCACAACAGTGTTTTATCAAATTTAGCATCATAGTAAAATTCTAAGTTTTTCCATGGTTATCCTAGAATAAAAATTCTATCAATTAAGTGCACTGGCAAAGTCATCACCGAATATTCATCAAATCTAAGCAATTCTTGTTCCAATTAAAGGCATGGCAAGCAATTTATGTATCCTAAATGTAATATTTAAGATGAATGTAATTAGCATGGTAACTACTAATAACAATCCCCCCCAAACTCGAGTGAGACATTGTCCTCAATGCATGCATAAAAATAACAAAAAATAAAAATGCATACGAGGACTTACTCCGAGAGTTCATCATCGTAGATGATTAGTTTCCTTCTAGTCGGTGTCTCGATTCTCTTGCTTGAACGCGATGGTTGTTTTCTTGTTGCCAGGATGTCTTTAGCTTTGGTTGCCGTGGCATCTTCAGGGTTGGTTGCCGTGGCATCAGCTTGTGCAGGCACGATGTAGGTTGCCGCGACATCTTCTTTATTGGTTGCCGGGGCAAGGATCTTGGCAGTAAATTTCCTTAGCATAGTAGTTGTGAGTCTTGTTGTGAAAAAGAAAACAAAGAAAACCTGAAAACTAAAGATAATGAAGAAAAAATAAAATATCTCCTAAAAATAAAAATGAAAATAAAAATAAAAAGAAAAAGAAAATACTAAAAGGAGAGCATGCTCATGCATCTCCTAAGTTGACCACTTCCTTGTTACGTTCCACATGGGCACCATTGTAGTGCTTCAATCTTTGTCCATTAACTTTGAATTCATGGTTGTCAGAGATGGACTTGATTATCACGGCACCATGAGAGAATGGTTTGATGACTTCGAATGGTCCCGACCATCTTGATTTCAGCTTTCCCGGGAAAAGTTTTAGCCGATAATTGAATAGGAGAACTAGTTGCCCTGGCGTGAATTACCGTGGCAATAGTTTCTTGTCATGCCATCACTTTGTTTTCTCCTTGTAGATTCGTGCATTGTTATAGGCGAGTGCACGAAATTCTTCTATCTCATTGAGATCCATCAAGCGCTTTTGTCCGGCACTTTCCCAATCCATATTCACGGTCTTGATTGCCCAAAGACCTTGTGCTCGATTTCCACCGGTAGATGACATGTTTTACCATAGACAAGTCGGAAGGGGACATACCTAAGGGTGTTTTGAATGCAATGCAGTGCGATATGCCCAAAGTCGTCATCTAGTCTTAATGACCAATCCTTCCTTGAGGGATTTACAACTTTCTCGAGTATTCCCTTCAACTCCCGGTTGGAAATTTCTGCTTGCCCGTTGGTTTGTGGGTGATATGTCGTGGCGATCTTGTGTGATATGCCGAAGCGTTGCAACATCTTGGTAATTAGTCTGTTGTCAAAATGCTTGCCCCACACCGATAATTGCTCTCGCATCCCAAACCGTAAATATGTTTTTCTGCATGAATCGTTAAACGGTCTTGGAATCGTTGTTGGGAACTGCAGCTGCCTCTACCCATTTAGACACATAGTCGACGGCAAGTAAGATGTAGAGGTTGCTGAATGAAGATGGGAAAGGTCCCATAAAGTCGATCCCCCATACATCGAATAGTTCCACCTCGATGATATTCTGGAGCGGCATCTCATGTCGTCTAGAGATATTGCCCGTCCTCTGGCAACGATCACATTGCTTGTAAAAGTCTTGGGCATCTTTGTACAATGTTGGCCAATACAAACCGGATTGCAAGACTTTGGCCGCGGTACGAGTTCCTCCAAAATGTTCGCCATAGGGTGAAGAATGGCATTGCCGGAGTACATTCTGTTGCTCTTCTTCAGGGACACATCGGTGTATAACCTGATCTGCACATTGTTTAAACAAAAGAGGCTCGTCCCAAAAGTAATGCTTAGCATCATGGCGGAACCGCTTCTTCCCTTGGTGAGTAATGCCATAAGGAAAAATACCACAAACAAGGAAATTAACTAAATCCGCGTACCAGGGTATTACCGAGGCGTGCGCGTCAAAGGTTGCTGCGGCATCGAGAGTTGCCGAAGCGTGTGCATCCATGGTTGCCGAGGCGTTGAGGGTTGCCGAGGCGTCAAGGGTTGCCGAGGCAACTAAAATTTGTTCATCCGGGAATGCATCGCATATCTCTAGATCCGCGTCCTCCTCCCTATTGCTTTCCAAACGTGATAAGTGATCGGCCACTTGATTTTCTGTTCCTTTCCTGTCCTTAATTTCAATATCAAATTCTTGTAAAAGTAATATCCAACGAATCAAACGAGGTTTAGCATCTTTTTTAGCAAATAAGTATTTGATTGCCGAATGGTCCGTATGAACAATTACCTTTGTACCAATTAAATAGGATCGAAACTTGTCAAATGCGAAAACTACAGCTAGTAACTCTTTCTCCGTTGTTGTGTAATTCACTTGAGCACCATTAAGAGTTTTACTAGCGTAGTATATCACATGGAAGGTTTTACCTGTACGTTGGCCTAGGACTGCTCCTACCGCGAAATCACTTGCGTCACACATGAGCTCAAAAGGTAGCGTCCAATCTGGTGGAGCGACAATGGGTGCCGAGGCAAGCTTTTTCTTTAGGTTTTCGAATGCTTGGGTGCAAGAATCATCAAAATCGAAGACTTTATCCTGTTCAAGCAGATTACACAAGGGTTTAGTGATTTTAGAGAAATTATGAATGAACCTCCTGTAAAAACCTGCATGTCCGAGAAAACTTCGAATTCCTTTAACCGAACTTGGTGGGGGTAATCTCTCGATCACGTCCACCTTTGCTTTGTCTACTTCAATTCTCTTGGATGAAATCTTGTGGCCGAGCGCTATTCCTTCATCTACCATAAAGTGGCATTTCTCCCAATTGAGGACTAAATCCGTTTCTTCGCATCTTGCCAACACCCTCTCTAAATTGCCGAGACAGCCGTCGAAGTCATTACCAAAAACCGAAAAATCATCCATGAAGATCTCAAGGAAGTCTTCGACCATGTCTGAAAAGAGTGCCATCATGCATCTTTGGAAGGTTGCCGGGGCGTTACACAATCCGAACGGCATCTTTCGGAAGGCATAAGTACCGTATGGGCATGTGAAGGTTGTCTTTTCTTGATCTTCTGGTGCTATGGCAATCTGATTGTAACCTGAATAACCATCAAGAAAACAATAAAAGGGTTTACCTGCAAGACGGTCAAGAATTTGATCAATAAAGGGTAATGGGAAATGATCTTTCCTAGTGGCTTTGTTTAGCTTTCTATAGTCCATACAAACCCTCCAACCGGTCACAGTCCTGGTTGGGATAAGTTCATTATTTTCATTGCTTACCACTGTTATACCTCCCTTTTTCGGTACACATTGTACCAGACTTACCCACGTACTATCAGAGATAGGGTATATAATGCCGACGTCAAGCCACTTGATGATTTCTTTCATTACAACCCCTTTCATGGCATGATTCAGTCTCCTCTGGGCCTCAATTGAAGGTTTTTGATCATCTTCCAACAAGATCTTGTGCATGCACACCGTCGGGCTAATTCCCTTCAGGTTGGCAATTGTCCACCCTATTGCCTTTTTGTGTAGCTTCAGCATCTTGATCAGCTTCTTTTCCTGCTCAGGCTATAACTTAGAAGAAATAATTACAGGCAAAGTATTATCGGTCCCTAAGTATACATATTTTAGTTGCTCTGGCAATTGTTTCAACTCAAGAATTGGTGGTTGTTCAATAGAGGGTTTTTCGAGCTTACCTTCCTTACCTGAGTAGTCCAGTGGTTCAAAGTATGTACCTGGTCGGTTGACTAGCCAATTTGCCTCTTTTGGTTGTTCCTCATCGACCGATTCTTCATACTCCTCATGTTCCTCTTGGTCGGCAATGTAGTTGCCGAGGCAACTAAATTCTTCATCGAAGTTAAACTCTGTCGTGGCATGAAGTAGTTGGCATTCTTCTGGATCATCGGCATGCCTTAGTGTTTGGAACACATTTAGTTTAACTTGCTGGTCATTCACCCTCATTGTGAGTTCTCCCTTTTCAACATCAATCAAGGTTCTCCCTGTTGCTAGGAATGGTCTCCCGAGAATGATGGGTGCATGCTCATCTGCTTCACAATCCAAAACAATAAAGTCAGCGGGAAAAATAAATTTATCGACTTTTACCAGTATGTCTTCGATTTTTCCCTCTGGATGCACATAGGATCTGTCGGCTAGCTGCAGCATGACTGTTGTAGGTCTTGCCTTCTCGATTCCTAGTTTTTGGAAAACCGATTTAGGCATCAAGTTTATGCTAGCCCCAAGGTCGCATAATGCTTTCCTGACATAGTGATTTCCAATGGAATAGGGTATTGTGAAACTTCCGGGATCCTTTAACTTGGGTGGCATACGATTGTGTAACATTGCCATGCATCCCTCCGTCGCGGCAACTGTTTCGAACTCTCCTAGCCTTGTTCTCTTGGACACAATGTCTTTAAGAAACTTGGCATAGTTTGGCATTTGTTCAATTGCTTCCACCAGTGGCAAGTTGATGTGGACTTGCTTTAGGATATCAAGAAACTTCTTGAATTGATATTCTTGCTTTTGTCGCTTCAACCTTTGTGGGAATGGTGGTGGAAGTCGGATATCTTCGATCCTTTCATTGGTTTGAAACCTGATTGACGGCATTGCCGGGACATCTGGAGTTGCCGAGGCATTATCAACTGGGGTTGCCGAGGCGTCTTTATCGTCAGTTGCCGAGGCATGCTGATTGCCGGTTGCCGCAGCAATTTCTGGTTCGGCATCTGAGGCTTTGCCGCTAGGTTCGTCTTGATCTTTTTGTGGAGTTTTGTTTGACGAGCGGGTTTGAACCTCTCTAAGTTGTTGGCCACTTCTAGTGGTGATCGCCTTACATTGCTCATGGCCAGTTCCTCTCGCGACTTCAGTATCGCTAGGTAAACCTCCTTGTGGTCTAGTATTTAGATTTTGAGCAAACTGTCTGACTTGATTTTCCAATGATTTGATTGCCGCCTCTTGGTTTTGCAATCTCATCTCGGTCCTGTTAATAAAAGCATCAGTTCTTTTTATGAAATTACTATTCTCAGCCATATAAGATTTAGTTTTCATCATAAAAGCATTTAAAGAATTTTCCAAAGAACTAGATGTTGTCGGTTGTTGCTGCGGCATCTATTGCCGTGGCATATTCTGCTGGAATCCCGATGCTTGTACATTCTGATTGTTCTGGTTTAGAGCATTGTTGGGATTACTCCATGAAAAATTTGGGTGCTTCTTCCAAGCTGGATTGTATGTATTGGACATCACGTTGTTGCTCCGATTGTAATTCCCCACATATAAGCTAGATTCGGATTCTATACATTCGTAAGAATTATGGTTATCACCACATAACTCACAAAAAGAATCCATTACCTTGACTTCATGTGTGTTGTTTGGTTTTTGCATGTTCTGGACCATCTTGGTTAAAGCGGCCAATTGTGCCGAAATTGAATCTGATGATCCTAGTTCATGTATTGTGGCTTGGCGTCTAAATCCTCCTCTTCTAGTAGATGGGAATTGATAGTCATTCTTGGCCAGCCTGTTTAAAATTTGCATCGCTTTCTCCGGCGACTTATCTAGGAGTATGCCGTTTGCCGAGGCATCTAGCATCATCCTTGTTGGTCTATTCATGGCGTTGTAAAACATTGTTACTTGAGTCCACGTCGGGAATCCGTGTATGGGGCATTTGTGTAGAAGTTCTCTATATCGTTCCCAAGCCTCGTACATGGATTCATCATCTGCCTGCCGAAAAGAAGTAATGTCGTTACGAAGCTTATCACTCAAATTTGTAGGATTAAATCTAGCAAGGAAATCACGACAAAGATCAGTCCAAGATGCTATGGATCCGCAGAATGCTATTCAACCATGCTTTCGCCTATCCTCGGTGAATAGGGAATAATCTTAATCGTAATACATCGGGGTGACTCAGTGTATCTTGAACGAGTTGCAAATCTCGAGGAAAGATTTCAGATGTTGTCGTGCATCTTGATTCTTTGAGCGCCAAATTGACCTATTGTGTTGATCATATTAAACATTACCGTTTTCAACTCAAAGTGGTCGGCTTCAATTTCAGGTGCGACAACTCCCGGGTTAAGTCCATCAAGATCTTCTTCAAGATAGTCTCGAATAGTTCTGTTTCGTGCAAGAATCGCTCCTCCTCCTGCTCGAACATCTTGATTCATATTGCTGTCTTGATTTGCCATTGCTTCTCTTATCCTTCGTCTAAGTCTTTGTAAGGTTCGTTCGATTTCTAGATCAAAGGGATATTCTGTGAAAGTCGGTCTCGCCTGGTCATATACCAATGCAAAACCAAAGTTTGTTAGCCCTTTGAATTTTAAACAAGAAAAATAAAAAGAAAGTGCAAGAAAGTAAAAACAAAGTCGCTATTGCCAATCCCCGGCAAAGGCGCCAAAAACTTGTTGCGCGTAATAAGTGCTACACAAATGTGCAAGTATACACGTCGCAAGTTATAGTATAAAAGATATCGTCTCCACAGGGATTGGTGCTACTTCAAGATTCTAGTCTCTTGCAATCGTGTAAAGTAAAAACACAAATAAAGGATTATAGAAGTTTAACTAATAACTAATCTAGAAAGCAATAAAGTAAAAGAAAAGATGAATTCAAATGAGAGAGAGATAGGCTAGGTTATCGTGAGTTGAGGTGTGATAGCCGATTGGATCGTCTTGGTAAAAGAGTGCACGGGCAACTCAGTTGCCGTGGCAACTTGCACAACGGGGTTGCCTTGGCAACTAATCGATGGTTGCCTGGGCAACTACTTGGGCTTCTGGGCAGCAACCTTCAAGGTTCGGCAGAGCGTTCTTCAATGGTTTCTTCTTATCCCTAAGTCGAAACTCTAGCTACTTGTGCAAGCCTTGATAATACATCCCTGCGTGAATCAATGGTGAACAACAACCAATCTTGCGCTCCTCTTAGCCGTTGAAATCCTTAACTTATTCCTAAGCCGGATTAATCTTCACCATCATTGGATTGAATAAAGATCATATTCATTCGTTTCTTGAATCTAACTCTCCCGATATTAGATAAATAGATGAAATCACGAGATCCTCTCCCAATTCACTGCAAAACAAGAATAAGAACCAAGAATGAATAAACCTTGAAATAGAAAAGTGCAAACTCTTATTACCTAAACAAAAACCAATAGTTTCTCACAACCACAAAACACAATAACCATAGCCAAGTAAATTTAGTTCATGGCTAGGTTCCAAAGAAACACAAGATAAACAATCCCTAGCATGAACCCAATCGAACAAGGAAGAAAAGATGAAGCTTGTCGAAAATCCCTTGCTTTCTCCCTTGGACTTGTCGAAATTTCCCTAATGCTCTCTCTATGAATTGTCGAAATCTCCTTGCTATTTATAGGGCTAGGCCAAAGTCCTTCTTTGAGGAGGAGTTTGAGTTGGAATTAAATTATCTTTAAAGAATATAATTCTTTATTATAATTGTATTCCTACTAGAACTTCTCCTATCTTCTTGGAATTTAATTCTTCTTTAATCTCTGCATGGAAATCAAATTCCTTTGGGTTTGGGCTTTGCTCCACGTCATCTTGGGCTTGTATAGTCATTAATTTCGACATCCCTATTACATTTTCTCTTTGTCGACAATTGCCATGGCAACTGGCTCGGCGTCTCCTTTATGCATTGCCCTGACAACTAGCTCGGCATATCCTTCATGCATTACCCTGGCAACTAGCTCGGCATTGCTTTGGCAAGTGATCCTGCACATACACACACAAAGCACACCGAAGCAGCATCTTTTCCACAAAAACTACCAAGTTATGTAATCAAGCTCAACGATGGAAGGAAACATGGATTAATGCATGAATGGCTAACTATGCAACTAATATGAGCCTAAGTCTAACAATAATATGAGTAAAAATAGTACTTTTGAACACTTATCAATTAACACTGGTGTGCCCCCAAGATGACACACTTGACTTTATAAAACATCGACCTAACATTCCTTGCAATTTGTACCTTTAAATCTCGAAGTTTGTTCGAAGCCATTTTATACGGGGCTATTAATTTAGGCGCAATGCCTGGTAACATCTTTATTCTGAATTTCACCTCTCAATCTAGAGGTAATTCCGAGTAACCCATCTGGGAATACATCCGGATAATTTTGGACAGTCGAGTTATTTTCCAATTTAACTTCAACAGCCCGAGTATCCAATACATTTGCTAAGAAAATTTAACAACCTTATAACAACAATTTCTTTAATAAAACAACTGAAATTACATTGGAAAAAGGATTTACCCTTTTATCAACTACTACTATTTTTGTATCTTCCGTGTTTTTCAATACTAATCGCTTTATGCGACAATTTATCATGATCTGATAGGAAGCTAACCAATTCATGCCCATAGTCATCTTAAACTCCTCGAAAGATAATTCCATTAAGTTTATCGGGAACTCTATTTCTTAGTTTTTTATCGAGCAATTCCACATGTTCAGCTCTCCCTTACACTACAACCCAACAATTTTGTGACTGTTATATTACTTGAAATGGGTTCTAAAAGGATATCTCGTTCACCACTCAACTTCGTACTTATATACGAATGTGTAAAGCTAGGACCCATCAACATCAATACAGGTTTATCCAAAAAGATGAGATGTACCTTCTATGATTTTCGAATCATCCCAATCTTTATCAGTCCTGATGTTATAAACTCAGACTGATATATGCAATCCTGGCTATGAAGCAAATTCAGATGGTTTTCAAATCTAGCTTAAATCTTGGAGCAACAAGACAGCTCTATCCAATTTCTTGGTATCCAAATAGTGGAATCCATCCAGTGTAATCCTTATATTATTCAGTTATAAATTAACAATCATTGGACCTTAATCTGCTTTTCCTTTCAATTCAGGTGTTTCTGAACTTTTTAGTTCTTTAATCTGGCACATGCACTTCTTGTTGTACCAGTGCCCCATTCTTGTTCCGATTTATCGAAGGGTTATCATTAACCTTATTGTTACTACTCTTGATTCCTTCCAAAGCTTCCAATTTACCAGTTCGTCACGCTTTCTTGACTCAAATATTTCTTATAATTCCTCCAAATTTACATTAGTAAGGAGCGACATCAATCGGATCATAAAAACATCATATCAGTAATATTGATAGCCTAGTGGCATGTATACTCTTTTTAACATAAAACCATTTCCATTTAGGCCGAGAATCGGCTAAACTTGCAGCTCTGATACCAATAAATGTAACACCCCTTTTCCCGTATCCAACACTGAATACGAGTAAGAGGTATCACAAAACATTCGTAAAACCCTCTACATTTGTAATTCGGTAAAATTTTGTTTCAAAAAATATAGCAATGTATTTAGTTTTTATTTACAAATCTAGTTATCCGCGTAAAGTTTAAAAATAATATTTTCATCTTCAAATTGAGTTTATTTTCCGGAAGCAACTTATCAATTTAATTTGTCTTGATATAATTAATAAAACTGCCTGATTTAAAATTCATCCAAATACCAAATAAAATACAAATTCTATCAGAGCATGCATAACCTTTTAATATACATGCCAACTAGTAAATATCAAACAATATCAAAAGATATCTTACTGATACTGATGTAGCTGTTATTAATTGATGATGTCCGTATACGCTCCTTACTCCAACCATTTCTTCTTTCCTACGTGTAAAACAGTTACACGCTAAGTATTTACTTAGTGAGGCAATAATTCAAATTCAAGTGCAATAGTCATAATATCAATATTAATGGTTAACAATGCATATGATCACCTTACTATTACATGCTCGTTAACATAAATAAATATGTATATCAAAGTGATAAGATTAGATCTTACCAATACCGCTACCATTTCCATCCGTAAGCTTTCAATGCTTACCAATACCTTTTTCCATTTCTATCTGCAAGCTTTCAATCTTATCTTCTTGTTTCTTTTTTTATTCTTTTCAATTTATTTAGCCCAAGGTATCGAATTAAGAGATTCTATGTACACGAGTCATCCCCCCATGCCCAACCTTTCTTGAGTATGTATATTATTTGCACCGTAGTGCTTAACACCCTAAGTGCTTCCGTATACCCAAACCTTGCATGAGTATACCCTCATTGAGTATTAATAAAATTGCATCGTAGTGCTTAACACCCTAAGTGTTTCCGTATACCCAAACCTTGCATAAGTATACCCTCAATGAGTATTTATGAATATTGCACCGAAGTGCTTAGAATATTTATATAGCTGTTTATGACTCTATGACTAGCCAACTATACCTTTGAACCTCTATATCATACATTGGGCTTTATCTCATCATTTAGTCATCAATGGCAACATATATCAATATATATCATCATTTAACAGTTCATAACCAAAATAACATTCATATTATACCATCATCAATAACTAGTGATCAATGCATTTATTTTCTACATTTGACATATTTAAAATATGTCAAATATATGATCAATGACATAATTATTATGACAATATATAAACCAGGTAGACTCATCGCAAGTCCTACCAGTGATGTATGAAACATCCATGTATAATGTTATGTATGCATTGCACTCACCTGGGCCATTTATTAGTATGCCTCACTAAGTCTTCTTTGATCCTTTCCGTCATCGTACCTCCTTGATTAGAACTTAACTTCATAATTCAAATATGTAAAATATTTGTTAGATCCCAATCTAACAATATCTTAGACATATTGTCCAATATAATCATTCGAATATAAAAATTTCCAAATGTTTTCCTTTCTTCCTTGTATTGTTCAAACACTCATTATGGTCCTTAGTGACCAATTTGAACTTCCATTGACCCTTTTCAAGCTTACTAATCAACCTTAGATACAAAGTGTATCAATTCTCATTTTCTGGTAGTTTGAAGTACCTCCCAAGAAATATTTCTATAAAATAATCTACAACTCAGAATTCGATTCCCTTTGTTCTGAAAGAAACTAGATTCAATAAGCTTTTCAACCATATAAATTAATAGCCCAAATTCAATTTGTACGATTTATGGAAAATTTTCAAAGTCAATTTCTAGTATTGAATTTCAGAACAGCCTGCTAAAATGTTTTCTGACCTTTCACCACTTAAAAATTCATATCTTTTTACTAGGAACTCGAAATCAATTTATGTTTGTTGGACACGAAACTAGACGAACAAATATTAACATCGGTATAAAATTCACCTTCTAACCTTTTTTTTAGAATTTATGGTGAATTTTCAAATTTACTGCCATAAACCACATTTTTTTTCTACACAACTTCCGTAAACAACTTCAACTTTTATACTAACTTCTCCTTACCTCTCTACTTTTTCAATTTAGTCCAATCACTAGCTTTAAACACCCAACTCATCACGTTCTTCACCAAACAATTATTCACAATAATTCTCCCTAATTTTCCTTATTTATCGAAATAGTCACTAAAATGCAAAGATAAGGATTCAAGCTTCTTAACTTTGCAATTTAGTCCTCAATTAAACATTACTACCTTAATTTCATCATTACAACTAAAAATCAGATTTAACCCCCATACAAAACTTCAATTTCGATTTGGTCACTGAACTTTGACAAATTGTCAAAATGGTCACTAATTCAATTCATCAATTTTGCATTCTAACTTCATTTTCTTATCTCTAACATCATTAATAACACAAATACACTCTAAATTCTAAAAATTCAAATTTGGTCCTTCAACTTTTCAAGTTTCCGAAATGGTCCCTACACAATTTAACTTAGGGTTTGCTTCCAAGCAACAATTCAAGCTTACTAGATCATTATTTCAACATCACAAACCCTAAATTAAACTTGAATCCATAAACCCTAATCATCTTCATAATAATCAAAACATGTAAAACTTAAATCCCAACTCAATATCATGATTTTAACATCATACTTACTTGATTTCAACTTGAATTCAATCATGGGATCATAAAATCTCAAAAGCCTCAATTTGATCCATAAACCCTAATTTCTTTCTCATGTAAATTCTCATCAATCAAGCATGGATTCCATGAATTATTAATATCAAAAGATAGAGCTTGAAGAGTAGAACAACTTTGTAGTTGAAGAGATTACCTGAAAATCGAGTTTCGGGGCTTGAATCGAACTTGAAAATTTTTCTCCATTTTTTTCTTTCTACCTCCCTTCAATTCGAAATTCAAGATGAATTTTATTCATCTTTTTGACGATTTACTTTTATTTCCTCCAATTTATGCCACATGTATCTTAAAAATGAATTTAAAATTCATTCAAATTGTGAAATTACCAAATTACCCCTTTATCCAATGGTTGAGATTGATTTTATCATCAATCAAGGGCCAAGATTTAATCTTTAACTACATTCTTCCAATATTGCCCTTTATAACTTTCAAATATTTCAAAATTGCCATCCTTGCCAAATGACCAATTTGCCCTCCAACTAGTTTTTATTTACTAGTTTGTTCCAAAATTGCCATTCCATTACAATCTAACTAAATCTAGTTAGAATTCAACCAAACATAATAAAATATTCTTAAAATAGAATTTTATGACTTTTCCATAACTCTTGGATAAGTCTCTCGATTTTTTTCATTCTATCTGATATACCAATAATTAATCCTTTACTCGGAAATAAACTGTAGGGTTCATCTTGAATCAAACTAAAAATATTTCCAACACTTGGAAATGACTTTTATAACCTTTCTCTATCATATGGCAAATTTTCAAAATTTTCCAGTTCGATCCGGGTATCCGTATTCCACTTAAACTTTAACTGCGATTTTCCCATTAATCGAAGTATCAGACGAACCAATAATTCCGCATTCAATTCACACCCTTAGGTGATCTGTTTATTTATGAAATAAAAACCTTTAACTTTTGGAAAATTACAATTTTAGTCCCCCAAACTTTTCCAAAGTTTATACTTTAGCCATAAAATTTTCAAAATTTACATTTTGCTCACTACCTTTTTAAACTTCAATTCCCATTCCAATTTTCCTTGGAACTCAACCAAACTTTAATAATACCTTATTCAATTCACTATCTATCACATGAGACCTTTAAACCTTAGAAATTTCCTTTCGAAAACCCATAATTAAAAAAATCCCAACTTTCGCATTTTTGTCATTTTAGTCACTAAGTTAGCTTTTAAGCTATTATCTTAGTACTAAATAACCCTTAATCAACTTATTAGATTTTGGGGTATTACATCTTGAGTGCGCAACGCAACTGTCAATGTTGAAAGTTTTTTCTTGATTTCATTGATTGTTTATGATGTTTGAATATTAAAATTTTTCTGTTTTTGCATGAAAACTTGCAATGACCCCTCAAGACATTTTACCTGTGAATATAAATTAGATGAACTGTATGGAGGCTTTTGATTTTAGGGTACATGGGGATGGTTACGATTTAGCCAACTAAAGTTTGGATGATTTTTCCATTGAGGGTTATAAGTTTTAGAATATGGAGAAGGAAAAGGCTTTGAGGATGTATTCATGACATTTGCATGATCATGGAACATTTCTTTAAAAACTGGAATGTTAGGACATTCAAGAGTAGGGTATCCCATGATCTCACAAATAGCACAACTCTCTTGATTTTTCACCAAATTGACTTCTTTTATTTTTCTAGTTTCCATGGCATCGAGTCTCCTAGACAAAATAGCAAACTTAGCATTTAAATCATCTTGGTTAAGGTGATACTTTCTTTTATTATGCACAAGATTAGATTTAACAGGTCCTTTTGTAGAATTATCTGCGTGCCAAGATTGAGAATTTTTAGTTAAATGATCTAGGTAATCAAAAGCTTCTTCAGGTTGTTTACTCATGAAATAACTATTACACATTGTTTCAACAAATTGTTTAGTTTCAGGAGTCAAACCATCGTACTAAAAGCTTATTATACGCAATTCTTCAAAACCATGATGTGGGCAAGAATTTAATAGATCTTTAAAATGTTCCCAACACTGAAAAATGTTTCATTTGGCTTCTAAATGAAATTTTGAATTTGTTTCTTTAAAGCATTAGTTTTATGTGCTGGAAAAAACTTTTTTAAAAATTGAGTTTGCATTTCTAGCCAAGTGTCAATTGACGAGGGTTTCAACGTATTAAGCCAAATTTTTGCCTTATATTTTAAAGAAAAAGGAAATAATTTGAACTTAATAATTTCATTTGAACATTGTTGGTCATTAAAAGTGACACATACATCTTCAAAATCTTTAAGGAAAACATAAGCACTTTCAGATTCCATGCCATGAAAAGTAGGAAGTAAAGATATCATACCCTGTTTAAATCAAGAATTGTTTGCATTTGGAGGGGAGACGAAACATGAAGGTAACGAAGTTCGAGGGGGTTGCAAGTAGTCACGCATCAAGCGCACTTGTAGATTCTCATTTTCATTGAGAACAATTTGATTTTCAGCCATGGTAGGTGAATTTGGAGGTGTGACAAACAAATTTCCAAAAAGGGTTTCAAAATTATTTCTAACCAAATGACGAGAATTAAAATTACGCTGCCAAATAGACATAAAAAACTAATATACACATAAATAGGTGGTAAAATCGTCCATTAAATAAAATATAATATATATATATATATAAACTTGAATTCTAAATCTTACCTACCCTGTCAACCAAAAACTTGACCAACTGTTTTTAGTCGTATACCCAAGTGTAGGTTGTTGTCAAGTAATAATTCTCGGGAGTCTGAGGTCAAATATGTAGGGAAGTTTGTTTAGAAATTACAAGATTATAAGTTCAAATAAAAATTTCTATAAAGACGATAATTGAATAAGAATAAATAAACAATGATATAAATGAAAGATGATGAGTTTTTGAGAATCCACTCTTGGTACTATACTAAGATTAATGTTATTCATTTTATTACTCAATTGAAGTCCATGTGATGAAGGAAAATCCAATCGGAAGGTCTTGCAATGAAAGTCCAAAGTCTATTGTACAATGTCCAATGTCCATAATCAAAATCCAAACTGCAATAAACAATGTCCAAAAGCGCAAAGGTATAGCATATGGTGATATATATGGATTGGTGCAATCAAAATTAATAAACAAGTCCAAGTATTCACTATGCTAATTTGTTTTGTCTACAATAAATCAAGTTAATTAAACCAAGCATTTATTGTGCCAAATTATTTACCTATAATGAATCAAGGTTCTTACTACACTAATATTAATATTAGCCAAGTGAAT
This sequence comes from Hibiscus mutabilis, assembly GCA_019671005.1. NCBI lineage: Eukaryota > Viridiplantae > Streptophyta > Magnoliopsida > Malvales > Malvaceae > Hibiscus > Hibiscus mutabilis. Next base: position 26,470,567 of record CM033733.1, on the reverse strand, counting down.
TTAACATCATTTACTGATTTAACATGATTTAGTTATACATTTAAAATTTCAAACTAACCTTTAGCAAGAGCTTCATCCTTTCATCTCAGCAACTTGACTTACAAAAACATCATAACCATAAAGAAAATAAAATTTGGTTTACAAAAACCAAACATAAAAAAGAAAATATAAATATGAAAAAAATAAAATATGAAAGAAAGAAAAGTGATATGATTTCAAATACAAAGCTACAACAAAGCTACCAAGATGATTTACAAGGCAAAACTAAAACTCATTTATAAGAAATTTGTGAAGCTAGATGACAATGGAGAGTGAGTTTTCAGCCACATTTCTTCACTTAAAAGTCTTTCTATATATAATGATATTCTTAAAATGTCAAAATTTGTCATCATGTTGTCAACACTTGTAAGATTCCCATTTCAGCACTTTTTTGGGCATTTTCATATTTGTTTTCGCTTCCCAATTACTTCGAAAATGTAGTAGACTGTATCTCATGGACCAATTTTTTAGTTCTGGAGCTCAAGTTATAGTTAAAACCGTGCAACATATTGAGTGCAGAAATTTAGTACAAGTTTATTGAGTCTATTTTCTCAATTTAAGCATTTTCCCAACTCTTTTCACCTTAGATCATCTTTGGATTCAACTTCATTTGTTTCATAAATGCAATCACCAAAATCATCATATCTAAACCTGCAATTAACACAAAATACACTTTATTAAAAATAATTGAAAACATAATAAAAGTACTAGGGTGGTTTGCTACCATTTTTACATGTTATTAACACCAAATCCGAATTTTACCATTATCAAGGTTTGAGCAACCAAAATCATCAAAATAGCATACAAGACATAATTTTTATGATGTCTGTGAAGACAAATGAGTTAGAGGTGTACTAACCTTACTCCTACAACTGAGAACGAAGCTCCTAGCCCAAGCTTCAAGCTTTCTTCTTCCCTTGCTCCTTGGAAGAATTTCCAACTTCTTTCACTACAAGAAAGTGTTGTAAAACAAGTTACAACATGGCTGGAAGATTAATAGGTACAAAAAGGAAGAGCTTTACAACAAGAATGAAGCCAAATCTTCAATTCTTGTTCTTCCTCCTCAACCCCTTACCAAAACCCATTTTTCTTCATCCTCCACCATTTCCTTCCATTCTTACCTTGATAGATAGATCTTTGAGTGATGATCAACTTTCCTTCAATCACCAATCCGAGATTCTCACAAGAAATGGTAAAAATTACACATTTCACTTGATTTATTTAAGAGGAGATGGGGGAAAAGGGGGAGGTGAAGAGTAAACAAAAAGGGAACAAATGTGATCTCATCCCTTTTCATTTTCTATAGAGAAAAATTAAGAGGGAACAGCCTTTTCTCTTCAAAAAGAGGAAAAATACCCTTTTGCCCCCTTTTTCTTTCCTTCATCTCATACCCAAACCCAACCTCAACCCCAACAACAAGAAGAGGGCCCAAAAGATGCCCCTTTGAGCCACTCACGGCCTAACAACAAGGCCTGAGGATTCGATCCACAGATTTTGAAATCTAGATCGTTACATAGCTTTTTCAAAATTTATGACTAAAATCAAATAGACCAAAAATAAAAGAGGCCACTAGTAAAGTTTACCCTTAGGTTATTTATACCGACTTCATTAAATAATTTTATTGAAAAAGTTGAGTCACTATGCACCCGTAACTTAGCATGATATCCTAATGTTGATTATGTTTAAAATTCAAGTCATCTATATAGTGAGGCAACTTTTACTCTAAAATTAGTCGATGATGAAACTATAAGCATAAATGACTTAATTTATTAATAATAGAAGTTTCATGATATATGACATGTTTAGTAACAATTTTTGAGTCAAAATTAAAGATTTGTATCATTTTTAGAGGTTTGACCGGTCAAATATGTTATTTTGGATGTTTGGTAAACATAAGATTGTAATACTGAATTGAGGTAAAACCTCTCAAATTGAAAAAGCTTTTTGGGTTAGATGATTTGATATAAGAGTTTAAAGACTCTTTTGTCTTTAATAATTACAAAAAGTTCTCTAAATAACCTAATAACTAATAAAATTTAAAAATAATTTCATATTTAAGAAATTAATATATAAATTAATATATACATCTAAATTGGATAATTAATGAAATTGTATTAAAATATAATTTCATAAATAAAAATTATATACATTTAAATTTAATAATTAATAAGATTATATTAAAAAGATAATTTCATAACTAATATATACATCCTTCAAATATGCTTAATAATGTTATATTCAAAAATTATTTTTTATAATCTATTAATACCAATAGATAAAAATATTGATAAACAATAAATTATTCAAACAAGTATTGAATACAATCTTGTTTTAAAAAATATTGAATAGAATCATGTCCTTATATGTCTGTCGCGACCATTTTTGAAATCAGTTGTGAAAAATAACCTAACGGTCGATCTTTTAGAAAATTAGGGTTTTTTGGCCATTTTTAATTTAATCTTGAAAATTTAGGTTTTTCATATTAAATCGAATTTTCCTTTATTTATTTTTAAAAACATTTTGGAGTCGCCACCGAATACTTCGAGGTAGACCGGACACCGGAAAAACAAACCAGAGATTCTATCTTAAAAATTGGGTTCGGGAGTCGGTTACGTGTAGGAAAGGATTAGCACCCCTACGAACGCCCGTTATCAGTACCTTTAATTTTACGTGGCATTTCAAATAATAATTTGAATTTAATTGATTCATAATTATTAACTGAATTTAAATTCTGAATGCAGATATCCTTTTATAAGGAAATTCATTTTTGTTCGAATACGAGATTAAAAGCACCCCGTTAGGTGGCACCCCTATTCATATTTAAAAGATGAATTTTCGACATGAAAGGTTTTAAATGAATGACTTTTTATTATCTTGTCAATTTTAAGTACTATTCCTAAAAAGACTGATAAGTGTTCAAAAGTACTATTTTTATTACCCTTTTTACTCATATTATTGTTAGACTTAAGCTCATATTAGTTGCATAATTAGTTATTCATGCATTAATTCATGTTTCTTTCCACCGTTGAGCTTGATTACATAACTTGGTGATTTTTGTGGAAAAAGATGTTGCTTTGGTGTGTTTTTGTGTGTGTGCAGAGTCACTTGCCTAAACAGGGCTAGAACCAGTTGCCAGGGCAATGCATGAAGGAGATGCCGAGCTAGTTGCCAGGGCAATGCATGAAGGAGACGCCGAGCCAGTTGCCAGGGCAATTGTCGACAAAGAATAAGGTGATATGGTAGTCAAAATTGATGACTAGACAAGCCCAAGATGGCGTGGAGCAAAGCTAAATCCCAAAGGAATTTGATTTCCATGAAGAGATTAAAGAAGAATTAAATTCCAAGAAGATAGGAGAAGTTCTAGTATGAATATAATTATAATAAAGAATTATATTCTTTAAAGATAATTTAATTCCAACTTAACTTCCTCCTCAAAGAAGGACTTTGACCTAGCCCTATAAATAAGAGGCCATATCGTCAACTTGAGGGGGAGAACAAGAGGAGGGAAAATTTCGACAACCCCATAGGGCAATAAGAGAGAAATTTCGACAAGAGAGCAAGGGGAGAGAGTTCGATTTCTTCTTCTTCTTCTTTGCTTCCATTAGATTCATGGTTTGGGGATTATTCTTTGTATATCTTTTGAACCCAACCATGAACTAACTTGATTGGTTGGGGTTATTATGTTTTGTTGTTGTGAGAAACAATTGGATTTTGTTTAGGTAATAAGAGTTTGCACTTTCAATTCAAGGTTTACTCATTCTTGGTTCTTATTCTTGTTTGCGAGTGAATTGGGAGAGGATCTCGTAACTTCATCTATTTATCTAATATCGGGAAAGTTATATTCAAGAAACGAATGAGTATGGTCTTTATTCAATCTATTGATGGTGAAGATTAATCCAGCTTAGGAATAAGTTAAGGATTTCAACGGCTAAGAGGAGCGCAAGATTGGTTGTTGTTCACCCTTGATTCACGCAGGGATGTATTATCAAGGTATGCACAAGTAGCTAAAGTTTTGACTTAGGGATAAGAAGAAACCATTGAAGAACGCTCTGCCGAACCTTGAAGTTGTTGCCCAGACGCCCAAGTAGTTGCCCAGCTAGTCGCCCAAGCAACCATCGATTAGTTGCCAAGGCAACCCCGCTGTGCAAGTTGCCACGGCAACTGAGTTGCCCTTGCACTCTTTTACCAAGACGATCCAATCGGCTATCACACCTCAACTCATGATAACCTGACCTATTCTCTCTTTCGATTTCATCTATTCTTTTAGTTTATTGCTCTTAGTTTACTCGTTAATTAGAACTCCTATTAGCAATTGTGTTTTTACTTTTCACAATGCAGTAACTTAAGCAAAGTGGCCCAAACCAATCCCTGTAGAGACGATACTCGTATCACTTTATTACTTGCGACGTGTATACTTGCACATTTGCGTAGCACTTATTACATGCAACAAAGACTCTAATTAATTACTTATTTATGCTTTGAATATTAATTAATTTAATGGCTTTTATGAGAAAATACCAATTGCTTGAACACCTTCCATATATGTAAAGCCCTTAAATTAATCATATTCTTAATTGATTAATCTTTCTAGTTAATTAAAGTTATAGTCTAATTAAGGCCTTAATAATTTATTAAATTAATATTATAAGTGGAAATATATATTAAATATACACTTTTAAAACCAATGTTGAGATAACACTCCATTGTAAACAATGGAACACCATCCAAATTTGGGCCCCAGAGGCTCTATCTAATATATATTTAATTAAGTACTTAATTAATTATTTAATTTTTATTAAGGAACTAAATTAATTTCCAATTACAAGTGCAACATATATTAAATATAATTTGTTAAAATCTATGTTGTGATAACACCCTATTGTAAACAATGGAACATCATCCAAATTTGGATTTTAAGATTACATTTAATATACATCTAATTACAACAATTGTCTATCCTATTTAATTATTGAATCCTAATTAGAGAAACCTAGACTAAAGGCTCTAATTAATAATTAAACTAGATGGTTTAATTATGTAACATATAAAACTACATGCTCAGTTTAAAATGTGCATCAAACATATAAATTAATTGCATTTAATTACATAAAATAAATAAATGATGACTAAATTGGAAACATATTAAAACACAAGGCTCAATTTGTTATTACGGGACCGAATTGAAACCATTACAAAACCCTAAGCCCAAATTACAAAGCCTGAGTGAGCCAATTGAAAGAAATTACAAACTAGAAGGAACAACTAAGGAATTCAGGGACTAAATTGAATTAATTACAAAGCTTAGGGGACAAATTAAGAGGAGGAAGGACTAAAATGAGAGAAATCAAAGGTTTGGGCAAAAACCAAAGAGGATCCGAATAGAAATGCGCGGATCTTGGGCCGACCCGGATACGACGCACGGATCTTTGCTTGACCCGGCACCAAAACGGTGCCGGGTCGACTCAATTACCAATGGCCTAAACTCGAGCCAACTCGACCATTTTCTAAGATGCACACACTCTCTCTTCAAATCTATTCTTTCTCTCTCTCACTAAATTCTCTCAATTCTAACCTCCCATTTCTAGAAAAACCATGCCTTTCTCAATCAAACTCCCAAAATACATCATTATTCTTCCCATATTCAACCCAAAAAACCTATTTGATTCGTCACAAACACATAAAACCCTAAAATTTGTGTTTTTCTTCGATCAAATTCCTAAAACCATTCAATGTTCTTCCCACATTCATCCGAAATCCCTATTTGATCTGCCACAAACACCGATACACCCTAACCTTTATGTTTTTCCTTGATCAAAACCCTAAAACCCTTTCAGTGTTCTTAACCATTCTTCCCCAAACTTCACAAACCCTAGAACTCCAGCCTAGCTCTGCCTTAGCCACCACCCTTAGACCTACAACCACCGTCCCTTAACCTTTCTGGCATGTTTGCTGACCACCTCTGGTCATTATCTCCGGTCAACCCTAACCTACTCCGACCACCTCTGTAACTCTGATCACCCCTAACCTAACTCTGGCCGCTGTGCCAAAACCCTAAAATACCCAAAATCTTCTATTTTCCCCGATTTTTACACCTAAATTACCCGATCCCACAAGATCTCCCATCTCCCCCTAGATCTACCCGAAACCTCAATGTTTATATCATTTTCAACTACATCTGAAACCTAACTCTCTCTAGTGACCACTCAGAAAAACTCCGGGAAACTAAGATAAGCTTTCAATGTCTTTTATTATTTTACTTGATTATTTTTATTTTTTAATTCCAGATCTAATCTTTTTTATTTTGTTGCAGGAAAAATAAAAGTTAGGAGAAGATTTACCTTCTAGAGAACGGTGTAGATCTGGTGACGGCATAACCTCGGCAACTGTTTATCTTCTCTGGCGGCTCTTCCCTTGCAGGTAACCCTTCGACTTTCCCTCTCTCCTCAATTATCAAAGTAATAATTGGGTCATTATTGATGTTATTATTAATTGTTTTTTCTCTCTCCACAGGGTATTTATAGCTGGGATAAATGCTGACGTCAGGGCCATTGAGCTGTTGACAGTTGGGCTCCAGCATGGTTTAATCCGAGTGAAACACAAATAAGCCAATGGCAAGGTGCCACTTGGCTAGTTTGGACGGGAGAAAGAAGCACAAGTGTGCTAGTTTGGGCTTTTGATATGTATTTGGGAGGGAATTTGGTTGTAAATGGGCTTTATATTTAATTTGGGTTTTGAATTATTTAGGCTTTGTATATGGACTATTTTATGGACTATTATTTATTTATTTGAGCCTTGTATTCATTTATTTATATTTATTTGGCCTGGTTAAAATTTGGGTATTACAGTTGCCCCTCTTTACTCATTGTTGTGGAACAGGGATAGAGCAAAGACTGAAAATACACAAATTTTGCTCAGATTCACAAGCTATCCTCTTAATAACCAAAGTTTGAAGTTGTTCTTCTGATTATGAAATTCTTCAATCTTCTACCGAACCATAGAGTCTGAAGCTATTATTCTCATTATGAAATTCTTCATTTTCTAAGGTCAAGCGTTGCTCTTTGAAATTCTTTACTTTCTGAGGTTTAAAGTTGTTCTTCTCATTATGAAATTCTTCGTTCCTCACTCTTTGCTGATCCACCTTTCTGTAAGGCGTCGAATAAGCAAGCGCTTCTTATTAGGAACTTCCTCATTCTTCAAAAGGAAGAACTCTTATCATTAGGAGCTCTTCTTTCTTCACTAGGTGAGTTCTTCTCATTAGGAACTCTGGAACGAACTCTTCTCATTAGGAGTTCTTCATTCTTTGCTGGGTGAGCTCTTCTCATTAGGAACTCTGGAATGAACTATTCTCATTAGGAGTTCTTCATTCTTGATAAATTCTTGGCAAAACAGATTAAAATGCTCTTATGAGGGTTAGTATGACAGTAATTTCTAAATGATGCATGGACAATGATCCACTAGGAAAAGCAGCCTCCACTTTCTAGGTAACCAACCTGACTCCACTTAATTGTGTTTCTTCACTAATTCTCAACCTGCTCTGATACTTCATCTCATATTCTAGACTAGCCTTCAAACCCTCTTTCTGCGTTTCTGGTCCTGTGCTCTAAAGTGCCCTTTCAGATTTTCACTTTAGGTTGCTTTTCTCAAACTGCCATTTTGGGTTTTCACTTTGGCTTTTTTAGCCACCCTTTCGGGGTTTCACCTTATTTTTCTCTTGTTTCTTTTTCTTTCTCTTTTCTTTTTCTTTTTTCTTTTTTTCTTTAGGCGCCCTTTCGAGTTTTCACCTTATCTTCACATTTCCTCTTGTTCATTTTCTGCAACCCCAACTTATCCGGTTGTTAATTGATTCAGACGTTTCTTTATTTTTCATCTCTACTTCTGCTGGCGTAACATTCCACTCAATCTTCTCTTTATACACTCCTCTTCAATAACCTGGAGTGCAAAGGTTCACCTGAATTCTTCAAAACACAGTAATACCAAGATATCATCTATTTTTTCATGAATTATGCTAATCTACTTTCATGATGCTTTAGAAATAATAACAGAAAGCTCGGAAGAGAATTCATGAATTTTATTAAAGCTTATCAATAGGAATACAATAGATTTGAAAAAGACATGGCAAACAGAAACAACAAAACAAGAAACAAGGTCAAATCTTCGGGTATCCATAGTATGAAGGATTCAGCAACCCTTTCGACCAATCGTAGCTTTGAACTTGAGACCTTGTCCAGCAGACTTCAACATTGTCGAGATGTTTATAGATGTGAAATCCCTTCCAAAACACCGGGTATTCGAGAGGTCTTAATTGCCGGATGCCTAATCACAATCCATCTAAGCCGCCCTTTACGGGTTTTCAACTCAGATCCTTATTTGGTTTCAAGACGCTTTTTGCAAGTTTTCATCTTGAACCCCCTTTTTTTCTCTTTTTTGAATCTTTTGTGCCTTTTCGGGTTTTCACCTAAGATATTCCATTTTTTGCAGCGCCCTTTTCGGGTTTTCACTCTACTTTTTTAATCTTTTTTTATTCCTTAGACGTAATATTTCTTAACTGAATCGGAGTTCAATGGCTTGTGCAACTTTCACCATCAATTTCAGTTAAGATCAACGCTCCCCCCGAAGAAGGCATTTTTGAAAATATAAGGTCCTTCCCAATTAGGCATCCATTTCCCACGGAAATCTTTGTGTATTAGCAAGATATTTTTAGCACTAGATCACCCTCTCGAAATTCTTTGGGCTGAACTTTCTTATCATAAGCCCGCATCATTCTTTTCTGGTACATTTGACTATGACATATGGCTTTCAACCTCTTTTCTTCGATAAGATTTAACTGATCATACCGAGTCTGTACCCATTATGTTTCATCCAATTTTACTTTAGACAAAACTTGAAGAGACGAAATTTCAACCTCAATTGGTAATACTGCCTCTATTCCGTAAACCAAAGAATACGGTGTTGCCCTGGTAGAAGTTCGCACTGAAGTTCGATATGCAAACAATGCAAAGGGCAACTTTTCATGCCAATCTTTGTAAGTATTTGTCGTCTTTGCTATGATTTTCTTAATATTCTTATTTGCTGCCTCCACTGCACCATTCATCGTTGGACAGTAAGCTACAGAATTGTGATGCAGAATTTTGAACTGTTCACACGCCTCTGTCACCACCTTATTATTGAAATTAGTGGCGTTATCAGTAATAATTCTTTCAGGTAATCCATAGCGACAAATGATCTCTTTCTTCAAGAACTTGTAGACTGTTCATCTGGTGATATTGACATAGGAGGCTGCTTCTACCCACTTGGTAAAGTAATCAATGGCCATGAGAATAAAGCGATGTCCATTAAAATCTTTGGGATAAATCTGACCAATAACATCCATGCCCCAGACTGCAAAAGGCCATGGTGAATTCATTGTGTGAAGAAGTACTGGAGAAGAATTGATTATGTCTGCATATATCTGGCACTTGTGACATTTCTTAGCATACTCAATGCAGTCCCTTTCCATGGTCGACCAATAATACCCATATCTCATAATTTTCCGGGCTATTACAAAACCATTGGCATGTGTCCCACATATTTCGTCATGTACTTCAGCCAAGATACTTCTAGCTTCTCAAGCGTCAACACATTTTAATAATATCTGATCTTTGCTTCTTTTATACAGGATTTCACCATCAAGCACATATCCTGCATCCATTCTCCTGATTGTCCTTTTATCAGTATCATTCGCCTCCCTAGGATAAGTTTGGAATTTGATATACTGCAGAATGTCATAATACCATGGGTTTCCATCTGCTTATTTCTCTATGATATAATAGTGAGCATAGGTTTCGTAACTCTGCATCTGAATAAGCACCATATCTTCTGGTTTATTTGCTAAGAATACCGAAGCCAGTGTAGCTAAGGCATCTGCCACTTGATTATCTTCTTTGGAAAGGTAAATGAAAGCAATTTCTTTGAATTCTTTCACCAACTCAAGGATCAAATTTTGATACTCAATCAACTTTGCATCCTTTGTTTCATATTCTCCACGAAGTTGGTAAATCACCAATGCAGAATCTCCATATACCTTCAAAATCTCTATTTTTCCTTTCAATAGCAGCTCGTAGACCCATAACACAAGCTTCATATTCGGCCATGTTGGTAGTGCACAAAAGTTCCAGTTTACTTGTGAAAGGATAATGTCTATTATCTAGGGAAATCAACATTGTGTTAGGATGATCAATCAATGTAGATGTTGGCCAAGAGGGGGAGAATTGGCTATTTTAAAAAGTATGGAAGCAAATCGAAAAGATAGACAATGGGACACAATGATTTATAGTGTTTCAAGCTTCTAATAAGCTCTACGTCCACTACCTTAGCTTTCTACTAAAGATTTTCAACCAATTTCACTATGAAATTCTTCTCTTTTTCTAGGCTAAGGAGGCAACCGTTACAACCGATCAAAGCTTTCTACCCAAAGCTTGATCAAAGATCACTCTTTTACAATGAAGAAAATGGCAAAAAGAAAATGACCTTACAAGGTAAATATTTGCCCAAAATTACAAGAACACTCAGTCCCAAACTTGAAATTAAAGATTACAATGAACAACACAAGTTGGATACAAGGATTTTACTTTATGAGCTCAAAGGGTTGGATTTTGCTTGAATGCTTCGATGTTGATCAATGTAGGTTCATTAGTTGTTGCTGCTGCTTCGGAGACTTGTATTTATACCCTTTTATTGAATTCTAGCCGTTTGGGTGGTTGAAGTCATCAATAGAGCCGTTGGGGACCATCTTTCCCGCAATAAATACAATCTGGTGAACAACCGTATCGGTACACGAAGGCCCGTATCAATACCTATTACAACAGAAATATAGCTGTTGTACAAGTCGTATTGATACGTGGGAGGTCGTATCGAAATGACCATAGTGTAAAATAGGGGCGTATCGAAACGGCAAGGACCATATCGGTACAAGTTTTACTCACTGGAATCTTGGATGAAAAAGTGTATCGGTATGCCTAGGGGCTTATCGATACGGGTTAACCGAAATTTAAAGTTTGAGGATTCCAATAACTGACAAGCAACGGTCGAAAAATTTAATGCAAAGATCTTGACAAACCGTATCGGTACGAGGTTAAACGTATTGGTACGTTTTGAAATTTCTTAAATCCAGATTTCAAACCGTATCGAAACATAATGTACCGTATCGGTACGAGTATAAATTTCTTAAACCCAGATTTCAAACCGTATCGAAACGGGTGTGAGCCGTATCAAAACGCTAAGCTTAAAACCCTTGCCCAGAAGAATGTTGTATCGAAACGGGATAAGGTGTATCGGTACGATTTACAAAAACAAATTCTAGTAGCCAATTTCTATATCGAAACACCAAGGGGTGTATCGATACGCCTGGGCGTGATTGTGTACTTTGGCTTGAAAACACTTAGAAAAATTTTGGGTTTAAGTTTTGGACTTCAAAGAATTTTTTCTTGTCATTTTGTGAGACCTTTGAGTACTTAAAAATTTATTTTCTTTTTTAATTTAGTCCTTAGATAATTTGTTATATCAAAATCAAATATAGGTTTTACAATCTCCCCCTTTTTGATATAACAAAACCAAATGAAAATTTTTAAGTATCTTAAAGAAAACTTTGAAAATTTTCTCTCCCTTAGTTTAAGGCTATAAAAAATTTGACTCTTTAAATCTTCTCCCCCTTTTTGTTAGATCAAAATCAATTCCATAGGGTAAACAATAATAACTCCAAGCAATTTAAATAAGCAACATAAGCATTAAACTTCAATTCATAGTTCAAGCAACATAATTCAATCCAACTCAAATCCTAAAAACATAAACCAAATAAAAAACAAAGCATAGGAATTCATAAAAACATAAAGGTGCATAAAAAAAATCCTAATATGATGTGCTATGAGATGCAAAAAGCCTAAGAGTCCATTCCATCGTCTCCATCATCTTCATCTTCTTCATCCTCATCCTCATCAACATTTGTGGCTGGAGGTCCATGGGATTGGCGCCATTCACCATGAAAGGCGTTAAGAGTGATGTCCATATATTTTTGGCGATGTTCAATAGCCATCACCCTTTCCTCCGAGGATGTTAAGCGAGTTTCGATTGCGGCAAATCCAGAGTCCATGGTGGTGTGTAAATATGTGAACTTCTCATTGAGGAAAGCCATGAGAGCATCATGATTTGGTTGGGCTACTGGAGCTTGTGGAATAGGAGCTTCTTGAAAAGCTTCCACCGATTCGGGTTGAACACCTCCCGGAAGATCGGTGTTTTGGACCCATTCCCCATTGTAGTAAGTGAACTTAGCGCGATGAAGATAACGCTCATCAATGGGATCCATGAGAGGTTCCGAAAGATCTTATGAGCAATCAATACCCATCTTATGGAAGATGTAACTTAAAGCCGTGCTATATGTGAAGGATGTAACCATGGTGGTGTGGCGATGTTGGACAAGAAAGCATCGAAGCCAAAAATCATCGACTTGGCGGATGGTAGAGTATTTTCCACCCGATGGACGAAACCACCAAGTGATCATGAGATGTAATATGCGATCATGGGCATCAAGGACAGTCACTGAACCACTAAGGACATGTCCTAACTCACTCTCATCATCTATTCCCGTATCCTCAAGACCCAAAAAATTTGCTAAAATTCCGGAATCAATTCGAAATTTCTTACCCATTAAGTAAGATTCAATTGCAATGACCAAAGTTCATTTTCGTTGTAAATACACTGAGCGTTGGAATAGAAGATCAAAACAAAATTTCTGTATAAAATCCCAGGTATACTTAAAAAACTCATAAATTTCCAATTGTGCATTAAATGAAGATATTTAAATTTAAATCTTTCGGACGATAAAAACGGGATTGAAGTAACACGCTCGGGGCAAATTTTGTAACTTTGGAATTCTTTAAAATATTCCATGGTGTCTAGAAATTGAGGTTCATTAAAATAGTTTTGATAAATGTGGGTAAGATTGGGTCTATTACCAATATGATCGGGAAGAGGACGTAGAGGATTTGAACTAGAGGCAGTGTCCTTTCGTGCTCGTTTCTTAGGGGCTATAATATGAAAACAAAATCAAACAAAAAACGATGTATGCATAAATCAATACATTTGATCCAAAAAGTAATCCAATAATCAAGGTATTGTTAAAAAACTATAAAGAGATTTAGGATGAATGAAGTTTTTACAAAAATATTGAAAACTATATTATACAGTGTTGAAAACATACGATATAATTTTATATTCGAATCAAAATGTTTCAGATTTGAAAAAGTTTTTACAAAAATATTGAAAACTATACTATATAGGTTCTAAATCTATAATTATAGTACAAAATCAGTGTATATATATGTACGAAAATTGAAAAGAAAAAGTTAGGGTGTATACCTTGAAGTTGAGATTTAGGATGAATGAAGAGATTTGGATGCACAAACTTGATTATTTTAGCCTGGGTTTGATGTAAAAACTAAAAGCCCTCAAGAATTTTGAAGATTGGTGTGAGAAAAGTGAGGGATTGAGAGGATTTTATAGAGGATTTTTGAGTTAGGGTTTTGAAATAAAGTTGGTATTTAAGTTAAAGTGAAAAACCCTCATTTAATGCCCTTAAAATTGCCCAGCGTGAACGCATATCGATACACCAATGTGGCGTATCAAACCCAGTACCGAAATGCCTGTATAGCCGTTTCGATACGCGACCCGTACCGGTACAGTTAAGCTTCTACAGAAACAATTGTAAACGACCCGTATCGATACGAGGAACTCCGTACCGATACGTTTATGCCAGAAATGTCAATTTTAACTGCAGGTTGCTCAAAAATTCGATCTTAATCGAATCAAAATGCATGTGAATGATATGAGAACATCATGTATGAGCATAAATAGATGAATACTCCCCCTAGCAACTAGCATATATGCATATAGGAGCCAAATCACAAAAGCAATCAATCAAATAAATTTAAGCATACTTTTAAGACCAAAATAGGATCTAAGGGTCAAGGGAGGTTGGTTAAACCTAAATCTCTCGTAAGAGACCAAAAACACTTTTTGTCTAATGGTTTGGTAAAAATATCCGCTAATTGGTTCAAGGTGTCTACATATTCTAGAACTGCATCATTTTTCAAGACATGATCTTTAATGAAATGATGCCTTATTTCTATGTGTTTGGTTCTAGAATGTTGGATGGGGTTTTTAGTGACACAAATTGCACTAGTGTTGTCACACCTAATGGGGATGGTACCTACATCAATTCTATAATCTAAGAGTTGTTGCTTCATCCAAAGAACTTGAGCACAACAACTCCCTACGGATATGTATTCAGCTTCGGTGGTAGATAATGCTACATTATTTTGCTTCTTAGAAAACAAAGTTATGAGCATACTACCTAGGAATTGACATGTGCCGGATGTGCTCTTTCTATCTATCTTACAACCCCCATAATCCGCATCCAAGAAGGCATGTAAGTTAAAGGAAAACTCTCTAGGATACCAAAGACCTAAATAGGATACCAAAGACCTAAATAAGGTGTATCTCTAAGGTATCTAAAGATTCTCTTAACGGCTATAAGGTGTGATTCTCTAGGACTAGCTTGAAATCTAGCACACAAGCAAACACTAAACATAATGTTGGGTCTACTTGCAGTAAGATAAAGCAAAGATCCAATCATAGAGCAATAAAGCTTTAAATCTACATACTTACCTCCTTCATCTTTGTCAAGCTTTGTGGAGGAACTCATTGGAATGGCTTGAGGTTTCACATTCTCCAAGCCAAACTTCTTGAGCATTTCCTTGATGTACTTAGCTTGATTGATGAAGATGTAGTCCTTCCTTTGTTTAATTTGGAGCCCCAAGAAGAACGAAAGCCCCCCCATCATGCTCATCTCAAACTCACCTTGCATCAACTTAGTAAAATCTTGGCAAAACATTTCATTAGTAGAACCAAAAATTATATCATCAACATATATTTGAACTACTAATATGTCTTTGCCAATTCTTTTAATGAAGAGTGTGGTATCCACCTTTCCTTTGTTAAAACCTTTTTCAATTAAAAAAATGATAATCTTTCATACCAAGCTCTATGAGCTTTTTTCAAACCATATAAAGCTTTTGAAAGTTTAAAAACATGGTTTGGGTAGTTTGGATCTTCAAAACTGGGTGGTTGTTCTACATACACTTCTTCATTAATAAAACCATTTAAAAATGCACTTTTTACATCCATTTGAAAAAGCTTAAATTCGTGATAACATGCAAATGCTAAAAGCATCCTAATGGATTCCATTCTAGCTACGGGAGCATAGGTTTCATCAAAATCGATTCCCTCTTCTTGAGTGTAACCTTGAGCAACAAGTCTAACCTTGTTTCTCACTATGTTACCACTCCCATCTAGTTTGTTTCTATAAACCCATTTAGTTCCTATAGTAGATTTATTACTAGGTCTATCAACTAATGTCCAAACTTGACTTCTCTCAAATTGATTTAATTCCTCTTGCATGGCCATTATCCAATAATCACCATTTAATGCTTCTTTAACATTCTTAGGCTCTATGCATGAGATAAATGCTACATTACATGCATTTTTAAGAGAAAGTCTAGTGGTTACCCCTTTGGATGGATCACCCAAAATCTCACCACCTTTGACATAGTTGTACTCTCTTGGGTAGCTCACTTCCTTTTCCTCTAGATTTATGTCCTTCAAGGCTTCTAGAGGTGGATCTTGTGCTTCTTCTTCTTTGGTTGGAACTCTATCCACCTTTGATGATTCCCGCCATCATTGGCTTCAAAGATCCCTACATCATCATCATCACAAGAATCCTTCCTCAAAAGGAGGTTATCATCGAAAACCACATGAATAGACTCTTCAACAACCAAGGTTCTTTTATTAAATACACGATAGACTTTAGAGTTTAAAGAATATCCTAGAAAAATAGCTTCATCACTTTTAGCATCAAATTTGCCTAGATTATCTTTTCCATTGTTTAAAACAAAACATTTATAACCAAATGGATGAAAATAGCTAATATTAGGCTTTTTGGATTTTAAAATCTCATAAGGAGTTTTCTTTAAAATAGGCCTAATCATTACTCTATTTATGATATAACAAGCCGTATTAGTAGCTTCTGCCTAAAAGTATTTTGGCAAATTATTTTCACAAAGCATGGTTCTAGCCATTTCCTCTAAAGTTTGATTTTTCCTTTCAACAACCCCATTTTGTTGAGGTGTTCTAGGAGCTAGAAAATTGTGGCTAATACCGTTTGAGTTACAATCCTCAAAACCTAAGTTTTAAAATTTGGTGCCATGGTCACTTCGAATGTGAGAAATATTTTGACCAAGGTCATTTTGAGTGATTTTTGAAAATGTGATGAATTTCCACCCAAGCTAGTAGTTCTAATAGGACCAAAAAGATCCATATGGATCAATTGTAAAACTCTACTAGTTGAAACATCATTAATGGACTTGAAAGAAACTCTTTTATGTTTTCCTTTAGCACAAGCATCACAAATTTTATCATTTGAAAACTTTATTTTAGGCAAACCTCTAACTAGATCTTTTGAAACCAATTTTTCTAAAACGCTCATGCTTGCATGCCCTAGTTTTCTATGCCATAACCATGAATCATGCTCATCATTTGCAACAAAACATGCATGAGAAATGTGTATGTCATCTAGATGCACCATGTATATGTTTCCTATGCGATGACCCGCAAGCGCAATTTTATTTGTTTCAATGTTTAAAATTTTGCAACCATTAGAATCAAAAACAACATTGAAACCTTTGTCACAAAATTGACTAATGCTTAAAAGATTATGCTTAAGATCATTGACATATAGAACATTTTCAATAAGTACAGAGGAATGATTACCAATGGAACCCATTCCTTCACCTTGACCTTTGGAGTTGTCACCAATCCTCCTCTTTTTAGCTCAAGTTCCACGAATCTACTCTTGTCGCCGGTCATATGTTTTAAGCATCCACTATCAAGGAACCGCGAGTTTGCACTTGAAGCTTTGGCCTTGTAGCAATGCTCCCCCTACAAACAAATATTAATTCTTTATTTTTTGTACCCAAATCATTTTGGGTCCATGAGTATTAGCTCCCAAATACTTGGTTCCCTTGGGAATCCAAAATGCAATGGCCGTAAGATTGTTAGAAGTGACAAGTTCCTTAGGAACCCAAACACTTCTAATTCTCTTACCTTTAGAGGTCCTTTGGAAGCCTCTTTGTTTGTGGTTGCCAAAGTTCCTTTTAACATAGTTGGGCTTTGAAGATTGTCCTTTTTCAAAATTTGGTTTCCCAACCTTGTTCAAGGAAGCTTTGGGATCATTTACCTCATTGAGGTAATGATCTTTTATCTCGGAAAGAAGGTTATTTAGATCAACATTTTCTTTTTTAAAATATTTTTGATTATCTAATAAATCATTAACCTTTCTTCAAGTTCTGAATTAGTCTTGATCAAAGAATCATTTTGATTTTTCAAATCAGAAATTATTTTCTTGTTTTTCAAAAGTGATTCTTTATATTTCAAAACTAATTCATCGTAAGCCTCTTGCAACTCATTATAATCTTCAAATAGTTCATCATAATCAAGATCATTAGATGAGTTAAAGGTTACCTTAGGATCTTCTTCATAGGCCATGAGACAAAGGTTAGCAACTTCTTGCTCCTCATCACTTGAAGACTCTTCATTGCTCCAAGTGGCTACATGAGCCTTGTGCTTCCTTTTCTTCTCGAAGCCCTTCTTCTTGAGTTGGGGACAATCGACTTTGATGTGTCCGGGCTTCTTGCATTCATAGCACACAATCGGATCCTTCTCCTTTTCTTTGTTCTTGAGATCCTTTCTACGATTGAATTTCCTTCTTCGGTTGGATCTCATGAGCTGAGTGAATCATTTGGCCATCATAGCCAATTCTTCATCTTCCTCCTCACTTGAATCATTCTCTTCTTATGAAGCTTTGAGAGCGATTCCCACATTCTTCTTCTCCATTTCCTTCTTCTCGCCTTTTATTTCCTCCTTCTTTTTTTCTTCCTCTTCTTTTCTTCATTATCTTATGGGTGAGAAAATACACCATAAGTGCGTCGAGCTTTAGCTTCTTAAGATCCTTTGCTTCTATGATGGTCGTTCTTTTGCCATCCCAAGACTTAGGAAGTGAGTAGAGTAGTTTCCGAACTAGTTTTTCCTTCGAAATGACTTCTCCTAGACCCTTGAGGCCATTCACAATAACGGAGAAACGTTCAAAAATTTTGGAGATGTCTTCATCCGGATCCATCTTGAAATTAATGCCTTCGTATGTGATCTTTAGCTTATCCTAAATTAAGAAGTCCAATCTTGGTCTCCTTAACTTCATTGATGCCTTCGTATGTGATCTTTAGCTTATCCTAAATTTCTTTGGCACTTGAGCACGATGAAATCTTGGAGTACTCGTCCGGTCCAAGTGAGAAAAATAGCATGTACATTACTTTATCATTTATTTAGAGCTTCTTCCAATCTTCATCGATTATCTCATACTTGGATTTCAGAACCAACCGATCACCTTCTCCCTTCATCGAGATTGCTGGTCCATCTTCTACTACATCCTATATGAGGTAGTCATGGGATTTGATGGAGAACTTCATACGGTTTTTCCAATAGGGATAGTTATCCCCATTAAGTATGGAGGTTTGGTGATGGATTGAGACTCGTACAAGTTGTTACCGGAGGTGGATGCCATGGCTATGTCTTCGATTGATTGAATCACCTTCTAGGATTGCCTCAACGGTTGTTAGACCTTCGGTTGAGTGTAGCTCTGATACCAATTGTTAGGATGATCAATCAATATAGATGTTAGCCAAGAGGGGGGTGAATTGGCTATTTTAAAAAGTATGGAAGCAAATCGAAAAGATGGACAATGGGACACAATGATTTATAGTGGTTCAAGCTTCTAACAAGCTCTACGTCCACTACCTTAGCTTCCTACTAAGGATCTTCAACCAATTTCACTATGAAATTCTTCTCCTTTTCTAGGCTAAGGAGGTAACCGTTACAACCGATCAAAGCTTTTTACCCAAAGCTTGATCAAAGATCACTCTTTTACAAGGAAGAAAATGGCAAAAAGAAAATGACCTCACAAGGTAAATATTTGCCCAAAATTACAAGAACACTCAGCCCTAAGCTTGAAATAAAAGATTACAATGAAGAACACAAGTTGGGTACAAGGATTTGACTTTATGAGCTCAAAGGGTTAGATTTTTCTTGAATGCTTGGATGTTGATCAATGTAGGTTCATTAGTTGTTGTTGCTGCTTTGGAGACTTGTATTTATACCCTCTTATTGAATTCTAGCCGTTTGGGTGGTTGAAGTCATCAATAGAGCCATTGGGGACCATCTTTTCTGTAATAAATACAGTCTGGTGAACAATCATATCGGTACACGAAGGCTCGTATCGATACCTGCTACAAAAAAATATAGCCGTTGTACAAGTCGTATCGATACACGGGAGGCCGTATCGAAACGACCATAGTGTAAAATAGGGGCATACCGAAACAACAAGGGCCGTATCGGTACGAGTTTTACTCACTGGAATCTTGGATGAAAAAATGTATCGGTACGCCTAGGGGCGTATTGGTACGGGCTAACCGAAATTTAAAGTTTGAGGATTCCAATAACTAACAAGCAACGGTCGAAAAATTTAATGCAAAGATCTTTGAAGATCTTGACAAATTGTATCGGTACAGGGTTAACCGTATCGGTACGTTTTAAAATTTCTTAAATCCGGATTTCAAACCGTATCGATACATAATGTACTATACTAGTACGAGTATAAATTTCTTAAACCAGATTTCAAACCGTATAAAAATGGTGTGAGCCATATCGAAAGGCTAAGCTTAAAACACTTGCCTAGAAAAATGTTGTATCGAAACGGGATAAGCCGTATCGCTACGATTTGCAAAAACAAATTCTAGTAGCCAATTTCTGTATCGAAACACCAAGGGGTGTATCGATACGCCTGGGCGTGATTGTGTAGTTTGGCTTGAAAACACTTAGAAAAATACTGGGTTTAAGTTTTGGACTTCAAAGAAATTTTTCTTGTCATTTTGTGAGACTTTTGAGTACTTGAAAATTTATTTTCTTTTTCAATTTAGTTCTTAGATAATTTGTTATATCAAAATCAAATATAGGTTTTACACACTGCTCCAATCCCATGTCCCGAGGCATTAACTGCTCCATCAAAATACAATTTCCAAGCATCCTTCTTTGTACTTCCATTTTCTTCCATAGAGATGTACATCACATCCTCATCTGGAAAGTCAAAGCTCAAGGACTCATAATCTTCAGAAGCGCGACTAGCCAAGAAATCTACTATTGCACTTCCATTTATCGCTTTCTGATTTACATACACAATGTCAAATTTTGATAACAATATTTGCCATCGAGCCAATCTTCCAGTCAAAGCTGGTGCTTCCATCAAGAAATTCAATGGATCAAGATGGGATATCAACCAAGTAGTGTGGTATAACATGTATTTTCTAAGTCTACGAGTTACCCAGACCAAGGCGCAACATAACTTTTGAATTAGCGAGTACCGTACTTCACACTCTGTGAACTTTTTGCTCAAGTAATAGATGGCTCTTTCTTTCCTACCTGTATCATCATGTTGCCTCAGCACACACCCAATCGAATTCTCGTGAACAGTCAAGTAGAGAATAAGTGGTCTGTCTGGAACCGGTGCTACCAGAATTGGAGCATTTATCAGATATTTCTTTATCTTGTCAAATGTTTCCTAAAATTCTTCATCCCATTCACCTGGATTGTTCTTTCGAAGTAGCTTGAAAATTGGATCACATTTATCAGTTAATTGAGAAATGAACGAGAAATATAATTCAATCTCCCGAGGAATCCTTGAACTTCTTTTTGTGAACATAGAGGTGGCAAGTTCTGAATTGCTTTTACCTTGTCTGGATCAATTTCGATTCTTCTTCTACTAACCACAAAACCTAGTAGTTTTCCAAATGTAACTCCAAAAGTGAACTTATTCAGATTGAGCTTCAACTGGTAGTTCCTCAATCTTCGGAACAGATCAATTTCCTTATGCATCATGTCATGGAAAAGAGTCACCATGGCTCGTTGGTATGTTGCCCTCGCATTTTTTAATCCAAAAGGCATTACTTTGTAACAATATGTTCCCCACAATGTTATGAATGTCGTCTTGTCCATGTCTTCTGGGTCCATCTTTATATGATTATATCCAGAAAAGCCATCCATGAAAGAGAACCATGAATGTCCTGATGTATTGTCCACCAGAATATCTATGTGAGGCAGAGGAAAATTATCTTTTGGACTCGCTCTATTCAAATCTCTATAATTGACACATATGCGCACTTTTTATTTTTCTTTGGCAGCGGGACTATATTGGCCACCCATTCTGGATATTGTGCCACTTTTAGGAAACCAGCGTCAATCTACTTCTGTACCTCTTCTTTGATTTTCAATACCATTTCTGGTCTCAATCTTCTAAGCTTCTATTGAACCGGTTTACATTCTGGCCTTATTGGTAATTTATACACCACTATATCTGTATCCAATCCTGGCATATCTTGGTAGGACCAAGCAAAAACATCTTTGAACTCTTGCAACAGATCAACCAACTTTTGTTTTATCTCTAGCGATAAAGCGGCACCAATCTTCACCTCATTTTTAACTTTTTCTGTACCCAAATCTAGAATTTCTATCTCTTCCTTATGAGGTAAGATATGTTTATCCTCTTTTTCTACCAACCTCAGTAATTCATTAGGGATTTCACATTCTGTCTTATCTTCGACCTCGTTAACTTCCATTGAACACCCTGGCCCCTCAAAATCTAATTTAGGATCGGGTTCAGAATCATTCATACAATTAATAGTTGAATACCTGCTAAGAAAATAATAATATATGTTTGGAAATGATGCGAAAAAAACAAGAAACGTGTTTGCCATTTAAGAATCACCATGAAAGCATATTTATTGAAAGTAAACTTGCATAATAGCCCTTTACAAATAATCCCTCATACTCATGGGCAAAAGTATGAGGTGGTTATTGACATTTACTCTATTTTATTCTTAAAGACTAGGGGAAGATCTTCGGAGGTCCAGTTGTTCAAAGCTTCACCAGGAAATCATGGACATATTCCTTCTAGAAACGTGCTGGGCTAGGATCCCTCAAATACACATTGATGCACAGCTTTCTCCAAAGATCTCCTCTTCTTGGAGCCTCAATGTCCCATGGTTGTCTTTCTCCAATTTTTTCTCTATGTTGACGAACTGACGTGACTTGAAGATGCTTGACAAGTCTGGAAATACCATTGGCTCCCAAGTAGTTTCAGTTCCCAAAAAGTGGTCCCTTATTCGATCCTCGTTCTTTTTTAGATCTTGCTTTTTCTGCTAAAGATTAGGCTTAAAACCAAGCCCAGGGCAATCTTTCTTTATCAAAACGGGCTTAAGATGTAGACATCCCTGTAAATTCTTTCCAAGTCCTTTTCCAGTCCTTGCCCTTCGGCCAAGTGTTTCACGAACCGTCATCTTGGTACAATTTGATAGCTTCGGGCGGGGCATCGACTTCCCTTCAGCAACAAAGGTCGCATTTATGAATTTAAAAGCTCAGAACGAACATTCTAGAGCATTTCCATCAGTCTCATTATACGGAGCTTCAGTTGTCACAGAAGCAATAATATCCTCTTCAGCTCCAATGCTCACTAGTTTTCCTTCAACCACGAACTTCAACTTTTGGTGCAAGGATGATGGCACTGCGCTAGCAGAATGGATCCAAGGCCTTCCCAACAAGCAATTATAGGTTGGCTTTATATCCATGACGACAAAATCAACATTGTAAAGCACAGGCCCAATTAACAGTGGCACCTCAATCTTCCCCAAAACTTCTCGGGTTGTTCCATCGAAAGCCCTCACTGTATTCTTATAGGTCTTCATATGGGAATTATCAATTGTCAACCTTTGTAAAGTCATCATGGGTAAAACATTCAAGGCTACCCATTATCAACCAACACTTATGTAATCACACATTTTTATCTGGTTTGTAAATATCGTGTTCATATATTAGTATAACAGTTAATAGATATTATTATTGCATGTATATTATATTATTACGTGTGTTAATTATGTACTTGTGATTAATATGTACGTAAATTATGTGTGTGAGATGTGTGAGTGCATGTATATTATACGTATTATGTAAGTGTACGCGTTAATATTTATTATAGTATATGTGTGCCGCATGTGTGTTTGTATCTTACGTATGCATTGTTTGTATATGTACAACGTTGGTATATTTAAAATAATAATTATATGTGATCAAATATATGTTTGCATTATGTATTTTAATGTATGCGTATGTACGTATATTATATGCATGTATATGTATTATCGTATTATCATTGTTTTCATTATTATTATTAATATTAATATTAACGGGCTAGATTACAATGAAAATCCATAAATTATACAACCCAAATAATAATCTTATAGTCCAATTCCATATTATTACAGATCCAAAAATATATACATTACATGGCCAATTTGCCAAACCCATACTGAATTAAAAACCCTAAAATATCCAAGTAACCCTAATTGCATCTATCTCTTATGCGCAGTCGTCCCTGGGCCGTTGGATCATATCTTGATCCAACGGGCACGATTGAAAGAAGACACCCATCCAGCTGCCACGTGAGGTACATGTTCGAGCCATCCAGCTCCCCAAGTGCGCGTGTGTCGCACGCGCGAGCCTCATTCGTTTCCTAGACGCCACGTGGCATCATCTCGTGCAGTCCCACTATCTCCAGATTGCATCTAAGCCATCCGTTCTTCACACAACCTTAGCCGTTGGATCAGATCTGATCCAACGGCTGAGAACAAGTCTACCAGAGAACACCACCATGCCTCCTCCACCATGCCGCCGTACCAACCACCGCACTAGATGCATCACCCAAAAACACAAAAAAACAGAGTTGTCAGTACCGAATCACAAAATATATGTACTCTTATGTATTATTTCTACCAAATATGATCAGAGAACACATAATATATGTATCCAACCCAAAAATCTGTAGGAGTTCAATTTTTCCAATTTCCAGAAATACAAAAACCAGAAAAACACAGAGAATTTCGGGGAGTAATTTCCTTTTCTTTCCTCTCATACATGCATGCATGTAAACAAAAAAGCAAAAAAATAGAAATATAAAAAGAAAAAAGAGTTTACCTGAGTGGAAAAGCCATTGTTGACCGGCAACAAGCCCTAAAAGGGTAAGCCGTTTAAGGGTTTCTTTTTTTGAAACATTAGAGGTCTAGGTTTTTTTCTTTTGGTAAAATCAAAGGAGAGGGCGTCCTTTTGTTTCTGTTTTGGGGATTCTAGGTGGCGGGAGGTTGGGGTCGAGGAAGGCTGGAGGCGGCCGTTGCGGCCGAGCCTCGTCTGAGACCGGTGTTCCACGATGGCCGAATGAGGTTTTAGGGGTTTGTGTCTTTGGGAATTTCAGAGATGGGGAGTTTTATTAGATGGGTAAAAAATGAAAAAAAAGAAAAAGGGGAGGTCGGTCGAGGTGTTTTATAGATAAAAAATTTTAAAATGGTATAATTGATCACTAAGTACCTCCGTCCTTTGTGATTTTTTTTTCTTTGAGACTACCCCTTGGTCTAATCGCAACCCAGGTCCCTATTCTTCTTTAAAATCTTTCAATCTAGTCCTGAAATTAACCAAAATCAGTGTGTAAATGGTAAAACTACTCACTTAAACCTTCCGTGTTTTCAACATTTTCATTTGAAGCTTGCCCCTGGTTTTATCACAAGTCTAGTCCTTATAAGTTTTGCCCGATTTTTGTTTAAGTCCCTAAAGATCTGTTTTTATCTTTTTGCTTTTAGCCTTCTGTTTTCTATTGTTCCAATTCGGTCCCTTTTGTGTTTTACGTTTTTATATATCTTGTTTATTCGCATTTTTTATATATGATACGTAATAGTTTAGGGTATCATGCTTTTATTCATTTGTTCATATTGTATACGTGTTTTGCTTTGGGTGATATGTTTTAGATTAATTTGTGTGTTATGTTTATGTATGTCATTATATGTATATTATCATGCTATGATGCTTCTTTTTTATTGTTCATGTTGTACTTATGTTTCTATCATGTTTTTAATGTCTAGTTTGAATTTCATGTTTTTGCATCTTAGGTTACATATTTGTTACATTTAATATCATGATGTTTTAATTCATGCATAAATTGTGTCATATGATAGAAGTCAAGTACTAGTTTTTATGTTAGCATGTTGTCATGTTAGTTTAGCAATACATTTTATGCATGTCATGCATATATTGTATTTGTGTTTTCGTGTGTTCAAGCATGTCGTAGTTAATTATTTTAATTTTGGAAGCATGTTTTTCTTCCTTTTTCTTGTTTATGATTTGTTTTTTTTATTATGATATGTTAGGTTATTCGTGTTCATACATTTAATTATTTTTTATAATTTTTGTGATATTCGTTTTTATTATTTATCATGTTTTACCATGCCAATGTGAATGTATGTTTTCTTAATTTATTTGCTAAGATTGCATGACAGTTTATTAATTGTCAATGCGGTGCCCTTTTATTCGAGTGTAAACGTGGCCAGTATCAAGCGTAGTGATGGTGGTCTATTGGTTTACTCTCGAATAACGGAACCCTTAAAATTTACTCACACTTATAACCAATTTTTAATTTAATCATTACTTTAATCCAAAAAGTTTAATATTAATAAAGCGGTAATTATTAAAGTACCAATTTTGGGCGGTGTGGGGGTGCTAATCCTTCCCCATCCATAACCGACTCTCGAACCCAACATTTTTTAAATCTCTGGTTTTATGGTGTCTGGCCTACCTTAGTGGTCGGTGGCGACTCCATTTTTTAATAAAACACGGTTTTTCTAAAACCCCAAAATAATTATTTTAAATGCCCAAAATACCCCTAAACACCTTAAGACCCCGTTTTTAGCGAAACCTCCATAGAAGAGATCGCTACAGATGGCGACTCCGCTAGGGATAATTCTACTTTTTTCAAAAACAAATGAGAGTCAAGCTTTTTAAATAATTATCGCTTTATTAATATCGAAAGTTTCAGATTAAAGTGGCTATTAAATTAACATTCGGTTATAATTGCGCGTTTACTTTAACGCATTTAAAATTTGGCATATAAACCCGTCCTTTTTAAGTGGGGGAAACGCTAGTGCTTTCGTGAGGATATCGTTCCTCCGTATGGGCCTACCAAAGTACCTTCGGGGCTCGAGTATCTTGTGCTTTCGTGAGGATATCGTTCCTTCGTAGGGGCATAAGTGAATGGGTCCCCCTGAATTGAACCCGATTGAAAAGAGTCTATAATGGGTGATGATCGAGGGCCTTGCTACTCTTAGTAGGGGACAACAAGGACAATTCGGGTACCTCCTAGCACCAATACGGCATGTAGAGAATATAAAAACCACCCTTTTAGAGCCATGCGGATAACCTAGGTGTTTTAGACGGGATGTAAATAGGGTTGTTTTGTGTGTTTATCTTATTTAACTTGCCCTTTTTATTTATGTATTTATTGATTTTATCTGGTACTGACTCGTTTTCTTTTTTACTTTCTTTTTTTTCATACATCATTGCATCTGCATTATATAAAGGTACTGGATCAAGTGGTTTGCCCAATCAGAAAATCTTTCATCATGGAAAAAGGGTATCTTAAGAAGGACGAACTCAACTCAGCCGTCAGACATTGGTCAGAAGTCAATCAGAGGACTCAAGGTAATAGTTTGTCGAGCAAGCGCATAGTGTCAGGGTACAATTACGTGAGCCTTCAACAGAATGACCTATGGGATCTTACAAGGATTTGGGAAGGATGGGATCGAAGACTACAAGACTTATTCTATGATAGTTATGGCGACATAGCATATTTGATGTATGTCCGGGTCAACCACCCTTTACTCTGAGCCATCTTTCAATTCTGGAATCCTGCTTTTTGCTGCTTTACTTTCAATGGGCAAGATATGATGCCTATGGTGGAGGAATACACAGTCTTACTTAATCAGAAGAATGTCCAGAAAGATTGGATCTATGCGAAGCCACCAAAGAACCAGAATTACCATTCGAAGCTCAAAACCTTTACCGGGATGAGTGACGATTGGGTTAATGGCCTGATCCAAAATCGAGGAGACAGCCTAGCCTTTGCTTGGGAGAGTATCCGAGACATCATACCAGCGCACCCAGATGAGGTAAAAAAGATGGACCTATTTGCCTTAGGAATATATGGTTTGGTCATCTTTCCGAGGGTCCTTGGAAACATCGATGTAGCCATCCTAGATCTATTTGAGCGTCTAAAGTGGAAGGCGAATCCAGTACCGACAATCTTGACCGAAACTTTCATTTCTTTAAATGCAAGCCGGAAGCATGAAGAGGGACATTTCAGAGGCTCTGGCAGTTACTACATGTTTGGATCCAGAGCCATATGTGGAAGACACCAACAAGGGTTTTACCAGGAATATCATTTCGAGACTTTTCACCTTTACGAGAGTACTTAGCGCAGGAATGGCGAGAAGACTTGAACAAGAAGAAATGGACACGAATGTTTAAGAACATTCAAGATGAATGCATAGTCTAGAGAGTTCTGTGGCTCGGCAGGGTTAGTTACTTCTTACACAGCTGTGGCGATTATGACTGGCTGATGATGTTAGGGCTATACGGTGGAAATGCTTGTGCTCCGCTTTTGGTGTCTCGACAATTCGGATCGCGACAGTTTGTTCCAGTCACCACCGGTTTAAGTCGAAGCGAGTTTTTTTTTCAAGGGCGAGTTCAGGGCAAAGGTTCAGACCATCATGAGAGCTTGGGATCACTGTTATCGGATAATGGTAGAAGGAGATACCGAGTCCATGACCACCTCGGATTACGATCTTTGGAGGCGCTTGAGGATCAATGATAAGATTTAAAAACCCGACCAAGGACCAACCATGTCACTTGAGGAGCATATGAGGATAGTACCGTCCGAGGCCGACATTCTGCAAAATAAACTCTAGGAGGTTAAGAAAAAGATGGAGGCTTTACAGACTCAGCATATGGATGAACTCTACAAGGCAAGTTTAAATGTCGATGAACGAGATGGGACCATCAGGCAACTGAAGAAGCAAAATGCAGATATGAGTGTGAAGAATGCCCTTTATCAGAAAGATACTCTCCAGCTTCAAGCAAAGATGTTGAATGTCGGCCGAAGCCAATTCCTAGCCGTGGAGAAGAAAGGGATGAACGACATGCGTTTAGTCGAAGAAGAATGAGAGAAAGGCAAGTGAACAATCGAGAAAGAGGTAGAAAGTTGCAAGTTAGCCATCGAGAGTGGAAGACGGTCTTTCAAGGACGCTATTAACCGAGAGAAAGAAAGAGCTAGGCAAGAGATTGACAAAGGCAAACAAGCAATCATCTATGAAAGAGAGAACACCACCATTTGGAAAGAGAAAGTCTATGGGGAGCAGGAACAGACTACTGGAGATGCAAAACTTATACAACGACACTGTTCAAATTCTGAATCAAAGCCAAGATCAGAATGCCAAGTTAGAAGGGAGACTGACAGAGTTGGAGCAGTCCTTTCAGACCTATCGTCAGAGGAATGGCTTCATCGAACTACAAGAAATGGAGCGTGAAATTGGTATGTTACGAGCCCGCATTGAGTCACTCGAGGCAACCGTTCAGGATTATAGGGGGAGAATTAGGGTATTCGAAGAAGCTGCAGCAGGTGGAGACAATTATTGGCGGCGAAGAATTCGTGATGCCTCCCAGATGATCCAAGACAGAGACCAGTATTGCATGACCCTAATGGTGGAGATATGACAGGTTGCGGGGCATGTGACGGATTTATCTGCAGAAGCTGAATCTCTTCGACCTTTCATAACCCCAGACATGAAAGAAGCACCTAGGTTCATCAAGCTGCTTAAGGCTATCAAGAAGTTAGGAGATAAAGCTAGGGCTTATGTGTAGAACTCTACTTTGATATTTTGTAATCTGGACCCTTAAATTCCTATGAAAGTAGTTCAAAAAGGTGATTACAAGCGGAATCGGTACCTTTATTTGCATATATTCTTGCATTGCATCATGACATTTGCATCATTATACATTCATTCATCTTTCTTTGCAAAAATATTAATAGTGTAAATATTGTGGCAGTTAAACTACAATATAAGCCGCAACCATTCCGCATCCATACTTTACGCGATTCCAAAGCAAATTAATAAAAGTCAGAATAGTCAGTTTGGAAAAGGGGCAGAAAGATTTGGAAGCACGTTTTGATGAAGCCAAACGGAGCTTCAACGAGCAGATCGCTCAATCGCAAGTTGCGATAGTATCCGACATAAATGTATTGCTGGCAAAAAGCCTTGGGAAAAAAAGATTATAGACGAAGTTGCCCAGAAGCCATTAGGTATCACATCCCGTAGCAAGGTTCAACCAACGACGCCAAGTCCGGAAAAAAGAGTATACATTGACCCTGTTGGGATATCTGCTAGTCTTCAGGCATGGGCATCTGAAAATTAACCCGTTGATATAGAGGCATTCTACGAAGAAGAGGCGCCAGATCTGAATTTGGTCGAGAAAATTAGGATAGAGGTAGAAAAGAAGTGGGAGAAAGGTTTTATCTCATGGAGGAAAAGTTTAGAGCGCTGCAAGCTACAGACGAACTAGGGAATAAGGCCAGTGATCTAAGCCTAGTATCTGACCTTGTTCTACCACCAAAATTCAAAACTCCGGAGTTCGACAAGTATGATGGAACTTCATGTCCTTCAGCGCATGTGACCATGCATTGCTGAAAGATGGCAGCCTTTATCAAGGATGAAAATCTTTTAATCCATTGTTTCTAGGATAGTCTGACTGGGGCAGCACTTCGATGGTATACCCAATTAAGCCGAGCAAACATCAAGACCTGGAATGACCTTTCGAAAGCGTTCATTGAGCAGTACAAATATGTGACAGATATGACCCCTAGCAGGATCATTTTAGAAAATATGGGAAAGAAGTCCAACGAGAGTTTATGACAATACGCTCAGAGGTGGCGAGAGGTGGCCGCTCAAATCCAGCAACTAATTCCCAAGCATGAGATTACGCCCCTATTTGTGAATACTCTGAAGGGAACACTATTTGATCGCCTCATCAATAATACAACTCAGAGCTTTGCCGATTTGATCGGGACTGGGGAGTCTCTCGAATTGGCAATCAAGAGTGGCAGGATTGACAGTAGGGATAACTCATGAAAGTACAATAAGAAGAGGGAGAATAAGGTAAATATTACGAGCACTTACAATGCCCCAAAGAACTTTACGGTTTTTCAGCCGCAAGCATCGACGGGGAAGGCTCAGAACCAAAGAGAAGAGAGAGAGCTCCAAGAAAAGAAAAAGAGAACGCAACCTTTACTTTGTTGCCAGTTTCGTACTCCGAGCTTTATTCTCAGTTGCACAAAGTTGATTTGGTCTGCTCGTACTATGTTACCCCGCTCAAACCTCCGTTTCCGTCATGGTATGATCCCAACGCACATTGCGATTATCATGGCGGTGCTCCTGGTCACCCCACAAAAAATTGCCTCACATTCAAGAAACTAGTACAGAGTCTGATCAATTCTGAGGTATTAAAGTTCGAGGAACTGAACTTGGCCGCTAATCCGTTACCTAATCACAGGAACCGCGGAGTGAACGCTATTGAGGAGTACTCTTCTAGGAAGGCTAAAGAGGATGTGTCAATAATTAAGTCTCCCTTATGGTGGGTCTTCCAACAATTATGCATGGCCTGCTTGATCGACAGGGACATAGTAGTGGTGTAGAAGGGGTGTCAGCTTATTACGAGTTCCACCAAGATAGAGGACACGACATCCAACAATGTGAAGAATTTATGAGGTTGATTCAACAGCTGATGGATAGTAAGAAGATAAAGTTCTTTGAGGAGGTCGCAGGAAGGAAAGGGTTAGATGTATGTGCGTCGGATAGCCCTAACATCAAGTATGGAATAGATAGGCCCTTTTTTATTTCTTCCAGATCAGAGGAAGCAAGTTCGTCCCAAGGAGAAGCTGTAAAGGTGGCTCCCAAAATCAACATCTCAGCACCAGCCTCGTTCCCATTCAAAGACATGCGGCGAACCCCTTGGAATTATGCAGCCAACATAACCATACCGGAGAAGTCAAAGCCTGATGAGGAGAAAGAACAAATGATAAAAGAAGAGCTGACACAAAAAGATGAACAAACAAAGAAAGATGAAGGTGTCAGCGAAGTAGGCCACTTCACGAGGAGCGGCAGGTGCTATTCTTCAAAAATTTTGAAGTCTGCTGAAGCCACAACGGATAAGGGAGAAAGTAAATCAGCTAGTCCTGCACAGATATTTGGAGAGGAGCCCTCTCCAAAGATTAATGAGCCGGTAATTGAGACTCAGACACAGGAATTTCTAAAGTTCCTGAGGCATAGTGAGTACAATGTAGTGGAGCAACTGCGAAAGCAACCAGTAAGGATCATGGCACTAGCACTGCTTTTGAGTTCTGAAAAGCATCGTGAGGCATTGTTAAAGGTGCTAAATCAAACATTTGTACCGGGTGACATTCCTGTATCTAAGCTGGACGGAATAGTGGGGTATATCACCGCATACAACCACATCATATTCAGCGATGACGAGATCTTGGAGGGAGGTATAGGGTCTACCAAAGCTCTAAATATCACTACCCACTTCAAAGGGTATGTGTTGCCGAGAGTATTGATTGATAATGGGTCGGTATTAAACGTACTACCGATGATGACTCTACAAAGACTACCGGTAGATGATTCTCACATGAAACCTTGTCATAACTCAATGAGAGCCTTTGACGGTACTCAAAGGGTAGCATTGGGAAAAATTGAAGTACCTTTGTTGATCGGGCCGACATAGTACACAATCGATTTCGTGGTGATGGACATAAAGACAACCTATAGTTACTTATTGGGAAGGCTATGGATCCACTCTGCAGGAGCCGTCCCCTCATCACTCCATCAGAAATTGAAATTTGTGATCGAAGGCAAATTGGTCACTGTGGAGGCTAAACAAGAGATCATCGCTTCGGTAACATCAGATGCCCCCTACATCCCGAACGACGAAGATGCTGCAGTATGTTCTTTTCGAGCATTGGAGCTTGTAAATGCTACATTTGTTGCGGAAGGTAATAGGATCCCTTGCCCCAGCTTATCTAGCTGCACCAAGATGGCCGTTTCTGAAACTTTGGGACGATGAGCCAAAGCAGGAAGATGGCTGGGAAGGAGATTACAAGGAAGCCTATGACCCGAGAGCGTCATCACCAAGAAAGATCATTTTGGGCTTGGCTACAAACCAAGTGTTCAGCAAAGGAGAGAGGAGTATAGGAGAAAAGAAGAACAAAATAGGGCTAGACTCAAGGGAGAAGACATTCTATAGAGACTGATGGCTTTCCCCCATGTAAATGATATTTTTATCTTTGGAGGAATCGATCGTACAAGACAGAAAGTAGAGGAAGCAATTCGAGAAAATGACACACTTAACCAGAATGAGATGTTTAATGAATCTCTTGAAGGGATGTCCATCAACATGATAGCTGAAGATGACAATTGCAGCAATGTGTTGACCAGCATCCGCCCTTGCCGTCCCAGGGAAACACTCGATAATTGGAGCTACGTTGATCTACATGTAGTCTTTAGGGCCAGATTAGAGTAATGCTCCAAATTAATCCTTTTGTTTTCGCCCATAAGCAATTGGGATCTTTTGTATAGGGTACCTATGTTAATTTTTTGTTTGCAATGAAAGAATATCTTCCTCATTTTCTCAAATGGCAAACATTTCATTTACTTCATTCATTCATTTCTTGTTCATATTCATTCACTTCATTTAAAATCATTCTCTTCCCAATACATTCGTTCTCATTCATGCAGGGTCCCCATAATTAACTATATGAATGATTCTAAATCCAATCATGTGGTAGATTTCAGTACCCTGAAATCTCGGCAGAAATTGAAAAGGGGGATGACGAAACAGAATACGAGGTCCCTGAGGAGTTGGTAAGAATGATGGCCAAGGAAGAAAGGCAAATCATGCCCTACCAAGAAAAAACTGAAATTGTGAACTTGGAAACCGATAAGGAGAGAAAAGCAGTGAAAATCGGGACTACATTTTCCTCAGAAACCAAGCGCGATATGATAGCCCTGCTCCATGAGTTCAAGGACGTCTTTGCTTAGACTTATCAAGATATGCCAGGGTTGAACACAAACATAGTGATGCACAAGCTGCCAACAAGGCCAGAATGCAAACCAGTCCAGCAAAAGCTCTAAAGAATGAGGACTGACATGCTGCTAAAGATCAGAGAAGAGGTGAAAAAGCAGTTTGATACTGGTTTTCTAAAAGTTGCCAAATAGCCTGAGTGGGTTGCAAACATCGCACTGGTGCCAAAGAAGGATGGGAAGGTCTGCATGTGTATATTACAAGGATCTCAATCGAGTAAGCCCTAAAGACAACTTCCCTTTGCCACATATTGACACGTTGGTTGACAATACTGCGGGACACTCATGGTTTTCATTCATAGATGGTTTCTCATTATACAACCAGATAAAGATAGACCTAGAAGACATGGAGAATACTACATTTGTAACCATATGGGGGCACGTTTTGTTACAAGCTGATGCCTTTCGGACTCAATAACACAAGGACGACCTATTAGAGAGCGATAGTGACTCTTTTCCACGATATGATGCACAAAGAGATAGAAATATATGTGGATGATATGATCGTTAAGTTCCGAACCAAGGAAGAACTCCCTCAAAACAAGAGAAAATTATTCCAAAGACTACAAAAATACCAGCTGAAGCTCAACCTAGCTAAATGCACCTTCGCAATTACTTCTGAAAAACTCTTGGGGTTTGTAGTAAGTAGGAAGGGGATTGAGATCGATCCAGAAAAAATGAAGGCTATCCAGGACCTTCCACCGCCCCAGACTCAGAAAGAAGTTTGAGGTTTTTTGGGAAGGTTAAACTACATCTCTCGTTTCATATCTCAATTAATAGACAAGTGCGACCCTGTCTTTAGACTACTTAGGAAGAATAACCTAGGGTCTGGGATGAAGAATGTCAAGAAACACTAGAGAAGATTAAAAAGTATCTGACGAATGCTCTGATCTTAGTAGCACCGATGCCAGATAGGCATTTGATCATTTACCTGACAGTTTTTGAAAATTCTATGGGTTATGTATTGGGTGATCAACATGATGAGTTTGGGAAGAAGGAAAGAGCCATCTACTACCTAAGCAAAAAGTTAACTGATTGTGAAGCACGGTACCATCCAATTCAAAAGCTATATTATGCTTTGTTTGGACTACCAAAAGGCTTAGACAGTACATGTTATACCATACCACCTGGTTGATATCCAAATGGACCCCTTAAAGTTTCTAATGGAAGCACCGGCATTAACGGGGAGGATGGCCACTAGCAAATGCTGTTATCCGAGTTTGACATCGTATACGTGGGCTAGAAAGCTGTGAAGGGAAGTGCTATAGTAGATTTTTTGGCTAGCCGTGCTTCAGACGATTATGAATCGTTGAACTTCAATTTCCCTGATGAGGACATGATGTGCATTACAGCTGGGGAAGATGTTTCAGATGATGGCTCATGGAAGCTTTATTTTGATGGAGCCTCCAATGCCCTTGGCCACAGAATAGGAGCTGTACTAATTTCTTTGTAGGATGTCTTCTATCCCTTCACCAGCAGACTAGAATTCTTTTGCACAAACAACATAGCTGAATACGATGCATGTATTATGGGACTAAATGCAGCCATTGAAAGAAAGATCAAAGAACTTCGGGTATTTAGAGACTCATCCTTAGTTATCTATCAGTTTCGAGGTGAATAGGAAACCAGGGATCTGAATATGGTCAAATACTACGAGTTGATCCGAGAGCTCATTAAAGAATTTGAAAAAATTAGTTTCACCTATCTTAATAGAGAAGACAACCAGATAGCAGAAGCCTTGGCAACCCTGGCCTCCATGTTCAAAGCAAATACGAGAGCAGAAATGAAGCCAATTGAGATGCAGACTTTTGAGAGGCATGTTCACTGCTATAATGTGCAAGAAGAAATAGATGGCAACCCTTGGTATGTTCACTGCTAAAATGACCGTAAAATGCTCAGAAAGATGGCAACAAGATATGTGTTGGACGGAGAGGTTCTATACAAAAGAGGCCATGATCAAACGTTGTTGAGATGTGTAGATGCCCAGGAGGTGAAGGAAATTTTGGCAGAAGTGCATGATGGTTTATGTGGAACACACGCCAATGGTCTGTCAATAGCCCAAAAAATTATAAGATATGGCTATTTCTGGTCAACTATGGAGGGAGACTGCATCGATTACGCCAGGAAATGTCATAAGTGTCAAATATATACTGATAAGAATCATGCTCCTCATTTACCTTTACACACCATGAACTCGCCTTGGCTATTTGCAGCATGGGGCATGGATGTCATTGGACAGATTCATCTGAATGCTTCCAACGGGCACCGTTTTATTTTGGTTGCCATTGATTACTTCACTAAATGGGTGGAGGCAACATCTTACGCCAATATCACAAGGATAATGGTGTACAAATTCTTGAAGAAAGAGATCATTTTCTGATATGGGTTGCCGGAAAGGATTATCACCGACAACGCTTCCAACTTCAATAACAAATTGATGACTGAGGTGTGCAACCAGTTCAAAATAACACACCATAATTCCACGACCTACCGTCTTAAGATGAATGGGGCAATAGAAGCGGCAAACAAGAACATAAAGAAAATTATCGCGAAGACAACAAACACCTACAAAGATTGGCATAAGAAGCTGCCATTTGCTCTATTCGCCTACCAGACATCTGTTCACACATCAACAGGGGCAACACCTTATTCTCTAATGTATGGTACAGAAGCGGTACTACCCATTGAGGTTGAGATTCCGTCATTCAGGGTTCTGAATGAAGTAAAACTAGATGAATCAGATTGGGTGCAAACCAGGCTAGATCAGTTAAATCTTATCGAAGAAAAGAGGCTGAAGGCCATTTGTCATGGTTAAATATATCAAAAGCGAATGATGCGGGCATATGACAAGAAAGTATGCCCAAGAGAATTTCGAGAGGGAGACCTGGTGCTTAAGAAGATCCTCCCAATTTAGAAGGATTTTCGAGGAAAGTGGATGCCTAACTAGGAAGGGCCATATGTCATTAAGAAAGCTTTTTCGGGAAGAGCATTGATTTTAACTGAGATGGATGGAGAAGAATTGAAAAATCCCGTGAATTCTGATTCAGTTAAAGAATATTATATATGATAAAAAAAGAAAGAAAAAAGAAAATAAAATAATGAAAGAAACGAGGTGAAAACCTGAAAATGAAAAGGGAGAGCTCAAGGCGAAAACCCAAAAAATGGCGTCTTGAAGCAAAAGAAGGATCTGATTTGAAAACCCGTTAAGGACGGCTTAGATAAATTTTGAGATTGGGCCTCTGACGAGCATAACTACCCTTACAGATACCAGAAGAAGGAGCTTCGGGCAAAGATTCTATCTCGGTTGACAGGGTCATGCATCATTCATACAGTGGATATTTGGGATTTTGCATTTCACGTTTTGCTTTCCCTTCTCCTTATGTTTGCCATGACTCTTCTAAAATTGTTTCAAGTCCTTAATGTCAATAAAATCATATTTTTTGTGCCTTCTTTTCCCTATCTTCTCATTGTTTTCATAAGCATCATGCAAACAGGTTAACCTAGACTTATGATAAACAAAAGATTTCTGAGCATTACTATGATCTAACCCTGAGAGTGAAGGTGACTAAAAAATAGAGTTAACTTTGATCTCAAGCTTTCTACATAATGAATGTCGAGGCACGACGAGGGGAAGACTTTGGACATCAGAATATGATAACCAATGTCACGCGCCATTCATGCTTGTCTGGAAAATATTCAAGACGACAATGGAGATTTCCCAGGTGAAAACCCGTAAGGGCACCTAAAAAAAACTCTAAAGCGAAAACCCGAAAGGGCACTTTAGAACTTAGAATTGGAGACTTAGAAAAGAAAGGCAGAAATGGTTGAACCCAATAGTGAGATGGGGTACCACTACAAAAAGAAGAAAAGAAAGAGAAAGTAAGCATAGCATCAAGATTGACGGATTACGGAATCAAGTGCATCGGAATATTGACACCCATGCATCATATATAGTTAGGCATCCCTAGGATTGAGAGCATGTTAACTCATTTGTCATAATATTTTATCTATTTTAATCAGGTACTTACAGATTAACAATGACTTTGATTTGTGACTTCTTTCTGAAGATGTGGATTAATTTGAAGAAAGACCTCGGTAGCCTTAGCAACGTGAGTCCAGAAAGTTCGGTAGCCATTTTTGGCGTGAATCCCTAAATTTGAAGAAAGACCTTGGCAGCCTTAGTAGCGCGAGTCCAGAAAGATCGGTAGCCATGTTGGCGTGAATCCCAGATTCAAAGATAAAGGTCCTATATAGGAATGGCCTATATTTTTGAGCCCTCGCAGTGAAAGGTTCTATATAGGAAGAACCCGTAACTCTGAGATTTCAGAAGCTAAAAGTTCTATATAAGAAGGACTTGCGGCTCCAAGGTTTGAAGACTAGCAGTTCTATATAGGAAGAACTCCCAGTCGGAAGAATCTATCCGTGACGCAAAAGGTTTTGTATAGGAAAATCCCACCGCATTGAAGGTGAAGAATTCTATATAGGAAAGACTCCAAGATTTACCGTCTCAGAGTAAAAAGTTCTATATAGGAGGGACTCGTAGCTTGAGGCTTCAGAGTGAAAGGTTCTATATAGAAAGAACCCTAACTCCAGGATTTCAAGGTAAAAAAGTTCTATATGGGAATAACTTTTAGTCCGAATGATCCGCCGAAGAAAGCGAAAGATTCTATATAGAAAGAGCCTATAGCTCCAAGATCGGAAGGTGAAAAAGTTCTATATAGGAAGAACTTATAAGCCTGAAGATTCAACCGAGGAAAAGCAAGGAGTTCTAGGAGAACACGTGAATCTGAAGCCACAAACAAGAAAGTTGGATAAAAATAAGTGCTTATAATCTTTGCTTTGTTCTCGTTCCACAAGAACAAGCAAAGACGTGCAACTGTAATCACTCATTTTTATCTGGTTTGTAAATATCGTGTTCATATATTAGTATGACAGTTAATAGATATTATTATTGTATGTATACATATATTATATTATAATGTGTGTTGATTATGTACTTGTGATTAATATGTACGTAAAGCATGTGTGTGAGATGTGTGAGTGCATGTATATTATACGTATTATGTAAGTGTACGAGTTAATATTTATTATAGTATATGTGTGTTGCTTATGTGTTTGTATCTTACGTATGCATTGTTTATATATGTACAACGTGTGTATATTTAAAATAATAATTATATGTGATCAAATATACGTTTACATTATGTATTTTAATGGATGTGTATGTATGTATATTATATGCATGTATATGTATTATCGTATTATTATTATTGTTATTATTATTAATAATAATATTAACGGGGTAGATTAAAATGAAAATCCATAAATTATACAACCCAAATAATAATCTTACAGTCCAAGTCCATATTATTACATATCCAAAAATATATACATTACATGGCCCATTCGGCCAAGCCTAAACTAAATTAAAAACCCTAAAATATCCAAGTAACCCTACTTGCATCTATCTCTTATGCGCAACTGTCCCTGGGATGTTGGATCAGATCTTGATTCAATGGCTACGATTGAAAGAAGACACTCGTCCAGCTGCCGCGTAAGGTACACGTTCGAGCCATCTAGCTCCCCACGCTCGCGTGTGCCGCACGCGCGAGGCTCCTTGATTTCCCAGACACCATGTGGCATCATCTCGTGTAGTCTCACCCTCTCTAGATTGTATCTAAGCCGTTCATTCTTCACACAACCTCAGCCGTTGGATCAGATATGATCCAACGTCCAAGAACAAGTCTGCCAAAGAACACCACCACCATGCCGCCGTACCAACCACTGCACCAGATGCATCACCCAAAAATACAAAAAAAAAGAGCCGTCAGTACCGAATCACAAAATATATGTACTCTTATGTATTATTTATACCAAATATGATCAGCGAACACATAATATATGCATCCAACCCAAAAATCTGTAGGAGTTTAGTTTTTTCAATTTCCAGAAATACAAAAACCAGAAAAACACAAAGAATTTCGGGGGGTAATTTCCTTTTCTTTCCTCCCATACATGCATGCATGTAAACAAAAAAGTAAAAAAAACAGAAATATAAAAAGAAAAATGAGTTTACCTGAGTGATATAGCCATTGCTGGCCGGCAACAAGCCCTAAAAGGGTGAGCCGTTTAAAGGGTTTTTTTCGAAACATTAGAGGTCTAAGTTTTTTTTCTTTTGGTAAAATCAAAGGGGAATGCGTCATTTGGTTTCTGTTTTAGGGGTTCTAGGTGAGCCGTTGCGACCGAGCCTCGCTTGAGACCGGTGCTTCACGACAGCCGAATGAGGTTTTGGGGGTTTGTGTCTTCGAGAATTTTAGAGAGGGGGAAGAGTTTTATTAGATGGATAAAAAAATGAAAAAAAAAGAAAAGGGGGAGGTCGGTAGAGGTGTTTTATAGACAATTTTTTTAAAATGGTATAATTTCTCACTAAGGACCTCCATCCTTTGTGATTTTTTCGCTTTGGGACTGCCCCTTGGTCTAATCATAACCCAGGTCCCTATTCTTCTTTAAAATCTTTCAATCTAGTCTTGAAATTAACCAAAATCAGTGTGTAAATGGTAAAACTACTCACTTAAACCTTCCGTGTTTTCAACATTTTCATTTGAAGCTTGCCCCCTGGTTTTTTCACAAGTCTAGTCCTTATAGGTTTTGCCCAATTTTCATTTAAGTCCCTAAAGATCCTTTTTTATCTTTTCTCTTTTAGCCTTCTGTTTTCTATTGTTCTATTTCAGTCCCTTTTGTGTTTTTACGTTTTTATATATCTTGTTTATTTGCGTTTTTTATATATGATACGTAATAGTTTAGGGTATCATGCTTTTATTCATTCGTTCATATTGTATACGTGTTTTGTTTTGGGTGTTATGTTTTAGATTAATTTGTGTGTTAAGTTTATGTATGTCATTATATGTATATTATCACGCTATGATGCTTCTTTTTTATTGTTCATGTTGTACTTATGTTTCTATCATGTTTATATGTCTAGTTTGAATTTCATGTTTTTGCATCTTAGGTTACATATTTGTTACATTTAATATCATGATGTTTTAATTCATGCATAAATTGTGTCATATGATAGAAGTCAAGTATTAGTTTTTATGTTAGCATGTTGTCATGTTAGTTTAGCATTACATTTTATGCATGTCATGCATATATTGTATTTGTGTTTTCGTGCGTTCAAGCTTGTCGTAGTTAATTATTTTAATTTTGGAAGCATGCTTTTCTTCTTTTTACTTGTTTATGATTTGTTTTTTATTATGATATGTTAGGTTATTCGTGTTAATCATTTAATTATTTTTGATAATTTTTGTGATATTTGTTTTAATTATTTATCAT
Source organism: Hibiscus mutabilis (assembly GCA_019671005.1). Lineage (NCBI taxonomy): Eukaryota > Viridiplantae > Streptophyta > Magnoliopsida > Malvales > Malvaceae > Hibiscus > Hibiscus mutabilis. The sequence continues at coordinate 26,429,945 of CM033733.1, read as the reverse complement.
GTTTTACTATGTCAATGTGAATGTATGTTTTCCTAATTTATTTGCTAAGATTGCATGACGATTTATTAATTGTCAATGCGGTGCCCTTTTATTCGAGTGTAAACGTGGCCAATATCAAGCGTAGTGAAGGTGGACTATTGGTTTACTCTCGAATAACGAGGACCTTAAAATTTACTCGCACTTATAACCAAATTTTAATTTGATCATTACTTTAATCCGAAAAGTTTAATATTAATAAAGCGGTAATTATTAAAGTACCAATTTCGGGCGGTGTGGGGTGCTAATCCTTCCTCAACCGTAACCGACTCCTGAACCCAACAATTTTTAAATCTATGGTTTTATGGTATCCGGCCTACCTTAGTGGCCAGTGGCGACTCCATTTTTTTAATAAAACATGGTTTTTCTAAAACCCCATAGAATAATTATTTTAAATACCAGAAATACCCCTAAACACCTTAAGACCCCGTCTTTAGTGAAACCTCCGTAGAAGAGATTGCTACAACTCTGGGAAAAACATGCCCCTTAAAATGAGTTGTAACATTCAGAGCCTTTACGGATCTCATCCCTCATTCCAGGATCTCATCATCACTAAAGGTAATATAGTTATCAGCAGCTATGTGGTTCACAATCATGTCTAACTTATGTAATGATACATCGTTCGGAACAAAAGTCTGATTAAGCACATTAATCAAAGCATTACGGTGCCCTTCCGAACTCAACAATAGTTCAAGGATAGAAATCCTAGCTTGTTGTCTCTTTAACTGCTCAACAATGTTATACTCATTGTGTTTCAGAAATTTCAAGAACTCTTGAGCTTGTTCCTCAGTAACGGGTTTATTTATTTTCAGGATCGGTTCCTCCCCAAATATTCTCTCTAGTATCATTGGATCCTTTGCTTTATCTTTTTCTGACTCTTTAGAAAATTCTGGAGAATAACATCTCCTACTTCTGGTGAAATGCCCAACTTTATTCACCATCTCTCCATCAAACTTTTCCTCTTTTTCTGTTTCTTCCAACACCTTTACCCCCTCTTGAGGTTTCGACTTTTCGGGTACTATCACATTAGGGCATAATTCCACGGGACCCTCCGAGTGTCTTTGAATACAAACGGTGCAAGGGGAGAGATCATGACCTTAGGAGTTGCTATCTATTTTACATTACTGGAAACACTTCCAACTTTCAGCCTAGCAAAAATGACCAATGGTTGGTTTACTCCATATTTACCTCCAGAGCTTTCAGAAATACAAACCTCTACTTCTTTCCTCTCACCCATCTTCTCAAAGAACGCAATCTCCTTATTGTTCACCATCTTCTGGATCAAACATCTGAATTCAGCACAATGCTGGATCTCATGACCATCCTCCTGATGATACTCACAATAGATATCCGACTCCACTTCTTCCTCAACCTTCATATTGATCTGTATCATTCCAGCATTGTATAGCTGTTCAAATACCCATTTCAAAGGTGATTTGATTTTAGATATATCAGTCTTTAGCCGCTTGGCTTCATCATCCTCCTCTATTACGTTCAACCCTCGTCCTCCATGATTTGGCAAAGAATTCGCTGCTATATTAGGCTTCAAACTTCAACACACCAGTATTTACTAAATTCTGGACCACCTTTTTGAATGCTATGCAATTTTCAAATGTATGCCCCGGGATCCCAGCATGATATTCACAGTGTGCCATCGGATCATACCATGGAGGGTATGGAGGTTGCAAGGGCGTCAGATAATAAGGTTTACCAAATCCGCATCAAATAACTATAGATACAGCTCCGTATATGATATTGGCAAAGGTGTGAAGTTTATTCTGTTATTTTTTGGGCCACGAGAATCCTTTCTGTTCGAATTCTGTGAATTTCCTAATGCACCAGCCGATCAAATAGTAATATTCTTTGGGGCTTCATAAACACTCGTATTGTTAACTTTATTGTCCTTCCTTTTAGAAGTCTTACGAGAACTCTCCTCACTTTCCAGTCTTCCACTCTTAATTGATGCTTCAATTAATTCACCAGTCATCACCATGTCAGCAAAGTTATGAGTAGCATTTCCTATCAAATGCTCGAAGAGTGGTCTCTTTAAAGTGTTTACAAACATGTGGATAACTTCATTTTCCAACAGCGCCGGCTGTACCTGTGCTGCCAGTTCCCTCCACCTCTGTGCATACTGGTAGAAACTCTCGGTAGGTTTCCGTTCCATAGTTTGCAACATGACCCGGCTAGGAACGATTTTAGATACATGCTTATATTGTTCCTCGAAAGCACCAGAAAGGACTTTCCAAGACCTAATATTGACCCGGCTTAATTATGCATAAAATCGTGCTGCTGAGTGATAAGTTCAAAAGTACTATTTTTCTTACCCTTTTTACTCATATTATTGTTAGACTTAGGCCCATATTAGTTGCATAATTAGCCATTCATACATTAATCTATGTTTCCTTCCATCGTTGAGCTTGATTACATAACTTGGTAGTTTTGTGGGAAAAGATGCTGCTTTGGTGTGTTTTGTGTGTATGTGCGGGATCGTTTGCCAAAGGAGATGCCGAGCTAGTTGCCAGGGCAATGCATGAAGGAGACGCCGAGCTAGTTGCCAGGGCAATACATGAAGGAGACGCTGAGCCAGTTGCCATGGCAATTGTCGACAAGAGCAAAGGTGATATGGTAGTCGAAATTGATGACTAAACAAGCCCAAGATGACGTGGAGCAAAGCCCAAACCCAAAGGAATTTGATTGCCATACAGAGATTAAAGAAGAATTAAATTCCAAGAAGATAGGAGAAGTTCTAGTAGGAATACAATTATAATAAAGAATTATATTCTTTAAAGATAATTTAATTCCAACTTAACTTCCTCCTCAAAGAAGGACTTTGGCCTAGCCCTATAAATAAGATGGAGATTTCGACAATCAAGAGAGAGGAAGGGAGGGGAACTTCGACAAGTCCAAGGAGGGCAAGAGGAGAGAATTTTCGACAAGCATCTAGGGCAAGGAGGATTTCGACAAGCCTCCTTCTTCATCATTTTCTTTCTTGTTCGATTGGGTTCATGCTAGGGATTGTTTATCTTGTGTTTCTTTGGAACCTAGCCATGAACTAAATCTACTTGGCTATGGTTATTGTGTTTTGTGGTTGTGAGAAACTATTGGTTTTTGTTTAGGTAATAAGAGTTTGCACTTTTCTATTTCAAGGTTTATTCATTCTTGGTTCTTATTCTTGTTTGCGAGTGAATTGGGAGAGGATCTCGTGATTTCATCTATTTATCTAATATCGGGAGAGTTAGATTCAAGAAACGAATGAATATGATCTTTATTCAATCTATTGATGGTGAAGATTAATCCGGCTTAGGAATAAGTTACGGATTTAAACGGCTAAGAGGAGCGCAAGATTGGTTGTTGTTCACCCTTGATTCACGCAGGGATGTATTATCAAGGCATGCACAAGTAGCTAGAGTTTCGACTTAGGGATAAGAAGAAACCATTGAAGAACGCTCTGCCGAACCTTGAAGTTGCTGCCCAGACGCCCAAGTAGTTGCCCAGGCAACCCCGTTGTGCAAGTTGCCACGGCAACTGAGTTGCCCGTGCACTCTTTTACCAAAACGATCCAATCGGCTATCACACCTCAACTCACGATAACCTGGCCTATCTCTCTCTCATTTGATCTCATGTATTCATTTACTTTATTACTTTCTAGATTAGTTATTAGTTAAACTCCTATAATCCTTTATTTGTGTTTTTACTTTTTACAGTGCAAGAGACTAGATTCTTGAAGTGGCACCAATCCCTGTGGAGACGATATCTTTTATACTATAACTTGCGACGTGTATACTTGCACATTTGCGTAGCACTTATTATGCGCAACAGGTTTTTGGCACCGTTGCCGGGGATTGGCAATAGCGACTTTGTTTTTATTTTCTTGCACTTTCTTTTTATTTTTCTTGTTTAAAAATTCAAAGGGCTAACAAACTTTGGTTTTGCATTGGTATATGACCAGGGCGAGACCGACTTCACCAGAATATCCCTTTGATCCAGAAATCGAACGAACCTTACAAAGACTTAGACGAAGGATAAGAGTAGCAATGGCTAATCAAGACGGTGATATAAATCAAGATGTTCGAGCAGGAGGAGGAGTGATTCTTGCACGAAACAGAACTATTCGAGACTATCTTGAAGAAGATCTTGATGGACTTAACCCAGGAGTTGTCGCACCTGAAATTGAAGCCGACCACTTTGAGTTGAAACCGGTAATGTTTAATATGATCAACACAACTGGTCAATTTGGCGGCTCAGCAACTGAAGATGCACGGCAACATCTGAAATCTTTCCTCGAGATTTGCAACTCGTTCAAAATACACGGAGTCACCCCCGATGTCTTACGATTAAGATTATTCCCCTATTCACTGAGGGATAGGGCGAAAGCATGGTTGAATAGCATTCCTGCCGGATCAATAGCATCTTGGACAGATCTTTGTCGTGATTTCCTTGCTAGATTTAATCCTACAAATTTGACTGATAAGCTTCGTAACGACATTACTTCTTTTCAGCAGGTAGATGATGAATCCATGTACGAGGCTTGGGAGCGATATAGAGAACTTCTACACAAATGACCCCTACACAAATTCCCGGTGTGGACTCAAGTAACAATGTTTTACAACGTCGTGAATACACCAACAAGAATGATGCTAGATGCCTCGGCAAACGGCATACTCCTAGATAAGTCGCCAGAGGAAGCAATGCAAATTTTAAACAGGCTGGCCCAGAATGATTATCAATTCCATATACTAGAAGAGGGGGAGTTAGACGCCAAGCCACAATACATGAACTAGGATCATCATATTCAATTTCGGCACAATTGGCCACTTTAACCAAGATGGTCCAGAACATGCAAAAACCAAACAACACACATGAGGTCAAGGTAATGGATTCTTTTTGTGAGTTATGTGGTGATAACCATAATTCTTTTGAATGTATGCAGAATCCGGAATCCAGCTTCTATGTGGGGAATTACAATCGGAGCAACAATGTGATGTCCAATACATACAATCCCGCTTGGAAGAAGCACCCAAATTTTTCATGGAGTAATCCCAACAATGCTCTAAACCAGAACAATCAGAATGCACAAGCATCGGGATTCCAGCAGAATATGCCACGGCAACAGTTACCGCAGCAACAACCGACAACATCTAGTTCTTTAGAAAATTCTCTAAATGCTTTTATGATGAAAACTGAATCTTATATGGCTGAGAATAGTAATTTCATAAAAAGAACTGATGTTTTTATTAACAGGACCGAGATGAGATTGCAAAACCAAGAGGCGGCAATCAAATCATTGGAAAATCAAGTGGGACAGTTTGCTCAAAATCTGAATACTAGACCGCAAGGAGGTTTACCTAGCGATACTGAAGTCGCAAGAGGAACTGGCCATGAGCAATATAAGGCAATCACCACTAGAAGTGGCCAACAACTTAGAGAGGTTCAAACCCGCTCATCAAACAAAACTCCACAAAAAGGTCAAGACGAACCTAGCGGAAAAGCCTCAGATGCTGAACCAGGAATTGCCGCAGCAACTGGCAATAAGCATGCCTCGGCAACCGACGATAAAGATGCCTCGGCAACTTGCGATAAGCACGCCTCGGCAACCCCAGTTGATACTGCCTCGGCAACTCTAGTTGTCCCAGCAATACCGTCAATCAGGTTTCAAACCAATGAAAGGATCGAAGATATCCGTCTTCCACCACCATTCCCACAAAGGTTGAAGCGACAAAAGCAAGAATACCAATTCAAGAAGTTTCTTGATATCCTAAAGCAAGTCCACATCAACTTGCCATTGGTGGAAGCAATTGAACAAATGCCAAACTATGCCAAGTTTCTTAAAGACATTGTGTCCAAGAGAACAAGGCTAGGAGAGTTTGAAACAGTTGCCGCAACAGAGGGATGCATGGCAATGTTGAACAATCGTATGCCACCCAAGTTGAAGGATCCCGGAAGTTTTACAATACCTTGTTCCATTGTAAACCACTATGTCGGGAAAGCATTATGCGACCTTGGGGCTAGCATAAACTTGATGACTAAATCGGTTTTCCAGAAACTAGGAATCGGGAAGGCAAGACCTACAACAGTTATGCTACAGCTAGCCGACAGATCCTATGTGCATCCAGAGGGAAAAATCGAGGACATACTGGTAAAAGTTGATAAATTTATTTTTCCCGCTGACTTTATTGTTTTGGATTGTGAAGCAGATGAGTATGCACCTATCATTCTCGGGAGACCATTCCTAGCAACAGGGAGAACCTTGATCGATGTTAAAAAGGGAGGACTCACAATGAGGGTGAATGACCAGCAAGTTAAACTAAATGTGTTCCAAACACTAAGGCATGCCGATGATCCATAAGAATGCCAACTTCTTCATGCCACAGTAGAGTTTAACTTCGATGAGGAATTTAGTTGCCTCGGCAACTACATTGCCGATCAAGAGGAACCTGAGGAGTATGAAGAACCGGTCGATGAGGAACAACAAGAAGAGGCAAATTGGCTAGTCAATCGACCAGGAACATACTTTGAACCACTGGATTACTCAGGTAAGGAAGGTAAGCTCGAAAAACCCTCTATTGAACAACCACCGATTCTTGAGTTGAAATAATTGCCAGAGCAACTAAAATATGCATACTTAGGAACCGATAATACATTGCCTATAATTATTTCTTCTAAGTTACAACCTGAGCAGGAAAAGAAGCTGATCAAGATGTTGAAGCTACACAAAAAGGCAATAGGGTGGACAATTGCCGACTTGAAGGGAATTAGTCCGGCAGTGTGCATGCACAAGATTTTGTTGGAAGATGATCACAAACCTTCAATTGAGGCCCAGAGGAGACTGAATCATGCCATGAAAGGGGTTGTAATGAAAGAAATCATCAAGTGGCTTGACGCCGGCATTATATACCCTATCTCTGATAGTACATGGGTAAGTCCGGTACAATGTGTACCGAAAAAAGGAGGTATAACGGTGGTAAGTAATGAAAATAATGAACTCATTCCAACTAGGACTGTGACCGGTTGGAGGGTTTGTATGGATTATCGAAAGCTAAACAAAGCCACTAGGAAAGATCACTTCCCATTACCCTTTATTGATCAAATGCTTGACCGTCTTGCCGGTAAACGCTTTTATTAAACGCTTTTATTGTTTTCTTGATGGTTATTCAGGTTACAATCAAATTGCCATAGCACCAGAAGATCAAGAAAAGACAACATTCACATGCCCATACGGTACCTATGCCTTCCGAATGATGCCGCTCGGATTGTGTAACGCCTCGGTAACCTTCCAAAGATGTATGATGGCGCTCTTTTCAGACATGGTCGAAGACTTCTTTGAGATCTTCATGGATGATTTTTCTGTTTTTGGTAATGACTTCGACAGCTGTCTCAGCAATCTAGAGAGGGTGTTGGCAAGATGTGAAGAAACTGATTTAGTACTCAATTGGGAGAAATGCCATTTTATGGTAGATGAAGGAATAGTGCTCGGCCACAAGATTTCATCCAAGGGAATTGAAGTAGACAAAGCCAAGGTGGACGTGATCGAGAGATTACCCCCACCAAGTTCGGTTAAAGGAATTCGAAGTTTTCTCGGACATGCAAGTTTTTACAGGAGGTTCATTCATAATTTTTCTAAAATCACTAAACCCTTGTGTAATCTACTTGAATAAGATAAAGTCTTCGATTTTGATGATTCTTGCACCCAAGCATTCGAAACCCTAAAGAAAAAGCTTACATCGGCAACCATTGTCGTTCCACCAGATTGGACGCTACCTTTTGAGCTCATGTATGATGCAAGTGATTTCGCGGTAGGAGCAGTCCTAGGCCAACGCATAGGTAAGACCTTCCATGTGATATACTACGCTAGTAAAACTCTTAATAGTGCTCAAGTGAATTACACAACAACGGAGAAAGAGTTACTAGCTGTAGTTTTCGCATTTGACAAGTTTCGATCCTATTTGATTGGACAAAGGTAATTGTTCATACGGACCATTCGGCAATCAAATACTTATTTGCTAAAAAGGATGCTAAACCTCGTTTGATTCGTTGGATATTACTTTTACAAGAATTTGATATTCAAATTAAGGACAGGAAAAGAACAGAAAATCAAGTGGCCGATCACTTATCACGTTTGGAACGCAATAGGGAAGAGGACGCAGATCTAGAGATATGCGATGCATTCCCGAATGAACAAATTTTAGTTGCCTCGGCAACCCTCGATGCCTCGGCAACCATGGATGCACACGCCTCGAAAACTCTCGACGCCGCAGCAGCCTTTGACGCGCACGCCTCGGCAATTTTGGGAGCAGTCACCACGGCAGCACATGCCTCGGCAATACCCTGGTACGCGGATTTAGTTAATTTCCTTGTTTGTGGTATTTTACCTTATGGCATTACTCACCAAGGGAAGAAGCGGTTCTGCCATGATGCTAAGCATTACTTTTGGGACGAGCCTCTTTTGTTTAAACAATATGCAGATCAGGTTATACACCGATGTGTCCCTGAAGAAGAGCAACAGAATGTACTCCGGCAATGCCATTATTCACCCTTTGGAGGAACTCGTACCGCGGCCAAAGTTTTGCAATCCGGTTTGTATTGGCCAACATTGTACAAAGATGCCCAAGACTTTTACAAGCAATGTGATCGTTGCCAGAGGATGGGAAATATCTCTAGACAACATGAGATACCGCTCCAGAACATCATCGAGGTGGAATTATTCGATGTGTGGGGGATCGATTTTATAGGACCTTTCCCATCTTCATTCGGCAACCTCTACATCTTACTTGCCGTCGACTACGTGTCTAAATGGGTTGAGGCAGCTACAGTTCCCAACAACGATTCCAAGACCGTACAACGATTCTTGCAGAAAAACATATTTACACGGTTTGGGATGCCGAGAGCAATTATCAGTGATGAAGGCAAGCATTTTGACAACAGACTAATTGCCAAGATGTTGCAACGCTTCGGCATATCACACAAGATCGCCACGTCATATCACCCACAAACCAACAGGCAAGCAGAAATTTCCAACCGAGAATTGAAGGGTTTACTCGAGAAAGTTATAAATCCCTCTAGGAAGGATTGGTCATTAAGACTAGATGACGCACTTTGGGCATATCGCACTGCATTCAAAACACCCTTAGGTATGTCCCCCTTCCGACTTGTCTATGGCAAAACATGCCATCTACTGGTGGAAATCGAGCATAAGGCGTACTAGGAAATCAAGACCGTGAATATGGATTGGGAAAGTGCCGGACAAAAGCGTTTGATGGATCTCAACGAAATAGAAGAATTCCGTGCACTTGCCTATAACAATGCACGAATCTACAAGGAAAAAACAAAGCGATGGCACGACAAGAAACTATTACCGCAACAATTCATGCCAGGACAATTAGTTCTCTTATTCAATTCTCAGCTAAAACTTTTCTCGGGAAAGCTGAAATCAAAATGGTCGGGACCATTCGAAGTTGTCAAACCATTCTCCCATGGTGCTGTGATAATCAAGTCTATCTCTGACAACCATGAATTCAAAGTTAATGGACAAAGATTGAAGCACTACAATGGTGCCCATGTGGAACGTAACAAAGAAGTGGTCACTTTAGGAGATGCATGAGCATGCTCTCCTTTCAATATTTTCTTTTTCTTTTTATTTTCATTTTTATTTTTAGGAGATATTTTATTTTTCTTCATTATCTTTAGTTTTCAGGTTTTCTTTGTTTTCTTTTTCACAACAAGACTCACAACTACTATGCTAAGGAAATTTACTGCCGAGATCCTTGCCCCGGCAACTAATGAAGAAGATGCCGCGGCAACCTATATCGTGCCTGCACAAGCTGATGCCACGGCAACCAACCCTAAAGATGCCACGGCAACCAAAGCTAAAGACATCCCGGCAACAAGAAAACAACCATCGTGTTCAAGCAAGAGAATCAAGACACCGACCAAAAGGAAACTACTCATCTACGATGACGAACTCTCGGAGTAAGTCCTCGTATGTATTTTATTTTTTTTTTTGCTATTTTTATGCATGCATTGAGGACAATGCCTCACTCGAGTTTGGGGGGGATTGTTATTAGTAGTTACCATGTTTAGTTACATTCACCTTAAGTATTACATTTAGGATACATAAATTGCTTGCCATGTCTTTAATTGGAACAAGAATTGCTTAGATTTGATGAATATCCGATGATGACTTTGCCAATGCACTTAATTGATAGAATTTTTATTCTAGGATAACCATGGAAAAACTTAGAATTTTACTATGATGCTAAATTTGATGAAACACTGTTGTGGTTTGATTGATTTAAGGAATTCTAGTGAACTTAGGTTGATAATTAACAAATTGGGGGATTAGAATAAAAATTGGATGAATGTTAGAGGTGCCCAAAATTGGCTCTAGCATATGCTAAAAAAATTTGATCACTAGAGGTGCCCGAAACTGGCTCTAGTATGTGTTAAAAAAAATTGATCGCTAGAGGTGCCCGAAACCGGCTCTAGTCGAATAAATTAACTTAATAAAACTAAAAACAAAACACTAGAGGTACCCAAAACTGGCTCTAGTTAAAACATGTTAAAAAGAACCCAATAAAGTAATTTGAAAACCTATTGTTTGCATAGAATCTGAAAAATCAACTTGCACACAACTCCGCACACACTCACAAGCATTATAGTTTGATTCCGAGTAACTCCTAAGTTTTCTGAAAAATAAAAAGCCAATCATACTTTGTGCCCCGGTTCAGAGAATTGAAATCAAGTTCAAAGCGAAGTTTGTGAAAATTGAAGTCTTGGCAGGTAATTATGAGTTTGCATTGCTTGAGGACAAGCAATAGTTCGAGTTTGGGGGTGTGATAAGTGTTCAAAAGTACTATTTTTCTTACCCTTTTTACTCATATTATTGTTAGACTTAGGCCCATATTAGTTGCATAATTAGCCATTCATGCATTAATCTATGTTTCCTTCCATCGTTGAGCTTGATTACATAACTTGGTAGTTTTTGTGGGAAAAGATGATGCTTTGGTGTGTTTTGTGTGTATGTGCAGGATCATTTGCCAAAGGAGATGTCGAGCTAGTTGCCAGGGTAATGCATGAAGGAGACGCCGAGCTAGTTGCCAGGGCAATACATGAAGGAGACGCCGAGCCAGTTGCCATGGCAATTGTCGACAAGAGCAAAGGTGATATGGTAGTCGAAATTGATGACTAAACAAGCCCAAGATGACGTGGAGCAAAGCCCAAACCCAAAGGAATTTGATTGCCATGCAGAGATTAAAGAAGAATTAAATTCCAAGAAGATAGGAGAAGTTTTAGTAGGAATACAATTATAATAAAGAATTATATTCTTTAAAGATAATTTAATTCCAACTTAACTTCCTCCTCAAAGAAGGACTTTGGCCTAGCCCTATAAATAAGATGGAGATTTCGACAATCAAGAGAGAGGAAGGGAGGGGAATTTCGACAAGTCCAAGGAGGGCAAGAGGAGAGAATTTTCAACAAGCATCTAGGGCAAGGAGGATTTCGACAAGCCTCCTTCTTCATCCTTTTCTTTCTTGTTCGATTGGGTTCATGCTAGGGATTGTTTATCTTGTGTTTCTTTGGAACCTAGCCATGAACTAAATCTACTTGTCTATGGTTATTGTGTTTTGTGGTTGTGAGAAACTATTGGTTTTTGTTTAGGTAATAAGAGTTTGCACTTTTTTATTTCAAGGTTTATTCATTCTTGGTTCTTATTCTTGTTTGCGAGTGAATTGGGAGAGGATCTCGTGATTTCATCTATTTATCTAATATCGGGAGAGTTAGATTTAAGAAACGAATGAATATGATCTTTATTCAATCTATTGATGGTGAAGATTAATCCGGCTTAGGAATAAGTTAAGGATTTCAACGGCTAAGAGGAGCGCAAGATTGGTTGTTGTTCACCCTTGATTCATGCAGGGATGTATTATCAAGGCATGCACAAGTAGCTAGAGTTTTGACTTAGGGATAAGAAGAAACCATTGAAGAATGCTCTGCCGAACCTTGAAGTTGCTGCCCAGACGCCCAAGTAGTTGCCCAGGCAACCATCAATTAGTTGCCAAGGCAACCCCGTTGTGCAAGTTGCCACGGCAACTGAGTTGCCCGTGAAAATGATCCAATCGGCTATCACACCTCAACTCACGATAACCTGGCCTATCTCTCTCTCATTTGATCTCATCTATTCATTTACTTTATTGCTTTCTAGATTAGTTATTAGTTAAACTCTTATAATCCTTTATTTGTGTTTTTACTTTTTACAGTGCAAGAGACTAGATTCTTGAAGTGGCACCAATCCCTGTGGAGACGATATCTTTTATACTATAACTTGCGACGTGTATACTTGCACATTTGCGTAGCACTTATTACGCGCAACACTGAGCCCATCAGGCTATCTTGAAAGCAATGAACCAACAATTTCTCACCCTTCAAATAAGTAGCCATTTTGCGACAGTACATAATAAGATGTGCTTTCGGACAGGTCATCTTGTCATACTTTTCAAAATTAGGCACCTTAAATTTGGGTGAAAGGATCAAATCAGCAACCAAACTCAGATCAGCAACATTAGATCCCTGATTATTCATTTTCTGCATCTCCAACAACCTGTCTTCCAGCGCCTTACAACGTTCCTCATACTTTCTCTCGATCTCAGCACGAATCTTCTCAACTTCGTTGACCATATTCAGATCCAGGACTTCATTGCCACTTCCAAAGTTTGCTCTAATGTGGACCGGGTGGCTAGCGGTTACTCCAGCTAGATTAATTTGGACCATCTTCATAGGAGGTAGTCCTTCAGGTTGTTCCTTCATATGAGATGTGGTGTATATTTGTTCATTCCCATTGTCTGCGGTACCCCCTATACCTTGCCCTTGCCAGATTCTTTTTGGTCCTAGCAAGGTAGTCAGGTGACTGATAATATCCATCTGCGTCTGAGCGAAGTGATTCCTCATGGATTTCTCAATCCTGTCGAATCTATTTTGTACTTCAACATGATCATTCTCGAGACTAGCAACTCTATCTTCAACAGTCATAGCCTTGGAGCATAAACGTATTCTATATGAATGCAAAATGATTGCGGTCTAAAAACAAACTGCCATAGAACCTTTCTTTATGAAAACCATTATTAATAAAAGAGTAATATCAAATATTATTGTATAAATAGATGCATGAATGCATTAGGGGTGTTAAGCTCAAAGACAAATCTTTAGAAAAACATTCATTTAACTAGAAAGAGTCGAATACAGGAAATGGATAATTTTAACTACAGAAAACTACTAGCTTTAACTCCTAGATTAACTATCTCGTTCAGCAGACGGATGACCCTCTCTTCAAGCTCTAGATCAATGTTAGGGCATTGCAGCAAATTGGTAGTATCCTTCGATAGTATCTGTACATATTGGGCAATGCTCCTTACTCGTCCCTTGAAGATAACCAGTTTATTATTTTGTTCCTGAATTGTACGCTAAGCTACTTTGTACTTCTGCTTCCACGCTCTACTTTCTTGATACAACGCACTTTCAAATTTTGAGAGCTTTCCTTTTAAGTCATGAATTGTATTCTCTAACTCAGCCACCTTTCCTTTCAACTCTTTCTTCTCTTCATCCGCATCATCTCTTCCCTCATTGTAATGTCCTGTGAGAACTTGTTCTATTTACGATATCTGAACCCTTAATTCTTCATTATGTTCTTCCAGTTCTGAATTCTAAATCAACAACTCTGAATTTTGTATCTCTTTTCCTTCTAACTTCTTTTTAGCACGATCATATGATTCCTTCATGTCTTGGATCCTTTTCTTAGAGTATTTTGCATTGTCCTCATATATTTTCTTATAATCATTCCTCTTCTTCGCAGCCCTATCCAACTGTTCTGACAAATCCTTGATCATCTTGCTTGTGCTTTCTTTTTGAATCTTCTTACACTCTGAATGAGTTTCATTTAAGTCCTTAAAGTCTTGACTGAGTTTTCAATTCTGTTCATAAAGCTCCTTTTCCTTACCTTTCTATACATCTACCTCTAACGATGCCATGGATAGCTTCTGGTTCAGTTATTCAATTTGCTTCTCATACCCCTTCAACTATTTCTCGTGATCATGTTTCAACTTCACCACTACTGAGGGCGCATCTCTCACACGTTCATTGATCAAACCAGTATTACCAACTTTCTTCTGTTGAATACCATCATTAACCCTTCGAGCCTTCCACTGCGCATAATTTTGCATGACCTCTAATCCATCCTGAAGCTTTACTCTCCTCGGCGTTTCCCATGCTATTACGACGTCCTTTATTTTTGTTTTGTAGCCTTCTGTTCATATTCAGAAAATGTTCTTTCCATTATTCTTCCGCCATTTTCTCAATCGAACAGGCTACAAGATGTTATTTTAGTCTTGAATAATCAGTATAGAATCTACGAGCCCTATAGGGTGCAACCCATTTGTGGCCTCGAAACCACACCTTTAACAATTGAACACAACCCCAAAATCTTCCTTTCCTTGTTCTTCTACAAGCGGTTAGGGTTCTATAGGTCTCTGCCAAAATAGCTGGCACTGGATTTACCTTGTTCTTTAAGCGCTCAAACGACCCGAGAGTTAATGGATCAATATAATCTGGGTCTTCGAAAATAACAATAATTCGTAAATACATAGGGCGTACAAACTTCTTTTCCTCTCTGGTTCATCGCTCGTTAAAATTAATTCTTGAATTACCTCTCAGTGTATGCGTTCATTATCCTCAGTTATTTCATCGTTCCCTTTGTTGCCTTAATTTTTCGTTAAACCAAACTTTGTTTTTCCCCGTGACCATTTTCAACTTTCTTCTAAAGGTTGAGTTGTCAGGGGGTCTCGTGTAAATATTGTCATTTTCAAATTTCGGGCAATGTAACAAAGCCTCATATTCTTTCAGCGTCGGTGTCATATCCACTTCTCCGAATGTGAAGTAATTATATGTCGGGTTCCAATACTGTATCATAGCCTTAATTAATCCTCGGTCGACTAGAACATCCAACAACATTACTAAATCCCCGAACTCTAACTGAAAAGCTTTCTTCATAGTTTCGTCCCATTATTCCCATATCTTTTTGAGTTCCGGTAAACAACTGTTTTGTCCTGAATTCATTCTAGCAATCTTCTTAGTTCGTGATACATAATCTCCCCTAATACTGTCTCCCTTGACGAACTGGGTTTCCTCAGACCATGACCAGACTGATGTATTATCCTCTCTCTGTCTATCGGACCCTTCAGCTGTATGAGACATTTCCTATTCAATTGACTTCAAACTTAATACCCCTATGAGTACAATTATGATGCAAAAACATATAACAAAACACAGAAAACAAAACAAAAGGAATTGTGTTAGTATGGTAAAAATGAACTTGTAAACAAAAATAATTGTTGTAAAATAAAACAATTTATATTGCGTAAAATTAATCAGAGAGCAGTTTATTTTGCACACAAGAATAGCCAGAGAAATGAATTTAAATCAACAACGCCCTATCCTAGGACCCTGTCTGGCTCTAATGGGGTAGGTTCCTATTACAATATGTGGTTTTCGATCTAGACTCTGGGTACCTGAACTGTTGTTACTGGACTAGTAAGACATCGATTCGGGAGTATACGACTCCTTATAGCGGAGGCGTAACCTCACGGTGTATAAGGTTGGTATACTGGAAGGATGACAAAATTCCGATCACGGAGCTGAATAACTCAGGTAAGATCAAGCCTCACTCCCACTCAAGGGTGAAAAGCCCGGGTATAAGGCTTATGCATGAATGACAGTTTATATCACATAAGAAAAAACTACATGCATTCTTTCCAAAAATTCATCCAATAATTATGGAAAAATTAAATTCAAATTACTATCCTAAAATTCCGAAATGCCATGTAAAATTAATTAGGCCTGACTCTCGATTTTTTTAAAACTCCCCAGTGGAGTCGCCAAGCTGTCACGACTATTTTTGAAATCGGGTTTGAAAAATAGCCTGACGATCGATCTTTTAGAAAATTAGGGTTTTCTATCCATTTTTAATTTAATCTTGAAAATTTAGGGTTTTTCATATTAAATCAGATTTTCCTTTATTTATTTTTAAAAACATTTTAGAGACGCCACCGATCACTTCGAGGTAGACTGGACACCGGAAAAACAAACCAGAGATTCTGTCTTAAAAATTGGGTTCAGGAGTCGGTTATTTGTAGGGAAGGATTAGCACCCCTACGAACGCCCATTATCGGTACCTTTAATTTTACGTGGCATTTTGAATAATAATTTGAATTTAATTTATTCATAATTATTAACTGAATTTAAATTCTGAATCTAAATATCCTTTTATAAAGAAATTCATTTTTGCTCGAATACGAGATTAAAAGCACCCCGTTAGGTGACACCCCTATTCATATTTAAAAGATGAATTTCCAACATGAAAGGTTTTAAATGAATGACTTTTTATTGTCTTATCAATTTTAAGTACTATTCTTAAAAATGCTCTAATTAATTAGTTATTTATGTTATGAATATTAATTAATTTAATGGTTTTTATGAGAAAATGTCAATTGCTTGAACACCTTCCATATATGTAAAGTCCTTAAATTAATCATATTCCTAATTGATTAATCTTTCTAGTTACTCAAAGTTCTAGTCCTAATTAAGGCCTTAACAATTTATTAAATGAATATTATAAGTGGAAATATATATTAAATATACACCTTTAAAACCAATGTTGAGATAACGCCCCATTGTAAACAATGGAACACCATCCAAATTTGGGCCCCAAAGGCTCTATCTAATATATATTTAATTAACTACTTAATTAATTATTTAGTTTTTATTAAAGAACTAAATTAGTTTCCAATTATAAGCGTAACATATATTAAATATAATTTGTTAAAATCCATGTTGTGATAACACCCCATTGTAAACAATAGAACATCATCCAAATTTGGATTTTAAAATTACATTTAATATACATCTAATTACTTCAATTGTCTATCCTATTTAATCATTGAATCCTAATTAGAGAAACTTAGACTAAAGGCTCTAATTATTAATTAAACTAGATGGCTTGATTATCTAACATATAAAACTACATGCTCAATTTAAAATGTGCATCAAACATATAAATTAATTGCATTTAATTACATAAAATAAATAAATGGTGACCAAATTGGAAACCTATTAAAACACAAGCTCAATTTATTATTACAGGACTGAATTGAAACCATTACAAAACCCTAAGCCCAAATTACAAAGCCTAAGTGACCCATTGAAAGAAATTACAAACTAGAAGGAACAACTAAGGAATTCAAGGACCAAATTGAATTAATTGCAAAGCTTAGGGGACAAATTAAGAATGAAAAGGACTAAAATGAGAGAAATCAAAAGTTTGGGCAAAAACCGAAGATGATTTGAATAAAAATGCATGGATCCTGGGCCGACCCGGATACAACGCGCGGATCTTTGCTTGACTCGGCACCAAAACGGTGCTGTGTCGACTCAATTATAAATGGCCTGAACCTGAGCCAACTCGGCCATTTTCTAAGATACTCTCTCTCTCTTCAAATCCATTCTCTCTCCCCTCATTAAATTCTCTCAATTCTAACCTCCAATTTTTAGAAAAACCATGCCTTTCTCTATCAAACTCCCAAAATCCATCCATGTTCTTTCCATATTCAACCCAAAAACCTATTTGATTCGTCACAAACACATAAAACCCTAAAATTTGTATTTTTCTTCGATCAAATCCTAAAACCATTCAATGTTCTTACCACATTCATCCGAAATCCCCATTTGATCTACCACAAATACCTAAACACCCTAACCTTTATATTTTTCCTCGATCAAAACCCGAAAATCCTTTCAGTGTTCTTAACCATTCTTCCCCAAACTTCACAAACACTAGAACTCCGGCCTAGCTCCGCCTTAACCGCCACCCTTAGATCTAGGACCACCGCCCCTTAACCTTTTCGGCATGTTTGTCGGTCGCCGGAGGCGATGCCGGCCACCTTCAGTCATCGTCTCCGGTCAACCATAACCTACTCCGGCCATCTCTACAACTCTAATCACCCCTAACCTAACTCCGGCCACCGTCCTCTGCCGTGAAGCGATTGTCGGTCGCCGTGCCTGAATCCTAAAATACCCATAATCTTCTATTTTCCCAATTTTCCACCTAAACTACCCAATGTGATAGGATCTCCCATCTTCCCCCTAGATCTACCTGAAACCTCAACGTTTCTATCATTTTCAACTTCATCCGAAACCTAACTCTCTCTAATGACCATTCAGAAAAACTCCAGGAAACTAAGATAAACTTTCAATGTCTTTTATTATTTTATTTTACTGTTTTTAATTTTTTAAATCCAGATCTAATCTTTTTGATTTTGTTGTGGGAAAAATAGAAGTTAGGAGAAGATTTACCTTCTGGAGAACGGTGTAGATCCGGTGATGGCGTAACCTCGACGACTGCTTATCTTCTCTTGTGGCTCTTCCCTTACAGGTAACCCTTCGACTTTCCCTCTCTCCTCAATTATTAGAGTAATAATTAGGTCATTATTACTGTCATTATTAACTGTTTTTTTTCTCTCTCCATAGGGTATTTATAGCTGGGATAAATGCTGACGTCAGGGCCATTGAGTTGTTGACAGTTGGGCTCCAACATGGTTTCATCCGAGTGAAACACAAATAAGCCAATGGCAAGGTGCCACATGGCTAGTTTAGGCAGGAAAAAGAAGCACAAGTGTGCTAGTTTGGGCTTTTGATATGTATTTGAGCGAGAATTTGGTTGCAAATGGGCTTTATATTTAATTTGGGTTTTGAATTATTTAGGCTTTGTAATGGACTGTTTTTCTGGACTATTATTTATTTATTTGGACTTTGTATTAATTAATTTATTTATATTTATTTTGGAATTTGTGTTTGAGCCGAGTGAAACACAAATAAGCCAATGACAAGGTGCCACATGGCTAGTTTAGGCGGGAAAAAGAAGCACAAGTGTGCTAGTTTGGGATTTTGATATGTATTTGGGCGGGAATTTGGTTGTAAATGGGCTTTATATTTAATTTGGGTTTTGAATTATTTAGGCTTTGTAATGGACTGTTTTTCTGGACTATTATTTATTTATTTGGGCTTTGTATTCATTTATTTATTTATATTTATTTGGCCCAGTCAAAATTCAGGTATTACAATGTCATTTTACTTGTTAAAGTGATCAAACAACTATAAGTTATCAATTAATTTAACCAAATACTTTTATACAATCAGCTAATGTAATTCGCTAGTCAAATCAACTAATGCAATCAACTATAAGCTAATATAATCCACTATCATTTGTAAACTATCTGCTAATTACGAAAAGGGTCAGATCTGATGAAATTAAAGTCGATGACTTATATGAAAACTGATGTGAAGGTTAATGATTAAAATGTAATTATCCTATATAATATTATGGAAAATTTGTTAATAATAGAAGTTTCATTATATAATATGATGAAATTAATTGTTCAAAAAAATTATGAAATTAAAGATCCGTGACTTATATGAAAACTGATGTGAAATTTAACGAGTAAAATGTAAATTATCCTATATAATATTATGGCAAATTTGTAAGAGATGACAATGTTGAGCGCCAAATATCAAAAGTTTAACTAAAACCCCGAGAATTTCTGTTATTTTGAAGGAATTTATTTTCATTGGAAGAACCCGATAACCCACCCATTTTTTACGTTTTCATAAAAACCAGATCTCTCCGTTTCACCATCGCTCTCCTTTACCTCATATGATTTATTTTCCATCTTAATGTCCTCTGATTAAATTCAAACCGAGATTTAAAACTCTCTCTTTGATTCAAATGTCGGTTATTCCTTCTTTTCTCGACGATTGATTTTAGATGAATTTTCCGTAGCCATCGTCAATTTGCCGTCGGTGCAAAATTTGACGTAGATTTACCAAATTGAGAAGTGCGTGATCTTTCATGGCATCTTCAAGCCAAGCCGATGTAGCCGAGCAAGATGAAGAGGAGGAAGTACGTAATTCACAGCTTTACTTTTGTTTTCCTGCCTCAGATTTCAAAGTTTATCATGAGCTAGAAAATTAGAAAGCAATTTTGATTCTTTTTCTTTGTTGAAAAAGTAAGGTTTGTTGGATATTTGTGCAGATTGAACACTTCAATGATTTCACTCTGGCTTCTTCATGGGAAAGGTGTTTGATAGTACAACAATTTCAACACCTCATTTTCTACATTTATTTCTTTTCCTTTCCTGCTTTATAAATATGACATTACTAACTATCGAATTTTAGGTTCATATCTGAAATAGAGGCTACCTGTCGCCAGTGGTTAGCTGATGGTCCAAAAAAATTGCTGGTACGCCTGTTCTGATTTCTGAAAGCTTGATTTATTCAAAATGTTTATAATTTGTGCTATTTAGGTTTGAGAGATAAGAGCAAGGAATGCAGGTTAAGATTCTATTTCCAATCTCATGATCACATTAAATTAAAGCAGATTTATCTGTAAATTTGTTGTAGGAAAAGGGAGCAGATCATCTGGATTCATCTGATAACATATATAAGGTCAAATTTGACCTGAAATATGCTGCGAAAGTCTATTCCATGGAGTATTACTTTGAAATCAGCAATAATGGTACTTTGGGGAGGGGAGATATTATCCCTTAATCATTTCCTACCGTGATTTGAACTTATGTTTCTTTACCTGCGTTTTGATTGGCACAGGCAAAATTGCTGACTGGAATTCCACTTTGCATGATTTGCATCTGTGCTTTGGAGTAAAGGAATTCTTGGTATGCTCACATCCTGTGCGGTCTCTTTCTTTCCTTTCAATAGTCTTCTTGATAATAATATTTTGCAGATTTATATAATGGTGAAAGTACCTGTGTCTATTATAGGGATTCGTTCGGATCAATCCCTCTACTATTGAATAGATCAATTTTGTCCCTGTACCTATGGAAAGATTCAAACACCGCTAAAATTTAATATAGTTAACATAAGCTTTAAAAATAATAAAGCATTAATGATGCTTTTTAAATTGTATATGTTAACTCTGCTAAAATTAGGCCTTATTTTATTTTTTTACCAGTACAGGGACTAATTTGAACTAGTTCTTATAATAGACTTGCGAAGTATAATTTCACCTTTATATAATGCTATCCAATTCTTTCTTTACCTTTCCACCTAACAAAAGCCATATACAGGTGATTTCACCTCAAAGTGCCAGTGGTGTGGTACTTGATGCGCTAGAGGCTACCAAGCTTCTAAGTGCAGTTTCAATTGCTTTGTCAAATTGTTCAAGGTTGGAGTTCTGACTGTAAATGCTACTATGAGATACTTTTGAAGCATTATAACACATGATCCTCTTTGATTTTCTAGCTTTTATCATAGCAACATATAGTGTTATTAACTTCTAAAGATTCTTTTAATACTTGGGCTTATCCCTCCCCCAACACACACACACACACAATTATAATAATAATAGATAAATAAATAAATGTTTTCAGAAACAATTTATGTTAGTTTTGTAATTCGTATTTGTATCCTACATGTATCTGTTAAATTTGTTTTTGTTTTTACCAAAACTTTATTTATTAGCTTTGAATTCTAAACTTTTGTATACATTCTGGTGATGCAGTTTGTGGCCAGTATTTGTCCCTGTCCATGACCCTTCAAGGCAATCATATATTGGAATCCAAAATATGGGAACAATTTTTACAAGAAGGTTTGAGGCAGATCGTATTGGTAGCCAAGTTCCCATAAAGTTCATGCATCTGGAAGGATTGTATCAGCTGTTTGTTTCTAAATTTGTAAGTTCACTTTTTATTAAAAATCTGCATGTTGTTCCAGGCTCTCAGCTATAGGGGTTGTTTATTTTTTAATATTGAACATGGGTTTGTTATCATTACTTGACAGTAAGATGATATCTGATCTTCTTATCTAACATTTTTCTAATTTTCTTGTTAATTATCTCAACTGATAAGGCTGAAATGTATTTTTATGTTAGTTATGGTCGTAATGCTCAAATTGTCCTTCCCCTTGTTTGTTCAAGTGTTGCATCAAATTTGTAATATTTTGCATCCACATGGACGTTATGCCCTTTATGTTATTAGGTGATACTAGTTGCCATCTATTTTTGAAGGCTTACTGCACATCAGACCATTCAATGCATCTTTTCAAAGTACATCTTAGAATGAAACTCACCTATCGAACACTTCCCAATGACGAGGGCAATGACAATGATATCCAAGAAGCTGATGCTGAAAATGCAAATTCCGGAACAAGCCTAGGTGGTGATAATCTTAAAAGGAAGCGTTGGGATGATGATTTCCCTTGGAATGAATGGTATTTTGCAGAAGATCCAGTGAAGGGTAAGATTATGTTTTGTTTTATTTCTATTTATTCAGTGGATGGATAATGAAAATTATGCATCCTAGATGACGTGCAATGTTTCTGAGTGGTGCTTTTTTCTTTATGCATTGCTGGATTCAACACGTAGGATTTGATTTAGTGGCTACTTGGTCAGAAAAGGTGGTTGAAAGCTTCTTGGAAATGGCTGAACTGGAAAGTGCTTCACCCCATGAAGCTGAGAACTGGATTCTAGCTCCAAATTTGTCCCCAAATTTGTAAGGAGTTTATGCCATGGATTCTCTCTTCATTCTGAACTATTAGGAGCATCCTTCTGAAAATTCGACCACTTTTGTGTGTTTATAGGCCCTTTGTTCCGTTAATTTTTTAATATTTTTGTTATGTATATATTTGATTATACTAATTTATATATGAAAGTGATAGTTCAAAAGGAGGCAGAATTGGATTTGCTTCTCGGTTGCAGCTTTTGGTCAATGCGTTGGATGCATCATTTCGAGTTCAATTTATAGAGGATTTTGTGTCAGGTCTCAATATCTTTATTCATATCTTGGCATATGTATCATGATGCAGACCGTTGAAGTTGTCAAGAAGATTTATTTTAAATTTTGCAAAATTTCCCTAACATGCATTTATATCTTGCAGTTGAAACTCCTGGTTCAGACAATTTGATGTCCTCTATGGTTATACCACCACAACCTGTCCTTGACCACGTGCTTAAAGATCTCTTCCTTGAGGGTATTTTTTCCCATTTTACTAAGCACTTTGATGCATTATACCTCCTAAGAATCTGTTTAATGCTCTCTCTTTATATATATGCACACACACACACACACACACAAACTTGACTTACTTGCTTAAGTAGTTTCTTATTTAGAAGATTTGCGTCGTTTTTTAGGTCTTACTATCTTAGTTTACATTTTGCTCTGAGTATTAATTTCTGTCTTGACGTACAGGTCCCCAATTACCTAATTTTGCTAAAGACGAATATAAGAGTTCTCAAGCTATTAAAGGGTCACCTCTTGGGTCTCTTTTTACACACTTTTGTTTACACTCATTATGGTTTGGCAATTGTAACATTCGTGGTATGTATGAAAATCATGCATGATAAGTTGTCTCAAGAGTAATTTACCTGTAGTTGAACTTGTAACATTGTCCTTTGCTAAATGTTGGTTATTGTTCTTTTTTATTTAGCCATTGCTGTGTTCTGGATAGAGTTTGTTCGAGAAATTCGCTGGCATTGGGAAGAGTCACAGTCATTGCCTAGAATTCCAGCCAATGGTCCAATTGACCTGGCAACCTGTTTGATCAACCAAAAGCTACAAATGGTAATAAAATCCAATGATCATTGCTGGACAACTTTTGAATATGTTTAAAGTGAAGTCGGTTAAAATTGGTTGAAATCTAGGACTTCTAATGGATATGACCTTCCAATACATGTTTCAATCTTTCTTATTGGCTTCTCTTCCTGTCTGGATGATGCCTTTTAAGTGCTTTTTCCTAACTTCCTCCTGTTTTAATTCCTTTCTCTTACATTCTTTTATAGTGTTAACTTTTAAGACTTTACCCCATGCTCTAAATCTTGTGCCCATAATAAATTTGTTAAAGTTGGATGGGAAAATGAATAAAAATATAGCCATATTTGGCTTTGCCATGCAATTATTTCATGAACCCTTAGCAAATTTCTGAATTATCTTTGCTGTGTAACTAATCTACTACTTTTCTAGTTCAATCCTTTGAGCTCTAACATGTTTTACGTATCTTGAGAGCCTTAGTTACTTCAGATGGGGGAAAATTGTCATGTTATTTACGGATCTATCGTGCAGTCTTTAGCTTAGATCTACAGACTAAGCAACAGCTACACAGGCACATAGAATAGGTATGATGCGACCGGGCAATAAGATATATTTTTCTATTATAACAAAATACACTAAAAATATAAAACTGATACTTTTCATTAGAACATTCACATGCAAATAGCTTTTAAATATTTTAGATTAGTTTTGAATTAAAAGCTTGAACCTAAAATTCCCATTAGGACCAAATAGCTCAGACTCCAAGGCCAGAAGGCCCTAAATCATCATATTCTGAATAATTCAACAGGATAATTACGTTCATACTTGTCTCATTTTTTCCTGTCTTTTTACTTTCTCATTCTCAGTCCTTGTAACATATTTACATTGATACTTTGCTTTCTAACTCCCCCACTTTCCTGCATTTAACCCTTCATTCTTGTTGCTTCTCTCTCTATTTTTTGTTTTACATTATGGTTTCCAAGCATTTCACTTCCTTAGGATGTAGGCTTTTGCTCATTGTTGATAAAAAGATGCCAAGGAAGAAACAAAAATACTTCATCGTGTATCCAAACATGTTTTGACTATGTCCAATTTTATTTTATCCTTTTTTTACATGTCCTCACATGTGTGCTTATTCTGCTGGGTCAGAGCCACATCCAACCCTGGAAAGCTCCCTGCAATGAGTGTTTGTGCTTCATTCATAGCCTACAGAAAATTATCTTGCTTGTTTTGTAGTCAAGTACTTGTATATTCTTTAACTACTTGTACTTTCTTTTTTTCCTTCTGAAGGCAATTTGTTCCCGAAGCATCTTATGCTATTTCAGCAATCTAATATTTTTTAATATTTGCACTTTTACTTAAACCAATATGATGGTCGATTGATTATTTATTGTAGAAAAGCAATTTTCTAACTTTATGAAAAACTAATTAACGCATAAAAATAAAGCAGAATTTAAGTTTTTGCAGAAAAGAACAAGAAAACATAATTGATTTTCTGTTATTGAATATTTTCTAAAAATTACATCCCTTTACAGTGAATTTATAGACTCAAGTATTGGACTTTAGTTACAATTAGGAGTCCTAAGTACACAAGACATCTAACTCTATCTTTTAGGAAGTAAACTTTAATTTAAACTACTATTTACATGAGGACTCTAACTCTATCTTTAAACTTTAATTTAAACTACTATTTACATAAGGACTCTAACTCTATCGGATAATCTAACACTCCCCCTCAAGTTGGAGAATATACATTGTATAATCCCAACTTGAATAGAAACTTGTCGAAAGAAGCTTTTGGTAGTGCTTTTGTAAGTACATCTGCCACTTGTTCTTCTGTAGGAACATAAGATAAAGAAGCTGTCCCACTAGTAATCTTTTCTGAGATAAAATGCCTGTCAATCTCCACATGTTTAGTCCTATCATGGTGGACTGGATTTCGAGCAATTTGTATGGTGGACTGATTATCACAAAAAATCTCAAACTTCTCCTCTTGGTTCACATTTAGCTCCTTCAATAGCTTTAACAACCAAATCCCTTCACACATTCTCAATGCTAAAGCCCTATATTCTCGCTTCAAAGATCGCTTCTAGATACAATCTGTTTGTTTCTTACTCCTCCAGTCACTAGATTTCCCCAAACAAAGGAGCAAGAACCACTAGTTGATCTCCTTTCACACGATTCGTTTGCCCAACTTGAATCAAATAAATCTGAACAATCCTTTCTTGAGTCTTTTTAAATAGCAATCCATGCCCCGATGTCCCTTTCAAGTATCTCAAAATTCTAATTGCGACTTCCATGTGATCTTCCCTTGGATCAGTCATGTGTTGACTGATAATATTAATGGAAAAGCAATGTCCGTCCAGTTAATGACAAATAAATCAATTTTCCCACAAACCTCTGAAATTTACCCTTATCAGCTTTAGGGCTTGTGTCCTCTCTATTGAATTTTAAGCCTGCTTCCATGGGAGTATCAACTAGTTTGCATCCCAACATTCATGCTTCATTAAGTAGATCAAGAACATATTTTCTCTGGTTTATCACTAGACCTTTGCTCGACCTAGCAACCTCCATGCCTAGAAAGTATCTGAGCTTTCCTAGGTCTTTTGTTTCAAACTATGTATTTAACAACCCTTTCAAGTGACTTATCTCTTCATCATCATCACCTGTCAGAATAATGTCATCCACATATACTATTAAAATAACACTTTTATTGCTAGAGGTTACCTTAATGAAGAGAGTGTGATCTGCCAAGGATTGTTTGTATCCATTTTCTAAAATCACCTTGGTGAATCTGTCAAACCAGGCTCTAGGTGACTGCTTCAAACCATCGATGGATTTATTAAGTCTGCAAACTTTTCGATCTCCTTTTCTCGACTTCAAGCCCGAGGCACTCTCATGTACACTTCTTCTTCCAATTTTCCATTAAGAAAGGCATTCTTAATGTCAAGTTGATGAAGCTTGCAGTCCTTGTTTACAGCCAAGCTTAAGAGAACTCTAATCAGTATTTAGTTTAGCTACAGAGAGCAAAGGTCTCATTATAATCAATTCCATAGGTTTGAGTAAAACCCTTGGCCACCAACCTTGCTTTATACCTCTGATATCGCCATCGTAGTTGTATTTTATGGATAACACTCATTTGCATCCAATCTGGTTTCTTGCCTTGCGGAAGATCCAGTAATGGTCCAAGTATCATTCTTTTCAAGTGCTTCAATCTCCTCTTTAACAGCCTTCTCCACTTAGAATCTTTTAGAGCCTCCTTAATAGTGTTAGGTATCTGTTTTTATCTAAGCAAGTCAGTAAAAGCCTTGAATGATGGCATTAGATTACCATAAGCAACATACCTCTAAATGGGGTGTTTTATACATTGTCTTACCCCTTTCCTTTTAGCAATAGGCAAATAATCAAATTCAAGTAAATGAGAGGGAATATCGGCTAGAACATTACCTCCATCATTTTCATTGGCAACCAATTCAAGTCCAATTCTCGGCAAGTGTCGATTGCAAAACAGTCTCTGGAATAGTTTTACATTTTTCCGTATAAACTTTCAATTGCTTAGGAGGCCGAGGGGGTTTGTGAGGAAGGTTTGGGTGAATTCGAGGAGTAGTAACAATAGGTGAAGGATGAGAAGCTGTAGGTGTAATAATAGGTGAAGAAGTAGAAGGGTTTAAAGGAGTATGAGGTTCAAATAACAAATGATTCTTAGTAGGTAATAACTCTGAAGGTAAAGAAGGATAAACCTGATTGGTAGGAGGCTGAAAAACATCACAATTCTCCCCCTGATTTGCAGCCGCAGGGAAATAAGGTTCTTGTTCAAAAAAGGTGAGATCCAAGGAAGTAAAAAATTTATGAGAAGGAGGATGATAACATTTGTAGCCCTTCTTAAGTGAAGAATACCCGACCAAGACACACTTTAAGGATCTGGGGTCAAGTTTTGACCTAGAGGGAACATAATCTTTCACAAACACAGTGCAACCAAAAACTTTGAAAGGGAGAATAGAGGACAGAGGTTTAAAATTGGGGAACTCTCCAAAAAAACAGCTCTAGGTGTTCTATATTGCAAAACCTTACTGGGCATTCGATTAATGAGATAGGTTGCAGTTAACAAAGCCTCACCCCACAAATACTTAGGAATATTACTAGTGAACATCAAAGACCTAGTTACCTCCAACAAATGCCTATTTTTTCTTTCTGCAACCCCATTTTGTTGTGGTGTATCCACACAAGTGCTAAGTTGAACAATCCCTTTTTTGTTAAAAAATTCCCCCAAGGACTTGGTAAAATATTCACTCTCATTATCAGATTTGAAGATCTGAATTTTACTTCCAAATTGGGTTTCAACCATATTGTAAAATTTCTCAAAAACATAGGCTACTACAGATTTATCCCTTAACAAATATGCCCAAGTTGTTCTACTATGATCATCAATAAAAGTGACAAACCACCTACTACCAGTTACATTCTTCACTCGAGAATGACCCCAAACATCACTATGAATTAATGAAAAATGTTGGGAAGGTTTGTAGGAAGATGGTAAATAGGATGCTTTTGTCTGTTTAGCCAGAGGACATATATGGCATTTAAAAGAACTTGATTTTCTATTAACAAATAATTCAGGGAATAATTTAGCAAGATAATGAAAATTAGGATGCCCTAACGTAAAATGCCATAACATTATATTATCAATTTGCCCTAAAGAAGTCAAAGAGCAAGAAGTATTTGGTAAGGTAGATGGTTGATTTCCGAGGACATAGACCATTTTGCAAGCTAGCAGTGCCAAGCATCTTCCTCGAATTCATTGCCTGCAAAAAACAACCAGATTCAGTAAACTGTAATGAACACTTCAAATTCTTGGAGAGTTTACTAACAGAGAGGAGATTGCAGGCGAGATTAGGCACAAACAAAACATCTTCAAGCAACAAATTATCGTCAATGAGGACTGAGCCACTTCCTTTGATAGGAGAGAAAGAGCCATCGGCTATTTTAATAGAACTTGTAGAAGATGAATTTGAAAAACTAAGGAATAATTCCCTGTTACTAGTCATGTGATCAGATGCTCCAGAGTCGATGATCCATGCTGATGCACCTTTGGTAGAAAAAAGTGCAGTAGGAGAACAAGTATTTTGTATGCTTGTATCCTCCACGAGGGCTAAATCTGCTTCACAGGTTACTGTCGAACCTGAAATTTCTGGAAAAAACTCCAATCCAGCAGCCTGCTCTGCTATGGACAACATCTCAAAGGTTGTCGAAGGGGATCCCATTAAGAATTCTAACTAGGATCGATGTTAGACTGATACCATGTAGAAAAGCAATTTTCTAGCTTTAGGAAAAACTAATTAACGCATAAAAATAAAGTAGAATTTAAGTTTCTGCAGAAAAGAAGAAAACAGAATTGATTTTCTGTTATTGAATATTTTCGAAAAATTACGTCCCTTTACAGTGAATATATAGAATCAAGTATTGGACTTTAGTTACAATTAGGAGTCCTAAGTACACAAGACATCTAACTCTATCTTTTAGGAAGTAAACTTTAATTTAAACTACTATTTACATGAGGACTCTAACTCTATCTTTAAACTTTAATTTAAACTATTATTTACATAAGGACTCTAACTCTATCCTTTTGCTGGTCAGCTTGCAATATGCATTCAGAAGAAGCGTAAAAAAAATGAGGAAGTTGAAGACTGTGTTGGAAGTAAGGACGATGCATCTGCAAATATGGAGGTCCTCACCACCTTTTGTCTTGTCTTTTTCCTTTCTGCTACCCCTGCCTTGTATCTGGTAATGAGCAAGGCAAGGTAGAAAGCACGAAAAAGGGGCTTGACCCTTATTTTCTCGTGCTTTCAACCCTTTCTTGCGAGATCTATTGAACTTGTTCCCATATGGATTTGGTTCTTTATCTTTTTTCTAGCTTGAAGTCTTCATTTGACAGAAAATGCAGGAAGACATTAAAAGTGGGGAGGAGTCTTCTAGTTTTCATGCCAAGAGTCAAGCATTTGATGGGAAACGTGACAGGTGAACTAAGCAAGTGAGAGTTCTTTGGTTTCTTCATAAAAAATTGATGTTCTTAATGACTTTTCAGAGATTAATTCTTTTTTGGCCTCTAGTAGATCGATTTTAATTAATCCTTATGATGGCGCCCAGTAAAGTGCATTTAATCTCTGTCCATAGAGTTGTTAAGATTGAGATACCTATTGCTTATAAGCCATAGGAAAACATGTTTTAAAGTTTAGGTGATAGAATAAGAAAAAGTGTTACAGTCATCTACAAATGCAGGTTACATAATTATGACATAGTTGGTTTTTTGTACTGAAAATTGTGATGGAAAGAATGAGTGAGCTAGTAAATAAGATATCAATGACGAATCTATGCACCTTGTTGAGTAACTAAGTGGTCCATTTTGCAATGAACGATGTGTGAGAAGCTAGTTATACTTTAGTTCAACTTTGCCAGTTATGTTTATTCCAGTAGATATGTAAGCTGGGCTGATTGCATGGCTACAATTTAGCTGTGGAGCCTAAATCGGAATATTAATTAGTAAGTTATTTTAGTCTTCTAACGATTCAAAATTGAGATGAGAGGATGAATTTACCAATTCATGAATAAAGTTTGCAATATGTTGTTGCATTTTCACTTTGGTCCAGAATTATAATAAAAATATGATGAGAACCTTTTTTCCTTTTTGCAGTCTCTTTATTCCAGAAGATTTTAACTTATCTAAAACAACTGTATCAAAGTTTAATGTAAATTCTCAAGATGTGCATTTTGCTGATAAAAGTTGTTCAGATTCTATCAGGAGAGGATCATCTGGTCCTGTGGGTTCTATGAAGCTTTTGAAATCGTGTCAGAGTTTGCATGCTCCATTTACACAGGTTTCTCGTATATATCTGAATTATTGATTTTTTTCTCTTTTAATTTTTCTCACGAAATAATATCATACTACATATTTTGGACATAGCAGTTGCCTTTTTTTTTAATTGTTATAGAGTGCACCACTCATGACAGAAGACATGCATGAAGAAAGACTCCGTGCTTTTGATGTAGGTTTAGTCGGTTTATTAGAAGTATTATTGTAATTAAATTATACTGTTAGAGTTATTATTTAAGCCTTGTACCGAAACCTAGAGTTAGAAGTTAATAGTTAGTAGGACTCCTAATTAATAGCCAGTAGGACTTCTATTGTAAATCAAAGTCCTTTTCTATAAAAGGATGTAGTGTATGTAAATCAAAGTGAGAGAAATTCTTACTCATTATTCGAATAAACAGAACAGAATTCTGTTTATCTTCATGGTATCGGTCTAATTCGATCCTGTCATATGATCAGAGGCACCAAAATCGACTATCCAATTAAATGCACTCATTGTTGCTAAGCAAGAAATACTACCTTCAGTAGCTGTTAAGGCATTAGGGACAGGCTTAGATGATAGGTGAGTAAAAATCTGTTGGAGTTCCTCGATATGTTGTTTACTAAAGCTGCTGGAAGAATTTTCAGAAGATGCAAGATGGGCTTCTTTCTGGAATCTGGATTTAGGAGGCTTCCAATCTGCTGGTTTTCCATGCAGCCTTCAACATTGGTCCATCACATGCCCAGCCTTTTTGCAGTGGTCACACCAAGGTCTCCCCCTCCTTTGTTTACTCCAGAGTTGGAGTTTGTAAGAAGAGCATAAGCTTTTGTTTGTTGGACTGCTGGCACCATCAGGGAAAGTCTGCTTTCTTCCCTTCGAATTTCTGAAAAAGCTTCTCGAACCAGTGGTAGTGGTTTAGTGGCTAAAATCCTGCTACTGGCTCCATCAAATTCTCCATTTAGTCTGGAAAGAAACTGGAACACCCTCCTCTAATTTTTGAGCTTATTGTAGAAGCTAATGTCATCAGGACACTTCCATTCATTAGCTTCATACAGATCTATTTGCTGCCAGCATTTGGTTAGGATTCCAAAATATTGCGCCACTGTTACCTCCCCTTGTCTGAGATCTTTGATCTTATTCTCAACTCCAAAGAGTTCTGGTGTGTTGTCAACACTGGAATACGTATCTCTGGCAGCATTCCAAATTTCTGTTGCAGTTTGATAAAGCATAAAATTTTCTCCAATTTCGGGTACCATGGAATTAATTAACCACGACATTATCATGGTGTTTTCACTCAACCAGTTAGAGTAGGCTGGGTCAGACTCATCTGGAACAAGAGTTGAGTCTGAGAGATAGGAAGCTTTCCTTCTTCCTGTAATGTACAGCCGCACCGATTGAGACCAAGGAAGGTAGTTGTTTCCATTTAGTTTATAGGATGTAAGGGGAGAAAGAGAGGCATCCGAGAGTTGGAAATCAGATGAACGAGGGCTGTTTGAGAGTTAATTTCTGATGTAGCAGGATCGGAATTAGTCATGGAGAGGTATAGATCTGATCGAAAAGGGAAAAAAAGATTTTGAGGAGATAGGATCGACCTAACCCGATACCATGTAGAAAAGAGAGTTTGAATACTCTTCTTATTATATCGATATACAAGAGAAGAAGTCTATTTATAGACTTTTACAGAGGAGTTTTACACAGAGAAGTTAACCTATTAGGATTGGACTCTTATCCTTTACAATGATAGAGTTAGATTATAACTAAACTACTTAGTTATGATAGAGTTAGACTTCTTATTATACACGTATTAACTCACAGAAATAAAATGCCTGTCAATCTCCACATGCTTGGTTCTATCATGATGAACTGGGTTTTTTGCTATGCTAATAGTAGACTGGCTATCACTAAACAACTCAAAAGTTTGTGTGTTATCTACTGTCAATTCTGATAATAGTCTTTTTAGCCAAATCCCCTCACAAATTCCAAGTGCCATAGCCCTATATTCTGCCTCTGCACTGCTCCGAGAGACTACAGACTGTTTCTTACTTCTCCAAGTAACCAATTTACCCCAAACAAAAGAGCAATACCCACTTACTGATTTTTGATCAGTTAATTCCCCTGCCCAGCTGGAATCAGTGTATATCTTAACTGATCTATCTTCATTTTTTCTAAAAATCAGTCCATGTCCAGGGTTAAATTTTAAGTACCTTAAAACTCTATTGGCTGCCTCCATGTCTTCTTTTCTAGGATTGCTCATATGTTGACTTATTATACTTACTGAATAAGCTATATCTGGCCTTGCGAGAGAGAGGTAGATTAGCTTCCCTACTAGTCTCTGTTATAATTCCTTATTCACAAGATCCCCTAAACCATCCTTCCTCAGGTTCAAATTACAATCCATAGGGTGTCTACTTGCTTGCAACCTAACATCCCAGCTTCAGAAAGTAAATCGAGGATATATTTCCTCTGATTAATCACAATTCCTGTGAGTTATCCGAGAGAAATTTCAGTTTTTGTAAATAATGTAGTAATTATCCTACTTAAAGTTTATCTCCCTAATAGATTAGATTCTATCCTTAGTAGGACTCCTTATTGTAGTTAGAGTCTATCAACTTAGTAGATTAGAACTAGAAGTTATCTTAAGAAGGTCTTCTTAATGTACTAAAAGACCTAGAGCCTATATAAGTGTGTATCGAGAGATGTAAAAAATCATTGAGCAATAGCAGAAAAATTCTGCATTCTTTTCTGCATTCTGTTTTTTTCCTTTTAAGCAGAAACTTCAATTCTGTTTTTTTATTTTTCTGCATTCATCAACAATTCCATCCTTGGACCTTGCAACCTCCGTCCCCAGAAAATATCTAAGGCTCCCTAGGTCTTTAGTTTCAAACTCACTACCCAAGAACTTCTTCAGTGTCTCCATTTCTTCAGTGTCACTTCCAGTAATTATTATGTCATCGACATAAACAATTAAGATAGTTTGTTGTTTCTCAAGTGTAAGCTTTACAAACAATGTGCGATCTGCTTGATACTGCTTGTAGCCGTTCTTCACAACAGCCTTAGTGAACCTGTTGAACCAAGCCCTTGGTGACTGTTTCAAGCCATATAGAAACTTGTGCAACTTGCATACCACCTTTTGTTTTGAGTTATCCTCCATAGTAGGGGGAATTTGCATATACACTTCCTCCTCAAGATTCCTATTCAAGAATGCATTGTTGATATCCAGCTGATGTAATTTCCAATCCTTATTTACAGCCAAGGAAAGTAATACTTTGATTGTATTTAGTTTAGCCACGGGTGCATACGTATCTTGGTAGTCTATCCCATAGGATTGTGTGAACCCTTTAGCTGCCAACCGAGCTTTGAATCTCTCAACACTGCCATCTGAATTGTATTTTACCGTGAATACCCACTTGCAGCCAACAATTTTCTTCCCTCGTGGCAGCTCAACGAAACTCCAAGTCTGATTAGTCTTAAGAGCTTTAATCTCTTCTTCTACTGCTTTTCTCCACCTTGGATCATGTAGTGCTTCTTCCACTGTTTTTGGGATCTTCATACTGTCAATTTAGCTGTAAAAGCTCTCAAGGAAGGCATTAGTTTTCCATAAGCTACAAACCTTTCAATAGGATGGTTTGTACATTTTCTAACACCCTTTCTTTTAGCAATAGGGAGGTCTATAGTGTCAACAGTAGGAACAAAAGTTTGAGGAGCAGTATTACCTTCCAGATTTTCTTGGGCAGCAGAATCCAGTTCCAATTCTCTGCAAATGCTAGGATGAGTAATAGATTTTGAAACATGCTTCTTTCTCCTTTGATAAACACTTAGTTGTTTACTCTCAAGCTGTGGAGTAAAGGTTTTTTGAGGTGTTTTTGGTAAGGATGTAGGTGTTTCAATTGGGGCAGTGGAGGTGCTATGAGTTTTAGAACTTGGTGAGGGTATGTCTACTGGTATTGGGGAAGGTATTGGCTGTAAAAGGGATGTTTGAGAAGGCTGAATATCCTGTTGTGAATTACCAAGGTCAGGTTGTGGGGGTAAACAAGGAAAGATTTGGAAATTGTCATGGGACTGAAATTCCTGTAAAGTACTGTCATGGGACTGAAATTCTTGTAAAGTCTCCCCTTGAATTTCAAACTTAGAGAAATAGGATCTGTTTTCAAAGAATGTAGCATCCATGTAGTTGTAAATTTTCTTGGTAGTGGGTAACATTTGTAGCCCTTTTGACTCGAGGAATAACCTAGGAAAATACATTTAAGAGACCTAGGATCAAGTTTACTCCTAGAATGAGTATGGACATGAACAAAAGAAACACACCCAAACACTCGAAAAGGAACATGAGATGACAATGGCTTGAAATGAGGAAAGGAAGCAAGAAGGACATCTCTCGGGATTTTAAATTTTAAAGTTTTACTACGCATCCTATTGATTAAGTAGGTTGCAGTAAGAATGGCCTCCCCCCAAAAATGTTTTGGTACACTAGTAGAAAACAACAATGATCTAGCAACTTCTAAAAGAAGCCTATTTTTTCTCTTAGCCACCCCATTGTGTTGAGGGGTATTGACACAGGAACTAATATGCAAAATCCCTTTTCTTTTTGAAATATGAACCTAATGTTCTGTTGAAATACTCACTGCCATTGTCAGTTTTTAGAATTTTAATAGTACTGTGGAAGTGGTTTTATATCATCCTATGGAAGGTTTTAAAGACATTCTCAGCCTCTAATTTTTCTTTCAACAAATATGTCCAAGTAGTCCTAGAGTGGTCATCAATGAAGGAAATGAACCACCTTGATCCAGTATAGTTTTTAGCCTTAGAAGGGCCCCAAATGTCGCTATGTATTACTGAAAAAGGTAAGGAAGGTGTAAATTTAGAAGGATAATAAGTTTGTCTAATGTGTTTAGCAATTTGGCATATTTCACAAGCAAAGAACTTTGGATTTTTATTAGCAAATAACTGAGGAAACAATTTAGCCATATAATGAAAGTTGGGATGGCCTAACCGAAAGTGCCATAATATCACTAGAAGAACAAAATAGGATAAAGTAGAATTAAATGTCTAAATTTGTGTACAACTTAACTACTATTAGATAATATTTACAAGAGTCTAGGTAGAACTAAAACTCTATGTTAGATTATCCGATAGAGTTAGAGTCCTTATGTAAATAGTAGTTTAAATTAAAGTTTAAAGATAGAGTTAGAGTCCTCATGTAAATAGTAGTTTAAATTAAAGTTTACTTCCTAAAAGATAGAGTTAGATGTCTTGTGTACTTAGGACTCCTAATTGTAACTAAAGTCCAATACTTGAGTCTATAAATTCACTGTAAAGGGATGTAATTTTTTGAAAATATTCAATAACAGAAAATCAATTCTGCTTTTTCTTCTTTCTTCTCATA
Organism: Hibiscus mutabilis; assembly: GCA_019671005.1. Lineage (NCBI taxonomy): Eukaryota > Viridiplantae > Streptophyta > Magnoliopsida > Malvales > Malvaceae > Hibiscus > Hibiscus mutabilis. The sequence goes on along the minus strand of CM033733.1, from coordinate 26,394,042 downwards.
AAACTTAAATTCGCTTTATTTTTATGCGTTAATTAGTTTTTCCTAAAGCTAGAAAATTGCTTTTCTACATGGTATCGAGCCTAACATCGATCCTAGTTAGAATTCTTAATGGGATCCCTTTCGACAACCTTTGAGATGCTATCCATAGCAGAGCAGTCACTGGATTGGAGTTTTTTCCAAAATTTCGTGTTCGACAAAGAACTGTGAAGCAAATTTAGCCCTCGTGGAGGATACAAGCATACAAAATACTTGTTCTCCTATCGCACTTTTTCTACCAAAGGTGCATCAAAGATGGATCATCGACTGAGCATCCGATCACATGACCGGGTAACAGGAATTATTCCTTAGTTTTTCGTGATTCATCTTCTACAAGTTCTATTAAAACAAAACGATGGCTCTTTCTCTCCTATCAAAGGAAGTGGCTCACCCTCATTAACGATAATTTGTTGCTTGAAGATGTTTTGTTTGTGCCTAATCTCGCCGCAATCTCATCTCTCATAGTAAACTCTCCAAGAATTTGAAGTGTTCATTACAGCCCATCAATCTGTTGTTTTTTGCAGGCAATGAATTCGAGGAAGATGCTTGGCACCGCTAGCTTGCAAAATGGTCTTTATGTCCTCTGAAATCAACCATCTACCCTACCAAATACTTCTTGCTCTTTGACTTCTTTAGGGCAAATTGATAATATAATGTTATGGCATTTTAGGTTAGGGCATCCTAATTTTCATTATCTTGCTAAATTATTCCCTAATTATTTGTTAATAGAAAACCAAGTTCTTTTAAATGCCATATATGTCCTCTCGCTAAATGTACAAAAGCATCCTATTTACCATCTTCCTACAAACCTTCCCAACCTTTTCATTAATTCATAGTGATGTTTGGGGTCCTTCTCGAGTGAAGAATGTAACGGTAGTAGGTGGTTTGTCACTTTTATTGATGATCATAGTAGAACAACTTGGGCATATTTGTTAAGGGATAAATCAAGTAGCCTCTGCTTTTGAGAAATTTTACAATATGGTTGAAACCCAATTTGAAGTAAAATTCAAATCTTCAAATCTGATAATGGGAGTGAATATTTTACCAAGTCCTTGGGGGAATTTTTTAACAAAAAAGGGATTGTTCAACTTAGCACTTGTGTGGATACACCACAACAAAATGGGGTTGCGTAAAGGAAAAAATAGGCATTTGTTGGAGGTAACTAGGTCTTTGATGTTCACTAGTAATATTCCTAAGTATTTGTGGGGTGAGGCTTTGTTAATCGCAACCTATCTCATTAATCGAATGCCCAAGAAGGTTTTGCAATACGTAACACCTAGAGCTGTTTTTTTGGAGAGTTACCCCAATTTTAAACCTTTGTCCTCTATTCTCCCTTTCAAAGTTTTTGGTTGCACTGTGTTTGTGAAAGATTATGTTCCCTCTAGGTCAAAACTTGACCCCGCATCCTTGAAGTGTGTTTTGGTCGGGTATTCTTCACTTAAGAAGGGCTACAAATGTTATCATCCTCCTTCTCGTAAATTTTTTACTTCCTTGATCTCACTTTTTTTTGAACAGAACCTTATTTCCTCTGGGCTGCAAATCGTGGGAGAATTGTGATGTTTTTCACCTCCTACCAATCAATCAAGTTTATCCTTCTTTACCTTCGAGTTATTACCTACTAATAATCCTTTGTTATTTGAACCTCATACTCCTTTAAACCCTTCTACTTCTTCACCTACTATTACACCTACAGCTTCCCATCCTTCACCTATTGTTACTACTCCTCAGAATTCACCCAAACCTTCCTCACAAACCCCTCACCTCCTAAGCAATTGAAAGTTTATACCAGAAAATGTAAAACTATTCCAGAGACTGCTTTTGCAATCCGACACTTGCCGAGAATTGACTTGAATTCAGCTTGCAATGAAAATGATGGAGGTAATGTTCTAGCCGAGATTCCTCTCATTTACTTGAATTTGATTATTTGCCTATTGCTAAAAGGAAAGGGGTAAGACAATGTACAAAACACCCCATTCAGAGGTATGTTGCTTATGGTAATCTAATGCCATCATTTAAGGCTTTTACAAATTGCTTAGATAAAGAACATATACCTAACACTATTGAGGAGGCTCTAAAAGATTCTAAGTGGAGAAGGGTCATAAAGAGGAGATTGAAGCACTTGAAAAGAATGATACTTGGACCATTACAGATCTTCCACAAGGCAAGAAACCAATGGATGCAAATGGGTGTTCGCCATAAAATACAACTCATGGCAATATACAGAGGTATATAAAAAGCAAGGTTGGTGGCCAAGGGTTTTACTCAAACCTATGGAATTGATTATAATGAGACTTTGCTCCTGTAGCTAAACTAAATACGCTTAGAGTTCTCTTAAGCTTGGCTGTAAACAAGGACTGAAGTTTATCAACTTGACATTAAGAATGCCTTTCTTAATGGAAAATTGGAAGAAGAAGTGTACATGAGAGTGCCTTCGGGCTTGAAGTCAAGAAAAAAGGAGATCGAAAGTTTGCAGACTTAATAAATCCATCTATGGTTTGAAGCAAATACCTAGAGCCTGGTTTGACAGATTCACCAAGGTGATTTTAGAAAATGGATACAAACAATCCTTGGCGATCACACTCTCTTCATTAAGGTAACCTCTAGCAATAAAAGGGTTATTTTAATAGTATATGTGGATGACATTATTCGACAGTGATGATGATGAAGAGATAAGTCACTTGAAAGGGTTGTTAAATACACAGCTTGAAACAAAAGACCTAGGAAAGCTCGGATACTTTTTAGGCATGGAGGTTGCTAGGTCGAGCAAAGGTCTAGTGATAAACCGTAGAAAATATGTTCTTGATCTACTTAATGAAGCAGAATGATGGGATGCAAACCAATTGATACTCCCATGGAAGCAGCTTAAAATTCAATAGAGAGGACACAAGCCCTAAAGCCGATAAGGGTAAATTTCAGAGGTTAGTGGGAAAATTGATTTATTTGTCATTAACTGCACTGCATTGCTTGCTTTTCCAGCTTAATATTATCACCAACACATGACTGATCCAAGGAAAGATCACATGGAAGCCGCAATTAGAATTTTGAGATACTTGAAAGGGACACCAGGTGGCATGGATTGCTATTTAAAAAGACTCGAGAAAGGATCGCTCGATTTATTCGATTCAAGTTGGGCAAACGAATCGATGTAAAAGAAGATCAACTAGTGGTTACCGCTCCTTTGTTTGGGGAAATCTAGTGACTGGAGGAGTAAGAAACAAACAAATTGTATCTAGAAGCAAAGGAAGGTAATATAGGGCTTTAGCATTGGGAATGTGTGAAGGAATTTGGTTGTTAAAGCTATTAAAGGAGCTAAATGTGAACCAAGATGAGAAGTTTGAGATTTTTTGTGATAATCACCCACCATACAAATTGCTCAAAATCCACCCACCATGATAGGACTAAACATGTGGAGATTGACAGCATTTTATCTCGTAAAAGATTACTAGTGGGACAGCTTTTTTATCTTATGTTCCTACAGAAGAACAAGTGGCGTATGTACTTACAAAAGCACTACCAAAAGCTTCTTTCGACAAGTTTTATTCAAGTTGGGATTATACAATGTATATTCTCCAACTTGAGGGGGAGTGTTAGATTATCCGAATAGAGTTAGAGTCCTTATGTAAATAGTAGTTTAAATTAAAGTTTAAAGATAGAGTTAGAGTCCTCATGTAAATAGTAGTTTAAATTAAAGTTTACTTCCTAAAAGATAGAGTTAGATGTCTTGTGTACTTAGGACTCCTAATTGTAACTAAAGTCCAATACTTGAGTCTATAAATTCACCGTAAAGGGATGTAATTTTTTGAATAATATTCAATAACAAAAATCAATGCTTTTTTTTCTACACTCTAAATATTCAACATTTTGTCCCTTGTGGTCCCTCAAGCTTCTCTCAAATCAATTCTCAAGCCAAATAAGATTTCTTTTGCAATAATGTGAATGGCTTTAACATCAAGTGTCTGAAAATTGATTCTAGCATTTCCTTCGGTTCACGGCTTCATGCTGTTGTACCAACTTCCTCATCTCAGTTTTTATGTTTACCTTTATGCATTATCCGTTCCATGTTTCATTTAAAATGATTTTTGATAAAGTTGTGTTTCATTTTGAAAATTGCTTTCATTTAGTGGCGTTTCTATTTTCATGTGGAACTTTTAGTCCCAGTTCAACAGTTTTGTAAGTCATTGAATCTGATCAAATTTTGGATATATATAAAAGGGTTTGATCCAATAAATTTCTGAGTTTGATTTATGAGTGGAACTAGGAGACTGATTCTTCAATTGCCCTCCCAATTAAGCTAAAGTTTTTTTTTTATGTGTGAAGGCAAATAAGATAGAGCCAATAATGTTCAGGTTTATATACATTAGATGTTAAATGGTCTCTTGATTCTTTTCAGACTTTATTTCAGCTTTCTCTCACAAGTTTGATGCTTAAGTTTCAAATACACCCTTAACGTCATCATCTCTATGTTTGTTAACACATCTTTACTGACAGACATGTCAGCTTTTAAAGCTGCAAACCCTGATGCTGTTTTCGAAGATTTTATCTGGTGGTATTCACCTGGAGATTGGGAGAATGATGAAAGTGAGGCAGATGGTCCACCCACAAATCTTACAGAGGTTGTGATGGATGAATGGCCTCCTCGAGGACGACTTGCACAACGGATGTCTGAACATGGGAACTTTTGGAGAAAGATTTGGGATGATGCTCCTATTTTGGCAGCTTTTGAGCAGAAACCACTGCTGGATCCAAACCAAGAAGGAGAGAAGGTATGTTTGGACATGGAAGAATGAACATCTTTTCACATTTTGATTTCTGCTTGTAGCATAGAAGGTTTCTCCATTGATTTTATAAGAACTCACACTATCTTTTGCCTATAGACTGATTGTTATTTATTCAAATGCCACAGTTTGTACGCTTTTGCGAATTTGCTTTTAACCCCTTTTTTGAAGAAAAAAAATCTGACTTCGACTATAGAAAACTGCTTATTTCCTCCTATGATGATGTTTCAATATGCAATGCTTCTGTCAGTTTCCAATTTAATTAATTTACAGGCAAAACGCAGACAACTGTGATATCCACATACAGTGGCTGTCCAATTGCAAAAATTCCTGCTCCTACGATGTCATTTGGAGCTGATGAAGAGCTGTTTTAAAATTTTATGAATGTAGTGCCAATGTATCATTTGCTTGGGTATTTCTTAAGTGATTTCATATATACTTGAGTTTATATTATATAGTAAACTAAGATTCGGACTTAAAACTTTGCTAAAGATATTGTAATTTGGATATAACTGCTTTTCGAAATTTCTTTGACGCATAATGTTTTGACCCTTATGATTTCTTAAACTCTACAGATCCTTCATTACCTGGAAACTGTGCGACCCAATCAGCTGCTTGAGCAGATGGTTTGTACTGCCTTCAGATCATCAGCTGACATTCTAAACCAGACAAATTTTGGAAGCATGAAGCAGATGAACACGAAAATGGACCAACTCTACCTTACTATGGCATCTACGTTATGTCCTTTGCAAGGTGTTGTCCATCATTCTTGGAAGCTTCCATTTTGAAATTGAAGTCATTTAAATTTCTTACTCTTCTGTACGTTGCAGTGAACCTATCATCTAACATCAGTGAGACTATTGAAGACCTCCGTTGGCTTTGTGTTGTCTTTGAACATGTTGAGAAGTTGGTAACACTTGCAGCTTCTCTTCATCGTAAATTTAGACAAGAACCACGCATCCGCGAAGCCATTTTCAGTGACTTCTACAACTTTTTCCTTCCAACCATGGGAATAGGCTTAGTGGATGTAGTTAATGAGAAGGTAAATAGCCTCTATGCCGCGAATCTCCTCAGTTTTAGCATTCTAGCTTGATTAAACCCTCTGTTTTCATGGTATGAGTGAATCAATGTTCTAGATGGATGTATTTTCACTGGACTATTTGGTTAGAAAGGCCATTTGATTTCAGTTATATGCTTCTAAATGAAATCAAAACGAAAAAAGTCGCAAATAGTTTGCAGTTTTCTACTGTCTTGTTTGAACTTGAATTTGAAAACCCACTTTGAGTTTTTCTAGTGAATATTTTGCCCATCCTTTTCCTAGAAATTTCCCTGCTATTGTCTTGGCTCTAATTTCTCTTCAAACATTTCTGTCGCTTAGGAATTTGACATGAAGCTGCAACTAAGGCAGGATGAGAGAGAAGTTGTGTCGAATATGTTCACTCCGCCCACTGCTAATCAGTCGTGGAGGAAAGTTTTGAGCATGGGCAATCATCTTAACGGCCATGAACCGATCCTCAGGGAGGTTATCTTTACAATGTTAGATAACGCCAGTGGCAGTCACTATGCAAGCAGCAGTCCTAGGGCTAATGAACATGAAATAGAAACATATCGGATGTATACATGTGGAACTTCAAATGATCTTCGGGTAGCACTTGCTGTCGCCTCATATGATTAAATTCCTTTTCAAATAATATATTTAGTGTACTGATTTTAAGTTTTTGTTTCTTTAGGGTCTTTTTTTATACTAGTAAATAAACTGGTTCGTTAGGATCTGTTTTCACCTTTTTAGAATGTTAGCAATCGAGTCAATGGGCACTGGCAATTGGATATTGCCCGGCATGGCAGACCAATTCTTTTGCTTTGGAAGGCATACATTTGTTCGTGCAGGCAGTGCATCTCTAGAATCTAGGCACAATCACCAAAATAGCACTTCTTAAAAAATTATTTTTTAAAATAGCACACAAAAAAATATTTCTTAATATAGTGAAATCGTCATGCATGTTTGACGAATTTACAATTGCATGGCGAGTTCATTAAAAAATATTTTTTTTTTAATATTATTATTTAATTGAGTATTAATTTGAATATTTAATTGGATCTCGCTAAGTAAACATGGTAAGTTCTAATTAATTTTTTTAAGGCTTAAGTGTCAAATAAGTGCCTAAAATATTCCTTTTTTTTAGATAGATATCCAAAGTATTTTTCGGGCTAAGTAAGAACTTAACGTTTTCAATGTTACCTGTTTAGGTGCATGTCGTTAACTTTTAAAAAAACCCTATATTTCAAAAAATTCACAAAAATAACCCTAAAATCCTTAGATCCCCAAATCTGACCACTATCGTTGTTGTTAATCACGCTGCTGACAATTGAATGAAAGCATCTGCTTGCCGCAAGACTCGAACGTCGGCCGGTCAGCTGCCTTTTTTGTCGATCATTTTTTTCCTTTCACGAGTTTAATTTTATTTCGACGATAGACATGCCGTTCGTCGACTATCAGTGATGAGAGGATTGGGGAAATGATCGTAGGGTTCGGTGACAAAAGTGGTGGGCACGTCGTCAGCGATTGGCGGCGGGAACAGCTGGAATTGAGATTTGAGACTTAACAATTTAGGGATTATTTTGGGGATTTGTGAAAATTTTAGGATATTTTTGAAAATAAAACATGCCATGTATCATATTTTTATTGGCTAACCGAATTTTTTTAACGGGTATTAACGGTAAGGCACCTAATGGAAACTTTGAAAATGTTAGACACCTATTTAGCCCAAAAAATATTTTGGACACCTATATGAGAAAAGATATATAGTTTAGGCACTTATTTGAAACTTAAGCCTTTTTTTAATAATACATTTTTATCGAAGGAAGAAAATAAAAAAAAAATATTAAGAACTCACTTAGCATCTTCTATGCACTAAAGAATGAAAATAAAAAAAAAACTATTAGGAACTAACTTTGAGGTTTAGCTCCTCTTTAGCTCCAAGAATCCCACATTAATAATAAATTTTATCACTCTAACTATGTCCATATACGTTAATGTCAATAACTTTTTTTGTAATTCATGGACCTAAATCTCAAAGTTGATTCCTAATAGTTCATTTTTTGTCATTTTTGTTCTTCAGTACTGTCGACGCCATTTTCGTTAGGACCAAAATTTTGCTGAGCTTTCAGTCTCGTCATGAATTGGAGTTGCCATCAGCCGTTTTAGGTTGAATACAACCGAAAATTTAAAAGACTAGTCTACATCAACAACGAAATTATAGTTGAATTAGGGAGTCAATTACGAGTGAGAAAGATTAAAGCATCCCCATTACCCCATGAATTGATACCTAAGGATTTTTTTTTTTGTCTTTAAAAAAGTCTCCAAATACGGCTAATAGAACTACTAAATAAAATATTTGTTCTATAAAAAATTCATAACAAAAAATATGCTAAAAATGTAAAAGCGTGAAAATGAATAAACTAAACCAATCAAATAAAACCAAATCAATTAAAGAAAAAAAAAACAAAATCGAACTTAATCAAATAAATTAATATCAAATTATTAATTAAATTCAAATTATGCACGTAAGTAATAATTTTGCCCGGATTCAAGACCTAAGATTGGGCCCGAGCATAAAGCCCAATATATTTAAATCGGACAAGCCAACATATCAGGCCCGTGGTATAACCCAGACAAACCAAATCACTCACTCGGGCCCATCTCAACTTCGTCCAACATTCAACTTCTTGGCCAGTCAGTCCCTATCAGCAGACGAAAATAGAGAGAGCAAACTATAGCTCCTCGGCCATAGCTCCACCTCCACACACATGGTTCCAAACCACTGTAGAGAGTGAGAGAGATACTCTTCTGCATTTAGGTTTTATTAAGGATTATTTGCATTCACCTTCACCTTCTTGACCACCTCCTCGTCCTTTTTTATTTAGTTTTAAGGATTATTTGCATTCATGTTCAATTGCATGTGCATACCTTTTATTTAAGTCTTTTTTTCTGTATGATTAGGTTTTATTAAATGCGATTTAGTCCAATGCTTAATTAGTTTAATTGATTTCATTGCATACATATTTAGATTAATTTTAATTTGCTCCTTATAATTGGTTGATTAGTTGTTAGATGAGTCGTTTAATTTAGTTTCTTCTGCATTTAGGTCACTGTTTTAAATGTCCCTTTTTTAATAAATTGTCCTTTTTATATTGACTGAACTAATTTACATTCTTTTTCATGCTTTTATATTATTTAATTCTTGCGCATATATTTCATTCCACATCATTTTTTATTTAATAGTGCTATTAATTGCATTTGGAGACTTTTCAGAGACAGACATGAACCTTTAGGTACTAATTAATGGGCGTAGAGGGGTGCGATAACCTTCCTCACTCGTAACTGACTCCTAAACCTGAAAACGATACCCAATTCAAAATGACCGATAGCGACTCCAAACCGTGATGAGATTTTGAAGGCCCAATCAAATTTTGGCTCAGACGGAAATGATGTCAACAATGCACCTAATTAAATCAATTTTAATTAGAAGTCAATTCACAAAACTAATCAAACATTAAAGCCAATAATCATGAAATCTTAATTCTAGGACCAAACTAGATTTAAAACAAATTAAAAGGCTTAATTGTTAATCAACTTAGTGAAATAGGACTCAATTAAAAAAAGAAATTAATCACATGATTAGATTATTAAAAAGACATGCAAACAATGATCTAAATGCAAAAGAAGCTAAATTCCAAGGCTCAAAAAATAACTAATTAAACTATTTAGGACCTTATTGGAAAACTCTAAAATGCGACAGGACCTAAAGTGCTATTAACCCCTATCATAAAAAAATGCGCGGGCTTCGTTTGGTGTGGGTTGGTTGGCGTGAATGTCATGGGGCCATTACCCTCTTCCCAAAAGACATGTCTAATAGGATGTGTAGCGCCACTGTATTTATATTCCAAGACCTCCATTTTCCTTTCCGATGTGGGATTAATGACCCCGCCTCTTCTCAGGCGTGACATTCTCCCCCACTCAACCTCGTGACGCCCTCGTCACGAGCTTCCGCTCTCGTGATGGGCTACATTGTCACAGTTGTCCAACCCTGCCTACCCCACTCATGGGCACTCGGCGTGAAATCGGGCAGTCAAAGGGTCGCTCTGATACCACTTGTCACGGGGCCATTACCCTCTTCCCAAAAGACATGTCTAATAGGATGTGTAGCGCCACCGTATTTATATTCCAAGACCTCCCTTTTTCTTTCCGATGTGGGATTAATGACCCCGCCTCTTCTCAGGCGTGACATGAATCCCTTCCCAAGACTGCGCCACTTTCAACGTGCAGTAACTACTAGTAAGAAGAATCATAAACGGGGTTGTATTAGCGCATACCTCATTAAAAAATTCTTAAACCTAGTAAGAAAAAAAGAATATACATTGCTAATACTCAACAAGAGTCAACGTGTAACGCTCTAAATTTGGGCCTAGATGTTAGCTAGATCGATTAGGCGGTTCGGGAGAACCAGATTAGGCGATTCGAGCTAGTTTTGGGAATTAATACTTAATAAATTATTTTTGGCTAAAATAAAATATGGAAAATATTAGAAAATGTTTAATTAATATTCTAAAGCTTTCAAAACTATTTTGGTGACTAAATCGTAAAAGGGTCAGAACTTTGAATCTTTAAGGAGCTAATTTATCAAAGTTTTTAATCAGATTTCCCCCTTAATTTAGGCTATTTTTAAAAGGTTTTAAAATGGCTATTATATAAAAATAAAATTGATTTGATTAAAAAGATTTTTAATAACCAAATTCATTTTCTTACATAACTACTTTTGCTCTCAACTTTCTCAGCAACAAAACTATCAATTTTACTCTAAAATCCTTTGGAATCATTTTTTTTTTGATTTCATCTTGATTTCATAATTAATTCCTTTGATTTTTACACCAAATCCTATTTGTTTTCTTGGAGATTTTACTCAAATCTTGCCAATTAAGGGGGAATCAACAATTAAAGGTGTTTTTCATTTTTATCCTCTAATTAAAGGTTCTTTACTGAAATTTCCAAATTCTTGATCCTTTACAATTGATTTTTGTTATGTGTTAATGATTAAATCATGGTTAAAAGGTTTTAATTGAGTTTTGATAAGAACTTTGATGAATCTTGATATGGATCTGATTTTTGTTGATTCTAATTGATTTAAATTACTTGTAAGATATGTTTTCATGTTATGAGATGAGATTAATAAAAGGAATCCCGAAACTAAGTGAATTGGTAATTTTCAAGGTTGTAAATAGTTAGATTTTGAGATAATCTTGGTGTTGAAAGGTTACTGGAGATATAAGGTTGATATGTTGTTGTTTTGGATGTTAATTGATGATGTTAAGATGTTAAAATAGTTATGTTTTGGCTAGGCTTTGTTTAGGTTTAGTTTGGTGATGATTTCGGTTGTGTTATGGAAGTGTTTGATGGTTTTTAGTGAGGCGAAGTTGATAATATGTGTTGCTGTGAGTAAGGATGCATGTAAATGCATTAATCATCTATTTTTGTATGGGTAAAATAGGAGAGATGGATCCTTCATCTTTTGGAGAGGCTTCAGAAGCTTGTTTTCACATCGGCAAGTAGAGCGTTGTGTTGTCGGTGAGTGGAAACGTGGTTTACTGTTTTATAAAGGTTTGGAGATGATTTTTGGGAGTTTAGATTAAGTTTGAAACACTTGTATAAGCTTGGAAGTAAGTATTGGATGTTCTCACTCTTGTTTTCGGTTTTGCAAAATACAATCTCATGCACATTATTATGATTTGGATTACCTACTGTTATATGCATATTTTAGAAATTAAAGATGTTGCAAATGATCATATGTGATGATTATTGATTATGAAAAATGATTTATGAAAAGAGTTTTATGAATACTAGAATACATGGTTTATTGTATTGTAACCCACTTGACCGAGTCTAGTCGCCAGACCGAACTAAGTAAGCTGCATTGGGTTTGTCGAGACAAACACAGAAGAATTACTTAGAAAACGGTCCATTTTTTTCATTTTATCTTATCTAAATGCATAATTAAGTCCTAAGGTGATCATACTGGCAACGGTGAAATTTACAACTTAATGGGCATCAAATTCACATCCAATTGCACGAGATTGTATTTTAGGGACCAAATTGTAATTATAGATAATTATGAGGATTTCTTTAAAATTAAAGTTACCCATCCTTAATTAGCCATATTTCATACAATCAGGTTAAATTTCAACCTAAATTAATCATCCAAGCTCAATCAATTTTATGATCAAGAAATAGGGACTAAACTACAAAGATTCAAACGTCAGAAGGCATCTTAAAAGAAAATAACTAACTGCGTATCGGTACACTAACACCCCGTATCAATATGGGTATATCTGCAAAGGTGTACTGATACAGTCTTCAAGCGTATCGATACGGGTGTTCAATATTCAAAATAGGGGATTCCAGTAGCCAAAAGATGTACCGGTACGGGTGCCCGTGTACCGACACCAGGCCAAAATTTTAACTATGCATACCGATATGTTACCAGGCATATTGGTATGCCTAGAAATTTTTGCCCAGATTGAGACGAAACAGGTCCCCATATACCGATCCCAAAGGACCCGTACCGGTACGGACAGGCCTGTAACCTTTTAGTCGAACATATGACACTTTGGCTCAATCTAACACACTTTAAACACTTCCTAATCATCATATAACACCTCAAACATCATTTTCACATTCATATAAGCATGGTAGAGGATCATTCACATCATAGCATAATCAAACCAATTCCCTATAGGTATGATCTCTACCCAAGCATGCATTTCGAATCCCAACCCCTCAAAGCAAGATATAAAGCACCATACAAGTCCAAAACATCAATTACAACTTGGCAAACCAGGGAGTAACCAAATAACCCTCCTAATTACAACTTGGTCACATTGCCTCTTATTACTACTAAGTATTTGTAAAACCGTACTTGAAAATACTTCGACCCTTGGATCTACTCTTGCCTACTTGCTGTCCGTAAGTGCTTATATCTCTGCATTGATGAGAAAGGAGAGCTTAAGCTATAAGCTTAGTGAGGGAATCTCAAAAACACTCATCAATGCATTTAAAATCATTTTAATTCAAATCAAATGTATAAGTCTCATGCCAAAATCATCTGATGCTTCTATATTCTTTCCAAGTATGTACATTTAAACCATTTGCAACATATGTACCATGGATTTCTATCATAAACCTCAATTTAAGCTTCATATGGCAAAATGTCTAAATAGAAAGCTTAAAGAGCATATCATGTATAAACCATATTATACAAAACATAATCCATTTCTCATGATACATTATATCATATATTGGCATTCAAGTGACTCAAAACCAAGTTCCATTCTATTTTATAAAACACATCGGATACACAGATTTCCCAAGTGGTTCCTTCGACCACTTCACATACGTCCTCGAACCGGAGCAGCCTTTAACGATTATAACGTATAAATCCACCAGCGGGAGAAAATGACACAATTAACCCCTTGACCGCTGCAGTTCTCATGATGGAGAAAACGACATAATTAACCCCTCGACATATATGAGGTGACTTATTATAGTGCACTTTAAACCCTATGGCTAGCCAACTATATCCGATAACATTTTATCTCTACCACTTGCCAATATACTCAATAAAAACCACATTACCTTACTGTTTTACATATGCATCAATTCAAACCATTTTCTAATACATTAAACCATGTATTCTAGCATTCTCAAAATTCTTTCATAAATCATTTATCATTCTCAATAATCATCATATATGATTCATTTGCAATATCTTTCATTTCTAAAACATGCATATAACAATAGGTAATCAAAATCATAAACATGTGCATGAGATTGTATTTTGCAAAACTGAAAATGAGAGACAGATCAACCAATACTTACTTCCGAGCTTAGATAAATGTTTCAAACTTATTCTAAACTCCCAACAACCATCTTCAAACCTTTTAAAAGTAGTAAAACACATTTCCACTCACCAACAACCCAAAACACTCTTGCCATTGTGAGAATCAAGCTTCTGAAGCTTCCGAAACCTCTCCAAAAGCTAAAGAATCCAACTCCCCTGCTTTACCCAATCAAAAAAAGAGGATTAATGCACTTCCATGCATCTCTAATTTCCTGCAACCATCAAACCCAACTTCGTCTCACTAAAAACCATCAAACGCCTCTCTAAAACAACCGTAATCATCACCAAACTTCATCTAAACAAAGCCCAACCAAAATCTGTTGATTTTAACATCTTAACAACATCAATTAACATCCAAAAAATCTTTATAACATCCTTATACCTCAAGCAACCTTACAACACCAAGATCACTTCAAAATCTAACCATTTATAACCTAAAAAATTAGCAATTCACATAGTTTCGGGATTTCTTTTATTAATATCTTCTTTTAACTTTAAAACACACCTTATAAGAGATCTAAATCAATTAGATTCAATACAAAACAGATCCATAACAGTGTTCATCAAATTTTCACATCAAAACTCAATTTAAATGCCATATTCACGATTTAATCATAATTCCATAACAAAAATTAGTTGTAAAGGATCAAGAACTTGGGAATTTCAATAAAAAAACCTTTAATCAGAGGAGAGAAACGAAAATCACCTCTAATTGCTGATTTCTCCATTAATTGGCAAAGATTGGATGAAAACTTCAAGAAACTAAGTAGATTTTGATGTACAAATCAAAGGAATCAAAAAGAAATGAAAAGATATTGATTCCTGCAGATTTTGGAATGAAATTGATAGTTTGGCTACTGAGAAAGTTGAGAGAAAAGTTGATAGCAAAAGTAGTTACGTAAGAAAATGAAATTGGTTAATTAAAACCTTTTAATCAATTCTATTTTATTTTAATATTAAAATCATTTTAAAACCTTTTAAAAATAGCCTAAATTAAGAGAAAAATATGATGAAAGTTTTTGGTTAATTAGCACCTTAAAGATTCTAAGTTTTGACCTTTTTACAATTTAGTCACCAAAATAGTTTTGAAAACTTTACGTTTTAGTCATCGGACCAAAATGTCCCAAAATCTGATTTAATTTCTTCAAATTGAATTTATCAAAACCCTTAAAATATTAATTAAGTATTTTCTAGTATTTCCTATATTTTATTTTAGCTAAAAACAATTTCTTAAAATTTAATTCTCAAAACTAGCTCGAGTTGCCTAATCCGATTCTCCCAAACCGTCTAATCGATCTATCTAAGTTTGATGCATATGTGAAACAGTAAGGTTATGTGGTTTTATGAAATATATTGGCAAGTGGCGATGATTAAAATGTTATCGGATATAGTTGGCATGCCATAGGGTTCAAAGTGTACTATAATAAGTCGTATCATGTGTGTCGAGGAGTCAAGAGTGTGCCATGCTCCACCATGAGAACCGCAACGGTCAAGGGGTCAAGAGTGTGCCAGTTCTCCCGCTGGTCAATTTATACATCATAACCGTTGAGGGGTAGTAGTACCATGCTCCGGTTCGATGATGTATGTGAAGTGGTTAAAGGAACCACTTAGGAAATCCGTATATCCAATGTGTTTTTTATAAATAAAATGAATTGGTTTTGGATCACGTGAATGCCAAATATGATTAATGTATCACGAGAAATGGATTATGTATTGTATAATATGGTTTATACATGTGGTGCTCTTTAAGCTTGCCATTTTGAGGTTTTAGCATGAGAAAGCTTAAATTGAGGTTTATACTAGAAATCCATGGTACATGTGTTGCAAATGAATAAAAGTGCATGTTTTGGAAAGACAATAGAAGCGTGAGATATTTTGGTATGAGATTTAATACATGTTTGAAAGCAAATGATTTTAAAGGCATTGATAAGTGTTTTTGAGATTCCCTCACTAAGATTTATAATCTTACGCTCTTCTTTCTCATCAATGCAGAAAAATAAGCATTTCAGACAGCGAGCAAGCAAGAAGTAATCCAAGGGCGAGGCTATTCCAGGTATGGTTTTATAAATACTTTGTAGTAATAAGAGGCAATATGACCAAGTTATAATTGGGAGGGTTGTTTTGGTTACTCATTGTTTGGACATGTTTCTTTTTGTAACGCCCTGAATTTGGGCCTAGTTGTTAGATGGATCGAATAGATGGCTCGGGGGAACCGGATTAGGCAATTCGGGAATTAAATCCTAATAAATTATTTTTGGCTAAAATAAAATATGGAAAAATGCTAGAAAATAATTAATTAATATTTTAAGTATTTTGGTAAATTCAATTTGAGGGAATTAAATTTGATTTTGGGACATTTTGGCCTGGTGACTAAAATGTAAAGTTTTTAGAACTGTTTTTGGTGACTAAATCGTAAAAGGGTCAAAACTTAGAATCTTTAATGAGATAATTAACCAAAGCTTTCCATCAGATTTTCCCTTAATTTAGGCTATTTTAAAGGGTTTTTAATTGGTTTTATTATTAAAATAAAATAGAATTAATAAAATGGAATTTTAATTACACAATTCATTTTCTCATGTAACTAATTTTGCTCTTAACTTTTCTCTCAACTTTCTTAGCAGCCAAACTATCATTTTCCATTTAAAATTTCCAGAAATCAATCTCTT
The DNA here is from genome assembly GCA_019671005.1 of Hibiscus mutabilis. Taxonomy (NCBI): domain Eukaryota; kingdom Viridiplantae; phylum Streptophyta; class Magnoliopsida; order Malvales; family Malvaceae; genus Hibiscus; species Hibiscus mutabilis. Next base: position 26,377,614 of record CM033733.1, on the reverse strand, counting down.
TTGATTTCCTACTTGATTTCTTTGATTCCTACAACAAAATCTACTTGGATTTCAACCAATCTTTGCCAATTAAGGGGAAAATCAGCAATTAGAGGTGATTTTCATTTCTCTCCTCTAATTAAAGGTTCTTTATTGAAATTCCTAAGTTCTTGATCCTTCACAACTGATTTTTGTTATGGAATTATGATTAGAACATGGATATAGGGATTAAATTGAGTTTTGATATGAGAATTTGATAAACACTGTTTTGGAACTGTTTTGTATTGAATATAATTGATTTAGATCTCTAATAAGATGTGTTGTAATGTTGTAAGAAGTGATTAATTAAAGAAATCCCGAAACTATGTGAATTGCTAATTTTGTAGGTTGTAAATAGTTGGATTTTGAGGTGATCTTGGTGTTGCAAGGTTGCTGGAGGCATAAGGACGTTATAAATATGTTTTTAGGTGTTAATTGATGATGTTAAGATGTTGAAATCAATAGGTTTTGGCTGGGCCTTGTTTATATGAAGTTTGATGATGATTTTGGTTGTTTTAGAGAGGCGTCTGGTGGTTTTTAGTGAGGCGAAGTTGTGTTTGTTGGTTTCTAGAAATTAGAGATGCATGGAAGTGCATTAACCCTCTGTTTTTGTTTGGGAAAAGTAGGGGAGTTGGATCCTTTAACTTTTGGAGAGGTTGCGGAAGCTTCGGAAGCATGATTCTCGCAACGGCAAAAGAGCTTTGGGTTGTTGGTGAGCTGAAACGTGTTTACTGCTATTAAAAGGTTTGAAAGAAGTTTTGGGAGTTTAGAATAATTTTGAAACATTTATCTAAGCTCGAAAGTAAGTATTGGTTGAGCTCTCTCGTTTTTGATTTTGCAAAATATAATCTTTTGCACATGTTTATAAATTTGATTACTTACTGTTATATGCACGTTTTAGAAATGAAAAATGTTGCAAATGATTATACATGATGAGATTTGAGTATAGAAAATGATTTATGAAGGAAATTTGAGAATGCTAGAATACATGGTTTAATGTATTGGAAATTTGTGTGAATTGATGCATATGTAAAACAGTAAGTTAATATGGTTTTTATTGAGTATATTGGCAAGTGGCTGAGGTAAATGTTATCAGATATAGTTGGCTAGACATAGGGTTTAAAGTTCACTGTAATAAGTCGCCTTAAGTGTGTCGAGGGGTTAATTGTGCCATTTTCTCCACTATAGGAACTGCAACGGTCAAGGGGTTAATTGTGCCGTATTCTCCCGCTAGAGGATTGAGTATCACAATGTTTGAGGGGTTAAATGTTTCGTTTTCTCCCATTGTAGGTATTATACATCGTAACCGTTGAGGGGTTAAATGTGTTGTTTGCTCCGTTTAGATGTATGTTAAGTGGTCGAAGGAACCAGTTGGGAAATCTGTGTATCCGATGTGTTTTATAAGTTGGAAAGAATCTTGTTTTGAGTCACTTGAATGCCAATATATGAGATGATGTGTCATGAGAAGTGGATTATGTTTTGTATAATATGGTTTATACATGAGATGCTCTTTAAGCTTGCTATTTAGAGATTTTGGCATATGAAGCTTAAATTAAGGTTTGTGATAGAAATTCATAATACATGTGCTGCAAATGATTTAAATGTTCATATTTGAAGAGATTACAGAAGCATGAGATGTTTTGACATGACACTTATACACTAGATTTGAATTAAATTGGTTTTAAATGCATTGATTAGTGTTTTTGAGATTCTCTCACTAAGCTTATAGGTTACGCTCTCCTTTCTCATCAATGCAGAGAAATAGACTCTTTCGGACAACGAGCAAGCAAGTAAAGGTCCAAGAATTGAAGTATTTTCAAGTATGGTTTTACAAATACATAGTAGTAATAAGAGGCAATGTGACCAAGTTGTAATTGAGAGGTTTATTTTGGATACTCCCTGTTTGTACAAGTTATGTTTGATGTTTTGGACTTGTATGATGCTTAATGTTTGGTTTTGAAGGGTTGAGAAACAATATGCATGATTAGATATAGATCATGCCTTTAGGGGTTTTGATGTGGTGATGATATGCTGCGTATGATCTGTTTCCATGCTCTTATATTTGAGGAGATGATGTTTGTGAAGTTTTATGATGATTAGATATTGATTGGAGTGTGTTAGATTGAGCCAAAGTGTCATATGTTGGACTAAGAGGTCATTACAGGTTTGTCTGTACCGATACGGGTACTCAGGGATCGGTACACGGGGACCTATCTAGGCTCAATCTAGATAAAAATGCCTTGGCCTACCGATACGCCTAGGGGATGTATAGGTACACGATGCTAAAAATTTGGCTTGGTTTCGGTATAAGGGTAATCGTACCGATACACCTTTTGGCCACTAAAATTCCTAATTTCAAACATTGCATACCTGTACCGATACGCTTGAGGATCGTATCGTTACACCTTTGAAAATTGAACCCGTATCAATACGAGGATGCAATGTACCGATACTCAGTTAGGTATTTCAGTTAAAATGCTTTCTGAGGTTTGATTCTTTGCAGTTAGTCCTTGTATCTTGATCATGCAATTAGATGAGTTTGAATGATTATTTCAAGTTAAAATTTAACTTGATTGTGTGTAATACAATTAACTAAGGATTGGTAACTTTAATTTTAAGGAAGTCTTCTTAATTATCTAAAATTACTTTTTGGTCCCTATAGTGCTAAATCATACAATTGGATGTCAATTCGACGCCCGATTGAGTTGTAATTTTCACTATAACTAGAATGATCACCTTAGGACTTAAATATACATTTAGGTAAGATAAAAGAAAAAATGGATCATTTTCTAAATAAATCTTCCGCGTTTGTTTTGGAAAGCTCTAATATAGCTCGCTCGGTTCAGTCTCGTGACTAGATCAGGTCAAGGGGGTTACTCTTTTGGTATTTTGGACTTGTTTGATGCTTTATGTCTTGCTTTGAGGGGTTGGGATATGATTTGCATGCTTGGGTAGAGATCATGCCTATAGGATCTTTGATTGGATTTGCTATGGTTTGAATGATCCTCTATCATTCCTATTTGATTGTGGAAATATTGCTTAGGATGTTATATGATTTTTGTGAGATGTTTGGAGTGTGTTAGATTGAGCCAAAGTACCAATACGGATCCTCAGGGATCGGTATGCGGGGTCTGTCTTGGCTCAAATTTGTGCAAAATTGTACAGGCGTATTAGTACGCCTAGCACCATATCGATACGCGCAGCTGAAAATTATACTTGGTGTCAGTACATGGACAATCGTATTGGTACGCCCTTTAGCTACTAGAATACTCTATTTTTGATATCGAACAATCTTATCGGTACGCTTGAGGATCGTACCAATACCCCTTTGCAAAATGAACTTGTGGGAGAGGGGCGTATCGGTACACTGTCTGTTATTTCTGGTAATATGCTTTCTAAAGTTTGAAACTTTACATTTTAGTCATTGTTTCTTGATCATGCAATTAAATGAGTTTGGATGATTATTTCAAGTTGAAATTTAACCGGAATGCATGTAATATGATTAATTAAGGTTTGGTAATCTTGGATTTAAGTAAGTCCTCTTAATTTTCTAAAACTATAATTTGGTCCATGAAGTGTGTTCTCGTCCAATTGGATGTCAACTCGACGCCCGATTTAGTTGTAAATTTCACCGCTATCAACTGATCACCTTAGGACTTAATTATGCATTTAGACAAGATAAAATGAAAAAATGGTTCCTTTTTTAAGTAAATCGTACGAGTTTTCTCAACAAACCCAATATAGCTCGCTTGGTTCGATCTGGCATCAAGGCCGGGTCTATGGGGTTATATATGGTGGTATCAAAGCCAAATTATGATTGTTGGGAGGTGGGTTATGGTTGTTTGAGGTATTATTACTGTATGAATATGTTGAATAGCATGCACGATGTACGATTTTATGTGTTTATGATTGAAATGTGCTATGTTGGGGTAAAAGCTTGGGGACACATCGCCTTATTATTACGAGTACAAAATGATTTTTGTTTTGAAACATGTGCGACTTGGATTCTTGCTTCAAGCTGGCCTAATTGTTTTGTTTTGTTGTATTATCATGCTTTAGACTCATATTTTCGATAAATAAGGCCTATAATCACTCATTTTTCTAGGTTGTAAATATTATAGTAATATTTATTAACTATAGTTAATTATTATATATGTTGGTATGCATGTATATGCATGTGATATGGATATGTGTTTTTATATAGGTGTATGTGTGGTAGATGTGCATTATATAAGTATGTATGTTTATATGTTTATGGGTACAAGTATTATTTTGAATACGTGCATATTGGAATATATGTATGTATGCAAGCATAGATATTACATGTATTATTTATGTATGTCAAGTATTATATGTTTATTAATTTCATATGTGTTGCTTTCATGTATATATTTCTTAATGTATGCATACATGGGTGGTTATTATTTATGTGTGTGTGTGTATGTATAATATGTATGTGATATGGTTATGGTATATATATAAGAGATTAGAATATAAGCCCATTAATATTTAAATGACCAGTCCAAGTTACATAAAACCCAAAATTTTTTATTAATTAATGTTTACAAGGCCCATTTTGGCCAAGCCCAATCTAATTAATTAAACCCTATGCAAGTTTGGAAACCCTAATATAATACTTTATCTTGCAGCCGCCCTCATCCTGACCGTTGGATCAAGATTTGATCCAACGGTCCAGATCAATCTGACATAACCCTCCAGCTGGCCACGTGCATCACACGCCCGGACCGTTCGATTGCCACGTGCGCGTATGATACACGCGCGAACTCTTCAGAATTCAAGGAGCCATGTGTCTCCATCATTGGTTGTCACGTCAACCACCAGATCTTATCCAGGCCATTCGATTTGTAAGCCATCCTAGCCGTTGGATCAGATCTGATCTAACAGCCAGGAATAATTTTGGCCAAGACACTCTTTTCACCTTCCAGACGTCAACCAACCTGGCCGCTTCGCCTGTAACCGTCGTACGCCCCTCATCGGCTCACCAAATCGGACGTGCAAGATCAGAAAAAATACAGAAGTCAGATCTAAATCATCATTAAATGAAACCTATTCTTGTAAGCAAAGAAATCAGAACAAAAGAGCATATATACACCATGTAATCGGTTATTATGTAACAAGAAACCAGATTCAAATCAAATAAAAAAGAGAGCAAGAAAAGAATTTCAGTAATAACCTCTCATTTCATTCTTGCATGCATATTTCAAATACAAAAAATAAAAAACAAAACACAAAAAGGGTTAAGAGTTTTACCTTTCTTGGTCACCGTCCGGTGAGAAGCTTCACGGTCCCATTTCTGGCCGTGCATGTGAATCGGCGGTTGATCTGGGTAACAAAAGGGGACTTTTTTTTTTATTTTCAAAGTGGGTTCGGTTTTTTTAGATCTAGAAAAAATAGGGTTTTTAGATAAGATGGAGACCGGATTTGGGTTTGGATATTAAAAAGGCATGTTTTTGGGTGGTTTTAGCTTCGCCGGCGCCGATTAGCGGCGGCTGGCAGCAGATGGGACGACAACACATTACTGGTTTCTAGTTCCAAACACAAATGTTTAGGTTTTCGGTTGGGGAGAATATAACAAGGGAGATGTTTTTCTTTTGAATCAAAATTTTGAAATGGCCAAAGGCCGAGAATAGGGCTGATAAGGTCAATATATCGACTGGTTTAGTTTTTAAAATGGTTTTATCTCTGTTTTAATCCCTTTGCCCCGTGCTAATTGCACAGCAAGGGTTTTTGCATGGGTAAACTACTTCCTTAGTCCCTCAGTATTTTCATAACTTTTCAATTTAGTCCTTATTTCATATTAAATCAGTTTTTAAACGGGTAAATCACCCCTTAGGTCCCTCCGCCCTTTTGGTATTTTCAAAACTGTCTTGCCGTATGGTATAATTAGACTGTTAGCCCCTCTAAGTTCAGAACAGATTTTAATTTCAGCCCCGAAATGGTTTTAATTGCCTTAAAGAGAAAATTATAGTTTGGTCCTTCTTTCTTTTTATAGTTTTCAATTAGATCCATTCGAGTCAACTTAAAACTGTTTTTTTTTGGGAAGGTTAATTTCTTTTTAGTCTCTGTCTTTTTATTTCTGTCTTTTTACTTTTGTTTAATTGTTTATGTATTTATTTCTTATTTATTATGTTTTACTAATTTCTTGCTCATATTTGTTTTTTGCATGCTATTTATGTTTTTTTATGATTTGTGTATACTATATGTATATTTTTTATTTGTATTATATATGTTGTTAATGTTGTCTTTACTTGATCATTAGTTTAATTTTTGGTATTATATTATGTATTATTTTATATATTCATGTTATCTACATATTAACTATTATTATATATTATGTATTATATTTACAAGTTACGTGTTATATCGCTTATGTAATTTTTATCTATATATTTATATTACACTTATCATATTATTTTCGTATGTTGGTGTATTAGAAGTTATATATTATGTTCACATATATATGGATGATTTATTTTATTTATGTACACGTTTTTATTTGTCTAATATTTTTTTACATTTATATTTCATGTTTTATGCTCATATTTTATCGTATAGTTTTAGGCCTTTTATCTCGGTATGCTAGTGGGAGTGTCATCCCGGTTTCCGGATGTCATCTCCTTTGGTACCGTGGATCGAGGCAAAGTTAATATCCAAACATGCTTTTAGGAATTAATAATTAAATTAAATCAAAATTTTATTTTCTTTATAAATATGATACAAATCTATTTTATTAATTTTTCAATAAAAATGGGAAATATCCCTCAAATACGATATTTTATTAATTTTTCGTAGCGACCTTCGACGCCTAGAAAAAAATCGTCGCTACAGCATGGCGACTTTGCTGGGGAACTGATTTTTTTTGTTTTCAAAAACAAAAAAGAGTCAAGCCATAATTAGATTCGTATCATAATTATTAAAAAAAATTTAAATCCGGTATAATTTAATTTTTAATTCTTAAAGCCTTGTTTGTTTACCTTTTTTCACATCATATAGTAGTCTTAGAACCTTTAGGAGTGATTACTTCGCTTCGTGGGGTTTTCACCTCCGTACAGTGTTGTAATTCACTTTAGAGATTCAGTCCTTATATTTTGTGAGGTTTTCACCTTCGTATGGTATAAGGGTCATACTCCCTCGAATCGATGTCCAAGCGACAGTTCGAGCACCATTTACTTTAGAATACGACCGCATATAGTGAGACATAGAGCCTACCTGTTAGAGTCATGCCGGTACTCTGTTCATTTAGCGGATGATCTGTTTAAGTTTTTTTTCCACTTTTGTCTGTTCATGTATATTTTAATGGCTTGATATGAGTGCTTTATTTTATTATTTATTAATCATTTGTTTAGATTATTCTTTTCAAACTGACACAATTTTCTTTTTGTGTTTGTCCATTTTCATCATTTGGTACATTGCATTTTCATAAAAATAAAGGTATTTATTTCGCAAGAGACCGTCATTATAAAAGGCAGTCATAATGGACAAGAGGTCTCGTATTCAGATAAGCGAGCAAATCTCGAGCATTGCCAGAAAAGTCAGGAGGGCGAATCATCCGAAGAGTTCGAACGAGATAGGGTAGATGATACTCGCAGTAGGGATGAACGGGATGAAGTACAAGAGTTAAAGAAGCAAATGGCTAAAATGATGAATTTGATGACCGCTATGGCCAAAGGCAAGGGATTCGTAGAGCCAGAAGAAGAACCAGTCAAGAGTTGGAATGAAGAATTTAATGTTCAAAATCTTACTCCCAAGCAAAATAACATCGGTAAATATGACAAGTCGAACCCTTTCGTGATTCACGTCAACAAACCAGTGGGAGGTACGTCTTAGTCAAGCTCCCAGAAAATAGAGAAAGGTCTAGAAGAAGTCAACAATGTGAAAAGGAACGTCCCGCTTCCTGTAAGGTATACCGAACTGCTCCCAATGCTTATTGAAAGAAACCTTATCACCCTTGTTCATTTTGTTTCGAAAAACCACCTTATCCGAAAGGTTAAAACAGCCGAGCCAAGTGCGGTTACCACTTAGGAGTTTCGGGGCACACTACAGAGAATCGTGCGGCTTTGAAAAACTGAGTTATGGATCTTGTCATTATGAGAGCACTGAATTTCAGAGATGGAAAACCTAGGTTTTATAATGAACCGAAAATTACACAAGGGGCAAAGTTGAAGAAGAGCCAAGACTCTGGGCAAGGGTTGAATGAAAGCGAATCAAGTTGTGAGACCGAAGATGAGGGCATCCCAAAAGAGGGGCATTCTTTCAAGTATAACCAACTCAGAAAAGAACGAATTGATTTGAGCGAGAAACTACAAAGTTTGCAAGATGATCATCATAAGCTCTACTGCGTATTCAGAAATGTTGGAATGGGCGACATTATAGAAGAATGGAATAAGGGCATTATTCAGCTTAAGAATGACTTGGGACATTGGAAACAGAGAGGCAAGACTAGTGAAAACAATGCCAAACTATTGTTACAACAATTGGAGGAAAAGGAGGAATGGTGTGATACCCTCCAGAAAGACTTACGATATAGTCTAGCTATGAACAAGATTTTGAAATCCAGTTTGCAGCAGAGTAAGAATGAATACCGCACAGAGAATGCAACACTCAAGGAACAAATAGATAAGTTTAGGACTTCTTTACGTACGAGCGAGATTCATGTTGAAGCCTACAAACAAGCTAGTTATGAAAGCGTTGAAAAGGTAACTCTCCAGTTACGAAAAGCCGAGCGAGAAATACAAGAGACAGATAATAGCATGAAAAGTATCATCGCTCAAGCGCACATAGTGGCTCAGCAAGTAGCAGATGTGGCCGACGCAGCTATACCGTTGAGTCAGAATATGAATCATGGACTGGACCATGAAGGGAAGATAGCTCGTTTGTTAGAAGAAGTCCAAAAGTTAAGGGCCAGGGCTCATCAATATTTGTAAAGTGTACAAGACTGAAACCTGATGTGACAAGCCTTTTTGATCAATGAAAGTCCTTTTACGATAATCACTTTGCGGCTAATATCTTATTGCATTCATGTTTGCATTTCATTGATTTAAAAATATTTCTTATTATGGGATTTTTTATATATAAAAGGATGTTCTGTAATGTACAGAGATCGATAATACTATGGTTGGAAATGATCTGAGCATGAAGCAGATAGAGAAGAGAAAGAAGTGAGGCACCGAGTACGCATTTCGCTCCAAGAAGAGTGGATAACAAATGCCTTTAGAATATTGCCAGTTTTTTGTACACATGCATCCTATCTTTATAAGAATCCTCCTAAAGGAATATCGGTGAATCAACGTCTCATTTGCATTTGTTGTAGCATTTTATATTTGCACTTTGTCATTTATATTTTAGACATTTATTCTACATTTTATGCATTAATTAATTAGATAATAAAATTTTATGGGTTCGATGGCAGTATTTGAGAATCGATTGAAGAAAGAATGGAACAAAGACTTGACCAATTAAAGGATAGAGTTAAGAGAGAGCTTAAGAAGAAATAAAAAATAAATGTTTTCAATACAAGGGAGCTTTGCCTAGTCCCTGACTTGGTTATTCCTTCAGATTTCAAGACTCCCAGATTCGTGTAGTATGATGTACCAGTTGTCAGAAAGTGCACTTGACCATGTTCTGCAGAAAGATAGAGGGCCACTTAAAGAATGAAAAGCTGTTGATCCACTATTTTCATGATAGTTTGATGGGACTTGCTGCAATATGGTACAATCGGCTAAGCAAAAATTAGATTCGGTCATGATACGACCTAAGCTAACGCCTTTCTGAGCCAATACATATATGCCTTAAACTTAGCTCTGAGTCGGCAATTCCTTTAGAGCATGAAAATGAGATCAAATGAAAGCTTCAAGGATTATGCTTTGAGATGGCGATGTTTGGCATCCCATGTTTAGCCTTCCATAGCCGAAGAAGAAATGACGCCCTTGCTTCACTCAACTCTTCCCCTTCCTTACTTCGATGTAATGCTCGAGAAGTCAAGGAGCAGATTCGAAGATTTCATGACAGTAGGAGATAGAATCGAGTACACAATCCAAGAAGGAAGGTTGGGGTCTAAGCCTAAAGACCAAACTAAAGAAGAGGCAGATGAAGACAAAGAAGTAAATAAGTGTCGTCTCCAAAGCACTCGTAATCATAAGAGAAGAAGGCCCGCTAATTTTGCTGAGTCGCCACAAAAAGTTCCTCGGATAGACGCAGATTTAGAAATATTTAGGGTCCCTATTGCAGATATTTTTCCTTATTTGGTGGAAGGTCGTTATCTCACTTCTAGACCAATGAAGATTGCACCTGATTCGTCTACCCACAGTTGCGACCAGGGTAGTACTTGCGATTTTCATATGGGAGCACCAGGGCATGCCACCAAGAAGTGTAGGGCGTTATTAGAAGAGATTAAGAAGCTGGTGCATGATGGAAGGCTGACACATGAGATGGTGAAACAGTGGATACAAGAGCAAAAAGAGTGAATTATTTCAACAGTTGAAAAGGCGAAGAGTTTAAGGCTAATGAATCTCTGGCCCCAAGAAGCCCCATCTTTTGTCTTGTCATGATTTAACTATATGTCAGCTTGTTAGGACATCTCTGCATATAGTTTCTGTTTTGAAATAATGCATGGAACCAACTTTGCTACCTTTGGCCCGAATGAAGCAAAGATCTTTCTGTAAAGGGAATGTGTCATGTTTGGTGATTTCCATTCCAAATGAAAATGCCTTGTGCTTACCATACAATGACCTTGAAAGCATATATATGTATATCTCTTCTTGCTCTTGTAGGTCATTGGATATCAATTGCAAGATGTGACATCGATTATGAGATCAGTCAAATGTTGTGATAACGATGAGATATGATTTTTCCCTAACAAACTCTGGTCAGGAAAGCAAGACTACTACTCATTTGATGATATTCGATGATGAAAAGCTCTAAATATTAACAATAGGAGTTGCTTAAAATTTAAATTCTAAGCGTAGTCTTCCATGCCTGAATGGATTGTAATTAATGGCTAGAAATATACATATATATAAAAAAGGGAAAAAGAAAAAAGGGAAGATACGAGAATAAATGAAATACGAAATAAATAAATCTCGGATCATTCTGATGGAGCCGTGGGATTGACAAATCTAATAAGGAAGCTTTGCTCCACCTGTTGAAGACCCTGGCATTAGAGATGAATCTTTGAAGATACGATTATAATTGTTATTATTATAATAATAACACAACAATAGTCAACAACACTCACTTACACCTAGAATGATATTCTTAGAATGATATTTTTGCACTCCAATGATTAAACAAGTCTATTTCTCTTTGGGCGGAGCAAAAAAAGAGAATTGAGAAGGAGTAGTCTTCTGTAGCAATGCGGTAATCATGAGGATGAACCGAGTCATCTTGGGAAATTTTCACAACTTTGAATCGCCACAACATTCAAAGTCTTTACAGACACAAGCTATGCTTGAAATGATCACCGAAAGGTTGAATTTGAGGCGCTCTTGCACTTGATATCCAGAGATTTTATTCTATTTTTTTATTATTATTGAGATTTTTGTTTCAAGGTCTTGTATGTTAATCTCATATACTCCCTTCATTGGAATGATGATCAGCAAAATGACATTTTTAGCAAAAAGATTTCCATGCATTACTTCAGGGATTAAATTTAGAGTACAAGGTCGTAGATGTGATTGATCAACCTATCGTAGAGGAAGGACCCATCAATGACTACGATGAGAATGATGACAAGAATTCATACGTCAGATAGCTTAGGGGCTTAAAGTATATTTCAGCCATCGTGTGGAGTGATCCGAAGAATTGAGAAATGAACCTTGCTGAAAATAGAATTTCAAAATATGAGAAAAGTTTGGGGGGCTAAAATTTCTGCTTACCCTAAAACAAAGAGAAGGAAAAGGCTTCAAATGATGTGTCAGGATGGACCAGATTAAGCTCGAGGTCGAGTAGGGCAATGCCACAAGAATACATGATTGATAAAGTATGAGATCCTGAAGTTGTTTCCCGTTGAAATACGGCAGGAAAGTTGGATCTAAGATTGAGCTCAGGGCGTGGGGGCATTTTGCTGACCCTAATATTAAGACAGATGAAGACTCCGAGTGTTGGATCGGAGACAAGAAAAATAGTCAAGTTTGGGATAGAGTGGGGCAACAATACCCCATGAGATAACAAAGAATGCATAACAAAAAGTATAGGGGCCAAAAATGGTTTTCCCCAAGTTATTTCAATTGAGTCCGTAAATGAAGATTGAAATCATAGATGAGTTTGGGAAATTGAGGCATTTTACTCACCCTAATGTTTAGAATAGTTGAAGACTCCGAGTGTCGGGGGTCAAAAAATAAAGATAATAATTGAGCCCAAGATTGGATGGGGCAATGAAGAAAGAATGACGAGAGACCCTATATAAGAGTCGTATGAGGACTAGAAGAATGATTTACGAATATGGGTGGTAACCCTAAAGAAAAAAGGATAATCGTGCAAGAAGAATAGATTATAAGAGGAGTGTTCGATCGATAAAAATGAAGATTTAAAGAGCATATTGCAAAAGAAATGAAAGAAAGAAATCTTAAAGAATGACCTCTCAGGGGATAGGATTCTAAAAGAAAAGAAGAATAGAAGAAGAGAAGAAAAAATGAAAAAAACAAGAAAAAAGAAAAGAAAAAGAGAAGAAAAAAAAGAATAAGAAAGAAGAAGAAGAAGAGAACGATAGTGTTACGTTGCATGCATCAAATAGATAGGGGCATGTTAATTTAAGAGTATTTTTTGAAAAAAGATATTTGAAGATTGCCAAAGAATTTGGTTTGCAAGAAGTAGATTGAAAATTTATACTGGTAGCCATTTTCGGCGTGAATCTAGATTTTAAGAGAGATTGGTAGCCATTTTCGGTGTGAATCCAAATATTAAGTCCTCTGCGCCATCTGTAAGTCCTCTGGGCATAATGTTAACCTTATTTTGATGTCAAGACTGGTAGAAACCGGGGCATTATTATAAGGGATTGGTAGCTATTTTTGGCGTGAATCCAGATCTTAAGTCTTCCGGGCCATCTGTAAGTCCTCAGGGCATGATGTTAACCTTATTTTGATGTCAAGACGGATAAAACTGAGGCATCATTATAAGGGATTGATAGCCATTTTTTGTTTGCATCCAGATCTTAAGTCCTCCGGGAATGATGCTAACCTTATTTTGATGTCAAGACTGGTAGAAACATGGGTATCATTATAAGTGATTGGTAGCCATTTTTGGCATGAATCCAGATCTTACGTCCTCCGGGCCATCTGTAAGTCCTCTGAGCATGATGTTAACCTTATTTTGATGTCAAGACAAATAAAATCGAGGCATCATTATAAGGGATTGGTAGCCATTTCTAGCGTGAGTCCATTCTTTAAGTCCTCCGGGCCATCTGTAAGTCCTCCGGGCATGATGTTAACCTTATTTTGATGTCAACACTGGTAGAAAACTGGGGCATCATTATAAGAGATTGATAGCCATTTTCGGCGCGAATTCATTCTTTAAGTCTTCCGGGCCATCTATAAGTCCTCCGGGCATGATGTTAACCTTATTTTGATTTCAAGACGGATAAAATTGAGGCATCATTATAAGGGATTGGTAGCTATTTTCAGCATGAATCCATTCTTTAAGTCCCCATGGCCATCTGTAAGTCTTCCGGGCATGATGTTAACCTTATTTTGATGTCAAGATTGGTAACCTGGGGCATCATTTTAAGGGTATTGGTAGCCATTTTTGGCATGAATCTAGGTTTTAAGGAAAATTGGTAGCCATTTTCAGCGTGAATCCAGATCTTAAGTCTTTCAGGCCATCAGTAAGTCCTTCAGGCATGATGATAAGTCCTTCGGGCCACCGGTAAGTCCTTCGGGCATGGTGATAAGACCTTTGGGTCATTAGTAAGACCTTCGGGCATGATGTCAAGCTTTTCTTTTGAATGTCGAGATGAGTAAAAATCGGGGCATTGAAGAGATCAAAGCTTGAAGATATGGCCGAGGAAGAGCAGAAAGTTCTAGTAGAACTCGTGGTTCTAGAGCTGAGGATAGGAAAGTAGGACAAAAATGAGTGCTTTTTGGTCTTTGCTTTGTTCTTGTGCAGAGGGGCAGCTGCAATCACTCATTTTTGTCCGGGTTGTAAATATTATAGTAATATTTATTAATTATAGTTAATTATTATATATGTTGGTATGTATGCATATGCATGTGATACGGATATGTGTTTTTATATAGGTGTATGTGTGGTATGTGTGTATTATATAAGTATGTATGTTTATATGTTTATGGGTACAAGTATTATTTTGAATGCGTGCATATTGGAATGTATGTATGTATGCAAGTATAGATATTACATGTATTATTTACGTATGTCAAGTATTATATGTTTATTAATTTCATATGTGTTGCTTTCATGCATATATTTCTTAATGTATGCATACATGGGTGGTTATTATTTATGTGTGTGTGTATAATATATATGTGATATGGTTATGGTATGTATGTATAAGTATACCGTATGTTTTCATGTTAATTTGTATGCATACGAGTATGTATATATATGTGTGTGTGTATATTAATATATGCGATTTAATAATTATTATTAGTATTAGTATTAAGTGTGATATATATAAGCAGATTAGAATATAAGCCTATTAATATTTAAATGACTAGTCCAAGTTACATAAAACCCATAAAAATTTATTAATTAATGTTTACAAGGCCCATTTCGGCCATGCCCAATCTAATTAACTGAACCCTAATGCAAGTTTGGAAACCCTAATCTAATCTTTTATCTTGCAACTGCCCTCATCCTGACCATTGGATCAAATCTTAATCCAACGGTCCAAATCAATCTGGAGTAACCCTCCATCTGCCCGCGTGCATCACACGGCTGGACCGTTCGATTGCTACTCACGCCTGTGATACACTCGCGGACTCTTCAGATTTTAAGGAGCCACGTGTCTCCATCATTGGCTGCCATGTCACCCACAGATCTTATCCGGGCCGTTCGATCTGCAAGCTTCAGGAATAATTTTGGCCAAGACACTCTTTTCACCTTCCAGACGTCAATCCACATGGCCGCTCCGCTTGTAACCATCGTACGCCCCCTCACCGGCTCACCAAATCGGACGTGCAAGATCAGAAAATATAGAAGTTAGATCTAAATCATCATTAAATGAAACCTATTCTTGTAAGCAAAGAAATCAGAACAAAAGAGCATATGTACACCATGTAATCGGTCATTATATAACAAGAAACCAGATTCGAATCAAATAAAAAAGAGAGCAAGAAAAGAATTTCAGTGGTTACCTCTCACTTCATTCTTGCATGCATATTTCGAATACAAAAAATAAATAACAAAACACGAAAAATGGTTAAGATTTTTACCTTTCTTGGTCACCGTCCGGTGAAAAGCTTCACGGTCCCATTTCTGGCCGTGCATGTGAATTGGCGGTTGATCTGGGTAACAATAGGGGGCTTTTTAATTTTCAAAGTGGGTTCAGTTTTTAGATATAGAAAAAATGGGGTTTGTTTAGGTAAAATAGAGACCAAATTTGGGTTTTGATATTAAAAGCCATGTTTTTGGGTGGTTTTTGCTTCACCGGTGCCGATTTCTGGGTCTGAACACAAATGTTTTGGTTTTCGGTTGGGGAGAATATAACAAGGGAGCAGTTTTTCTTTTGAATCAAAATTTTGAAATGGCCAAAGGCCGAGATGGAGCTGATGAGGTCAATATATAGACCGGTTTAGTTTTAAAATGGTTTTATCTTCGTTTTAATCCCTCCACCCCGTGCTAATGGTACAGTAAGGGTTTCCGCATGGGTAAACTACTTCCTCAGCCCCTCAGTATTTTCATAACTTTTCAATTTAGTTACTATTTCATATTAAATCAGTTTTTAAACGGGTAAATCACCCCTAGGTCCCTCCACCCTTTTGGTATTTTCAAAACTGTCTTACCGCATGGTATAATTACACTACTAGCCCCTCTAAGTTCAGAACAATTTTAATTTCATACCCGAAATGGTTTTAATTGCTTTGAAGAGAAAATTACAGTTTGGTCATTCTTTCTTTTTATAGTTTTCAATTATATTCATTCGAGTCAACTTAAAACTGTTTTTTTGGTAGGGTTAATTTCTTTTTAGTCCTTGTCTTTTTATTTCATCTAATTTCAGCCTTTTTTACTTTTATTTAATTGTTTATATATTTATTTCTTATTTATTATGTTTTACTAATTTCTTGCTCATATTTGTTTTTTGCATTCTATTTATGTTTTTTTATGATTTGTGTATACTGATATGTATTTTTTATTTGTATTATATATGTTGTTAATGTTGTCTTTACTTGATCATTACTTTAATTTCTGGTATTATATTATGTATTATTTTATATATTCATGTTATCTACATATTAACTATTATTATATATTATGTATTATATTTACATGTTACGTGTTATATCACTTATGTAATTTTTATCTATATATTTATATTACACTTATCATATTATTTTCATATGTTGGTGTATTAGAAGTTATATATTATGTTCACATATATATGGATGATTTATTTTATTTATGTACATGTTTTTATTTGTCTAATATTTGTTTACATTTATATTTCAGGTTTTATGCTCATATTTTATCGTATAGTTTTAGGCCTTTTATCTCGATATGCTAGTGGGAGTGTCATCCCGATTTTCGGGTGTCATCTCCTTTGGTACCGTGGATCGAGACAAAGTTAATATCCGAACATGCTTTTAGGAATTAATAATTAAATCAAATTTCCATTTTCTTTATAAATATGATACAAATCTATTTGGTACCAATTTTGGGCGGTGTGGGGGTGCTAACCCTTCCCCATCTGTAACCAACTCTCGAACCCAATTAAAATATCTGGTTTTATTTTTGGTGTTCGGTCTACCTAATCCAGGTGACCGGTGGCGACTCTATTTTTAAAATGCAAGTTTTTCTAAAAAGTCTATTTTTCAATAAAACGGGAAATATCCCTCAAATACAATATATTATTAATTTTTCGTAGCGGCCTTCAATGCCTAGAAAAAAAAATAGTCGCTACAAGGCCGAGATGAGAGGCGAGAGCTCATATGGGTAGTGTTGTGGATGGGCATAACGATGAGTTACCTCTTCCTCCACCGATTGCTCTTGTTGGTGCTAGAATTGAGGGTGGTGTACCTTAGGCACCGCAAGGACCAGTTTTTGAGGATATGACACAGTTGATCTAGGCGATAACTGGAGCGTTTCAGGCAGCTATGGCTAGAGTGCAAGTGCCTACACCAGCACCTGTGGTATCTATTAATACGTGACTTTTGTTGGAGCGTTTGCGTAGTTTAAGAGGTATCGAGTTTAGGGGTTTAGCTCTAGAGGCAGTTGAGGAGTGGTTCACAAGTACCGTGAGGATTCATGGACTTATAGAATGTACGAATGTTTGTAAGTTGAGCTTTATAGTATCTTTACTTCAGGGAGATTCCTATAGCTGGTGGACTACTTCTATCGCGGGTATGATGCATGCGGATGTGTCATGGGAGTTCTTTTTTGCTACTTTCTGGAAGAAGTATCTGGGTTCCCGATACCAAGATGAAAAGAAGCGAGAGGTCATGGCGTTGGTCTAGGGTAGTATGTCTGTATCGAAATACGTGGCTTAGTTTGTTCGGTTGAGCCAATATGCACCTGAACTGGTTCCCGATGAATGTCAACGATGTGATCGTTTCTGATATAGGTTGGTTAAGGAACTAAAAACTTATATGTTGGCTACAGATTACACAGAGTTTGATGTTTTGGTTTCTCAAGCTAAGGATGTAGAGTAGAATCTGGGATTATCCTCACGTTCGGGGAGTTCCAGTGTTGAGAAGAGGATTTCCGAGTTGGATGTGGGTAGATATCGGTATAAGAAGCATCAGGATATAAGGTATCACCTGATCAAAGACGTAGTGGAGGTGGTGCTGGGCGTGGACAACATAGTCAAAACACCTATATTTGGGCACCTGAGTGTGGGCAATGTGGTAGGTGACATTAAGGGGAGTGTTGGGGAGCACTCTTGGTACATGCTGGAAATGTGGTTCGTGAGATCACATTAGGCGTGATTGTCTACACCTGGTTAGGGATGGACAGGATCTTGCACCTACTGTTGTACCACAGAGAGGCTGTTGGCGCAGTCGAGGTAATTTTTAGCATAGGGAGGGAGGTCAGAGGACTATTGCTCATACTGTGGCAGTTTAACTTGAGGGTGGTGGACCTGCAAGTATCTACACGCATCGTGTAGGAAGGAATGATAGAGATGTGATTGCAGGTATTTTTACTTTGCAGTCCATATTCTTACTTTCTTTGATAGATTCTGGTTCTACACGTTCATACATCTTGTGCGAACAAGCACGTTTGCTTGATATACCTGTAAAAGTGTTAGATGTGGGTATGCGAGTAACTAGTTCTTTTGGAGAGACAGTAGTTGCTAAGAGGTTGTTTAGGAGATGTCATTTGATGGTTCAAGGTCACATGTTTGCGGTTAGTTTGATGGAGTTTCCGTTTCATGGTTTTGATGTAATCTTGGGGATGGATTGGTTGTCTGAGCATAGGGCTGTGGTCAGACAAGAAATATGAGATTTATGAAAAAGAAAGTGAGTGAAAATGTAGAAAGAAAATCTTACGAAATTTGGGGAAAATGATTTTAAGAAAGTACTTATTAACCGTGAAAATCATCAATCAATCAAGGTGGTAAACGTAATTAAAACATTTCGTAAATATAACACACTAAAGATTCTTAGTATTGGCCCTTTTTATAATTTAGTCACTTAAAATAATTTTGAAACTTTACATTTTAGTCATTAAAACCAAAATTCATTTTAATCGATTTAATTAGCCATCAACTAAATTACCAAAATGTTTAATAAAATATTCAAACATTTCTCGAAGTCCAAACCATCTCTAATTTAATAAAATCTCATTTTTTAAATATTTATTTTACCTAAAACATATTTAACCGATTTGACCGAATTGAACCCGACACTATAAATTCCCTAATCTTTCTAACCCCATTTTCAGGATGTTACAACTCTCCCTCTCTTAGAAGATATTTCGTCCTCAAAATTTCCCCTAATCTTTCTAGCATTTCCTTCCTCGTCTCACAAGTGGCTTCCTCAACTCCTCAATTGTGCCACAAAACCTTGACCAATTCAGTGGTCTTACCACGAAGAACCTTTATGCTAAAGTCCAATATTTCAATCGGCTCCTCATCATATGTCAAATCCGAACACAACTCTATCTCCTCAACTGGCATGACGTGCGACAGATTCAACCTATATCTCTAGAGTATCGACACATGAAAAAAATCATGTATTCGCTCAAGATCTGTTAGTAACGTCAACCTATAAGAAAAAGGACCAAAACATTTAAGCATTTCGTATGGTCCAATGAACCTAAGGCTCAACTTACCATTACATCCAAACCTCATAATCTTCTTCCAAGGCAAAACCTTCAAAAACACTTTATAACCCACTACATACTCAATCTCCCTTCGCTTCAAATCCGCGTAAGACTTTTATCGATCCGAAGCTGCCTTTAACCTATCGGAAATGAGCTTCACCTTGTCATCCATACCTTTAAGCAAATTAGGCCCTGCAACATGTTTCTCGCTTGTTTCTGCCCAACAAAGAGGTGTCTGACAATTACGTCCATAAAGAGCTTCATAGGGAGCCATCTGAATATTCGACTGATAGCTATTATTATAAGAAAACTCTACCAATGATAGTTGCTTCTCCCATGTTCCCTGAAACTCAATGATACAACATCTCAACATATCCTATAGAATTTGAATAACACACTCATATTGACTATCCATCTGAGGATGATATGCAGTGCTAAAATTAAGCCTTATTCCCAAAGTTGTCTACAAACTATCCCAAAATCTAGATCTATTCAATATAATCGACTTAGGAACCCCATGTAACCTCACATCTCGGCAACAGACATCTCAACCAACTTGTCCATTGTATAAGTCGTATGGACAGCAAGAAAATGTGCACAGTTTGTAAAATGATAAACAATCACCCATATCGAATGTGCCTCAGTCAAAATAGTGCGCCTTAACTCAAAAATCTTCTGGCACAACTATTCGACCCTTAAAACAAAGAAAAAATCATCATCAAAATGGAAATCTATCGACTTACCATCCGAAATATCCTTAACATGCGGAACCAACAAATTATCATAAGGTTTCCTCGCTTTAATCATTTGAGACAATGTAGGCTTAACTTGCAACTCAGCCAATAAACCACATTCGCGCGTTATTCTCCAAATATTCAAAGCTTTTCTCAAATGATACTCAATTGCCAAGTCACAATCCGCTACAACATTAGCTTTTCTCGAATGATACTCAATCGTCAAGTCATAATCCTTGAGCAACTCAACCCATCTTCGTTGCCTAAGATTCAACTATTTTTGAGACATCAAATACTTCAAACTCTTGCGATTATTGTAGATAATACACTTCTCACCATAAAGATAATGTCTCCAAATATTCAAAGCATACACTACTACGGCAAGCTCCAAACCATCTGTAGGATAATTACGCTCATGAACTTTAAATTCTCTCAATGCATAAGCCACAACTTTCCCTTCCTGCATCAATACACAACTTAAACCAACATATGATGCATCACTATACACCAAAAACTCTTTACCTAACTCAGGTTGAATCAAAATAAGAGCATATATTAAAACCTCCTTCAAATTCTCAAAACTAAGCGGCTAACTCTCCGTCCATTTGAACAGAGCATTCTTCTGCAAAAGCTTAGCCAACGGAGCTGTGATACTTGAGAAACCCTCAACAAAATGATGATAATACCAAGTCAATCCAAGGAAACTACGAACCTCAGATACTGACTTAGGTTGCTTCCAACCAAGAATAGCCTTAATCTTCTGTGGATCACCGCGAGTACTCTCTACTGACACAACATGACCAAGAAACGTTAACTCTTTGAGCCAAAATTCACATTTGCTCAATTTAGCATACAACTGATTTTCCTTCAAAGCCTATAACACAATCTGCAAATATTGTCCATGTTCTTCCTTGGTACGAGAGTACACAAGGATATCATCGATGAACAGAACAACAACCGATCAAGATACTAGTGAAACACCATGTTCATATCCATAGAAGCAGTTGGGGCATTAGTTAATCCAAACAACATCACCAAAAACTCATAATGCCTATATCTAGTGCGAAAAACAGTTTTCAGTGCATCTGTTTCCTTAACTTTCAACTGATAGTACCCAAATTTCAAATAAATCTTTGATAACACCACAACACCATAGAATTGGTCAAACAAATCATCAATCTATGATAATGGGTATATTTTCTTAATTGTCAACATATTAAATTGCCAATAATCAATTCACATTCACATGGTTCCATCTTTTTTCTTCACAAACAACACCGATGCACCCCAAGGTGAAACACTTGGTTGAATGAAATCATGATCCATCAACTTTTAGAGTTGGGTCTTCAATTCTTTTGACACCATACGATAAGGAGCAATGGAAAATGGAGCCATACCAAAGTACTTCTCAATACTGAACTCAACTTCCCTATTGATGGCAATCCAAGTAACTCTTCAAGAAAGAATTCTGAAAAATCACACACTGTCCGAATATCTTGTATTCAAAAACCATTGATACCTGGATTCATCAAAAATTCCAAATAGGTTTTTCAACCCACCCGCGTTATCTTTTTTGCTTGTATTGCTGAAACAACATTAGACAAAAACTTAGTATTCTCGCATGCTACAACAACGACATAATCATCTGAAAACTTCAAAAAAGTTATCTTGGTCTCAAAATCAACAACATTTATGTGCTCAACTAACTAATCCATTCCCAAAATAATATCAAAACTATGGAAAGGTAACTCCATCAAATATACAACAAAAACATGACCTTGAACCAAAGGGCAGCTCCTATATAATCTCTTAACCGTAGCAATATCTCCAAGAGAACTAGTTACTGATACACGAACATCCAAAATCTCAGCAGGTATATCCAGCAAATGCACATGCTCACTCAATACATATAAATGCGTAGAACCTGAATCAACCAGAGAAAATAATAATATAGACTGTAAAGTAAAGGTACCTACAATCACGTTAGTGTTGTTACGACCCTTACGATGTACATACACTCTTGTTGGTCCTTCAAACTCTAGTTTAATAGCAACAGTGTGAGCAACAGTCCTCTATCACTCACCATGCCTCTGAAAATTACCCCTACCACAGTTTTAACCTCTAATCCTTCTAACCTGATTCAACCGAATCAAACCTAACCTAAAAATCCTTTAATCCATCTAACCCTATTTTCTAGATGTTACAAAACCTTTGCATTGTTCCCATGCATCATAGAGGTTCCCATTATTTTGTTGCCGAAAAAAAGTGACATCGCTTCTCAACTTAGCATTGAGAGTTTGTGGGCTGAAGCGAAGTAGAAACTTCTGGGAAAGTTCTTTCCATGTCAACCTAGAAACTAGATGAGAGATCTAAGCCTCTCTTTGGCTCTATCATTAAGTGAAAATGGAAACAGTTTTAGGCACAAGGCCTCTTGTGGAACTCCTTGTTGTATAAATGAATCACACAACTCAATAAAAGAGTTCAGATGAATGCAAGGGTTCTCTTAGTGTGTTTCGCAGTACTATCCCATAGATTGTAGCATTTGGAACATAACAAGTTTAAGTTCAAAATATGCAACATTGATAATTGGTCGAATAATACCTGTAATCACTCATTTTTATATGGTTTGTAAATATTGTGTTAATATATTAGTATAATAATTAATAGATATTTTTATTGCATGTATACATATATAGTATTATTAGGTGTGTTTATTATGTACGCGTGACTAATGTGTATGTGGTATGTGTGTATCATATGTATGTTTGCATGTTACATATGCCTTAATTGTTTGTATGTATAATGTGTGTATACTTATATTAATTAGGTGTGTGAACAAATATATGTATATGTATGCTATGTCTTATGTGATATATATGTTAATTTGCATGTATTATTGTATGTACGTAAATTATATATGTGTATATGTTATTATTATTATTATTATTATTATTAGATTGGTATAAAAACAGATCTGAAATTTATAAGCCCGTTAATATTTTTATTATCCAAGTCCATTTACATAATTTTACAACCCAAATATATTACATTGGGCCCAATCCGGCCAAACCCATTGCATAATTAAAAACTCTAATACAATTGATAACTAAAACCCTAATCTGATCTCCTATCTTACAGCCGCTTTCATCCTGACCGTTAGATCAAATCTTGATCTAATGGTCCAGATGCCTCCAAGAGAGACTCCCCATCTACCGTGTGCGGTGCACGCTCGGACAACTCAGTTTCTCACACACGCGTGCAAGGTACGCGCCAGGCTATTCAACTCCCACGTGCCACGTGACTGCGTCTGATGGTGCCACGTCACTTTCCAGAAGCAATCAGGACTGCCCATCATTATAAGATCTCGACCGTTGGATCAAATCTAATCCAACGGCCGAGATTAAACCTGGCCGATTACTCATCTTCATTGCCACATGGTCGTACCACCCATAATCCAGCGGACCTTACCAGCTCCCAACCACCGAGCATGGGCGTGAAACAAAAAAATAGGAAAAAGTCAGAAAAATCAGATCCAAAGTATTCACATTTATTTTGCTTGTAGAAAAAACAAAGAAAAGTCAGATATCAAATATATATGTAAATCAGACCCAATATGGGGGGATTCAGATTCAATAAAAAAACAACAAAAAGAGATGTCAGTGGTATTTCCCTCTTCCATTTTTTTCTTGCATGCTTATTTTGAAATATAAAATAATATTAAATAAATAATAAAAATACAAAGGGTTTATGTCTCACCCTCACTGCCGGTGATAAGCTCCTATGGTGAGCCGATCAAGGGGGATGTTTTTGGTCTCGGTTCGTAAAAAAATGTTTTTTGCTTCAGGTTTTCCTAGATCTAGGTAAATGAGGGATCAATTCCTCAAATTTGAGGTTGGATTCGGGTTTTAGCGAAGATAGGGAGTTGTTTGGGTTTTTTAAGGTTCACCGCCTGCCGGCGCAGACCGACGATGATTAGTGATGGACGGCGCGTTGTCTGACAACTGGTTTTTGGGTTTCATCCCAGAATTGGATGAATGCTTAGGTTTTGGGTTAGAATTAAAGAGAGGGTTTTTGGGTTATTAAAAGTGGTTTTAGAAAAAATGGGAAAGAGGTTCGAAATGAGCTAGATAGGTTATCTTATAGAGCAAAATTTTTGGAAAATGGTATAATTACTCCATTAATCCCCCCGCCCTTTCATTTTTTTTGATTGAGCTTGCCGCATGGTAAATAACCCTTTTAGTCCTCATTTATTTTACAAAAATTTCAATCCAGTCCCCAATTTCCATTAAATCATATTTTTAAAGGTAAAATTATCCCGCCGGTCCCTCCGCGTTTTCAATATTTTCAAATGTGTCTCGCCGCATGGGTATATTGCAAGTTTAGTCCTTTTAAGTTTCACCAGTTTGTAATTTTGTCCCTAAATTGTGTTTTTATTGTTTTGATTTCTGTCATTCTGTTTCATTTTATTTCAGTTCAGTCCCTTTGCGTGGTAAATAGTTATGTTTTTTTACTTCTTTTAGTTTTTTTACATTGCTCTTTTGTGTTTATATTTTTTTTTATATTTCATATCTATTTGTGTTTTTTATAACATATGTAAAAGTTTGTGACATCATGCTTTATGTCTTAATTCGTTTGTTCTTATCGTGTACATGTTTGTTTTATGTGTTATGTTTTAGTTTAGTTCGTACATCATGTTTATATGGTTCTTCATGTCTTTTTATGTATTTTGGTTTGCATGTTATGTGCATTTATTTATGTTTTCATAACATGTGTATTATCATGCTAATATATCATTTAGTTTGTTTGTTCATGTTGCATACATGTGCTTTATTAAGCAATCATGTTTAGTTTAGTTATTTATCATGTATATATGTGTTCTAGTATGTTTTATTTTTGTTTTGCATTTTAGGTTATATGTTAAAAAAGGGTGATATTTGTTACATATTAATATCACGATATGCTTTTAATGTATGCGTGTAATTTGTGTCATATGATAAAGTTTAAGTGTAATATGGTGATAATGTTGTTTTGTTATTTTAGTATCATATTATATATATGTCATACATATGTGGCATTTGTGGGTTTTTTTATATATGTTTAAGTATGTTATAGTTAGTTAACTTAATCTTGAAGCATGTTTTTTTCCTTCTTATAGGTTTATGTTTATATTTATATTTAGCTTAGATTCTTGTAACATGTCATTTTATTTACGATCATGCAATTTATTAATATCATGTTAAATTATATATGTATGTTTGATAATGTTTTCTAAGATTGCATACGGATATATTATTTGTCAATCTGGTGCCCTTTTATTCGAGTGTAAACGTGGCCAATATCAAATGCAGTGATGGTGGCTTATCGGTTTACTCTCGAATAACGAGGCCCTTAAAATTTACTCGCACTTATAACCCGATTTTAACTTAATCGTCACTTTGATCTAGAAAGTTTAATATTAATAAAGCGGTAATTATCAAAGTACCAATTTTGGGCTGTGTGGGGGTGCTAATCCTTCCCCATCCGTAACCGACTCTCGAACCTAATATTTTTAAGATATCTGGTTTTATGGTGTCCGACCCACCTTATAGGCCGATGGCGACTCCATTTTTAAATAAAACACAGCTTTTCACAAAACCCCACAGAAGAAATATTTTTAAACACCCGAAATACCCCAAACACTTTGAAACCCGTTTTTTTTAGTGAAACACTCGTAAAAAAGGATCGCTACAAATGGAAACTCCGCTAGGGACTATTTTTTGTTTTTCAAAAACAAAAGAGAGTCGAGCTTTTAAATAATTAACACTTTATCAATATCGGAAGTTTTGGATTAAAGTGACTATTAAATTAACATTTGGTTATAATTGTGTGTTTATTTTAACGCATTTAAAATTTGGCATATAAACCCGCCCTTTTTAAGTGGGGGAAACGCTAGTGCTTTCGTGAGGATATCGTTCGCCGTATGGGCCTAGCAAAGTACCTTCGGGGCTCGAATACCTTATGTTTTCGTGAGGATATCGTTCCTTCGTATGGGCATAAGCGAATGGGTCCCCCCTGAATTAAACCCGGTTGAAAGGAGCCTATAATGGGTGATGATCGGGTGCCTTGCTACCCTTAGTAGGGGACAGCAAGGTCAATTCGAGTACCTCATAGCACCAACACTGCATGCAGAGAACATAAAAACCCACCCTTTTTAGAGCTATGCGGATAACCTAGGTGTTTTAGACAAGATGTAAATAGGGTTGTTTTGTTCGTTTATCTTATTTAACTTGCCTTTTATTTATTTATTTATTATGCGGTACTAACTCATTTCCTTTTTGTTTTGTTTTTGTATATATCATCGCATTCGCATTACATAGGGTATTGATTCCCGAGTGGTTTCTCCCATAATAGAGATTGTTCATGATGGACCAAGGGTTCTTTGACCTGACGATAGGGGGTTCGGTTCCAGAGTTCAATCCCAAGGCTAGATCGGGGACAGTAAAAGAAGGATCGTTCGAAAACTTCAGGACAGATTCAGCAAGCAGTGTCAGTCCTGGTAACGAGCGAGGTGGAGTACATGAGTTAAAAAGCAAATGGCCGAGATGATGAACCAGATAAATGCTATGATGAAAGGTAAGCAACTTGTCAAACTTAGAGAAAAATCAATCAAGGAATATAGAACAGAGTGGTCAGAATGTTAAGATAGACAACACCGTTAAATACGACAAGTTGAATCCTTTTGAGATCAATCTCAAGAAACAGACAGGTGACATATCTGGGTCAGATACCCAGGAAATAGAGGCAAGACTAAGAAAAGCCTGAGACTCAAATGACGTAATGAGGCATTGTCATATACCTATGAGATACACCGAGCTACTTCTGTTGCTCATTGAAAAGAATCATATCATACCAGTGAAGTCTGTACCAAAGAGACCTACTTATCCGAAGGGTTACAATAGTCATATCTGGTGCAGCTACCACATAGGGGGTTTGGGTCATCACACTGATAACTGCGGAGCCCTGAAGAACAGAGTTAAAGATCTTATCAGGATAGGAGTTTTGGGTTTTGAAGAACGACAACCCCGATTCTACAAGGAGCCAGCCGCTGCCCGAGGGTCACTCAAGTGAGACAAATTCAAGAGTCGAGAGTAAAAACATCTCAGAAGATGAACTTGCATTCGAGTACGGGCAGCTCGAGCATGAGAGGTATGATCTGAGTAAAAAACTGAGGAGTATACAAGACAAGTACCAGAAGTTGCACTTTGAATTCAAGAATGCCGGTCTGGGTGACACCTCTAAAGAATGGGTTAATGGCACGATTAAGCTGAAGAACGATTTGGAGCGTTGGAAGCAGAAATGCAAGACTAGTAAAAATAAAGCCAAATCATTGTCACAAAAGCTAAAAGAAGTTGAGAGCCAACGCGACATCCTCCAAGGTGAGTTGGAAAGTTGCCTGGCTATGAACGAGATCTTGAAATCAAGTCTACAGCAGAAATGGGAGGAATTTAAAGCCTTTCAAATGGAAAATGCAGCACTCAAAGAACAAATAGAAAGGCTCAAGACTTCTTTACGTACCAGCGAGATTCATGCTGAAGCGTACAAGCAGGCCAGGTATGAAAGTTTCAAAGAAGTAACTGTCAAGCTACAAAAAGTCAAGCAGAAAATACAGGAGAAAGACAAAGACATGAAGATTGTTATGACTCAAGTGCGACAAGTGGCCCAATAGGTAGCAGATTTAGCTGATGCAACAACGCCGATAAGCTATAATATGGATCCAACATTGGACCGCGAAGAAAAGCTGACGAGACTATTGAATGAGGTCAAGAAATTAGGATCTAGAGCTCACCGCTATTTGTAAAACTCCTAATACCAGATGTAATGAAAGCTTTGGTCTTAATGAAAGATATTTTATGGGGACAAATCACTTGCAGAATCAATACTTTATTACATTCATGCATTGCATTTGGATTACATCCTTTGCATTGTTTAATGATTTTATCATTGCATGGCACTTCATCATTTAATTTTTGGGGTTCGATGGCTGCACTGGTTGAGAAAATGGAAAGAACTAAGGAGTCGAGGCTTGACCTGCTAGAAGAAAGAATATAGAGGGAGCTAAAGAAGAAAGAAAAAATAGATGTTTTCAATACGAGGGAACTCTGCCTAGTCCCTAATTTGGTCATTCCTTCGGATTTCAAGATTCCTAGATTTGTGCAGTATGACGGAACTAGCTGCCCGAAGGTTCACTTGACCATGTTTTGCAGGAAAATGGAGGGATACATGAAGAATGAAAATTTGTTGATCCACTACTTTCATGATAGCCTAACGGGACCTGCAGTAGTGTGGTATAACCGTTTGAACAGAAACCAAGTTCAGTCATGGGGTGACCTTGCTAATGCCTTCTTGAGTCAGTACATATATTCTTAAGACTTAGCGCCCTGTCGTCAGTTTCTTCAGAACGAGAAAATGAGACCAAATGAAAGCTTCAACGAGTATGCATTAAGGTGGCGATGTTCGGCAACCCAAGTCCAGCCTTTTATAGCAGAAGAAGAGTTGACTCCCTTGTTCCATGCAACGCTTCCCTTTCCTTTCTTCAATATGATGTTGGAGAGATCAAGAAGCAGATTCAAGGATTTTATGACGATTGGAGAGAGGATAGAATACGTAATCCAAGAAGGAAAATTAGGGTCTAAGTCTAAGGACCAAACTGAAGAGAAGGTAGATGAAGACAAAGAAGTAAATGAGTGTCGCCTCTAAAGTTCTTGTGGCCGTAAAAGAAGAAGACAGACTGACACTTTGGGGTCATCAAGGAAAATTCCTCGGACGAGTGCAAATTTGGAAGTGTTCGGAGTATCCATCTCAGACATATGGCCTCATTTGGTAGAAGGTCGCTATCTTACTCCTAGACCGATGAAGATTACACCTGATCCATTTGCCCATAGCTTCGACTCGAGTAGCACATGTGAATTCCACATGGAGGCACCAGGGCATCCCACCAGAAAGTGTAGACCTTTACTGGAGGAGATCAATAATGAGACCTTGACATAAGAACTGATCCAGTAGTGGAGAACCAAGGATGGGGGCAAGTTTACATAGTGCTAAGGAAACCAGAGATGTCTATGCATTAGAAGACTTTCTTGAAGTAATACAAGGAATCAACTTTACTACCGCAGCCCACAAGTGGTAAAGATCTTTTGTAAATGGGCATGCATCATGTTTGTTGATTTTAATTCCAATGAAGAACCTATTTCACTTAACATACAATGATTATTGAAAGCACATAGATGTGTATCTTTTCTCGCCGTTGTAGGTCACTGGATATCAATTGCAAGATGTGACATTAGTTGAATGTTGTGATAACGATGAGGTGTGATCTCCCCAATAGACTCCGATCAGCAAAGTAAGACTACTACTCTTTTGATGACGTTCAAGGACAAAAAAGCTTTAAATGTTAACTATATAGAGTTGCTTGAAATTGAAACTCTAAGCGTAATCTATGCACTAAAGAGTTAACAATCAAAACAGGATACATGTGTGTGGAATAAAAGAAAATAACAATATTAGGTGGATTAAATAAAAAAGCACTCCTATGTTCGAAGCCTGGTAATAGGCTTGTTCAGATAAGAGTGTGGAAATTTTGGGGCACTCCGCTGAAGCAATAAGGTTGCAATACACCATCCAAATCAAGAAAACTTAGCTTCATGAATGATGGTAATATTTTCAAATTGTGACTATGCCGAGTAACTTGGGGTAATGTTGTTTGCTCTATCGTTGTCTTCAAGAAAAAGAACTGTGACGAGTTGATTTCCTAAAAAATAATGGTAAACACATGAAAAAGAAAAAAAAGAAAAAAAGAAAAAATGAGAAAAAAAGGGGAAAAGAAAATTGAACAATAGCATAAGTATAATTAAAAACACCCACACCCACCTAGAACTTTATTCTTAGAATGATATTTATGTGCTTCAGTGGTCAAACAAGTCCACCCTTTTAGGGCATAGCAAATAATGAGAATTGAGAAAGAGAAGTATTTTGTAGCAACGCAGTAATCATGAGGATGAACCGAGTCATCTAGGAAGACTTCACAGCCTTGAATCGCGCAATATTCAAAATCCTTATGGATCCAAGCTATGCTTGAAATGATCACTGAACGGTTGAATCTAAGATGCTCTTGAACTTGATATCCAAAGTTCATATTATGTTGTTTGTTATACTAAGATTTTGATTTCAAGATCCCGTATGTTAATCTAAATGACACTCTTCAGTGGAATGCAATCAACAAATTGACAAATTAAAGCAACAAAGATTTCCATGTATTACTTCAGAGATAAGATCCAGAACATAAGGTTGTGGATATTATCAGGCACCTAACCAGAGAAACGACCCCTCAATGTCTAAGATAAAGATGATGACAAGAATATGTGTCAGACAGCTCAAGAGCAGGAAGCGGGTTTCAGCTATGATGCCTTGGTTTGTTCAAGGAAACGAAGAATGAACTGGGACGAGAATGAGGTCGCAAAATACGGGGGAAGTTAATAGATAAACATTGATTCTCCAAAGAGTTAGAGCATAGGGATTGAGAGATGGTTCCCATCAAGAAGCAGTAAGAAGATTGAATTTAGAAATTAAGTTCAGAGCATGGAATCATTTTGCTCGCCCCGATGATAAAACTGACAAATACTCCAAATATTGAGTCAAAGAATTAGAAGATAGATGAGCTCATGATTGAGTAGGGCAATGCAGAACATGAAGATGGTAATAACCCCTACACAAGAATGATATAGAGATTAGAATAAGCTTATTTGTGAAGTGGGTAGAGACCCCGAAGAAGAAAGACAGTCGCTTGTGCAAGAGAGCAAGAGCGGGTATTCAATTGACAAAGGAAAGATTGATGAAAATGAAGATCAAAACTGAGCATGTTGCAAAAAGAAAAGAAATGGAGAAATCCGAAAAATAACTTTTTAGGGCATAGGATTTAAAACATATTTAAAAGAGAGAAGGAGAAAAGAGGAAAAAGAGAAGAAAGAAAGTAAAGAAGAGAGAAAAAAGGGAAAAAAGAGAAAAAATTATAGTGCAAAAAGGTTAAAAGGATATGAATAAGATAAATAATTGATCAAAGGGCATGCTGCGACAGAAGAGAAGAAAGAAAATCTGAGGAACAATCTTTCAGGGCGTAAGATTTTGGAACAGAAAAAGAGCAAAAAAGAAAGAAAAAGAAAAAGAAAAAGAAAAAAGAGAGAGAGAGAAGAAAGAAGAGAAAAAGAAGAAAGAAAAATAAAAAAAAGAAAGAAAAAAGAAGAAGAGAAGAAAAAAAAGCAATACACGCATCATATAGATAGAGGCAAGTCAATTTTCGGTAGGTATTTGAAGAATTATTAAAGAATTTTAAGAATTAGATTTTATTAAAGAAAGAAAGATAGAAAGCTATAGTAGATTGAGGCCAGATGACGGTAGCCATAGTAGTGTAAAGCCAGATATTAAGTCCTTCAGGCCATCCGTAAGTCCTTCAGGCATGATGATGTCCTTCGGGCCACCAGTAAGTCTTTCGAGCATGGTGATAAGTTCTTCGAGCCATCAATAAGTCTTTTGGGCATGATACGGTAGCCTTAGTAGCGTGAATCCAGAAAGATCGGTAGCCATTTTGGCATGAATCCCAAATTCGAAGAGAAAGGTTCTACATAGGAAGGGTCTGTATTTTCGAGCCCTCGTAGTGAAAGGTTCAATATAGGAAGAACCTGTAACTCTGAGCTTTCAGAAGCTAAAATTCTATATAGGAAGGAATTGCAGCTCCAGGGTTTAAAGACTAGCAGTTCTATAAAGGAGGAACTTCCAGTCGGAAGAATCCATCTGTGACGCAGATGGTTTTATATGAAAAACTCGTAGCATTGAAGGCAAAGAGTTTTATATAGGAAGGACTCCAAGCTTTACCATCTCAGAGTGAAAAGTTCTATATAAGGGTGACGAGTAACTCGAGGCTTTAGAGTGAAAGGTTCTATATAGGAAGGGCCTGTAGCTCCAAGAGCAGAAGTTCTATATGGGAAGAACTTACAAGCTTGAAAATTCGGCCGAGGAAAAGTGGAGAGTTACAGAAGAACACGTGATTCCGAAGCTACAAACAGGGAAGTCAGATAAAAATGAGTGCTTTTGGTATTTGCTTTGTTCTCGTTTCACAAGAACAAGCAAAGATGGGCAACTGTAATCACTCATTTTTATCTGGTTTGTAAATATTGTGTTAATATATTAGTATAATAATTAATAGATATTATTATTGCATGTATACATATATAGTATTATTAGGTGTGTTTATCATGTACGTGCGACTAATATGTATGTGGTATGTGTGTGTCGTATGTATGTTTGCATGTTACGTATGCCTTAATTGTTTGTATGTATAATGTGTGCATACTTATATTAATCAGGTGTGTGAACAAATATATGTATATGTATGCCATGTGTTATGTGATATATATGTTAATTTGCATGTATGATTGTATGTACATAAATTATATATGTGTATATGTTATATTATTATTATTATTATTGGGTTGGTATAAAAGCAGATTTGAAATTTATAACCCTATTAATATTTTTATTATCCAAATCTATTTACATAATTTTACAACCCAAATATATTACATTGGGCCCAATCCGACCAAACCCATTGCATAATTAAAAACTCTAATACATTTGATAACTAAAACCCTAATCTAATCTCCTACCTTGCAACCGCCTTCATCCTGACTGTTGGATCAAATCTTGATCCAACGGTCCAGATGCCTCCAAAAGAGACTCCCCATCTACTGCGTGTGGTGCACGCTCGGACCACTCAGCTTCTCACGCGCGCGTGCAAGGCACGCGCCAGGCTATTCAACTCCCACGTGCCACGCGGCTGCATCTGATGGTGCCACGACCGAGATTAAACCTGGCTGATTACTCATCTTCATTGCCATGTAGCTGCACCACTGACAATCCGGCCGACCTCACCGGCTCCTAACCACCGAGCATGGACGTGAAACAAAAAATAGGAAAAAGTAAAAAAAAATCAGATCCACAGTATTCACATTTATTTTGCTTGTAGCAAAAATAAAGAAAAGTCAGAGATCAAATATATATGTAAATTAGATCCAATATGGGGGGATTCAGATTCAATAAAAAAACAACAAAAAGAGATTTTGGTGGTATTTCCCTCTTCCTTTTTTTCTTCCATGCTTATTTTGAAATATAAAATAATATTAAATAAATAATAAAAATACAAAGGGTTCGTATCTTACCCTCGCCGCCGGCAGATCTCCCTTGCCGGTGATAAGCTCCGTGTGGTGAGCCGATCAAGGGGTGTTTTTGGTCTCATTTTGTAAAAAAAAATGTTTTTTACTTCAATTTTTCCTAGATCTAGGCAAATGAGGGATCGATTCCTCAAATTCGAGGTTGGATTCGGGTTTTTGCGAAGATGGGGAGTCATTTGGGGGTTTTTTAAGGTTCGCCACCGTCGGCGAGTGACGGCCGGGGATGATCAGTGGCGGACGGCACAACGTCCGACGACTGGTTTTTGGGTTTCATCCCAGACTTGGATGAACGTTTGGGTTTTGGGTTAGAATGAAACAGAGGGTTTTTGGGTTATTAAAAGTGGTTTTAAAAAATGGGAAAGAGGTTCGAAATGAGCCGGATAGGTTATCTTATAGAGCAAAATTTTTGGAAAATGGTATAATTACTCCATTAATCCCTCCGCCCTTTCATTTTTTTGTTTGAGTTTCACACATGAGTAAATCACTCTTTTAGTCCTCCTTTATTTTACAAAAATTTCAACCCAGTCCCCAATTTCCATTAAATCATATTTTTAAAGGTAAAATCATCCTGCTGGTCCCTCCGCACTTTCAATATTTTCAAATGTGTCTCGTCGCATGGGTTTATTACAATTTTAGTCCTTTTAAGTTTCGTCCAGTTTGTAATCTCATCCCTAAATTGTGTTTTTATTGTTTTGATTTTTGTCATTCTGTTTCATTTTATTTCAGTTCAGTCCCTTTGCGTGGTAAATAGTTATGTTTTTTTTTACTTCTTTTAGTTTTTTTTACATTGCCCTTTTGTGTTTATATGTTTTTTATATTTCATATCTATTTGTCTTTTTTATAACATATGTAATAGTTTGTGACATCATGCATTATGTCTTAATTCGTTTGTTCTTATCGTGTACATGTTTGTTTTATGTGTTATGTTTTAGTTTAGTTTGTACATCATGTTTATATGGTTCTTCATGTTTTTTATGTATTTTGGTTGGAATGTTATGTGCATTTATTTATATTTTCATAACATGTGTATTATCATGCTAATATATCATTTAGTTTGTTTGTTCATGTTGCATACATGTGTTTTATTAAGTGATCATATTTAGTTTAGTTATTTATCATGTATATATGTGTTATAGTATGTTTTATTTTTGTTTTTCATTTTAGGTTATATGTAAAAATGGGTGATGTTTGTTACATATTAATATCACGATATGCTTTTAATGTATGCATGTAATTTGTGTCATATGATAAAGTTTTAGTGTAATATGGTGATAATGTTGTTTTGTTATTTTAGTATCATATTATATATGTCATACATATGTGGCACTTGTGGGTTTTTTTTATATATGTTTAAGTATGTTATAGTTAGTTAACTTAATCTTGAAGCATATTTTTGTCCTTCTTATAGGTTTATGTTTATATTTATATTTAGCTTAGATTCTTGTAACATGTCATTTTATTTATGATCATGCATTTTATTAATATCATGTTAAATTATATATGTATGCTTGATAATGTTTTCTAAGATTACATACGGATATATTATTTGTCAATGTGGTGCCCTTTTATTCGAGTGTAAACGTGGCCAGTATCAAACGCAGTGATGGTGGCTTATTGGTTTACTCTCGAATATCGGGGCCCTTAAAATTTACTCTCACTTATAACCATATTTTAATTTAATCGTCACTTTAATCCAGAAAGTTTGATATTAATAAAACGGTAATTATCAAAGTACCAATTTTGGGCAGTGTGAGGGTGCTAATCCTTCCTCATCCGTTACCGACTCCGGAACCTGATATTTTTAAGATCTCTAGTTTTATGCTGTCCGACCCACCTTATAGGTCGGTGGCGACTCCATTTTTAAATAAAACACGGCTTTTCACAAAACCCTACGGAAGACATATTTTTAAATACCCGAAAGACCCCAAACACTTTGAAACCCATTTTTTAGCATAACATTAATAAAAAAGGATCGCTACAATACCTGGATTCAGACCGTCCAATATCGACATAACATGGTCTATAATAGGCGGTTAATATCGTTAACAACACCATTGTTTTTCATATTGTTCCTCTGGCTTGTTGCATTATCATTTGGTATGTAACACCCACCACCCAGTCTGAAAGAATTAGACCTGAATAACAGATGTTACATTGATTCACCAAATTGAATCCGATATAAACATACAAAGATACGAGTATTGTTCAATCGTTCTTGTGTTCTATATGCATTATACAGTCCTATGTGATTAAGCTAGGTTATGGTTCAAGTTTCATGTTAAACGGATTACAATTACCCATTTAATTAAGCACCTCTTAAATTTAGGGACTAAAATGTAAATCTATATAATCACATGGACTAAGACATTTCCAAAAGCATTCTACTACAATTAGATACATTATAAGCATGCTTGCAAAATTTCAGGTTAAACGGACAACATTTTCTTATTCAATTGAAGCATGAACATAAGGCGACCAAAATGCAAAGAATCTAAACTTGGTAAAGCCCAATAACTGAATTAACTATTGGCCGTACTGGTACATGGGATGCCATACCAGTACAGGCAAACATTAAAGCAAAACTTGGAATCGGTACGCAACAGGGTGTACCGGTACTCAGTCATGCGTACCGATCCCCACAGACAAATTGGTCAATAGAATGACCTTGCGTACCAGTACAAGACTCTAGGTGTACCGATACAGGCTGCTCCAAAATATATTTTTTGGGACTCAAATCCTAACCCGAATATGTCCAAATTACTTACAAACAACCTAGTTATGCTTTTAAAATTATACCAACATTAAACATATTCGCTCAATTATTTACATGCCATAAACCAACACAAATCATATTCAAACAAAGAATCTAAAGGCATGCTTCTTAATAATATAAAACAATTCCCAATATACACTAAAAGGTCAAGACCCCAAATATAGACTACAAAACAAATAATACTAGAGGCATATGATCATTTAAACAATAGGAAACTAAACAATTCATCTAATCGTTATTTAAGGTATTTTAGAATATTAGATCATAACTAACAAATATATTTAGCATCAAAATATTGTTAATGAATGCAGAAAAATAAAAAACAGAATTGAAGTTTCTACCTAAAAGGAAAAAAACTGAATACAGAAAAAAATGCATAATTTTTCTGTTATTGCTCAATGATTTTTTACATCTCTCGATACAGACTTATATAGGCTCTAGGTCTTTTAGTACATTAAGAATGCCTTCTTAAGATAACTTATAGTTTTAATCTACTAAGTTGATAGACTCTAACTACAATAAGGAGTCCTACTAAGGATAAAATCTAATCTATTAGAGAGATAAACTTTAAGTAGGATAATTTCTACATTATTTACAAAACTAAAATTTCTCTCGGATAACTCACACTCCCCCTCAAGATGGAGAATATACATTGTATAGTCCCAGCTTGAATAAGAACTTATCAAAGAGAGCTTTTGGCAGGGCTTTTGTAAGGATGTCTGCCACTTGTTCTTCTGTAAGAACATAGGTTAAAGAAGCTACTGCACTTGTAAGCTTTTCTGCAGTAAAGTGTTTTTCGATCTCAACATGCTTGGTCCTGTCATGTTGAATTGGATTTCTGGCAATCTGAATTGTAGATTGTTTATCACAAAACACTTCAAACTTCTCATTTTGAAACATGCCTAGCTCTTTTAGAAGCTTCATTAACCAGATTCCTTCACAAATTCCAAGAGCTAAAGCTCTGTATTCTGCTTCTGCACTACTCCTTGATACAACAATTTGTTTTTTGCTATTCCAAGTCACAAGATTACCCCCACACAAAAGAACAATAACCACTTGTTGACCTTCTATCAGTCAACTCACTTGCCCAGCTGGGTCTGAATAAACCTTGAATGTTTTATCAAGGGCCTTTTTAAATATTAAACCATGTCCTGGTGTACCCTTTAGATACCTTAGTATCCTGGTAGCTGCTTCTATATGCTCTTGTCTCGGATTTGTCATGTGCTGACTGATGATATTCACAACAAAGGTTATATATGGCCTGGTCAAGGATAGATAAATCAATTTTCCAACTAATCTCTAAAAAAGTCTCTTGTCTGCCTTTGGACTAGACCCATCTTTGCTAAACTTTAGGCATGTGTCCATGGGAGTATCAATTGGTTTACAGCCCAACATTCATGTCTCTGTGAGTAAGTCAAGAACATACTTCCTTTGGTTGATTACCCGACCTTTGCTTGATCTAGCCACTTCCATGCCTAGGAAATATCTAAGCTTTCCTAGGTCCTTCATCTCTAATTCTTTGTTCAAAAGAGATTTTAAGTGGCTTATTTCTTCTTCATTATCTCATGTCACAATAATGTCATCCACGTATAATATCAAAAGAACTTTTCTTTTTTTGGGAGTTACCTTAGAAAACAAGGTATGATCTGCTAGAGACTGTCTGTATCCATTTTCCAGAATTACTTTAGTGAACCTATCAAACCAGGATCTTGGTGATTGATTTAACCCATAAAGTGATATGTCCAACTTGCAAACTTTCTGCCTATTCTCTTCAGACTCTAAACCATGAGGAATCTTCATAAACTTCTTCTTCCAGTTTCCCATTAAGAAATGCATTGTTAATGTCAAGTTGATGAAGTTTCTAGTCACAATTAACAGCCAAACTCAATAGGACTCTGGCAATGTTCAACTTAGCAACCGGAGAAAAAGTTTCCTTATAGTATATTCCAAAGGTCTGTGTAAAACCCTTGGCCACCAATCTTTCTTTGTACCTGTGCACACTCCCATCCGAATTGTATTTGATAGCAAACACCCATTTGCATCCCACTAGTTTCTTGCCTTGTAGAAGATCAGTTATGGTCCAAGTGCCATTTTTTTCTAGTGCTGTAATCTCCTCCTCAGCAGCTTTCTTCCACTTGGAGTCTCTTAAGGCTTCTTCAATAGTCTTGGGAATCTGTTCTTCATCTAGACAAGTTGTAAAAGCTTTAAAAGAGGGCATCAGATTGCTATAAGCAACATATCTTTGAATAGGATGCTTTGTACATTATTTTACCCCTTTCCTTTTCGCAATAGGCAGAATTTCAGGTTCAAGTAAATGATGAGAAATTTCAACAACATCATTACCTCCTTTATCCTCACAGGCAGTTGGACTAAAGTCCAATTCTCGGCAGGTGTCAGATTACAACACAGTCTCTGGAATGGCTTTCTTTTTTTGGTATATACCTATAACTGGTTAGTGGGTTGAACAGTTGATTTAGGTGAATAATGAGGAGCGATAGGAGTAATATTAGTTGAAGTATGTAGAGGTGTAGTGTTAGAAACAAAGGTATTAGGTTTTAAAAATTCTGAGGCTTCACAAACAAAGGAGCAATAGGTAAAAAAGGTGAAAAAGAAGGAACCTGACTATTAGGAGACTGGAAATCATCCCAACACTCCCCTTGATTTTCAGTCTTAGGAAAATAAGGTACATGTTCAAAAAAAATTAAGATCCAAAGAGACAAAAACTTACGAGAAGGAGGGTGATAACATTTGTAGCCCTTCTTAAGTGAAGAATATCCAACGAAAACACACTGCAAAGCCCTAGGATCTAGTTTGGAACTTGAAGGATCAGTGGATTTCAGAAAAACAGTACACCCAAACGTCTTTAAGGGAAGATTAGATAACATAGGTTTAAAAGTATGATAATTTTCCAAGAAAACATCTCTAGGAGTTCTGAAATGCTAGACTTTGCTATGCATTCTATTTATAAGATATGTAGCCGTTAATAAGGCTTCCCCCCCACAAATATTTTGGAACGGCATGGGTGAATAATAAGGCACGAGTAACCTCTAATAAATTCCTATTTTTACGTTCAGCAATCCCATTTTGTTGTGGGGTACCTACACAAGAACTAAGATGTATTATACCTTTAGTCTGAAAAAAATCTCCTAAGGCAGTAGTGAAAAACTCTCCCCCATTGTCAGAGTGAAACATTTTTATTTTGCTATCAAACTGAGTAACCACCATTTCATAAAACCTTGCAAAAATAGAAGCAACGTCAGATTTTTCTTTAAGAAAGTAGGTCCAAGTAAGTCTGCTATGGTCATCAATAAAAGTCACAAACCACCTACTCCCTGTAATATTCTTCACTCGAGAATGACCCCAAACATCACTATGAATGAGTGTGAATGGTTTAGAGGGTTTTTGAACAGATGGTAAATATAAAGATTTGGTTTGTTTTGCAAGAGGACAGGTATGGCATTTAAAAGAATTTGGATCTTTATTAACAAACAAATCAGAAAACATTTTTCTAAGATAGTGAAAATTGGGGTGACCTAACCGAAAATGCCGTAACATTATAGTATCTAATTGTCTTAAAGAAGTAAAACAAGAAGGAGAATTTGAAATAGAAGATGGATATTTTCCATGAAGGATATAAAGACCATGTTGCAAGATAGCACTGCCAATTATTTTCCTCGAATCCAGTGCCTGCAAAAAACATGTAGAATCAGTAAACCTTAAGGTGCAGTTCAAGTCTTTAGAATTTTTGCTCACTGATATCAAGTTGCATGCAAGGTCATGGACAAATAACACATTCTTAAGGATCAAATTACCATCTAACGAAACAGAGCCCGTCCCTTTGATGGGAGATAGAGAACTATCTACAGTTTTAATAGAAGCTTGATAAGAAGACTTTTTAAAAACAGAGAATAAAGCCCTATTACCAGTCATGTGGTTAGAGGCCCCAGAATCAATAATCCAATTTGCTGCAGACTGGGTAGAAACAAGAGTAGTCGGCAAAAAAACATCTATATTACCTGTAGTTTTCACCATAGCCAAATTTCCTACACCAGCATAATTAAATTGATGAAACAGCTTGTGAAGCTCAATGAGTTGCTGATCAGTAAAGCTACTAGGGCCAACCTTTGGTGTTGCAGTAGGGTATGATGGCCTAGATATCTTGGCTGCTGTAGGTTTCCATACTGCTGGTCGACCATGAATTTTCTAGCATGTATCCTTGGAATGACCGATCTTTTTGCAAAAAACACAGACTGGTTTACCTCTCCTCATCATTGGAGAAGAAGAAATTGGAGTAACCAGGGCAGAGGGCATCGCACTGGAAGCCGAAGAAATTGCCACTGAAATTTGCTATTAGGATCGTATTTTAGACTTATACCATGTTAATGAGTGCAGAAAAATAAAAAACTGAATTGAAGTTTCTACCTAAAAGGAAAAAAATGAATGCAGAAAAGAATGCAGAATTTTTCTGTTATTGCTTAATGATTTTTTTACATCTCTCGATACAGACTTATATAGGCTCTGGGTCTTTTAGTACATTAAGAAGACCTTCTTAAGATAACTTCTAGTTCTAATCTACTAAGTTGATAGACTCTAACTACAATAAGGAGTCCTACTAAGGATAAAATCTAATCTATTAGGGAGATAAACTTTAAGTAGGATAGTTACTACATTATTTACAAAAACTGAAATTTCTCTCGGATAACTCACAAATATAATCAACCTCATGAACATTATATATTGTCATCATCCAAAATATAAATTCAACCAATTTACCAAGCCTTTACAAGCAAAATTCCTAAATATTTATCTCACATTGCCTTATTACAAATAGCAAAAAACCATAAACATACTTTTTAATATACTTGCCTTGGGGATCATTCCTTACCACGAACCACGACCCCGTATTTGCTTAATTCACTGCATTGACGAAAGAAAAGAGAGTGTAAGCATATAATGCCTAGTGAGTGCGCTCAAAAAGGATGCCAATGCATTTTAAAAACTAAAACTCAATATTAAGAATTCAAATAAGAACATTTTAAATTCCATAATTCACTCGTTAAACAAAAGCCAATGCAAACCTCATTTGCTCTAATTGAAATTTATCAAGCATCCAATGTGCAAAGCTTTTTTCAAAATCAAATCACTTTTCAAGTTCATGTGCTTGTTCCATATCAAATGTGAACCATATACAAGTGTTCAAATTTTATCTAATGCTATTATATTGGAAATTTTACTTGTGACTTCACTTTTATACAAAAATATCGGATACCCGGATAGGTTTATAAAAAAGTAGGGTATCGAGTCCCAATCTCATTATAGGGTATCAAGTCCCAACCTTATTATAGGGTATCGAGTCTCAATCTCATTATATAACGGTTCCACAATGGCTAGACTAACGAGTCCTTGGGGTTCACATTCAACAAATGAATGCTAGACAAACGTGTCCTTAGGTACAAGTGACGATTGATCGATTAGACTAACGAGTCCTTTGATTATTCATATTTCACATTTCACATTGAGTACTCATATCCTATGGCATGC
The DNA here is from genome assembly GCA_019671005.1 of Hibiscus mutabilis. Taxonomy (NCBI): domain Eukaryota; kingdom Viridiplantae; phylum Streptophyta; class Magnoliopsida; order Malvales; family Malvaceae; genus Hibiscus; species Hibiscus mutabilis. Next base: position 26,335,840 of record CM033733.1, on the reverse strand, counting down.
CAACTATATCTGATTTCAATTTTAATTGTCACAAGCCAATATAATCATTCAAATCTCATTTACTTATTGTTTTCATTATGCATTTAACAAATCGGATCAAACACCGATCCTTAAGGACACTTTCATGCTTGTATAAACATAGCATAGAAAACTTTACTGCATAAAAAATAGCAAGTATGCATAGCACATGTTTCCAAATCGATTCAATTAAATTATGCTCTCATATGACATTCCAAAACTCATTACCAAAAATTAAGAAAACTTACTTTCGAGCTTAGTTAAGCCTGCTAGGCTTGATCTAAATCCCATAGTCATAATTGAAACCTCTTTAAAGAACCAAAACACATTTGCACTCACCAACATGCTATCGCCTCAATGACAATGCCTCGACGCCTAACCGAAAATCATCCAAACACTTGTCAACCTCGACAAAAAAATGCAAAGTTGATATCAATAGGATCACACCAAGATAACAGCTTATTAAGACATTTCTATAGTACAACTTGTCCAAGAGAAATCCTTTCTCCCACACACACCCACGTGACCCTACTGTAGGTACCCAATGCCTTCCGCTGAAAAAATTAAAATAAAATTCAAGGGCGGATGTGGCCGTACATTGCAATTCACAATTTGACACATTTGCAATGCACAACCCTGTTCTGCTGTTCACGCCCTTAATTGGGGCCAACTCATATCCTTTTTTTTCAACCACTTTATTTATATATATATATATAGCTTTTAATGACCATTGTGTGCTTCGGTGAGCTGAGCAATATAAGTCACAGTGAAGTAAGGTCAATTTAAAGAGACTATTGGATATAGTTCTTTTAAACTTTTGCAGAATTATACGATGTTCATGGCTATATGGACATACCCATGAGAACTAATATTCTTGTTAGAGAGGTAGTTGTGTTAACTATATCATCGTTTACAAAAATAGCAGAACAAATTAAGAACATCGTGTCTACTGGTCAGCTAGTAAAGTAAACATACTTTCACAATGGAAGGTTCAAATGAGGACACCTACCTATCCTATGTAGCTATCGATCATAGATTCGATCACTACATTGAGTTAAAATGTTTTTTATTAAATGATCAATTTCATTCATGTGAGAGATTGTTGGATAAAATTAATATTTTTGGAACTTTGGATGAGAAATTGACCCAAACGTTGTTGAGAAAAACGTGGAACCAATTGTTGGTTAGTAAATGTGCAACTCTGCACAACGTGGGTGACGTGAATGTACAGACCGGTCGGGCCCTCCGTGGCTTGCGAATATTTTAACCCAAATTTGAAATAACTTTTTTCTTGAATAGAGCATATCTTTTCCAAATTCTGTTTTGGAATTAAAATGATAAATATTAAAATATTCCTTTAATTTTGAAAATTACTTTTTAAAAGGTCATTGATTCTCAAATATTAAATGCTCCATTAGGTCGAAAATTTCCAATACTTTCACTATATGAAACCTAATAGGTTAAAACACAACTAAAAAAAATTCTCCATTTTCAGCTTAGTTTTCGGTGATAGGAGAAGGCAAGGTTACAGTTCGTGATCTCTACAGTCGTGCTATTGTAGTTGATCATCTAGTTGTTGTACCATATGAGACAAATAACTGGCGTTCTCAATCACCACAAGAGTAGCCGAAAATCTATCTTAAGAAAACTTTGTAGGTACAGGTCTCAACTCGTTTCTTCCTAATCAGATTTTGGTATACATACAAGTATTTCTTGTTTTTTCAAATCTACTATTTTACTTGAATTTTGATTTTAGAAATTTAAATTTTCTCCATTTTCAGCTTAATTTTCGGTGTTAGGAGAAGGCAAAGTTACAGTTCGTGATTTCTACAATCGTGCTATTGTAGTTGATCATCTAGTTGTTGTATCATAGGAGACAAATGACCAACGTTCTCAAGCACCCCAAGAGTGGCCGAAAATCTATCTTAAGAAAACTTTATAGCTATAGGTCTCAACTCGTTTCTAAATAATCATATTTTGATATACATACAAGTATTTCTTGTTTTTCGAATTTACTATTTTACTTGAATTTTGATTTTAGTAATTTAAATTTATATTTATTTTACTGTTTTTGTTGTATTCGATTTATCAATAATATTATTATTTTATTTACTGTTTATTTTTAATTCTTGAATTAACGTTTTCCTAACGGCAACCGTGGTGATTCTTGTGACGACTCAAGAATATACATATCAAATTTGCCAGCTGATGTTACCAATGAAGAATTAAGAGACCTTTTGGGCGGCATTGGACAAGTAATGGTCAAATCTTATTCCTTAAACCCGTCTGTCAAACAGGAATCATGTATCTGCTTCATTATTGGGGTTTCTGTTTTATCTTCAGAGTTGGTATTTGTGGTTTATGATAATTGTTCCCAAAACCTTATTTTATTCTCTAGTTCTATGTTTTGGTTGACTTGGGCGTTTTTACATATGGGTCTGTATTGACAAGTTTTGTTTTTATTTTCCATTAAAGTTTGGCATCCTCACTAGTATTTCTATGAATTTGCATCGTGTTTAGGTTGCAAGAATTAAGCAGAAACGTGGCTATAAATATCAATGGCCCTAAAATATAAAAATATACACATATGAGAAAGACGACGTAGTTTTGTGTTATGAAGATCCTCAGGCTGCAAACTTCTTTTAGTTTATTACCTTAAATATTTCACCTCACCCTTGTCGAGTCTTCTCTCAAATCATGTCCTCATATGAGAGTCTATACAATCAGCGTGGCCATGGCAGAGAAGACCGTTTCCCAAAAGTATATGATCATGGGGATCATTTTAACACTTCAATTAACTAGCCCAGAACAATTCATTTGGATGCCTTTTCCTGATATCGAACTTTTCTTTGGATTAATTTCATCTATATTGCATTTAGATGCTTTGTTTTAACATGCAATTTATGAGTATATGTGTCACAACCCAATTTTAGCCTCAAATTAAAAACCCTAATTTTAAAAAAAATTAATTTCTAAAGTCCTAACTTTTGAGGATTCTGAAACGATTTGTCAAAATTGGAAAATCAAATTTTGGAACCAACTTGCAATTTTAAACTTTGACAGTCTAATTTGTAAATTATGAAAACATCTAAATTTTTAATTTCGAAATTTCTGAACTCATGACTAAATTTTGAGAAATTAGCATTTTGGAGTTTGAATCAAAATTTTGAATGTACAAGAGTAGTTTTTAAAAGATCTGAAAGTTATTAAACCAATTGCTAAATTAACCCTTTCTTTAAAAACAAATGAATTACAATTACCCAAGAAGACCCGCACCTCGTTTCTTCTATTATTTATTATATCATGTTTTATTTATTTTTTAAAAAATATTTTATAATAATAATAATTATTATTATTATATTGTTATAGTATATATATATATGGGTTAGGATCCACTTATACTGTGTAAAACTCAATTACTTTTGCACAGTTTTTGGACCGTTGGATGAGAGTAATAAATAGCTAAAATTATTTTTTTTCTTATGATAATCTTCATATTTTTTGAACCCTTGTTGCAATTAAAGGTTGTCTACCCTTTTAATTGTTTTGTTCCTCACGTGAAGAATAGAGAAAAGATGAAATCATCCTTCTTCATCTTTTTCCCCATCTTTTTCTCTCCAAAAACCCATTGCCATTTGATTTAAAGAACTTAATCTTCTTACTCATTTCTTCCATTTGAATTCTAAGATTCAAGTATGTTTATCACCATCTCTCAAGCTCCAAGAAAAGTATACTCTTGAAGTATAAATGTAAGTTATCCGTTAATAGGTTTTTGAAAGGAGTTAAGTTTTTAGGGTTTTTCTCTTGTTTTTAAGGTTGTTAATCTGTAGCTAGACCTGGCAAACTTGACCCGAGACCCGAAAACTGAACCGATTTACCTGAACCGAGACCCGAAATCAACCCGAACATGATGACCCAAAATTTGATTCGAAACTGAACCGAACCGAAATCGATCCGAATTTTAGTTGAACAGAAATGGACCCGAAGCGATTTTCAACCGAACTGAATAGACCTGAACCAAAGACAACCCGAAATATAAAAAATATATTAATAGAAATAAATAAAGATAGGATATGAACAACCGTACAACTCGCCAAAAAGTTAAATATATTGACTTTATAAATCTATTTATAGGGTGTAAAAAATTGACTGGCCTGAAAACTCGATTAAAACCGATCGATCTCCCATTGAACCAAACCGAAATTAACCGAACCGAAAATAACCGAACCAAAAATAACCGAACCGAAAATCAACCGACCCGAAATGGCCCGAATCATAATAGAGCCGAACTAAAACCGAACCGAAACTGAATTTAAACCGAATAATATCAGACCCGATATGACTCAAACTAAAATGACCAGAACTGAAACCAAACCAAATGACCCGTTTGTCACCTCTATCTATAGCTAAACATTTCTCTAGTATTTAGTTTAATTCTTGATTTATTTTTCATGTTTGTGAGGCAAAAAGGAGGGGATTGGGGGGTTCTTCCAAGCTTGAGTCAAGATAGAAGTTAAAGGGATTTTAGTTGAGAGACTTCATTCAGGATTTTTGCTAAAATGTTAGTACATCTCTGACTCTTATATATTCTTGAAGATCATAAAATAAATGTCTTGCTTGATTTTATGGTGTTTTGGGTATTATATGGATGGAGTTCGTTTTAGAGATTAAAGTAGCAATTTTAATGTAAAATATGTTGTTAGAAAACTCTAAAAATACCCATAAATAACTCGGTAAACTCAAGTAACCAAGGGCAGATCCTTTAAAGGACTAGTGGGGGCCAGGCCCCCACAAAATTTTGGGAAATTCAAATTTTGCCCCTAAAATTTTAGAAAGTTTTAAAATGGCCCCTCTAGATTTTTAAAAATTCATATTAAGCTTCAAAATTTTGAATATTTTTAATTAAATTCCTTCCAAAATTTTTATTTTTTTTCTAAATCTCTCAAAATTATTAAAAATTTTAGTTGAACCCTTAATTTTTTAAAAAGTATTTCGTTTAAGCATTTTTTAAAAAAGTATTTCGTTTAAGCCTTTAATTTTTTTAAAAATTTAAGTTGGCCCCCTCAAACTTTTACTCTAAGTTCCGCCACTACAAGTAACCTTTTTGGGTGGTTAGGATGTGCTTAGAGACAATAAGGGGGTGATTCCTGGCCTTAAGAAAATAGTTATGGGCTCGAGTATTGGTATCAAATGAGTTGGTATCGATATGAGGTGTTTTCGCATGCCTTGAACAAGGGTGAATAGTGCTTGCGCACCAGTACTGCATTCAAGCAGTACTGATACGAGAACCTGAGTATTGGTACGACCGATCCAGTACCAGTACTGGCTTGCCTTCTCAAAATTCCAGTGGTGATTTTCGGTAACGGTACGCATGGTAGAGTACCAATACCTGAGGCTCAAGTAATAGTACGATCGATCCAGTACCGGTACTAATAAACATTGCTGAATTCCATTAGTGCTTCTCTGTATCAGTACACATGTGGGAGTACCGATACCCAAGAGTACCGTACCGATACACGTGGTCTAGTACCAGTACGCCCCAAGCAATCTACCCAAGAAAAGTGAAATTTAGCCAAAGGGGCTAGAAAATTATATAGTATGGTTCAATACACCCCTTATGATGTAGGATTGACATAAATAAACTTGTAACGAAGATTTCACCCTTATATGAAAACATAATGAGGTAGAGGCTTGCTTGATTAATTAGAGAATTCAAATAAGTTGAAGTAATGATTAATATCTTCCATAATATACTATAGGCTTCGTAATGATAAATCGAGAGATAAACAATATGGGTTAGTGTCATGCATTGGGGGCATTTTCTTGATAGCTTGACTTGGTGCCACTTACCTCGTGATGAGGTGTATGAATGCTCGGGGAGTATATCTTAACTTATGAATGTTGCATAAAGGAATCCAGATGTCCTAGTGTCAGCACTACGGTACTTATATATAAGGGGATGCGTACCTAGGGCTATGTGAACAAGTATATCTAAGGTACTCACGGGCTACGTGATCTGGGTGAGGTTAGGGACCTATCCATGGCTATGGTGATCTGAATGGCTTTGTGACTTTAGTAAAGACTACTTATAGCTTTGGTGATCCGGGAACACCCAAGCGATATTTGTGGCTATAATGATCTAAATACAGTCCATTCAACCCGATGGTTGTGTAAACGCGGGGAACCCGATGACTATGTGAACACGGGTAAAGTAGGACTTCGTTGGCCAATACATAGTTGATGTATGGATTTAAATTATGTATGTTGTTATGGATGGTAAAGATGATAGCTTGTGGATGTATTAACTCGATAGGTTGAATGACCTCGAGTATTGCAGAGCATTGTGGAATATGTAAGACTTCTTATAAATTTAACGATGCCTTGAGGTAGGCGATCTAAGAACTCTAGCGTGTATAGGTAAGATGATGACTCATAGGTAGTGAAGCATTATCTATACTTTCTAAACTAAATTTATCTTGCATGCTTGTTTTATGATAATCAAGAATTATTGTAGAGTAGAAATGTAGCACTAAGCCTTGTAAGCTTAGCATTCAGAATCGTTATTTTCGTTCGTAGATTAGTAGGTGGATGTGATCGAGATCGAGAAGTACATCGTGAAGGGATTTTCGAGAATCGTATCGCTTCAAAGTATAGTACTTAATATTTAGTCTTGGGTTTATGTATTCATAGGACATTACAAGTGTTGTGTATGTAACTCTATTTGAAATATTATTTTGATATACGGTGTTTTAAACTTGGAGCGCCTATTTTGTAAACTGATTTATAGCGTCTATTTAATTTCTTGAAGTTATGCATGATTTGATGATTTGACAATGGCTAAACTTATGGCTTTAAATGAAAATTTGATGGGTTAGTTTTTGGGTGATCCGAATGTAACATTTCGAATATGGATCGAGATCGGGGTGTTATATTTAGTGATATCAGAGCCTAGGTTTAGCCGGTTCTAGGAAACCTTGAGGTGGTATAGGTGTTGTAATAATGTGACTAGTGAATACAAGCCCCTAAATTTAAGTTTTACTCTTCCAAGACTGGAATCCTGATGGCACTACCTTGTTTCCTTGTGATTTTAGATTTGAAGGCTGGTGACACAATACTTGACCAAGAAAGTCGTGAGGAGAGCCATGCCTCTCAAGCAAAAGAATTCAGCAAGGAGTTTGTCCCAGATGTTGGGGACACGAGCCTTTCAGGAGGTACCAAAAGTGGAGGGGCGAACCACCTCCATAACCTTACCTTTGCCCTATTGAAAGTTGTACAAGTCATTCCGAGGCCTTCTGACACACCTCACAAGACCTTCGGGAGAGACTTCATCGATATGGACTTAAGGACTTTGAAGGTTCAGGTGAGAATGAATCAATCAAAGATGACCAATGGTTGAGAGACACTCAGAGGATTCTAAGACAAATGAGAGGGAGTTTGGAGGATAACCTCGATTGTATTGTCGACATTTTTAAGGCTAATGCCCATGAATGGTGAGAGATTATTGAGTTAGGATGTCATTATTGTGATTACCTGTTGAGCTTTCCAATATTGATGCAATGCTTTTCTCACTCTCATCTTGATTTACCTACATGTGTACAATCAAACACACACTAAGTACGAACTTAGTGAGGCAATAAAGGAAGTAATAACAAGTATTTAAACTTTATTCAATTTCATGGCTACATTTATATAGCATGATATATGCCAATGCATCAACTTTCACATTGCATTAGTAATTATTTACTATATACCAATGTCATAAGATTTTCATGCTTGTCCATTTATCATAATATGCCTTATATGCATAAATGTATCATGATCACTAGATAAGTATATCTTCATATTAATCATATATCAACATAATATAAACCGGATATAAATTTCTTACCGATATACTTGCCATATGTTCCGATAGTTCACATACTCCCTAACCTATTTACCATTTATTATCCATTTATTTATAGCCCAACTAAACCTTGAGGACCCTGGGTACGCGAGTCAAATATGCACCGAAGTGCTAATGCACATAAGGTCGTGCCCACCATCCGCACACTTATAAGGCTATGCTAACCTCCCGATTTCCGCACATTTATAAGGACGTACTAACCATGCACTAAGTGTCCTTTATATACACTATAGTGGTATCCCGGATACTCGAATATGTAGCGTGTTGCTGGACTCTATGGCATGCCAACTATACCCTGTCCCTCAATGACTTATTTGGGCATAATTTCCGTATTTATTCTATCCTTGGCAATGTATATCAATATAATTTATCATTGGCAGTTCATACCCAAAATAACATTCATAGAATAACATCATATATAACTAGTGATCCATGCATTTATATTCAATCTTTGACATATTTAAAATATGCCAATCATATGATCAATGACATAAATATCATGCCAATATATAAACCAGGTAGACTTATCGCAAGTCTTACCAATGTGTATAAAACATCCATGTATCATGTTATGTATGCATTGCACTCACCTGGGCCATTTATTAGCATGCCTCACTAAATTCTACTCGATCCTTTCCTTTATAGAACCTCGAACCTTCTTTGATTCGGACTTGACTTCATTGATCACATGAATAAGATAAAATATTTGTTAGATTCAAATCGAACAATGCCTTAAACATGTTGTCTAATATAATCATTCGAATATAAAATTTCAAATATTTTTCCTTTCTTCCTTGAACTGTTCAGAAACTCATTATGGTCCTTAGTGACCAATTTGAACTTCTATTAACTCTTCCTAGCTTGCTAACTAACATTTAAATACAAAATGTTTCAAATTCCATTTTCTGACAGCTTGCGCTACCTTCCAAGATTTACTTGTACATGGTAGAATACACATCGGATCTTAATTTCATTTATACCGGAGAAACTAGATTCGATAACGGTTCTAGAGGTATAAGCCACATAAATTAATAAAATGTAAAAAAATTATGAAAATTCTTCAAACTCCCGTCACAGTGTTGTTTTGACAGTAACTGCTTTGTAAATTTTCTAACCTTCATCTGATTAAAAAATCATATCTTTTAACTCGAAACTCGAAGTCAGTTTCCGTTTGTTGGAAATGAAACTAGACGAACAAATCTTTACAACGGTATAAAATTCATCATCTAAACATTTTGTAGAATTTATGGTGAATTTTTGAAGTCACTGCCAAAATTCAATCTTCTTCATAGCTTTCCATAATAAACTTCTAATTTATACTAACTTCTAATTTTTCTACTTATCAATTTAGTCCCATCACTTGCTTCAAACCACCAATTCATCATCTTCTTCATCAAATAATTATTCAATATAATTCCCTCTAATTTTCTTTCTTTGCCCAAAATAGTCACTAAAATGCAAAGGTAAGGATTCAAACTTCTTAACTTTGCAATTTAGTCATCAAATCAACACTACTACCTTAATTCTATTATTTTGAAAAAAAAAATCAGATTTAATCCCCATCCAAGAATTTATTTCCTATTTAGTCACTTGATTTTGACAAATTGTCAAAATGGTCACTAATTCGATTCAACATCGGTTTAGCATTCTAACATCAATATAACATCTCCAACATCATTAATTACATAAATACACTCCAATTTCATAAATTTTAGATTCGGTCCCTTAACTTTGAAGCTTGCCAAATTGATCCCTATATATTTAACTTAGGGTTTTGCTTCCAAACAACAAATCAAGCTTACTAGATCATTAATCAAACATCACAAACCCTAAGTTAGACTTAAATCCATAAACCTTAATCTTCTCCATACAAACCAAAATATGTAGGGTTTAAATCCTAACTCAATAACATGATTTTAACATCATATAAGCTTGATTCCAACTTAAATTCAACCATGGAATCATAAATTTTCAAAAGCCCCAATTTTGTTCATAAACCCTAATTTCCTTCTCATGTAAAATTTTCATCAATCAAGCACGTGTTCCATGAATTAATAATATTAAAAGATAGAGCTTGAAGAGTAGAACAACTTTGTAGTTCGAAAGATTACCTAAAAATCGAGTTTCGGGGCTTGAATCAAGCTTGAAAATTTTTCTCCCTTTTCCCCATATGTTCGAACATGTGAAAGATGAATAAGGCTTCATATTTTGGCCTTTTAATTTTAAACCTCTCCAATTATGCCACTTGTATTATATAAATGAATTTTAAATTTATTCCAATAGGGAAATTACAAATGTGCCCTTTTATCCAACGATTGAGATTGATTTTATCATCAATCAAGGGCCAAGATTTAATCTTTAATTTTCTTCTTCCAAAAATGGGCTTTGTAACTTCAAATATTTCAAAATTGACATCACTGCCAAATGACTAATTTGCCCTCCAACTAGTCTTTATTTACTAGTTTGTTTCAAAATTGTCATTCCATTATAATCTAACTAAATTAGTTCCTTCTCAACCGGCCACTATTCCATAAAATCATTTTATGATTTTCCATGGCTTATGGAATAGCCTCTAAAATTTCAATTCAATCCGATTTCCCAATATTCATAAAATACTTCTACTACGATTTTACCTTTACCGAGCTATCGAATCTATTCCAAAAATTCTATATTTCCATAATGTTCCTCATATCATCATACTTCATCCAATAACCTAGATTTAATCTTGATTTAATATTTACCAACTTTGCCCTTGCAAATTTTCCAAAATTACGATCTTGCCATTTTTCATCCAACGGCTCATATTAAGCATGGAAAATCAACTTAAATCCAAGGGTTCATATTCTTCCAACACAAAGAAAATATCTTAGACATGTAAAATGACATAATCAACCTTGGCTTATCATCCTTCAAAATATCCTGGATATTCGATTCGATTCGATTATCTGAATATTTTTCTGAACTTTATCGCTTTATAGCCATTAATACAAACTCTGTACAAAAAATTTGGGTAACACGAAAATGTCACTCTTAGAGGTAAACTATTCATTTACGGGATCAAAATACATAACTTTTGAAAATTACACTTTGGTCCCTAAACTTTTCCAAAGTTTACACTTTAACCACAAAACTTTCAAAATTTTCATTTTGGTCACTAGCCAAAAATTGGGATATTACGGAATCTATTTGTTGATAATGGGTGCGGTAAACCATTACCTCCCTAGTGTGATTATCATATTAAGGTGTCGTTTATCTAAAGATAGTTTGGTAATGTGCGAGACATTCTTAGCCCACGTAATAGATGCAAGGGCTGGAGTCCAAAGCTTTAGAGCTTGCGGACGATTAGGGAGTTGTTGATACATTTTTTAAGAATCTTTAGGCTTACCTTTGGTTTGTGAGTTAGAATCCACGATAGAGGTAATTTTGGGTTCAGTGTTGGTGCCCATACCTTATAGTAAGCACCGATTGAACTTCTAGAATGAGAAGTTATTTGTAAAAATTGGTCAGATACGGGTGTGTTCGCTGGGTGGTTCACTTGGCGAATGCCTTCATTTTTGTCAATAGGGGCAAATCGAAGAGTTTGCATGTTGAATGTCGTTAGCTAGTGGGTAACGGTGAATGAATGCTACCTGTTACTTGAGGTCGTTGACCTTATAATCAGTTAATGACTTTTGAGGTTTCTGTATGACAATTTGGAATCTGAGTATCGTAAGTTAAAGGTTAAAGAAAAGTCACGACGAAGATGGTGTTTGATTTGAATATTAACGCTACCAAATCTTATGATGGTTGCTCTCACGTATGGTAAGTCAATATGTATATTAAAAGATTAATGCAACAGAAGTATGGATTATTGGCTACGATTATATAGAATCGTGACTCTAATTTTCATTCGTAATCATGTGGTTAGTTAGAGGAAGATGTTCGAAATCCTTGAGAACATGATTTGTGGTCATATTCTTGACCTTGGACGAGGTTAGGATGAGTTTTAAATGTTAGTGGAGTTCGTATACGACATTAGTTTTTGATTTGACCAAGTGGTACGATTGGTGTTGTTGAAGGACCATGAAGGTGGATCTCGTTTGAGTTGGGCCGAATTCAAGTATAATGCTAGGTTTCATCTTGGTTAGCCAAGTTGGAGAAAGTGGCTGATAATACAAGATGGAACGACATTTGCTTTCGATCGTCAGAAGTTTTGCGTGAAGTTTTTGGGCATTGAGTTAGTAGCAAAACAAGAAAGTTTTTCCTAGTGGTACAAAATTGAGAGATGTTGCGTTCCGGGCGCATGTGAGCATGTTTTTATTGTTGAGAATGAATTATCAAGGGTTCACGAGAAAATAGTAGAGGATTGTAGTGTTAAGATCTTTGGTTAGAGAAGTTTTGCAAAAGGACTTCATAGACGAGATGAACGCTTCTGAGATGGAAATAGTTGGATCTGTGGTAGTTGCATCTTCTTCCCTCGTATAATTTCAAGGATGAAATTTCTTTTTAGGAGGGAAAAGTTGTAATGACCCAAATTTCTAGGTCAGCAAGTTGCATTGACTCAGGTTACGGACCCTTGTGTTGGGATGAGTTATTGGACCCATTGGGCCTTAATGGATGAGGATTAGGATTATATGGGCTTGAGTAGTGACTTTTTTGTAAAAGGATGAAAACTGAGGGTTTTTAAGAAGTCATTTATCCATGGTTGCAACTAAAGGCTGTCCCCCCTTGAATTGTTTTGTCCCTCATTGAAGAAGAGAGAAAATGTGAGATCACCCCTCTTCTTCATCTTTTTCCCCATATTTTTCTCTCTAAAAACCGATAACCATTTGATTTAAAGAACCTAACTTTCCTACTCATTTCTTCCATCTGAATTCTAAGATTCAAGTATGTTTATCGCCATCTCTCAAGCTCCAAGAAAAGTATACTCTTGAAGTATAAAGATAAGTTCTCCATTAATGGATTTTTGAAAATGGTTAAGTTTTAGGGGATTTTCCCTTCTTTTTAAGGTTGTTAACATGTAGCCAAACCATTCTCTAGTATTTGGTTTAAGTCATGTTTCATTTTCCATGTTTGTGAGGGGAAAAGAGGGGATTTGGGGGTTCTTCCAAGCTTGAGTCAAGAGAGAAGTTTAAGGGATTTTGGTTAGAATCCTTGATTTAGGATTCTAGCTAAAAGGTCAGCACATCTCTGACTCCTTTATATTCTTGAAGATCAAAAGTGATTGTTTTACTTGATTTTATGGTTGTAGACACTAATTTTGTTCGGGTTTAAATTAAAGTGCTCGAAAATAAGATAAAGGAATACTCGTCAAGAAGAGTCGTAGAAGGGGAAACAGTTAAACACAAGTGAAGTAGGGCAATGTTCTAGAGTTAAACTTCAAGAAATGATAGATTTTATTCTGACCAGTGTAAGCCAACAATCTCACTCGAGATGAGACAAAGAATTCAGCAAAGACGGAAATCCCATGGAAGCTAAGGGTGACCGACCAGAAAATAAGGGATTTCCCCCCAACAATTCTAAAAATGACTTCCACTCATGCATCATTTGTAGTTAGACATCCTTATGTTAAGAGCATGCTAACTCATTCCATCATAGCATTTAAACAGGTATTGATCCACAACTTCACGAGAGGAGAAATAGATCTCAACAAAGATTCAAGAGTCCTTTGACTTGCATGCTTATGATTTATAAGGGTCTTCCAATCTTCGGTTAGTCGATAGCGGCGAGCATCTTTTTATGTCAAGACGATCCGAATTTACGGCTTTCAATCAAGGTATTCTGGTGGTCTTTAAGTGAGACACCTATTTCTCTAAGGTATTCCGGTAGTCTCAAAGCAAGATGCCCTTTCATATTAAAACTCAGATTCCTCGATTTTATCCCTTCCTTAAGGATGTTTTTCTTAAAACAAAAGAATTTCTTAATTCGATCCCTTTTTAAGGATGTTTTTCTTAAAACAAACAAATTTCCCCATTTTATCTTTTTTTAAGGATGTTTTTCTTAAAACACGAATTTCTTAATTCGACCATTTCTTAAGGATGTTTTACTTAAAGCACGAATTTCTTAATTCGATCCTTTCTTAAGGATGTTTTTCTTAAAACCCGAATTTCTTAATTCGATCCTTTCTTAAGGATGTTTTCCTGAAACCCGAATTTCTTAATTCGATCCTTTCTTAAGGATGTTTTCCTGAAACCCGAATTTCTTAATTCGATCCTTTCTTAAGGATGTTTTCCTGAAACCCGAATTTCTTAATTCGATCCTTTCTTAAGGATGTTTTCCTTAAAACAATGAATTTCTTAATTCGATCCTTTCATAAGGATGTTTTTCTTAAAATAACGAATTTCTTAATTCGACCCTTTCCTAACGATGTTTTCCTAAAACACCGAATTTCTTAATTCTATCATTTCTTAAGGATGTTTTTCTTAAAACGACAAATTTCTTAATTTGATCCTTTCATAAGGATGTTTTCCTAAAACAACGAATTTCTTAATTCGATCCTTCCTTGAGGATGTTTTTCTTAAAACTCAAATTCCCCGGTTTTATTCCTTCCTCAATGATGTTTTTCTTAAAACTCGAATTCCTCAGTTTTATCCCTTCCTTAAGGGTGTTTTTCCTAAAACGAATTTCTTAATTCGATCCCTTCCTTAAGGGTGTTCTTCTTAAAACTTAAATTTCTCAATTTTGATCATTTCTTAAGGATGTTTTTCTCAAAACCAATTTCTCATTTCGATCCTTTCACAAGGACGAGTTTTTATTCTTTAAATTTGATCCCTTCCAAAAAAAGAAGAAAGAAAAGGAAAAGAGAAAAATACATCTCTAAAGCAAAAACCCGAAAGGGTGCTTTGGAGCAAAGTTTTGGAGAATATGATAAAGAGGGTCGAACGGGGGCCGAGTCCTGACACAAGGAGAAACAAAAATATGCAAAGAAGAAGAAGAAAGCGAAAAGAAACCGAAACAAGAAGCCAAGAAAGAAGGCGTCCGGGCATTGACTAAATTTTATTTGTCATGCGTCATGAATAGTTAGGCATCCTTAAGGTAGGAGCATGCTAACTAGCATCATCGAATTATTGTGTCTATTTTTTTTCAGGTATTTAAGAAACAATATAAAATAAGTAGATACCAACAAAGAATCAAGAGATCTTTTAACTATTTGTGAAGGTGATGAAGATCTGGGCATTCCAACAGTCTCTAAGCGAGATATCATTCGGTGTCAAAGCGACCAGAAATCAAGACATCATCTTCCGGGATCCTCAAGTCGAGGTACCACCCTATGCCGAGACGACGAAGATCGAGGGCATTCCAGTAGTCTCTAAGCGAGATATCATTTGGTGTCAAGGCGACCAAAAACCAAGACATCACCTTTCGAGATCCTCAAGGCGAGGTACCACCCCATGCCGAGGAGACAAAGATCGAGGGCATTCCAGTAGTCTCTATGCGGGATATCATTCGGTGTCAAGGTGACCAGAAATCAGGACATCATCTTCTGGGATCTTTAATACGAGGTCCCACCCCATGCCGAGGCGATGAAAATCGAGAGCATTTCAATAGTCTCTAAGCGAGATATCATTCAGTGTCAAGGCAACCGGAAATCGATACATCATTTTTTTGGGAGTCTCAAAGCGAAAATTTCAAAGAGATGAAAGGCGAATGGTTCTATATAGAAGGAACTCGCAGCTCGGAATCTTCGGACATGAAAGTGGGGATAAAATTTGCATCTTTAGTCTTTGCTCTCTATTCCTGTTTTATAGTAATGAGCAAAGAGGGGAAGTTGTAGACACTAAATTGTGTTCGGGTTTAAATTAAAGTGCTCGAAAATAAGATCAATCCACATCACCCTTTTAATACCCAAAACCTTATACCCTAAGCCCAAAATTACATGGCCCATTACATATAATTTTATATAGTAAAAAAATACGAAAAATAAAAATCCCAACTCATTCCTCATTAAGGTTTTACTCCCACTGGTTGAAAAATACTTGGGGTCCAAGACCTTAATTTCTATTGGTTCTCATTTTTTTTAAAGAGATAGCCCAAAAATACCCTTTATCATCCTAATATTAAAACCTAGATCCTATTTTTATTCCCACAAAATGCCCTTGATCACCCTATATATATATAATACCTACCCTAAAAAGAGAACACACTCAGATTTTTCATTCTATTTTTTTCATAGCCGCACACCCCCTGCCATGATTTCACTTTCCCAAAACCACCCAACATTTTGATTATTATTTCCCCTCCCCAAAACCACCCAAAGCCACCACTACATTTCACCCCAAAAGCCGTTCTTAGCCATACCCATAGAACATCCCACTAGCCACTGCCATACTGCCGCAACACCCAAAAAAAACTCATACCCATTCGAACCATCAACCCTTAAATCAAGCTTTTTAACCCCAACGACAACGGTTCGTGGATTGATCGATCGAGCATATTTTTGGGTTTTGGGTATTTTTTCCCTTTTTTATATGTAATCAATTCTTATGGTTTACTGAAATATTGATGAGATTTGTTGGTAACCTCTTTATTTATTTTAGTTTTCTTATCTGGTTTATTGTGTTTAATATTTTGCTTGTGATATGTATGTTATTTTACTTGTTAGATGTTGTTTTATTTGCTTGTATATCTTATTACTATATATTATCTATATTATCACTAGTATAATATAATATTTACATATGTATAATGTATATATATATTATTACACCTAACATTTAATTTTCGCATCTAACACCTATCATTTAATTTCCACAACTAACATTTAATTTCCACCACTAATATTTATCTTCCGCTTTAATTTTTTCTCTTTTGTTCGATCCAGTCTTTTTTTCCGGATTGCTTTGCTCGATGCGGTCCTTTTTCTGGATTGCTTTGTTCGATGCGGTCCTTTTTTCGGATTGTTTTTTTCGATCTGGTCCCTTTTCCCGATTCTTTTTAATTCCAGCTTTTATTTTTCTTGCAATTTATTTTTCCCGCAATTTAATTTCTCATATTTTAATTTTTGTATTTATTTTGCATTTGTTTGCTCAATCCGATCCTTCTTCCAAATATTTCTTTTATCTTGTTTGATCCGGTCCTTTTCTGAATTTTTAATTTCTGCCTTTATTTATGCTTTTATCTCGTATATATTTGTTTTATTTTCTCATATTCAGATATATGAACTGTTAATGTGGTGCCTTGTTATTCGGGGGTAAACGCGACCAGTATCAAACATAGTAGTGGTGGTTTTGCGGTTTACTTTTGAATAGCGAGGCCCTTAAAATTTACTCGCAAGTATAACTGGATTTTAATTTAATTGTCACTTTAATTTGGAAATTTTAATATTAACAAAGCGGTAATTATATATTTCTTTTGGTACCAATTTTTTGGGCGGTGTGGGGTGTCAAAACCTTCCCCATACGTAACCGACTCCCGAATCTATTTTATCGAATCTTTGGTTTTTATGGTGTCCGGCCTACCCTAGTGGCTGGTGGTGACTCCAAGTTTTATTGTTCTTTCAAAAACATGAAATTTTAAAGAACTCCCCATTTTCTAAATATTTTCCCAAAAGCAAAAGGAAACCTATTACTCCTTTTTTAGCGATCTCATTTGAAACGAAGCAAATTTTGAATTTTCAAAAAAAATTAGGTCGCTACAATGGTGTTTTGGGTATTGAATGGGTGGAGCTCGTTTATGAGATTAAAGTAGCTATTTTGATGTTAAATATGTTGTTAGAAAACTCTAAAAATATCCATAAATAACTTGGTAAGCACAACATGTTTGAGCCTTAGGAAAACTGTTCTGGGCTCGAGTATCGGTATCGTATGAGCTAGTACCAATACGGGGTGCTTCTGCGTTGAACAAGGGCGAATTGTGCTTTCGTACCGGTACTGCATTCAAGCAGTACCGATACAGGACCCCGAGTACCGGTACAGTCGATCTAGTACCGGTACTAGCTTGCTTTCTTAAAATTCTAGTGGCAAATTTTGGTACCGGTACGAATGGGAGAGTATCGATACCCGAGGCCCGAGTACTGGTATGGTCGATCCAGTACTGGTACCGATAAACCTTCTCAAATTTTAGTAGTTCTTGTTCATACCGATACGTGTATGGCAGTACTGGTACCCAAGGGTATCGTACCAGTACGCGTAGTCCAGTACCTGTACCCATTAGGCAATCTGCCCAAGAAAAGTGAAATTTAGCCAAAGGGGCTGAAAAATTATGTAGTATGGTTAAATACACCCCTTATGATGTGGGATGACATAAATAAACCCGTAACGGAGATTTCACCCCTATATACAAATAAAATGAGGTAAAGGTTTGCTTGATTAGTTAGAGAATTCAAATGAGTTGATGTAATGATTAATATCTTCCATAATGTACCATAGGCTTGGTAATGATAAATAGATAGATAAATCATGTGGGTTAGTGTCATCCCTTGGGGGCATTTGCTTGATAGCTTGGCTTGGTGCCACTTACCTCATGATGAGATGTATGCAGGGGCAGATTAAGAAATTTCAAATTGGTAGTTCACTGACCAGTGTAATAATTTTGAATCAATTTATTTTGGTAAAACATATTGTTGTGCAATCAAACATGATTTATAGTGAAACATATTGACATTGAAGAATCCGTCTATACTGTGTAAATATGTTTGAGAGATTATTAGAATTATTTTACAGCGATGTAATTGTGTTTTAGAGAGTAGAAAAACTTTTTACAGCGAAAATAAGTATTGATAGTCATGATTGTTGTGCAAACAAGCATAAGTTATATATTTCAAAATCGATTTGGAGTTCTAGAATTTTTTAAAAAGATTACGAAATCGAAATCGTTAGATTTCAAATACTCAAACCGATTACAACTTATCAGAAACAAAATAATCGAATAGAATTTTAGGTTTTAAAATGATTTGAACCATAAGAGCTTTTCCAAATTAAGATGATTACATTATTATAAAAAAGTTTTTGGAGGTAAACATGTTTATTTGAGAACTAAAAAAATATTTTATTAGTTTTTAATTTTATTTAAATTAAATTGTAATTATTTTTAAATCAAAATTTTTGTTAAATTATTTGATATGAGTGTCAATGTATTTAACCCAAAATTTTTTAATGTGACTAACAATTATACTTTAAATAGTTATAGAATGATGGTTTTTATAATCAAAAATAGTTTAGGAGTACAAAGCAAACAAAATTACTTAATATTTTTAGGATAAATTACACTGGTAGTCACTGAACTTTTAAGATGCTTTCACTTTGGTCACTAAAATCAAAAACTTTCGTTATAGTCAGTAAACTTTTAGTTTAATTCTATCACAATCATCACCGTTACAAAATGTTGACGTCGTCGATCAATCCCAATGGTGAGAAGGACTCATTTGGCGAAAAGGTTAATATAGTTTGGTTTCAAGCTGATTTGATGGTTAACAATGGCATATCCAAAAGTTAATTTTTAATTTCAAATGAGATTTTTAGTTATGATTCACCAATGTTAATCGCCAGATCAACTTAAAAATAAAATATGTTAAACTTATGGCAAAGCGAATCATTCCCTCCATTGAAATTGATAAATGACCATTCTTGTAACCCCCTCGGCCCGGCCTAGTCGCAAGACCGAACTGGGCAAGCTACATTAGGTTTACCGAAGTAAACCGGGAAGATGAAACCTCAAAACGCATCCATTTTTTTCTTTTATCTTGTCTAGATACATTATTACTTTCCTACATTTACATACTCTCCACAGCTGATAACTCAACACAATCGAGCACCAAAACGATATCCAATTGAGCACAAACGTAATTTAGGGATTAAATTGCAAATTAAACAATATATATGGACTTTTCCCAATTTTAGGTTACCAACCATTAATTAAGTATATTTCAGGCTCATGTGTCAAAAATCAGCTTAATACGATCATCCATGCTCATTCAATTAATAAAACAAGATCCAGGGACTAAAATGAAAGAAACCAAAACTGTCTTTCCTTGACATTAACAGAAACAACGACATCCATATCGATACGGTATTGCGACCATCGTTTCGATACGACAAGCATCGTACTGGTACGCCACCTCTAATAAAAAAATACTTTTTAATTTCCTTAAATATCGTACCGATATGGTTACATGGTGTTTCGGTACACGGGCTCATTCCAAAAAGTGAGATTCTAGTAGCAACAAACCGTATCGAAACACCTTCACCTTTACCGAAATGCCCTGCCCAAAATTGCATGGCCGTACCGATACGATCCCCCGCGTATCGGTACACTTGGGCCTGTAATGTCAAGTTTAGCTTGTTTTTCACTTGAATCTAGATGCATTTGAGTCCTAGCAGCTCGCATACATGCATACAATCACCCACAAACACATAAACTCACATCTATGTTGGGATTAAACAACCAACTCAATTTCTTACTATCAAAGGATCACTCTAGAGGCATGCTTCCTAAACCATTTTGCCAAACATACCAAAATGCACAAATAGACCTTTCTTAGCATAAGCGACTTGCCAATACATCCAACACCACATAATAAACTTGATCAACCATCACAACATGGCAATCAATAAGGAGGCTCTAGATGCATACCTAGGCAACCAATCATCCACAACTAAAAGCAAGGGTTAACATCAAACTTAGCAACATCAAACCATCCTCAAAAACTAGCATAGAAACATACTTAAAATCCATAAGAAAATAGAATTACAACTCCTCAGAAACTATGGTGAACACATTGTTTTATTGACCGAAAAATAAACTGAGTTTATACTCAAACTTGTAAATGTTCCTAGATCGCTTAGCCTTGCCTCTTGCTGCCCCCAAACGTTAATGCTCAACATCATTAGAAAAAGAGAGCGTAAGCACACTTGCTTAGTGAGGATGATCATACAACAATGATGCATTAAAACCATTTGAAGACCATATGTTTGTTTTCCTAAAACATGCTTACAACCTAAGCATTTTTCCATGATTCCAACCCAATCAAAACATGATAACCTTTATGCAACATCATGCACATTTCATACATAAACCTCCAAAGCATTAAAACATACACCATGCTTAAATCCCAAAGCATTAAAAATAGGTTCAACACATGAACTTTCTCATATATTGGCATTTATAGTGACCAGGATAGACCACCTCTGTCCTATACATATCGGATACAAGGATCTCTCATACCATGCCTAGTTAAACCGCATGATATCCCAAACATTGCCTAGTTAAACCACAAGATTTGACACCCTCGCCTAGTTAAACTGTGAGATTTCACCCTTGCCTAGTTAAACCGTAAGAGTACCAACCTTGCCTAGTTAAACCGCAAGATCACCATCAATTTGGGTGGCCTAGTTAAACCGCATGCCCAAAATAAGGTCCCAACAGTCCTAGTGGCCTTGTTAAACCGCCATACCTCAAGGAGCCATGGCCACGATCTATTTTGTTCATATTTTATGGTGCACTTTTAATCCTATGGCATGCCAATTATATCCGATTGTTTTCTCACCATGTCACATAGCCAATATACCATTTACAAACCATTTACTTACTGTTTTAAAATGCATTAAATAAAACATCACATATGCAAATCTCACTGCCAATGCAATAACACCATTCCCAACCAGAATGAAAACCAATGCTCAATAGCCTTTATTAAACTTTTAAACCCCTGCATATGTACTCAAAATCATGCATTTCTAGTAAGTAAATCATGCCATGTTTATCACCAAAACATGCAAACAACATGTTCATATCCAAGGTGATATTCAAGAGCAAAATAAGGAAAACTTACTTCCGAGCTTAGGTAAGTGTTTCACGCTTACCCTAAACTCCCAACAACCGTTACAAACCTTTGTAAAGCATCTAAAACCAGTTTCTACTCACCGATATGCTTCACCTTCCTTGCCAATCGATACAATCTCCCGATAAGCAACAAAACAATGTCAAGCTTTTTCGCCTTGAGTATCCCCTATTTTAAACACATAAAACCAGAGGATAAATGCATCATTATGCATTCAAACCACTGTCTCAAAGCAAAACCTAACCCAGCCACAAAACAACAATTCAACTCATCAATCAACATCAATTATCATCCAAAAACTCTTTCCAAACATTCTTTTACTTCCAGCAAAGATTAAACTTGAATATCATCACAAAAACTCAAATCTAACAACCTAAACAATTAGAGATCCAATAGTTTTGGGATTCTATTGATAAAAACAACTTATCAACATCATAATACATCCAAAATATGTATTAAATCAATCTTAAACACTGAAATCATATCCACTTTGAAAATTACCTAGTTACATTAATTTTACCTAATTTACTCAACCAAACATTGATAAATCATTAAAATCAGTTTACAATCAATAAATCAAGGATCAAATGCTTGGGAATTTCAATAAAGAACCATACAATAGAGGATATCACGGACCTTACCCCTATTGTGAGATTTTTCCCTCAATTGGTTTGATAAAAGCTAAGAAAACACAAGATTTAGATGAGATTTTGTAAAAACAATGTTAATTAATCAATTACAAATCATAAAAACAAGTTAAAATACTTCTTACCTCTAGATTTTGATGAAAACTTGAGTGTTTAGCTGAGGAGAGAGTGGAGAGA
The DNA here is from genome assembly GCA_019671005.1 of Hibiscus mutabilis. Taxonomy (NCBI): domain Eukaryota; kingdom Viridiplantae; phylum Streptophyta; class Magnoliopsida; order Malvales; family Malvaceae; genus Hibiscus; species Hibiscus mutabilis. The sequence continues at coordinate 26,313,336 of CM033733.1, read as the reverse complement.
AAAGTTGAGAGAAAAGTTACGTGAATTTTCTTTAAAATGCTTAACTAACTTTTTAACTAAAATACCTTTTTAATTATCTTTAAAACACATGTTAAAATATCTTTAATTAAGGAGAAATCATCAGAAAAAAAAAACTTGGTAAAATAGCTCCTTAAAGATTCTAAGAATTTGACCCTTTTCATTTTAGTCACCTTTAAAAATAGTTTTCAAAACTTGCATTTTGGTCACCAGCCCAAATGTCTGATTTCCAAATCTAATTTTCCAAAATTGATTCACAATTATCCTTAATATATTTAATAATGATTTTAGAATATTTTCCCAAATTTTATCACCTTCAAAAATATTTAAACAAATTTAATCTAAAAAATTGATTTCACCATTATCCTTAATATATTTAATAATGATTTTAGAATATTTTCCCCAAATTTTATCACCTTCAAAAATATTTAAACAAATTTAATCTTGAAGTTAAAAACATCTAAGCCCAAAACCAAGGTTAAAGTTAAGCAAAACTCTCTCCCCCACTTAAGAAAATTCATCCTCGAAATTACCTAGAGAAAACAAATGTGAAAATTGCTCCATCATATCCGCCTTGCTATCCCAAGTGGCTTCCTCAACACCTCGGTGTCGCCACAAGACCTTCACAAGCTCAATCTTCTTACCGCGAATAACTTTACTACTAGAAATCAAGGATCTCCACCGGTTCCTCATCGTAGGATAAATTTGGTCTCAACTCTATATGCTCCACTGGCATAACATGTGAAGGATTCAACCAATACCTCCGTAACATAGATACATGAAACACATCATGTATTTTCTCTAGCTCGGGAGGCAACCTCAACCGATAAGCCACTAGACCTGCACGCTCAATAACCTCGTATGGTCCAATAAACCTTGGACTAAGCTTACCCTTACGTCCGAATCTCATCACCCTTTTCCATGGTGACACTTTCAAGAATACACGATCGCCCACCGCATACTCAATTTCCATACGCTCCAAATCCGCGTAAGATTTCTACCGATCCGCAGCCGCTTTCAAGAGATCATCACACAAGCTTTACCTTTTCATCCGTGTCTTTCAAACCATTCGGTAACGTAACATTTTTCCCATACCTCTGCCCAACATAAGGGTATACGACACCTCCAGCCATACAACGCCTCATATGGTGCCAAATGTATACTCGCTTGGTAGCTATTATTATATGCAAACTCAACTAAAGGTAAATGCTTCTCCCAAGTTCCTTGAAACTCGATAATACAACACCTCAGTATATCTTCCAAAACATGGATAACAAGCTCAAACTGCCCATCCGTCTGAGGGTGATACGCGATGCTGAAACTCAACCTCGAACCCAAAGCCTGGTGTAAACTTCTCCAGAACCTTGTCGTAAACCTTGGATCTCTATTAGACACAATAGACTTACGTACCCCGTGCAAGCGCACAATCTCATCAATATACAGATTTGCCGGTTTGTCCAAAGCGTCCGTCGTGTGCACTAGCAAGAAATGCGTACACTTCGTAAGCCGATCAACAATCACCCAAATGGAATCCTTTTTAGCTGGTGTCAGCAGCAGCCCCTTCACAAAATCCATGGTGATTCTCTCTCATTTCCACTCCGAAATTTTCAGCGGTTGCAACAACCCGGATGGAAATGGATGTTCGGCCTTGACTCGCTGACACACCATACACTTGGAAACAAACTCAGCCATATCCTTTTTTCAACCCAACCCAGTAGTATGCCTCCTTCAACCCACGATACATCTTAACACTACCAGGATGCATAGTAAAAGAACTCAAATGTGCCTCTGTCAAAATAGTGTGCCTCAACTCTAGATCACTATTCGACCCTTGAAACAAAAAAAAATCATCATCAACAAAATGAAAATCTGTTGGATTACCCTCTGATATGTCCTTAACATGCTCAACCAAAGAATCATCATACGGTTGTTTAGCTTTGATCAACTATGACATTGTAGGCTTAACTTGCAGCTCGGCCAACAAACCACATTTTCGTGTCACACTCAACCTTGCAAACATAGCTCTAAGCTCAACCGCAACCTTACAACTCAATGCATCTGCAACCACATTGGTTTTACCAGGATGATACTCAATTGTCAAGTCATAATCCTTAAGCAACTCCAACCATCTACGTTGCCTAAGATTCAAATCTTTCCGAAACATCAAATACTTCAAACAATTATGGCTCGTGAAACCAACACATTTCTCACCATAGAGATAATGTCTCTAGATATTCAAAGCAAAAACCACAGTCGCAAGCTCCATATCATGAGTTGGATAGTTATGCTCATGAACTTTCAACTGCATCGACGCATAGGCCACAACCTTACCATCTTGCCTTAGCACACAACCCAATCCGAAATATGACGCATCGCTATAAACCACTAACTCTTTCCCCGATTCTGGTTGAATCAACACAGGAGCATGTGTCAAAACCTCCTTCAACTTCTCAAAACTGTGTTGCTGCCTCTCTGTCCTCACATAAGGAACATTCTTTTGCAACAACTTTGTTAATGATCCCGCAATACTCGAAAACTGCTCAACAAAATAGTGATAATAACTAGCCAATCCAAGAAAACTACGCAGCTCCGATACAGACTTAGGTAGCTTCCAATTAAGAATAGCCTCAATTTTCTATAGATCAATACGGATACCCTCCGTGGAAACCACATGTCCAAGGAACATTACTTCCTTAAGCCAAAACTCACACTTGCTCAGCTTACCATACAACTGATTATCCTTCAACGCTTGCAACACAATCCGCAAATGCTAATCATGTTCCTCATCGGTACGTGAGTACACGAGAATATCATCTATGAACACCACAATAAACTGATCCAGAAACTGATCCAGATATTCATGGAACACCCTATTCATCATATCCATGAACGCAGTCAGGGCATTTATCAAACCAAAAGGCATGAACAGAAACTCATAATGCCCATACCTCGTACGAAACGCGGTCTTATGTACATCCTCATCCTTAACCTTCAGCTGATAATGCCCTGATCTCAAATCTATTTTGGAAAACAATGCTTCCCCACAGAACTGATCGAATGATTCAGCAATTCGTGGTAGCGAATACTTGTTCTTCACCATTAACTTATTCAACTGCCGGTAATCAATGCACATACGCATCGTACTATCCTTCTTTTTCACAAAAAGAATAGGAGCACCCTACGATGAAACACTCGGTCGAATGAACCCATGATCCAACAACTCCTGAAGCTGTGACTTTAACTCCTTCGGTGCCATCCTATAAGGAGCAATGGACACCGGTGACGTACCTGCAAACAATTTGATATCAAATTTTACCTCTCTATCAAGTGGTAGACCCGACAACTCTTTAGGAAAAACCTTCAAAAAACCACATACAGCCCGAAAGTCCTGCACTCGAACACCGTTGGCTTCAGGATTCATCACAATAGCCAAATAAGCTTGGCAACCTCCTTCATCATCTTTTTCGCTTGGGTAGCCGAAACAACATTGGACAAGAACTTTACATTCTTGCCAACCACCCCTACTTTATAATTGTCAGCTAACCTCAAAGAAATCCTCTTAGACTCACAATCCACAATCACCTTGTGCTCATTCAACCAATCCATACCCAAAATGATATTAAAACCATAGAATGGCAACTCAATCAGATCTACGGCAAACACATGACCTTGCACAACCAAAGGACACCACCTATAAAACTTTCTAGTAAGAACCGTCTCACCAAAAGAACTAGTTACTAACATACCAACCTCAAGGATCTCAACAAGAACATTTAACAATGATGCATGTTCACTCAAGATATATGAATGAGTAGACCCGAATCAATCAAAGATAATAATGACAAGGATTGCAAAGTAAAGGTACATGCGATCACATCCGTGTCATTACGACCCTCACGATGAGCAAAGACCCGACCCAGTCCACCACCCTTCGGTCTCACCTCTGCGGCATGAGCCATACCCCTCTGGCCACCATTGCGCCTCTAAAAATTACCCCTGCCACGGCCTCGGCCCCTAGTAGGTGCAACCACGTGTGCCGGTGCAGCCCTCACAGCTCAAGGACAATCACGCTTTAGGTGATCCGATGATCCAACAACCTCCAACATTACCCCAACACATACCTATGTGGCGCTTACCACATCGCTCACACTCCGCTACAACATGAGCTCCTTGAGTACCTTGGCCAACTCTGCCACCATGCCTGTGATCTGACCTATGTCTCTTATCCCTGAACTTCCTATTCTGCATCCCAGAATAGCTAGAGTCAACCACTCGCTTACCCAGGCTCACACACACAGCCTGAACTGGTGCACCCAAAGACTGCTCGATATCCTTTGCTCAATTGACCAACACATCAAAATATGTGTAATCTGCAGCCAAGAGATACATCTTAATGTCCTTAACAAGACCATAATGAAACCTGTCACTTCTCTGCTGGTCATCAGGAACCAACTCCGAAGCATGCTGGCTCAAGCGGATAAACTTTACCTCGTATTCAAGAATGATATGCCACCACAATGTCAACGCCGCCAACTCACGCTTTTTCATATCCAAGCAACCCAACTTGTACTCCTTATTGCATCCCATTTGATTCATAATGCAAATCGTCTTTTTCCAACCAACCTTCATCTTGTCTCAAGAATCAAACCCTAGAAATTCCTCACCTCCCAAACTCCTTAAATGCTCCAAAGGTAACCCCCGATTTGCCACCACAGCCGGTGTTGGTGCTTGTGCTCGCACTCCACCTACATTGTTTGGAAAGCTCCCGTTATTGCTTGAACTAATGGAGTCAAATCACTATATACAGGCACTGGAAAACCTAGGGTGCTTCACCGCCCCAACATCAACCGGAGGAACCATTGAAGGAGGAAGGGTAAAACATGAGGGGGATTCTCTTCTATCTCGTTATTCTACCATACCCGACAAAGATAGCCATCGATCGCGTCTCACGTCGAGTCATGCTATCAAAAGCATCAAAACACATTAAAGTTAGGCTAGCATCGGGCAAAGATCCAAGACAACTTTTAAACGTATTTTAAAACCTTGATAATAGGCAATGTCCCTAATTTATACCCCAACATGATATTAAATAATAACCAAATATATACACAATCACCAACAATTCATAAAACATCAGCCAATCAAGTAACAAAATCCCAAATTTTCGCAAACCTGGCTCTAATACCACCAAATGTAACCCCTCGACCCGGCCTAGTCGCAAGACCGAATCGAGTGAGCTACATTAGGTTTACCGAAGTAAACCGGGAAGATGAAACCTAAAACGCATCCATTTTTTTCTTTTATCTTGTCTAGAGGCATTATTACTTTCCAACATTTACATTCTGTCCACAGGTGATAACTCAACGCAATCGGGCACCGAAACGATATCCAATTGAACAGAAACGTAATTTAGGGACTAAATTGCAAATTCAACAATATACAGGGACTTTTCCCATTTTTAGTTTACCAACCATTAATTAAGTATATTTCAGGCTTATGTTTCAAAAATTAGCATAATACAATCATCCATGTTCATTCAATTTAATAAAACAAGATCCAGGGACTAAAACGAAAGAAACTCAAAACTGCATTTCCATGAAATTAACAGAAATAACGGTATCCGTATAATATCCATATCGATACGGTATTGCACCCATCATTTTGATACAACCAGCATTGTACCAAGACGCCACCTTGAATATAAAATACTTTTTAATTTCCTTAAACACCGTACCAATACGGTTACATGGTGTTTCGCACGCGAGCTCATTCCAAAAAGTGAGATTCCAGTAGCAATTAATTGTATCAAAACACCTTCACCTGTACCAAAATGCCCCGCCTAAAATTGCCTGGCCGCATCGATATGGTCCCCGCGTATCGGTACACCTGGGCCTGTAATGTCAAGTTTAGCTTGTTTTTCACTTGAATCTAGATGCATTTGAGTCCTAGCAACTTGCATACATGCATACAATCAACCATAAACACATAAACTCACATCTATGCTAGGATCCAACAACCAACATAATTTCTTACTATTAAAGGACCATTCCAGAGGCATGCTTCCTAAACCACTTTGCCAAACATACCAAAAGGCACAAATAGACCATTCTCAACATAAGGAACATGCCAACACAACCAACACAGCATAATAAACTTGCTCAAACCATCATAACATGGCAATCAATAAGGAGGCTCTAGATGCATACCTAGGCAACCAATCATCCACAACTAAAAGCAATGGTTAACATCAAACCATCCTAAAAAACTAGCATGGAAACATACTTAAAATCCGTAAGAAAATAGATTTAAAACTCCCAAAAACCATGGCGAACACATTGCTTTATTGACCGAAATATAAATTGAGTTCATACTCAAACTTGTAAATGTCCTTGGATCGCTTAGCCTTGCCTCTTGCTGCCTCCAAACCTTAATGCTCTGCATCATTAGGTAAAAGAGAGCGTAAGCACACTTGCTTAGTGAGGAAGCTCATACAACAATAATGCATTAAAACCATTTGAAAACCATTTGCTTGTTTTCCAAAACATGCTTACAACCAAGCATTTTTCCATGATTCCAACCAAATCAAAACATAAAAACCTTTATGCAACATCATGTACATTCCATGCTTAAATCTCCAAGCATTAATTCATAACCCATGCTTAAATCTCAAAGCATTAAAAATAGGTTCAACACATGAACTTTCTCATATATTGGCATTTATAGTGACCCGGATAGACCACATCTATCCTATACATATCGAATACACGGATCTCTCATACCATGCCTAGTTAAACTGCATGATATCCCAAACCTTGCCTAATTAAACTGCAAGACTTGACACCATCGTCTAGTTAAACAGCGAGATTTCACCCTTGCCTAGTTAAACCGCAAGAGTACCAACCTTGCCTAGTTAAACCACAAGATCACCATCAATTTGGGTTGCCTAGTTAAACCACATACCCCAAAATGAGGTCCCAACAGTCCAAGTGGCCTTGTTAAACCGCCATACCTTTCGATTTTGTTCATCTTTTATAGTGCAGTTTTAATCCTATGGCATGCAACCTATATATGATTGTTTTCTCACCATGTCACATAGCCAATATACCATTTACTTACTGCTTTACAATGCATTAAACAAAACATCACATATGCAAATCTCATTGCCAATGCAATAAGACCATTCTTAACCGGAAAGAAAACTAATGGTCAATAACATTTAATATACTTTTAAACCCCTGTATATGTACTCAAAATCATGCATTTCAAGTAAGTAAATTATACCATGTTTATCACCAAAACATGCAAATGACATGCTCATATCCAAGCCAATATTCAAGAGCAATATAAGGGAAACTTACATCCTAGCTCAGGTAAGTGTTTCACACTTACCCTAAACTCCAAACAACCTTTACAAACCTTTGTAAAACATCTAAAGCCAGTTTCCACTCACCGATACGCTTTGCCTTTATTGCCAACGCGATACAAGCACCCGACAAGCAACAAAACAACATCAAGCTTCTTCGCCTTGATTATCCCCTATTTTAAACACATAAAACCAGAGGATAAATGCATCATTATGCATTCAAACCACCGCCTCAAAGCAAAACCCCGCAACTTTCAGGTTGCCCACTTAGAAACCATCCGAAACAAACTGAAATCATCATCAAACATTTCCAAAACTTAACCCAGCCATAAAACAATGATTCAACTCATCAATAAAAAATCAAATATCATCCAAAAACCCTTTCCAAACATCCTTTTACTTCCAACAAAGATTAAATTTGAATATCATCCCAAAAACTCAAATCTAACAACCTAAACAATTAGAGATCCAAGAGTTTCGGGATTCTATTGATAAAACAACCTATCAATATCATAATACACCCAAACCATATATTAAATCAATCTTAAACACTGTAAACCAGATCCACTTCGAAAATTACCTTGTTTCACCAATTTTACCCAATTTACTCAATCAAACATTGATAAATCATTAAAATCAGTTTACAATCAATAAATCAAGGATCAAATACTTGTGAATTTCAGTAAAGAACCTACAGTAGAGGAGATCATGGACTTTACCCCTATTGTGAGATTTCTCCCTCAATTGGTTTGATAAAAGCTAAGAAAATACAAGATTTAGATGAGATTTTGTAAAACAATATTAATTAATCAATTACCAATTATAAAAACAAGTGAAAAGACTCCTCACCTTTGGATTTTGATGAAAACTTGAGTGTTTGGCTGAGGAGAGAGTGGAGAGAAAAGTTGAGAGAAAAGTTACGTGAATTTTCTTTAAAGAGCTTAACTAACTTTTTAACTAAAATCCCTTTTTAATTATCTTTAAAACAAATGTTAAAATATCTTTAATTAAGGGAGAAATCATCATAAAAAAACTTGGTAAAATAGCTCCTTAAAGATTCTAAGAATTTGACCCTTTTCATTTTAGTCACCTTTAAAAATAGTTTTCAAAACTTGCATTTTGGTCACCAGCCCAAAATGTCCAATTTCCAAATCTAATTTTCCAAAATTGATTTCACCATTATCCTTAATATATTTAATAATAATTTTAGAATATTTTTCCCAAATTTTATCACCTTCAAAAAACATCTAAGCCCAAAACCGGGTGTTAAACTCTCCCCACTTAAGAAATTTCGTCCTCAAAATTATCTAGGAAACAAATGCAGAAAATTGCTCCATCATATCCGCCTTGCTCTTCTAACTTCAACACTTTAAAACCTTCATCAAACGTTTTACCAACACACAAGCTTTACCTTTTCATCCGTGTCTTTCAACACATTCGGTAAGGTAACATGTTTTTCCCTACCTCAGCCCATCATAAGGGCATACGACATCTCCGGCCATACAACGCCTCATATGGTGCCATCTGTATCCTCGCTTGGTAGCTATTGTTATATGTAAACTCAACTAAAGGTAAATGCTTCTCCCAGGTTCCTTAAAACTTGATAATACAACACCTCAACATATCCTCCAAAACCTGGATAACACGCTCAGACTGCCCATCCGTCTGAGGGTGATATGCGATGCTGAAACTCAACCTCGAACCCAAAGCTTGGTGTAAAATTCTCCAAAACCTTGTCGTAAACCTCAAATCTCTATCAGACACAATAGACTTAGGTACCCCGTGCAAGCACATAATCTCTGCAATCTACAGATTTGCCAGTTTGTCCAAAGTGCCTGTCATGTGCACAGGCAAGAAATGCACACACTTCGTAAACCAATCAACAATCACCCAAATGGAATCCTTTTTAGCTGGTGTCAACGGCAGCCCCGGCAAAAAATCTATAGTGATTCTCTCCCATTTCCACTCTAAAATTTTCAGCGGTTGCAACAACCCGAATGGAAACTGATGTTCAGCCTTGACTCGCTGACACACCATACACATGGAAACAAACTCAGCCACATCTTTTTTCAACCCAACCCATCAGTATGCCCTCTTCAACCCATTATACATCTTAACACTATCGGGATGCATAGAAAAATGACTCGAATGTGCCTCCATCAAAATAGTGTGCCTCAACTCCAGATTATTCGACACCACTTTTCGACCCTTGAAGCACAAAACTCCATCATCATCAAAATGAAAATCCGTCGGATTACCCTCCAATATGTCCTTAACATGCTCAACCAAAGAATCATCATACGATTGTTTAGCTTTGATCAACTATGACATTGTAGGCTTAACTTGCAACTCGGCCAACAAACTACCTTCCCGTGTCACACTCAACCTTGCAAACATAGCTCTAAGCTCAACTGCAACCTTACGACTCAATGCATCCACAACTACATTGGCTTTACTGAGATAATACTCAATTGTCAAGTCATAATCCTTAAGCAACTCCAACCATCTATGTTGCCTAGGATTCAAATCTTTCTAAGATATCAAATACTTCAAACTCTTATGGTCCGTGAAAATAACACATTTCTCACCATAGAGATAATGTCTCCAGATTTTCAAAGCAAAAACCACAGCCGCAAGCTCCGGATCATGAGTTGGATAGTTGCGCTTATGAACTTTTAACTGCCTCGACGCATAGGCCACAACCTTACCATCTTGCATTAGCACACAACCCAACCCAACATATGACGCATCGCTATGAACCATGAACTCCTTCCCTGATTTCGGTTGAATCAACACAAAAGCATGTGTCAAAACCTCCTTCAACTTCTCAAAACTGTGTTGCTGCCTCTCCTTCCACACATAAGGAACATTCTTTTGCAATAGCTTTGTCAACGATGCCGCAATACTAAAAAACCCCTCAACAAAATGGCGATAATAACCAGCCAACCCAAGAAAACTACGCACCTCCAATACAGATTTAGGTTGCTTTCAATTAAGAATAGCTTTAATTTTTTATCAATACGAATACCCTCCGCGGAAACCACATGTCCAAGGAACATTACTTTCCTAAGCCAAAATTTGTACTTGGTCAGCTTAGCATACAACTGATTATCCTTCCACGCTTGCAACACAATTTGCAAATGTCGATCATGTTCCTCCTCAGTACGAGAGTACACAAAAATATCATCTATGAACACCACAACAAACTGGTCAAGATATTCATGGAACATCCGATTCATCATATCCATGAATGCAGCCGGGGAATTTTTCAACCCAAAAGGCATGACCAGAAACTCATAATGCCCATACCTCGTACGAAACACGGTCTTATGTACATCCTCATCCTTAACCTTCAGTTGATAATACCCCGATCTCAAATCTATTTTGGAAAACACTGCTACCCCATGAAACTGATCGAACAAGTCATCAATTCGTGACAGCGGATACTTGTTCTTCACCGTTAACTTATTCAACTGCTGGTAATCAATGCATATACGCATCATACCATCCTTCTTTTTCACAAAGAGAACAGGAGCACCCCAAGGAGAAACACTCGGTCGAATGAACCCATGATCCAACAACTCCTGAAGCTGTGACTCAATTCCTTCGGTGCCATCCTATATGGAGCAATGGACACCGGTGTCGTACTCGCAAACAATTTGATACCGAATTCTACCTCTCTATCAGGCGGTAAACCCTGCAACTCTTCAGAAAAAACCTCTGAAAAAACACAAACAGCCTGAATGTCCTGCACTCGAACACCCTTGGCTTCAGGATTCATTACAATAGCCAAATAAGCTTGGCAACCTCCTTGCATCATTTTTCCCCCTGGATAGCCAAAAAAAACATTGGACAAGAACTTTACATTATCGCCAACCACCATAACTTCATAATTGTCAGCTAACCTCAAAGAAATCCTCTTGGACTTACAATCCACAATCGTCTTGTGCTCACTCAACCAATCTATACCCAAAATGATATCAAAACCATGGAATGTCAACTCCGTCAGATCTGCGGCAAACTCATGACCTTGCACAACCAAAGGACACTGCCTATACAACTTTCTAGTAGTAACTGTCTCACCAAAAGAACTAGTTACTAACATACCAACCTCAAGGGTCTCAACAGGAATATTCAACAATGATGCATGTTCACTCAAGATATATGAATGAGTAGACCCTGAATCAATCAAAGATAACAATGACAAGGATTGCAAAGTAAAGGAACCTGCGATCACATCTGTGTCATTACAACCCTCACGGTGAGTAAAGACCCAAGCCAGTCCACCACCCTCCGATCTCACCGCTGCGGCATAAGCCAAACCCCTCTAGCTATCATCGCACCTCTAAAAATTACCCTTGCCACGGCCTTGGCCCCTAGCAGGTGCCGCCACCTGTGCCGTGCATCCCTCATAGCTCGAGGACAATCACGCTCCAGATGATCCAATGATCCAAAAATCCAACAACCTCCAGCATTACCCCAGCACATACCTTTGTGGCGCCTACTGCATCGCTTACACTCGCTACAACACGAGCTCCTTAAGCACCTTGGCCAACTCCGCCACCACGCTTATGATCTGACCTATGTCTCTTGTCCCTGAACTTCTTATTCTGCCTCTCATAATAGCTAGAGTTAGCCACTCGCTTACCCAAGCTTGCACCCGCAGCCTGAACTGGTGTACCCAAGGACTGCTCGATATCCTTGGCCTAATTGACCAACACATTAAAATCTGTGTAATCTGCAGCCATGAGATATGTCTTAATTTCCTTAACAATACCATAACGGAACCTGTCATATCTTTGCTGGTAATCAGAAACCAACTCCGAAGCATACTGGCTCAAGTGGACAAACTTTACCTCGTAATCAACAACAGATATGCCACCATGTGTCAGCGCCATGAACTCACGCTTCTTCATATCCAAATATTGGGTACCAAGGTACCTCTTCTTGAAAGCTATTCGAACGAACTACCAAGTGACATCTGCCTCTGGAACGCCAGCAATGGTGGTCACCCACCAATAATATGCATCACCCTACAACAGGGACACGGTGCAACCCAACTTGCGCTCCTCATTGCATCCCATTTGATTCATGATGCGAATCGTCTTTTCCAACCAACTCTCAGTTGTCTCAAGACTCAAACCCTAGAATTCCTCACCTCCCAAACTCCTTAAATGCTCCAAAGGTAACCCCTGATTTGCCACCACAGCCGGTGTTGGTGCTTGTGCCTGCACTCCAGCTACCGCTGTTTGGAAAGCTCCCGTTATTACGTAAACTAACAGAGTCAAATCACTATATACAGGCACCTGGAAAACCTAGGGTGCTTCACCGGCCCCAACATCAACTGGAGGAACCATCGAAGGAAGAAGAGGTAAAACATGAGGGGGATTCTCTTCTATCTCGTTATTCTACCATACCCCGGCAGTATTAGCCATCGATCGCGTCTCATGTCGAGTCATGCTATCAAAAGCATCAAAACACATTAAAGTTAGGCTAGCATCGGGCAAAGATCCAAGACAACTTTTAAACGTATTTTAAAACCTTGATAACAGGCAATGTGTCCCTAATTTATACCCCAACATGATATTAAACAATTACCAAATATATACACAATCACCAACAATTCAGAAAAACATCAGCCAATCAAGTAACAAAATCCCAAATTTTCGCAAACCTGGCTCTAATACCACCAAATATAACCCCCTCGGCCTGGCCTAGTCGCAAGACCGAATCGAGCAAGCTACATTAGAACGAAGTAAACTGTGAAGATGAAACTTGAAACGCATTCATTTTTTTCTTTTATCTTGTCTAGATGCATTATACTTTCCTACATTTACATACTATCCACAGGTGATAACTCAACACAATCGGGCACCGAAATGATATCCAATTGAACACAAACGCAATTTAGGGACTAAATTGCAAATTCAACAATATACAAGGACTTTTCCCAATTTTTGGTTACCAACCATTAATTAAGTATATTTCAAGCTCATGTGTCAAAATTCAGCTTAATACGATCATCCATGCTCATTCAATTGATAAAACAAGATCCAGGGACTAAAACGAAAGAAATCAAAACTGCATTTCCATGAAATTAACAGAAACAACGGCCTCCGTATCGATACGCTAAGTATCATATCGATATGGTATTGCAACCATCATTTTGATACGACAAGCATTGTACTGGTACGCCACCTCGAATATAAAATACTTTTTAATTTCCTTAAACACCGTACCGATACGGTCACATGGTGTTTCGGTACGCGAGCTCATTCCAAAAAGTGAGATTCCAGTAGCAACAAATTGTATCGAAACAGCTTCACCTGTACCGAAATGCCCTGCCCAAAATTGCCTGGTCGTACTGATATGGTCATCCGCATATCGGTAAGCTTGGGCCTCTAATGTCAAGTTTAGTTGGTTTTTCACTCGAATCTAGATACATTTGAGTCCTAGCAACTTGCATACAATCAACCATAAACACATAAACTCACATCTATGCTAGGATCCAACAACCAACATAATTTCTTACTATTAAAGGATCACTCTAGAAGCATGCTTCCTAAACCACTTTGCCAAACATACCAAAATGCATAAATAGACCATTCTCAGCATAAGCAACATGCCAACACAACCAACACAACATAATAAACTTGCTCAAACCATCACAACATGGAAATCAATAAGGAGGCTCTAGATGCATACCTAGGCAACCAATCATCCACAACTAAAAGCAATGGTTAACATCAAACTTGGCAACATCAAACCATCCTCAAAAACCAGAATGGAAACATACTTTAAATCTGTATGAAAATAGATTTACAACTCCTAAAAACCATGGCGAACACATTGCCTTATTGACCGAAATATAAACCAAGTTCATAATCAAACTTGTAAATGTCCTTGGATCGCTTAGCCTTGCCTCTTGCTGCCCCCAAACCTTAATGCTCTACATCATTAGGAAAAAGAGAGCGTAAGCAAACTTGCTTAGTGAGGAAGCTCATACAACAATGATGCATCCGAACCATTTGAAAACCATATGCTTGTTTTCCAAAAACATGCTTACAACCTAAGTATTTTTCCATGATTCCAACCGAATCAAAACATAAACCTTTATGCAACATCATGTACATTCCATGCTTAAATCTGCAAGCATTAATTCATAAACCATGCTTAAATCTCAAAACATTAAAAATAGGTTCAACACATGAACTTTCTTATATATTGGCATTTATAGTGACCTGGATAGACCACCTCTATCCCATACATATCGGATACACGAATCTCTCGTACCATGCCTAGTTAAACTGCATGACATCTCAAACCTTGCCTAGTTAAACCGCAAGACTTGACACCCTCGCCTAGTTAAACCGCGATATTTCACCTTTGCCTAGTTAAACCGCAAGAGTACCAACCTTGCCTAGTTAAACCACAAGATCACCATCAATTTTGGTTGCCTAGTTAAACCGCATGCCCCAAATAAGGTCCCAACAGTCCGAGTGGCCTTGTTAAACTGCCATACCTCAAGAACCCATCGCCACGATCGATTTTGCTCATATTTTATAGTGCACTTTTAATCCTATGGCATGCCAACTATATCCAATTGTTTTCTCACCATGTCACATAGCCAATATACCATTTACAAACCATTTACTTACTGCTTTACAATGCATTAAACAAAACATCACATATGCAAATCTCATTGCCAATGCAATAACACCATTCCCAACTGGAATGAAAACCAATTCTCAATAGCATTTAATATACTTTTAAACCCCCGCATATGCACTCAAAAACATACATTTCCAATAAGTAAATCATACCATGTTTATCACCAAAACATGCAAACGACATGCCCATATCCAAGCCGATATTCAAGAGCAAAATAAGGGAAACTTACTTCTAAGCTTAGGTAAGTGTTTCATACTTACCCTAAACTCCCAACAACATTCACAAATGTTTGTAAAGCATCTAAAACCAGTTTCCACTCACCCATACGCTTCGTCTTCCTTGCCAATGGGATACAAGCTCCCAGCAAGCAACAAAACAACGTCAAGCTTCTTCGCCTTGAGTATCCCCTGTTTTAAACACATAAAACCAGAGGATAAATGTATCATTATGCATTCAAACCACTGCCTCAAAGCAAAACCCCGCAACTCTCAGGTTGCCCACTTAGAAACCATCTAAAACAAATCGAAAACATCATTAAACATTTCCGAAACTTAACTCAGCCATAAAACAATGATTCAAATCATCAATAAACATCAATTATCATCCAAAAACCCTTTCCAAACATCCTTTTACTTCCAGCAAAAATTAAACTCGAATACCATCACAAAAACTCAAATCAAACAACCTAAGCAATTAGAGATCCAAGAGTTTCAAGATTCTATTGATTAAAATAACTTATCAACATCATAATACATCCAAAATATGTATTAAATCAATCTTAAACACTAGAAATCATATCCACTTCAAAAATTACCTTGTTACATCAATTTTTCCCAAATTTACTCAATCAAACATTGATAAATCATTAAAATCAGTTTACAATCAATAAATCGAGGATCAAATACTTGACAATTTTAGTAAAGAACCATACAATAGAGGAGATCAAGGACCTTACAACTATTGTGAGATTTCTCCCGTAATTGGTTTGATAAAAGCTAAGAAAACACAAGATTTAGATGAGATTTTGTAAAAAAACAATGCTAATTAATCAATTACAAATCATAAAAACAAGTTAAAAGACTTCTCACCTCTGGATTTTGATGAAAACTTGAGTGTTTAGCTGAGGAGAGGGTGGAGAGAAAAGTTACGTGAATTTTCTTTAAAGAGCTTAACTAACTTTTGAACTAAAATCCCTTTTTAATTATCTTTGAAACACATGTTAAAATATCTTTAATTGAGGGAGAAATCATCAGAAAAAACTTGGTAAAATATCTCCTTAAAGATTCTAAGAATTTGACCCTTTTCATTTTAGTCACCTTAAAAAATAGTTTTCAAAACTTGCATTTTGGTCACTAGCCCAAAATGCATGATTTCCAAATCTAATTTTCCAAAATTGATTTCACCATTATCCTTAATATATTTAATAATGATTTTAGAATATTTTTCCCAAATTTTATCACCTTCAAAAATACTTAAACCAATTTAATCCTGAAACCGACCCGAAACTCTAATACCGGTCCACCGGACCTTCAAACCAACCTTTAAAACATCTAAGCCCAAAACCGGGGTGTTACAGTTGTAATCACTCATTTTTATCCGATGTATAAGTATTGTGTTAATCTACTTTAGGTTATTAATATATTATTGTTGCATGTATACGTATTATATTATATGTATGATTAATGTGTACGCAAACCATGTGCGTATGAGTATATAAGCATGCATGTTTGTATATTATATTAATGTGTTACATATATTAACGTTTGCATGTAGATATTAATTAATGTGCGAGAATGTATGCATACGTGTGGATGTTTGCATGTGTATAATAATTTGTATGTACATATATTATATGTGGGTATGCATATATTATTATTACTATTGTTATTATTACTATTATTATTAATACTATTGGGCTGAAATTAAAATAAGATAAAAAGTATATTAAAGTCCAAATTAGATATCTAGTCCTTAATTACAAGCCCCAAACTTAATTACACATGGCTCATTCGGCCAAGCTGGCCCACACCCTAAGAAACCCTAACCCATATCAAATATTGGAACCCTAATGCTCTCTTTATCATGCGCAACTGCACGAGGGCCGTTGGATCAGATCTAGATCCAACGGCCACGGTTGAAGCATAAAGACCCCCCATCTGCCGCGTGAAGCCCACGTGTGGGCTGTTGGATTATCCACTCGCGCGTGTGAGACGCGTACAAAGCTAGCCATCTTCTTCAGGCCACATGGCGCGATCCCGAGCTGCTACACCATCCTCGAGGCCTCATCTCAGCCGTCTGATCATCGAGCGATCCTAACCTTTAGATCAGATCTGATACAACGGATAGGAACGATTATAGGAGTAATAATCGTTTCATCTCCCAAGATGCCAGTCTGCGTAGCCGAATAGTCATCTCCACCACGTCGCTCCCCATGCTGGCTGTACCAACCACCAAGCATGGTCAGGCATGCCAAAGACACAAAAAAATGGAAAGGCGTCAGAACAAAATCAGATCCAAAAATATATATTATGTAATAGTTTTTACCAAACAAGAGAGAGCAGACAAGATATATGTAAACCAACAAAAGTGTAAGAAGAGAGGTTTTTTTAACAAAAAATACAAAAAAAGAAGCACCAAGTTTCAGTGGTAATCTCTATTTCTTTTTCTTTCTTTCTTACGTGCATGTACAGTAAAAAAATAAGAAATAATAACTAAAGGGAGAGGAGTGGATAGGTTCTTTACCCTCGTCGTCAGCGGGTCTCCCCTCGCCAGTGATAAGCCGCCTCAGTTTCCAAAACTAAACATGGTGAACTGAAAAGAGAGGGAGGTCCCTTTTGGTTTCGTTTTTGTTTTAAAAAAACATTGTTTTACCTCGTATTTGCTCAGATCTAGGCAAAATGGGGAGTCTTTGTGTAAATCTAAGTTTAGATTCGGATTCGGGTTGAAGCGAGGTTTGTTTTGGGTGTTTTTTAGGTTCGTCAGAGCCGACTAGGGGCGGCCTGCGACGGAGGAAACGGTGGTTGGCTGCTGATTTCTGGGCTTATCGAATGTTTGGGGTGGTTGTATTGAGAGAAAAAAGGGGGTTGGGGTGTTATAAAGAAAGGGGTTAAGGAAAAATGGAAAAGTTTGATTTTGGGTCGGATAAAGGTGTTTTATTTTTTGAATTAGTGAAATCCGGTAATAAATCCCCCCGTGTTTTCATTATTTTCATTTTTTTCTTGCCGCATGGGATATTTACAACCCCGGTCCTCCTTATAGTTTAAGATCTTGCAATTCAACCCCTGGATTAAACTGAAATAAGTTTTTAAATGGTGAAATTACCTCCCTAGTCCCACCGCGTTTTTGAAATTTTCACTCCGAGCTTGCCCCTTGGTTCAATTACATGTATGGTCCTTTTAAGTTTTATTAGGCTTGTAATTACGTCCTTAAATCAAGTTTTATTTCCTTTTAATTTCTGCCTTTCTATTTTATTTCTTAGCGTTTCAGTCCCTGTTTTGTGTTCTAAATATTCATTGCTTATTTGTCTTTTTATTTGTTATTAGCATGTTCTATTACTCGTTGTATTCGTACATGTTTTTATTTGTTTTTAGCATGTTCTAAATACATGTATGTTTTTATTAGTTTTTAGCATGTTCTAAATATGTCATGTTTTACCGTGCCTACTTATGTTTGGATGTGTTGTTTTCTTTTTAGTTTTTTGTCCATATTCATTTTTATATCATACTTTAGTTTGGTTTTCATGGTGTTTGTATATGTTAGTATGAGTTTTATGTTTTTAGGTTACATGTTAGTGTGTTTTTAGTCATGTATAATGACATGTTTTTATCTATCTGTGTATGCAAATTATGTCATATGTTATGCACTAGGTATTAGTTTCTTTGTTAGCATGTTGTTTGAGATTAACATCATAATACATCTATGTCATGCATATGTTACAGTGTGTTTTTTTATTTTTTAATATGTATGTATTCTTGAAGTAGGTGTTTCTTATTTCTCACATGTTTTTATTCATGCCCCGTTATTATTACGATCTGCCATGTTCTTGTTTTTATCATATTTGTTTAATTTTGTGATATCCATGTTTTTCATTATTTATTTTGTCCTTTACCATGTCAATGCAAATGTACGTATCCGAATTATTTCTCTAAGATTGCATATCGAGATATATGAATTGTCAATGCGGTGCCCTTTTATCCGAGCGTAACGGGGCCAGTATCAGGCGTAGTGATAGTGGTTGGGCGTTTACTCTCGGATAACGGGGCCTTTAAAATTTACTAGCATTTATAACCAAATTTTAAATTAATTGTCACTTTAATTCGAAAAATCTAATATTAATAAGGCGGTAATTATTAAAGTACCAATTTTGGGCGGTGTGGGGGTGCTAATCCTTCCCCATCCGTAACCGACTCCCGAACCCAATAGTTTTCAAATCTCTGGTTTTATGGTGTCCGACCTACCTAAGTGGTCGGTGGTGACTCCAATTTCTAAATAAAAGGCGGTTTTCAAAACCTCCAGGGAATAAATATTTTAATAACTGAAAAACCACAAACACTTCAAAAACTTCAATTTTTTTAGCGAAAGAGGACATCGCTACAGATGGCGACTCCGTTGGGGACCTTTTTTTGTTCGATTGGGTTCATGCTAGGGATTGTTTATCTTGTGTTTCTTTGGAACCTAGCCATGAACTAAATCTACTTGGCTATGGTTATTGTGTTTTGTGGTTGTGAGAAACTATTGGTTTTTGTTTAGGTAATAAGAGTTTGCACTTTTCTATTTCAAGGTTTATTCATTCTTGGTTCTTATTCTTGTTTGCGAGTGAATTGGGAGAGGATCTCGTGATTTCATCTATTTATCTAATATCGGGAAAGTTAGATTCAATAAACGAATGAATATGATCTTTATTCAATCTATTGATGGTGAAGATTAATCCGGCTTAGGAATAAGTTAAGGATTTCAACGGCTAAGAGGAGCGCAAGATTGGTTGTTGTTCACCCTTGATTCACGCAGGGATGTATTATCAAGGAATGTACAAGTAGCTAGAGTTTTGACTTAGGGATAAGAAGAAACCATTGAAGAACGCTCTGCCGAACGTTGAAGGTTGCTGCCCAGACGCCCAACTAGTTGCCCAACTAGTTGCCCAGGCAACCATCGATTAGTTGCCAAGGCAACCCCGTTGTGCAAGTTGCCACGGCAACTGAGTTGCCCGTGCACTCTTTTACCAAAACAATCCAATCGGCTATCACACCTCAACTCACGATAACCTGGCCTATCTCTCTCTCATTTGAATTCATCTTTTCTTTTACTTTATTACTTTCTAGATTAGTCATTAGTTAAACTCCTATAATCTTTTACTTTTGTTTTTACTTTTTACAGTGCAAGAGACTAGATTCTTGAAGTAGCACCAATCCCTGTGGAGACGATATCTTTTATACTATAACTTGCGACGTGTATACTTGCACATTTGCGTAGCACTTATTACGCGCAACAAGTTTTTGGCGTAGCCTTAGATTCAGCCCATTAGTTTCCTTGTTGAAGATGTTTTCCTACTTGGTTTAGAATTCCTTCTTTATCTTGAACTTCTTTTCCTACAATTCAAAGACAAATCAAATAAGGATTAAAATTAAATATAAACTAATAGAGAAAATAAAAAAAGATGTGTAATAGGATTCTTAAACTTAAATAAAAAAATCTATCCTAAAAACTACTAATAATAAAAAAAATAAAAAAAAAATCGACAAAAATATAAAATTAACAAATTAACCAAAAAATAAAAATAGAAATAAATAAATAAAAATAAAAATATCAAAAGGGAGAGCATGCTCATGCATCTCCTAAGTTGACCACTTCCTTGTTACGTTCCACATGGGCACCATTGTAGTGCTTCAATCTTTGTCCATTAACTTTGAATTCATGGTTGTCAGAGATGGACTTGATTATCACGGCACCATGGGAGAATGGTTTGACGACTTCGAATGGTCCCAACCATCTTGATTTCAGCTTTCCCGAGAAAAGTTTTAGCCGAGAATTGAATAGGAGAACTAGTTGCCCTGGCGTGAATTGCCGTGGCAATAGTTTCTTGTCATGCCATCGCTTTGTTTTCTCCTTTTAGATTCGTGCATTGTTATAGGCGAGTGCACGGAATTCTTCTATCTCGTTGAGATCCATCAAACGCTTTTTTCCGGCACTTTCCCAATCCATATTCACAGTCTTGATTGCCCAGTACGCCTTGTGCTCGATTTCCACCGGTAGATGACATGTTTTACCATAGACAAGTCAGAAGGGGGACATACCTAAGGGTGTTTTGAATGCAGTGCGATATGCCCAAAGTGCGTCATCTAGTCTTAATGACCAATCCTTGCTAGAGGGAGTTACGACTTTCTCGAGTATTCCCTTCAACTCCCGGTTGGAAATTTCTGCTTGCCCGTTGGTTTGTGGGTGATATGCCGTGGCGATCTTGCGTGATATGCCGAAGCGTTGCAACATCTTGGCAATTAGTCTGTTGTCAAAATGCTTGCCTTCGTCATTGATAATTGCTCTCGGCATCCCTAACCGTGTAAATATGTTTTTCTACAAGAATCGTTGCACGGTCTTGGAATCGTAGTTGGGAACTACAGGTGCATCAACCCATTTAGACACGTAGTCAACGGCAAGTAGAATGTAGAGGTTACCGAATGAAGATGGGAAAGGTCCCATAAAATCGATCCCCCATACATCGAACAGTTCCACCTCGATGATGTTCTGGAGCGGCATCTCATGTCGTCTAGAGATATTGCCCGTCCTCTGGCAACGATCACATTGCTTGTAAAAGTCTTGGGCATCTTTGTACAATGTTGGCCAATACAAACCGGATTGCAACACTTTGGCCACGGTACGAGTTCCTCCAAAATGTCCTCCATAGGGTGAAGAATGGCATTGCCGGAGTACATTATGTTGCTCTTCTTCAGGGACACCTCGGCGTATAACCTGATCTGCACATTGTTTAAATAAAAGAGGCTCGTCCCAAAAGTAATGCTTAGCATCATGGCAGAACCGCTACTTCCCTTGGTGAGTAATGCCATAAGGAAAAATACCACAAACAAGGAAGTTAACTAAATCCGCGTACCAGGGTATTGCCGAGGCATGTGCTGTCGTGGCAACTGCTCCCAAAATTGCCGTGGCATGCACGTCAAAGACTGCTGCGGCGTCGCGAGTTGCCGAGGCGTGTGCATCCATGGTTGCCGAGGCGTCGTGGGTTGTCGAGGAGTCGAGGGTTGCCGAGGCAACTAAAATTTGTTCATCGGGGAATGCATCGCATATCTCTAGATCCGCGTCCTCCTCCCTATTGCGTTCCAAACGTGATAAGTGATCAGCCACTTGATTTTCTGTTCCTTTCCTGTCCTTAATTTCAATATCAAATTCTTGTAAAAGTAATATCCAACGAATCAAACGAGGTTTAGCATCCTTTTTAGCAAATAAGTATTTGATTGCCGAATGGTCCGTATGAACAATTACCTTTGTACCAATTAAATAGGATCGAAACTTGTCAAATGCGAAAACTACAGCTAGTAACTCTTTCTCCGTTGTTGTGTAATTCACTTGAGCACCATTAAGAGTTTTACTAGCGTAGTATATCACATGGAAGGTCTTACCTGTGCGTTGGCCTAGGACTGCTCCTACCGCGAAATCACTTGCATCACACATGAGCTCAAAAGGTAGCGTCCAATCTGGTGGAACGACAATGGGTGCCGAGGCAAGCTTTTCCTTTAGGGTTTCGAATGCTTGGGTGCAAGAATCATCAAAATCGAAGACTTTATCCTGTTCAAGTAGATTACACAAGGGTTTAGTGATTTTAGAAAAATTATGAATGAACCTCCTGTAAAAACCTGCATGTCCGAGAAAACTTCGAATTCCTTTAACCGAACTTGGTGGGGGTAATCTCTCGATCACGTCCACCTTGGCTTTGTCTACTTCAATTCCCTTGGATGAAATCTTGTGGCCGAGCACTATTCCTTCATCTACCATAAAATGGCATTTCTCCAATTGAGGACTAAATCTGTTTCTTCGCATCTTGCTAACACCCTCTCTAAATTGCCGAGACAGCCGTCGAGGTCATTACCAAAAACTGAAAAATCATCCATGAAGATCTCAAGGAAGTCTTCGACCATGTCTGAAAAGAGTGCCATCATGCATCTTTGGAAGGTTGCTGGGGCGTTACACAATTCGAACGGCATCCTTCGGAAGGCATAAGTACCGTATGGGCATGTGAAGGTTGTCTTTTCTTGATCTTCTGGTGCTATGGCAATCTGATTGTAACCTGAATAACCATCATGAAAACAATAAAAGGGTTTACCTGCAAGACGGTCAAGCATTTGATCAATAAAGGGTAATGGGAAGTGATCTTTCCTAGTAGCTTTATTTAGCTTTCGATAGTCCATACAAACCCTCCAACCGGTCACAGTCCTGGTTGGGATAAGTTCATTATTTTCATTGCTTACCACTGTTATACCTCCCTTTTTCGGTACACATTGTACCGGACTTACCCACATACTATCGGAGATAGGGTATATAATGCCGGCGTCAAGCCACTTGATGATTTCTTTCATTACAACCCCTTTCATGGCATGATTCAGTCTCCTCTGGGCCTCAATTGAAGGTTTGTGATCATCTTCCAACAAGATCTTGTGCATGCACACCGCCGGGCTAATTCCCTTCAAGTCGGCAATTGTCCACCCTATTGTCTTTTTGTATAGCTTCAACATCTTGATCAGCTTCTTTTCCTGCTCAGGCTGTAACTTAGAAGAAATAATTACAGGCAATGTATTATCGGTCCCTAAGTATGCATATTTTAGTTGCTCTGGCAATTGTTTCAACTCAAGAATTGGTGGTTGTTCAATAGAGGGTTTTTCGAGCTTACCTTCCTTACCTGAGTAGTCCAGTGGTTCAAAGTATGTACCTGGTCGATTGGCTAGCCAATTTGCCTCTTCTGGTTGTTCCTCATCGACCGGTTCTTCATACTCCTCATGTTCCTCTTGGTCGGCAATGTAGTTGCCGAGGCAACTAAATTCCTCATCGAAGTTAAACTCTGTCGTGGCATGAAGAAGTTGGCATTCTTCTGGATCATCGGCATGCCTTAGTGTTTGGAACACATTTAGTTTAACTTGCTGGTTATTCACCCTCATTGTGAGTTCTCCCTTTTCAACATCAATCAAGGTTCTCCCTGTTGCTAGGAATGGTCTCCTGAGAATTATGGGTGCATGCTCATCTGCTTCACAATCCAAAACAATAAAGTCACCGGGAAAAATAAATTTATCAACTTTTACCAATATGTCCTCGATTTTTCCCTCTGGATGCACATAGGATATGTCGGCTAGCTGCAGCATGACTGTTGTAGGTCTTGCCTTCCCGATTCCTAGTTTCTGGAAAACCGATTTAGGCATCAAGTTTATACTAGCCCCAAGGTCGCATAATGCTTTCTCGACATAGTGATTTCCAATGGAACAGGGTATTGTGAAACTTTCAGGATCCTTCAACTTGGGTGGCATACGATTGTGCAACATTGCCATGCATCCCTCTGTCGTGGCAACTGTTTCAAACTCTCCTAGCCTTGTTCTTTTGGACACAATGTCTTTAAGAAACTTGGCATAGTTTGGCATTTGTTCAATTGCTTCCACCAATGGCAAGTTGATGTGGACTTGCTTTAGGATATCAAGAAACTTCTTGAATTGGTATTCTTGCTTTTTCCGCTTCAACCTTTGTGGGAATGGTGGTGGAAGTCGGATATCTTCGATCCTTTCATTGGTTTGAAACCTGATTGACGGCATTGCCGGACATCCGGTTGCCGAGCATTATCAACTCGGGTTGCCGAGGGCATGCTTATTGCCGATTGCGCGGTAATTCCTGGTTCAAAGATCCGAGGCTTTGCCGCTAGGTTCGCCCCGATCTTTTGTGTGAGTTTTGTTTGATGAGCGGGTTTGAACCTCTCTAAGTTGTTGGCCACTTCTAGTGGTGATCGCCTTACATTGCTCATGGCCGTTCTCTCTTGCGACTTCAGTATCGCTTAGTTAAACCTCCTTGCGGTCTAGTATTCAGATTTTGAGCAAACTGCTCGTCTTGATTTTCCAATGATTTGATTGCCGCCTCTTGGTTTTGCAATCTCATCTCGGTCTGTTAATAAAAGCATCAGTTCTTTTTGAAATTACTATTCTCAGCCATATAAGATTCAGTTTTCATCATAAAAGCATTTAGAGAATTTTCCAAAGCACTAGATGTCGCTTTTTGTTGTTCTTTGTGGCAACTGCTGTCGTGGCATATTCTCTTGAATCCCGATGCTTGAGTATTCTGATTGTTCAGGTTTAGAGCATTGTTGGGATTACTCCATGAAAAATTTGGGTGCTTCTTCCAAGCTGGATTGTATGTATTGGACATCACGTTCTTGCTCGATTGTAACTCCCCACATAGAAGTTTGGATTCGGATTCGCATACATTCGAAGAATTATGGTTATCACCACATAACTCACAAAAAGAATCCATTACCTTGACTTCATGTGTGTTGTTTGGTTTTTGCACGTTCGGACCATCTTGGTTAAAGTGGCCAATTGTGCGAAATTGAATCGATGATCCTAGTTCATGTATTGTGGCTTGGCGCCTAACTCCTCCTCTTCTAGTAGATGGGAATTGATAATCATTCTTGGCCAGCCTATTTAAAATTTGCATTGCTTCTTCCGGTGACTTATCTAGGAGTATGCCATTTTCCGAGGCATCTAGCATCATCCTTGTTGGTGTATTCACGGCGTTGTAAAACATTGTTACTTGAGTCCACACCGGGAATCCGTGTAGGGGGCATTTGTGTAGAAGTTCTCTATATCGCTCCCAAGCCTCGTACACATGGATTCATCATCCGCTTTGCGAAAAGAAGTAATGTCGTTCGGCTTATCACCAAATTTGTAGGATTAAATCTAGCAAGGAAATCAGGACAAAGATCAGTCCATGATGTTATGGATCCGGCATGAATGCTATTCAACCATGCTTTCGCCCTATCCCTCAGTGAATAGGGGAATAATCTTAATCGTAGGACATCGGGGGTGACTCTATGTATCTTGAACGAGTTGCAAATCTCGAGGAAAGATTTCAGATGTTGTCGTCGTCTTGATTCTTTGAGCCGCCAAATTGACCTATTGTGTTGATCATATTAAACATTACCGGTTTCAACTCAAAGTGGTCGGCTTCAATTTCAGGTGCGACAACTCCTGGATTAAGTCCATCAAGATCTTCTTCAAGATAGTCTCGAATAGTTCTGTTTCGTGCAAGAATCACTCCTCCTCCTGCTCGAACATCTTGATTCATATTGCCATCTTGATTTGCCATTGCTTCTCTTATCCTTCGCCTAAGTCTTTGTAAGGTTCGTTCGATTTACGGATCAAAGGGATATTCTCGTGAAGTCGGTCTCGCCGGTCATATACCAATGCAAAACCAAAGTTTGTTAGCCCTTTGAATTTTAAACAAGAAAAATAAAAAGAAAGTGCAAGAAAATAAAAACAAAGTCGCTATTGCCAATCCCCGGCAACGGCGCCAAAAACTTGTTGCGCGTAATAAGTGCTACGCAAATGTGCAAGTATACACGTCGCAAGTTATAGTATAAAAGATATCGTCTCCACAGGGATTGGTGCTACTTCAAGAATCTAGTCTCTTGCACTGTAAAAAGTAAAAACACAAGTAAAGGATTATAGGAGTTTAACTAATGACTAATCTAGAAAGTAATAAAGTAAAAGAAAAGATGAATTCAAATGAGAGAGAGATAGGCCAGGTTATCGTGAGTTGAGGTGTGATAGCCAATTGGATTGTTTTCGTAAAAGAGTGCACGGGCATCTCAGTTGCCGTGGCAACTTGCACAACGGGGTTGCCTTGGCAACTAATCGATGGTTGCCTGGGCAACTACTTGGGCGTCTGGGCAGCAACCTTCAAGGTTCGGCAGAGCATTCTTCAATGGTTTCTTCTTATCCCTAAGTCAAAACTCTAGCTACTTGTGCATGCCTTGATAATACATCCCTGCGTGAATCAAGGGTGAACAACAACCAATCTTGCGCTCCTCTTAGCCGTTGAAATCCTTAACTTATTCCTAAGCCGAATTAATTTTCACCATCAATAGATTGAATAAAGATCATATTCATTCGTTTCTTGAATCTAACTCTCCCGATATTAGATAAATAGATGAAATCACGAGATCCTCTCCCAATTCACTCGCAAACAAGAATAAAAACCAAGAATGAATAAACCTTGAAATAGAAAAGTGCAAACTCTTATTACCTAAACAAAAACCAATAGTTTCTCACAACCACAAAACACAATAACCATAGCCAAGTAGATTTAGTTCATGGCTAGGTTCCAAAGAAACACAAGATAAACAATCCCTAGCATGAACCCAATCGAACAAGAAAGAAAAGGATGAAGGAGGAGGCTTGTCGAAATCCTCCTTGCCCTTGATGCTTGTCAAAAATTCTCTCCTCTTGCCCTACTTGGACTTGTCGAAATTTCCCTATTGCTCTCTCTCTTGGATTGTCGAAATCTCCTTGCTATTTATAGGGGTAGGCCAAAGTCCTTCTTTGAGGAGGAGTTTAAGTTGGAATTAAATTATCTTTAAAGAATATAATTCTTTATTATAATTGTATTCCTACTAGAACTTCTCCTATCTTCTTGGAATTTAATTCTTCTTTAATCTCTGCATGGCAATCAAATTCCTTTGGGTTTGGGCTTTGCTCCACGTCATCTTGGGCTTGTTTAGTCCTCAATTTCGACTACCATATCACCTTTACTCTTGTCGACAATTGCCATGGCAACTGGCTCGGCGTCTCTTTCATGCACTGCCTTGGCAAGTAGCTCGGCGTCTCCTTCATGCATTGCCCTGGCAACTAGCTCGGCATTGCTTTGGCAAGTGATCCTGCACATACACACACAAAGCACACCAAAGCAGCATCTTTTCCACAAAAACTACCAAGTTAAGTAATCAAGCTCAACGATTGAAGGAAACATGGATTAATGCATTTATGGCTAACTATGCAACTAATATGAGCCTAAGTCTAACAATAATATGAGTAAAAAGGGTAAGAAAATAGTACTTTTGAACACTTATCACACCCCCAAACTCGAACTATTGCTTGTCCTCAAGCAATGCAAACTCATAATTACCTGCCAAGACTTCAATTTTCACAAACTTAGCTTTGAACTTGATTTCAATTCTCTGAACCGGGGCACAAAGTATGATTGGCTTTTTATTTTTCGGAAAACTTAGGAGTTACTCGGAATCAAACTATAATGCTTGTGAGTGTGTGCGGAGTTGTGTGCAAGTTGATTTTTTGGATTCTATGCAAACAATAGGTTTTCAAATTACTTCATTGGGTTCTTTTTAACATGTTTTAACTAGAGCCAGTTTTGGGCACCTCTAGTGTTTTGTTTTTAGTTTTCTTAAGTTAATTTAATCGACTAGAGCCGGTTTCGGGTACCTCTAGTTAAAAAAAATTAACACATCCTAGAGCCAGTTTCGGGCACCTCTAGTGATCAATTTTTTTAGCACATGCTAGAGCCAATTTCGGGCACCTCTAGCATTCATCCAATTTTTATTCTAATCCCCCAAGTTGTTAATTATCAACCTAAGTTCACTAGAATTCCTTAAATCAATCAAACCACAACAGTGTTTCATCAAATTTAGCATCATAGTAAAATTCTAAGTTTTTCCATGGTTATCCTAGAATAAAAATTCTATCAATTAAGTGCATTGGCAAAGTCATCATCGGATATTCATCAAATCTAAGCAATTCTTGTTCCAATTAAAGGCATGGCAAGCAATTTATGTATCCTAAATGTAATACTTAAGATTAATGTAACTAAACATGGTAACTACTAATAACAATCCCCCCCAAACTCGAGTGAGGCATTATCCTCAATGCATGCATAAAAATAACGAAAAATAAAAATAAAAATGCATACGAGGACTTACTCCGAGAGTTCATCATCGTAGATGATTAGTTTCCTTCTAGTCGGTGTCTTGATTCTCTTGCTTGAACGCGATGGTTGTTTTCTTGTTGCCGGTGGTGGAATCGATCCTCGTACGGGGTTATCCTCATCGTCCTCTTCATCAATGTCAATGGCTTTTCGCTTGGAGGATTCAATTGGTGCGGTCTTTATTGGTTCAATGGAGGACTCGTCCGAATCTGAAAAATCAGAAAATGATTCCGTAGGAGTTGATTCGGGCATAGGTGCTTTACCTTTGGCTTTTGCAGTGGTTGCCGGGATGTCTTTAGCTTTGGTTGCCGTGGCATCTTCAGGGTTGATTACCGTGGCGTCAGCTTGTGCATGCACAAAGTAGGTTTTCATGGCATTATCTGTTGAGGTTGTCGTGGTGTCTGCTTCATTGGTTGCCGGGGCAAGGATCTCGGCGGGGAAGATTGGGAACGGCACGTGATTGTCCGAGTACTTCTCTAGGATGACTTGGGTGATGGCATTGTTGTGCTCCTTCATGTACCGCATGAACATTAGTTGCCGGTCTTCAATTTGCCTTAGATGGCTTGCCAATGGGTGCAAAAGTGCTTCAAAGTGTCCCGGTGTTGGTGGCCGAGTTGCCCTGGCGTTAGGTGCTTGGGCATTAGAGATTGTCGCGGCGGCAGGAGTTGCCGTGGCAATTGGAGGCCTTGAAGAATCTCCCAGTGCCTCTCCCATTAGCTTTCGGATTAGTGCTTGATTCCAACCAGACTTGGTTAGGGCCTTTTCATCGGTGGACTCACTTGGGACATGCATCCCTTGCAAAGATTAGAAATTAAGCAAGGGAAGAAAAGAGAACCCTTATCTTTTGAACTGCATACAAAAACTTCATCACAAATAATTTTTCCAATGTTAATGATGCGATTATGCAAAATAGAATGTATGAGCAAAAGACGTGGTATATCAACAGTAGTATTGTGTGTGGTGGGCATTAAAGAAGTTTTAACAAACTTATTCCATAGTTTTGCCTCGAGTTTAAGCCGAAGGCGATTTACCGTGCCCTTGTATCTACCATCATTCCAATGAGTTCCCGGTTGAGTGAGTTCTTGAAGCACCTTGTCGAGTACTTGGGATTGATTTGGTCAACGAAGGCTTGATGCTCGTCCTTCTCAATGTAAAGTCCGTAAAAGGTGTTGATGCTTTCGGGACTTATAAGTATGGCCTTGTCATGAACAAAAACATAAGGATTATCTGGGTTAGGTGAGTGAGCATAGAATTCTCTTACCCATGAGATGTTACCCGGTTCCGGTTGATGGCAAAAGATTTGCCACTTTTGATGTGCAATCCTCTTGAAGATGAATGGTTCAAGGCCGAAATCTTGATGAGAGTTGGAGTATTCAAAGCCTTGTTCTTCATGAATTTTCCGGCTTTCAAACTTGGATCGAAATCTTTCTTGAACCACCAGTGTAGCAAACTTCTTGTATCTTGGTTCTTTGGAGGAACTTGGATGAACTAAAAGTTTAATCTTGGATGCCATGGATGATCTGGGTTGTGAGTAAAAACAAAGAAAAGAAACTAAAAAGTTGCAAGATAGAAAGTATGAATAGGTTAAGGGTGATGGGTTTTATAGAAAAGATAGGTGGGTGGGATTAGGGGAAAACGAAAAAGGGTTTAGGGTTTGGTAGAAGTTGTCGACAAGGGGTTTTGGTTAGGATGAATTGGAAGCTTTATATAAGACTTAGATTCAGCCCATTAGTTTCCTTGTTGAAGATGTTTTCCTACTTGGTTTAGAATTCCTTCTTTATCTTGAACTTCTTTTCCTACAATTCAAAGACAAATCAAATAAGGATTAAAATTAAATATAAACTAATAGAGAAAATAAATAAAGATGTGTAATAGGATTCTTAAAGTTAAATAAAAAAAATCTATCCTAAAAACTACTAATAATCGAAAAAAATAAAAAAAATCGACAAAAATATAAAAATAACTAATTAATCAAAAAATAAAAATAGAAATAAATAAAAAAAAATAAAAATAAAAATATCAAAAGGGAGAGCATGCTCATGCATCTCCTAAGTTGACCACTTCCTTGTTACGTTCCACATGGGCACCATTGTAGTGCTTCAATCTTTGTCCATTGACTTTGAATTCATGGTTGTCAGAGATGGACTTGATTATCACGGCACCATGGGAGAATGGTTTGACGACTTCGAATGGTCCCGACCATCTTGATTTTAGCTTTCTCGGGAAAAGTTTTAGCCGAGAATTGAATAGGAGAACTAGTTGCCCTGGCGTGAATTGTCGTGGCAATAGTTTCTTGTCATGCCATCGCTTTGTTTTTTCCTTGTAGATTCGTGCATTGTTATAGGCGAGTGCACGGAATTCTTCTATCTCATTGAGATCCATCAAACGCTTTTGTCCGGAACTTTCCCAATCCATATTCACAGTCTTGATTGCCCAGTACGCCTTGTGCTCGATTTCCACCGGTAGATGACATGTTTTACCATAGACAAGTCAGAAGGGGGACATACCTAAGGGTGTTTTGAATGCAGTGCGATATGCCCAAAGTGCGTCATCTAGTCTTAAAGACCAATCCTTTCTAGAGGGATTTACGACTTTCTCGAGTATTCCCTTCAACTCCCGGTTGGAAATTTCTGCTTGCCCGTTGGTTTGTGGGTGATATGCCGTGGCGATCTTGTGTGATATGCCGAAGCGTTGCAACATCTTGGCAATTAGTCTGTTGTCAAAATGCTTGCCTTCGTCGCTGATAATTGCTCTCGGCATCCCAAACCGTGTAAATATGTTTTTCTGCAAGAATCATTGCACGGTCTTGGAATCGTTGTTGGGAACTGCAGCTGCCTCAACCCATTTAGACACGTAGTCGACGGCAAGTAGAATGTAGAGGTTGCCGAATGAAGATGGGAAAGGTCCCATAAAATCGATCCCCCATACATCGAATAGTTCCACCTCGATGATGTTCTGGAGCGGCATCTCATGTCGTCTAGAGATATTGCCCGTCCTCTGGCAACGATCACATTGCTTGTAAAAGTCTTGGGCATCTTTGTACAATGTTGGCCAATACAAACCGGATTGCAACACTTTGGCCGCGGTACGAGTTCCTACAAAATGTCCTCCATAGGGTGAAGAATGGCATTGTCGGAGTACATTCTGTTGCTCTTCTTCAGGGACACATTAGCGTATAACCTGATCTGCACATTGTTTAAACAAAAGAGGCTCATCCCAAAAGTAATGCTTAGCATCATGGCGGAACCGCTTCTTCCCTTGGTGAGTAATGCCATAAGGAAATATACCACAAATAAGGAAGTTAACTAAATCCGCGTACCAGGGTATTGCCGAGGCATGTGCTGTCGTGGCGACTGCTCCCAAAATTGCTGTGGCGTGCGCGTCAAAGACTGCTGCGGCATCGTGAGTTGCCGAGGCGTGTGCATCCATGGTTGCCGAGGTGTCGTGGGTTGCCGAGGCATCTAGGGTTGCCGAGGCGTCGAGGGTTGTCGAGGCAACTAAAATTTGTTCATCCGGGAATGCATCGCATATCTCTAGATCCGCATCATCCTCCCTATTGCGTTCCAAACGTGATAAGTGATCGGCCACTTGATTTTTTGTTCCTTTCCTGTCCTTAATTTCAATATCAAATTCTTGTAAAAGTAATATCCAACAAATCAAACGAGGTTTAGCATCCTTTTTAGCAAATAAGTATTTGATTGCCGAATGGTCCGTATGAACAATTACCTTTGTACCAATTAAATAAGATCGGAACTTGTCAAATGCGAAAACTAAAGCTAGTAACTCTTTCTCCGTTGTTGTGTAATTCACTTGAGCACCATTATGAGTTTTACTAGCGTAGTATATCACATGGAAGGTCTTACCTGTGCGTTGGCCTAGGACTGCTCCTACCGCGAAATCACTTGCATCACACATGAGCTCAAAAGGTAGCGTCCAATCTGGTGGAACGACAATGGGTGCCGAGGAAAGCTTTTTCTTTAGCGTTTCGAATGCTTGGGTGCAAGAATCATCAAAATCGAAGACTTTATCCTGTTCAAGCAGATTACACAAGGGTTTAGTGATTTTAGAAAAATTATGAATGAACCTCCTGTAAAAACCTGCATGTCCGAGAAAACTTCGAATTCCTTTAACCGAACTTGGTGGGGGTAATCTCTCGATCACGTCCACCTTGGCTTTGTCTACTTCAATTCCCTTGGATGAAATCTTGTGGCCGAGCACTATTCTTTCATCTACCATAAAATGGCATTTCTCCCAATTGAGGACTAAATCCGTTTCTTCGCATCTTGCTAACACCCTCTCTAAATTGCCGAGACAGCCGTCGAAGTCATTACCAAAAACCGAAAAATCATCCATGAAGATCTCAAGGAAGTCTTCGACCATGTCTGAAAAGAGTGCCATCATGCATCTTTGGAAGGTTGCCGGGGCGTTACACAATCTGAACGGCCTCCTTCGGAAGGCATAAGTATCGTATGGGCATGTGAAGGTTGTCTTTTCTTGATCTTCTGGTGCTATGGAAATCTGATTGTAACCTGAATAACCATCAAGAAAGCAATAAAAGGGTTTACCTGCAAGACGGTCAAGCATTTGATCAATAAAGGGTAATGGGAAGTGATCTTTCCTAGTAGCTTTGTTTAGCTTTCGATAGTCCATACAAACCCTCCAACCGGTCACAATCCTGGTTGGGATAAGTTCATTATTTTCATTGCTTACCACTGTTATACCTCCTTTTTTCGGTACACATTGTACGGACTTACCTAACGTACTATCGGAGATAGGGTATATAATGCCGCGTCAAGCCACTTGATGATTTCTTTCATTACAACCCCTTTCAGCGCATGATTCAGTCTCCTCTGGGCCTCAATTGAAGGTTTGTGATCTTCCAACAAGATCTTGTGCATGCACACCGCCGGCTAATTCCCTTCAAGTCGGCAATTGTCCACCCTATTGCCTTTTTTTTTAGCTTCAACATCTTGATCAGCTTCTTTTCCTGCTCAGTTGTGTAACTTAGAAGAAATAATTACAGGCAATGTATTATCGGTCCCTAAGTATGCATATTTTAGTTGCTCGCAATTTTTTCAACTTAAGAATTGGTGGTTGTTCAATAGAGGGTTTTTCGAGCTTACCTTCCTTACCCGAGTAGTCCAAAGGGTTCAAAGTATGTACCTGGTCGATTGGCTAGCCAATTTGCCTCTTCTGGTTGTTCCTCATCGACCGGTTCTTCATACTCCTCATGTTCCTCTTGGTCGGCAATGTAGTTGCCGAGGCAACTAAATTCCTCATCGAAGTTAAACTCTGTCGTGGCATGAAGAAGTTGGCATTCTTCTGGATCATCGGCATGCCTTAGTGTTTGGAACACATTTAGTTTAACTTGCTGGCCATTCACCCTCGTTGTGAGTTCTCCCTTTTCAACATCAATCAAGGTTCTCCCTGTTGCTAGGAATGGTCTCCCGAGAATTATGGGTGCATGCTCATCTGCTTCACAATTCAAAACAATAAAGTCAGCAGGAAAAATAAATTTATCAACTTTTACCAGTATGTCCTCGATTTTTCCCTCTGGATGCACATAGGATCTGTCGGCTAGCTGCAGCATGACTATTGTAGGTCTTGCCTTCCCGATTCCTAGTTTCTGCAAAACCGATTTAGGCATCAAGTTTATGCTAGCCCCAAGGTCGCATAATGCTTTCCCGACATAGTGATTTCCAATGGAACAGGATATTGTGAAACTTCCGGGATCCTTCAGCTTGGGTGGCATACGATTGTGCAACATTGCCATGCATCCCTCTGTCGCGGCAACTGTTTCAAACTCTCCTAACCTTGTTCTTTTGGACACAATGTCTTTAAGAAACTTGGCATAGTTTGGCATTTGTTCAATTGCTTCCACCAATGGCAAGTTGATGTGGACTTGCTTTAGGATATCAAGAAACTTCTTGAATTGGTATTCTTGCTTTTGTCGCTTCAACCTTTGTGGGAATGGTGGTGGAAGTCGGATATCTTTGATCCTTTCATTGGTTTGAAACCTGATTGACGGCATTGCCGGGACATCTGGAGTTGCCGAGGCATTATCAACTGGGGTTGCCGAGGCATGCTTATTGCCAGTTGCCACGGAAATTCGTGGTTCAGCATCTGAGGCTTTGCCGCTAGGTTCGTCCTGATCTTTTTGTGGAGTTTTGTTTGATGAGCGGGTTTGAACCTCTCTAAGTTGTTGGCCACTTCTAGTGGTGATCGCCTTACATTGCTCATGGCCAGTTCCTCTTGCGATTTCAGTATCGCTAGGTAAACCTCCTTGCGGTCTAGTATTCAGATTTTGAGCAAACTGTCCGACTTGATTTTCCAATGATTTGATTGCCGCCTCTTGGTTTTGCAATCTCATCTCGGTCCTGTTAATAAAAGCATCAGTTCTTTTTATGAAATTACTATTCTCAGCCATATAAGATTCAGTTTTCATCATAAAAGCATTTAGAGAATTTTCCAAAGAACTAGATGTCGTCGGTTGTTGCTGTGGCAACTGTTGCCGTAGCATATTCTACTGGAATCCCGATGCTTGTGCATTCTGATTGTTCAGGTTTAGAGCATTGTTGGGATTACTCCATGAAAAATTTGGGTGCTTCTTCCAAGCTGGATTGTATGTATTGGACACCACGTTGTTGCTCCGATTGTAATTCCCCACATAGAAGCTGGATTCCGGATTCTGCATACATTCAGAAGAATTATGGTTATCACCACATAACTCACAAAAAGAATCCATTACCTTGACTTCATATGTGTTGTTTGGTTTTTGCATGTTCTGGACCATCTTGGTTAAAGTGGCCAATTGTACCGAAATTGAATCTGATGATCCTAGTTCATGTATTGTGGCTTGGCGTCTAACTCCTCCTCTTCTAGTAGATGGGAATTGATAATCATTCTTGGCCAGCCTATTTAAAATTTGCATTGCTTCTTCCGGTGACTTATCTAGGAGTATGCCGTTTGTCGAGGCATCTAGCATCATCCTTGTTGGTGTATTCACGGTGTTGTAAAACATTGTTACTTGAGTCCACACCGGGAATCCGTGTAGGGGGAATTTGTGTAGAAGTTCTCTATATCGCTCCCAAGCCTCGTACATGGATTCATCATCTGCCTGCCGAAAAGAAGTAATGTCGTTACGAAGCTTATCAGTCAAATTTGTAGGATTAAATCTAGCAAGGAAATCACGACAAAGATCAGTCCATGATGCTATGGATCTGACATGAATGCTATTCAACCATGCTTTTGCCCTATCCCTCAGTGAATAGGGGAATAATCTTAATCGTAGGACATCAGGGGTGACTCTGTGTATCTTGAACGAGTTGCAAATCTCAAGGAAAGATTTCAGATGTTGCCGTGCGTCTTTAGTTGCTGAGCCGCCAAATTGACCTATTGTGTTGATCATATTAAACATTACCGATTTCAACTCAAAGTGGTCGGCTTCAATTTCAGGTGCGACAACTCCTGGATTAAGTCCATCAAGATCTTCTTCAAGATAGTCTCGAATAGTTCTGTTTCGTGCAAGAATCACTCCTCCTCCTGCTCGAACATCTTGATTCATATTGCTATCTTGATTTTCCATTGCTTCTCTTATCCTTCGTCTAAGTCTTTGTAAGGTTCGTTCGATTTCTGGATCAAAGGGATATTCTGGTGAAGTCGGTCTCGCCCTGGTCATATACAAATGCAAAACCAAAGTTTGTTAGCCCTTTGAATTTTAAACAAGAAAAATAAAAAGAAAGTGCAAGAAAATAAAAACAAAGTTGCTATTGCCAATCCCCGGCAACGGCGCCAAAAACTTGTTGCGCGTAATAAATAAGCTACGCAAATGTGCAAGTATACACGCCGCAAGTTATAGTATAAAAGATATCGTCTCCACAGGATTGGTGCTACTTCAAGAATCTAGTCTCTTGCAATCAGTAAAAAGTAAAAACACAAGTAAATGATTATAGGAGTTTAACTAATGACTAATCTAGAAAGTAATAAAGTAAAAGAAAAGATGAATTCAAATGAGAGAGAGATAGGCCAGGTTATCGTGAGTTGAGGTGTGATAGCCAATTGGATTGTTTTTAAAAAAAGAGTGCATCGGGCAACTCGGTTGCCGTGGCAACTTGCACAACGGGTTGCCTTGACAACTAATCGATGGTGGCACAGGCAACTACTTGGGCGTCTGGGCAGCAACCTTCAAGGTTCGGCAGAGCGTTCTTCAATGGTTTCTTCTTATCCCTAAGTCGAAACTCTAGCTACTTGTGCATGCCTTGATAATACATCCCTGCGTGAATCAAGGGTGAACAACAACCAATCTTGCGCTCCTCTTAGCCGTTGAAATCCTTAACTTATTCCTAAGCCGGATTAATCTTCACCATCAATAGATTGAATAAAGATCATATTCATTCGTTTCTTGAATCTAACTCTCCCGATATTAGATAAATAGATGAAATCACGAGATCCTATCCCAATTCACTCGCAAACAAGAATAAGAACCAAGAATGAATAAACCTTGAAATAGAAAAGTGCAAACTCTTATTACCTAAACAAAAACCAATAGTTTCTCACAACCACAAAACACAATAACCATAGCCAAGTAGATTTAGTTCATGGCTAGGTTCCAAAGAAACACAAGATAAACAATCCCTAGCATGAACCCAATCGAACAAGAAAGAAAAGGATGAAGGAGGAGGCTTGTCGAAATCCTCCTTGCCCTTGATGCTTGTCGAAAATTCTCTCCTCTTGCCCTACTTGGACTTGTCGAAATTTCCCTATTGCTCTCTCTCTTGGATTGTCGAAATCTCCTTGCTATTTATAGGGCTAGGCCAAAGTCCTTTGCCAAGGTAACCCCGCTGTGCAAGTTGCCCTTGCACTCTTTTACCAAGACGATCAAATCGGCTATCACACCTCAACTCACGATAACCTGGCCTATTCTCTCTTTTCTTTCATCTATTCTTTTAGTTTATTGCTTTTACTTTTCTCGTTAATTAAAACTTGTTGCGTGTAATAAGTGCTACGCAAATGTGCAAGTATACACGTTGCAAGTAATAAAGTGATACGAGTATCGTCTCCACAGGGATTGGTTTGGGCCACTTTGCTTAAGTTACTGCACTGTGAAAATAAAAACACAATTGATAATAAGAGTTGATTTTAACGAGTAAAGTAAAAGCAATAAACTAAAAGAATATATGAAAGAAAAAGAGAGAGATAGGCCAGGTTATCGTGAGTTGAGGTGTGATAGCTGATTGGATCGTTTTGGTTAAAGAGTGCACGGGTAAATCAGTTGCCGTGGCAACTTGCACAACGGGGTTGCCTTGGCAACTAATCGATGGTTGCCTGGGCAACTACTTGGGCATCTGGGCAGCAACTTCAAGGTTCGGCAGAGCGTTCTTCAATGGTTTCTTCTTATCCCTAAGTCGAAACTCTAGCTACTTGTGCATGTCTCGATAATACATCCCTGCGTGAATCAAGGGTGAACAACAACCAATCTTGCGCTCCTCTTAGCCGTTGAAATCCTTAACTTATTCCTAAGCCGGATTAATCTTCACCATCAATAGATTGAATAAAGACCATACTCATTCGTTTCTTGAATATAACTCTCCTGATATTAGATAAATAGATGAAGTTACGAGATCCTCTCCCAATTCACTCGCAAACAAGAATAAAAGCCAAGAATGAGTAAACCTTGAATAGAAAAGTGCAAACTCTTATTACCTAAACAAAATCCAATTGTTTCTCACAACAACAAAACACAATAACCCCAACCAATCAAGTTAGTTCATGGTTGGGTTCAAAAGATATACAAAGAATAATCCCCAAACCATGAATCTAATGGAAGCAAAAGAAGAAGAAGAAATCGAACTCTCTCCTCCTTGTTATCTTGTCGAAATCTCTTCATTCTTGCCCTTGGAGTTGTCGAAACCTCTGCTCTTCCTCCCTATGGAATTGTCGAAATCTCCTTCTTATTTATAGGGCTAGGCCAAAGTCCTTTTTTGAGGAGGAGTTTAAGTTGGAATTAAATTATCTTTAAAGAATATAATTCTTTATTATAATTGTATTCCTACTAGAACTTCTCCTATCTTCTTGAATTTAATTCTTCTTTAATCTCTGCATGGAAATCAAATTCCTTTGGGTTTGGGCTTTGCTCCACGTCATCTTGGGCTTGTCTAGTCATCAATTTCGACATCCCTATTGCATTTTCTTTTTGTCGACAATTGCCATGGCGACGCCTCAGCCTCTCCTTCATGCATTTCCCAGCAACTAGCTCGGCATATCCTTCATGCATTGCCCGGCAACTAGCTCGGCATTGCTTTGGCAAGTGATCCTGCACATACACACACAAAAACACACCAAAGCAAAGATCTTTTTCCACAAAATCACCAAGTTATGTAATCAAGCTCAATAGTGGAAAGAAACATGAATTAATGTATGAATAACTAATTATGCAACTAATATGAGCTTAAGTCTAACAATAATATGAGTAAAAAGGGTAATAAAATAGTACTTTTGAACACTTATCACGCCCCCAAACTCGAACTATTGCTTCTCCTCAAGCAATGCAAACTAACAATTACCTGCCAAGACTTTAATCATCAAAGACATGCTTCAAACTTGAATTCAAACCTCGGAACCGTGGCACAAAGTATGATCACCTTTTAATTTTTCGGATAACACAAAAATTACCCGGAACCAAACTATAGTGCTCGTGACAATGTGTGTGCGTAGTTGTGTACAAGTTGATTTTCAAGATTCTATGTGAATAGTAGGCTTTTATCAATTTAATTACTGGGGCATTTATTTTATTTTTACTAGAGCCAATTTCGGGCACCTCTAGCAAAGTAAGCAATTTCCCATTTTATTTTAGTCGACTAGAGCCAATTTCGGGCACCTCTAGCGATTCTTTAATGTGCATTAACTACTAGAGCCAGTTTCGGGCACCTCTAGCAAGAAAGTGCATTTACTACTAGAGCCAGTTTTGGGCACCTCTAGCAAGAAATTAACTTTTAATTTTCAATTTTAAATTTACCCTAATTTTAAGCAACCTAAATTCACTAAGTTTCTTTCAATCAACAAGCCACAACCGTGTAAAAGAAAAAAAAATCCGCATCATAGTAAAATTCTAAGTTCTTTTCATGCAATCCTAAAATTAAAGGTTCTTTCAATTAAGTGTTGTGGCAAAAATTCATCATTGGATATTCAACAAGTCTTAAGCAATTAAATCCAATTAAAGGAATGGCAAGTAACATATGCAACCTATATGTGATTGCTAAAGATGAATGCAACTAAACATGAAACTAACTAGAAACCAACACCCCCCCAAACTCGAGAGAAGCATTGTCCTCAATGCACGTAAAAGTGAAACAAAATTTAAAAGAAACTAAATGAAATGAGTTAGTCAGAGATGTCGTCACCTCGAGTGATAAGTTTCCTTCGTGTCGTTTGCTTGATTCATTTTTCAATCGGTGGTTGAATGCTGGTACCGCGTGAATAGCATTGCTTTGATTTGATCTATGTTTGCCGATGCAGGTTCACTTGCATGGGCATCAGCAGTTGTCGAAGCCATTGTTGTTGCCTGGGCATCACCAGTTTCTGTTGTGGTTGCTGTGGCAAGTAGTCGACAGTAAATTTCCTTAGCATGGTGGTTGTGAGTCTTGTTGTGGAAAAGAAAATAAAGAAAACCTGGAAACTAAAGATAATGAAGAAAAATAAAATATCTCCTAAAAATAAAAATGAAAATAAAAAGAAAAAGAAAAAGAAAATATTGAAAGGAGAGCATGCTCAGGCATCTCCTAAAGTGACCACTTCTAATGTTACTGCATATCTGAGAAAACTTGAGGAGAATCGTTTCCGATACTTCTTATAGTCCATCTGTACCCTCCATCGGGTGACAATATTGCCCAAAAAGAGTTGGGCCAATGTGCTCCCAGCTACTCCCTTTTGCATTACCCTGGTGGAGGTGCCTTTCTTCTTTGTTCGCTTGTAGTCCATGTATACTCTCCACCTTGCTACTATTCCTGAAGGCACAAATATATTAATAGGAAAAATTATATCCATTCTCAACCATTCAATTACCTCATTCTTGTCGACTTCTATCATGGTTGGATGTAGCCTTTGTTGTCGTGGCAATTGCTGCTCAAGCCAATTATCGTGGCATTCAGTTGTCAAATTTTGCTTTAAGTCAAGGGAAGAATCAATTTTCTGAAGAGCTTTATGAATCCAAACACCTTTTTCTTTTGGCCTCTCAAACATCTCCATCAGTAGAGATTTCGATGGCTTCAAATCTACCAACCCCGGTTCCTCAAGACATACCTGCAATGGACGAGGTGAGTTTTTAAAGAATTCAAAAGGTTCAACTATTACATGCTCATATTCCATTGGCAAAGTATTATCATCTCGTTGATCTTGCATGTGGTCGTGTAATTGCCGTGGCAATTGTAGATGAGAGCAATCTACACATTCATGCTTCAAAATCAACGTTATAACTTTCTGGGCATCAGGTTCCTCAGAATTTACTGTAGTATTGTTGTTCTCAGCTTCACTGAGTGTTGTCGCGGCATTGCTCTGTTCAGGCTCCTCAATCATTGCCGAGGCAATTTGTTGTTCAGGCTCATCATGTGTTGGACAGTCTCTTTCATTGGCATCATCTTGACTTTGAGGTTCTAGTTGTTCCTCACACATCGGAGAGATTTCTTGCCTTGGGACGTCAGTATCCTTAGGAATGAATTTTTGGTGCATGTTATCCATGACATATGTGGATCTCCCCAATTGATCTTCTGAATCCCCTAAGGTTGCATCCCACTGAGCTATCCTCGTATCCATAGATTTTGATAGTTCTCGAATCTCTTCAATTGATCCGTCAAGTCTAGCCAAGGAAGCTAGTAACGTTTCCTCCAAGGAATTGGAATGCTCTTGAAAAGGATTACATTGCCATGGCATATCTGTTGCTGCGGCAAAATTGTTATGGTAAAAAAAAAAATTTGAGCTTTTTGACCATGCCATGAAGAATTTTGCTGCTGGTTCCCTCTATGGTCCTCCATGTAGTTATATGCACCGAAAATGTGAGGGCAATTTTCAAACTCATGATGTTCTCCACACATAGCACAAGATTTTTCCATAGTATAAGTTCTTTGGGCTTTTCTCGGTTGGTATAGATAATCATCAAAGGGTGCAAGAAACTCTTGATTGGATTGATTCATATCTTCCAACATCATCTCTCGAATAGATTGGCTTTTATTTCCCGACATGTTGGCGTCCCTTAACTTGTAGCGCACCTAATTTTTTTTATAAAACAAACAAAAAGAAAAGTTAGTAAAACTAATAGAAAAAATGCAATAACAAAAACAACTAACACCAATTGCCAATCCCCGGCAACGGCGCCAAAAACTTGTTGCGTGTAATATGTGCTACGCAAATGTGCAAGTATACACGTCGCAAGTAATAAAGTGATACAAGTATCGTCTCCACAGGGATTGGTTTGGGCCACTTTGCTTAAGTTACTGCACTGTGAAAATAAAAACACAATTGATAATAAGAGTTGATTTTAACGAGTAAAGTAAAAGCAATAAACTAAAAGAATATATGAAAGAAAAAGAGAGAGATAGGCCAGGTTATCGTGAGTTGAGGTGTGATAGCCGATTGGATCGTTTTGGTAAAAGAGTGCACGGGCAACTCAGTTGCCGTGGCAACTTGCACAACGGGGTTGCCTTGGCAACTAATCGATGGTTGCCTGGGCAACTACTTGGGCATCTGGGCAGCAACTTCAAGGTTCGGTAGAGCGTTCTTCAATGGTTTCTTCTTATCCCTAAGTCGAAACTCTAGCTACTTGTGCATGCCTCGATAATACATCCCTGCGTGAATCAAGGGTGAACAACAACCAATCTTGCGCCCCTCTTAGCCGTTGAAATCCTTAACTTATTCCTAAGCCGGATTAATCTTCACCATCAATAGATTGAATAAAGACCATACGCATTCGTTTCTTGAATATAAATCTCCCGATATTAGATAAATAGATGAAGTTACGAGATCCTCTCCCAATTCACTCGCAAACAAGAATAAAAGCCAAGAATGAGTAAACCTTGAATACAAAAGTGCAAACTCTTATTACCTAAACAAAATCCAATTGTTTCTCACAACAACAAAACACAATAACCCCAACCAATCAAGTTAGTTCATGGTTGGGTTCAAAAGATATACAAAGAATAATCCCTAAACCATGAATCTAATGGAAGCAAAGAAGAAGAAGAAATCGAACTCTCTCCCTCCTTGTTATCTTGTCGAAATCTCTTCCTTCTTGCCCTTTGGAGTTGTCGAAAATCCTCTCCTCTTCCTCCCTATGGAATTGTCAAAATCTCCTTCTTATTTATAGGGCTAGGCCAAAGTCCTTTTTTGAGGAGGAGTTTAAGTTGGAATTAAATTATCTTTAAA
Organism: Hibiscus mutabilis; assembly: GCA_019671005.1. Classification (NCBI taxonomy): domain Eukaryota; kingdom Viridiplantae; phylum Streptophyta; class Magnoliopsida; order Malvales; family Malvaceae; genus Hibiscus; species Hibiscus mutabilis. The sequence goes on along the minus strand of CM033733.1, from coordinate 26,269,898 downwards.
GAATATAATTCTTTATTATAATTGTATTCCTACTAGAACTTCTCCTATCTTCTTGGAATTTAATTCTTCGTTAATCTCTGCATGGAAATCAAATTCCTTTGGGTTTGGGCTTTGCTCCACGTCATCTTGGGCTTGTCTAGTCATCAATTTCGACATCCCTGTTGCATTTTCTTTTTGTCGACAATTGCCATGGCAACTGGCTCGGCGTCTCCTTCATGCATTGCCCTGACAACTAGCTCGGCATATCCTTCATGCATTGCCCTGGCAACTAGCTCGGCATTGCTTTGGCAAGTGATCCTGCACATACACACACAAAAACACACCAAAGCAGCATCTTTTTCCACAAAAATCACCAAGTTATGTAATCAAGCTCAACAGTGGAAAGAAACATGAATTAATGCATGAATAACTAATTATGCAACTAATATGAGCTTAAGTCTAACAATAATATGAGTAAAAAGGGTAATAAAAATAGTACTTTTGAACACTTATCATCCTTCTTTGAGGAGGAGTTTAAGTTGGAATTAAATTATCTTTAAAGAATATAATTCTTTATTATAATTGTATTCCTACTAGAACTTCTCCTATCTTCTTGGAATTTAATTCTTCTTTAATCTCTGCATGGCAATCAAATTCCTTTGGGTTTGGGCTTTGCTCCACGTCATCTTGGGCTTGTTTAGTCCTCAATTTCGACTACCATATCACCTTTACTCTTGTCAACAATTGTCATGGCAACCGGCTCGGCGTCTCCTTCATGCATTGCCCTGGCAACTAGCTCGGCGTCTCCTTCATGCATTGCCCTGGAAACTAGCTCGGCATTGCTTTGGCAAGTGATCCTGCACATACACACACAAAGCACACCAAAGCAGCATCTTTTCCACAAAAACTACCAAGTTATGTAATCAAGCTCAACGATTGAAGGAAACATGGATTAATGCATTAATGGCTAACTATGCAACTAATATGAGCCTAAGTCTAACAATAATATGAGTAAAAAGGGTAAGAAAAATAGTACTTTTGAACACTTATCACATATAAACCCATTTTTTTAAGTGGGGGGAAAATGCTAATGCTTTCGTGGAGATATCGTTCTCCCGTGTAGGCGTAGCAAGTACCTTCAGGGCTCGAGTACCTTATTCTTTCGTAAGGATATTGTTCCTTCATGCAGGCATAAGCGAATGGGTCCCCCTAAATTGAACCCAGTTGAAAGGAGCCTATAATGGGTGATGATCGGGGGCCTTGCTACCCTTAGTAGGGGACAGCAAGGAGAATTCGGGTACCTCCTAGCACCAACACTGATATAGAGAACATAGAAACCCACCCTTAGAGCCATGCAGATAACCTTAGGTGCTTTAGACAGGATAAATAGATTTGTTTTGTCTGTTCACCTTATTCGTCTTTTATTTATGTATTCATTAATTCTATCTGGTACTGACTTATTTTCTTTTTTGCTTTTGTTTTTTCTTCTTTTTTATACATTAATGCATTTGCATTACAAAAAGGTACTAGATCAAGTGGTTTGCCCAATCAGAAAGTCTTTCACTATGGAAAAAATGTGTCTTAGGAAATAAGAGCTTAACTTGTCAGTCAGGCATTGGTCAGAAGTCAACCAGAAGGCCCAAGGGGACAGTTTACCGAGCGAGCGCGTAGTAGCAGGGTACACCTACGTGAATCTTCAGCAGAACAACTTATGGGATCTTCAAAGTAGCTGGGAAGGATGGGACCAAAGACTACAAGACAGGTTCTATGATAGTTATGGTGACATTGCACAATTGTTATACGTTCGGGTCAACCAGCCCCTACTCCGAGCTATTTTTCAGTTCTGGAATCTGGCCTTTTGCTGCTTCACCTTCAATGGACAGGACATGATGCCTACAGCAGAAGAGTACACCACCTTACTTAATCAGAAGAATGTTCAGGAAGATTGGATCTACGCAAAACCTCTGAGGAATCAGAATTACACTTCAAAGCTCAAAACCTTTACCGGAATGAGTGACGATTGGGTTAATGGCCTGATCCGACTTCAAGGAGATAGTACAGTCTTTTCATGGGAGAATATTCGAGACATCCTACCTGCACATCCAGATGAGGGGAAAAAGATAGACATGTTTGCCTTGGGAATATATGGGTTGGTGATCTTTCCAAGAACTCTTGGAAACATTGATGTAGCCATTCTAGATCTGTTCGAGCGTATGAAACGGCGGGCAATTCCAGTACCAACAATCTTGGCCGAGACCTTCATTTCTTTAAATGCCAGTCGAAAGCACGAAGAATGACGTTTTAAGGGGTGAGCACAGCTGTTACAGGTATGGGTTCAGAGCCACATGTGGAAGACACCGTTAGGATCACAGTGCTAGAGTTGCTCTTGAGTTCAGAAAGACACCGTGAGGCACTATTAAAAGTACTAAACCAGACTTTTGTGCCCTAGGACATTTCTGTATCAAAACTGGACAGGATAGTGGGGCATATCATTGCCTATAACCATATAACATTCAGAGATGATGAGATCCCCGATGGCGGAATGGGGTCCACCAAAGCTCTTAACATCACAACCCACTGTAAAGGGTATGTGTTACCAGGGGTATTGATTGACAACGGGTCAGCACTGAACGTGCTACCTATGGTGACCTTGCAAAAGCTACCAATAGATAGTTCTCACCTAAAGCCCTGCCATAACTCCGTGAGAGCCTTTGACGGCACACAAAGAGGAACACTAAGAAAAATTGAGGTGCCTCTATTGATCGGGCCGACTGAGTACGTGATTGATTTCGTGGTGATGGACATAAAACCATCCTACAGTTGCTTATTGGGAAGGCCATGGATCCACTCTACAGGAGTTGTCCCCTCGTCACTACATCAGAAATTAAAATTTGTGATCGAAGGCAAGTTGGTCACAGTAGAGGCCGAGCAGGAAATTATTGCTTCGGTGACATTAGATGCCCCCTACATCCAAAATGATGAGGATGTTGCAGAATGCTCTTTTTGAGCATTAGAGCTAGTTAATGCCACATTCATCGCGGAAGGTAGTCGGATCCCCTATCCCAGGTTATCTAATTGTATCAAGATGACCGTTGCTGAAACTTTGGGCCGAGGAGCCAAAGCAGGAAGAGGGCTAGGGAAAAGATTGCAAGGTTGCCTACGAGCCAAAAGTACGATAACCAAGAAGGATCGTTTTGGGTTGGGTTACAAACCAAGTGTCCAACAAAGAAAAGAAGAATACAAGAGAAAAGAAGAACAGAGAAAAGCCAGATTTAAGGGAGAAGACATTCTATGGAGACCAATGTCCTTCCCTAGTTTGAAAACCACTTTTGTCTCCGGAGGATTCTACCAACCAGGACAGGAGGTTGAAGAGGAAATTAAGGAAAATGACGTACTCAACAAGGAAGAAATATTTAATGAATCACTTGAGGGGATGTCCATCAACATGATAGCTGGAAATGACCAAGTCAGCAATATGTTGACCAACATCTGCCCCTGCCATCCCGGGGAAACTCTTGATAACTGGAGCCACATTGATCTACCTGTGGTTTTTAGGACTAGATCAGAGTAATGCTTCGAATCAACCTTTTTGTTTTTGCCCATAAACAATGGGGATCTCTTGTATAGGGCACCTATGTTAACTTTTTGTTGAAATGAAAATGTCTTCCCCGTTTTCTTAAATGGAAAACGTTTCATTTATTTCATTCATTCTCATTCACTTCATATAAAACCATTCTCTTCCCAATACATTTATTCTCATTTAATGCAGGTCTCCCATGATTGACTGTATGAATGATGTCGGACCCAATCCTGGAGTGAATTTTGAATGCCCCGAGATCTTAGAAGGAATTGGGGAAGAAGATGATGAGATAGAATGTGAGGTCCCTGTAGAGTTGAGGAGAATGGTGGCCAACGAAGAAAGGCAAATCATGCCCCACCAAGAAGAAACAGAAGTTGTAAACTTGGGGACTAAAGAAGAGAGAAAAGAAGTAAAAATAGGGACGACATTTTCCTCAAAAACTAGGCACGAACTGATAACCCTACTTCAGGAATTCAAGGATGTTTTCGCCTGGACTTATCAAGATATGCCAGGTTTGAATACTGACATAGACTACCGACGAAGCCGGAATGCAAACCAATACAGCAAAAACTCCAGAGAATGAGACCAGACATGTTGTTAAAAATCAGAGAAGATGTAAAAAAACAGTTTGATGCTGGCTTCTTAGAGGTGGCCAAATACCCTGAATTGGTTGCAAACATTGTACTAGTATCGAAGAAGGATGAGAAGGTTCATATGTGTGTAGATTACAGGGATCTCAACCGAGCCAGCTCTAAAGACAACTTCCCTCTGCCCCATATCAACACGCTGGTTGACAACACCGCGGAACACTCATGGTTCTCATTCATGGACGGCTTTTCATGGTACAACCAGATAAATATGGACTTGAACGACATGGAGAAAACTACATTCATAACCATGTGGGGCACTTTTTGTTACCGAGTGATGCCTTTCGGGCTCAAGAACGCAGGGGCAACTTACCAAAGAGCAATGATGACTCTTTTCCATGACATGATCACAAAGAAATAGAAGTATACGTGGACGACATGATCGCTAAGTCCCGAACAGAAGAGGAGCACTTACAGAACTTAAGAAAACTATTCCAAAGACTACAGAAATACCAATTAAGGCTTAACCCTGCCAAATGCACATTTGCCGTTACTTTTGGAAAACTCTTAGGGTTCGTGGTGAGCAGAAGAGGGATTGAGATCGATCCAGATAAAGTGAAAGCCATCCAGGATCTCTCACCACCCTACACTCAAAAGGAGGTTCGTGGTTTCTTGGGGAGGCTAAATTATATCTCTCGTTTCATTTCCCAATTAACTGATCAGTGTGACCCAGTCTTCAGACTTCTTAGAAAGAATAATCTCAGTGTGTGGGATGAGGAATGTCAAGGAGCCCTAGAGAAGATCAAAAGGTACCTGAAAAATGATCTGATTTTAGTCGCGCCGGTACCAGACAGGCCTTTAATCCTCTACTTGACAGTCTTTGAGAATTCAATGGGTTGTGTATTAGGGCAACACGATGAGTCAGTGAAAATGGAGTGAGCCATCTATTACCTAAGCAGAAAGTTCAATGATTGCGAAGCGCGGTACCCGCCAGTTCAGAAGCTGTGTTGTGCTTTAGTTTGGGCTACCAAGCGGCTTAGGCAGTACATGCTATACCATACTACGTGGTTGATATCCAAGCTAGACCCCTTGAAGTTCCTAATGGAAGCGCTAGCACTGACGGGGAGGATGGCCCGCTGGCAGATGCTCCTATCCTAATTCGACATTGTGTATGTAAGCCAGAAAGCCGTAAAGGGAAGCGTCGTAGCGGATTTCCTAGCTAGTCGCGTTTCGGACGATTATGAGGCGTTGAACTTTAATTTCCCGGATGAAGACTTGATGTGCATTACAACCCAGGAAGAGGTTTCAGATGATAATTCATGGAAGCTTTACTTTGATGGAGACTCCAATGCCCTCGAACACGGGTAGGGGCCGTGCTGATTTCTCCCGAAAATGTCTATTATCCCTTTACTAGCAGACTAGAATTCTTCTGCACCAACAATATAGCTGAATATGAAGCCTGCGTTATGGGACTGAACTCAGCTATTGAAAGAAAGATTAAGGAACTTTGAGTATTCGGAGATTCATCCTTAGTGATTTACCAGTTGCGTGGGGAATGGGAAACTAGGGACTCGAAGCTGGTCAAATATTATGAATTAATCCAAGAGCTCACCAAGGAGTTCGAAAAGATCAGCTTCAATTACCTTCCCAGAGAAGAAAATCAGATGGCAGACGTCTTGGCATCCTTGGCTTCCATGTTCAAAACGAACACGGGGGCAAAAATAAAGCCCATTGAGATGCAGACTTTTGAAAGGCCAGCTCATTGTTGTAATGTGCAGGAAGAGATTGATGGCAACCCATGGTACTATGACATCTTCAATATGTCAAGCTTCAAAAGTATCCTGAAGGGGCAACTGACAATGACAGAAAAACACTTAGAAAAATGGCAACAGAATACATCTTGGATGGGGAGATCCTATATAAAAGAGGCCATGATCAGACATTGTTGAGATGTGTGGATGCCCAGGAGGCGAAGGAGATTTTAGCCGAGGTACACGACGGTCTATGTGGGACGCACGCGAACGGGCTGTCTATAGCCCAAAAAATTATGAGGTATGGCTATTTCTGGTCGACCATGGAAGGAGATTGTATCGATTACGCCAGGAAATGCCACAAATGCCAAATTTATGCTGACAAGATTCACGCTCCCCCGTTACCTTTACACACCATGAATTCTCCGTGGCCTTTTACAGCGTGGGGCATGACGTCATCGGGTAGATTCACCCGAAGGCTTCCAACGAACATCATTTTATTTTGGTCGCCATAGACTATTTCACTAAATGGGTGGAGGCAGCGTCTTACGCCAACATCACAAGGACTACAGTATGTAAATTCCTAAAGAAGGAGATTATTTGTCGATACGGTTTGCCAGAGAGGGTCATCACCGACAACGCTTCCAATCTGAATAACAAAATAATGACGGACGTGTGCAACCAATTCAAGATAACACACCATAATTCCACAGTCTATCATCCTAAAATGAACGGGGCAGTGGAAGCAACAAACAAGAACATAAAGAAGATCATTGCGAAGACGACAGATACCTATAAGGATTGGCACGAAAAGCTGCCATTTGCCCTTTTCGCCTATAGGACGTCTATTCGCACATCAACAGGGGCAACACCCTATTCTTTAGTATATGGTACCGAAGCAGTACTCCCTATTGAGGTAGAGATTCCGTCGCTCTGGGTCTTAAATGAAGTAAAATTGGAAGAATCTGAATGGGTGCAAGCCAGACTCGACCAGTTAAATCTCATCGAAGAAAAGAGGCTAAAGGCCATCTGCCATGGTCAAATGTATCAAAAATGAATGATGCGAGCATACAACAAGAAAGTGCGCCCAAGATAATTCAGAGAGGGAGATCTGGTACTTAAGAAGATCCTCTAATTCAGAAAGATTCTCGAGGAAAGTGGATGCCCAACTGGGAAAGGGTCATACGTGGTAAAAAAATGCCTTCTCAGGAGGAGCCTTAATCTTAACTGAAATGGACAGAGACAAGCTGAAAAGCCCTATAAATTTTGATGCTGTTAAGAAATACTACGTTTGAAAAAAATGGAGAGCTCAGGGCGAAAACCCGAAATAGGGCACCTTGAAGCGAAGGAAGAATCCGAGTCGAAAACCCGCAAAGGGTGGCTCGGATAAATTAAGAGGTTGGTTATCCGGAGAGAAGGATCGTCCCCATGAACCCTGTGAAGAAAGAGCTTCAGGCAAAAATTCTATGCCGATTGACGGGATCATGTATCATTCATACTGAAGATACTGAGAGATCTTGCATTTCGTGTCTGGCTTCTCATTTTCCTCATGTGCGTCATGACTCTCCCAAAGTTGTTCCAAACCCTTAATCGTAATAAAAACAAAATTTTGAGCTTCCATTCCTTGCCTTCTTGTTATTTACCATTAATATCATGCAAATAAGCTAACATAGGCTTATGATAAGCAAGAGATTTCTGAGCATTATTGTGATCTAACCTTAAGGATACAGGTGATTAGAAAACAATGTTAACCTTGCCCTCTAGCGGCCCATATGACGTTTGTTGAAATAGGGCGGGCAGAAGGCTTCAAACACCAGGGTAGGATGACCAATGGTGCACGCCCTGCTTGTTTAAAAGAAAGCATTCGAGACAACAAGAGAGATCTCCCAGGTGAAAACCCGGAAGGGCACCTCAAAAAAAACTCTAAAGCGAAAACCTGAAAGGGCACTTTAGAACCCTGAATCAAAAATTCAAAAAAGGAAAGGGTGGAATGGTTGAACCTGACAGTGAAATGGGGTATCGCCGCTAGAAGAAGAAAAAAGGGAAAGCAAGCAACATAGGGACGAAATTGACTGAGGATTAAAGAAGGCCCACCAAGATATTGACACTCATGCATCATGAATAGTTAGACATCCCTAGGATCAGGAGCATGCTAACTCATTTGTCATAGTGTTTTGTCTTATTCTAGACAGGTATCTGTAGATTCAAAGAAGCATCGGTAGCCATTTTGGCGTGAATCCAAAATGTGAAGATAAAGGTTCTATATAGGAAGGGCCTATATTTTCAAATGCCCGCAGTGAGAGGTTCTATATAGGAAGTACCCGCTGCTCCGAGGCTTCAGGAGCTGAAAGTTTTATATAGGAATGGCTTACAGCTCCAGGGTGAAGACTAGCAGTTCTATATAGGAAGAACTCCCAGACGAAGGAATTCACCCATGACACGGAAGGTTTTATATAGGGAAAACCCATTGTGTTGAAGGCGAAGAGTCTTATATAAGAAGGGCTCCGAGCTTTACTATCTTAGAGAGATAGGTTCTATGTAGGAAGAACCCGCAGCTCTGAGATTTTAGAAGCTAAAAGTTTTTATATAGGAAGGACTTGCGGTTTCAGGGTTTGAAGATTAGAAGTTCTATATAGGAGGGGCTCCCAATCGAAAAATCCATTCGTGACGCAGAAGATTTTATATAGGAAAAATCTGCGTTGAAGGCGAAGAGTTCTATATAGGAAGGACTCCGAGCTCTACCGTCTCAGAGTGAAAAGTTCTATATATGAGGGACTCGTAACTCAAGACTCCAGAATGAAAGGTTCTATATAGGAAGGACCTGTAGTTCTAAGATCATAAGGTAAAGAAGCTCTGTATAGGAAGGACTTACGAGCCTGAAGATTCAGCCGAGGAAAAGCGGAGAGTTCTAGAAGAGCACGTGATTCTGAAGCTACAAACAGGGAAGTCAAATAAAAATGAGTGTTTATAATCTTTGTTTTGTTCTCGTTTCACAAGAACAAGCAAAGAGGGGCAACTGTAATCACTCATTTTTATCCAATGTATAAGTATTGTGTTAATCTACTTTAGGTTATTAATTAATATATTATTGTTGCATGTATACGTATTATATTATATGTATGATTAATGTGTACGTAAACCATGTGCATATGAGTATATATGCATGTATGTTTGTATATTATATTAATGTGTTACATATATTAACGTTTGCATGTAGATATTAATTACTGTGCGAGAATGTATACATACGTGTAGATGTTTGCATGTGTATATTAATTTGTATGTACATATATTATATGTGTGGGTATGCATATATTATTATTACTATTGTTGTTATTACTATTACTATTAATACTATTGGGCTGAAATTAAAATAAGATAAAAAGTATATTAAAGTCCAAATTAGATATCTAGTCCTTAATTACAAGACCCAAACTTAATTACACATGGCCCATTCGGCCAAGCCGGCCCACACCCTAAGAAACCCTAACCCATATCAAATATTGGAACCCTAATGCTCCCTTTATCATGTACAGCTGCATGAGGGCCGTTGGATCAGATCTAGATCCAACGGCCACGGTTGAAGCATAAAGACCCCTCATCTGCCGCGTGAAGCCCACGTGCGGGCTGTTGGATTATCCACTCACGCTTGTGAGACGCGTACAAAGCTAGCCATCTTTTTCAGGCCACGTAGCGTGATCCCGAGCTGCTACACCATCCTCGAGGCCTCATCTTAGCCGTCTGATCATCGAGCGATCCTAACCGTTGGATCAGATCTGATCCAACAGATAGGAACAGTTCTGGCAGTAATAATCATTTCGTCTCCCGAGCCGCCAGTCTGCGTAGCCGAACGGTCATCTCCACCACGCCGCTCTCCATGCCGGCCGTACCAACCACCAAGCATGGCCGGGCATGCCAAAGACACAAAAAAATGGAAAGGCGTCAGAACAAAATCAGATCCAAAAATATATCTTATGTACTAGTTTTTACCAAACAAGAGAGAGCAGACAGGATATATGTAAACCAACAAAAGTGTAAGATGAGAGGTTTTTTTAACAAAATATACAAAAAAAAACACCAAGTTTCAGTGGTAATCTCTCTTTCTTTTTCTTTCTTTCTTGCTTGCATGTACAGTAAAAAAATAAGAAATAATAACGAAAGGGAGAGGAGTGGATAGGTTCTTTACCCTCGTCGTCAGCGGGTCTCCCCTCGCCAGTGACAAGCCGCCTCAGTTTCCAAAACTGAACATGGTGATCTGAAAAGAGAGGGAGGTCCCTTTTGGTTTCGTTTTTGTTTAAAAAAATGTTTTTTTACCTCATATTTGCTCAGATCTAGGAAAAAGGGGGGGTCTTTGTGTAAATCTAAGTTTAGATTCGGGTTTGAGTTGAAGCAAGGTTTGTTTTGGGTGTTTTTTAGGTTCGCCGGCGCAGACTAGCAGCGGCCGGCGACAGAGGAAACGGCAGTTAGCTGCTAGTTTTTGGGCTTATCGAAGGTTTGGGGTGGTTGTATTGAGAGAAAAAATGGAAAAGTTTGATTTTGGGCCGGATAAAGGTGTTTTATAGGTGTTTTATTTTTTGAAATGGTGAAATCCGGTAATAAATCCCCCCCGCGTTTTCATTATTTTCATTTCTGTATTGACGCATAGGATATTTACAACCCCGGTCCTCCTTATAGTTTAAGATCTTGCAATTCAAGCCCTAGATTAAACTGAAATAAGTTTTTAAATGGTGAAATTACCTTCCTAGTCCCACTGCGTTTTTTAAATTTTCACTCCGAGCTCGCCCCTTGGTTCAATTACATGTATGGTCCTTTTAAGTTTCATTAGGCTTGTAATTACGTCCTTAAATCAAGTTTTATTTCCTTTTAATTTCTGCTTTTCTATTTTATTTCTTAGCGTTTTAGTCCTTGTTTTGAGTTCTAAATATTCATTGCTTATTTGTGTTTTTATTTGTTTTTAGCATGTTCTATTACTCGCTGTATTCGTACATGTCATGTTTTACCGTGCCTACTTATGTTTGGATGTGTTGTTTTCTTTTTAGTTTTTTGTCCATATTCATTTTTATATCATACTTTAGTTTGGTTTTCATGGTGTTTGTATATGTTAGTATGAGTTTTATGTTTTTAGGTTACATGTTAGTGTGTTTTTAGTCATGTATAATGACATGTTTTTATCTATCTGTGTATGCAAATTATGTCATATGTTATGCACTAGGTATTAGTTTCTTTGTTAGCATGTTGTTTGAGATTAACATCATAATACATCCATGTCATGCATATGTTACAGTGTGTTTTTTTATTTTTTAATATGTATGTATTCTTGAAGTAGGAGTTTCTTATTTCTCACATGTTTTTATTCATGCCCCGTTATTATTATGATCTGCTCTGTTCTTGTTTTTATCATATTTGTTTAATTTTGTGATATCCATGTTTTTCATTATTTATTTTGTCCTTTACCATGTCAATGCAAATGTACGTATCCGAATTATTTCTCTAAGATTACATATCGAGATATATGAATTGTCAATGCGGTGCCCTTTTATCCGAGCGTAAACGGGGCCAGTATCAAGCGTAGTGATAGTGGTTGGGCATTTACTCTCGGATAACGGGGCCTTTAAAATTTACTCGCATTTATAACCAAATTTTAAATTAATCATCACTTTAATTCAAAAAATCTAATATTAATAAAGCGGTAATTATTAAAGTACCAATTTTGGGCGGTGTGGGGGTGCTAATCCTTCCCCATCCGTAACCGACTCCCGAACCCAATAGTTTTCAAATCTCTGGTTTTATGGTGTCCGGCCTACCTAAGTGGCCGGTGGCGACTCCAATTTCTAAATAAAAGGCGGTTTTCAAAACCTCCATGGAATAAATATTTTAATACCCGAAAAACCACAAACACTTCGAGAACTTCGGTTTTTTTAGCGAAAGAGGACATCGCTACAACAGTTTCGCTAATCAAAATTTTGGTCTTGGAAATACCTATCAATTTGAAAAATCAAGGTTCTTTTTGGGAAAGAATATTTAATGTGCCACATTAGTAATTCTTAATAGGGTTAATGATAGTGACCATAATAAAAATAAATTAAAAATTAATGATTGTAATGAAAGTTTTTCAATTTTGGTGACCAAAGTGAAAGCACCCTAAAAATTTAGTGATTACTAATGTAGTTTATCTTATTTTTTAATGGTAGGTCACTTGACCTACCATGCACAATGATACATCCGCCCATGGGTGTATGTATGATCGATGAGCATATCTTATCTTATGAATGTTGTATAAAGAAATCTGGATGTCCTAGTGTTAGAACTACAGTACTTATATATAGGGGTGCGTACTTAGAGCTATGTGAACAAGTACATCCTATGTACTCATAGGCTATGTGATCTGGGTGCGGTTAGGGACCTATCCATGCTATGGTGATCTGGATACAGTATTTAACTCAACGGCTATGTGAGCTCGAGTAATCCTGATGACTTTGCAACCTCAAGTAAAGAATACTCGTGGCTTAGGTGATCCGGGTACGTCCAGGATATATCCGTGGCTATGATGATCTGGATATAGTCTATTCAACCCGATGGCTGTGTGAACACGGGTAAAGTAAGGCTTTGTTGGCCAATACGTAGTTGATGTATGGGTTTAAATTATGAATGTTGTTAAGAATGGTATAGATGATAACTTGTAGATGTATTAACTCGATAGACTGAGTGACCTCGAGTATTGTGGAGCATTGTGGAACATATAAGACTTCGGTATGTGATCTAAGAACTCTAACGTGTATAGGGTAGATGATTAGTTATAGGTAGTAAAGCCTTATCTATGCTCTCTAGACTATATTTATCATGTATGTTTGTTTTATGATAATCAAGAATTGTGGCCTGGTAGAAATGTACAACTGAGCCTTGTAAGCTAAGCATTCAGAATCGTTGTTTTTATTCGCATGTTAGTAGGTGGTTGTGATCGAGATCGATGAGCCCATCGTGGAGGGATTTCTAAGCATCGTATCGCTTCAGAGTACAATACTTAGTATTTAGTCTTGGGCTTATGTATTCATAGGACCTTACAAGTGTTGTGCCTGTAACTCTATTTGAAATATTATTTTGATACATGGTGTTTTAAACTTGGAGCTCCTATTTTGTAAACTGATTTATAACGTCTATTTAATTTCATGAAGTTATGCATGATTTGATGATTTGACAATGGCTAAACTTATGGTTTTAAATGAAAATTTGATGGGTCAGTTTTTGGGTGACCCGAATGTAACTTTTAGGATCCGAATCGGGATACTAGTGTTACAATATAAGCGGATCTTAACCCATATAGAGAGAGAGTTAGGATACACTTACACACAATGTAAAACTCATAGTTTTACACGTTTTTGGATCATTGGATGAGGGAAATAGATGGTTGAGATTAACTCCCTACTTTTTTTCAAGAATAATCTTCACGTATTCTATTGTTAATCTAGTCATCCGTTTCACCCATCCAACGATCCAAAAAACGTGTAAAACATAAAAACTTTACACTGTGTAACTGGATTGCGTCCCTATATATATATAGGGGATTGGATCCACTTATATGGTGTAAAACTCATTTAGTTTTACACTTATCCATGGCGAGTGGAATGGACGGATGAGGTGAAACACTTTTTTTCTCCTTAAAAATCTCCTTATTTTCAACTTTTCATCTCATTCATCCATTCCACTCATCCAATGGTTATGGATTAGGGGAAAAAAACTTTGATAAACAGCTCATGTAAATTTTAGTTTACATATTTTTTTAATTTTAGAGGTTTGGGTTTAAAGTTTAGAGGTTTATGTTTTAAGGTTTAAAATTTAAGGTTAATATTTAGAATTTAGAGTTTAGTCTTTAAGGTTAAAGTAATTTAGGATTTTAGTTTTATAGTGTACATATGTATATTTATGTAAAATAATTTTTACCCAACCTGTGTATCAAAATTTTACCCCTATAATAGGTCCCTTTAATTTTACCTAAAAATAAAATGAGTGTATAATTTGAATTATTGATTAAATGAATTTTTATATAAAAATTATGATCAAGTTTTCATTTAAAAAATCAGGCATCAAATGAGTTTTTATTTGAAAAATTATAAAGAGATGTTTTCAATGTATAAGTTAATTTTAGGGAGCTTTGGGTAAATAATATAAATAGATTAAATATTTGGGAAAATATGGCACCTTATAGTATATTTTAGAATCTACGGCAAATTCTATAGTGTAGGGGAAGTCACCATCTGCAGGTGGCGACTTGGGAGAAGATGTCATCTGCAGATGGCGACTTCTCCTTGCACTGTAGATTTAGTCGTAGATTCTAAAATATATCCTAACGTTCCCCAAAACTCAAAATATTATTTGAGTTTACATTATTCTCCAAAATAAATTTATTTTATCACGATTTTTTAAATAATGACTCTTTTCATATATGATTTAAACTAGAAGTTTACTTGATTTTTAACTACAATTAGAGAGACCTATTTTATGTATACATCAAATGATTAATTTTTCAATTATCAAATTTTAAACTAATTCATTGTTTCAATTAGATCCTTTTATTAGTTTAAACATTATTTTTTTAATATCAAATTTCGGTTACAACCTACTAGTTAACCTAATGGGATAAGACGTTAAACTCAGGAAAACAAAGTTAAGAGTTTTGATTTGTGATTTAATATATTTAAAAACATTTATTAATTATTTTAAAAAAAATCAAAACCAGGTTAGTATTTAGTACTAGAGTTTATGGCTAAATTTAAAAAAAAAAACGAATTAAAACAGTATGCTAAAATGAAGAATTGGAACGTTTTGAATATTAGAAACCAGTTTAAGTTATTTTATTTTAAACTTTGAACTGTAATTTAAAAACATGTGATAAGATTAAGGAAAATTCTACGACGGGCGACCCACACCGCTGAACACCACTAATACAATATACTGTTGAATACCATTAATTTGTTAATGATTTTTAAATAATTATTAAAAATATCAAAAGTTCGACATGTAATTAATCATATTTTAAAATAAAATTAGACAAAATTATTCCAAAAACTATTTTCACCACCTCACTTATATTCTTACCCAATTAAATAAAATCATGTATCTTTATTTTTCGTATAATATTTTTTATAAATTAAAATTACAAACATCGCCTTCTTCCTCTTACCTCGTATATTAATTTTAATATTTTAATAAATAAAATAGTTTAAAATAAAAAATATCCTAAAAGCTTAATCTACTAATAAAAAAAACAAAAAAAGATTAATAATTTGGAAAGTTGAGATGAAAATCCTGCTTCCAAATCCCAGTCGCCTCCCTCAAAATCACCCAACGAATCTCTGCACTTTTCAAAATCCACCTTCTGTTAAAATTTTCCTTTGCGAAGAGCAATTTTCTGAGGAGCCAAACGAAGGGCTGTGGTTAAAAAGAGAGAGGCTTGAGTGGGATCATAAAAAAGGGAAAAAAATCGAAGATGCTGCCTTCTTTCGTAGGCTTTGGTGTCTCAATTTTTTTCTACCCAATTTCAATCTGGGTTTTCCCTGACAATAACTTGAAAAATCCTAATTTACACTTGATATGAACCCTATTTAAAAAAAAAAAAGAAGATTGCTTTGCTTTTTTGTTGTATATATGCATTTGTTGTGCTTTTAATGGAATGAAGCAATTATTCGTATAGCTTTATTTCCTCAACAGTACAGAAATCAGAGGCTTGATTTGTTCTTTAAATTTCTTTTGGAAAATTTAAAAAGAAATTAAGCAGTGGCCAGACAACCGTAGAGATGGTATCCACAGATGGAGGGTTTTTTCAATCCCTTTTTGTCTATTGATTCCATCTCACATAAGATATTTCGACGAATCTTTCAACAGTGGGTTGGTTTGTTGTGGAGGGAAAACCTTAGGATTTTCTAATTAATTTGTTCTTGTTCAAACGAATATATTAATCTTAGGAATTTTAATATATTATAATTAATTATTTTATTTTTGTATCTTTTGATTCGTGGGTTAAGTTTTTGGAGTGTTTTTTTTTTTTAGGATTTTATTCATTAGCATATTAGAATTAAAGATAAAGTACAAAAATATCACTAAACTATCTCAAAAATACAAAATAGTCATCAAACTTTCAAAAGTTACATAATGGTCATTAAATTTTAGTTTTTGTTACAAAATAATCACTGAGCCGTTACTGTTGTCAACTGGGTGACATTGCAGTTACAAAAATGTGTATAACAACACATTTAATCTTCAATATTTACACATTCAATCAATTTTGACATCAATAATGAGGGTTAAATCAAGACTAAATTGATTGAATGTGTAAATATGGATGATTAAATGTGTTATTATTCAAATTTTCGTAATTGTTACGTTATTCACTTAACGAAAGTTAACTGCTTAGTGACTATTTTGTAACAAAGACTACAGTTTAATGTCCATTATGTAACTTTTGAAAGTTTAGTGATATTTTGAATTTTTTGAGATAGTTTAGCGACAATTTGTATACTTCACCCTAGAATTAATATTTGAGGTATGAGGAATAAGATAATTTATAAATATTAATTTATAAAAAAAAATATTATGTGAAAAATAAAGATATACAATTTTATTTAATCGGATAGGACCATGAATGAGGTGGTGAAAATAATTCATAGAATAATTTCTTCTAATTTTATTTTAAAATATGATTAATTGCATATAAAGCCTTTAAAATTTTTAATAATTATTTAAAAATCATTAAAGAATAATAGTGTTCAACAGTATATTCCCTTACTAGTATCCAGCGGTATGCGTCGCTCATTCTAAACTCATCCTAAGATGAATCCCATACAATAGGTTACTTAATAATTGTGGTCACATAAATCAAGATGCCGCACACACAGTAAACATGTTGAGAAACACAAGGTAAGCATATAGATATTGAATCTGGTATTAACATGAGATGAAGCAAATGAATTACAATGTATGATTAAAAACTAATCTCTTATTGTTCAATGTTTCTACCAACTTTTTTTCTTTGGCTTAAAACATGAAAGTTGTTCAGTTTCCCTTATGTACAACAATGTTTATGTCAAGGGGGAAGTTAATGATCAAATAAAAACACAGGCATGCCATGGCATCTCTGCAAGCTTGCAGACCACTCCAAAAAAAAAAAAAGATATACCCTCAGGCAACAAAGCCTACACGAATATCACCAAAAACAAAAATGGATAGCCGCGGAAATTGGCAGCACCAACAGCGACCAAGTGTACAACCCCCGCCAAATATACAATAGACAAAACCCATCTTTCCTCGGCATTCAAAAACACAATGATAATTTCATACACCATGAACTCCTTCCTACCTCTCGGATACGGTCGTCAGGGTAAATCGTCAAAATTGGGGTTCAATGACACTAGGGAGCAAGGACATCACTCAGTTAATGGCAGTCCTCTCTCGTGCTAGTATGTTTCTCTTTGGCGCGGAAATCCTCCAACCGCCGATATCCTTCCCTCAGTAACCTATCCAGTTCGGGATGTTTCTTTATAGGTTCTTTATGGTCTCTAAAGTGATGGAATGCCCTGGCAATATATTGACAATTCTAAATTTAGATAGATGACGTGGAAATACTAGTTCAAAAAGCAGCCTTAGATTTGTAAGAAAGAATTATAATTTTCTTTCATCAAAAGAATCAAAGATTCTTTTATCTCCACCTATCTAAGTTAATTCTACAAAGAAAATAAATAAATAAAGGTAACTTGTGGTTTATTTTCGAAGGAAAAAGGAAATTACCAGTATTTTTCGAGGCCATAAAGATTGCCCTTATGATAGAAATCAAGGGTAAGTTGCTCAAAATCCTTGTAAAGATCATCTTGATATTGCTTCTCCAAACCGTAACTGAAAAAAATGAAGAACTTAATCAGTACGCATGCCGAAAAGAAAGAAGCAGAGTAAAGAAAACAACCGAAAATGAACCAAAACTTCAGAAATGCAGCTTCAAACAGCCGAAAAGCAGGAATATTTTTTTTCCTTTTTTAGACATCAAGGTTACCTATAAAATCTGAAAAGGCACTCTATTCCGTAATTGTAATTTGCAGCTGCATCTTCAAGAGCAAGTTTCCGGAACTCATTATACATGGAAGGGACAAACATGTCCCTAAGGAAATATGACCAAAACCTGTATAGTGAATTCATTTCCTGCGTGTAAAAACATTGGAAAAGTTATATTTCTAACCTGGAGAAATAAGAAAGAAACATGTGCAAACAGGTATGAAGTATTAAAATATCATTCAGTATATTAAACTGTACATATATATCTAAGAGGATAAAAGCAACATGAACAATAAAAAGGTCAAGCACAGTTATTCAGTTTTATTCTATGACAAATGGTCATAGTAAGGTAAAAATGGAAACAAACCAAACAACCCGGCTCTTTGTAACTGGGATACTTGCACTCGTTAATCAATTAAACAGTAGAAGATGGCAACAGTAGTTAGTCATTTAAGGTAAAACAGTTATTTTGTAGCTAAGGCAGTTCAGATATGAAGTTGACCTCACTGCAACCAATTCCCAACTTCTTCCTGTCAGTCAGGCAGCCCTTGTGAAACTTTAGGTACCTGAATGTAAAAATAACTGAATGAACCAATTTCTTCACAAGTTTCGGGTTAAGCACAAGGGCACAGAGGGACTCGAGCACAAACCACAGTATTTTTTCGTGCAACAAAAATCTCAAAGTACAATGCTATATGTGGAACAGTCCAAAACAGAGAAAGTATACACAGATACATACATACATACATACATGCATACATACATACACACACATACACACATACATACATACATACTGGGGGGGGGGGGGGGATCCAACATTTCTTACTTCTGTTGTTTAAAACCATTTTCTTCTAATAGCTGATGACTTGGATGTTGAAAAGGTGGGAATGACTTTGGCAAGGAACCAACTGGTGGACTGCTGGAAAGAGCCCCATGTGGTGAACAGCTCAACTTCGAAGGCTGCCTAGGGCTGTAAAAATTGAAACTTAGACATCCATTAGCTCAGGAAAACTGTGGTAACTATCCCATATTCTAAAACTCAAAAGCAATAAAACTTACAATTGAAACTGAGTGGAAAGAACTTATGGTCGTTGTGAATTGTGAAATTTAAAATGACAAAATGGTCATTTAGAACTAACCCATGACTATCTGGAGTAGAACCAAAGAAATATCCAACTGAATTACTTGGTGGACTTTCTGATATTATTGCAATAGAACTACGGCTAGTTCCATGATTCTTTGTATTGCTGAAAAAAAATCTCTGCTTATGGAATGATTGATGCTTGGAGAAGCCTTTATTATGCTTCCTTTGCGAACTTGATCCTCCAGATTCTTCAAGAGTAGTACTGCTCCCAGCAGCATTTTCAACCGTCTTAAGATTTGATACTCCCAATGCACCCCTTGGAGACCTTGGATTTCCATCTTTATTCTCATAAGTAGAATTATTCTTTCTACGACTAGTTCGTTTAGTTTTCAGCTCCTGCTAGCAATGAAACACCAAAGGAGAAATTTATTCATATATACCATAACAAAATCTGAAATAAATTAGAAAAGATAGTGCCTGAACCTGTTCATAGAAGTAAAGGCCATCATTTATCACAGCAGCAAGCTCACTGGATATGATGGACTTTGAATCCTTTGGACCAGCTTTTGATCCTTCAGCAGTCCCGGTATTCTGCACATCAAAAGAAAGGATGTGTTCCATCAAGACAGAACCAAAACCATTCTACGGTTTAATAAGAGTAAGATATTACAGAAGAAAATGCATGCTTACAGGCATAACTTCAATCAGAGAGGTCATACCAATTTCAGTTAAGAAATAAAATATGAGGAAGAAATTGGGTGGAAAGGGATGCAAGAGGAGTAATGTCTCATCCACAAATAAACACTCTAAATTCTAAATCATCGTTGATGTGAAAAAAAAAATGTTATCCACGAATTTCACCTGAGAAGGAACAATGTCCCTCTTGAATCAAGTTCAAAATGCTTTGACTTCACAAAATGAAGCATTACATTATTCATGCATATGCTTCAAAAGTTAAATGCCTGTGAAAAAACTGATTCAGAAGGGTCATTTTTCTATATATTCTTTTGAATTGCATTTCCATTGATAGCTAAGTCAAGTTAGACATTCTTATCTTTTCTAATGACATAAAACAATCAATATGTTACTATTGAAAGGTCATAATAGTAAGGCCGACTATTATAAATTTCCAAGTAAAAACATAAACTCAGGTGATCCAACGAACCTATCTTTGAACATTTAATATAATAATAAGGTTGAAAAGAACTCATACGAAGCTGTGCCACAATACCTGGGTAACAATCACTAGTCTCTGAACATCTTGATCATTGACCATCTCATCCTCTTCATCATCCATTCTAAACAAAAATGCCATTGAGATATTCAAGGGATCATTATTACCATCTAGAAGCATTGAAACATACCTTTATACAACTAGAAATTTCCCTGGGTCAACAATAAAGAAGATATGTCAATTAAATACAAAAAATACCTGTTAAATGCTGAAAGAGTCTTCGTTGTTTTTTGCTCAAGCTCTAGTTCTTCATCCAGCATAAATGTATGTGTGAAATCATTTGACAGGTCAGAAACATTCTGTATTGTTACATCTGATGATAATTCCACACTGTCAGTTTTGTGGCCATTGAACCTTCTGGGGTCGATTCCTTGTGACTGATCAATATCTGAGAATTTAATGAAGGAACCAACAGTTAACATTCCTGTTCAAGTTACAATTTCCACCAGAGAATGCTTATTTCTCACCGTCCAATTGCACTTGCACAGCTGCATGTTTTCTGTTACTTTTATTCATCACTTCTGCAGGATTTCCCTCAGGTGATGCATGATTGAAGCTCTCACTATCCAAAGGAAATTTAGCATTTTCTTCACAGGTGTCCCTTGAATTATCTTCATTCACATTACCATTTCCGCAGGAATCAGTATTCTCTTTTGAGTGATACTGTGTAGCCTGAGCTTCAGATGACACTGTTCTTGAACTAGTCGGGCTCCACTTGGACCATTCATCACGTCTTCGTATCTTGCCGCCCTATAGTATCAATTACCAAGTAGAGACAAGGCCATTGAGGCGAAGAATAGCATCAAAAAGCAGTACCACTTGCCAATGTACCCACACAACAATCACAGACTGTCAACACAAATCTGCCCCCTCAAATTCACTTGAAACACATGAGATAACACACACTTTAAATCTTAATGTATGAATACCAGCACTAACACCACCATTAGTTAATAATCATAGCCCCCCACTTTAAACCTTAAGGTAAATTAAATCTAACCATGTGAAGAAGATAAAAGTATATCGATACAGAGCTCAAAATTAAACATGTGGCCTGATCCCAACTATTATGCATTAGTAAAAAATTAAAATTTCAAAAAAGTAAACCCAGAAGAAAACAAAAGTCTAACCTGCACTTCTACAGTACTAGAACTCTGAAGCGCATCAATGATAAATTGTATGTCTGTACTCATTCGCTTAACCTGTGACTCAGAAAGTGAAAACTACTCAAAAGCATTAAACTAACAATTCTTACGCTAGGGAGAAAAGAGAGAGAAAAACAATTAGAAAATCTAATTCAATCAGTTAATAAAATAACCATGAATAAGACAGAAAACTCCAAAAACATAAAAACAGCAGTTGCATATAATCTATGCCATAAAACCCAAGTAGTAGTGAGTTAACATACCCTTTTGAAGTCTGCAATTGTGGAGATTGGAACCCATCCTTGATCATCCATCAAGGAAATTAGGTAATGGTCATGTCGAAGATTTTCATCACTGCAAAAAATAAAATAAAATAAATGAATATACAAGTAATACAAACATATGCACATTATATATCACTGCAAATACACTTAAATTTATGGCAGTCGTAATGAAAAAAAAAATCAAAGTTCATATTTTGGCCTCAACTTGGGCCAATTACACAGTGCACGAAACTTATTGTAGATATCCAAGAATGTATTTGCTATGCCAAAGACTCCAATATATAAAAGATAATTGTTATGAGGTTGCAGCTTAAAAATTGTCTAAAATGGATACCACACCATCAGTTTTTTTTACAAGAGTTTTAGTTCTTCAATGGCCCCATAAATAGCATGTGTACACACAACCAGACTTGAAAGTTGAAAGTGCAAATAACAACATTGACAATGGCATTGATAGACGTGGAAGTGGGAGAATTTAGAAACAATTCTAGACTGTGGTACCCAGCTACAAAAGAACACAAAACCATACAGACAAAAAATATTAAATGAATAAATACGAGGCAAAGAGGCCTTCCTCACCTGAAATAATACTCAATTTGTTTCACTATATTAGCTCTCAAAGTCACCATCTCTGGAGGGAGCACATTAGTCTCTGGATTTATAGGGTATGGGACAAAGCATGGAGGATGGGGTCCCCTTATAGAGCCTGGAGTAGCAATAGGCACATAGCATACAGCTCCTGGAAGTTGTAATTGAAAAGGCTTTACTCTACGGAAGGTACAATATAAAGCAACAGTTCAAACAAGAACAAAAGCAGCATCACCTGAGAGGCTGAAATGCAGGCCTTACCTTGCTGGCAGATATAAGTAGCAATGAAGCTTAACATATAAGTAATAAAACGTGTTGCAGTCTTTTAAATGAAGGCATGTGGATTTAGTTATTACCGGGGTAACTTGGACCAATCATGAACCCTGGAGCTGGGCCAAAGAATGGAGGTCTAGCAAAAGATCTTGGTCCAACCCCCGGCTGCATGGGAATGGGTTCTCTAGGATTAAAGGCTCGTTGATGGTTCCAGCCAGGATTAAAATGGCCACCATGTTCTTGCATGTTGGGTCTTCTATTAGAGAAATTGGCGGGATGAGCATTGGGATCTCCTCGGGGAGGAAGCTGCATATTTCTGCTGGCATCAAGACCCTGAACTGGGGGACCAAAGACTTGCATTGTTGACTCAGATCCGGATTTTACCAACTGAGGCTCAATACCAGGAAATGGTCCAGGGACAGGGTGGTAAGCATACCCAAGTCCAGGAACTGCAATGTGTTGTGGAGGTACCATAGGATGGAAAACAGCTGGAACTGGTTGATAATAAGGTAAAGGTACAGGAAAACGAGGTCCGGCGTTAGGGTTGTGTTTAGAGTCTGACTTATGATGACGTGCAGATGAATTCTTGTACGAAGAATTGTTGTTTCCAGATCCATTTGATTTAGGCTGCCCAGCTGCTCTCTAAAAGATCCAAAAAAATAACTTAAGATACGCCAAGACAAGAATACAATTTTTCTTCTTAATACTAAAACAAAAAGTATATCGGCAACAACTAAATAAACCATGCCCCACTTAATACGATGACCTGCAATAGAATCATAAATAAAGGTAACAGCAAATGCAAAGAAGAAGCAAACACGGACAACCAGACTGACTGATAGTCAAAGATAGCTAAATGATGTGGGGATTTCTTCAGAGAGAAGTTATATTCCGTAAAGATTTAATAAGCATAAAATTATCAAAGACCAGGTTACTGCACACTGAGCAATGTCTTTTATATGAGTTCTCTCAGCATATAATTCAAGGAAATAAAAACATTGCTTGGGAGATTAACTGTTGTTGAAGCAAACTTAAGTCAAAGAAGGCTAAAAGCCTAGTCGGGTGAAGTTTTCCATTTGAAAAGGTTTTTTAGTAAAACCACATTACAACTAATAATTCACATGTCACACTTAGTTTACCAATACAAACTCAAATTACAGGATTTTCAAATTTATCCAAAATTTACACTCAAACAAGTGATTGATCACCATTTAAAAATAAACCAATAACCTAAGTGTCCATTTGAAATGGTTTTTTTAGCTAAACCACATTTACAACTAATGGTGCTACACATGCCACTTAGTTCACCAATACAAACTCAAAATTACATCTAAAGATATTATCAAATCCATCCAAATTTTACACTCATAAAAGTGACCAATCAGCAACTAAAGAAAACCCCATAACCAAAAGAGCAATGACTAACCTGCTCAATTGATGGGTGTGGAGCTGCTGGAGCACACTCGTCAGCAGCAACCTGAGGATTTTCAGGTGTTTGCTGTGTCCCACTAAGGTCAGGCCAAGATTGGGTACCCATAACAGGAGCATCAGCCACTTTCTCCCCATCAATTACGGGAGTCTTCCATGGTGAATTGACCTCGTTAAGACCATCCCCTGTCTCATTATCAGCCATTACCATAATAATCTCTATCACCACCCACCAGCAAGCAGACACCAAAACCTCCAACAAATTAAAACAACCACAACAAAAAAAGAGAACCCAAAGTCAGTAAAATCAATTCAATTCGTGCTAACCCAAAAATGAAAAAAAAAAGGATTCACTAAAAGGAAGTGTTTTTATTTAAGATCAAGGTGTTGGGTGGGCTTTTAACAGTGAAGTGTGTTGGTTAAAAGTGGGTTTTTAGGGAAGTTTGAGAAAGATTGACAGTTGCAGATAGAGACCAAGGAAGTTTGCAAAAGTGAGGAGTGAGAGTTCAAAACTTCAAAAGCCAACAAAGGCATGTATGTCTGCTTTGCGTTTGCTTGTTTTATAGTATCGAGAGAGAAAGTACTGTTGTCAGGGTAGTTTTTTTCTATTTACACACCTGAGCTAGCGAAGTAAGAAATTCGGAGACGAAATAGATTTGGAGTGGAAGTAGGAAAAAGATGCGGTTTGGAAAGATAGATTTTGTAGGATGGGTCGCATCAAAAACCCTAGAGTAAAAGCTTTTTTTAAGGTCGGGTCGGATCCGTTTGTTATAATAAGACCTTGTATATTAGAAATAGCCCAAATTTAATAATGTACGAATGCGAACGATAATTATTTTTTAAATAAAATATAATATGTATAAATAATATAAGAAATGTGGAGTATGTATAAAAGTAAATAAATTATTTTGAAATATTTTTAAAAACATTTTAAATAAATAAAGACATTATCAAATAAAATATATTTGTTTAAATTGAGATTGAATAATTAAATTGTGTTTCATAAAAAAAATTAAATAAATAAACTACTAAGTCATCAGTAACCTCAAATTAATATGAAATTAGCTTTTTTTAATAGAATATGAAATTAATTTAAATTTAAGAAATAAGTTGTTTTTAAGGAATTTTTACTCAAATATAGTTGTAGGGTTTTTTTCTAAAAATATGGTCATTTTCATTTTAATTCCTGAAATATTGCAATTGCTACAGTACATTAGAAGTCGGATTCAGCTAAATCCGACTATGAACAGTATTTTTCTCAAAAAGTGCCCAAACTCGGAGCCTCCTGAACTCGCCTTTTAGGGGCATTTTTGTACTTTAAAGCCTAAAGTCGGAGTCTCTTGCACCCGACTTTAAGGTACTGTAGCAAATGCTCTAACTCGGGAAATAAAATGGGAATGACCATACTTTGGGGAAAAAAACAAATCCTAAAGCAATATTTATGGGGAAAAATCCTGTTTTTAATGATAGTTTTTATTAGTACAAATAAAATGAATTTTGTTATGAATATTTATCTATGTGGATGTCTATCATGATAGAACTTTATCAAGGAGATTTGATTTACTTTATCATTATGAATATTATCTTCATTAATTAGAGTTTAATGTATTATGCACTTCTTATGCCTATAAATAGATAATTTGATGAAAGCATTGTACACAAGTCTATATTGAGAACAATACAAATCTCTCTCTTTCTCTCATCTCTTTGTTCTTTCATTCTTGTTCTTTGTTCTTGTTATTGTTCTTCGTTATTTTATTCACAACATGTTATCAACACAAGTTTGCTCAAAATTTTTTAGTCAGAAATCAAGCCTCTTTAAAGAAGGTAATTATTTCGTATGTATCTCCTTTTTCTACTATGTTAAATTTTAATTAATTAATAAGCATCATCATAATAATAAATCGATTATATGTTTTGTTCTTTTAACACCTAAAACATGTTTTATTATAAAAGGTTTTGTTATATTAATTTAATGCCTAAAGCATGTTCTTTAATTAGTTAATATGTTCTCTATTCTGTTGGTTTAATCCAAGTATATTGGCTGGACATCTCGTTCTGCGAGACTATAGGTCTCAAAGGAGGTTTCTAAAGGACCTTGTGAATTGGTTAACAATGCCGCGTATGAGGTTTAAATCTTTGTTCTCTGTTGATTTTTATATATATATGTTTTTTTAAGATATTGATATGACGTAAAAAATTGGGTAAATTCATTATTATATTAATTTATATTTGATCTAATTTGTTTGCTTGTCTTTTATAGTTGTAGCGACTAAAAAAATTCGAGATCGCTAAAAAGGAATGTAATCCGGGTTTTCTTTTGCTTTTCGGGAAAAATATTTGAAAAAGTGGGGAAGTCCTTTAAAAATTAGTGTTTTTGAAAATATAAAAAAACTTAGAGTCACCACCGGCTACTAAGGTAGGCCAGACACCAGTGATTTGTTCAAAAAAAATGGGTTTGAGAGTTGGTTACGACTGGGGAAGGATTAGCACCTCCATCACGCCCGGAAATCAATACCAAAATATATGTTACTTTTAATTGATGGAAATCATTGAAATTTAAATTGACTTTAATTAAAATGTTCGCGGTTGAATATAAACTTTAATTAAACAAGCTTTGTCAATTTGGTAAGTTCGAATTAATTAAACATTTAATTAATAAGGGTGACGACACCTCGAATCATAGATTAAACTGACATCAAATAAACCCGACTACCGCTTTAATTTATGGTTCGAACTTCGCTCATCACCTTCATGCATGATGCAAACAGTTAAGAATGATGGTATGACTTGTCAAAATTTTATCTCAAATTACATTTTTCCTTCAAACAGTAAGAATTAATTTGAATATTTGGTCAACATCCATTGAGCTAGGACTATTACGACACAAATATCGGAATTAATAACTACTTCCTTTTATGTTTTAAATTTATTAATTTCATGCATATCCAATTATGAAAGCCATATGAATGACAATTAAAATGCATGACAAAGAAAGAACTTGAAATTAAGGCCCTAGGCTCACTAAAGTCCTAACCTAAAAAGGCCCAAATTATGAAAATTCAATTAGTGACCTAATTATTGACTAGGTTAGACTATTAATCCTAAATTAATTAATTCCTAAAAAACTAGAAAATCCTAACATTTTATCGATTATCTTAAATCACAATGATTAATTTGATTAATTTTAAATTAGGATCCCAATAAGCCAAAGATTCTATTTAGAATTAATCGAATTAATTAATTATGACTTAAATTAATGATCTATGTAAAATACCTATTTTATCCCTAAAAATAATTAAGAGATGTTCGATTAATTTAATGAATTTAACATTTATCCCAATAAGCCAAGGATAAATTTAAATTAATTAAATTAATTCGAACCTTAAATTTAACTACGGCTCTAGAAACCTAAACCTAAATTTAATTTAATTAATTCAAAGTTTATGCCCCAATAAAATGAGCGCATAATTTAAATTAATTAAGTTAAATTGAACCCTAATCTTACTAAAAGACCTAACCTAAGAATACTAAAAACCGGACGAAAAAACATATACACATGCATGGAAAAACACCTGAAACCTTATATAAGATAGCAAACAAACGTACCTCCTAAATATTTGCTACACATTAACTGGAACACTATACTTTACCTAATATGCCATATTACACATAAACTAGGCACACAATATAAATACCAAAAGCGTATCTCATCACACACTAACATACACAACCTATCACATGTATTATACCTTATACCAAATACGTATATCAACAAACATACATTACACAACATATACTATAAAAGGCGAAATAAGAAAGAAAGAAATAAACAAAAGTAAATATGCAGTGCAGGGGTTAAAGTAAAAGGAAAACAAGGAAGAGGGACAAAAAAAGTGATTTGGAATATTGGAAGGGATCAAAATGGGGAAATTTTAAGCAGAAGGGCTAAAACAACTATTCACCCCTTTTGAAAAATCTAATTTAGGGATTGAAGGGACGAAATTAAGAGCAAAGTAAAGCATGAGGGACTGCGAGAATAAATTAGAAATGCAAAAGGATTAAAAAACCATTTAAAAATGCGGAGGGACTTATAGCGAATAAAACCATTTCGAAGCTAATATTGGTTTAGATTTTTGGGGTGAAATTGAAAAGACAAAAAGATGTGCCGGGACTGGTGGGGCAATTGAAAAAAGCGGGAGCCCTTCCGCTCGTGAATATCCCGACGCGAAAGGGCTTGAACGGTAATAACCCTTTTTAAACTAACGGGAGCGATATATATTCGCTATATCAAGTAAAAAATGGCCCCCTTTGATTCTTTTAAAACAAAACACTCCCTGTATTGAGTAAACACTCTCCCAAACCCGAATGAACACGGCCGGCTACCGTCACTAGAAGAGTCGCTTCTTTTCGAAACCTCTTCCTCTTTCTAAGTCTAAAAACCATGCCCAACCAACCCAAAAACTTCGGTTTTAGAAAAAACTTTTCGACTCAAAAAATTGTCTAAAAAAATCTCCCAAACCCCCTTATTTTCCACTAGATCTAAAGCCTAAATTCAAAAATCGCTTTAAAGAGCAAAACGCCCTTGCCGGCTCACCGTTTCGAGCCCAAAGGCCTCGGGTTGTTGCCGAACAAAGGCGGTCCCGACAACCCTAAATACGCTTCAAAGGTAAAAACCCCCTAAAGTAGAATCACACATCATGTCTGAATTTATTTCTTCCTTGACTATTCAAATCAAGAGGCAAAATTCCACTAACAAGAAAGTTAACAATATCAACATAACACGGGATTGCTGCAGCAAATAATATTTTCTCATCGGGGAATTCCTCCTTGATTTCTATTTTTTCATTAAATTGGATCTTATTTTCTAGCCTAGAAAGAAGATCAGCAACTTGATTTTCAGTACCCTTTCTTTCCCTAACCTCTAGGTCAAATTCTTGCAAAAGAAGTATCCACCTAATAAGTCTAGGTTTAGCATCCCTTTTAGTTATTAAGTACTTAATGGCAGAATGATTAGTGTGGACAATGACTTTAGTGTCTATCAGGTATGCTCTAAACTTATCAAATGCAAACACAACGGCCAACAATTCTTTTTCAGTGGTTGTGTAATTGATTTGTGCATCATTTAAAGTGTGACTAGCGTAATAGATGACATGGAAGATATTACCTCGATGCTATCCAAGTGTTGCTCCCACCACATAGTCATTTGCGTCACACATAAGCTCAAATGGTAAGGTCCAGTCCGGGGGTAACAATGGATGCTGAGATAAGCTTGTCTTTGAGCTTTTTGAATGCGTTGTGGCAATTTTCATCAAATACAAATGGTTGGTTTTGCTGTAGCAAAGTGCACAACGGCTTAGAGATTTTTTAAAAGTCTTTTATGAACCTCCTATAAAAGCCAGCATGTCATAAGAAACTCCGGATGCCTTTCACCATGGTGGGAGGAGGAAGCTTTTCAATCACTTCAACCTTTTCTTTGTCTACTTTAATTCCCCTTTGTGATATCTTGTGCCCTAAAACAATCCCTTTGGCCACCATAAAATGTGTAACCCCTTGTCCTGGCCTAGACGCCCAACCGAACCAAGAAGGCTACATTAGGTTTGTCGTAGCAAACTGAAGAGATTCAACGAAACCCGGTTCATTTTTTATTTTAGCTTATCTTGATGCCAATTACTAACCCTACATGTTCATACAGACAACAAGTGCAACCCCAACCCAATCGGGCATCAATTTAACATCTAATTGATCGCATTTGCAAAATAGGGACCAAATTGCAAATATAGAAAATTTTAGGATTAAAACTTATTTTTAAGTTACCAAACTTTAATTAGTCAGATTCCAAACTTTCATCTCAAATTTTAGCTCAATCCGATCATTTTACCACATACGTTTGCATTGGCAAGATTCAGGGACTAAATTGTAAGAACGCCCAAACAACTCGAAAGACATTTACAGAAAATCAGCTTTCCGTACCGATACAGATAAGCCTATACGGTTTAAAACACCTCATTTCGGTACACCACCTTGCCTTATCGATACGTCTAACGGTATTACCTAACTTTTGAAATGTTACAACCCAACTTTAACCACACCACAAGGCTTCATGCTTCAAAAGGAAATCTATAGACATGCTTCCTAGCTTGCAACCAAGAAACATACCCAAACGATAAACCAACACCAAAATCAAACCTTAAAGGCCATTTACAACCCAAGAGCAACTAAAGAAACAAGCTCAAACAGGGAGTTTCACAAAACATCTCCCAAAACACAACAAGTACCCCATTGCCCTTATTCATTATAGTCTAGTCTTTAACATACGTTTGTAACAAGTCTTGACAAGATCCCCTTGCTTCTTACTGCCTTCCAAGACCTCAATTATCTGCATTGATGGACAACGAGAGCGTAAGCACACAAGGTTTAGTGAGGAGTGCTCAAAACAAACACTATCAATGCATTTTAAAATCATTTACATAACATCATCCTTAAAAACATCATCATCATGCCCCTTTTTAAACATGCACTTTACATCATTTAAAACCAGCATATTAAACCATATGCTACATGTATCATTAAACAACAGCAAATCACATTGCTAACCCTCCACTTAAGCCTTCCATGCATTACTGCCAAATGCAAAGCTTAAGGAGAAACATGTATAAACCACATTATACAACATTAACAATTATATTGGCTTTCAAGTGATCATTAACAAGTTCAATAACAAAAGACTTCATTGGATACACGGATTCAACAAGTGTTAACCCAACACTTCAAGCCATCTCAACCGGAATAGTGATACAATCACAATCGCGGTACATTAACAACCGAGTACAATAACAACCCATAGGGATACCCATCCCTCTCATCGGTTAGATGCTTAACCCACTAATAGAAGTATTTGGTACCGTTAAACCCCTCTACCATTAGGGTACTTGGATGGAGTATTCGGTACGCCGTATAAACCCTTTGACATCCAAGGAGACTTATTTACATTGCACTCGATCCTATGGTCGACCAACTATATCCGATAACAATTTTAAAACCACAACATTTACCTCACTATTTTTAACAATCATTAAACCATGCCATTTCCAAAGCAACCACCATGCTTTAGAACACAAGTATAAACCACATACTTACAAGGATCACTTACCATGTGCATCCTTCAGCATTTCATGCTTAAAAAACAGTATATCAAATACTTTAAAACA
Organism: Hibiscus mutabilis; assembly: GCA_019671005.1. Classification (NCBI taxonomy): domain Eukaryota; kingdom Viridiplantae; phylum Streptophyta; class Magnoliopsida; order Malvales; family Malvaceae; genus Hibiscus; species Hibiscus mutabilis. The sequence goes on along the minus strand of CM033733.1, from coordinate 26,238,715 downwards.
TGCTTAAACAGTAGGTGACATGTAAATTAAAACAAGTGCATAAAACCATTTCAAACTAGCACGTCCGAGAGAGAAATTCACTTTATACTTACTTCTGAGTCTAGGTAAGCATTTCAAGCTCTACCATAACTCCCAAAACTCTGTTCTAAAAACATCAAAATTCTTTAAACCACGTTTTCACTCACCGATAAGCGAAACCTCGATTCGCCGACGCGAAATCAAGTATCCGAAGCCTCCAACGCTTCTCCAATCACTTCCGAATCAACCTCCCCTGTTTTTAACACAAAACAAAAGGGGACTAATGCATCATAATGCATTCTAAACACAACAACCACAATCCTTCTCGAATTCTCACAAAACCTCCATAATTAACCCTCCACAACAACCTAAAATCATAACCAAAAAACTTCGATTCACAAACCAGCCAACAACTATCAACCTAGAGTCATTTCCAACATCAAAACACATCTAAAAACAGATCCAAAACAAGCTACTACATCCAGCAACCCTACAACCACAAAAACACCACAAAACCTCAAAACTAACAACCTAAACAAATAGAGATTCTTAAGTTTCGGGATTCCATTGATAAAAATCACTTATCAACATTATTAAACATCCAAAATATGAATCAAAGCAACCTTACTTACTGGAAATCAGATCCAATTTGCGAATTAACTCATTTTCCCCAAATAACTCAATTAAACATTGGAAAATCATCAAAATCAGATTAGAAACACAAAAACAAGGATCAAATGCTTGGGAATTTCAATAAAGAACCATACAATAGAGGAGATCTCGGACCTTACCCCTATTGTGAAGTTTCTCCCTCAATTGATTTGTGAAAAGCTAAGAAAACACAAGATTATTGTAAAATTTGTATAAACAATCTTTATAAAACAATTTGAAACAATAAAATCAAGTTTTAATCCACCTCACCTTTGGAAATTTGATGAAAAACCGAGTGTTTGGCTGAGGAGAGAATGGAGAGAAAAAGTGGAGCGAAAATGACGTGATTTTTGTTTAAGAAAAGATAACTAACTTTTTAACAAAATCCACTTTAAATATTAGTTAAATCACATGTTAAAATCAGTTAAATCAAGAGAGAAATCATCAGTAACCAATTGGTAAAATAGATCATTAAAGATTCTACGTATTTGACCCTTTTCATTTTAGTCACTAGAAAATCATAGTTTTCAAAACTTTCATTTTGGTCACTAACCAAAATGTCCATATTCCAAAACCCGTTTTTCAAAATTGATTCCACCATTATTAAATACATAATTAATAATGATTTTTAAGCATTTTTCCCATAATTTTCCAACACCAAAAATATACGATCCTGAAATCTACTCGAATTTCTACTCCGGTCCACCGAACCGTCTAATAAACCCTCTAAAGCGCTAAACCCTAAAACCGAGGCGTTACAACTCCCTCCCACTTAAGAAATTTCGTCCTTAAAATTTACCTGTAGGAAACCGGTGCGAAAACTATTTCAACATGTCCGACTTACGCTCCCACGTGGCCTCCTCAACATCGCGGTGCTTCCACAACACCTTAACCAGCTCGATTGTTCTACCACAGAGCACCTTATTGCTGGTATCAAGAATCTATATTGGTTCCTCATCATAAGATAGGACTGGTCTCAACTCGATCTCTTCCACCGGCATAACATGCGATGGATCTGACCTATACCTTCGCAACACCAAAACGTGGAACACATCATGAATCTTTCCCAACTCTGGAGGTAACCTCAAACGGTACGCAACAGGACCCACACGCTCAACAACCTTTTATGGTCCAATGAACCTCGGGCTAAGCTTCTCTTTCCGCCCAAAACGTAACATCTTTTTCCAAGGCGACACTTTCAAAAACACTTTATCACCCATAGCGTACTCTATATCCCTACGCTTCAAATCTGTATAGGATTTATGGCGATTTGTAGCTGCTTTTAAGCGCTCACATATCAACTTTACCTTTTTGGTCGTGCCTTTCAAGACATTGGGCATAGACACAAACTTTTCTCCCGCTTCTGCCCAACACACGGGCGTACGACACTTCCTGCCATACAACGCCTCATAAGGAGCCATCTGTATGCTAGCATGATAGCTGTTATTGTAGGCAAACACCACCAACGGCAATTATTTCTCCCAATTTCCCTGATACTCAATAACACAACACCTTAGCATAGCCTCGAGAACCTGAATCACGCGCTCTGACTGGCCATCCGATTGAGGATGGTACGAGGTACTGAAACTCAACCGGGTTCTCAAAGCACGACGCAAACTCACCCAAAACCTTGCGGTGAACCGCAGATCCTTATCCGAAACTATAGATTTGGGCACTCCGTGCAAACGCATTATTTCAGAGATGTACAACTCAGCCAACCTGTCCAAGGTATACGTAGAATGTACAAGCACGAAATGCGCACACTTCGTAAATTGATCCACAATTGCCCAAATAGAATCCTTTTTGGTCGGCGTCAAAGGCAGCCTAGAACAAAATCCATGGTGGTTCTTTCCCACTTCCATTCCAGTATCCTCAATGGTTGCAACAACCTGAAAGGAACTGATGCTCAGCCTTTACCTGCTGACAAACCATACACCGTGCAACAAAATTAGCCACATCCATCTTCAGTCCAACCCAATAGTACTCCTCATTCAACCCTCGATACATCTTAGTACTACCGGGATGCATAGCAAAAGGACTAGCGTGTGCCTCAGTCAAAATAGTACGCCTCAACTCTTCGTCCTCAGGCACCACTATTCGACCTTTGAAACACAACAACCCATCATCGTTGAAATGAAAATCCGTAGGATTTCCATCCCTGATATCTTCCACGTGAGATACCAAACTCCCATCATACGGTTACTTTTCCTTAATCATCTGTGATAAGGACGGCTTCACTTGTAACTCAACCAACAAACCTCCGTCATTCGTCACACTCAACCTAGGAAACATGGCTCTCAACTCCACAGCCGTTTTCCTACTCAAAGCATCTGCTACAACATTGGCTTTCCCCGAATGATACTCAATGGTCAGATCATAATCCTTAAGCAACTCCACCCATCTACGTTGCCTAAGATTCAGCTCCTTCTATGACATCAGATATTTCAAACTCTTATGATCCGTATAAACCACACATTTCTCACTATAAAGATAATGCCTCCAAATCTTCAAGGCAAACACAACCACGGCCAGCTCAAGATCGTGAGTAGGGTAGTTACGTTCATGCACCTTCAACTGCCTAGATGCATACGCCACTACCTTACCCTCCTGCATCAACATACAACCAAGCCCTACATACGACGCATCACTATAAACAACAAACTCTTTTCCCGATTCTAGTTGAACCAAAACTGGAGCTCACGTCAAAGCTTCCTTCAACCTCTCAAAAGCTCACTGTCTATCCTCCGTCCACTCAAGCTGAACATTCTTCTCCAACAACCTTGTTAACAGAGCCGCCAAGCTGGAGAACCCTTCTACAAACCTTCAGTAGTAACCCGCCAAACCAAGGAAACTCCTGACCTCTGTCACAGACTTAGGCTCCTTCCAACTCATCACAGCCTCAACCTTATGCGGATCAACACGAATTCCTTCGGCCGACACCACATGTCCGAGAAACATAACTTTCTTGAGCCAGAACTCATATTTTCTTAGCTTAGCATAAAGCTGATTAGTCAACAACGTCTGAAGCACAATTCTCAAATGTCTATCATGATCCTCCTCGGTAAGAGAGTACACAAGGATATCATCGATGAACACAACCACAAACTGATCCAAAAACTCATGAAACACACGGTTCATCATGTTCATAAAAGCAGATGGAGCATTGGTCGACCCAAACGGCATCACAAGAAACTCATAATGCCCGTACCTCATACGGAAGGCTGTTTTGGGCACATCCACCTCCTTCACCTTTAACTAGTAGTACCCTAACCTCAAATATATTTTGGAAAACACCAAAGCTCCCTTGAACTGATCAAACAAGTCATCTATCTGCGGTAAGGGATACTTGTTCTTTATTGTCAACTTATTAAGCTGCCGATAATCTATACACATCCACAACGTACCATCTTTCTTCTTAACAAACAGCACTGGCGCTCCCCACAATGAAATACTAAGTCTAATGAACCCATGATCAAGCAACTCCGGCAACTGCATTTTTAGCTCCTTCGGAGCCATGCGGTACAGAGCAATGGATACCGGTACCGTACCCGCAAAGACCTAGATGCCAAACTCTACCTCACGGTCAGGTGGCAACCCTGGCAATTCCTTCAAAAAAACACCGAAAGCTCACAAACGGTGCAAACATCCTGTACCTTCAACTCCTTTGATCCAAGATTCATAACGTAGGCCAAATAAACCTGACATCCCGAATCCAATATTCGTCTTGCTTCCAAAGCTAAAAAAACACTAGACAAAAACTTGGCATTCTCGCCAACTACCACCACCTCATAATCATCCGACAACCTCAAAGATATCCGTTTGGTCTCAAAATCCACCACAACCCAATGTTCGGTCAACCAATCCATACCCAAAATCACATCAAAACCATGGAATGGTAACTCCATTAAGTCCACGGCAAACACATATCCATGGACCGTCAGCGGACACCTACGATACAACCTCCTAACCACGACTGTCTCCCCAAGAGAACTAGTCACACTAACACCCACATTAAGAATTTCAACAGATATATCAAGTAGCTCAGCATGTTCACTCAAAATGTATGAATGAGTAGAACCAGAATCAACCAACAAATACAACGACAAATACTGTAGGGTAAAAGTACCTACAATCACATCGGTGTCATTACGACCCTCACGGTGCGTATACACCCTAGTCGGTCCACCTCCCTCGGGCTGGATAGCAACAGTATGAGCTACAGTCCTCTGTCCACCATCTCGACGCTGAAATGGTCCGCGGCCACGACTACGTCCACGCTGCAGAGCAACAACAGGTGCAGCACCCTACCCACATCGAGCTAACAACGGACAATCACGCCTTTGATGATCGCCTGACCCACAACTCCAACAAGCATTAGCTACCACAGGCGCAGGTGCCTGACCCTCCATGGCCAAACGCGGGCAATCTAGCCTCAAATAATCTCAGGATCCACAAACCCAACAAGTGCTAAACAGGGCTCTAACCTGGGCAACCTGCCCCTGAACTCCCCATCCCACAACACATCTGCCATGCCTCGGCTCTGGGCAAAACCTCATGTCACGGTGTCTCTTGGCTTGACCACCGCTATAACCCGAATCAACAGCTATCTTACCCAAGCTAGAACCTCTCAATCCAGAAGGGAAACCCAAATTCTGCTCTACATCCTTAGCTCGCGAAACCAACACATCAAAGTCGGTATAATTAGTAGCAAGCATGTATGTCTTAACATCCTGCACAAGCCCATATCAGAAATGATCACATCGAGTACGCTCGTCAGGAACCAACTCAGGTGCATACTGACTCAACCTCACAAACTGCACCTCATACTCCGCTACAGACATACTGCCCTGCACCAAAGCCATAAACTCACGCTTCTTCTCGTCCTAATATCAAACTCCCAAAAACTTCTTCTAGAAAACTTCACAGAAGAACTCCCAGGTCATATCATCCGTCGTCATACCGGATATCATGGTAGTTCACCATGTATAAGCATCACCCTGCAGTAGGGAAACAGCACAACCTAGCTTACAAGCATCGGTGCACCCCATTTTGCCTAATATTCTCTCAGTACTGGCCAACCAGCCCTTAGAAGCCTCGGGCGACAACCCTCAAAACTCAACTCCGCCCAAACTATAAAGACGCTCAAGCGACAAACCTTGCCCCTCAACTAATGGTGCTGGCACACGAACACCCGTAACTGCTGCCTGAAACGACCGGTCACGGCCTGAATCAGCGGTGCCATATCACCCATCCCTGGCCTAGCCGGCTTAGGTTGTACTTGCTCCACTCCCTCAGGTGGATTAGGTAGAGGCGGTGGCAACCCTTCAGGAGGTACAACTTCTCCTTCATCATCCTACCCAGCAGCAGCAGCAATCGCACTAGATCACAACTCTCTCATCGGTCCCATCGTGCTAAAATATATCTAAGGCATGATAATCATTTCAAAACAAAACAATCAGACCAGCCTCAAGCAAGGATCCAAGATTTAAGTTTCAAAAATAAAAACTTTCCAAACTATAATAATAAAGCAATGGGTACCCCAAAATATCCCCAACATAGCATACAACAACCAACATTTATATATCAATCACCGTGCATATCAACCAGCATGCAAACAATAATCATCGTACAAAACAAACATGGAAACAACACAACAACCTCCCAAATGAACCAAACCTGGCTCTGATACCACCAAATGTAACCCCTTGTCCCGACCTAGACGCCCAACCGAACCAAGAAGGCTATATTAGGTTTACCGTAGCAAACTGAAGAGATTCAACCAAACCCGGTCAATTTTTTTATTTTATTTTATCTAGATGACAATTAATAACCCTACATGTTCATACAGACAATAGGTACAACCCCAACCCAATCGGGCATCAATTTGACATCCAATTGATCGCATTTACAAAATATGGTCCAAATTGCAAATATAGAAAATTTCAGGATTAAAACTTATTTTTAAGTTACCAAACTTTAATTAGTCAGATTCCAAACCTTCATCTCAAATTTCAGCTCAATCCGATCATTTTGCCACATACATTTGCATTGGCAAGATTCAGGGACTAAATTGCAAGAACACCCAAACTACTCGAAAGACATTTACGAAAAATTAACTTTCCATACAGATACACGTAAGCCCGTATTGATACGGTTTAAAACACCTCGTTTCGGTACACCACCATGCCGTATCGATATGCCTAACAGTATTACCTAACTTTTGAAATGTTATAAATCGTACCGATACGGCTCCTTAGGTGTTTCGATACGCGGGTTCGGATTGAAAAAATGAATTTCAGAGGCTAAAACTCATACCGAAACACCTATACCCGTATCAGTACGCCTCTCCAAATTTGCCTAGGTGTATCGAAACACATAGTACCTGTACCGATCCCTCAAGCCTGAATTTGCCTAGCCGTATCGATACGGTCCCCCACGTATCGATACGCATGGGCCTGTAATGCCATATTTTTGCTGGTTTTTCATCCCAATAGTATACTCTAAACAATCCAGCATGCTTTTAACACAATACCAACATGCAAGACATATCACAAGTCAACTAACAACACAACTTTAACAACACCACATGGCTTCATGCTTTAAAAGGAAATCTATAGGCATGCTTCCTAGCTTGCAACCAAGCAGCATACCCAAAAGATAAACCAGCACCAAAATCAAACCTTAAAGGCCATTTACAACCCAAGAGCAACTAAAAGAACATGCTCAAACATGGAGTTTCACAAAACATTTCCCAAAACACAACAAGTACCCCATTGCCCTTATTCATTATAGTCTAGTCTTTAACATACGTTTGTAACAAGTCTTGACAATATCCCCTTGCTTCTTGCTGCCTTCCAAGACCTCAATTATCTACATTGATGGACAACGAGAGCGTAAGCACAGAAGGCTTAGTGAGGAGTGCTCAAAACAAACACCATCAATGCATTTTAAAACCATTTACATAACATCATCCTTAAAAACATCATCATCATGCCCCTTTTTAAACATGCACTTTACATGTATCATTAAACAACAGCAAATCACATTGCTAACCCTCCACTTAAGTCTTCCCATGAATTACTACCAAATGCAAAGCTTAAGGAGAAACATGTATAAACCACATTATACAACATTAACATTTCAATGATACATTAACAATTATATTGGCTTTCAAGTGATCATTAACAAGTTCAATAACAAAAGAGTTCATCGGATACACGGATTCAACAAGTGTTAACCCAACACTTCAAGCCATCTCAACCAGAATAGCGATACAATCACAATCGCGATACATTAACAACCGGGTACAATAACGACTGGGTACAATAACAACCCATAGGGATACCCATCCCTCTCATCGGTTAGATGCTTAACCCACTAACGAGAGTATTCGGTACCGTTAAACCCCTCTACCATTAGGGTACTTGGATGGAGTATTCGATATGCCGTATAAACCCCTCGACATCCAAGGTGACTTATTTAAAGTGCACTCAATCCTATGACCGGCCAACTATATCCGATAACAATTTTAAAACTACATCACTTGCCAATATAATTAACCAAATAACATTTACCTCACTATTTCTAACAAGCATTAAACCATGTCATTTCCAAAGCAACCACCATGCTTTAAAACACAAGTATAAACCACATACTTACAAGGATCACTTACCATGCGCATCCTTCAGCATTTCATGCTTAAAACAGTATATCAAATACTTTAAAACATGCTTAAATAGTAGGTAACATGTAAATTAAAACAAGTGTATAAAACCATTTCAAACTAGCACGTCCATGAGAGAAATCCACTTTATACTTACTTTCAAACTTGATTTTACTCATCGTATATATGTATGAATAGGTTATTGTAGTATTGAATAATGTCGAATACTGCTGAGTCACGATAGGCGATGGATTACGGGGAACAAGAGGAGGTTCAAAGTGGGAGTAACAATGTACCGCAAGCTCCACCTCCCGCTCCTGCCCCGACTGAACCACCAGTGCAGCAAAGAGCTCCAGTGCAAGAATATGGAGCACTAGTGCAAGCTTTAGAGGCTATGGTAAATAGACTTCAGCCTCCAGCACCAGCTCCGGTACCTGCGCCAGTTAGAGCAACGACTACGAAATAACTTAAAAAGTTGGAAGCTCCAGAATTTCACAAAGAAGTGGTCTGATGGCTGCTGACTTGTGGCTAAATGATGTTAAGATCCTGATGGAAGGGCTTGGTTGCTCCAATGCTGAAAAGTTGGAAGGAGCTGTCTCCTTATTGAGAGGACATGCTCGTATTTGGTGGTCTAATGCCACGGAGCTAGTATCGGCTGCTGAAATAACTTGAACATTTTTCCAAGAAGCATTTCAAGCCAAGTATATTAGAGAACAATTCAAGAGAGATGCTACATGAGCTTCTGGATCTTAAACAAGAAACTCGTACTGTCTATGAGTACAAGTTAGATTTCAATAGACTGAGTCGGTATACAACTGAGTTAATACCGACTGAAAAGTCTCGATGTTAGTTGTTTATAGAAAAACTCCATCCAAGGCCCAAAGAGATTTTATTGGGCATGAATTTATCAAAATTTCAAGAGGTCGAGAACAAAACAAAGGCAATGCAAAGAGCCTATTTGGAGCGAGTTAAAGTTCAGTCATCACGAGCATCTAAAAGGTCCAGTGATACTTCTATCTCGACACAGTCTAAACGAGGTAGAGGTAATCGATCACAAGGCAGAGCTGAGTCTGGATTTACTCAAAAGAATCCTTCTCTAAGGAAATGGCAGAATGTTCAGATGTCAGTTACTGGATTGAGCAGGCCTACGATTCCAAAGTGTGGAATTTGTATAAGGCAACACTTGGGAGTCTGTCGAACAATCACATGAGCCTGTTATAGATGTGGCAGTACTGAGCATTATATCAAGGATTATCCGGAGGGGCAGTCTAAGAAGCCTACTCAAACTGAAAAATCTGAAGCTGTATCTTCTCAAGGTCGAGGTCGTGGTGGTGGACAACCCAAGGCATCGACACAAGGAGTTTCTGAGGCTGCATCCAATAGGGAATTTCAGACTCCAGCTTGAGTATACAATATCTGCACTGATGAAGAAAAGTATTACCCGGACATTATAGTAGGTACGTTCTGACTTTTGGGAGAACCAATATTTACTTTAATTGATCTGGGTTTGACTCACTTGTATATTAGCACTAAAATAATATAACAAAGAAATATTTCTATGGAGAATATATCTAGTAATGTGATTGTCAGTAATCCTCTTGGACATAGTGCACGAGTAACTAGAATATGCAATGGAAGTCCATTAGAAATTCAAGGTATTAAATTCCCAACAGACTTAATGGAACTTCCATTCCATGAATTTAAAGTCATTCTTGGAATGGATTGGCTATCTGCATACGATGCAGATGTAAAATGTAAGAAGAAAAAGTTGGTACTTCAAGGACCTGATGGTTCTGAAGTGATTGTTGTAGGAGAAAGAACTGACTGTTTAAAGTCAGTAATTTCTGCAATGACAGCTCAAAGGCTGTTAAACAATGGATGTGAAGCATGTTTGGTTTATGTGGTGGATACACAAATAGTACTTAAGAAGATTGAAGATATCCCAACTGCGAGGGAATTTCCTGATGTATTTCTGGACGAGCTACCAGGGTTGTCTCTGGATAGGGAAATACAGTTTGGGATTGATGTTTATCCTAGAACTAAGCCGGTATTAATGGCACCGTATAGGATGGCGCCTATAGAATTAAGGGAACTGAAAGCTCAATTACAAGAGTTGTTGGACCAGGGTTACATTCGACCGAGTGTATCACCATAGGGTGCTCCGATATTATTTGTGAAGAAGAAAGATGGTTTCCTACGATTATGTATAGATTACCGGTAGTTGAATAAAGTAACCATTAAGAATAGGTATCCACTACCAAGGATTGAAGATCTATTTGACCAGCTTAGAGGTGCAGCGGTGTTCTCGAATATAGATATTCAATCAGGGTATTATCAACTTAAAGTCAAAAAAGAAGATGTACCGAAAACAGTATTCAGAACTCGTTATGGACACTACGAGTTTTTGGTAATGCCTTTTGGATTGACGAATGCCCCTGCTGCATTCATAGACCTGATGAATAGGGTATTCCAACCCTATATGGATCAGTTTGTTGTGGTCTTCATAGATGACATTTTGATATACTCGAAGACAGAATGTGAACATGATCATCATCTTCGAGTGGTATTATAAACTTTAAGAGATAAGTAGCTATATGCCAAGTTTTCAAAATGTGAGTTATGGTTGTCAGAGATAACTTTTCTTGGGCATGTAGTCTCATCAGAAGGAATAAGAGTTGATCCCAAAAAAATACAAGCTATTCTCGAATGAGAGGCACCAAAAAATGTCTCTGAAGTTCAGAGTTTCTTAGGATTAGCTGGATATTACAGACACTTTGTGTAAAATTTTTCCATCATTGCTATGCCTCTTACCTAGCTGCTACGAAAGGGTATTTCATTTGTTTGGAAAGAGAAGTGCCAAGAAAGTTTCGAAAGATTAAAGAAAATTCTGAATGAGGCACCAGTTTTAATTCAACCAGAACCGGAAAAGAAATATATTATGTACAGTGATGCATCCTATTGTGGTTTGGGTTGCGTATTGATGCAAGAAGGTCTTGTAGTAGCCTATGCATCAAGGCAACTCAAAACTCATGAAAAGAACTATCTGACACATGATTTGGAAATGGCAGCTGTAATTTTTGCTTTAAAAATCTGGCGACACTATATGTATGGTGAAAAGTGTCATATTTATACAGATCACAAAAGTTTGAAGTATCTGATGACACAAAAGGATCTGAACCTGCGACAAAGAAGATGGGTCAAGTTTTTGAAGGATTATGACGTGGTTATTGATTATCACCCTGGGAAGGCTAATGTAGTCGCAGATGCTCTTAGTCGAAAGACATTTTCTGCTTTGCGCATGATGAATGCACAGTTGTCATTGGGACGAGATGGTTCCTTGACAATAGAATTTCAAATAAAGTCAACTTTGTTGGATCGAATCAAAGTTTTGCAGTCCACAGATGAAAAATGTCTTGAAAGGATGAGACAAGCTGAAGCTAGAGAATTACAGGACTATGAGATCAAACCTAATGGTTGTTTATATTATTGAGGTAAAGTGTATGTTTCTGATGATGACAATCTGAAGAATGATATATTAACAGAGGCCCATTATAATCCATTGACTATGCACCCAGGAAGTAACAAGATGTATCAAGATTTGAAGACTTGATACTGGTGGCCAGTAATGAAAAGAGCAATCTCGAATTTCACGGTAAAGTGCTTAACATGTCAACAAGTAAAAGCTGAGCATCAAGTACCTTCTGGATTGCTTTAGCCTATCTCTATTCCCCAATGGAAGTGGGAGCGGGTGACGATGGATTTTATAATAGGATTGCCAACTACTCCAAGCAAAAAGGATTCAATATGGATCATTATGGATTGACTGACAAAGTCTGCTCATTTTATCCCAGTTTGAATGGATTATTCACTGGATAAATATGCAGAATTCTATGTTTGGGAAATAGTAAGACTACACGGTGTTCCAGTATCGATAGTATCGGACAGAGACCCAAGATTTACTTTAAGGTTTTGGAGTGCATTACATGGAGCTTTGGGTACTAAATTAAATTTTAGTACAGCTTTTCATCCACAAAACAGATGGGCAATCTGAAAGGGTCATACAGATTTTGGAGGATATGCTACGAGCTTGTGTAATCGAGTTTGCAGGATCATGGGAAAAGTTCTTGCCTTCTGCTGAATTTGCTTACAATAACAGCTATCAAGCAAGTATTAAGATGGCACCTTTCGAAGCATTGTATGGAAGAAAGTGTCGAACTCCTCTCAATTGGTTCGAGTTGCAAGATCGAAATGTCATGAATAACTCAAACATCGGAGGAGTTGATTTAACACAAGACATGGAGGATAAAGTAAGGATTATTCGGCATAATCTCAAGGCCACTGCGGATCAACAAAATGCCTATGCAGATAAGAGGAGAAAGGATATTGAATACGAGGTTGGAGAAAAAGTATTCCTAAAGGTTTCTCCTTAGAAGAAAGTACTAAGGTTCGGGCAGAAAGGAAAGCTTAATCCCAGATTTGTTGGGCCATACGAGATTTTGAAAAGAGTGGGACCAGTGGCTTACCAATTGGCATTACCTCCATATATGAGTAAGATTCATGACGTGTTTCACGTGTCCATGCTTCGGAGGTATCGATCGGATCCTACATATGTAATTACTCCTGAGGAAATCGAGCTACAATCAGATCCGACATATGAAGAAGAACCAGTGAAAATACTAGCACACAAAGCTAAAGAATTAAGAAACAAGAAAATTCCACTCATTAAAGTCCTTTGGAAGAACCATAAAGTTGAGGAAGCCACTTGGGAAACCGAAGAGAGAATTAAAAAGTAGTATCCAAAATTGTTTGAAAAGAGTATACGTTGAAAATTCGAGGACACATTTTCTTAAGGGGAGGAATTGTAACATCCCAATTTTTGGACTAGTGACCAAACTGTAATTTTTGAAAGTTTAGGTGGTCAAAGTGTAAACATTGGAAAAGTTTAGGGACCAAAGTGTAATTTCCAAAAGTTATGTAATCTAACCCCATAAATGAATAGTTCTTCCCCAAGAGTGACACTTTCGTGTTACCTAAATTTTTCGTACGAGGCTTGTATTAGTGGCTATAAAGCTTTAAAAATTCAAAGGGAGAAAATTTGAAAATCGTATTGAGTGAAATTTGAATTTTTGGATCGAATAAATGACATAAATAAAAAATAAGATATTTTGGGACATGGCTGGTTGTATTGGAACCAATTTGATTCAATTTTGATGGAATGACAATTTTCAAGACTTGTTGTAAATAAAGACTAGTTGGAGGGCAAATTGGACATTTGACATGGATGGCATTTTTGAAATATTTTGAAAGTTTGAGGGTAATTTTGAAAGGTGAATAACACTTGGAATAGTGCATGGCCATTGATTTTTGATGAGATTGAATCTTGGCCATTGGATTAAAAGGGCAAATTAGTAATTTCACTAGTTAAATGAATTTAAAATTCATTTAACTTTACACATGTGGATTAAATAAATAAAAGATGAACAAAAATCATATTCATCATCTAAGGGTTGTTCGAAACATTAGAGAAGAAAGGGAAAAGAAAATTTTCAAACTTTCAAGCTCAAATTTGGAGATTCAAGACTAGTTTCAAGCAAAATTAGTTTAGGTAAATTGTTCTACACTTGATTCTCGTAATTTTGATAGTATTTTTGCATGATAAAGGTCAAGTTTGATTCATGTTGTGGATGAAGATTGATTATGGAAATTGAAGCATATGATGAAATTATACTTGTAGTTAGTTAAATCGATGATTTAAACATGGAATTAAGGTTGAAATTGGATAAATTCCATGTTTGAGATTATACACCCTAACCCTAAAATTTGGGTGTTTTGGTTATGAAGCTAAATTAAGATGGATTTGAATGAAGTATGAAGTTATGAGTCTTATTTTGATTATATGTTGAATAATTTCCCCAAGTTGTAATTTTAGGGACTAATCCAAAATAATGGAAAGTTAAGGGAAATTATTGAAATTTTTATTTTAGGATTGGAATAATTGAATTATGATGAAATTAGCTTGAATTCATGATTAGGGACCAAAATAAAAATTTTGGAAATTAGGAGGATCAATTCGACAATTTGAGAAAAATGGGGAATTTATTTAGAGTTAATAATTATTTGATAGAATTGATGTTTCAAGCATGTTATGAAAGTTAAAGGATTAAAATGACAAGAAAGGAAAAATTTAGGGACCTATTTCAAAATAAAGGAATTTTGAAGGACTAAGTTGGACAAAGATGAAAGTTAAGGGAAAATTTTAGAAATGTTGGAGATGAGTAGAAAAGTTAATTTGTACATGAATTAAATGTACAAATGTAATGTAGTAACTAAAATGTTACATTTTTAAAGTTTAAGGACTAAAAGGAAAATAGTCCAAAATAAGTAAATAGTGATGGAAATTGCTTCAAATTGAGCTTGAGCAATTGAATAATATTCAAAATGGTCACTAAAGACCTAGGGACCTTTTCAGAAATTAGATGGAATTTTGGGAAATTTTTAGAAAATATTTTATATTCGAATAAATATGTCTTGAATCGAGTTAGTAATGTTAGATTTAAGTCTAACAAAGAATAGTAATATAATGTGTTCGATTGGTCTTCTACAGTTCAAAGAGAGACTGAAGAAGAACCTAGTAATGGCAAGAAAGGAAAGGATAGTGAAAGAGCTTAGTGAGGCTAGCCTACATAAACATGTTAGTGCATTTTATATGCTTTCATAATGATGAAAAAGGGAATACTTGGGATAAGTCAACCCTAAATTGAAAATAATATTGCATTATTTATATGAAACTTGACTTGTTGCATATTTCAGTAAATGTAAACTTCAGTAGAACATGAGGTAAGAATTTATCTTGCATAATGGCAATGCATACTTGTATATGGAATATGGATAATAACAAGACTAAAATGAAACATGATACACATGGGGATCCACGCCCATAGTGCAAATGCACTAACAAGGTGTTTATATAAGGAGCAAAGAGCGTCCTCTTGAGTACGTACTCTACATGGCACTACGGTGCAGATAGGTTACGAGGTTTCCATGGGCCTCTAGCCAGACACGATTATAATAATAGCAAGATGATACATGATTCAGATGTTACATATTACTTGCTACATATGTTATATAATACATGATACAAATGTTATATGATTTCATGATACATGAATAAGAAGTTACATGTCACATGACCGAGAATCACATGACATACATGATAGAAAAGTTACATGCTATATAATAGAAATGTTTAATGTTATACTTGATAGAGATGATTCATGATTTACATGTTAGTAAGAATACACGATATATTGATATATGGCATATTGTCAATTTTAGAGAATGGGTAATACACTCCTTACATGACATATCAATTTTGTATTACTTTATGTTTTTAATAAACTTTTTTATATGTCTTACTAAGTTCGTACTTAGCGTGTGATGTTGTTTCACACGTAGGTTCTCTGAGATAGACTAGTGAGGAAGAGCTATCTTTTGGAGATCAAGTTATAATAAAAATTACAGTATGTACATCTTTAAAGTAATTGATATCTAGTGGCATGCATGAATGTTAAAGTATATGTTAGTATGTATTTTAAATGAGTAAACTGGTTTGTAAACATTAAGTGGATAACTGCTTTGGTAAACTTAAGTTTATAATATATATATTAATATGAATGTATGGACTTAGAAAATGGTTTGGTACAAATGGTTATGATTTATGACATAGTTAAATATTGTTTAACCTTAATCGCATAATAAATTTAAAATCAATAAAGGGTCTAGGCAGGGTACCTAGTTTTCACCCTGATTAACATTTTTATTTTGAAAACACATTTATAAATTTTATAAAACAATTCAATTTCAAAACTAGCTACAACAGCCTAACACAGATTTTAATTCAAAATCGAGAAAGGGTTAAAGTGCAAGGTAAATTTGGTATAAAAAAGTTGAAGTTAAGTTTTCTTATTAACTTAGTTGTATCTTTTACGTATATTCGGTATACGAGTATACGTTAAGGGTGTTACATTTTTTGGGTAAAAATTTTGTTGGGGCATAAATGTAACCCATGATGAGGATTTTCCCGAGACCAAATTGAGCAGTCCACCAAAGATCGAGGAAAACTAATCTTGAAAATACACCTTGAACCCGAGCGTGAGATATGGGTACTTCAGCCGCAGTGGAGCCCCAGTGAAGAAGCAAGACAGATTTTTTTCCTCATTCATTCATTCATTATAGACAACCCTAGGTTAGGGGGCATGCTAACTCGTGCATCAATCATTTCTATCTTTTTAACATATTCGCAAAGATCTTAATCTACAACTTCACGTTGGAAGAAGTAGATTTAGCAAGATAGAAATTCATGCTTTCGCGAAATCAAGCAAAGAATTTGATCCACGACTTCCTGAAAAGTGGATCACAATAAAGAACCTAGGGTTCCCAACGTGAAGAACTCATCCAGCAAGAATCAAGGGTTCCCGTCAAGAAGAGCCCATTCAGTAAGAACTTCAAGATCTACACCAAAGCCCTCAGTGCACAGTTTTATTTTTGAACTAACAACTTTCAGTGTTAGAAGTTCAATACATCAGGAGCCTCCAGTGCTCGACTTTTATTCTTCTGGGAATTAGTAAGACCTTCAATGCATGGTGACCCGAACCATCAGTAAACCCTTTAGTATTTGACTTCATTTTCTAGCCTAAGTCCTCCAGTGCATGATGAGCTAGGCTGTCCGTAAATCCTCCAGTGTTGGACCTTCATTTTTGGCCATCAGTAAGACCTCTCATGTGCTTGGTGAGCCAGACCATCAGTAAATCCTTTAGTGTTTGACATCATTTTCTAGCCATCAGTAATATCTCCCATATGTGTGGTGAGCTAGCTTGTCCGTAAATCCTCTAGTGTTAGACTTTCATTTTTTTGTCATCATTAAGACCTCTTTGTGCTTGGTGAGCCATACCGTCAATAAATCCTTTAGTGTTTGACATCATTTTCTAGCCATCAGTAATACCTCCCATGTGCGTAATGAGCTAACTTGTCCGAAAATCCTCTAGTGTTAGACCTTTATTTTTGGCCATCAATAAGACCTTTCATGTGCTTGGTGAGCCAGACCGTCAGTAAATCCTTCAGTGTTTGACATCATTTTCTAGCCATCAGTAAGACTTCCCATGTGCGTGACCCTTCACCAGTAAGACCCTCGGTGCGTGGTGATTTGCATCGTCAGCAAAGCCTTTAGTGCTTGACCGTTTATTCCTCGAACCATCAACAAGACCTTTAGTGCATGGTGGTTTGAGTCTCGAACTTCAGACAAGGAAATGGGACAAAATTAGTGATTTTAGTCTTTGCTCTATCCTGTTAACACAAGAATGAGGAAAGAGAAGTAGCTGTAATCACTAATTTTGTTCGGGATTTATTTTTCTAACTTAGGATAGTATATATCTATTAGTTGTTAATTACTAATGTTATTAAATTTTTTCAAAAAAAATCAAAATATCAAAAAATAGCATTATTAGTATAACATTTATTATTACCATTTTAGTTATGATTTATTACCATTACTATTATATATTACTATTACTATATTATTATATTATTATTTATCTTATTATTTTTATTAAACAAAAACAAAGAAATGGTATTATTATTACTAGAGTCAATCTCAGTACAACTTTTCACCTTTAGTTTGACAGCCAATCAGAAAGGGTAATTCAAATATTAGAAGACATGCTTCGTGCATGTATCATTGATTTTGAAGGGACTTGAGAGAGGTCCCTACCTCTCATTGAGTTTGTTTATAATAATAGTCCCCAATCATCTATTGGGATGGCAACGTATGAAGCATTGTATGTCAGGAAATGTAGAACACCATTATGTTGGTCTGAACTCGGTGAAGGCAAAGTGTTGGGCCTTAATTTACTTCGAGAAACTAAAGAACAGTTTACCATCATTCATGACCGTCTAAAGGCCACCTTCGACCAACAGAAGGCCTATGCTGATCTCAAGAAATGGGACATACAATACTCTATGGGAGAGAAAGCTTTTTTGAAAGTGTCTCCATGGAAGAAGATCCTCCGTTTTAGTAAAAAAGGGAAATTGGGTTCCCTATTCATTGGACATTTTAAGGTGATTAAAAAGGTTGGTCTTGTGGCCTACTGGCTAGCTTTGCCTATGAAGTTAAGCAAGATTCATGACGTAATCCATGTGTCGATGCTCTGCAAGTATAGATCTGATCCATCACATGTTATTGAGCCTGAATCAGTGGAACTTTAACCTAATTTGACGTATGAGTAAAAGCCATTACAGATATTGGCAAGGAAGTCAAGAGACATTGAAATAAGAACATTCCTCTAGTCAAGGTGCTTTGTAGGAGTCACAAGATTGAAGAAGCTACATGGGAACCAGAAGAGACCATGAAGAATCAATGTTCGTATCTCTTCGATTCAGGTAAAATTTGAGGATAAATTTTTCTTAAGGGGGAGAGTTGTAACACCCCAAAACTGGGCTTAGTCGAAATTCAATTACGGCAACTAGAAATTTACACCGAAAAAGTCAAATTATTGCATTAACCTTTGACCAAGTGGTCAATTATTTGATTATTGAACCCTAATTAAGTATTTTTATTGATGAATAATCTTATTGTGAACATTGAAACTTGCTTTAGTGGCTAAATTGGGGAAATTGACAGTTTAGGGACTAAAGTATAGAAAATGGAGAGTTAAAGGACTAACCTTGCGATTAGTCCCTCCTCAAGCTTTATCACCACACACGTGGGATGTTTGTGCTAGCTTCCTTCAACTGAAGGAAAGCTTAACTAATAAAAATAATAAAAGAAAAAAAAAAGAAGGAAAAGCTTACCCAGTAGAATTCCTAAGCTTGCACCTCTCATTCATCATCTTCTTTCTCTCCTTTAGCCAAGCACACACCTCCATTGGAGGATATTTTTAAGCTTGAATTTTCTAAAGTTTCTTAGCTCTAAACTATTGCTAGCAATCGGATAAGCTAAAGCCCTCAAATTGATCATTAATTCTATGGGTAGATCATGCTTAAATCCAAGCTCAAGAAACTTAGAACCCTAGAAATTCTCTAGGGATATCATAGCTTATTTTTTATTGTTTTTCATAGATAATAAGTTGCTATGAATCTATTAATGTTGATGAAATCCTTGTGATTTCTATTTCCTTGTAGCTCAAGAGAATCAAAGTGAAGAATCACCAAAACCATCAAATTCCAACAAGTTAAAGAACAAAGGAATTGTCATCCAGGAGCCCTAAAATCTTAGACAGTATCAGTGAGTATAGTCGGAGTCTCGCGATTGGCTAGGTGCCTATCCCGATTTCATTGTGTTGGTTTATTGCATTTCCATCATTGAAATCAAGGTATGGAGACATGAAAACCTTGTTAAAGGTATCATTGGTAAGCTTATTGCATTGTTATATTGACTATTGATTCACTGTATTGACATTGATAACATTAGAATATTGTGAAAGGCCATATTGATCATGATACACCGTTATTGATAAGTTGACATTGTTATCGTTATTGTTATTGTTATTGGCCTAATTATTAAATTATTAGATGTGAATGGACATTGGATACAATTGGCATGCCATAGAATTCATGAGCTCATTGGTATGGAGTGGAATACGGTCCTTGAACTAATGCTCTATTTGGCGATGTTGGCGAGATGTGTTGGTTTTGGTCCTATTGGCGATGTTGGAGGATATTGACCATTTATTGTTGGCGATGTTGGTTGGGAATTTGCATATCCACATTCACATATCGATCCAAGGAATTAAGTTATTAAAATTATTGTTAAAACATGATTTGAAATGCATTTACATTGATATACATGTTGATATTATTGGCATTCATGGTATTATTGTTGACTACCTCACTAGGCTAAATAAGCCTAATGCATCTCATTTCCATGCATTTTAGGTTAAAAGGTGTGCCGGATCAAGGATCGAAGCTAGGACAATTTTGAAGCAAGTCACACAAGCTATAAGTAATGTAAACCTAGCCTTTGAACTCTTAGTATGGTGGCATAGGGTCTAGACATGTTAGTTTAGCCCCATTTTGTGTGTATATATTGTTCACCATGTTGAAATGGTTAGAATATGAAATGTGGCATGTTGAAAGTTGGTAGAATTAGAAATCCTGACCTATAATGCTATAATAAGTGAAATCTTGGTAAATAGATTCCAATTGCTGTGAAATTTGACATGTAGGTAGATAAGTTGATTATAAACTTGCTTGTAAATTTTGGTAACAATTGGATAAGGTTAAGACCCCTAAAGTGATATTAAACCAGACTAAATCTATCATTATAGGTCTGCATGTATCGGTACGGGTGCTAGTGTATCGGTATGAGTATGCATTTTGGGATGCAGGTAAAGGGGGCGTACTGATACGGCTAATGAAGTATCGGTACGGGTAAATAAATCTGGAAAATCACTATAGCACAGTATCAATCCTTGAAGTTGATCTTTTTACGTTGACTACGTGTATCGATACCCAATATCTGTACAAGCTTAATGAATTTAACCGTTTTAATGGTTATGGTAGGCGTATCGATACGGCCTAAAGCATATCGATACGGCCAATTGACACTAGAATCTGAGCTTAATTAAGACTAGCATAGCGTACCGATATGGATGTACCCGTACCGGTACTACCCTTATTGTCTGTAATTGTTTTAATGACCATAACACATGCGTACTAATACGGCCTCTTCTAGTATCGGTACCAAGGTAGGTAAGTTGGTTAAAAGATGACTAAAAAGGTTTTAGAATCTTATAAAATGGTCACTGAATGTTATAACTTTTAATTGAGGATACAAATGAACTCTGATTGTGCTAAAAACTTGTATGCAAGACATTCATGCATTGAATTTCACATCATTGACCATAATTATTGATAAGTCCTTATAATTTTCTAAAATTACAATTTAGTCCCCAAAGTTAGAAAAGTTACCAAATAACCTTCGAATATGATTTTGATTAAGTACAAGATGATCATTATTAATCACGACTCTACATTAATGGAATTGGCTCACTATTCATTGTACAAGTCATCGTAAATATTGATCTGATCATCGTATTGTTCACTGGTAATGTTTTCCGACTCGGATTCCTACCAGACTGGGAATGGGTGTTACACTCCTAAATTACGCAAACACTCCAACGGGAGTCTTGGATTAACAACTATTGCTGAAGCCTGGACATGCACTCCAGCCATAGCTGCTTGGAAAGCTCCAATCATAGCTTGAATCAACGGTGTCATATCCCCAAAGACTGGACTAGGTAGAACTAGCAGCACTTGCCCAGCATCCACTCCAGCTGGCGGATTAGGTAAAGTAGGAGGCAACCCATTAGGATGCACTATCTCACCCTCAATTCCCTGCCCACCGGTAGCACTATTCGTATTTGACCTAAGCTCTCATCTCGATGGCATACTCAAAAATATGTATCTATAACATGAAAATATAACCAAAAACATAATTAGGCTTGCTTCAAGCAAGGATCCAAGATAGGCATGTATCTATAACATGAAAATATAACCAAAAGCATTTACCATGATCAAATATCATTAATATAAGATCATTTGTATCATAAACATGGGCATGAAAAAATCAACTTTGCCAAAACAAAATTGAGAGCTTAATCATCTAATACTTATTTTCGAGCTTAGACAAGTGTTTCAAGCTTAATTTAAACTCTCAAAAATCACTTTCAAACCTTTATAAGGCTGTAATTCTTGTTTCCACTCACCGACAACACAAAGCTCCACTTGCTGATGCGAAATCAAGTGTTTGAAGCTATCGAAACTTCACCACTCGCTGCAGGATTAATCTTCCATGTTTTAACCACACAATAACAGAGGATCAATGCATCATTGTGCATCCATAATCCCAACAACACCAATTCCCAACATTGCCTCACCAAAAGCCATAAAACGCTCCTTAAAACAACCAAAAACATCATCAAACACAACCTAAACAAAGCCCAGCCATAAAGCAATGATTTGAACATATAATCAACATCAATCGACATCTAAAAGCACTTTCAACTCCAACTTATACTTCCAACAACCTTCTAACACCCTAATCACCTCATAATCTAACTATTCACAACCTAGAAAGTTAACAATTCAATTAGTTTTGGGGTTTCTTTTACAAATCTCTTCTCATAGAATTAAACATGTCTTAGGTGTGATCTACATCAATTAAAACCACCACAAATCAGATCTATAACAAAGATCCACCAATTCCTTATTAAAACTAACTTTAAACCTTTTAATCTAAATTTATTCATCAACACACATCAAAAATCAATTGTAAAGGATCAAGAACTTGGGAATTTCAGTAAAGAACCTTTGATTAGAGGAAAGAAATGAAAATTATCTCTAATGGTTAGCTTCTCCCTTAATTAGCATGATTTGAGTGAAATCTCCAAGAAAACAAGTAAGATTTGATGTAGGAATCTAAGAAATCAAAATGAGATCAAGAAGAGTTGATTCCTTATTATTTTGGAGCAAGAGAGGCGGTTTGGCTGCTAGAAAAATTGAGAGAAAAGTTGAGAACAAAAGTGGTTACGTGAGAGAAGTAAATCATCTTTTAAAAATCTTTTTAATAAAATCTATTTTATTTTTATTTAATAAACATTTTAAAACCATTTAAAAATAACCTAAATTAATGGAAAAGTCTGAGTAAAAATATTGGCAAATTAGCTCCTTAAAGATTCTAAGTTTTGACCATTTTACAATTTAATAACCAAACAGTTTTGAAAACTTTACATTTTAGTCACCAAACCAAAATGTTATTTAATTCAAAATTATTTCATTAAATTGAGTTTACCAAAACCCTCAATATATTAATTAAATATTTTCCAACATTTCTCCATATTTTTAACACACACTAAAACATTTATTGTAAATTAATTCCCGAAACTAATTATAACTGCCTAATCCGGCTCACCCGAACCGTCTAACCTACCTAGGTAACTTCTAGGCCCAAATTCTGGGTGTTACAATTTTTGAACCAGGTAAAAAGAGATTGACGATTAATTTTAACAAATTAGGGGTTTTCGTTTAATTTGATATTTAAAAAGGTTTTGAGTTGCCACCGGTCACTTCGATAAACCAGACACCATAAAAACAATCAAAGATTCGTTCTTTTAAAATTAGGTTTCGAGAGTCGGTTATGTGTGGGGAATAATTAACACCCCCAAAATGCCCAATATCAGTACCTTTAATTTTGCGTGGCATATTGACATTTTTGAATAACAATTTGAATTTAATTTAATCAATAATTATTAATTGGATTTATATTTCGGATGGAAATATTCTTTTTATAAGAAAATATATTTTGACCCCAAATATGATATTAGAAACACCCATATACGCTCAGGACACGTCTATTCATATTCAAAAAATATATTTCCAACATAAAAGGCTTTTAATGCATGATTTATTATAATCTTGTTTATTTTAAATACTATCTTATAAGGCACTAATTAAATTCATGAATATTTAATTGTAATCATTAATTTTATCCGGATTTTATTTTTCTAACTTGGACTAATATATATCTATTAGTTGCTAATTACTAATGTTATTAATTTTTTTTCAAAAAAATAAAAAATAGCATTATTAGTATAACATTTATTATTATCATTTTTTGTTATGATTTATTACCACTACTATTGTATAGTATTATTACTATATTATTATATTATTATTTATCTTATTATTATTACATTATTATTATTAAACAAAAAAAACAAAAAATAATATTTATTATTGTTTTTATTATCATTATCATTACTACTATTATTATTATTACGATCATTGTTCTATTATTATTATATATATTATTATTGCTATATTATTAATAGCTTATTACTATTATTATAAATATTATTAAACAAAATCAGAAAATATTAATAAATAATTAAAAAAAGCCCAATTTAGAATTATAAAGTCCAATAGTCCATTTACACCAAACCCAAATACCCAATCTGCCTTATACCCTTTTAGCCCATTTAACCCATCTGCCCAATCAGCCCAAATAACCTAAACCCATTTCACTCCTTACCCGATCCGAATACCCACCCCGATCCGAATACCCACCGGACCCGGCTAATCTAAAAAACCCTAATATCATAATAAATTAAAATTGAACCTGACAAATTTGATCCGAAAACCGAACCAATTTACCCAAATCGAGACCCGAAATTGACCTGAACACAATGACCCGAATTTGATCTGAAACCCGAAATAAACTGAATCGAAGTTTAATTAAACCGGAAATTGACCCGAACCAATTTTCAACCGAACTGAATAAACTCGAACTGATTTTTAACCGAACCGAAAATAACCCGAAATTAAAAAAATATATTAAAATAAATAAAAAGTGAGATGTAAACAATCGTATAACTTACCAAAAAATCAAATATACATACTATATAAAATCATATATAGGGTAAAAAACCTAACTCGACCTAAAAATCCGACTAAAACCGATCAATCTTCTATTAACCCGATATTGACCCGACCCGAAATCAACTGATCCGAAAATAACGACCCAAAATTAACCGAATCGAAAGTCAATTGAACCGAAATTCAACAGAATCGTCGTCCTGACCTGATATTCAAACCAAAATCACCATAGACCCGAACTAAAACCGAACCAGACCCAAACTGAGCCGAATTTAAACCGAATACAGTCAGAACTAAAATGACCCGAACCAAAACTGAATCGAATAACCCGTTTACCACCTCTAATTGAAACCCTAGCCGCACTTTGGCATCCCTTCACCTTCCAGAAGTTTCCCAGGCCGATCCCTTGTCTTCCGGCCAGCTCAACGGCCACGTCTGCGCAACCTAAGCAGCCACTCCCAGCCACGCAGGCATCTCTACATCCGGCCAAAAGGCCTCCTCTCTCAACCGTACCACCCACACGCAGACCTGCAAAAGAGACAAGCGACCACAAGCATGTAGAAAACAGAAACCAACAACAACAGAACCAGCAAACAACAGAGGCAGCAACAAGTTTTTAGGTCTTTGTCTGTATTTGTAATACTCGGTTACAAAAACCGAAAAGAAAATCATGTAATGGGGGAACCCTAGACACCATTTTTCAGAAATACCAAAAAAAGAGCAAAAAATTACTATGTTCTTCATTTTCGAATTAGGGTTTCTCCGTTCTTTCTTTTCAAGATCAAACCGTTTTTTTTATCAGAATCGATGGTTATTTTAAAATCACAAAATCGTTTCAAAAAACAAAAAGGGGTTCAAAGATCTGTTTTTTAAACTAAAAAATCAAAAGTGTTTTTCCTTTTTTAGTAGATTCGATTTAAATCAAAGATCAAAAAAGATTTTTCAGTTTTCGAAATCAAAACTCAATTTTTTTCTTTTAAATCTCAAATCAAAAAAGGGAGAAGAAGTTTCGAGTTTACCTGACCGTCGAAGTATGTGGCCGCCGTGCAAAGACGCCTTCAAGCGTCAGAAGCCGGCCGGCGAGGCGCCGCCGCCAAGAATCGGCTGATAATCCCCTAAAGCGTTTTCAGGGCGTTTGCTCTCTTTCTTTTCTTTTTTGTTTTTGATTGAATTGAAATTGAAATGAAAAGCTTTTTTCTTTATTTTATTCCCCTTCTACTAAAAGCCCATTAAATGCCTGGTTTAATGTCCAATCCCTTTCAATTTTCCCCCATTTTACACGTTTTAGGGGTCTGTTCCTTCTTTTTTTTTTTAGCGATTTTCCATATTTTTAATTTCACTATTTCCGTAAGTGCATTTTTTCTATTTTTCTTTTCCTTTTTAATTTGTTTTCCTTTTAAATTTTTTTATATTCGGTGGACGTTTGTAATTAGGTTATCCATTTACCGCTTCCTTTCTACATGTTTTATTATTCCTTTTATTTTGGTTCGTTGCATTTTAAATACCTATGTAAGTTTATATACATGTACATATTATATTATATAGTCATACTATAAGATTACATGTATTTTACGTTATTTATCACGCTGTTATAGTATGTGCACATGTATATATATCTTTTATGCGTATAGTATACATTTCTTTATGTTTACCCTTTGTTTTTTTATTTTATTTCCTTTCCCTTTTATTTTATTATTTTAGTTTTGGCAGCTTTTGTCTTTTCATTTCCATTTATATATATTATATCTATAGCTATATATATTATTTTTATTATGCTTTATATATTTGTATTACATAACATCATACGCATATACATATATTATAACTATATTACATATATTTATAACGTATATTATATATTATAATATATATTTACTATATATTATTGTTTACATTATTCTTATATGATCTATTATTATCACGGTATATATTATTTATATATTTGATTCTCGTATTTTATTGTTTTAATTTATATTCGACTTTTACCGTAACGGGGTGATCCATATTATTCATGGCTCGTTTAACTAACAACTAACATTTAACTTCTAACATTTAATTTTCGCAATTTTAATTCCTCGCATTTTATTTTCTGCATTTTATTTTACGCTCTTTATTCGATCCGGTCCTTTATCTGGATTGCTCTTTTCCGATCTGGTCCTCTTTCCGAATTGTTTTTGATCCGGTCCCTTTCCGGATTTCCTTTAATTCCCTCATTTTATTTTCATCACACTTTAATTTTTCGTATTTACTTTTCTTGTATTTTATTTTTTTCTGCATTTACTTTATCGCATTTTTTCCATATTTATTTTCCGCATCTTTATATTATGTTCGATCCTGTCCTGTTCTGGGCGTTTTAATTCCTGCCTTTATTTATGTTTTCGTTTTACGTACATAAATTTATCTTTGTTTTATTTTTCATGTATTCAGACATATTAACTATTAATGCGGCGCCCTTTTATTTGATAGTAAACGTGGCCAGTATCAATCGTAGTGATGGTGGTTCTTTCGTTTATTATCGAATAACGGGGCACTTTAAAATTTACTCACATTTCTAAATAGATTTTAAATTAATTTAGAATTTAAACTCATAAATTTCCAACCAAAGCAAACCATATTCGACTAGGTACCAATTTTTCGGTAGTGTGGGGGTACTAATCCTTCCTCATCCGTAACCGACTCTCGAACCCTTTTTCAAGAGAATCTTTGGTTTCATTTTTGGTGTCTGGTCCACCCCATTTAAAACGATCGATGGCGATCTAGTCTTTTACCATTTTTCAAATATTCCCCAATTTTTTAAAAAACTTTTCAAAATTACCCCCAATTTTCAAAATCCCTAAAAAAAATTAAAATCCCAAAAAAATTTCAAAATCCCCAAAATTTCAAAAACATTTCAAAAATTTTCAAAAAAATCGAAAAAACAACAAAACATCAAAAACCCAAAATATATAGCGACGTTTTTTAAAAAATAAATTTTCGATTTCCAAAAGGGTCGCCACAGCTAGCGACTCCGCCGAGGAAAAATTTTGTTTTACAAAAAAGAGAGTCAAGCCACAAGTCGAATACTTTTTGCCTCCATTGGAAATTATGAGTTCATTTTTAAATTAATTTAACATCTTTTTAGAAATGCGAGTTTATTTTAACGCATTTTAAAATCTGACATTTAAACCCGTTCGTGTAAGTGGGGGGAAACGCTAGTGTTTCGTGAGGATATTGTTCCTTCGTATGGGCCTAGTAAGTACCTTCGGGGTTCGAGTGCCCTATGTTTTCGTTGGAATATTGTTTCCCCGTATGGACATAGCGAATGGGTCCCCTTGAATTGAACTCGATTGAAAGGAGCCTATAATGGGTGATGATCGGGGGCCTTGCTACCCTTTAGAAGGGGGACAACGAGGACAATTCGAGTACCTTTTAGTACCGAAATTGCATGTAGAACCCAAGAAGGCCACCCCTTTAGAGCCATGTTGTAACCCTAGAAGATTAGAATATCCTACAAATAGGGTTCATTTTGTGCTAACACATGCCGGGCATATTTTTGTCTTTCATTTGTAAATATTTAACTCATACTAACCAGTGTTTTCTCTCGACATCGCACCAGCATTATATTGCATAACATGATCATTCATTCGTCTACATCATACCGTCATGAGGCATTGACCCGAGAATAGTGGACATAGTGGAAATTGTTCATGAATCGAGAGGAAATCTAGTAACCTAAACGTCAATTAAATGCAACATTCAAAGGTTGCAAATTTCTCTCATATATTCGTGGGTGTTGTTCCTTGGAAACCATGTCTAAATCAATGCCTTTGCATTTAGGGCAATCACTTTGCATTCACATGCATTCATCACAATTTGACTTACGTTGCATCACATGAGCATGAATTCCATGATAATTACACTCAGCATTAATCTTATTCATTTATACGATAGTTACATCATTAAAATATTCATCAATAATCTCATTCATTCGCACTACAGTTGTATCACACATTAATTTGCACAGTAGTTACATCATTCAAGTATTCAGAAATAGTCTTATTCATTTGCCTTACTGTTGCATCAAACATTAATTTCGTTTATTTACACTACAGTTGCATCGCACATGGGTTCTGTATGCATAACATTTGCACTGTACATTGATCTCATTCATTCGTATTAATTTCATCCACTTGCATCATAGTTGCATCACATTATTTTTAAAATGTTAGTCATTCACTTACTCGCATCTTCACATTAACATCACATCTAGACATACATTTCCTCATTCATCATCACATCGGTTTAAAATAAAGGATTCATCATGTTCGACAAAGATGATACCTCAACTGGTGAAATAGGGGCAAGCTTCGTGACCCACATATGTATTCCAGACAGTGTAAGTAATCTCACATTGGGGGCACCCGAGCACACTCGGTAAGTTTACACAAAAAAATGGCGGTGATATCATTCTTAATATATTTAAAGCTTCAATAAAGAGATGCAATCATTTTTCAAATCTCTATATTTTGTAAATGTAGTTGCTTATTGGGTCCCCGTATATCAATTGCACAAGGAACATTGACTTTGACCCAAAGGTTGATTCCAAGTAACCTCTGTATAGTTGAAATCCTAAGCTGCAGAGATCATGAACATATAACTTGCATTTCACATTAATGACCACACATAATAACAAATCGGTGCAATTTAATGCTCAAATTTGAAGATCCAAGACTAGTTTCAAGCAAAATTAATTTAGGTAAATTGTTCTACACTTGGTTCTCTTTATTTTGATAGTATTTTTGCATGATAAAAGTCAAGTTTGATTCATGTTATGGATGAAGATTGATTATGGAAATTGAAGCTTATCTTGAAATTAGAATTGTAGTTAGTTAAATTGATGATTTAAACATGGAATTAAGGTTGAAATTGGATAAATTCCATGTTTGAGATTATAAACCCTAACCCTAAAATTTGGGGGGTTTCGTTAGGAACCTAAATTAAGGATTTGAATGAAGTATGAAGTCATGGGTTTTATTTTGATGATATGTTGAATAATTTCCCCAAGTTGTAATTTTAGGGACTAATCCAAAATAATGGAAAGTTAGGGGAAATTATTGAAATTTTTATTTTAGGATTGGAATCATTGTATTATGGTGAAATTAGCTTGAATTGATGATTAGGGACCAAAATGAAAATTTTGGAAATTAGGAAGATCAATTCGGTAATTTGAGAAAAATGGGGAATTTATTTGGAGTTAATAATTATTTTATAGAATTGATGTTTCAAGCATGTTATGAAAGTTAAAGGATTGAAATGACAAGCAAGGAAAAATATAGGGACCTATTTCAAAATAAAGAAATTTTGAAGGAGTAAGTTGGACAAAGTTGAAAGTTAAGGGAAAATTTTATAAATATTGGAAATGAGTAGAAAAGTTATTTTGTACATAAATTAATTGTACAAATGTAATGTAGTAACTAAAATGTTACATTTTTAAAGTTTAAGGACTAAAAGGAAAATAGTCCAAAATAAGTAAATAGTGATGAAAACTGCTTTAAATCGAGCTTGAGCAATTGAATAATATTCAAAGTGGTCACTAAAGACCTAGGGACCTTTTCGACAATTAGATGGAATTTTGAGAAATTTTTAGAAAATATTTTATTTTCGAATAAATATATCTTGAATCGAGTTAGTAATGTTAGATTTAAGTCTAACAAAGAATAGTAATAGAATGTGTTCGATTGGTCTTCTACAGTTCAAAGAGAGACTGAAGAAGAACCTAGTAATAGCAAGAAAGGAAAGGATATCGAAAAAGCTTAGTGAGGCTAGCCTACATAAATAGGTGAGTGCATTTTATATGCTTGCATAATGATGAAAAAGGGAAGACTTGAGATAAGTCGACTTTAAATTGAAAATAATATTGCACTATTTATATAAAACTTGACTTGTTGCATATTTCAGTAAATGTAAACTTCAGTAGAACATGAGGTAAGAATTTATCTTGCATAATGGCAATGCATATTTGTATATGGTATATGGATAATAACAAGACTAAAATGAAACAAGATACACATGGGGATCCACGCCCATAGTGCAAATGCACTAACAAGGTGTTTATATAAAGAGCAAAGAGCGTCCTTATATGAGGAGCAAAGAGCGTCATCTCGAGTACATACTCTATATGGCACTACGGTGCAGATAGGTTACGGGGTTTCCATAGGCCTATAGCCAGACACGATGATAATAATAACAAGATGATACATGATTCAGATGTTACATGTTACTTGCTATATATGTTATATAATACATGATACAAATGTTACATGATTTCACGATACATGAATAAGAAGTTACATGTCACATGACCGAGAAGCACGTGACATACATGATAGAAAGGTTACATGATATATGATAGAAATGTTTCATGTTATACTTGATAGAGATGATTCATGATTTACATGTTAGTAAGAATACACAAAATACTGATATATGACATATTGTCAATTATAGAGAATGGGTAATACACTCATTACATGACATATCAATTTTGTATTACTTTATGTTTTTAATAAACTGTTTTATATGCCTCATTAAGTTCGTACTTAGCGTGTGATGTTGTTTCACACGTAGATTCTCCGAGATAGACTAGTGAGGAGGAGATGTCTTTTGGAGATCAAGTTATAATAAGAATTACGGTATGTGCATCTTTAAAGTAGTTGATATCTAGTGGCATGCACAAATGTTAAAGTATATGTTAGTATGTATTTTAAATGAGTAAACTGGTTTGTAAACTTTAAGTGGATAACTGATTTGGTAAACTTAAGTTTATAATATATATATATATTAATATGATTGTGTGGACTTAGAAAATGGTTTGCTACAAATGGTTGTGATTTATGACATAGTTAAATATTGTTTAACCCTAATCGCGTAATAAATTTAAAATCAAGAAAGGGTCTAGGCAGGGTACCTAGTTTTCACCCCAATTAATATTTTTATTTCGAAAACACGTTTATAAATTTTATAAAACAAATCAGGTTCAAAACTAGCTACAACAGCCTAACACAGATTTTAATTTAAAATCGAGAAATGGTTAAACTGCGAGGTAAATTTGGTACAAAAAAAGTTTAAGTCAAGTTTTCTTATTAACTTAGTTGCATATTTTACGTATATTCGGTATACGAGTATACGTTAAGGGTGTTACATTTTTTTGGTATCAGAGCTACATGTTTAGCTGATTCTAGAGGCTAAACCGAGTCTAATGTGATTTGTTTTTAAGTACATGCCCCTAAGATGTCATATTACTGATGTACTATCTGTATAACTTGATTTTACTCCTCGTATATATGTATGAATAGGTTATTGCAATATTGAATAATGTTGAATACTGCTGAGTCACGACAAGCGATAGATCGCGGGGAACAGGAGGAGGTTCAAAGTGGGAGTAACAATGTACCGCAAGCTCCACCTCTCGCTCCTGCCCCGACTGAACCACCACTGCAGCAAGGAGCTCCAGTGCATGAATTTGGAGCACTAGTGCAAGCTTTGGAGGCTATGGTAAATAGACTTCAGCCTCCAGCGCCAGCACCAGCTCCGGTACCTGCGCCAGTTAGAGCAACGACTACGAAAGAACTTAAAAAGTTAGGAGCTCCAGAATTTCACGGAGAAGGTGGTCCATGGCTGCTGACTTGTGGCTAAATGATGTTAAGATCCTGATGGAAGGGCTTGGTTGCTCCAATGCTGAAAAGTTGGAAGGAGCTGTCTCCTTATTGAGAGGACATGCTCGTATTTGGTGGTCTAATGCCACGGAGCTAGTACCGGCTGCTGAAATAACTTGGACGTTTTTCCAAGAAGCATTTTAGGCCAAGTATATTGGAGAACAATTCAAGAGAGATGCTACAGGAGTTTCTGGATCTTAAACAAGATACTCGTACCGTCTATGAGTACGAGTTAGATTTCAATAGACTGAGTCGGTATGCAGCTGAGTTAGATTTTATTATGCTTTATATATTTGTATTACATAACATCATACGCATATACATATATTATAACTATACTACATATATTTATAATGTATATTATATATTATAATATATATTTACTATATATTATTGTTTACATTATGTTTATATGATCTATTATTACTATAAATTATAATATCACGGTATATATTATTTATATATTTGATTCTCGTATTTTATTGCTTTAATTTATATTCGAATTCGGCATTACGGTGAATCGTAACGGGGATGACCTATATTATTCATGGCACGTTTAACTAATAACTAACATCTAACTTCTAACATTTAATTTCCGCAATTTTAATTCCTCGCATTTTATTTTACGCTCTTTATTTGATCCGGTCCTTTATCCGTATTGCTCTTTTCCGATCCGATCCTCTTTCCGGATTGCTTTTGATCTTGTCCCTTTCCAGATTTCCTTTAATTCCCTCATTTTATTTTCATCGCACTTTAATTTTCCGTATTTTATTTTTTCTGCATTTACTTTATCGCATTTTTTCCCGTATTTATTTTCCGCATCTTTATATTATGTTCGATCCGGTCCTGTTTCGGACGTTTTAATTCCTGCCTTTATTTATGTTTTCGTTTTACGTACATAAATTTATCTTTGTTTTATTTTTCATGTATTCGGACATATTAACTATTAATGCGGCGCCCTTTTATTCGATAGTAAATGTGGCCAGTATCAATCGTAGTGATGGTGGTTCTTTCATTTATTATCGATTTAACGGGACCCTTTAAAATTTACTCGCATTTTTAAATAGATTTTAAATTAATTTAAAATTTAAACTCACAAATTTCCAACCAATGCAACCCGTATTCGACTAGGTACCAATTTTTAGGAGGTGTGGGAGTGCTAATCCTTCCCCATCCATAATCGACTCTTGAACCCTTTTTTAAAAGAATCTCTGGTTTCATTTTTGGTGCCCGGTCCACCCCATTTAAAACGACCGGTGGCGACTTCAGTCTTTTACCATTTTTCAAATATTCCCCAATTTTTTTAAAAAAAAATTCAAAAATACCCCTAATTTTCAAAATCCCTAAAATTTTTTAAAATCCCTAAAAATTTTCAAAATCCCCAAAATTTCAAAAACATTTCAAAAATTTTCAAAAAACAATCGAAAAACAACAAAACATTAAAAAACCCAAAATATTTAGCGACGTTTTTAAACAAATAAATTTTTGATTTTCAAAAGGGTCTCTACATTAATCTATGAATATTATTTAATTTAAAAGCTTATATGAGATAACACTCAATTGCTTGAGCACCATCTATATTTAAACCCCAAAATTATATATAATTTTTTAGTTCAATTAATTTAACTAATTATTAAAGTTCTAATCTTATTTAAAGCTCTAATTAATTAACTAGATTATTTATCAATTTCTAAGGTTTTAATGAATACTTAGTCTTCTACTTCAAAACCCATGTTGGACAACACCCCATTGCAATGTGACATCACCCAAATTGGAACTCCAAAGCTTCCCACTTAATATTCATCAATTTGCTACAATGATTTTCTTAATTAAATTATTGAATCCTAATGGAACCTAGAACTAATCTCTAAACAATCACTATTAACTCTAAGTGATTAGATTGTCTAACAATATACCATATTCTTTATTTAAAACATGCATCATACAAATAATTTAAAGGAAACTAAATTAAACATATAATTAAATATAGGACTAAATTGGAAAGAAATCAAACTTGATTGTGATATTCATTAATAAAGGGCTAAATTGAAAAGATTATAAAGCTATGGTCAAAACTTGAAGAACCTGTATAAAGGGGTCGCGGGTCAAATACCCAACCTGTGAACAACGCGCGGACCTTTCCAATCTGGGATCAAAAACTATGTTTTGACTTTGGTATATAAGATCTCTTTTAGCCCAAATTTCCCTTTTCTTCATTTTCCCTCTTTCTTCAACTGTTCACCCCTCTCTCACTAAAACACTCTCAACACGAACACTTCCCAGCTCAAAAAACTCACTCACATAGATCAAAATTCATGTTTTTCGGATGAACATTCATCATTGTTTTTCAGGTTTGCGAAGAACACAATAACTCCGACCATGAACCGCCCTTGTCTTCGCTGCTCAATCCTCATCCACCAACTTCGATCACCCAAAACTGTGGTGATTTCCGACCGTCGTCTGTCAAAATCCTAGAAATTTGGAAATTTTCATTTTTTGATCCTAAAATCTAACATGTTTCGTCAAAAACAACCATTCTTCCCCAAATCTAGACCTAAATCTACCCGGTCCCGGTTCCCTCTTCAACTCCACCAGTCCTAACCATTTCGGCAACCATAGATAAGTGTTTAAACTTCTTTCTTTTCTTTTATTTTTTTTGGCTTTTGTATGCATATTAACTGATGTTTCTTATTTTTTTGCAGAAAATAAGATCGAAAAAGGTAATATATCTTTTCATGGTTGAAATTGGGGATCTTCTCCGGTGATGGTCGATATCCTCTAGTGTCTATTTGCGTTCTCGATGGCAGTTTAAATCTCCGGTAATTCTTTAATTCCTGGTGACGGTATAACTCCCCAGGTGTTTCTCTCTCCTCCCTTAATTATAATAATAATAATTTTTTATCTTTAATGATTGGTAATTAATTGCTGACAAAAATTCACTCTCTATTTATAGGTGGGTGAAAAATGATGCAATAGATGATATCACATGGGTGACGTCATCACTAGCTAAAGAGAAAGAAAATCATAATATGTGGCATCTTGTTTCGGCCAATGAACGCTTGCCACGTGTCCCCTGAATCACCAAATTTGGGCGGGAAAAGATTTTTGTGTTTTATTTGGGCCGGTTTACCCAAAAATAGTTGTAGATAGCTGTTAAGGATTGAGGTTTTGGGGTTTGTATTGGGCTTTGGGTTTAGAGAGTGTAAATGGGCAATTTGATGTATAAAATGGAATGTTTATGGATTTATTTATTTGTTTTAGTTTTATTTATAGGGAAATATATGTATATATAAGTGTATATATATATATATATATGTATACCCGGGTAAAATTCAAGTATTACAAATAATATCTAAATCAACAATCATTCCAACATATAATATAAGGACTACTGACAAAATTTAATCTAATAGATTTCGTAACTATTATCTATATCAAAACTAAAATTTCAAAATCTAGAAAGTGTAGAGACCAAATTAAAATATATGAATTATATCCAAAACTTATACATCATACAAGTATCAATCATAGAATGTAACCCTAAACAGTTTCTATTACGCATAATGCAAAAAAATGCCCCTAACGTCTGTTTAAATAATCATTTTGACTCATATTCTTTTTTGAAGTAATTTAACCCTTAATGTTTTATTTTGGGTCAAAATGGCCCCTCTGCGGATGAAAACTATTAGTCAGCTAACGATAAATGGCTTGAAATGGCGTGACAAATCTACATGGCAGTGCATGCCGCAATAGCAGTTTCATATAGGCAAATATGCTGACTTTACAGAATGACACCTCAGAAGCACATGAGGGTAAATTAGCTAAAGTTTCTTTCAGCCATTTTAGGTGGACACTACCCCCATCCAATTCCGTTGGAGCAACTTCAAGTAACTCCAAACTCAATGTGAACCAGTCATCCTCGCTAGTGCCGATAATAACATCTCCACCAATCGGCAGACCTAAATGAAATGTAACATCCTGCAGTATAAACGTCGTCTCACCATACAGAAGATGAAATGTGTGTGTCTCGGGTCTTCACCTTTTTAGGTTAGCGTTTATCAAGTTCGGCTCCAACTTAGCATCTCTGATTATAGTGCACACGTGCAAAAATCCAGCCTGACTCAAATAAAGATTAAGATCCTCATGAGGTGGCTTATTGATTTGCATGATATAAACATATAGACGATGTTTAAAACCCTATAATTAAAAAATTATATTAATTAATTAATTTTTTTGAATAAACCCTTTAAATAAAAAATAAAAGAACTAAAAAAGAAAAAGGACTAAAAATACATACAGAAGCAAAATAGTTGTAGACGCGATCACAATCCCCTTTAATTAAACTCGTCATTATATCAAACTTTTAAACTTGCTATATTTTACTAAGAGGATTAGATAGGAATAGAGAGAATTGTGATTTTAAAGTTGGACCACACCCCTATTTATAGGAGAATTTGCACCTCTTTCAGACACGAGTATTAATGGAAACTCGCATCTAGCTAAGCGCGAATAAAGTACTTGCGTGCAGCTAACCACAGGTTCTTTGTAAAATGAATTACTCAACGGTCAAATTAAATCGGTCAATTTAATAATCAATGGTCAAATAATTCATTACCTACCCGTTATAACAAGGAACTCACTTTTAGTTAAAAGTGAGCTTCTTTAATTTAGAAATAATTACTGCGTTAAAATATGCCTTATCGGATACATCGTTTAAATTTCTCGTAGAACTCGTTTTTAGTGAAACGTGGGTTCCTTTTTCAAATTTAATAATAAATGAATCTAAAAAGTACATCCACGTAGGACGGGAGTTGATTTCAGCAGGACGCAGATATTGAACTCATTGCCAGTAGGACAAGAGTTCATCCTACTTGAGTTGAAAGGGGGTATTTTTCTAAATAATCTAGGATGGGGTTATTTACCCCAAGTAATATTTTTAATAGGGTTATTTAAATAAATTAGCCTATCGGAATTTTCAAGTCTAGAAGACATTTAATAGTAGGGGCTACACGTATAGAGATGAAGGCAGGCAGACAAGGAGAGAAGTTCATTTTCAGACAGGTCAGGAACAACCAAGACTAGCTGCATTCCTTCCTGGGAAAAGTAGATGATTTTTGCCTGTTCGGTCTGTAATAACCTATTTCATCTGTGTTACTAAACTAAACCGACCCAAACTTTAAACCCATAACCAAAACCAGATCCTGGACCAAACCCGACCCGGCCTGGAACCAAAAACCCTAAAACAAAAAAAACCCTAACCCTAAAGGTAAACCCACCTGTCGCCGCCGCCCACTACTGCCACCGTCACGCTTCGGCCACCACCTCCAGTAACCCACCAAACCCCAAATCCAATCCTAAAACCCTAAAAATCAACCCAAAAAAATATATATTAAATAAACCTAAAACTTGAACCTACCCTAAAACAACCCATACCCTAACCATCTGCCCAATCTGCCATACCCATACTCCATCCCGAAAATCATGTTGCCATTAAATCTGTAGAAATAAAAAAAAATTATGAGAGTTGTTAGTGAAATGGGTTTATAAAACCCGAACCGAAGTTTGTAAAACGAGGATTTTCCAGTTCGAAAATCAGAGAGGAACTAGGGGAAAACTAGAGAAAAATTTAGGGGTTTTCAATCTGAAAAAACAGAGAATTTAGGGGCTTTTGAGATCAAAAAAGCTTGTAATCTGGGAAAAATTGTAAGGTTCAAATTGAAATCGAAAATCTTTTTTTGGTTTCAAAATCAAAGTTTTGTGTTGTTTTCATTTTTGTTTCGAATCAAAAAAAGGGGTCGAGGATTTACCAGCCGCCGCCGAAGCCGCCGCGAGGCTTCACGGTCGATAACCGACGAGCGTGGCAACCCCCTCCTTTGAACGCGGCCGTCTGTTGAGTAAAAAAGGGAAGGAGAAGGTGGATGATATATGGTTTTTTTTCAAGTCTGTTTGAACCAAAAAATAGAGCCCTTATAATTTTAAATC
Source organism: Hibiscus mutabilis (assembly GCA_019671005.1). Lineage (NCBI taxonomy): Eukaryota > Viridiplantae > Streptophyta > Magnoliopsida > Malvales > Malvaceae > Hibiscus > Hibiscus mutabilis. The sequence goes on along the minus strand of CM033733.1, from coordinate 26,200,279 downwards.
ACTCAGGCATAAAACGACATTGTATAGAGGGGAGTTTTTTTACTTAATGGGCTAATTATGAATTTAGTCCCTACATTTTAATCCCGTTTTTATTTTGTGTTAGTGGTCTAATTTCTCTCTTGGTCCCTTCCTTTTTTATGTGCTCTTATTTTCATTTTTTTTGTTTGTGTCTTTTAAGTTATGTTCTAGCACAATTTAGTCACCTGTTTTATATTTATTTTCAGCACCTCCATTTGATGTCATTAATTTATGCTCATATGTGTTGTATTTGTTTCATTTTATTCCATGTTGTTTCTATTTATGCCACGTAGATTGTCAAATCTTGCATCTTAATCACTAGTCCATGTTTTTATTTGATTCACATATTTTAGCATGTTTATTGTTATTTTATTATATTTGTATGTGTTAGATTAACATTCATGCATGTTTCAAATTTGTTTTTTTATGTTAGATTAATATTTTGTTATGCTCTTATTTATTTATATTTTTATCGCATTATATTTATTTATGTCTGCTATGTTTTAAGTTGCATTTCGGAATATAAATTGTCAATGCAGTGCCTCTTTATTCGAGCGTAAACGAGGCCAGTATCAGGCGTACTGATAGTGGTTGGGCGTTTACTTTCGAATAACGGGGCCTTTAAAATCTACTCGCACTTATAACCAAATTTTAATTTTAATTTAGTCATAGAATGTAACCTCATCCGTAACCGACTCCCGAACCTGACATTTTGAAATCTCTGGTTTTTACGGTGTCCGATCCACCTTGAGTGGCCGGTGGTGACTCCATTTTTAAATAAAATACGGTTTTTTCTAAACTCCCAATGGAAGACATTTTCAAAATAAAAACACCATTTTGTTTAGCGAGAGGGACATCGCTACAGATGGCGACTCCGCTGGGGACATATTTTGGTTTTCAAAAACAAATGAGAGTCAAGCTTTTTCAAATAATTACCGTTTTAGTAATATTAGAAGTTCCGGATTAAAATGACTATTAAAGTAACATTCGGTTATAATTGCACGTTTATTTTAATGCATTTAAAATTTGGCATATAATCCCGTATTTTTAAGTGGGGGAAAACGCTAATGTTTTTGTGAGGATATTGTTCCTCCGTGTAGGCCTAGCAAGTACCGTCGGGGCTCTAGTACCTTATGCTTTCGTAAGGATATCATTCCTTCGTGCAAGCATAAGCGAATGGGTCCCCCTGAATTGAACCCGGTTGAAAGGAGCCTATAATGGGTGATGATCGGGGGCTTTGCTACTCTTAGTAGAGGACAACAAGGACAATTCAGGTACCTCTTAGCACCAAAAATGCATATAGTAAGCCGTAGGAGCCAACCTTTTAGAGCCATGTCGGTACTCTGCCCGTTAGTGGTCACCCTATTTAGGCTCTAGTGCCTTATTTCTTGTTCATGAATAGTTTTAATTGCTTTACTTTGTTTAACATTTGTTTTATTTAATAATTTTATTTGGTACTAACTCGTTTCATTTTATTCTCATCGCATTGATTTCATCTGCATCATTACACAACATCATCACAATCTTGATTTTGCATTGCATCGATTTAGGACACATTTTGCATGCATATACATTCATTTTCAAAATAAGAAAACTGACTCTAGGGGTGCCCTATGACAGTGATACTGGATAAAGTATGAAGATCAGTCAGCTCAGCATCCATACGGAACCCGGTACAAAACAAAGATGGCGAACGATGAAAGATTAAAAAAATTGAGCAAGATCAGAAAGAATTGCAAGCGAACATAGCCAAGCATGTTGATGAACAGTTGGCGAGAGTCCAACAGGATATGAGGGAACAACTTGCAAAGTCACAACAAGACATTCTGGGCCAAATGGCACAAATTCTGGGATTAAAGCTTCCCGAGCTTGGAGAGACCTCTATTGTAAGTCCCACTGCAAATCTTAAACCCATTGTTGGGGACGAGGATCTTATGTATCCTCCGAGGTTCACGCCCGTTCAAACCAGGATACAACCGGAAACTCAACCTCAGGTGATCATTTCTCGGGGAAAGTCTCATCTACATCAGGTTGGTACTTCGATCCCTATAAATCAACCATCTACATCAGAAGTTAAGCCTGGGGGCAATCAAGCTGAAAATTTTATCTAGAAATGGATCATCTGTTTGAGACCAAGAGGCCGAAGGTATAAGCTTCAAAGGAAATCGAAGATCGATGTAAGAGACTCAAAGAGAAGCTAGAGGCTAGAGGAGTGGAGGATACCTTCAGTGGATTCGATGCCAGTGAACTCAGTCTTGTCCCAGATTTGGTTTCACCTCCTAAATTCAAGGTTCCAGAGTTCAAGAAGTATGACGGGACAAGCTATCCTCGTGCTCATCTTACTATGTTTTTTCGGAGGATGACAGGATACGGCCGAGACAACAAGCTATTAATTCACTGCTTTTAGGACAATCTATCGAGATCTGCCGCCCGATGGTATAATCAATTGAGCCGACATCATATCAAATCCTGGAGAGACTTGGCCAAAGCTTTTCTGGAGTAGTACCGACACGTCAATGATATGATGCCAGACCGGTGGACGTTGCAACAGATGAAACAAAAGCATAATGAAAGCTTCAGGCAGTACGCTCAGTGTTGGAGGGATATAACAGCTCAGGTCCAACCCCCGCTCAGTGAGAGGGAGACGGTGGTCACATTTGTACAAACTTTGGAGGGTCCGATCTTGGGTCGCTTGATAGGCAACGCGACTACCAATTTTGCCGACCTTGTGTTATCCGGTGAGCTCATCGAGAATGCTTTCAAGACTGGTAAAATTGACGATGGGGGTAGTTCGCCCCATAAGAAGCCTTACCATGGAAGGAAAGACCAGGAAGTGAACTCTTCGAGAGTTTACAATGCCAATTATTCTAAGCCCATCACAGTTGTGCAACCTAAGGCCGTGCCAAGTGCTCACGTTGCCTCAAACCAAGGTTCTAGTCAGAGGAAGAACACTGAGAAGATAGAGTTCACTCCTCTACCGATGTCGTATGGAGATCTGTACAAGGATTTGCTAAAAGCCTATATAGTGGCACCTTTCCACCATGCTCCGACGCAACCCCCATTCCCTAAGTGGTATGATCCTAACGCGAGTTGCGAATATCATGCTGGATAGGTGGGCCACACGATTGAAATTTGTTAGGGTTTCAAGAGGCAGATAGAAAGGTACCTCAAGCTTGGTATTATAAGTATTGAAAACCCTGCAAGTTCAGCCACAACTGGGAATCCCTTACCACAGCATAATGACCCCAAGTGAGAATTTTTGAAACCGAGTATTAGGGCATGCCCCGTTATTAAGGATCTTATTTGAAATACTGGATATTAAGCTATTTCGACCCTTGTAGGCCCGCTTGTAGTTTTTCTCTCTTTCAGGATAACACTTTTTGGATTAATTTCACTGTCTCAAGCCTGAGGGGAATGAAAATCTTTTGTAAGGGCAAAAAACTACAAGTTTTAATGAACCTTTTTTATTCAACTATGTTGACTCTGATTTAAAGACTGCTGTGATCGCACTTATGGATAAAGGAAATTAGAAATTGTGAAAACAACAAATGTTTGGATGGCATTATGATCTAATTTGGGGGCATTACATTTTCCACAAAGGAACAAAAGAAAAAGGCACTATGTACTCTGAGGGATCAAGTTTGATGTGTAAACCTTTTTGAGGCATCCATTCGAGATAAATGAGGATATCTGGAGTCGGTTGAGGTTGGGGGCATCATATTAGAGACCATAAATCCGACAAGACCAATAAGAAGTCAGGGGCATCCTTCTAAGGACCAAAAATCGCATTTACACGTTTAAAACATTTTGCATGTAGGATAAAATGCATACATCTTACATACATTTAAGTTGTCATGCATTTAGACTAGACACATGTTTTAGGCACAAATTTAGGTGCACTCATGGTGTATTTATTTGTGCGCGCGAACAGGTCTAGGGAAGAGACCAAAGAACCTCAGTCATGGGGGCAACAACACAACTGCCAACCTCTAGCCATGAAGAAGGCCAAACATGCAGAATAGCTGAAATATTTAGACAAAAGGTATCAGCGACGAAATTTTTGAATAAATACTAACTAATGATTTCTTTTATTTTCAGGTATTGTCTACATCAGTAGTGGTGGACCAGCTCAGACAATCCAAACAAATCCAACATTTTGAAGATATTTTCTTCGTTGATGGTGTAATAGGTCAATTTTCCTTCGAATCTCGTCTCTTCACCAATGATGTGACAGATCCAACATCTTTCAAATCTCGCTTCTCCGTTGATGGTGCAAGAGACCAAATTTCTACTCAGGTCTTGTTTCTCCGCTGATGGTGCAGCTAGACCTAACTTTTTTCCTCAAGCTACTTCTTTGTACAGTTACAACAAAAAAATCAGAAAAAAATAAAAAAATAAAAAAAAATAAAGAGAAAAAATGGGTAAAAAATTAAAATGAAGAAGAAAAGAAAAAAATGAAATGAAATGAAAAATCAAAAGAAAATTTATCAATTTTCGTCGTCCGATCTAGACCCTCTACTGATGGAGTGGCTAGGTCCTAGCTGTTGTCGTCCTCAGATCCTGCACTCCACTGATGGTGTAGCCGGTTCCAGGCTGTCATTATCTGATCCAGTCCTCCGCTGATGGAGTGGCTAGGTCCAAGCTATCGTCGTCCTCAGATCCTGTTCTTTGCTGATGGTGTAGCCGGTTCTAGGTCGTCATTATCCGATCCAGTCCTCCGCTGATAGAGTGGCCAGGTACAAGCTATCATCGTTCTCAGATCCTGCTCTCCGCTGATGGTGTAGCCGGTTCCAGCCCGTCATTATCTGATCCAGTCCTCCGCTGATGGAGTGGCCAGGTACAGGCTATCATCGTCCTTAGATCCTGCTCTCTACTGATGGTGTAGCCGTTCCAGGCCATCATTATCCTATCCAATCCTCCGCTGATGGAGTGGCTAGGTACAAGCTATCGTTGTCCTCAGATCTTGCTCTCCGCTGATAGTGTAGCCGGTTCTAGGCCGTCATTACCGATCCAGTCCTCCTCTAATAGAGTGGATAGGTCCAAGCTATCGGTGTCCTCAGATCTTGCTCTCCGCTGATGGTGTAGCTGGTTCTAAGTCATCATTTTCTGATCTAGTCCATCGGCTGATAGAGTGGTCGGGTCCAAGCTATCGTCGTCATCTAATCCTGCTCTTCGCTGATGGTGTAGCCACTTCCAAGTCATTATTATCCGATCCAGTCCCTCTGCTAATGGAGTGGTCGGGTCCAAGCTATCGTCGTCCTCTGATCCTGCTCTATGCTGATAGTGTAGCCGGTTCTAGGTCATCATTATCCGATCTAGTCCCTCTGCTGATGGAGTAGACGGGTCCAAGCTGTCGTCGTCTTCTAATCTTGCTCTCCGCTGATGGTGTAGCCGGTTCTAAGTCATCATTTTCTAATCCAGTCCCTCCGTTGATGGAGTGGCCGGGTCCAAGTTGTCGTCGTCCTCTGATCCTACTCTCCGCTGATGGTGTAGCCAGTTCCAAGCCATCATTTTCTGATCCAATTCCTCCGCTGATAGAGTGGCCGGGTCTAAGCTGCCATCGTCCTCTGATCCTGCTTTCCACTGATGGTGTAGCCGGTTCTAAGTCATCATTTTTTGATCCAGTCCCTATGCTATGGGGTGGTTAGATCCAGGTTACCAACGTTCTCCAATCTTACTTCTCCGTTGATGGCGTAGTGGGGTCCAACATCTATCTTTCAACCCGGTCTCTTCGTCGGTTTTGTAGCCAGGTCATTTTTTACTCTCGCATTACTATATCTAAAAAAATAAAATGAAAATAAATAATAAAAACAGAAAAATAGAAAAAAATAGAAAAAACAACAAAATGAGAAAAATGAGAAAAAAATAAAAAAAAAAGAAAAGGAAAATCAAAATGAACTTTCAATTCTTTGATCCCGCCTCTTCGTAAGTGTTGCAGCTGGATCAAATTTTGTAGACCCTACCTCTTCGTCGGTGTTGCAGTCGGGTCAAGTTTTCTTAGGTATTAACTCATCATCAATAATGTAGCAAGTTGAACTCATTTTGCTTCCCCAACAGACAAACCTTTTGTCTTGAAGGTTTCGCTTCCCCAAAAGTGACAAAGTAGATCAATCAAAATAAGAAAGAAGACCTGCATCAAAGAGAAAGAAGACATGCTGAAGAAAGAAGACTTACGTCAAGAGGAGAAGCTCAGTCGGACTAAATGAAATAGGTCATTTTTAGTCTTTGCTTCGTAGCCGTTACACAACAACGAGCAAAGAGGGGCAACTGTAATAACCTATTTCATCTGTGTTACTATACTAAACCGACCCAAACTTTAAACCCATAACCCGAACCAGATCCTGGACCAAACCCGACCCGGCCCAAAACCAAAAAACCCTAAAACAAAAAAACCCTAACCCTAAAGGTGAACCCAACTGCCACCGTCGCCCACTGCTACAGCCGTCACGCTCCGACCACCACCTCCGGTAACCCACCAAACCCCAAATTCAATCCTGAAACCCTAAAAATCAACCCCAAAAATATATATTAAATAAACCTAAAACTTGAAACTACCCTAAAACAACCCATACCCTAACCACCTGCCCAATCTGCCATACCCATACTCCATCCCGAAAATCATGCTGCCATTAAATCTGTAGAAATAAAAGAAATTATGAGAGTTGTTAGTGAAATGGGTTTATAAAACCCGAACCAAAATTTGTAAAATGAGGCTTTTCCAGTTCGAAAATCAAAGAGGAACTAGAGGAAAACTAGAGAAAAATTGAGGGGTTTTCAATTCGAAAAAATAGAGAATTTAGGGGCTTTTGAGATCAAAAAAGCTTGTAATCTGGGAAAAATTGTAAGTTTCAAATCGAAATCGAAAATCTTTTTTGGTTTCAAAATCAAAGTTTTTTGTTGTTTTCGTTTTTGTTTTGAATCAAAAAGGGGTCAAGGACTTACCAGTCGCCGCCGTCGAAGCCGCCGCGAGGCTTCACGATCGATGATCGTCGAGCGTGGCAACCCCCTTTGAACGCCGCTGTCTGTTGAGTAAAAAAGGGAAGGAGAAGGTGGATGATATAGGGTTTTTTTCAAGTCTGTTTGAACCAAAAAATAGAGCCCTTATAATTTTAAATCACCTATGCATAAAACGACGTTGTATAGAGGGGAGGTTTTTTTACTTAATGGCCTAATTACGAATTTAGTCCCTACATTTTAATCCCGTTTTTATTTTGTGTCAGTGGTCTAATTTCTCTCTTGGTCCCTTCCTTTTTTATGTGCTCTTATTTTCGTTTTTTTGTTTGTGTCTTTTAAGTTATGTTCTAGCACAATTTAGTCACCTGTTTTATATTTATTTTCAGCACCTCCATTTGATGTCATTTAATTTATGCTCATATGTGTTGTATTTGTTTCATTTTAGTCCATGTTGTTTCTATTTATGCCACATAGATTGTCAAATCTTGCATCTTAATCACTAGTCCATGTTTTTATTTGATTCACATATTTTAGCGTGGTTATTATTATTATTATTATTATTATTGTTGTTGTTGTTGTTGTTGTTGTTGTTGTTGTTGTTGTTGTTGTTGTTGTTGTTGTTGTTATTATTATATTTTTATGTGTTAGATTAACATTCATGCATGTTTCAAATTAGTTTTTTATGTTAGATTAATATTTTATTATGCTCTTATTTATTTATATTTTTATCGCATTATATTTATTTATGTGTGCTATGTTTTAAGTTGCATTTTGGAATATAAATTGTAATGCGGTGCCTCTTTATTCGAGCGTAAACGGGGCCAGTATCAGGCGTAGTGATAGTGGTTGGGCGTTTACTCTCGAATAACGGGGCCTTTAAAATCTACTCGCACTTATAACTAAATTTTAATTTAATCGTCACTTTAATCCGGAAAGTTTAATATTAATAAAGTGGCAATTATTAAAGTACCAATTTTGGGCGGTGTGGGGGTGCTAATCCTTCCCCATCCGTAACCGACTCTCGAACCCGACATTTTGAAATCTCTGGTTTTTACGGTTTTCGGTCCACCTTGAGTGGCCGGTGGCGACTCCATTTTAAAATAAAATACGGTTTTTTTTCTAAAATCTCAATGGAAGACATTTCCAAAATAAAAACACCCTTTTGTTTAGCGAGAGGGACATCGCTACACGGTCCCAACAACTCACCTAACATGAAATTCTTGCCTCATCAATCTAAACATTGTCAAATGAAGGTGCAATTTCCAGACATGTTAGGCACATATTTATGTGAACAAACGTTTCACAAGTTACTTCATCTTGTTTGTGCAATAAACAACAGGTCATTTGTTTTTGCAATGAACACTAATGTGTGGGCATCTAAAAACATTAAGTTGGCCAATTCTGGTTTCCATCACAAATTAGAGCTGATAACGTGTTGGCCAAAATAGATTACATTCGTTGAAGACACAAGCCATTTCACAAATCATTGTCGGAAAGGAAAACCAAATAAGATTTTGTGTTTTAACTAACTGAATTTTGAAGTACAGCAAATGGAAGAACACAAAAATGAGTTCAAAATTTAGTTTGTAAATGTGATTAAAGCAGCCAAAGCATTATATGCAGGGACGAACACATCATTTTTATGTTAGTGGTGCGAACTTTTATACTTAGTAAATTATATGAGAAGTTGAAATTCTATGGGGTGTGAGATTAGATTTTCAGTATACAATACAAAAAAAATTCTAAAGTAAATGAGAATTTAAAAATTTTCAGGGAGTGCGATTGACCCCTCTGTATATCCCTGATTATATGCATTTACCACCATCAGGTTGAGTTCCTGCACCATTTGTTGGTTTTGATACGGACCCTCATCTGGTTCCATGGCCTGCAGAATGTGGTCCTTGGTTCACAGCCGCACCACTAAACCCTCCAAGCAGATCACCAAGCCCCAAACCAGTTCCCTGAGAAGTAAGCAATGGAATCAAAGTTTGTCCAAGCCCAGGGTTTCCAGGGTTAAACCCAGCAGTTGGCCCTGATGGAGCCATCAATTGACCAGTCTCCAATCCAACAGGTGAAGTCTTTCCCTTCTTAGCATGATGGTCATTAGACTGACTCTGATGTTGTCCTTGATGCTGCTGCTGGTATTGCCCATGATTCCCACAAGAACCACTTTTAGTCGGTTCAGGCCCATCAATGGACCTGTGGCAGTGTGCTTGATGTGGTTTAAGGGCCATCTATAAGCAATAATAAAAACACTAAACTTGTAATGTAGTGTCAAAATACTTGACATTAAATCTCGGATTCAATTTCAAATAATCCCATTTGACATGCTCGAGTCCGACGTGAAAACTTTTACTACTTCATAAATTTCTTGATTATATATTTGCAGCTCTTCTTATGCTATCCAATCACCTATACTGTTTATTCCTTCCAAACCTTACCTCTTTAACATCCAATACATCTTCAGTAACCTCAAATCATCTCCTTAAAAATTCGTTTTCATCTTATTTGAAATTTGAACAAAACATCCAATCAAAATCCTAAGGTTTTATATTGTAATCTTTAGACTTTATTCCTACCCCCCCAAGGTTTTATACGGTAATCTTTAGACTTTATTCCTATTTTTATTTTATTACAAAAATATAATCCTAAGGTTATATTTTTATTTTTGGGATTCTATAAAAAAAAAAGAAAGAAAAGAAGGCAGAGACGCCAACTTTTGTTCACACAATGGACGTCTTCATTTTATTTTTAATTGAACATTTTGTTTGTTTTATTTAATATGTTCTTATTTTGTTTTAAATTGAATATTTCATTTGTTTTATTTGATATGTTCTTATTTTGTTTTTAATTTAATATTTCGTTTGTTTTATTTAATATGTTCTTCATTTAAAAGAAGGCAGATCGATTTTTGAATTGTGAGATCTGAATCCGTTTTCAATTTTTTTTGGATAAATGTTGTGTATGAACTATACATCAAATGAGCTCCCCAAGCATCACAAAGACGAGCATTTACAGTTTCATCTTTATTTATACATCGACCACTAAGCTTTATACACACAAAACTTTTTATGCTATTAACTAAAGAATATACCGTGTTAGTGACATCTCTAAATTGCCTTCTATTACGTTCTTCCCAAACCACGTAAATTTATGCACACCGAGCAATCTTGAGCATATACACAGTCAGTGATCTGCCCTTAAGGTAGCTCCTTGCCCACTGCAGTTCTTCATCCCATTGCCCAGCAGCCATCCTACGCACTCCACACATCTGCAAAACAGCTTCCCATATCTGCTTTGAAAAGAATCCATTCTCAAATATTATTTGCATTAGTATTCACTTTTTCTCTGGATTAGAGATAGATGAATTCACCTCGTAAAATCAATCTTGATTTCGTTTGAAAGAATCCTTTATGCAAAACATCAAATAGTTTATAATTGGTGAAAATAATTAGACTTTAATTGTTGCGTTATGTTTACCGAAGAACAAACTAGTGCATTTTGTTAAGCGATGAAACATATGATTTTAAGGGTAAATTATACAAATCATCACTCAACTATCTTCTCACTCCTATTTTAGTCACTTAATTTTTAAAATTTTCAATTTAATAATTGAAATTTATACATCGGACTTTTTTTATCACTCCTCCGTTAAATCTCTAACACCGTTCTGACGTGGCCTAATAAAATAAAAATTTTATTCTTTAAGATCCAAATCACATATTAATAACATAATTTTAAAATATTTTTAAAAATCCACATCAGAAAAAAAGGAAATGTATTAGAAAAAGCCAAAGGAATTGTTTCCTAATATTTTTCAAAATAAACCCTCTTTTTCAAAACACCGTGACTATCGACGATACTTCTTTTTTAAATCACCATAACTATCGTCAACGAGTGAAAATAGTCAAGTGAAGATATGACCAATACTAGCGTCAATGAGTCTAGGGGTGATAATGAGCCTGACCGGCTTGCAAGCTACTCGGTTTGGTCAAAGCTAGACCAAAGCTCAGCTTGAGTGAGCTCGACTCGGGCTCGGCTCTATACCTTAGCAAGCCGAGCTGAGCCGACCCAAGTTCGGCTCGAAAAGCTCGTGAACAAGCTTGAAATAATTATATATATATATATATATTATATACTACATATGCACTAGAAGTAATATGTTTAGCAAAAGAAAGTAATAAAATAAATTAGGGGAAATCTACTAAAAGAAAATTAACTAAAATAAATTGGGCATTATCCACTAAAACAAATTTACAAAACTTGAGCCGAGCCGAGCCAAGCCGAGACCAATAGTATTATTTTCGAGCCGAGCCTGGCCAAGCTCAGGCTCGGGCTTGAGGCTTGTCGAGCTCGAAATTTTAGGCTCGAGCTCGTCTGGGAAACAATACTATTGGGCTCGGCTCAGCTCGAATTAGCAATTTTGCTATAGTTTTTTTTTTTATAAAAGATGGGGTCTCATTAAAAACCCATTTCATAACTAACACTAAAATGAAATTCAATGTCGGGAAAGAAAAAGAGTGCTCAATTTATTTTAGTTAATTTACTTTTAGTGGTTTTCTCCTAATTTATTTTATTATTTTTCTTTTGCCAAACAGATTATTTTTAGTGCATGTGTAATATAATATATATATATATAATTATTCTGAGCCTGTTCACAAGCTTTTCAAGTCGAGCTTGGGTCGGCTTGACTCGGCTTGCTAAGGTCTTGAGCCAAGCACGAGCTCGAGTTCATTCGAGCCGAGCTTTGACCGAGTCGAACTCGAGTAACTTGCGAGTCAGTCAAGCTTTTTATCACCATAATCACGAAGACACCTGTCTTTACTTTGACCAACGATTTCGAGTTCTCAAAGATGCATTCAACATGATGATTGCTATCATCAAATACGATCAAGTTATCGATGCCAATTTCTATGCTTTTAACGGTTAATCTTTGCTCCAGTCTTCACATCGTTGTTTCCTCCCCCAATGAGCGTGTTCCGCTTTTACTTTGTCCATTTCCCCCAAAAAATAACAGAAAAAAATAATGGTTTGGGATCCACAAAACATCAAAAGCGAAAAGAAAATGGAAGTTGTTTGGTTTTCTGGTATGTGGAGTGTCGAAAATAAATTTTGTTAATTCATTTAAAAGTGTTAATAGTGTTTGGATTCTTCAAGGGAAGAAGAGTAGGTTCAAGAGAAAGGATTTTTTTTAATTCATTTGAGAGAAAAAAAAAAGAAGGAAAATGGGGGTTTAGAACAGTCCTCGATTGCTTCTACTTCGTTGAAATTTATTTGAGAGATTTTTTATTTTTATTTTTTTCAGTTTGGTGGAGAGAGATGGGATTTGTTTGGATGAAGAGAAAAGAGGGAAAATAAAGAGGAAAATAAAAAAAACTGGGTCTGGCGAAGTTAATTTTTCTATGTTATAACCTAGTTACATAGTTAACTGTAAAGTGATAAAATAAATAATGTGTAAAATTTAATTAATAAATTAAAATTTTTTGAAAATCAAATAAAAAGATAATTGAGTGATGAAGATGTAATTTACCTTAATTTTAATGGCCCATACAATTAAATTTGTTGATTAGAGCTTGTATAGCTATCATAGAATTAAATTGTTGAAGTTGTTATCGGGGATTGTTCGTTTGACAAAAGTTAATTATGGGATCGTCCCCACAATAAATTTACAATTAAGGGAAGATGGAGGGTTTGAGGTTGTTCCTCGATCACTATAACCGACTTACCAACTAATGAAGATGAAGTTGTAGTCGAATGTTGAAGATGATATCTTACCTGAGGCTACATCTTCCTTATTATTGGTTAAATCTATTCTATTTCGTTTTGTAATTTTAATTATGTTTCTTTACTATTCTATTTTATTTTATTTTATTTATTTTTTTAATCCGCTTAAACTCCGTTATTTACTTTTCTCATATTTAGGTAAAACAATATCAGTCACAAAACTGACCAAGAAAACCATGTTTAGTGTGCAAAAAAATTTGATCCGGTTGATCCGATCCGTTTATTCTTTGATCCGATTCGAAATTTTAAATATCCGATTTGTTTTTTATTTTTCGGATAATTCAGATCGGATATCTAAAAATTTCGGATCGGATACGGATAGTTGTTTCACATTCGGATCGGATATCCGATTATTCGGTATTCGAAAATTTGATTTTTTTTATAGATATAAATCTTGTTATATTCGATATTTTTACTTGTTATATATGAAAAATTTAAATTTTTATGGATAAAAATTTGTTATATTTAATAATTTGTTGATTGTTATATTCGAAAACCTAAAATTTTATAGATAGAACCGCCAAATTTTAAAAAATAATTAAATTAAGTCATAATTTCGGATACTCGGATATCCGAAAATCGGGTATCCGATTTTTTCAAGTCAGATACGGATCGCTTGCTTATCTAAAAATTGTAAATATCCAAAAATTCAGATCAGATAAAATCGGATATCCGAAATGCACATCCACCAATATTTTCGGTTCTAATAATATCAATCTTTGTGGATTATATCCTACTTCCTTTTACTACCAAATTAATTCTATATTAGATGTAAGATATCATTTTGATGGTTTCAACACCCATTAATTTTGAAACCTTTGTCGAGGACTGACATTAAATAACTTTTCATTTTATTTTATTTTATTTTATTTTATTTTTGTGACCAGGTCTAAACACATAGGTACACTCGTATACGATTATGAGACAAAAGAACAGTTTGTTCATTGAAAAAAGAGGCAAATTTCAAATTTGTGGGTGGGGGGGGGGATTGTAGGATCTTCTTCTCCACTTCCTAATTAACATGATACATTAGATCTCCATACTTTCTTCTCAAGTTTTTGATCAGTACTTGAAGAAGAACCATCGGACGGCTTCTTGAGGAGCATAAGGCTATTATACCCTGATTTTGCCATGTACAAACCTGTTTTTTTACTGACCCAAATTAGATTATCACCAATTAAGGGATCTTCAATGGGAATTTTAGGATATTTTTTGCCTCCTCCTTCGAGAACAGAGACTGAACTTTGCTGGTATTCCATTCCTTGCCTTCATCATCCATAAGGTTCACCACTCGTGAAACTTGACAGTTCGCAGGTTTTTCAGAGGAAATGAAAAATTTTGGTGAGGTAGGAAACCATTTTTCCTCCCATATTAAAGTACGCTTTTCCATTACTAATTGACCACAGAGTGCCATTTTTTTAAGGTTTGAATACCATTCTGAAGACTATTCCACCCCCATGATGGGTTCTTACACTTAGGAGCCGTAAAAGATATTTTCATTTGGGAAGTATAATCCTCTCATGATACCGCAAAGAAGAGAGTATGGATTTTTGATGATTCGCCAAGCTTGCTTGGCAATAAGAGCCTTATTGAAAGTGTGTAGGTCCCGAAAACCCATACCTCCCATGTCTTTTGATCCACACATCTTACCCCAATTCATCCAATGAATTCCATTTCTCGGTTCAGTAGAATTTCTTAACCAAAATCTTTCAATAAGGTAATTAATATCGTTACAAAAGGAGGCGGGAAAGAGAAAACTTTGCATAACGAAGGAAGGGATTGCAGTGACAACAGATTTGATAAGAGCATCCGTGCCAGCTTCAGAGAGAAATTTTCCTTTCCACCCCTCTAGCTTGTTACGGATGTGATCTAAAAAGAATCGAATGGCTTCTCTTTTTCCTCTCCCCTAGACTGATGAAAGGCCAAGATATCTACTACCGTACTCCATAATATTGAAACCAGCAACATTGCTCAGATGTGTCTTGAGGTGTGGGCTCATATTAGGAGAGAAATAAATAGATGATTTCCTACAATTCACGGTTTGACCAATTATTCTCTAAAACTCGGTAATAATATTTGACTGTTGAGCAATTCTTCTCATCGACTTTGGTGAAAAAATACAGTCATCCGCGAACAGAAGATAATTAATAATGGGGCATCTCCTTCCCGTATAAAAGCCTGTAAGATTTTGGTTATCTTGCTCCCTCTCGATGATCCAAGAAAGTGTATTCAAGACAAGTAAAAAGAGAAAGGGGAGAGAGGGTCCCCTTGTCTAAGTTCTCTATCCGACTTGAATTCATGTAGTCTCTCTCCATTGACAATCAAGGGCAAAGAAGTAGTAGAGACGCACTCCACGACTCTAGAGTGAAAAGCTATAATACCTGAAGCACCTTTCAGTAAGCTTTCTCAAGGTCAAGTTTAATAGCCATAATACCTGCAGATCCCTTTTCTACTTCTTTTGATAGAGTGAAAAGCTACATGGGCAATGAGAATATTGTCTTGTATTAATCTTCCACTCACAAAATCAGTTTGCATAGGGAAAATGAAATCGTTTAAAATTACCTTTAGCCTCGAAGTAAGAATCTTTGAGATAATTTTGTAGATGAAATTACACAAGCTGATGGGCCTAAATTGATCTACTAGTAGGGGTTGTTATTCTTCAAAATGAGCATAATTTCAGTCTTTTTAATCTTTCTTGGAAGAAAGCCAGTCCTTATAAAATCATTGACCAATTTTTGAACATCTTTCTAAACCAATTCCCATTATGAATGGAAGAAAATCTCATAAAGCCATTAGATCCTGGAGCTTTTAGAGAATCCATACTGAAAATCGCATCTTTTATCTCCTGTTCAATAGTGTCCTTACTAAGCTCAACATTCATCTCATCTGTGACCACTCTAAGGATCATTTCAGAAATATCGTGCAGATTAGCTGAGGTATCCTTTGAAAATAATTTCTTAAAGTGTTCTTGTAGGAGGTGGTTTATCCATGCCTTATTGTCTATCCAATTACCATTTTCATTTTTTAATATGATAATAGCAGTTTTTCTTCTGTTATGAATAGTGGTTGCATGGAAGAACTTTGTGTTGCGATCACCGAGCTTTAACCAATTGAGTCTAGCTGTTTGATGCCAATGATGTTCATTTCTTTCTCATAGTTTATCTAGCTCTTTTTTAAACATTTAACCTCAAAATCTGATTCTTTAGTAAGAGGTATACTCTGGATTGCAGAAATTCTCTTACAAATTTCTTCGACAGTAACTCTTTTTCCACCAAACTTCTCTCTGCTCCACTTCAGTAACTTAACTCGAGTTCTCCTGAGTTTGCCATTGATATTTTTATTATTGCTTTATCTAAAATATGGGATCCAAGCTTCTTCGATAGTAGGTTTACAATCTTCTTTCATAAGCCACTTTGATTCAAACCTAAAATCTTTCCTCCAAGAAGCATGCATTTAATAAGATAGTGGTTCGAACCAATGGATGATTCTATAACATCACAAGCACTGCTAAAGTAGGAGTTCCAAGGAAGGTTGAACAAAACTCCGTTGATTTTTTCCATAATACCATCTTCCTTAATCCTTTGATTAGACTAAGTAGACTCCCCTCCTTTAATTGGCATTTCAAGGATCCCACCAACTTCCATGAAATCAAAGAACGATTTTGCTTGGTTTCGATCATAAAGGTTGACACTGATTTTCTCTTCTTGGCTTGATACAATGTTAGAGTCTGCAATAATGCACCAAGGACTGTCAGAATCCCGCCTGGCGTTGCCTAAGAATTCCAAAACTTTTTTTCCTCTTCCCTACAAGGAAGGCCATAAATGAAAGAGCAGAACCAAGGGGAGATTTTGGGAAGAACAAGAAGTATCAATAAGATTTTTTTCCTGCAGATATGATAGTGATATCGACTTCACAAGTCCACCAGAAAGAAAGACCACCGCCAACTCCAATTGGATCAATATTGAAACTATTGACAAAACGCAGGCTGTTATGGATTCTTTCCAACTTGACTTTCTGTTTCACTAAGAAAGACAATAGAAGGTTGGTATTTGAAAACCAAGTTAGATAAATCTCCTTCTGACCAAGGCCTCTAACATTCCAAGAAATGCAATTCATAGTGAAAGATACCCAGCACAAAAAACTCAAGAATCACAAGGAAAAAAAAGGATCCACCATGTGAAAATAAGAACAAAAAATCCACAAAACCACATATTCAACATCATTAAGCAATCCACATATCCACCAAAATAACTGAATCAAAAGGAGCAATCAAAACTCAGAGCACATGCAACCGAATCAGTTACCAAAGAGGAGATGAAAAAGTACCCGACTTGAGCAAGTAGGAAAGGAACTCGATCAAAAGGGTGAAAATCTTGCATCGGGATGTTATTTACTATTTTTTTAGTTTAATAAAACGGCACATTTTACTTGTTTAGTTTTATTTGAAACGACGACGTATTGTATTTAGGATTGTGTTAAAATCCCAAATTGTATTGGTTTGTTTTTTTATCGATCGATTAGAAATGAATTGTTTGGTCTTTCTCTATTTCCACTTCTTGTCTAACCTTTGATCTGTTCTATTTCTCCCTCATTCAAAAAATTTTATTTTCTAGATTTGTGATGCAACAAAGGCATCAGATCCAAACAATCATCTCTTATTCTTTCTTCTGCTGCATTCTTCCCTTTTTTTATTTCTATAATCTATTTGGTTTCTTCTAATTTTTGGTTATGAGAGACAATTTAATTTGGGCTAAGTTCTGTGAGTTGCAGGTTTTGTTTGAGCGCTATTTGGGGCCACTTCCACGGAGGGATTTCAGAGCACCAACGTCGACAGATGTGGCTGAGCCGCAACCTGAAACTTGGGTGAAAGGCTCAGTGACCTGATGGTTTTTGATGAAATAGCTGTGAGAAAAAATCAGAATGCTCAAGGACAAGGGGATGAACCGAATAAAATCCTCTTTGTAACTATCGGTCATATGGTTTATCCAATCACTACGAAAGCCTTATATTAGGTTTTCTCGCCATATGGATTGGTGTTAAAGATCATTCAACTTCAGAAGTCGATTGACTTCCAAGCCTTGATACAATATCAAGACCGTCAAGATGTTATCTTGGCGAGAATTTCTCTTCAGCACCGTTATATCTACGACGGTTGCTGTCAAATGGATATTCAATTTACTAACGACACAAGTTTGGCAAGTTTTGTTGAGTCGACTCTAGTACTGGGTTCATGTATTATAGCTACAGAGGTGGATTCAACTGAAGCCCAACTGCTCGATCAAAGCTGTAAGGAATCGGATGAGTCATCTTTGGTGGTCAAATTCGTAGAATCAAGTGAAGCCCAAATGCTTATCAAATGTCTAATGAACTACAAACAATTTCAGAGGTGAAAGAAATCAGTAAAATAGTGAAAATTGAGAAGGTGAGTAGTGATGTTACTGTTGATATTTTAGTAATTAACAATATAGCTGATAAAAATGATACTGGTAAAGAGAACTCAACAAGCAAGGAGATAGAATTTAGAATATTGCCATATATCAGTTTTGAGGTTAGGGCACAAACGAATATGATGCAGGATGGGTCTGAGGTTGCCGATGTCATGAGAGACACAATACGGCCAATAGAGATAATTATCGAGAATGGTCGAGACCAACCTAAAGTCACAAAGGTTTATGAGCTGGATCCACAACATTTTTTCCATGATCAACAGAATATTTATGAGCTGCTAGACAGGTATGTGATTCCTGTTCCAAATTATGCCCTTGTAAATAGAGAACCATACCAAGGATTAAATTATTTTATTGAAGAAAAATACTATGTTATGGTTCATATAAATCGTTTTTGGAAGCCATTCTTGGAGAAGCATGTTGATGGTGATCATCATGGTATAATGATATATTACCCAAGCTCGGCAGGTGGAGGCATGAAGAATATGTTTAGGAAGGTTGAGAATAGATCAAGTGAGTTATGTCATGTTGTTGGAAGAGTAAGAGGAGATGGTTCTTATATATTTGAGGAGTTGGCGGTTTTCACAAGGGATACTAGGGAGAGGAACACGAAACTAGAGAGTATGTGCTGGAGGATTTGGAATTAGGCTCAGAAGAAAAGGCAACTCAAAGGGAAGGAAACCCAACAAAACATTGTTACTGATGTCTTTTGTTTCTTGCAGCTTACAAACTATGAGCTACAACAAGCACTTTACATCCGGCGATTGACAGAACAAACTGCCATGAAGAGAATGAAAACATTAGATTATCTAAAAAGGCAGAATGGGTTGGTTGTTGTATTTGGTTGTGATTTAATAATTATGAGCATTACTCTCATCAACTTTTACTTGGACATGGAGCGTATTAGGGAAGAGCTACAAGTTATCTATAGTTTAAAGGACATGAAAAATGATGCAAGTTATAATTCTTTGATTTGTGGCTGTATTAAAAATCGAAACTACAAAGAGATATGTTCAGTTATGAGTAATATAAGACCCAAAGTATTTACACTTACTGGTGTCTATGGAACTTGCCCTGAAAAACCAGATTTGTATGCAAAGTGCAAGGAGAATTTGTATGCAATATTACTATTTAATGGGGTTGAAACTTTTGAGTTGTTCAAGCTTATGGAGATGGATGAAAATGAAGTGATATTTTCTTCTAATTATTACTCACCACCTTTAGATGCTTCGGTTTTATTTTCCTAGGAAACTTCAATATTTAACTTTCTTCCTTCCATTTTTGATTATTACCAGTTTGATGATCTATTAAGGCCTGAAGAGCAGGCTCTCCATAAGAGGGTAAAAGAATGTATGGAAAAAAAGTAGCCTTTATAATGGCAGAGTATTGAGAGAAGGCAAGTTTTTCATTCCAAATTACTCTCAAATTTGGTGTTATTTGTGTTGTTGGTGATACTATACGAGGGATTTTCTGCATCCAGTTCCAAGTTGAAACCATGTTTAAGCAAGGTTTGTTGTCCGGGGGTTTTATAAAAATCCACTCCCCTAAACTAATAACAAGCTCTAGTGAAGGTACTGGTGTTGAAATGGAGATTAAGAAGCACTACTATGAGGTGAAGAACATTATGGATAGATTGATTGTTACGATGTTGGATGTTTTGAATGAGATAAGTCATAAGGAACTTAGAGTTGTAGGGGGCAGCACCACTTTGAACCTTTAAAGTACAAGCTTAAAACCATGTGGCTTACATTTGAGGAAGGAGTTCAAATGTGGAATGATGTTGGAATGGAAGTTGAAACTGGTAATCTGCCACCATTTGTAAAAAGTGTTGTTATTGCTTTTGGGTTGCTACGTTTGGTATAATTGAAAGAGTTGACGAAAACATAGATCATTATCTTGAAATATTTAGCACTCAAGAGGAAGCAATTGAAGTATGTGTGACACCCTTAACCCAGATGTCATATTTGAGCCTCAAGCCCAACCTAAAACCATAAAATTTCTCAACTTGGGTTTAGCCCGACAAAGTATTCTTAAAAACATTTAAAGCCAATAATTAAAAATATAGATAAATAATCAAAACGGTACAAAGGAGCTCTAATTTAATTTAAAACATTTGAACATTCAATTTGATTAATACAATTTTCAAAATAATAATTACAGACTCCACCATGTAAGGTCCTATGAATACATAGCCCACTAAACGCAAGTACCAAACTCTAGAGAACACCACATGCTGGAATCTCGTACTGGTAGTGCTTCTTGATCCCACGATCTAACGATCAACCTATGCACGAAAACAATGATTCTGAGAGTTGAGCTTACAAAGCTCAGTGGTACATATCTACTTTACTATACTTTATGCTAATCATAAACATAAGCATGCAAGCTAGTACGAGCAATAAGGAGAGAAATAAAATGTGGCGCTACCACTAGTCACCTAAACATATGCTCTCAACATAGCAATATATTATACATGGAACACAAGGCCCAACCAAGCCCTAGATCTCAACATATCATCTAGGCAAAAACACAAATCAAAAACAAAAACTCTAGAGTGAGGCTGGGTCACGTAGCATCAAAACATACACTCCGAGTAAGGCCAGGTCACCTAGCATCAAAACATACACACTGGGTGAGGCCGGGTCACATAGCATCAGAACATACACCCTTTCTTAAAATCATCCTTCGAGCATCAAAACTTTGGGTAAGGTCAAGTCACTTAGCATCAGAACATACAACCATAATCGAAATCCCCCATCGAATATCTTCGAATGAGGCCCGAGTCACATAACATCGGTAACCTTTATTCTATATCTCTAACCATGGTGTTGCAACACACTTTCACTGGGTATCCAGATCCCATCAATTAAGAAGATGCAACCAATCAAATGCTTACCCGGTATGCACGTAACACGATCCTAAGAATTTCCCTATTGTTCCTAATCATCATCACATTATTTATTTTACATTACCGAGCTATTAATACTTTATGGAGAAGTATATGTACATATAATTAATCTCATTAATGTCTTCATTAATCCATGTTATCACATTTATTCAAGGCATAATTCAATTATTAATATTCACATCAATTTCTATCCTCAAATTGCATTTATAGATTATTTATCATATCAGGTACTGATACTCATATACGAGTATCGATACGGTACCCTCAGGTATCGGTACTCACACACGTACCGATACTGAAACTACCTACTAGAAATCTTTAATTTCCACAAGTTTTGGTATTGGTTAACCCGTACCGATACGGCTCCCAAACGCGTACCGGTACGGCCAAAGCTCGTATCGATACCCTATTCACGGTTTCATACAATTTCCTCGAATTATGATGTTACCCCGCTTTATCCCACCCCTAAAGCTTATGAAATTCATTAAGGTT
Source organism: Hibiscus mutabilis (assembly GCA_019671005.1). NCBI lineage: Eukaryota > Viridiplantae > Streptophyta > Magnoliopsida > Malvales > Malvaceae > Hibiscus > Hibiscus mutabilis. Next base: position 26,178,676 of record CM033733.1, on the reverse strand, counting down.
GGTTTACTAACGTATTCACCCAATTAATATTTATTATCAGTTCTATAATCATTTATTCGAATATTATCAATTATCAGTCCATTAAGTGTAATTTCCATTGAACATATCAAATTCATATCTCAAGCAACATAACATGTAAAATTAACCAATTAGATAAATATAATGATATTCAGACAACCCTACGCGGTCTTTCAAGCCTTATAAGTCTCGAATATTCTCAAACTCATCATACATCTCATACATACAAATCTCATAAATATCAGTCTCATGATTACCGATATTTAAACATGCGTATTTATCATCTACCTATTTTGCAGACACTAACATGTAAAACAATCACATTTACGATGCTCATGAAGCAATAGGAGTTTGAGGTGTACTAACATTCAGCCAAAGCGATAAATCCTCATATAAGCTTATTGATTATTCCACCAGATCCGATATACGAACCCAAATAATCCTCATATAAAAACAAATACGAAACTACATTAATTTTATGCATCCCCTATTCAATTCACAAGGTCAAACGCGTAAAAACAGCTTACCAGGTTCGAAGTTGGCAAAAATGCGCCAGTGGACTCAGAACATTAAGAAACCCACGGGTAGAGTTCCCTAAAAAAAGTCAACGGTGGCGGCGGTCAATGACAGTGTGACTGGTAATTGGCTCAGCTCGGCTTGAAGGGCCAGCTCGATTCATCGGCTTGGGTCTGCTCAACTGTCCGGCTTCGCTCATCCCAGTAGCTAGCCCAACAGCTCAGCCCAAGCCGATTATAGCTGCCCTTGCAGCTGAAATTTGCCCACGCGTATAGAATTCTGAGGCGAGGTCACCGATGGTGCGTCCAATGTTGCGATTCTGGAGACGAGGTCGTCCTGAATTGTTGAGTTGTGAGTTGGTTGAATGATGTCAGAGTTGAGGATATATCTTTCTTCCGTCATCTGAATGGTGTCTTTATTGCGTGTTGTAGACATTCCAAAGCCCGAGAATACGTTATGAGAGTTTATGGTAAGGAATCTTCATTGTTATTCGTGGATAACCCACTTTTGAAATCAATCAGTGGATACATATTGGTTGGAAGACCCTTAAAAAAGAGTATTACTGATACTTAGAGAGTGTCATCGCCCTGCTCAGAGGTATTTATCGGAGATAGTGGATTTGGATCCACTAGTTCATTAGAGTGTGATCAAAGTTAAAGGTCCTACAAGTTTGAGAGAGCTACCTTCTTGGGTGTTGTGGTACTTTTGGAATTGCTTTGGTTAATCAAGCACGATGCTAGCCAGTAATGTCGAAAGTGAGCTCGAGGCTCTAAGACCTCGAGAGAACCCAACCTTTGGTAATAAGAATGTTGAATCATTGCCTTTTTATCATGATTTCTATTATGGTTGTTTAGAAAATGGCATGACAGGGTTTTGGGACATGTTTGACCGTTTGGCAGTTGCCAATATGTGTAGTCCAATGCTTGAGAGCTTTCAGACAGTTAAAGTGTTTGTTTATGTTTTTTGGATGAGTCGTCAGGACTTTTTCCCTGTCAAAGACGTGAGTAGATGTTGGGGTAAGGTCGAGTGTGACGTTGGTGCCCATCACCCTTGTTAGAGGACACCAAACCAGTTGAGAAAGTTAAAGGTCCAGTTGCGAAGGTGCAACCCGAACAAGGTTTCTTTTGGCTAAGTGTTTCGCCTAAGGGAGAATCGAGCTTGTTCGCTAGTAGAAAGTTGGTTTGTTGAGGTGGTGCTTAAACCGTTGACAGCTTGTTAAGTGACAGTAGAAGACCGTTACGTGTCTCCTAAGGTGGATGACTCGTTTAACCGATTGTGAAATACCTGTGTATTTTTCCGGGATTGATTCGAGAATGAAATTGTTACGATTAAATTGTTGGAGGCTAGTAGTTTTGAAATAAATTTTGGATTGAGGATCTCTCTTTAGGGCGTTTTATGGTAACGTTTGATGTCTGCAGTGACGTGAGAGCAGTTTAAGCTATGATAAGGTGGGGGCCACCATGTTGTTTCTCAAATATAAGTTTGATGCTTTGCATGACACATGTGAATATATAAGGAACAAGGAATGATGAGTTGGCAAGATAATTACCTTAATAACCTTGGGTGTGAGAGAGGTTAGATACCGTGTAATCAGTTAAGGAAATAAGGATTTGAAACTTCGTAAATGCTTTTAATTTGAATCACAAATTCTTTGGAACGATCCAAGGAACATTGGTGGAAATTTGAGCTACGTAAGACCGTGTGACAGTGGTGCTGAATCAATTAGAGTCAAATAAGATTTCAAGATCTTCGATGATGTCATGTTGTATCGTCAAGGTTGTATTTGTGTTAGAAGTGGGAATATTGTGTTCACCTCAATAGTGTGAAATTTTGGGTGCTTGATCTTTAAGGAATTTGAGTTTTGGACAACAACGTGAGTCAAGGTAATTAAGAGCTATTGATCGTGTGTAATTTATCACCACCTAAGTAAAGTGAGCTTGATAAGTGATGGATTGTACAGAGTTAGTTTGGGTTAGAGTATCATGCTGCCCACGTGGGGCGATCAAGGACACAAGTGATGGTCGTGTAAGAGAGTACCGATGCTAACTCAGTACGTTACTGGTACTCGATTCATCTGCTGTCAGTACTGATCAGTCAGTACTAATACTCACGTGTTTTGTTGGTTAAGAATCGAGTTGAGGATTGGTAACTTTGGAGGCCGTGAGAAGTAGCATCTGATTGTAATGAAAATGATGTTGTGTTGTGATTGAATTTAGGTCTGATGATTTTGATGGACTTTGAGATCTTGTTGTTGGTGTTTTGGAGAAAGACATGTTAAGGCAAAAGATTTCTCCTACGTATTACTGTGGTCAACATATGGTAAATTTTGAGAGTGACAGTTTGTACCAAACTTTCGCCGCATGTTTGGGGAGTCAATGTAGAGTTGTGTGTTTTAGATAGTGATAAGTATTAGGCTTGCCATCAGTTAGGAGTCAAACATTGAATTTCTCAGAGTTGTTGTAATGCTTCGATATTCATCCGTGGGAGTTAAATAGATGACCATGGACCTTGTAAAGGATTTGTGAGTGTACAGTTTCGTTGGGATTACATTGAGTAATGATATAGTCCTTGGCAGGTACCGTTTTGATATTTTTGGCAAGGTGAGATCTAGATAGGAAGTCTATTTGGTTTGTTTGCGAGTTTGGTTGTACGACACTATAGAGTGTACATGTTACCTCTTGACACGAGATTCGAGGTATATAAAGGAACCTTATCTTTTGGTGGGATTTTATACGATGAAAGATCTAAGTAAAGGTACAAATCACGTGATTTTAGACACATTTTAAGGTTAGAGTGTAAGACTCTTACGTGAAACGAGTTAGTGAGAGCCACGTTAGTTGCTGATATATGTTACCATGCTGATTTAAGGTAAGTGCTTAAGGCGAGTTAAGACGTCGTTCATTTACAAAAGTCTTGCACTGGGTAAACAATGTTTTAGATATGGGATGTCGTCAAAGCTAGAATCTCCTTCAGGGAGTCACCACGAGAAGAATTGTTCTGTTTTGGATGCAACATATGTTTAACATCTTGTTCTTTTTAGATCGTACGTTGATGTGGAAGAATCTTGTGTGTAACAATATTTTGGGTTCTACAGCGTAAGTTAAGTTTCTTGATGAAGTATTCGTGGTACAATTTTGTTGGGAAACCGTTGGGTTTTGCTTGTCTTCTGTAATGTACCGAGTGAAGATGGTTTCCTTCTAAGAGAAAGAATCAGTTGAGATTATGCTTGTATCGTTAGAAGACAAGTGTTATAATTGACAACTGCTGTGAGAAATCAGAGTAGCGCATCATGATATGTTTGAGAACGTTGGGGAGTTATAAAAGTTTTAGCACCTTCACTGGTTTATTAGTATAAATTTCGAGGACGAAATTTCTTTTAAGGTGGGGAGAGTTGTAACGACTCGAACTTCAAGTTAGCGAATCGGGTCTCAGACCTGGGTATTGGGCCTTTATGTTGGGAGCCCAATTAAGGAAAATGGATATGGACTTTGAGGTTTAGGCCCATTATTTTGGGGGAGATGGTTTTGAATTTTAAAAGGATTGGTGGGTGGTTGAAAAAAGGGAATAAGGTTTTTTAAAGAGGGAGAAAAAGAAAAAAATAGGGGGAGTAGTGGGTAGAGATAGAGTTTTAAAGAGTTGTGGGGTTGAACCTTGTTTGTCTGTCGCCCAGACTGTCATGGCTCTCACCGCCGCCGACATCGAGTAGATCTCGCTAAGATGCATCTACCGGTGGTCGTCCCTTCGTCGTCGCTGCTGCCACTTTCTAGGGAGGAGCTTGGGAAGTTTTAAAAATGTTGGAAAGTGACCTTCTAGTGCTATAATTAATCTTATTCATTGTCTCCATTAATCCATGTTATCACATTTATTCAAGTCATAATTCAATTATTAATATTCACATCAATTTCTATCCTTAAATTGCATTTATAGATTATTTATTGTATCGGGTACCGGTACTCATATACGAGTATCGATACGATACCCTTGGGTATCGGTGCTCACATACGTACTGATACTGAAACTGCCTATTGGAAATCTTAAAATTTCACAAGTACCGATACGGGTTGATCCGTATCGATACGACTCCCAAACGCGTACCGGTACGGCCAAAGCTTGTACAGATACCTTATTCATGATTTTGTACAATTTCCTCGAATTACGTTGTTACCTCACTTTATCTGACCCTAAAGTGTAACACCCTAAACCCGGTGTCACATTGGGCCTCAAACCTAAACCCATTTAATAAAAAAATTTTGCGAGTGAGTTTAGCCAAATCCTAAGTTTCATAAACCATAATAAGTTAAAAAGAGTTGTACAAATATTCAACGTTACTTCGAAGCTCCAATTTAAAACATAATTATTTAAAACATTCGTTATGAAAATAAATCAATAGGAATTACAGATACAAAACATAAGGGTCCTATGAATACATCGCCCCTACAAATCTAAGTATTGTACTCTTCACATATCGATGTGCTGAAGTCCTACTCTAATAGATCCTTGTAAGTACGCAGCAACCTAAAGACCTGCGTAAAGAAATAACAATTCCAAACGCTAAGCTCGAAAGCTCAGTGGTTACACCTCTATTCTTTTATGCTTTATGCAGATTGTAAACATAAGCATGTAATCAAACAATGATTATGCAGGAAGAATATCATGTGGCGCTACTCTTATCACCTAAACACATGGGATCAATAATATCAATCATCAAATCAATTAAGGGCTCACAAGGCCCCACATACCATACCATGCCATACAGAAGTGAGGCCAGGTCACATAGCATCGGTACATACACTCCAGGTGAGGCCGGGTCACGCAACATCGGAACATACACCCTGGGTGAGGTCGGTTCACGCAGTATCAAAACATATACCCTGCTCAGAATCATCCCTTGAGCATACACGGATGAGGCCCGAGTCATATAACATCAGTAACCTCCATCCCCTCAACTTACCATGGTGCTTGCAACACATACTCGGGCATCTAGATCCCATCAACCAAGTGCTCACACAGCACGAACAACATTACAATACAAAACATTAATAACTTTAATCATTATGAGGTTTACTCAAGTCTAACTCTCTTTTTATTCTTATTTATTCATATACAGGGTTGGACATCATGTTTCTCAGTTTTACAATTCATTTCACACCTCTAAGGACCCATTAGGACCTTTACCTCGAATTATGAAACCCCCAAACTAAACCTCAATTTTTTTGGGCAGATTGCCCAGTGAGTACCGATACTCCTATATGGGTATCGATACGCCCCTTTAGGTACTAGTACTCCTCTACGAGTAATGATACTCAAATTAGGTTCAAAAGAAATAAATCTTCAAGATATACCGATACACTTACCTCCGTATCGATAATCAATATCGATACATGAATCACTATGTACTGATCCTCATCCGTACTGGTACCCTCACCTACCCGTACTGATACACGAAAGCCTTCCTCAGACAATAGAATAGTGGTATCGATACGTGCCCTAGCGTACCGATACGTAAAAACGCTATTGGAATTCTATTTAAGCTAAGGGTACCGATACTCGGAAAGTCGTACCGGTACGCCCTTCATAATTTGACTCATTTTTTAGAGAGGGGTACCGATACTAAAACACCAATATTGGTATGTGAACCCAGATTTCTAGGTTTAGGGTTCGAATTTCTCATCTTAAACTCCCAAACCAGCTTGATAACCCCTAAAACTCAACTTACAACTTATAGAAGGTGTTTAGGGTCAGTTTCTACCAATTTTACGAGTTTTTAACATCAATTTTAGATTTTGCCATTAACACCCATCAAGATCATTCAAGCATACTCAAATCACCAAAATGACATACAAAGCAATTATCTTTATGATATGTAGGAAACAAGGAATTGGAAGTGTACCAACCTTCCTCGAATCCCCAGAAAACCCTAATTCCACCAGCTTCAAGATTTTCCTTTTCCTAGAGCCTTAGAGTGCTCACCAAGCTCTTTGACTACAAAAGATGGGTGGTAAACATATTACAACACTAGTGGGGAGATTAGGAAGCTAAAAACACAATTTATACCAAGAACGTAGTCTTCAACACCCCATTCCCGTTCTTCCCAAAGACCCCTACCTAAAACTCTTCTACCATAACCAGCCGTTTTTACCTTGATTCGGAGATCTCAAGATGATGAACAAACTTCCCTTCTTGAACACCACGAGATTCAAACTCAAAACCTTAAAGATTCAACCTTGAACATTCAACCTTGGGTGAGAAAAGAGAATATGTGAGAGAGAGAACAAAGGGGGACAATGGTGACTTCACCATGTCTTTAATTCTGTAGAGAATTTAAATAACCACAAGCCCCTTTTCTATCCAATTATATTTTTACCATAACGACCCTCTCAACAATATCCTAACTTAAGCCTACCGACACAAAGCAGGCCCAAAAAGGCACCCAAGACCTTATTTTTTGACCCCAACCTCGAGGCTCAACTCTCAGGTTAACCCGACCATCGGATTCTAAAATTCAGGTTGTTACATAAAGCTTACGAAAGTCGTTAAGGTTGGTTTACTAACGTATTCACCCAATTAATATTTATTATCGGTTCCATAATCATTTATTCGAATATTACCAATTATCAGTCCATTAAGTATAATTTCCATCGAACATGTCAAATTCATATATCAAGCAACATAACATGTAAAATTAACCAATTAGATAAATATACGTATATTCAGACAACCCTATGCGATCTCTCATGCCCTTACAAGTCTCGAATATTCTCAAACTCATCATACATCTCATACATATAAATATCATAATTATCAGTCTCATGATTACAGGTCTCTAAACATGCTTATTTATCGTCTACCTATTTTGCAGACACTAACATGCAAAGCAATCATATTTATGATTCTCATAAAGCAATAAGAGTTCGAGGTGTACTAACATTCAGCTAAAGCGATAAATCCTTATATAAGCTTCCTGATTATTCCACCGGATTTGATATCTGAACCCAAATAATCCTCATATAAAAACAAATATGAAACTACATTAATTTTATGCATCCCCTATTCAATTCATAAGTCAAACACGTAAAAACAGCTTATCAGGTTTGAATTTGACAAAACAAACTGCGCCATCAGACTCAGAACATCGAGAAACCCCTAAGTAAGGTCTCCAAAAAAGTCAACGCCAGTCAATGGTCAACTCCAGTCAAAAGTGGAAGCGATGATGGTCAATGACGGTGCAGCTGGTTTGGCTTAGCTGGAAAGGCTGACTCGGTTCCTTGGCTTAGGTCAGCTCAACAAGCCAACTTGGCTCAGCCCAGTAGTTGGCCCAATGGCTCAGCCCAATTCGGTTATAGCTGCCCCTACAGTTGAATTTCACCCACGCGTAGGGGCAGTGCGTACGGCAGCCTGTAGTGGCCGGACATGCACATCGAACTCTAAATCGACACTTCAAGCAATGGAGGTCACGGCTGTGGCAACGTCTCTCGACGGTGAGCACTAGAAGGTCACTTTCCTACTTTTTCAAAACTTCTCTAACTCATCCCTGATGAGTGACGGCAGCGACGATGACAATGATGGGGCGACCATCGACGGATGTGTCTCGATGAGATCTACCCAATGGCTACGACGGTAAGAACCACGACGGTCTGAACGACGATGAAACAAGGCTCAACCCCACAACTCCTTAAAACTCTCTCTACTCACTACTCCCCTAATTTTTCCTTTTCTCTCTCTTAAAAAGCCTTCTCCCATTTTTTCAACCACCCACAAATCCTTTTAAATTTCAAAACCATCTCCCCCAAAATAATAGGCCTAAACCTCAAAACTCATATCCATTTTCCTTAATTGAGCTCCCAACATAAAGGCTCAATACTCAGGTCCGAGACTTGATTCGCTAACCTGAAGTTCGAGTCGTTACAATATGACATTGTTGCCATCAAATTTAGTGGCGTTTTTAAGGTAATTTATGATGATTTCATTGTTTCATGGACAACAATGATATTGGAGGGTGCACAAAATGGTCAAGCTGGAGAAGCTATTAACACTTTTGAATAGTTGGTTGCGAAAGATCATGATGTATACATGGTATATTTTTTTGGCCATGTCGGGTTAGGATTTGGTGCTAAATTTAAACTAGTTAGGGTGATTTTTGATCTCGGAGGATATTGTTTTGCCAATGTTTTCATGAAGCCATCTCTAACTCTTATGCCAAATGTGATCAAGTTGAAACGAGCAATGACTGATATTTAGTCCAACCACTTAAAAGACTTGATTGATTCAACATCGTTTCTTATTCATGTTTGTCTTCTTTAATCCTTAAGGACAAAATTTTTCAAGCGGGGGAGTTTTGTTATGCTATATTTTTTAGTTTAATAAAACGACATGCTTTATTAGTTTAGTTTTATTTGAAAGGATGTCGTATTTAGGGACGAGCAAAACTCGACTCGACTCAAAAAATTATTTTTTTTTCAATTTAGAGTTATTCGATTCAACTCGAGTAATTCAAAAAAAATTTTAGTTCGAGTTGAGTTGAAAATTTCCCAACTCGAAAAAACAAAAAGCCAAAATTTATAATTTTGCAATTTAGTCCCTCGTTTTATTTTTCTTTAATCTCTCCTTCATTTTAAGTCCATTTTTGACCAACTTTGAACCACGTATTCTTAAACCAATGTAAAATACTTATTTAGGTTCAATTCATATTTTTGAAAATAAATTTCATATTTTTTCAGTTTAGCCCCTTAATTTTGTATGATTTCCTCATTTCTTCAATCTCTCATTCGTGTAAGTCAATTTTGACCAAATTTGAACCACATGCTCCTAAACCACTATAGAATACCTATTTTGCTTTAATTCATAATTTTTTAAAATTAAATTTCATACTTTTGCAATTTAGCCCGTCAACTTTGAATGATTTCCCATTTCTTCAATTTCTCTTTTATTTTAAGTCTATTTTGACCAAAATTAAACCACATGATTCACTAACACTATATAATATCTATATAACTTCAATTCATATTTTTAACAAATATATTATTTTTGCAATTTAGTCCTTTAACTTTATATTTTATTCAATATTATCATTCAACTAATTTTTTTGAAGTTGTTTCTTCACATCAATTCATTGACTCATTTATACTCTCATCAATATTTTATCCCCAAAACTTCCTTATTTAAAAATAATATTATAAATATATTTTAAAAGTTTAGATGATATTTTTTATTAAATAACATTAGAAATCTTATTTATACATATGAAAAATAATATGAAGAAATATATATGCATATCTTATATGATTAGATAAAATCGTTTAAATTAGAATCAAACCATACTGTAACATGATAAATAATTACAATTAAATTTGTATAGGAACTCGAAAACTCAATTCGACTCGACTCGAATTTCATAAACTCGACTCAAATTGAAAAAAATTCAAATTAAGTTTGAATTATAAAATATGACGCGTCAACTCGAATAACTTAAATTTTTTTAACTCAATTTAACTTAATCTAACGCTCACCTCTAATCGTATTTTGTTTAGGATTGGGTTAAAATCCCAAATTGTATTATGTTTGTTTTTTATCAATCAATTGAAAATGAATTGTCTCGTCTTTCTCTGAATATTTCTGCTTCTTTTTAACCTTTACTCTGTTGTATCTTTCCTTCATTCAAAAATTTTGTTTTCTGGATTTGTGATGAAATACGGGAGAGTAAAGAGAAGAGACCACAACACTCAAGCCAGAAGAAAATGGAGCTAAACCAATCAAAAAGAAGAAAACCAGCGACGCCACTTAGGAAACCACCAGAACACCAGAGAAATTCCAAAACCAGCTCCAGAAAATTGACCAAGAACACTGAGAAGCCGATGATGAGACTCGGAGAGGGGCACCCAACAACCAGAGACAATCAATCGAGCAAACTTAACAGGAAATGGAACACTAATTTTTTGGGAAGAAAAATCTAGGGTTCGGTTGAGCCAGAGAGGTCCGCTATCCTTTTCTCCTTGATGCCAAGGTCTCACGAAATTAAACTAGAAACAGTTTTACTCCTTTTAATTTTATCCTACAGCCTACAAGTACAAGGAAGAGCAAGAGCTTTGAGCAGAACAAGCGTTGGGTAGTTGATTCCGATTTCAGTGTCAGTCTCCAAAAATCACTGTCCTTTAACCTACCAGAACAAAAATTACTTTTGCATCTGTTTTTCTCTGTGGATATAAAAGAAAATTAACAAGGCTTAAACAAAAAAAAAAACCTTTAAACTATATTTTTTTTGTTTTTAGCCGTTAAAATATAATTTGAGTAAAATAAGTCTTTAAATTATTATTTTTGATTATTTTAAGTCTTTAAATTATTTTTTAGTCAAAATAAGTACTTAAATTATGTCATTTTTTTAGTCTTTAAAATTATCAATTAGTCAAATTTTTTTTTTGTGATGTGTCAACATCTTATTAGTCGAAATAATTTTCTTTTGACTTAAATAACTATCGGACTTAAAATGACCGGAAATGATAGTTTAAGAGTTTATTTTGATATATGATATTTTAAAATTTAAAAAGAACATAAATATTTATATATATTAAAAAAACTTATAAAATGATATTTTTATAACCATGGAGTTAAAATGATAAAAAATAATAATTTAAGGGTTTATTTCGCTCAAATTATAGTTTAGGGACTTAAAATGATAAAAAATAATAGTTAAGAGATTATTTTGCTCAAATTATAATTTAAGGGCTAAAAGTAAAGAAATTATCTGTGCTTCCATTGCAAATTTGAATAACAACTGAAGAAGAATCTTTATTTAAAAATTTTGAACTGTTTCATGCAATGAGACGTGGAAGATGATGATTTTGTGCGTATTTATTTTGGTATGGGAAATTTGCTAAAAATGGTGAGCGGGGACGTTGATACTAAGTTTTTCTTTGTAATAGCAGTGCAGGGTTTTTTCTTGTTGAGATACTTGATAAAAGTTTGGGAAGAAATGTGACCATGAGTGAAAAAGAATTTAAAAAAAAATCAATGCTTTTGTTTAATCTTTGAATGCAATGGTATGACATGCTTTGATTGGTTCAGTTCATTGCTTTTAAAAGATTGTTCGAGAAAGTTACTGTAATTTCCACTTTGATGAGTGGGGATGCTTCATGCTTGGGTGTTTAATCTTTACTATCATCATTTGAGCTGATAATTGATGAGAACTAAACCAGTTCTGAACACGTGTGGAAGGAAGAAGAACAATGTTTGACAAGACTAATAAAGGCCAATAGCTCAAAAGTGTTCAAATTTTGGAAACATGGATCAGTATCTTCTTTAGTCTTTACTGTTCGAACCCCCAATCTCTTTGGTTTTTGTTGATGAAAAGTTTCCCTTTTAGATTAGTGTGATTTGGATATCATGCATAGATTCTTGCGTAGCCGTAGACACTATGCAAATAATTGATTCTGCAAATGTCATTTCAATTAGTTTGATAGTTTCTTTCGATTTGTTGATCTTTATCTTTGTTTTAAAAAGAAAATTTGTTTCAGTGCCATAGCGATATTGTTTCAACATCAATTTGGTTTATGGTCTTTTATTTGGATTGCCGAGAAATGAGGAGAGATATGAGAACTTTGCTGATATGATTTACCTATGAAGTGAACAGTTTTGTATATATTGGCAGTGGCATTTCAGCGGATAGTGTGGTTGCTTTTGGTGCATTTTCAGGTTCCTATAGCTCCCTTACCAAGTATGGATGACCATTCCTTTTTCAGCCAAATTTGGCGGCATGACTCTCCTGGTGTTGCTGATGATCAATCTGAGAAAGGAATCCCTGTCATAATTACATGGAATTACGGTGGTAATAATGTGGCCGTCGAAGGTTCTTGGGACTATTGGAAGTCAAGGTAGGTCGTCAGTTCCTTAGTATTGCAGACACATTTTCATGCATATGTAATCCTGCTGCTCCTCTTTCTGTCTGAAATCCAAGCATGGATGACATGTAAGAGAGTATTATTGTCCTCTTGCAGGAAGACACTGCGGAGATCTGGTAAAGACCACTCCATTCTTTGGTCCTTCCATCTGGCATATTCCATTACAAGTTTATTGTTGATGGTGAATGGAGATACGCACCAGATCTGCCTTTTTTAGCTGATGAAATGGGCCACATTTGTAATCTTCTAGATGTTCATGTAGGCATTTGCTTAAATGTCCCCTTGCTCCACTTATCAATCTTGTAACTTTTCGTTTTTTTACTTCATGTGATGATGGTGACTATTTTTACTGGCTTCGTTTGTTACTTCTCACTATTTGCAGGACTATGTACCAGAAAATCTGGATAGTGTAACTGAGTTTGAGGCACCAGGATCTCCAAATTCCAGTTATGGTCGGGCATTTCTAATGGAGGAAGATTTCGCAAAGGAGCCTGCTGTAGTTCCATCCCAACTACATCTAACGATTCTCGGTCCAGATAACCAAGACAAGGCATCGTCCTCAAAGCCTGAACATGTTGTACTTAACCACCTCTTCATCAAGAAAGGATGGGCATCGCAGTCCATTGTTACCCTGGGATTGACCCATAGGTTCGAGTCCAAATACTTGACCGTTGTACTCTATAAGCCACTCCAAAGGTAACAGGTACTTTTCCAAAGCCAATTTGTAAAGAAGCCAAAGTAGCTTTCACGTTTGCTTGTGAAAAAGGGTGCCATTGTTATATAGGTCTGCTTTGACACTTTAACATGCCCTTTGTTGCAACTCTTGTGAAGAAAAAAGCAAGCCTCTGTTTCATCGAGAAAGGATTGGACTATAGATGTTGAGATTCGAATATCTAAATAAAATATTTCAAAAATGGCTGCACGAATCGTCTGAGTTAAGCTTCGGTTGTGTTTCGTTGTACTTCAGCATTTGTGACCATAAATGCTTGCCATCTTATTAGCACCTTGAAAGCTAATCAACCGCTATGCAATTTTTGCATCTTCTGGTTTATCTTTAACGCATTATAAATTGAAGCGGCAGTTGATATGTAAAACCATTAATTATTTTTATGAGACTGTCATTTGATCCAAATCCAATCACTTTTTTTAGTTTATCTGGAAATTGGACGTAAAATTGTTATTATGACCAAAAATCTATAGAAAAAGATAGGTAATTCAATATTAAAGCTTTTTTAGATTAATTATACGGCGAGGAAGATAATTAGAATACCAAGTAAAATACAATATGCAAAAACAAACGACAATAACAAGAGAAAATAGTAAACGAATTTGATTATTAATTTATATGTAATAAAATAATTAATAAATAAAGAGATTATAATATAATGAAAAATGATAAATACAACTCTCTTGAATTTACAAGAACAACAAAAAAGACATTAAATTAAAGAAAATAGTTAATCAGCCACTTGATGTCCAAATTTAATAGGGGTAATGTAAACTAATTAGTTTTAGGTATCTAATTCGCCTTGAATTTTTTATGGACTCATTGACCTAGACGCTAAATAACTAGTTGATATATGATTTTTTTTGAAAAGGAAGGTAGGGTTTCGTTAAAAAAAACCCTCGAAAAAGATGGCCCTAATAATTTTCATTACTCAAAGTTGCAAGATACATGCATCCCAATCTAAGGAAAATTTATTAGATTGGTCTGGCTCACCACGTCATGGTCCATCCAATAATAATTTTTCATCTCAATTTTTTTTTCAAGGTGAATTTTCATCTATTTCCTACATGTCATTAAATGGATGAATCTCATTGGATGAGACCATAGATGACGTGGTGAGCCGGGACCATGTAATAATTTCTCCAATATAAGGAGAAATTATTACATGGTCCCGGCTCACCACGTCATCCATGGTCCCATCCATGGCTCACCACGTCATCCATGGTCCCATCCAATAATAATTTTTTATCTCATTTTTTTTCTAAGGTGAATCTTCACCTTCCATCTCATTTTTTTCTAAGGTGAATCTTCACCTCTTTCTTACATGTCATTAAATGAATGAATATTAGATGGGCCTGGCTCACCCATCATCCATGGTCCTATCCAATAATAATTTTCTATCTCATTTTTTTCCAAGGTGAATCTTCACCTCTTTCCTACATGTCATTAAATGAATGAATCTCATTGAATGGACCATAGATAACGTGGTGAGCCGGGACCATGTAATAATTTCTCCGATAAACTCAGGAAAGAGAAGTTCACAGAGTACAGCATTAGTGAAGTGCATTAAAGCACCTGAAAACAAGTAAAGCCACAACCAGACCTAAAAAAATACCAAGCTAGTCTACACCCAAAGCACCTGTATATTTCCAGCAAAGCAAAACCTTCCGACAGTGATGACACCAAGCTAACACACATGCTCAATTTGGAGCAACCTGAAACAAATCAAGTTGTCGAGAAACACCCCTTTTGGCCAAGTTATCGACCAACTTATTGAACTCTCTTGGAAGCAAGTGGATAGACCAAGCAATATCATCACAAGCTTTTAGGCACGATAGGATAATAGGTTTGAATGATATAGGAGAGGGTGTTGAATCCAGTGCACATCATTACTACAATTGCTTTCAAGAATGAGTTTGAACGAACTATGCCAAGCTGATGATCGGAATAAAGAACAAGTTTCTTTAATAGCTAGGAGTTCGGTAGATGGAGCGTCCACAGAGCCAACTGACTTTGAAAATGTTATAAGAGATTTACCAGAGGAATTTCTCAGCACGCCACCAATACCAGCCTCATCGAAGTTCCCCTTCACAGCCCCGTCAACATTAAATTTGAGTGAATCCGATGGGGGAGGCATCCAACAGCTTGGGGAAGGAGAAATACGACTTGTATCAAGATTCCGAAAAGCATACGGACACCTAATCAAATCATTTATGGAAGGAATAGCGCCCGACCACTTTGCTTTACACCGTCAACTCAATCTGAGGATTGAGAAGTCGAAAAGGTGGCGCACATCAACATTTACACCTTTGAAGAAGACCTCATTTCTGTACAGCCACAAGGACCACACGACACTAAAAAACCATCATCCAGATAAATTTGTGTAACTTCATTATTCCAAAATCATACATAAGAAAAAGAACAAAATGGTTGCTAAACCAGATTATTATATGAAGTAAGCCCAACTAAAAGCATATGTGTGAGCCATATATATATAAGCAACCTCAGCAGCAAGAAATTATGCCACCAATTAATATCGAAATACAAAAACCAAAATATATAGCCTAACAACAGAGTGATTCAAAGCCAAACAAAAAACATTATTTCATAAAATCGTGAATCATGGGCACCTTTTATCTAGTGGGGTCATGAATAAAATATGAAGTATGAAATATTTTTATACCACTATAGTAAGTATTGTTGACCTCATACTCTAACAAATTAAGTGGGGTCAAATATACCCTACATCTGCCCATGGACATTGCGACAAATAGCAATATACCCAAATTAAATTTAAAGTCAAGACCGAAATCATGCCATTAATAGCATGCTTTTAAACAACACGCACACAATTGCAATTGATAATATTAATTAATCGCAAACTGTAAACAATAGCATTTGTATTCATGTAAATACCAAAATCTAAACACAATACTTTTAATCTTAATATGTTATACACTGAATTCTACTGTAGCAGTGTTAATCCCATACAAATTTAAAACTTAAAAAAGTAATGGGATAATATGGAATCATCATAACTGATCATGTAATAAGACCGCATGTCCCATTAATCGAATTATGAAAATATATTTAATGTATGGAACAAAGAAATTGACCTAATTTCTGATTATCAAGTCTTACTCTTCTTTTTAATCAAAACTTTATAGGGTAGCATATCATCAACCGAAATAAGATAGCAAACTGAATATTAATATCGAACATGATGGTAAACTGAAACATAAAAGCAAACTGAATAATAATATCAATACCAAAAATTGAGAACGAATCAACCCAGAAAAAAATAATAATAATAGTTGGTTCTCAATGATTCAACATGACGAGTCTCTGATGTCACTTGTTAGAACCAAATCATAACTTAATATAAAACTAAACCAGGATCTATCATGTCAAATCATCGAAAACAATAAACCGAATAAACTGAACGCGGAAGCGTACCTGATTTAATCGATAAAAAACCTTGAATCTTGATGTTGAAAGACTAAATCTTTGGTATTGATCTTCCAAGAAGATAGGTTTTCTCTTGACGTAACTAAATTCACATCTCAGAGATCACACCATCTTTGCCGTACAACCCAAGAAATATAACAATGACAAAAAAATGACCAACCGATTCAGGGTTTTTCAAGCAAAAAGGGGCAAAGAAGGGACTGTTGAGCAATGCCACCACGTCTAGATAGCTCCACTTTAGTTGGTATTCTTTTATGTAAAAGCTTCCAAGCAAAAATTTCCACCTTTGGTGGAGCGATATTGGCCCAAACCAGTGACCAGAGTACATCCTTATTTGGAGTAGAGGAGGAGCTATAGACACCCTTGGATGAAGCTACCCAACAAATAGAGTCATCTTTCAATAAACCTGGACGACAACTTCCAACAATATTAAGAAAAAAAGTGTTGTAAAAATAGAAGATTATATATTATATTTCAAAGAATCTCATATTTTTCTTTTTATATTATTTCTTTTGAGTTTAAATATAAAGACTTAATATGGGCTTGTAAGAGAAAAAAATATGATGGTGGTCGAGCGCACGCGGAGTTTGACCAAGAAGTCCAATTCAGTTAAAATCGACAGATTTCCTTATACGCATGAGCTAGAGGCCCGATCTATTTTTATTATTTTTAAATTCATTTT
Source organism: Hibiscus mutabilis (assembly GCA_019671005.1). NCBI lineage: Eukaryota > Viridiplantae > Streptophyta > Magnoliopsida > Malvales > Malvaceae > Hibiscus > Hibiscus mutabilis. The sequence continues at coordinate 26,161,374 of CM033733.1, read as the reverse complement.
TAGCCATTTATTTTAAAATGAAATTATATTCATTTTTAACCTTTCATTTTTTTATTAATTTTAACCATTCATTTTAAATGAAAGTATATTTATTCTTAAGCACTTATTTTATTTTTGACTAATTTGCTCTTGAATAATGGTTATTTTTAGATACCTTTTGGGCATGCATGGTAGTATAAATATCATGCACATATGCCTTCATAAATCATTTGAAAGTAGAATCTATATACTTTCTTTTTCTCTCTCTCATTTTAAACATGTTTTGAAGCTGAGTATTCTCTGGTTCTTTGTTCTTTTTGCTGCCTGCTTCGGCAGAAGTGCTTGTTGAATCCTGGAGGGAGGGTATGCTTCACCGCGAAATAAGGACCGTGTCTAGTGCATGCCTCAAGCAAGTCTCATTTTCAACCCATTTTCAGTTTAACCGAATATTTTCCCTACATTCCTAAGGATAGTTTCCCGTTTCCTCTTTAAATGAAAAAATCTACGACCTCTTAACAAAGATTTTCGTTGGTGTTGTTACGCTGTCCGTACAGTACTCTAGTGCGCCTCCTTACTATCCTGTTGTTGTCTGTACATCGTAGTTCAAACTCTACTGCTAAATAGGTATGCATTATCTATGAATTTTTGTGGATGCTTTTAAATAATAAATTTAATTTATCTATGTTATGGTGTTGGATTATTAAAAAAAATCTTATGCCTAATATTTATGCTTACAAAATTTTATGAGTTGAGTTTTAAGCATGATTAGAGTTGATTACAAACTCAAAATAATATTTTGAAAAAGAAGGAAAAGAAAATTATTTTATGTGGCAGACTCCATAATTGATTGTTGGGATAATGCGAAAATGCATGTCTAGGATTGGTCATATCAAAACCTTGGGATTTAAGAGTGTCTTGTACACCACCTCTTTTTCTTAGGAACCTACCTGGTGCATTCATTAACAATACCGATGATTTTTATCTCCAATTATGATGAAAAATTAGGCCACTATATAACTTAGTGTAGAAATTTCAACGAGAAATGAATATCTTGTTAACCCAAATATTTATTTGGGTGAAGCAGATGTCGTTAATCCTATTAAGTTGGATATTGATTTGGTTGAAACATATGTCGTTAATCATGTTAAGTCAAATATTATTTTGGTTGAAACAGATAGATTAATGAAAAAAGAAAATCCTGTGAAGCCAAATTTTAATTTGGTCAAAGCAGATGAGATAATTTTTGGGGTCTTTCTCAAAGTCGATATTTAGACTCATATAAAAGAGTGGATAAAAGACGATGGTGTTACTATGCATATTTTTTACAATTAAATGTCTTTATGTCCTACTCCCATACAAAAGAAGGGGAAGAAACTGTCTTAGAGATTGTTTCAAACTACACAAGTATTTGAAAAAGCAAGGTATTATTCAAAGTTAAATCTAAGAAAAACCTTAGCATAAGTTTTCTTCAAATGTGACGAATTGAAAATATATTTTGTGAAAAAGGTTTTGTAACATGTTTATTCAAAGTTATTATGCATGCTAGTTATCTTTCTTTTCTGATTAAAATGTCATGATGATCTATGTGACATGCTAGTGTGAGAATTTGTGTTATATGGTTAATATGACATGCTAATAATACTATAGTTTGTAAAATGTGTATGTTGGATTTTCTATGTAAAAATGATTAGAGACACCTTAAATTTGTAAAAGTTATATGTTCTTAAAATATTTTAAAGTGTGGGGGTGTTTTGTCAAATTTATCTTCTAGTTCGTAAGAAATATAATCGGTTCTAAAATATTTGATTGCATTTTCATAGTGTTGCATATATACTTTATGCTTTGGATAATAATATATTTAATTAGAATAAAATTGTTGAACAAACAATGACTATAATTTAGGTCTCTTTTATTGGCATGTGTTTTCGAGATACACTAAGATGAACCATTTGAAAATCTTCTTAAGTATTAAAGATTAATAAAAATCTCTTAAATAAAATATTAAAAGAGATGGCTAAAAAATGAGATGTTTATTCTGCTTAATGACTATAGTGAAAAAAAATCATAATCTATGATCTATATCCTCTTATGAAATGATGAAGTATAAAGAAAATAGACCATTAAATTGCACGCTTGTTTCTTCTAATTCATCTTTGAGTTAAACTGGTTTGAAAACTTGATTGTGAACATAATGATTTGAGAAGAACTGAATGACCCAGAACTGTAAAACTCTTTGGAAGTATTAGTTTTTATATGTATATTTGGCTGAAAATTATACAATTTTCTAAAACAATTTATTCTTACAATGCATTTTTTGAGAAAAAAAAGTTGTTACGATTGAAGTAACTCAGTTTTATTAATTGTTTACCACCTACAATAAAATTTATCGTTTGTAAATGAATTTTTACATGAAAAATTCAAGACGGATAATTTTATAAATATAGTGCAAACCGTAATATCCAAAATTTTGGCTAATGACTAAAATGTAAATTTTGAAAGTTTAGAGGGTCAAAGTATAAACTTTGGAAAAGTTTGGGGACTAAAGTGTAAATTTTCCCAACAAGTAATTTTATTCAATATAAGAGTGAATCGGATCGAAATAGGTACCTTGATATTGGTTTTAAGAATTAAGATGCAGAGAAAGGTACCGAATTTGGATCGAATGAAATTGTTAAGCGTGCTCAGGCTAGAGAAATACAATGATGGGTGACCTTCGGGAAGGTCCCATAAAAGTGTTTCTAATCGATATTTTGGACTTATTAAAGGTAAAGAATATTCAAACGGATTATTGATAAAGGATTTCTAAGAGAAATTTTATTCTATGGAGATTTTCGATATTATCGGAATAATAGACTGAGTTAGGAAAAATCCAGTCTAAGACTTTAGGAAAGGAAATTTTTATAAGATGATAGTGTTCATTTTCCAAATATAGAAATATGGAATTTTTGGAATAAATACGATAGCTCGATAAAGGTGAAATCGCAGTAAAATGTATTTTATGAATATCTGGAGATCGGATCGAATTGAAATTTCAGAGGCTGATCCAACAGCCATGGAAAAGTCATAAAATACTACCTTATGAATATTTTATTATAGATGGTTGGATTTCGACTAGACTTAGTTAAATTTTTACAAGAATGGCAAACTAGTAAATAAAGACTAGTTGGAGGGCAAATTGGTCATTTGACAAGGATGGCAATTTTGAAATATTTTGGAAGGTGAATTACATTTGGATCAAATCATGGCCATTGATTTTTGATAAGATTAAGTCTTGGCCATTGGATTAAAAGGGTAAATTAGTAATTTCACTAATTAAATGAATTTTAAATTCATTTAATTTTAACATGTGGATTTAAATAAGTAAAAGATGAACCAAACTGTTCATCTTTCTTGAAATATTTTGATCTAAGGGGAGAAAAAAAGGGAGAAAAATTTTCAAGCTCGATTCAAGCCCCGAAACTCGATTTCCAGGTAATATTTTCAACTGCAAAGTTGTTCTACTATTCAAGCTCTATCTTTTGATGTCAATAATTCATGAAATATATGCTCGATTGATGAGAAAGAAATTAGGGTTTATGGACTCAATTGGGGTTTTTGAGATTTTATGATTCCATGTTGAAATTCATGTTGAAATCAAGCCTTTGTGATGTTAAAATCATGTTATTGAGTTGGGATTTAAACTCTACATGTTTTGATTATTATGAAGATGATTAAGGTTTATGGATTCAAGTTTGATTTAGGGTTTGTGATGTTGGACAAATGATCTAGTAATCTTGAATTTGTTATTTGGAAGCAAAACCCTAAATTAAAGGTATAAGAACCATTTTGGCAATTCTGAAAGTTAGAGGACTAATCTGAATTTTTATGATTTTGAAGTGTATTTATGTTATTATTGAAGTTGGAGATGTGAAATTGAAGTTAGAATGTTAAACTGACGTTGAATCGAGTTAGTGACCATTTTGAAAAATTGTCAAAGCTAAGTGACCAATTCGGAAATGAGGTTTTAGAGAAGGACTAAATCTGATTTTAGATGAAATAATAGAAATCAAGTAGTAATGTTGATTTGAGGACTAATTTGCAAAGTTAAGAAGCTTGAATCCTTATCTTTGCATTTTAGTGACTATTTCGGAAAGAACAAAAAATTAGAGGGAATTATTTTTTGAATAATTATTTGATGAAGAAAGTGATACATTAGTGGTTTGAATCAAGTAAGGGGACCAAATTAACAAATAGCAAAGTAAGGAGAAATTAGTATAAAGTTTGAAGTTATTTATGGAAGTTGTGTAGGAAAATTGGATTTGGCAGTAAGTTTGAAAATTTACCATAAATTCGATAAAAATGGTTAGATGGTGAATTTGATATCGATGTAAAGATTTATTCGTCTAGTTTCGCTTAAAATAAACTATGATTGATTTCGATTCATTTATCAAAATATATGAATTTTTACGTGATGAAAGGTCAGAAAACAGGATAGCAGTCTGTTCCGAAATTCAATACTAGAATTTGATTTTGAAAAATTGCCATAAATTGTACAAATTGAATCTGGGTTATTAGTTTATATGGTTGAAAAGCTTATCGAATATAGTTTTGTTTCCAACAAACGGAAACTGATTTCGAGTTCCGAGTTAAAAGATATTAATTTTTAATCGAATGAAGGTCACAAAATTACAGAATAGTCTGTCAGGACAACTCTGTAAACGTGAGTTTGATGAATTTTCATAATTTTTGTAGATTTTATTAAATTATGTGCCTTATACCGTTAGAACCGTTATCGAATCTAGTTTCTACGGTATAAAGGAGATTAATATTCAATATGTATTCTTCCCCTGTAGAAGTAGATCTTTGATGGTAGTGCAAGTTGACAGAAAATGGAAATTGAGACAATTTGTGTCTAAAGTTGGTTAGCAAGCTTGGAGGAATTATTAGAAGATCAAAATGGTAATTAGGGACCAAAAATGAGTATGTGAATAATATAAGGAAGGAAAGAAATTTATGGAAAATTTTTAAGTTGAATGATTAAATAGCTTAATTGAAATATTGTTAGAAGTGAATCTAACAAGTGTTATTCACATTTATGTGATTAATGAAGTTTAGATCCGAATCAAAAGATGGTTTGAGGCACTATGAAGGAAAGGATCGAATAGTGCTTAGTGAGGCAAACTAATAAATGGCCAAGGTGAGTGCATTTTTAAATGTTTGCATTACATTGAAAATGGCATTGCATTTCTCAATAATACATGATATGATACATTGTTCAACATGGCAAGCTTGATGGAATACCAGGTACGAATTATTGTTTGCATAAATGATGATCTATGTTTACCATGAATATTTATGATGAAACATGAAATATGAAATGTTTATATGTATGATTGATTATGATGTTGAGTTAATGATGAAATAAATGCCCAAGTATTGTGTATGAGAGTCCATGGTATAGTTGGCATGCCATAAGGTCTTTAGCAACTGCACCCTTATATTCATGTTATCAAACAAATATTGTGACAAAAAGGTTGTGTCACATGCACCCTGGGGATCTATGCCCACTGTGCCCGAGTGCACTGTCTAGGTGCTTCATGTTTATGGGGAGCAAAGAGCGTCCCTGAGTACGTACTCATATTTACGTTTACGTTAGACACTACGGTGTCATTTCAAGATGACTCGCGTACCTCGATCTCATAGAGCGTACTTTGGGCAATGGTAAAAGAATCATGTCATGTAAATGAATTATGTCATGTAAACGAATCAAGTTACGTATCTGAATCATGTCATGTATATGAACCATGCCATGAATAAGGAACATGCCATGAATATGAATTTAACCACGTATATGAATCATGACATCTATATGAATTATGCTAAGTATATGAATTATGCCAAGTACATGAATTAAGTCATGTATACGAAGAATGTCACATATTTATGAAATATGCTATGTATATGAATCATGACATGTATACAAATTATGCCATGCATATGAATTATGCCATGTACACGTATCATGTTATGTATATGAATTAAGTCATGTATATGAATGATGTCACGTATATGAATCATGCCACGTATATGAATTTTGACACGTATATGGATTCTTCCATGTATATAATTCATGTCATATATATATATGAATTATGCCATGTATATGAAGTATGTCATGTATATGAATTATGTCATATTTATATAAACCATGTTATGCATGTGAATTATACCATGTGTATGAAATATGCCATGTATGTGAACTATGCCATGCATATGATTTACATGGTAATAATGGAGTATTGGAAACTAGACTAGTTAGAAAATTATGACTTGCACATGAATATTGATTGACTATGAAAACCTTGTTAGCACGATAATACCTTAGACAAAAACCATGCTAGGTTAATGTATAACATGTATTGCTTTATTTTACGTTTTGATAAATAAGATTATTGCCTCTCTAAGTTCGTACTTAGCGTATGTTTTATTTCACACGTAGGTTCTCCGAAAATAGACTAGCAAGTAGGAGCTGTTAATTGGGAAGATCAATTTACTATCTGTAAGTACAATACGTACGTCTTTAACGTAATTTGATAGACTAGTGGGAATGTAATAATTTAAGTGGGTAAACTGTTTTGTAAGTTTAAGTTTATAATGTATTTATACATTGTTATGGAAGTATGGACTTAGAGAAATGATTTACTATTAATAACTATGAAGTTTGACGTAGTTAAATGTTGTTTAACCCTGATCACGTAAAAAATTGAAAATCAAGAAAGGGTCTAGGCAGTGTACATAGTTTTCATCCTGAATTATATTTTTATTTCAACAACTCAATTATGAATTTTATAAATCAATTCAGGGTCAAAACTAGCTGCAATAGACTAACATAGTTTTTAATTTAAAACCGAGAAAGGGTTAAACTGCAAGATGAAGTTTGGTATAAAAAAAATTTACAAGTCAAGATTTCTTTCACTGACTCTGTAACATCTTTAATGTATATTCGACTTACGAGTATGCGTTAAGGTTGTTACATTTATTGGTATCGGAGCTACAGGTTTAGCCAATTCTGGAGGTTAAACCGAGTTAAATATGATTTGATGTTAAGTACATGCCCCTATGATGTCATGTTACTGATGTACTATATGTGTAACTTGATTATACTCCTTATTTACATGAATAAGTTTTAGTGGAAATAGATGATGTTAAGTACTAATGGACTGCGTTAAGTGTTTAATTATGGGAATCAAGAGAAGGATTAAAGTGGAAGTAAAGAGATATAGAATGTTTCACCTCTAGCTTCTACCCTAGCTGAGCCACCTACGCAGTAGGGAGCTCCAGCATAAGAATATGAAACCTTAGCACAAGCCCTAAAAAGCTATGGTTAAAAAAATTTAAACCCTAATGCCTGTATCAATCTGGCACCTACACCAGTAAAGGCATTGACTGTTAAGGAGCTTAAGAAGTTGGGAGCTCCTGAATTTCATGGAGGGGGTGGTCTGATGGCTGTCAATTTATGGCTCCACAATGTTAAAATCATGTTAGAGGAATTAAATTGTACATATGTTGAAAAGTTAGAAAAGTTGTTTCCCTATTAAGGGAAAATGCTTGTAATTGATGGTCCAAAGCCACATAATTATACCTGTTGAGAAAGTGACTTGGACATTCTAAAAAGTGTTTAGAGTTAATTATGTTGGCGACCAGTTTAAGAAAGAGATGTTACATTAGTTTCAAAGTTTGAAACAAAGTACTCGTACTATCTACGAGTATGTGTTGGATTTTAATGGATTAAGTCGGTATACAGCTGATTTGATACCAACTAAGAAGTCCCTATGAGAATGGTTTATTGAGGGGCTTAACCTGATGTCTAAAGAGTAATTCTCAGGTATGAGTTTGTCGATTTACTAGGATACTATAATGAGAGCAAAGGCTATGGAGAAAGCCTGTAATTACTTTAATTGATCCAGATTCGACTCACTCGTACATTGGTACTAAGATAGTAGTACAAAGAAAGATTCTTAAGGAAAAGTATTTTTAGTAATGTGATTCCTAATAACCCACTTGGACATAGTGCATGGGTGATTAGAATATGTAAGAAATGTTTGTTGGTGATTTAAGGAATTGAGTTCCTGGCAAGCTTATTGGAGCTTTTATTTAGCAAACTTCAGATTATTTTTGGAATAAACTGGTTGTATGCATATGATGCAAATGTGAAATGTAAAAAGAAAAGATTGGTACTTCAAGGACCTGATGGTTTTGAAGTAATCATTAGGGAAGAAAGAACTGTCTGTTTAGAGTCAGTGATTCCTTTAGTAACAACTTAAAGATTGTAATGCAATGGATGTGAGGAATGTTTAATTTATATGGTGGGTATACAAATATCACCCAAGAAAATTGAAGGCATGCCAACTATAAAGGTAAATTGTACAAGGAAGATTATTTCTTTAAGGAGACATCAGTGTTATAGATGTCAACTATAAGGTTTAAAAGATCAGGAAGACAAGAAATATAGAATAAAAGTATGATGAAAGTGATATTTGAGTACATACTGAACAAGATTGGAAGTCTAATACCGATAAAGAGTATTGAACTCTTAACCAAAGAATATTCAAAGAAGTCAACTAAGAGGTTAATTCTACCTGAATAGTTGACAACAAAGCCTTATAAAGATAGGGCTGAAGTGTAATGGATAAGCTAAGATATCTTTTCAGAAAGGTTTTGATAAAGGTAATCAGTAATAACATAAGATGATGAGTATGACAAGCATTAAAATGATGTGAATTGATAGAAAAAGGTTTTCTAATGGCCTAAGTGATCAAGTATTAGAAGATATTATGAAGATATTATTCTGAGAATCTGAAGTGTAATTGAGATAAGTTGGTTATCTGTGCACCAGGTAGAAGTGATTATAAGAAGAATGAAGTCAAATGAAGAGTGTTTAGTTGAGGATTGTTCCGGCTAATTGAAATTTCCATAGAAATGTTTCTAGACAAGAACAAGAATCTCGGATCATAAGGGTTATAAAGATATCCGTAGCAATAACAATGAAATCAAGTATAAACTCTTTTTCTGATTTTTACCTAGATTGAGCTACTGGTATAGTAGGGGGCTCAAGTACAAGAACAAGAAGTACCTAAGAGATTGTAACCTTCGGCAACTGTATATAATAAAGCATTGGTTGTTTAAATGTTTAAGCTGTTGAGAGCCTTAAATGTTAGAGCAAATGAGAAGTTATGATTGTTTATTTGAAAATGAAGGATGATTTATATAGGCCAAAAAGGGAAAACTTAGTTTCAGAACTGTTATACTTCAAGGAATCGTGAAAGAGTTGGACCAAGAGTATATTAATGGGTTTTATCTCTAGAAGTAAGCAAAAGTCTATAGTATATGTACTTATATTTTGGTGGCATTGACTGAATTGTTTACATGTCAACACTCCTAAATAAATTGAGATGCAATTAGATTTGATACATGAAGATGAGTTAGTAGAAATATTAGTTTATGGAATTAAAGAATTAAGGAATAAGAAATTTCATTGACTGAAGTTTTGAGAAAAAATCACAAGGTCGAAGAAGCCATTTGGGAGGATGAGAAGAAAATACGAAAGCAATATCCGTAAATGTTTGGAATAGGTACGCATTGAAAATTCGAGGACGAATTTTCTTAAGGGGAGGAATTGTAATATCCCAAATTTTGGCTAGTGACAAAAATGTAAATTTTGAAAGTTTAGAGGGTCAAAGTATAAACTTTGGAAAAGTTTAGGGACTAAAGTGTAAATTTCCCCAACAAGTAATTTTATTCGGTATAAGAGTGAATCGGATCGAAATAGGTACCTTGATATTGGTTTTAAGAATTAAGATGCAGAGAAAGGTACCGAATTTGGATCGAATGAAATTGTTAAGCGTGCTCAGGCCAGAGAAATACAAGGATGGGTGACCTTCGGGAAGGTCCCATAAAAGTGTTTTTAATCGATATTTTGGACTCAATAAAGGTAAAGAATATTCGAATGGATTATCGATAAAGGATTTCTAAGAGAAATTTTATTCTATGGAGATTTTCAATAATTATTGGAATAATAGTCTGGTTAGGAAAAATTCAGTCTAAGACTTTAGGAAAGAAAATTTTTATAAGATAATATTTTTCATTTTCCGAATATGGAAATATGGAATTTTTGGAATAAATCTGATAGCTTGATAAAGGTGAAATCGCGGTAAAAGTATTTTATGAATATCGGGAGATCGGATTGAATCAAAATTTTAGAGGCTGATCCAACAACCATGGAAAAGTCATAAAATAGTATTTTATGAATAATTTATTATATTTGATTAGATTTCAACTAGAATTAGTTAAATTTTTACAAGAATGGCAAACTAGTAAATAAAGACTAGTTGGAGGGCAAATTGGTCATTTGACAAGGATGGCAATTTTGAATATTTTTGAAGGTGAATTAAATTTGGATCAAATCATGGCCATTGATTTTTGATAAGATTAAGTCTTGACCATTGGATTAAAAGGGAAAATTAGTAATTTCACTAATTAAATGAATTTTAAATTCATTTAATTTTAACATGTGGATTTAAATAAGTAAAAGATGAACCAAACTGTTCATCTTTCTTGAAATATTTCGAACTAAGGGGATAAAAAAAGGGAGAAAATTTTTCAAGCTCGATCCAAGCCCCGAAACTCGATTTTCAGGTAATATTTTCAACCGCAAAGTTGTTGTACTCTTCAACCTCTATCTTTTGATGTCAATAATTCATGAAATACATGCTTGATTGATGAGAATTTTGATGAGAAAGAAATTAGGGTTTATGGACTCAATTGGGGTTTTTGAGATTTTATGATTCCATGTTGAAATTCAAGTTGAAATCAAGCTTTTGTGGTGTTAAAATCATGTTATTGAGTTGGGATTTAAACTCTACATGTTTTGATTATTATGAAGACGATTAAGGTTTATGGATTCAAGTTTGATTTAGGGTTTGTGATGTTGGACAAATGATCTAGTAAGCTTGAATTTGTTATTTGGAAGCAAAACCCTAAATTAAAGGTATATGGACCATTTCAACAATTCTGAAAGTTAGAGGACTAATCTGAATTTTTATGATTTTGAAGTGTATTTATGTTATTATTGAAGTTGGATATGTGAAATTGAAGTTATAATGTTAAACCGATGTTGAATCGAGTTAGTGACCATTTTGAAAAATTGTCAAAGCTAAGTGATTAATTCAGAAATGAAGTTTTAGAGAAGGACTAAATCTGATTTTAGTTGAAATAATAGAAATCACGTAGTAATGTTGATTTGAGGACTAATTTGCAAAGTTAAGAAGCTTGAATCCTTATCTTTGCGTTTTAGTGACTATTTCGGAAAGAACGAAAAATTAGAGGGAATTATTTTTTGAATAATTATTTGATGAAGAAAGTGATACATTAGTGGTTTGAATCAAGTAAAGGGACCAAATTGACAAATAGCAAAGTAAGGAGAAATTAGTATAAAGTTTGAAGTTATTTATGGAAGTTGTGTAGGAAAATTAGATTTGGCAGTAAGTTTAAAAATTTACCATAAATTCGATAAAAATGGTTAGATGGTGAATTTTATATCGATGTAAAGATTTATTCGTCTAGTTTCTCTTAAAACAAACGGTGATTGATTTCGATTCATATATCAAAAGATATGAATTTTTAAGTGATGAAAGGTCAGAAAACAGAATAGCAGTCTGTTCCGAAATTCAATACTGGAATTCGACTTTGAAAATTTGCCATAAATTGTACAAATTGAATCTGGGTTATTAGTTTACATGGTTGAAAAGCTTATCGAATCCTGTTTTGTTTCCAACAAACGGAAACTGATTTTGAGTTTCGAGTTAAAAGATATTAATTTTTAATCGAATGAAGGTCAGAAAAATCACAGAACAGTTTCTGTCAGGACAGCTCTATAAACGTGAGTTTGATGAATTTTCATAATTTTTGTAGATTTTATTAAATTATGTGCCTTATACCGTTAGAACCGTTATCGAATCTAGTTTCTACGGTATAAAGGAGATTAATATTCAGTATGTATTCTTCCCCTGTAGAAGTAAATCTTTGATGGTAGTGCAAGTTGACAGAAAATGGAAATTGAGACAATTTGTGTCTAATGTTGGTTAGCAAGTTTGGAGGAATTATTAGAAGATCAAAATGGTCATTAGGGACCAAAAATGAGTATGTGAATAGTATAAGGAAGGAAAGAAATTTATGGAAATTTTTTATGTTGAATGATTAAATAGCTTAATTGAAATATTGTTAAAAGTGAATCTAACAAGTGTTATTCACATTCATGTGATTAATGAAGTTTGGATCCGAATCAAAAGATGGTTCGAGGCACTCTGAAGGAAAGGATCGAATAGATCTTAGTGAGGAAAACTAATAAATGGCCAAGGTGAGTGCATTTTTAAATGCTTGCATTACATTGAAAATGGCATTGCATTTCTCTATAATACATGATATGATACATCGCTCGACATGGCAAGCTTGATGGAATACCAGGTACGAATTATTGTTTGCATAAATGATGATCTATGTTTACCATGAATATTTATGATGAAGCATGAAATATGAAATGTTTATATGTATGATTGATTATGATGTTGAGTTAATGATGAAAGAAATGCCCAAGTATTGTGTATGAGAGTCCATGGTATATTTGGCATGCCATAAAGTCTTTAGCAGCTGCACCCTTATGTTCATGTTATCAAACATATACTGTGACAAAATGATTGTGTCACATGCACCCTGGGTATCTACGCCCACTGTGCCCGAGTGCACCGTCGAGGTGGTTCATGTTTATGGGGAGCAAAGAGCGACCCTGAGTACGTACTCATCTTTACGTTTACGTTAGACACTATGGTGCCATTTCGAGATGACTCGCGTACCTCGATCTCATATGGCGTACTTTGGGCAATGATAAAAGAATCATGTCACATAAATGAATCATGTCATATAAACGAATCAAGTTACGTATCTGAATCATGTTATATATATGAACCATGGCATGAATACGGAACATGCCATGAATATGAATTTAACCACGTATATGAATCATGACATGTATATGAATTATGCCAATTACATGAATTATGTCATGTATATGAAGAATGTCACATTTTTATGAAATATGCTATGTATATGAATCATGACATGTATACAAATTATGCCATGCATATGAATTATGCAATGTACACGTATCATGTTATGTATATGAATTAAGTCATATATATGATTGATGTCACGTATATGAATCATGCCACGTATATGAATTGTGACACGTATATGGATTCTGCCGTGTATATAATTCATGTCATATATATATTTATGAATTATGCCATGTATATGAAGTATGTCATGTATATGAATTATGTCATATTTATATAAACCATGTCATGCATGTGAATTATGTCATGTGTATGAACTATGCCATGTATGTGAACTATGCCATCCATATGATTTACTTGGTAATAATAGAGTATTGGAAACCAGACTAGTTAGAAAATTATGACTTGCACATGAATATTGATTGACTATGAAAACCTTGTTAGTACGATACTACCTTAGACAGAAACCATGCTAGGTTAATGTATAACATGTATTGCTTTATTTTACGTTTTGATAAATAAGATTTTTGCCTCACTAAGTTTGTACTTAGCGTGTGTTTTATTTCACACGGAGGTTCTCCGAAAATAGATTAGCAAGTAGGAGCTGTTAATTGGGAAGATCAATTTACTATCTGTAAGTACAGTACGTACATCTTTAACGTAATTTGATAGACTAGTGGGCATGTAATAATTTAAGTGGGTAAACTATTTTGTAAGTTTAAGTTTATAAAGTATTTATACATTGTTATGGAAGTCTGGACTTAGAGAAATGATTTACTATTAATAACTATGAATTTTGACGTAGTTAAATGTTGTTTAACCCTAATCGATTAAAAATTTGAAAATCAAGAAAGGGTCTAGGCAGTGTACATAGTTTTCATCTTGAATTATATTTTTATTTCAACAACTCAATTATGAATTTATAAATCAATTCAGGGTCAAAACTAGCTGCAATAGACTAACATAGTTTTTAATTCAAAACTGATAAAGGGTTAAACTGCAACATGAATTTTGGTATAAAAAATTTACAAGTCAAGGTTTCTTTCAATGACTTTGTAACATCTTTAATGTATATTCGAGTATACGTTAAGGTTGTTACATAAACGATTTTACTTAAAACAATATAGTCTATTTTGATATTTTTGCTCCGGTTACAAGATTTTTTTCATTTGTATTTTTTGCTCTAGTTTCAATACAATTTTGTTATCAACCAAATGGATGTTAAAATCATGTTTTTGGTTATTTAGAAGTATATATTGAACAACCCAAAAAATACATTGAATCATGTCTGAATTTGAAGTCTGTAATTTTCTCAAATCATTATATGCCTTGAAACATACTTCCAAAATAGTGGAATGAGAAGTTTAATCAAGTGTAAATGAATAGTTTATTTAAAATTAATAAGTGAAAAACATGATTGATTATTTGTTTGTGTTGATAGCATGTTTTTTGTTTGTAACAAATTGAATGACGATGTTTGTGTAATTATTTATTTATGTATTGATTACATGCCTATCTTAGTAATTATTATGTGAGACTGTAAGGTATCTTGCTTCAAAAATTCGATATAAAATACATGAATGAAGCAAATGTCATATTGGTTATTTAAATCATAAGGAAAAATGGTAGCAGTATGCTATCACAAGAACATACGTTGAATTTTCTTTTAAGAAGTTTGGATATATTGATACCAAACCTATGAATACCTCTTATGATGCTAATTTCAAATGATAAAAATATACATGTGATCATATTGCTCAATCCAAGTATGCACAAAATTATTTAAATTTTGATGCACTTGATGAATTTTACTGGACCTGAGATGACACATGTTATTTTTCAATTGAGCTAATATACACACAACTCAAATAATGATTGTTGGGTTGATGTAGCAAAGTTAATGAGATATCAAAAGGATATCATGAGTTATGATATTTTACTTAGTGGAGTACCCACTATATCAGAAGGATATAATGATGATAATTAAATATCTTATTCATGTGAGACTAGATCTTGTAACGTACTGAATTTGGGCCTCGAAGTTGGCTAGATAGACTAAAGGGTTTGGGTGAACCAGATTAGACGGTTCGAACTAGTTTCGGGAATTAATTCATAATAAATGTTTTAGTGTGAGATAAAATATGAAAAACGTTGGAAAATGTTTAATTAATATATTGAGGGTTTTGGTAAACTCAATTTAATGAAATAAGTTCGAATTAAATAACATTTTAGTTTGGTGACTAAAATGTAAAGTTTTAAAAAATGTTTTGGTGACAAAATCGTAAAGGGTCAAAACTTAGAATCTTTAAGGAGCTAATCTACCAATGTTTTTAATCAGACTTTTCCCTTAATTTGGGATATTTTTAAATGGTTGCTAAATAAAAAAATAGATTTAATTAAAATATTTTTAATAGATGATTCACTTTTCTCACGAAACCACTTTTTCTCTCAACTTTCCTAGCAGCCAAACTACTTACCTTACTCTAAAATGATCATGAATCAACTTTTTTTTATTTCATTTTGATTCCTCAATTGATTCCTTTGATTCTACATCAAACCTTACTTGTTTTCTTGGAGATTTCACTCAAGTTATGCCAATTAAGGGAGAAGCCAACATTAGACGTGATTTTTGTTTCTCTCCTCTAATCAAAGGTTCTTTACTAAAATTCTCAAGTTCTTGATCCTTTACAATTGATTTTTAATATGTGTTGATGATTGAATCAAGATTAAAA
The DNA here is from genome assembly GCA_019671005.1 of Hibiscus mutabilis. Classification (NCBI taxonomy): domain Eukaryota; kingdom Viridiplantae; phylum Streptophyta; class Magnoliopsida; order Malvales; family Malvaceae; genus Hibiscus; species Hibiscus mutabilis. The sequence continues at coordinate 26,145,557 of CM033733.1, read as the reverse complement.
AGGTTAAAGTGAGTTTTAATAAAAAAGACAGTAGATCTTTGTTATAAATATGAATTTGTGGTGGTTTTGATTGATTTGGACCACATCTAAGATATGTTTTAATGTTTTGAGAAGAGATTTACAAAAGAAATCATGAAACTAATTGAATTACTAATTTTCTAGGTGTGAATAGTTAGATTTTGAGGTAATTAGGGTGTTAAAAGGTTGATGGAGGTATAAGATGAAGTTGCTAGTGTTTTTAAATGTTAATTGATGTTGATTAAATGTTCAAATTATTGGCTTATGGCTGGGCTTTGTTTAGGTTGTGTTTGGTGACATTTTTGGTTGTTTTAAGGAGGCATTTTATGGTTTTGGTGGGGCGATATTGGGAATTGATGTTGTTGGGATTATGGATGCATAATGATGCATTAATCCCCTATTTTTATGTGGATAAAATAGGGAAGATTGATCCTACAGAGAGTGGTGAAGTTTTGGTAGCTTCGGAAGCTTGATTTCACATCGGCAAGTAGAGCTTTATGTTATCGGTGAGTGGAAATGAGGTTTACTGCTTTATAAAGGTTTGAAAGTGATTTTAGGAGTTTAGATTAGGCTTGAAATGCTTGTCTAAGCTCAGAAGTAAGTATTGGACGTTCTTGATCTCATTTTCGATTTTGCAAAATACATTCTCATGCACATGTTTATGATTTTGATTAACTACTTTATATTCATGTTTTAGCAATGAAAGATGTTACAAATGATCTTATTTTGATGATACATGGGTGTGGAAAATGGTTTGCGAAAGGATTTTGAGAATGCTAAAATACATGGATTATTGTATTGGAAATTGGTTAGATTGATGTATATGTAAAACAATGACGTAACATGTTTTTTAATAGAATATATTGGCAAGTGGCAATGGTTAAATGTTATCGGATATAGTTGGCATGCCATAGGGTTTAAAGTACACTATAATAAGTCACCTCATGTGTGTCGAGAGGGTCAAGAGTGTGACATATCTCCACCATGAGAACCGTAGTGGTCGAGGGGTCAAGAGTGTGACAAATTCTCCTACCGATGGATTTATACATCATAACCGTTGAGGGGCAGTAGTACCATTTGCTTTGGTTCGAGGATATATGTGAAGCGGTTGAAAGAGCCACTTGAGAAATTTGTGTATCTAATGTGTTTTACTAATGGAAAGATTTGGTTTTGAGTCACTTTAATGCCAATATATGAATTAATGTATCATGATAAATGGATATGTTTTGTATAATGTGATTTATACATGTTGTGCTCTTTAAGCTTTGCTATTGGATGAATTAGCATGTGAAGGCTTAAATTGAGGTTTGCATAATGTTTATGCTAGAGATTCATGAACATGTGTGGCATAAGGTTTAATGTGCATATTTTGGAAAGGCAAAAGAAGCATGAGATGTTTTTGCATGAGATTCAACACATGTTTAAAAAGCAAATGGTTTTAAATACATTGATGAGTGTTTTGAGTATCCCTCACTAAGCTTTACTTGCTTACGCTCTCCTTTCTCATCAATGCAGAAAAGTAAGCATTCAGATAACGAGCAGGCAAGAAAGAATCTAATGGTTGAGCTATTTCAAGTATGGTTTCATAAATACTTAGAGTAATAAATGGCAATATGACCAAGTTGTAATTGGGAGGGTTGTTTTGGTTACCCCTTGTTTTAGATATGTTCTATTTGGTGCTTTAGACTTGTAAACTGGTATATGTTTTAAATGAGGGCTTTGGGGAGATTTAAGCATGTGGGGTAGAAGTCATGCCTAGAGGTCTACCTTGGTGTTTGCTTTTGCTTTTATGATGCTTATGATTCAAGGTATTTGCGGTATCATGCAGTTTATTAGTTGGTATGATGTTCATATGATGATTGAAGCATGTTTGATTGAGCCTAAGTTTCATATGTTTGACCAAGAGGTCATTACAAGCCCAGTCGTACCTAACGGGTCCTTAAGGACCGATTTGTGGGGTTTGATACAGCTCAAAAGTGGGCAAAATTTCACATTTACACCGATATGCTTGGCCCCGTACCGATATGACCCCTTTGATTTTATCTTTAGGTGCCGTTACACGGGAAACCGTATCGGTACGCGATTTAGCTACTAGAATCCCCTGATTTGAAATTGAACCACTAGTATCGGTATGCGAAAGACCGTACCGATACCTTTTGAAAATAATAATGTATCAATACAGGCTGGGGGTGTACTGGTACCAAGTCGGTTATTTCTGGTAGTTGCTTTGTTAAAGTTTGAATCTTTGCGAATTAGTCACTGTTTCTTGTGCATGCAATTAAATAAACTTGGATGATCGTTTTATGTTGACATTTAATAGACATGCATGTAACCTGATTAATTAAGGTTTGGTAACCTTGGATTTAAATAATTCCCCTCAATTTTCCAGAATTGCATTTTGGTCCCTAAACTGCATTGCGCTTAATTGGATGTCTAATTGATGTCTATTTCGCTCGATATTTTATTCACTGCTAGCATGTTCACCTTAGGGATTAATTATGCATTTATTCAAGATAAAAGAAAAAATGGACCTTGTTTTAAGTAAATCGTTCGGGTTTGTCTCAACAAACCCAATATAGCTCGCGTGATTTGATCTGGCGTCTAGGCCGAGTCAAGGGGGTTATATTTGGTGGTATCAAAGCAGGTAATGATTGTTGGGAGGTAGGTTATGGTAGTTTGAGATATTATTTTTGAATGATACTTTACAATGACATGCACGATGTTTGATTTTATGTTTCTATGATTGAAATGTGTTATGTTGGGGTAAAAAAAGCTTGGGGACACATTGCCTTATTATTATGAGTACAAAATGATTTTTGTTTTGAAACATGAGCATCTTGGATTCTTGCTTCAAGATGGCCTAAGTGTTTTGTTGTTGCATTATTATGCTTTAGATTCATATTTTTGAGGATGGGACCTAGACGAGAGACGCAATCTAACACATGTAGTGTTGTGGATGGGCATAATAATGAGTTACCTCCTCTTTCACCGATTCTTCTTGTTAGTGCTGGAGTAGAGGATGGTGTACCTCAGATACTACAAGGGCAAGTTTTTAGAGACATGACACTGTTGATCCAGGCTATGACTGGAGCGTTTCAGGCAGCTATGGTTAGAGTTCATGCATCTTCACCAGTACCTGCAGTAGATGTTAATCCAGAACTTCCGTTGGAGCATTTACGAAGCTTGAGCAGTATTGAGTTTAGGGGTTTAGCTCCTGAGGTAGCCGAAGAGTGGTTCACAAGTACAGAGAGGATTCTTGGTTAAATAGAATGTACGAATGCTCGTAAGTTGGGTTGCACAGTGTTCATACTTCAAGAAGATGGTTATAGTTGGTGGTCGACTACTTCAGGGGTATAGCACCTGTAGATGTGATATGGGAGTTCTTTTGTACTACATTTTGGAAGAAGTATTTGGGTTCTCGATATTAAGATGAAAATAAGTGGGAGTTAATGGTGTTGGTTTAGGGTAACATGACTGTATCAAAATACGAGGTCTAATTTGTTTGGTTGAGCCAGTATGCACCTGAACTAGTTCTTGATGATCTTTAGCGATGTGATTGTTTTCGATAGGGTTGATCTAAAAAGTGAAGACTTATATGATGGTTTCATGTTACACTGATTTTGATGTCTTGGTTACTCGAGCTAAGGATATAGCGTAGAAATTGGATTATCCTTTTGTTTAGGATGTTCTAGCTCTAGGAAGAGGATCGCCGAGTCAGATATTGGTAGAGATCGGTATAAGAAACACTGCGATGGGAAGTATTGCTCTAATCAGAGACATGGTGGAGGTAGTGCTGGACGTGGCCAGCTTGGTCAAAACACCTATGTTCAAACACCCGAGTGTAGGCAGTGTGGTAGGCGACATTCAGGATAGTGTTGGGGAACTCTGGGTACATGCTAGAATTATGGTTCGCGAGATCACATAAGGCGTGATTGTCCGTAGTTGGCTAAAGATAGGAAGGCTCATGCACCTACTGTTGTGCCACAGAGAGGTCATGGACGCGGTTGAGGTAATTTTTAGCGTAGGGAGAAAGGCCAGAGGACTGTTGCTCATACAATGGTAGTTCAACCCGAAGGTGGTAGACCTGCAAAGATCTATGCACATCGCAAGGGAAGGAATGAAACATATATGATTTAGTTACTTTTACTTTGCAGTCCATGTTATTACTTTTTTGATAGATTCTAGTTGTACACATTTATATATCTTGTGCGAACATGCACATTTGCTTAATATACCTGTAGGAGTGTTAATTGTGGGTATGCAAGTAACTAGTTCTTTTGGAGAGACAATAGTTGCTAGGAGGTTGTTTAAGAGATGTCATTTGATGGTTCAAGGTCATATGTTTACGGTTTATTTGATGGAGTTTTCGTTTTATGGTTTTGATGTAATCATGGATATGGATTAGTTGACCGAGCATAGCGCTATGGTCAATTTCAAAACCAAACAAGTTTTACGGAAACTTACTGATGATTATGAAGTGGTGGTTGTGGGCAAGAATGTTAAATTCTTGACCAATATGTTTTCGACTTTAGAAATACAAAAGTTGTTAGAGCTTGGGTGTCAAGCATATTTGGCTTATGTTATGAACCCAAATATGAAAGAGGTGCGTGTTTAGGATATCCGTACAATTTGTGATTTTCCAGGAATGTTTTCGGAGGAGTTGTCTGGGTTACCACCGGATAAGGAGGTAGAGTTTTGTATCGAGACATATATGGATACGGCTCTAGTGTCGATTGCTCTGCATTGCATAGAACCGAAAGAGTTAAAGGAGTTGAAGATGCAACTTCAAGAGTTACTGGACCTTGGTTTCATCTGACCTAGTGTGTTGCCTTGGGGAGCACTAGTGTTGTTCGTGAAAAAAAAGATGGCACTATGAGAATGTACATCGATTAACGGCAACTAAACAAGTTAATGATTAAGAATAAGTATCCTTTACCACAAATTGACATTTTGTTCGATCAATTCTAGGGTGCTATAGTGTTTTCCATTATTGATCCAAGGTCTGGATATTATCAATTGAAGGTAAATTATAAAGACATGCTGAAGACAGCTTTTCGCACATGTTACAGGCATTATGAGTTCTTAATGATGTCGTTTGGGTTGACTAATGCACCTGTAGCTTTCTTGGACATGATGAATCAGGTATTCTATGAATTTTTGGATCAATTCTGGTAGTGTTCATTGATGACATTCTCGTGTACTCTCGTATTGAGGAGGATCATGATCGACACTTGCGAATTGTATTGCAAGCCTTGTTGAATAATCAGTTTTATGCTAAGCTGAGCAAGTGTGAGTTTTGGATTAAAGAAATGGTCTTTCTTGGTTATGTTGTTTCGGCAAAAGGTATATGTGTAGATTTGCAGAAGATTGAGGTAGTTGTGAATCGGAAGCAAACTAAGTCGGTGATAGAGGTTTGTAGTTTCTTGGGGTTGGCAGGTTATTATCATCGTTTTGTAGATGGTTTCTCAAAGGTTGCTGCTTCTTTGACTAAGTTGTTACAAAAAGATGTATGTTTTGAGTGGACAGAGGGTAGACAACAAGCTTTTGAGAAGTTGGAGAAAGCTTTGACACAAGCTCCGATCTTGATTTAACCAAAGTCGAGAATAGAGTTTGTAGTCTATAGTGATGCATCCTACGTTGGTTTGGGGTGCGTGTTGATGAAGAGGGGAAAGTTGTGGCTTATGCATCTAGGCAGTTGAAGGTTCACAAGCGCAATTATCCTACGAATGATATAGAGCTTGACACGATGGTGTTTGCATTGAAGATTTGGAGTCATTATTTGTATGAGGAAAAGTGTACCGTATACAGATCACAAGAGTTTGAAGTAATTGATGTCGCAAAAGGAGTTGAATCTTAGGCAACGTAGATGGTTAGAGTTGCTCAAGGATTACGATTTGACGATTGAGTATCATCCGAGTAAGGCTAATGCTGTAGCTGATGTCCTGAGTAGGAAGGTTGTGGAGGAGTTGAGGGGAATGTTTGCGCGGTTAAGTGTGACGCGAGATGTTGGTTTATTGGTTGAGTTGCAAGTGAAACCGTTATTGTTACAATTGATCAAGGAGAAGCAACCGTATGATGATTCGTTGGTACCACATGTTAAGAATATTATGGATAGTAATCTGACGGATTTTTGTTTTAATAATGAGGGTGTTTCTGTAATAACCCGTTTTGACCTAGACCCGACCCGACACCAAAACCCAAATATAACCTAAATTAAACTGTCACCGCCGCCATGGGTTGCTGCCACCGTGCCATTTCCATCACCGATAACAACCCCAAAACCTTGAATTAAACCTAATCCCCAAATTACAAACCCCAAATAAAATCCAAAGTCCCTAAATCCTGAAATCCTAAAAAATAAAATAAAGCCTAAACCCTAAACCAATCTCTTCCAACTAATCTGATCACCCGTACCTATCACCATACCCTAACCCATATCCTAAAAATCAGGCTTTGCATCATCCTCCAGATCTGTAAAATAAAAGTCAAGGAGTGGTTCGTATTTTAGTGTAAAAAATGGGCATTATAAACCCATGTAATCAGTTCAAGAAGGGGGCTGAGTTAAAAAAAATTAGAGAGTTTTTTGGAGGGGGTTTCGAAAAAGAAAGGGGTTTCGGTTCAAAAATTGTAAGAGGAAGTGCTCTTCCAGATTCAAAAAATTTTGTAAGGGATTTTTCTTAGAATCAATAACAAAAGTTTGTTTAAAGTTAAAGTTTTTTTTACTTTAGTTCGAAAAAATTAAACGAGAAGGGTAGAAAGCTTACCGACCATTCCACCGTAGCCGTCGCGAGGCCTCACGGCCGATGACCGACGTGAACTCGAGTGTGGGAGCGACGCTGTTCTTGCCGTCAGTTGAGAGAGGGGAGGCTGAGAGACTTTCAAGTAATTAGGGTTTTTTGTGTTTAATAAACTGTTTTGAATCAAAAAATAATACCAATATATGTTTTTAATCCAGCTCCCAAAACAGCACCGTTTCGGTGGCCTGACCCGTGCGGTGACCCGGATCCGGGGATGATCTGCATGTTTTGATTTATGGGTTAATTATCAGGATGGTCCCCAAACCTTTCTCCCGCCTTTGTTTTCGTCAGGAGATATTTATGTTTTTGGTCCTTTCGTTTTAATGCGCATTTAAAATCGTCCCTTTTTTATTCTTTTCGTAGCTTTTAATTTCCGTTTCGTTTCAATTCGGTCACCTTTGGTTCATCATTTAATTTCCAGCCTTTTAATTTCTGTTAATATATATTTATTTCTTTAAGTTTCACATGTTGTTCATTTTAGTCTATAATGGTTGTCATTTATGCCATGTGAATTAGTAACCCGTGCATTTTAGTCTTAAATCTCTAGTTTCATGTCATTTTAGTCTAATCCATGCATTGTCATTGTTATTGTTACTATTATTATTATTAAGTAGCAAGTTTTTTATATGTATATATTAATTTCATATAAAATAAATATATATATTTATCTATGATACGTATCTTGTTTTTTTATTATATATATATATATATATATAATAGGTTTTATATATTTGTAAAATAAAATATGGTTTTTGTTTAAATATAACATATATGAACAATAATAATAAATACTTGTTTGTATAAAAAGTAATATATGTAAATATATATCAACTATTAACTTTAAATATATCTAGATATTTTGGATAGGTATAAGTATTAAATATTTTACCTTAATTGCTATGTTTTTTAAATTAACATTTTATTTATGTTGGATTAGTATGTTATAATGTTAGTATTTATCTTGATTATCGCACCATATTTATTTATGTTTTTCATGTTTTTTAAGTTTGCATTTCAGATATATAATTGTCAATGCGGTGCTCTTTTATCCGAGCGTAAACGGGGCCAGTATCAGGCGTAGTGATAGTGGTTGGGCGTTTACTCTCGAATAACGGGGCTTTTAAAATTTACTCGCATATATAATCGAATTTTAATTTAAAAGTCACTTTAATCCGGAAAGTCTAATATTAATAAAGCGGTAATTATTAAAGTACCAATTTTGGGCGGTGTGGGGGTGCTAATCCTTCCCCATCCGTAACCGACTCCCAAACTCGACATTTTGAAATCTCTGGTTTTTACGGTGTCCGATCCACCTTGAGTGGCTGGTGGCGACTCCATTTTTATACAAAATACGATTTTTTCTAAAATCCCACGGAAGACATCATTTTCAAAACACCACACCTTTTTAGCGAGGGGGAGATCGCTACAGATGGCGGCTCCGCTGTGGACATTTTTGTTTTTTCAAAAAATAAGAGAGTCCAGCTTTTTAAATAATTATCACTTTACTAATATTGGAAGTTCCGGATTAAAGTGACTATTAAACTAACATTCGGTTATAATTGCGCGTTTATTTTAACGTATTTAAAATTTGGCATATAAACATGTATCTTTCAAGTGGGGGGAAAACGCTAATGCTTTCGTGAGGATATCGTTCCTCCGTGTAGGCCTAGCAAGTACCTTCGGGGCTCGAGTACCTTATGCTTTCATAAGGATATCGTTCCTTCGTGCAGGCATAAGCGAATGGGTCCCCCTAAATTGAACCCGGTTGAAAGGAGCCTATAATGGGTGATGACCGGGGGCCTTGCTACTCTTAGTAGAGGATAGCAAGGACAATTCGGGTACCACTTAGCACCAAAACTGTATATAGTAAGCCGTAGGAGCCAACCTTTTAGAGCCTTTTCGGTACTCTGCCCGTTAGTGGTCACCCTATTTAGGCTCCGGTGCCTTATTTCTTGTTCATGAACAGTTTTAATTGCTTTATTTTGTTTACCATTTGTTTTATTTAATAATTTTATTCGATACTACCTCGTTTCATTTTCATTTTCATCACATCAATTTCATTTGCATCATTACACAACATCATCACAATCTTAATTTTGCATTGCATTCACATAAATCATTTTGCATTTAAGACACATTTTGCATATAGATGCATCAATTTTAAAATCGGTCCACGGGATGTCCCGCGTCATTAATACCAAAGAAAGCAAAGTCGGCCAATTCAGCACCATTACCAAACCTCCACAAGAACTCAGTCTGGGGGCATCTCTCGACAAGTGCCAAATTCCAACATTCACCCTTCACTCTCCATCACCGAAATTAACCCACCACCTTTCATCATTCAGAAATCATTCACACTCACCATTTCCAACCGAAAACACAATAAAGTTTTTTCTATCCCCACTACCATCGCTACCCATCGACCAAAATACTCGAACAGAGAACCCCTCATTTCACTGTCTGAACCCTTATGTTTGAGTCCTTTTGATCTCTCGACTTACCATCACCCGACAACCAAGCCCTTCAACTCTACCATTCTACCCAAAGCCATTCAAAAACCGAAAGCCGAGCAAACCTTTGCTACCCTTCTTTTGGAATCATACCTCCACATCCCAAATACTAAACACCAATAACCATCTACAGCGTTCCACCTATTCCGAAAGTGATAAGCGGCCAGGAACCAACATGACAAATCATAAACCCAACTTAAGAGGCAACACAACACGTTCACAAGAGCACTGAAAGTCATCCAAAAAAGCGACAATGCAACTCAAAGTTGAAACATGCTATAAAGGCATTCCAGAACAATATGTAAAAGTTTGGGGGGCATCCAAACAGGAAAATATGTCCAAAAAAGATGTTCAAAGCCGAAGGAGGTTAGGGCACCGCCACACAAAGGACCGAGATCCCGACATGACCAGTTGAAAGTTAGGGGCATCCCTTTGAAGACCAACAAAAAATCAAATCAGGTCGCATTCATGCATTTAGCTGCATTCATCTTGCATTGAATCATTCTTGCATACATCATACATTTAGATTAGATGCATACATTTAAGTCGTCATACATTTAGGATAGACACATGCATTTAGGCATAAATTTATATGCATTCATGCATTTTCGCTTGTACATAACAGGTCTACGAATGGGATCGAAGAGCCTTAGCCATGGGGGCAACAACACGATAGCCAACCTTAGTCTTAGAGGAGGCCAAACACAAAGAGGACGATGAAGCATCAATAAAAGGTAACAGTGACAAATTTTTTGAACAAATACTAACTAATGATTTCTTTCATTTTCAGGTCTTGTCTACATCAGTAGTGGTGGACTAGCTCAGACAATCTAAACAAATCCAACATTTTGAAGATCTTTTTCTCCGTTGATGGTGTAATAGGTCAAAATTTCCTTTGAATCTCGTCTCTTCGTCAGTGATGCGACAAATCCGGCATCTTTCAAATCTTGTTTTACCGCTGATGGTGTAGCAGTATAGACATCCTGAAGATCTCGTTTTCCTGTTGATGGTGCAACAGATCTGAACCATTCCTCAAGCATATCAAATTTCTATTCAGGTCTTGTTTCTCCGCTGACGGTGCAACCATACCTAATTTTTTTCTCGAGTTTTACTTCGTTGTACATTTTAAGAAAAACAAACATCAAAAAAAAGAATTGAAAATTTTAAAAAAAAGAGAAGAATTCAAAGAAAAATTGAAGAAAATTGAAAAAATAAAAAAAAGAAAAAAAGGAAAAAAAAGAAAATTTATCAACTTTCATTATTCGATCTAGTCTCTCCGCTGATGGAGTGGCTAGGTACAAGCTATCGTCGTCCTTAGATCCTGCTCTCCGCTGATGGTGTAGCCGGTTCCAGGTCGTCATTATCCAATCCAGTCTTCCGCTGATGGAGTGGCCGGGTCCAAGCTCCCGCCGTCCTCAGATCCTGCTCTCCGCTAATGGTGTAGCAGGTTCTAGGTCGTCATTGTCCAATCTAGTCCTCCGTTGATGGAGTGGCTGGGTCCAAGCTTCCGTCGTTCTCAGATCTTGCTCTCCGCTAATGGTGTAGCCGGTTCCAGGTCATCATTTTCCAATCTAGTCCTCTGCTTATGGAGTGACCGAGTCCAAGCTCCCGTCATCCTCGGATGCTACTCTTCGCTGATGGTGTAGCCGGTTCCAGGTTATCATTATCCAATCCAGTCCTCCGCTGATGGAGTGGCCGGGTTAAGCTCCCATCGTCCTTAGATCCTGCTCTCCGCTGATGGTGTAGCCAGTTCCAGGTCGTTATTATCCAATCCAGTCCTTCGCTGATGGAGTGGCCGGGTCCAAGCTCCCGTCGTCCTCAGATCCTGCTCTCTGCTGATGCTGTAGCTGGTTCCAGGTTGTCATTATCTTATCCAGTCCTCCGCTGATGGAGTGGCCGGGTCCAAGCTCATGTCGTCCTCAGATCCTACTCCCCGCTGATGGAGTAGCCGGTTCCAGATCGTAATTATCCAATCCAGTCCTCCACTGATGGAGTGGCCGGGTCCAAGCTCCCGTCGTCCTCAGATCCTGTTCTCCGCTGATGGTGTAGCCGGTTCTAGGTCGTCATTATCTGATCTAGTCCTCCGCTGATGGAGTGGCTAGGTCCCAGTTGCTGCTATCCTACTTCTCCGCTGATGGTGTAGTAGGGTTCCAATTAATGTTCTGCTTCTCCGTTGATGGCGACTAGGGTCTAAAATGTTATCATTCGATCTTACCCCTCCGTTGATGGCGAGGTTAGATCCAACTTTACTGATTTTCAAGTTCTCTTTATTAATATTGTAGCTAAAAAATCAAAGAAAAAAGAAGAAGAAAAAATCAAAGAAAAAATGAAAAAAAATCAAAGAAAAAGGAAAAAAGAAGAAAAAATCAAAAAAAGAAGAAAAAAAAGAGAGAAAAAATGAATGAAAAATTATCAACTTTCATTGCCCAATCTAGTCTCTCCGCTGATGGAGTGGCTAGGTACAAGCTATTGTCGTCCTCTGATCCTGCTCTTCGCTGATGGTGTAGCCGGTTCTAGGTCGTCATTATCCGATCTAGTCCTCCGCTGATGGAGTGACTAGGTCCAATCTGCAGTCGTCCTCTGATCCTTCTCTCCGCTGATGGTGTAGCCGATTCTAGGTCATCATTATCCGATCCAGTCCCTCCTCTGATGGGGTGGTTGAATCCATGTTACCAACGTTCTCTAATCTTACTTCTCCGTTGATGGAGTAGTGGGGTCCAACATCTATCTTTCGACCCGGTCCCTTCGTCAGTGTTGTAGCCAGGTCATTTTTACTCTCGTATTACCATGATGAAAAATAAGAAAGAAAAGAAAAATATGAAAAAAACAAACAAAAAAGCAAAACAAAAAAACAAACAAAAAACAAAAAAACAAAAAAAAGGAAGTTTTCAATTTTTTGATACTGCCTCTTCGTCAGAGTTGTAGCTGGATTAGACATGGGAACTTTCATCCTCTGATCTTGCCTCTTCGTCAGTGTTGCAGCTGGATCAAGTTTTGTAGACTCTTCCTCTTCATCAGTGTTGCAGCTGGGTCAAATTTCCTTTAGGTATTAGCTTATTATCAATAATGTAGCAAGTTGGACTCATTCTGCTTCCCCAACAGACAACCCCCTATTTTGAAGATTTCGCTTCCCCAGAAGTGACAAAGTAGATCAATCAAGATAAGAAAGAAGACCTGCGTCAAAGAGAAAGAAGATCTACTAAAGAAAGAAGACATACATCAAGAGGGAAGAAGCTCAGTCAGACCGGACAAAACGGGTCATTTTTAGTCTTTGCTCGATTGCTGTTACACAACAATGAGCAAAGAGGGGCAACTGTAATAACCCGTTTTGACCTAGACCCGACTCGAACACCAAAACCCTAATATAACCTAAATTAAACCATCGCCGCCGCTACGGTGCTGCTACCGCTGCGCCATTTCCGTCACCGGTAACAACCCCAAAACCTTGAATTAAACCTAATCCCCAAATTACAAACCCCAAATAAAATCCAAAGTCCCTAAATCCTAAAACCCTAAAAAATAAAATAAAGCATAAACCCTAAACCAATCTCTGCCAACTAATCTGACCACCCATACCTATCACCATACCCTAACCCATACCCTGAAAATCAGGCTTTGCATCATCCTCCATATCTGTAAAATAAAAGTCAGGGAGTGGTTAGTATTTTAGTGTAAAAATGGGTATTATAAACCCATGTAATCAGTTCAAGAAGGGGGGTTGAGTTAAAAAAAATCAGAGAGTTTTTTGGAGGGGGTTTCGAAAAAGAAAGGGGTTTCGGTTCAAAAATTGTAAGAGGAAGTGCTATTCCAGATTCAAAAAATTTTGTAAGGGATTTTTCTTAGAATCAATAACAAAAATTTGTTTAAAGTTAAAGTTTTTTTTTTACTTTAGTTCGAAAAAATTAAACGAGAGGGGTAGAAAGCTTACCGATCATTCCGCCATACCCGCCGCGAGGCCTCACGGCCGATGACCGACGTGAACTCGAGTGTGGGAGCGGCGCTGTTCTGGCCGTCGGTTGAGAGAGGGGAGGCTGAGAGACTTTCAAGTAATTAGGGTTTTTTTGTGTTTAATAAACTGTTTCGAATCAAAAAGTAATACCAATATATGTTTTGAATCCAGCTCCCAAAACAGCACCGGTTCGGTGGCCTGACCCTTGTGGTGATCCGGATCCGGGGATGATCCGCGTGTTTTGATTTATGGGTTAATTATCAGGATGGTCCCCAAACCTTTCTCCCACCTTCGTTTTGTTCAGGAGATATTTATGTTTTTGGTCCTTTAGTTTTAATGCGCGTTTAAAATTGTCCATTTTTTATTCTTTTCGTAGCTTTTAATTTCTGTTTCGTTTCAATTCGGTCACCTTTGGTTCATCATTTAATTTCCAGCCTTTTAATTTCTGTTAATATATATTTATTTCTTTAAGTTTCACATGTTGTTCATTTTAGTCCATAATGGTTGTCATTTTTGCCATGTGAATTAGTAACCCATGCATTTTAGTCCTAAATCTCTAGTTTCATGTCATTTTAGTCTAATCCATGCATTGTCATTGTTATTGTTACTATTATTATTATTATTAAGTAGCAAGTTTTTATATGTATATATTAATTTCATAATATATATATTTATCTATGATACGTATCTTGTTTTTTATTATATATATAATAGGTTTTATATATTTGTAAAATAAAATATGGTTTTTGTTTAAATATAACATATATGAATAATAATAATAAATACTTGTTTGTATAAAAAGTAATATATGTAAATATATATCAACTATTAACTTTAAATATATCTAGATATTTCAGATAGGTATAAGTATTAAATATTTTACCTTAATTGCTATGTTTTTTAGATTAACATTTTATGTATGTTAGATTAGTATGTTATAATGTTAGTATTTATCTTGATTATCGCATCGTATTTATTTATGTTTGTCGTGTTTTTTAAGTTTGCATTTCGGATATATAATTGTCAATGCGGTGCTCTTTTATCCGAGCGGGGGGGACATCGCTACAGTTTCGTGCTTCAAGAGTCGAATAGTTGTGTCGGAAGATGATGGGTTGAGCGCACTATTTTGATTGAGACTCATTCTAGTCTTTTTGCTATGCACCCGAGAAGTACAAAGATGTATAAGGATTTGAAGAAGGAATATTATTGGGTTGGTTAGCAAAAGGATGTAGCGAATTTTTTTGCTCAATGTATGGTATATCATTGTGTTAAGGCTGAGCATTAGTTTTCTTCCGGATAGTTGCAATCGTTGAGGATTTCAAAATTGGAAGTGTGAGAGAAATACCATGGATTTTGTAATTGGATTGCATTTGACGCCGTTGAAGAAGAATTCTATTTGGGTAATTTTGGATCGGTTTATTAAGTGTGCATATTTTCTGGCTGTGTTACAACGTATACATTGGATAAGTTGGCAGATGTGTATATAGAAGACATTGTGAGGTTACAAGGTGTGCCTATGTCTATAGTATCGGATAGGGATTCTGTAACCCCCTCGACCTGGCCTAGTCGCAAGACCGAACCGAGCGAGCTACATTAGGTTTACCGAGATAAACCATAAAGAAAGAAACTGAAACGCGACCATTTTTTATTTTATCTTGTCTAAATGCAAAAATCATTAACCTATATGTTCATACCGTCATCAGGTAAATACTCAACTCAATCGGGTGTCAATTTGACATCCAAATGACTCAATTGTAAATTAGGGACCAAATTGCAATTTGACCAAACTACAGGGACTTAGCACATTTTTAAGCTACCAACCTTTAATTAAGCAGGTTTCATGTTCTCATGTAAAAAATTAGCTTGATTCGAACATTCAAACTCATTCAATTGCATCCATAACATTCAGGGACCAAAATGCAAGAAAACAGAACTCCACTTCCATGACATTAACTGAATTAACAGTCAACCATGCTGATACACATGCCACCGTATCGATACGGTGCCTTACACAAGTTTCTCCTATTTTGATACACTGCAACCCATTTTGGTACGCCTAGCTGGCAGTTCGAAAATGTTTGACAACCGTACCGATACGGTATGGTAGTGTTTCGGTACGCGAGTTTTGTCCCAAAAAGCAGATTCCAGTAAAGAAAATCCATACCGATACACCCAAGCCCGTATCGAATTCCATGCTCATTTTTCCTAGCCGTACCGATACACCCAAGCTCGTATCGAAACGCCATGCTTGATTTTGCCTAGTCGTACCGATACGGTTCCCCGTGTATCGGTACGCCTGGGCCTGTAATGTCACATTTAGCTAGTTTAACAAGCTCTTAGCCTATCCAAAACACTCTAACATGCTTCTAACATACATCCAACATATTCAACATATAATTCATAGCATAGCATCACATATTCAACATCAATTCATGGCATTTTGCATCAAACGTAAATCTATAGGCATGCAACCTAGAAACCATTCAAGTAAAACATGAAACTCCAAACCATCACCAAAACCAAACCATAATGGCCATTTACAACCTTAGAGCAACCAAACAAACTTGCTCAAATAGGGAGTTTATCAAAACATCTCCCAAAACCAAAACGAGTACCCCATTGCCTTTATTACTTATAGTATAATCCAAACATACTTCGGTAAACAAGTCTTGCTAGGATCTCTTGCTCCTTGCTGCCTCCAAAGCTCTCAATTCTCTGCATTGATGGACAATAAGAGCGTAAGCACACAAGCTTAGTGAAGAGCGCTCATAAACACAACACCACCAATGCATTTAAAACCACTTCTCAACATTACATTGAAACTTATTTCAAACAACCTTTAAAACATTATCATGCCTTTAAAACCATGCACTTAACATCTTTAAAACCAGCATATTGACCATATGCAACATGTATCATTAACCAACAACAACTCCCATTGCTCAACTTCAATTTAAGCATTCCAATGCATAACAACCATATACAAAGCTTAAAGAGTAAACATGTATAAAGCACATTATACCATAAACCTTTTAATGATACATTAACAATTATATTGGCTTACAAGTGATCATTAAACAAGTCCATTAACAAAAGAGTTTATCGGATACACGGATTCAACAAGTGTTCAACCAACACTTCAAGCCATCTCGACCAGAATAGCGATACAATAACAATCGCAGTACATTACAAACCGGGTACACCTTTCAAACCACAAGGACACCAACCCCAATCATCGGTTAGATGCTTAATGCACTAACGGGAGTCTACGGTACTATTTAACCCCTCTATCGTTAGGGTACTCGGATAGAGTTTTTGATACACAGATCTAAACCCCTCAACATCCAAGGCAACTTATTATAGTGCACTCAATCCTATGGCTAACAACCTATATCGGATAACAATTTTAAAACCACATCACTTGCCAATATAATTAACCATTTAACATTTACCTCATTGTTTTAAACAAGCATTAAACAACCCATTTTTCCAAAGCAACAACCATGCTTTAAACCACAAGTATAAACCATACTTACAAGGATCACTTACCATGTGCATCCTTCAGCATTTCATGCTTATAAACAGTATATCAAATACTTTAAATCATGCTTAAACAGTAGGTAACATGTAAATCAAAACAATGCATAAAACCATTTAACACTAGCACGGCCGAGAGAAAATATCCATTTTTACTTACTTCTGAGTTTAAACCAGCTCATCAAGCTAAGTTTAAACTCCCATAAACCACCTTTAAAACACTCTAATGCTGGAATCCACCTTCTCACACACCGATACGCGAAGCCTTGATTTGCTGATACGAAATTAAGCTTCCAAAGCCTCCAATGCTACACCATTCGCTTCCAAAACAACCTCCTCTTTTTAAACCACATAACAACAGAGGATTAATTCATGTCCATGCATTTACAACACTGCAACAATAGATCCTCATGGATTCTTGCATTCACCTCACAATTACCCAACCACAACAACCGAAAACTTCATCTAATCCTTCCTAAACACAACCCAGTGACAACCTAACAATATAACACCACTTTCATCATCAATTAAAATCTAGAAATAGAATCAAATCAACCTAACACATTTAGCAAACACACAACCACCATAACACCTCAAAAACACAAATCTAGCAACCTAAACAATTAGCGATTCAAGAGTTTCGGGATTCCATTGATAAAATAGACTTATCAACATCATTACACATCCAAAATATGTTCAAAAACAATTCGTAACATTGGAAATCAGATTCAATTCGAATTTTTCATCATTTCATCAATTTTACCCATTTAACTCTGTATAAAAACATAAAATCAGATTATAAACCATAAATCAAGGATCAAATACTTGGGAATATCAATAAAGAACCATTTAACAGAGGAGATCACAGACCTTACCCATGTTATGTGATTTCTCCCTCAATTTGCTTGTTTAAAGCTAAGAAAACATAAGATTTCAATGAGATTTTGTAAAACAAAGTTAAAGAATCAAGTTAGAATCAATAATCTGAGTGAAAAGAATCTCTCACCTCTGGATTTTGATGAAATTCTTATTGTTTGGCAGAAAAGAAGTTGAGAGAAAAGGTTTAGGAAAAAGTTACATAAATTTTCTTTAAAAACTAATAACTAACTTAGATATTTTAATCCCTCTTAAACCACCTTTAAAACACATGTTTAAAATGATTTAATTGAAGGGAGAAACCACTAGCAAAAACTTGGTAATTTAGCTCCTTAAGGATTCTAAGAATTTGACACTTTTCATTTTAGTCACTTTAAAACAGTTTTCAAAAATTGCATTTTGGTCACTAACCAAAATGTCACATTTCCAAATTCCATTTTCCAAAATTGATTCCACCAAAAATCAATATATATTAAAATATGATTTTAACTATTTTTTACATTTTATCTTGCCAAAAAATATACGGTCCCGAATCTGACTCGAATCTCTAACCTGGCCCACCAGACCGTCTAATAAGCCTCAAAACCGCTAGGCCCAAAACTGGGGCATTACGGATTCGTGCTTTAAAATGAGGTTTTGGGAGTGTTTACATAGGTCCGTGGGTACTCGATTGAATTTTAGTACTTCGTAGCATCCTCAAACGGATGGTCAGTCTGAGCAGGTAATCCAAGTGTTAGAGGATATGTTGCGGTGTTGCATCATTGATTTTCAAGGAACATGAGAGAAGCAACTACCGTTGGTAGAGGTTTCTTATAACAATTGTTATCAGGCGAGCATTCAAATGGCTCTGTATGAAGCTTTCTATGGTAGGAGGTGTCGTACGCCACTTTGTTGAGTTGAGGTAGGTGAGAAGTATGTTTCTTTGCCTGATGTGTTGAAAGGCACCAATGAGAAAGTGAAGGTTATCAGTGATCGGTTGAAAATGGCTTCAGATAGGCAGAAATCTTATGTGGATTTGAAGCGAAAGGAAGTTGAGTTTGCGGTAGGAGATCAAGTGTATCTAAAAGTTTCGCCTTGGAAGAAGGTGAAAAGGTTTGGACGTAAGGGCAAGTTGAGTCGAAGGTTCATTGGGCCTTATGAGGTGTTAGAGAGTATTGGTCTAGTTGCTTATAAATTAAGGTTACAAGCGGATTTAGAAAAGATACACAATGTTTTCCATGTATCGATGCATCAGAGGTACAGATCAGACCCATTGTATCTGATGCCTGTTGAGGAGATTGAGTTGAATCAAAATTTTACCTATGATGAGGGACCGCTGAAAATCTTGGATTCTAACAGCAAGGTTCTTTGGAGGAAGACCATTGAGTTGGTAAAGGTGTTGTGACGACATTGGGCTATAGAGGAAGCCACGTAAAAAAGTATGGAGGATATGAAGAAGCAATTCCCTTACCTTTTTCTGTCAGCTAAATTTTGAGAGCAAAATTTCTTAGGTGGGATAGAGTTGTAACACCCCAAATTTGGGCCTAGAAGTTATCTAGATAGATTAGACGGTTCGGGTGAACCATATTAGACGATTCAAACTAGTTTCGGGAATTAATTCATAATAAATGTTTTAGTGTGAGATAAAATATGGAAAAATTTTGGAAAATGTTTAATTAATATATTGAGGGTTTTGGTAAACTCAATTTAATGAAATAAGTTCGGATTAAATAACATTTTTGGTTGGTGACTAAAATGTGATGTTTCAAAATTGTTTTGGTGACTAAATCGTGAAAAGGGTCAAAACTTAAAATCTTTAAGGAACTAATCTACCAATGTTTTAATCAGACTTTTCCCTTAATTTAGGCTATTTTTAAAAGGTTTTAAAATGGTTATTAAATAAAAATAAAATAGATTTAATTAAAATGATTTTAATAGATGATTCACTTTTCTCACGTAACCACTTTTTCTCTCAACTTTCCTAGCAGCCAAACTACTTACCTTACTCTAAAATGGTTAGGAATCAACTCTTTTTTATTTCATTTTGATTCCTCAATTGATTCCTTTGATTTCTACATCAAACCTTACTTGTTTTCTTTGAGATTTCACTCATGTTATGCCAATTAAGGGAGAAGCCAATCATTAGAGGTAATTTTAGTTTCTCTCCTTTAATCAAAGGTTCTTTACTGAAATTCTCAATTTCTTGATCCTTTACAATCAATTTTTAATATGTGTTGATGATTGAATCAAGATTAAAAAGGTTAAAGTGAGTTTTAATAAGAAGATAGTAGATCTTTGTTATAAATGTGATTTTGTGGTGTTTTGATTGATTTGGATCACATCTAAGATATGTTTTAAAGTTTTTAGAAGAGATTTTCAAAAAGAAATGCCCGAAACTAATTGAATTGCTAATTTTCTAGGTTGTGAATAATTAGATTTTGAGGTGATTAGGGTGTTAAAAGGTTGCTAGAGGTATAAGATAAAGTTGCAAGTGTTTTAGATGTTAATTGATGTTGATTAGATGTTCAAATGGTTGGCTTATGGCTGAGCTTTGTTTAGGTTGTGTTTGGTGACGTTTTTTATTGTTTTAAGAAGGCGTTTTATGGTTTTTGGTGAGGCGATAATGGGAATTGATGTTGCTGGGATTATTGATGCATAATGATGCATTAATCATATATTGTTGTGTGGATAAAATAGGGGAGATTGATCCTACAACAATTGGTGAAGTTTTGGTAGCTTCGAACGCTTGATTTCACATCGACAAGTGGATCTTTATGTTGTTGGTGAGTGGAAATGAGGTTTACTACTTTATAAAGGTTTGAAAGTGATTTTTGGAGTTTAGATGAAGCTTGAAATGCTTGTCTAAGCTCAGAAGTAAGTATTGGATGTTCTCGCTCTCGTTTTCGGTTTTGCAAAATACATTCTCATGCACATGTTTATGATTTTGGTTACCTACTGTTATATACATGTTTTAGCCATGAAAGATGTTACAAATGATATTATTTTGATGATACATGGGTGTGAAAATTGATTTGAGAAAGGATTTTGAGAATGCTAAGATACATGGATTATTGTATTGGAAATTGGTTAGATTGATGCATATGTAAAACAGTGAGTATTATTCCATGTATAAGTAAATCTTTGAAGGTAGCGCAAGCTATCAGAAAATGGAATTTGAAACATTTTGTATTTAAATGTTAGTTAGCAAGCTCGAAAGAATTATTGGAAGTTCAAATTGGTCACCAAGGACCATAATTAGTTTTTGAACAGTACAAGGAAGAAAGGAAAAATATTTGGAAATTTTATATTCGAATGATTATATTAAACAGCATGTTTAAGGTATTGTTAGATTTGAATCTAACAAATATTTTATTGTATTAATGCGATTAATGAAGTCAAGTCCGAATCAAAGAAAATTCGAGGTACTATGAAAGAAAGGATCGAACTAAGACTTAGTAAGGCATTGTGTTAAGTGGCCAATGTGAGTGCATTTTTACCTTTATATATATATATATGATATAAGGAAGACTTGCGATAAGTCGACCTTGATATTAATGAAAATGTATGTTGATCAAAGTTATACAAATGGCATGAAATGTTAAATGGCATATGTGATACATTTATATGACATAATGATTTATGTAAGATAAATCAGATTTTAGATATTGGGTATGAACTGCCTAATATCGACTTATATGATTTATATTGATGCTTTGAACATGGAATGTTGATTATAATGTTGATTTTTCCCAAGTACTATTGTGAAGTCTTTAGTATAATTGGATATCCATAGAGTCCTAGCAGCTGCGTCATAGCACTACGGAGCGAGATAGACTATTCTGGGTCGAGATAGACTCTTCTGGGTCAAGATAGACTCTTTGGGGTTGAGTTAGACTCTACGGAGTCGGTTTAAACACTACGATGTTACATAGCACAAAATGTGCGAGTATGAGGAGCAAAGGGCATCCTCAAGTACGTACTCATCATTAGACGCTACGGTGTTGTAGACACTACGGTGTCGGTTATGATGACTCATGTACCAACGTATATTTTAATAAAATAAAGGTTTGATGATATGATATAAACTACAATTGAGACTCGCTTGTCATTTTGCAAGAACTGTATTGCACTGTTACATGACAGAGGAATAACTTCGATAAGTCAGTTTTATACGATTCTATATTTTTATATAATATACATAGCAATTTGTTTATTTATTTTATTTCTATACATTGAAATGCTTTACTTTAATTTATAGTTGCCTCACTAAGTGAATACTTAGCGTGGTCTATTTCACACGTAGGTTATTGGGAACTTACCAGAATAGGAGTCAAGCATGTTGATCAAGCTGCAATCTGACAAACATTAGTAAGACATTCTAATTTATGATATTCTCTAGTGGGCATGTATCAATTTATTCGTTAGTTGTTCTAAAGTTATAAGTTTGATTAATAGTCAGATAAATATAAATTATTCGTATGGTTAAAGAACTACTGGTAATGATATTTAATCGGGTAAAAATTTTATTTATCGAGTAACGATTTTAAATTTAAGAAAAGGCCTAGGCAGTGCACCTAGTTTTCACCCTGAGTTACATACTTGTTTTAATAACTGACTAACATGTTTTATAAATCAATTCAGGGTCAAAACTAGCAATCCGCAAATAGGCTACGAATACTTCAAAAGTCGAGAAATGGTTATTTTACAAACTAGTTTTATGTCAGATGTTTTAAAAAAAATACAAGTCTAGAACTCGGTTAAATAATATTGTAACATCCTTAATGTGTATTCTTACTACGAGTATAAGTTAAGGGTGTTACAGGTTCGAGGATATATATGAAGTGGTCGAATGAGCCACTTGGGAAATTCATGTATCTTATGTGTTTTACAAATGGAAAGATTTGGTTTTTAGTCACTTTAATGCCAATTTATGAATTAATGTATCATGATAAATGGATTATGTTTTGTATAATGTGATTTATACATGTTGTGCTCTTTAAGCTTTGCTATTGGATGAATTAGCATGTGAAGGCTTAAATTGAGGTTTGCATAATGTTTATGCTAGAGATTCATGATACATGTGTGGCATAAGGTTTAATGTGCATATTTTGGAAAGGCAAAAGAAGCATGAGATGTTTTGGCATGAGATTCAACACATGTTTAAAAAGCAAATGGTTTTAAATACATTGATGAGTGTTTTGAATATCCCTTACTAAGCTTTACGTGCTTACGCTCTCCTTTCTCATCAATGCAGAAAAGTAAGCATTCGGATAACGACCAGGCAAGAAAGAATCTAATGGTTGAGCTATTTGAAGTATGGTTTCATAAATACTTAGTAGTAATAAATGGAATGTGACCAAGTTGTAATTGGGAAGGTTGTTTTGGTTACTCCCTATTTTGGATATGTTCTATTTGGTGTTTTAGACTTGCAAACCGGTATATGTTTTGAATTGGGGGCTTTGGGGAGATTTAAGCATGTGGGGTAGAAGTCATGCCTATAGGTCTACCATGGTGTTTGCTTTTGCTTTTATGATGCCTATGCTTCAAGGTCTTTGTGGTATCATGTAGTTCATTAGTTGTTATGATGTTTGTATTTTGATTTAAGCATGTTTGATTGAGCCTAATTGTCATATGTTTGAGCAAGAAGTCATTATAGGCCCAGTCGTACCGATACGAGTTCTTAAGGATCAGTACACGGGGTCTGATACAGCTCAAAAGTGGGCAAAATTGAACATGGTTACCGATACGCTTGGCCCCATACTAGTATGCCCCTTTTGATTTTATCTCTATGTGTCGGTACATGAGCAACAGTATTGGTACGCGATTTAGCTACTAGAATCCTCTGATTTGAAATTGAACCACTAGTATCGGTACGCGGGAGACCGTATTAATACCCTTTGCAAATTGATATCGTATCAATACGGGTTGGGGGTGTACCGGTACCAAGTTGGTTATTTATGGTAGTTGCTTTGCTGAAGTTTGAATCTTTGCAGATTAGTCAATGTTTCTTGTGCATGCAATTAAATGAGCTTGGATGATGGTTTTATGTTGAAATTTAACCGACATGCATGTAAGCTGATTAATTAAGGTTTGGTGTTAAGTATGTCCCCTCAGTTTTCTAGAATTGCATTTTGGTCTTTAAACTACATTTGCGCTTAATTGGATGTCTAATCGACGTTCGTTTCGCTCGATATTTTATCCTCTGCTAGCATGTTCACCTTAAGGATTAATTATGCATTTAGTGAAGATAAAAGAAAAAAATGGACCTTGTTTTAAGTAAATCGTTCGGGTTTGTCTCGACAAACCCAATGTAGCTTAC
Source organism: Hibiscus mutabilis (assembly GCA_019671005.1). Lineage (NCBI taxonomy): Eukaryota > Viridiplantae > Streptophyta > Magnoliopsida > Malvales > Malvaceae > Hibiscus > Hibiscus mutabilis. The sequence continues at coordinate 26,121,572 of CM033733.1, read as the reverse complement.
TCAGTTTGGTCTGGCGTCTAGGCTGGGTCAAGGGGGTTACAAATCTTCTAGTGATTATGTATTCACCCTTGAAGGTAGAACAATATCTTGAAAATTAGTCAAACATACATTTATAGAAAATTCACTATGAAGTCTGAATTTATTGCTTTAGAATTGGCTAATAATGAAGTTAAGTGGTAGAAAAACTCAGTAGCATGTATAATTAAGCTAAGTGGTAGAAACACTTCTTAGCTTGTGTAATGAAATTAAGTGGTATAAAAACTTCTTAGCCTAAATAATAAAGGTAAATGGCAAAAAAATCTCTTAGCATTTATATTGAAGTGTAGTGGTTGAAAAAACCCTTAGCCTATATTTCATTAGGCTCAAAACTAATAGATTCAGTGCCCATGCATTATGATTTCCAAGTAGCAATAGACATTGCAAAGAATAAAAACTTTCAATGGCTATGTAACCCCCTCGACCCGGCCTAAACGCCACCAAACTGAGAGAACTACATTAGGTTTGCCAAAGCAAACCAAAGAAATATTACAAAAATCGGTCCATTTTTTTATCTTGTCTAGATGCATATTATTAATCCTATGTGTACATACTTACAGAGGGTGAATTTACAAAGGAATCAGACCACGGAAAAGCGACCAATTGCATAACATACATTTTAGGGACTAAAATGCAAATCTGATAAAATAAAAGACCAAAACTGAAATTAAAGTTATCAATCCTCAATTAGTCGAATTACATGCTTACATGTCAAATTTCAGGTCAAAATGATCATCCAATCTCATACAATTGCATTTACAAAATTTAAGGACCAAAATGAAAGAAACAGACACTTCAAAATATTCCAATAACTGGAATAATTGCAGCCCGTATCGTACGCGTGTAGGTGTTTCGGTACGCCTTAACCATTTTACAAAGCACAGATTCTAGTAGCTCAAACTCATTCCGATACGGCCCCGCGTATCGAAATGCCCAACCAAAGTGCACTAACCTGTACTGAAACACTTGTTCGCGTATCGAAACGCTATACCTGGAAAGGATTACCCATATCGAAACACCTTCCTGCGTATCGAAACGCTATGCCTGAAATGGCCTAGGCGTATCAGTACGAGGGCACCTGTTTCGATACGCCTGGACCTGTAATGTCCCAAATTGTTGTCTAAACATTCTTTAATGATAACCAAAATGCTAACATGCTTCAAACACTTATTCCACATTACTTGGATATAAACCATAACAAACCATCACAGAATCAAAAACATTACATAGCATTCATACACCCCAAGATATTCTATAGGCATGCTTCCTAATAACATACTACCAAGCAACCAAAACTCTCATTAGGCACTTTTAAGGCATACTCATCATGCTCACACATCTAAAGCATCAAAACAAACTTGCTTGAATCATCAAAACATGGCAACCATTAAAGGTTAACTAGATGCATCCTATGCAACCACCTAGTCTCAACTATAAGCAAAGATCATCAACCAACTTATGAGCATCAAATCAGCCTTACAATCCAGCACATAACATGCTTAAAAACCTGGGAAACAGAATTACAAATCTCCAAAATATGGCGAACGCATTGCCTTATTAACCGGAAACATAAACCGAGTCCATACTCAAAGTAGTCCTTGTCTTGGATCGCTTTAAACTTTGCCCTTATAGCCCTCAAATTTCAATGCTCTGCATCATTAGGAAAAAGAGAGTGTAAACACACATGCTTAGTGAGGATGCTCTTAAAACAATGATGCGATATAAACCTTTGAAAACTAAACACTTGTTTTCAACCCATGCTTACGACCTAAGCAATTCCAATGATTCCAATTCAAACATGGATATCGACCATATGTAAAAACCTTTACAAACCACATGCTTAAATCCCAAAGCATTAAATTACAAAACCATGCTTAAATATCAAAGCATCAATTTACAAAACCATGCTTAAATCCCAAAGCATTATAAAGTAGGTTCAACACATGAACTTGCATATATTGGCATTTATAGTGACCCCAGATAGATGACCGCTATCCTTGATTAGCCGATCGCTATCCTTGATTAGCCGACCGTTAATCTTTAGGTAACCGACCGTTAACCTTACATTTCAAATACACGGATCTCCCATGATAGTCGACCACTACCATGAACCATACCATGCCGATCGCATGACAACACCCTTGCCGACTGCAAGATCAACATCAACAAAGGGAACTCACTACTCAACCCAAGTGACAACATTATAGTCTGAGTAGCTGACCACTTACCTCAATGACTCTTAACCACGATCGATTTTTATCATATTATAGTGCACTTCATCCTATGACATGCCAACTATATATGAATGTTTTCTCATCATGTCACATAGCCAATATATGCTTTACAAAACCATTTACTCGCTGTTTTACAATGCATTATGCAAAACCATTACATATGCAATCACATTGCCAAAGCAATAACACCATTCCAGACCAGAATGAAAACAAATGCTCACTAGCATTTCTTATACTTTTAAACCCCTGCATATGTACTTAAAATCATGCATATCCAGTACGTAAATCAAACCATGTTTACGACCAAAACATGAATTACACATGCTCATATTCGAACCGATATTAAAGAGCAAAAGACGGAAAACTTACTTCCGAGCTTAGGTAAGTGTTTCAAACTTATCCTAAACTCCCAACAACTTTTATTAAACCTCTTAAAGTCATTTAAACCAGTTTCCATTCACCGATACAACTGGCTTTGCTCGTCAACGCGAATCGAGCTCCCGGCAAGAAACTAACAACGTCAAGCTTCGTTGCCTTGATTATCCCTTGTTTTAATCACATAAAACCAAAGTGCAAATGCATCATTATGCATTCAAACCATTTCCAACAAGCAATTACCCGCAACTCTTAAGTTGCCCACTCAAAAACCATCTGAAGCATATCAAAAAATCCTCAAACACTTTCGAAACTCAACCTAGCCATAATATATCGATTCAACCCATTAAACACCATCAATTAACATCTAAACACTCTTTCCCAACATCATTTTACTTCCAACATGATTAAACTCAACTATCACCCCAAAAACCCTTGGTTAACAACCTTAAACATTAGAGATTCAACTTGTTTCGGGATTACAATGTTGAAACCAAGTTATTAACTCAATTAAACATCAAAATCATGATCTAATCTGATCAAAATCCCAGCAAAACAGAATAAGTACGAAGATCCACAAATTTCATCAATCAAAACACAATTAAACCAATTTTCCTCAATTAAACTATCAAAACACATTATAAAACAATTGTAAAGAGTCAAAAACTTAGGAATTTCAGTAAAGAACCTTTCATTAGAGGAGGAGAATGAACCTTACCTTTAATGGATGCTTTCTCCCTTAATTGGATGATTTACATGAGAAAACAAAATTAAATCAATAAGGTTTTGGTAAACTAACAACAAAGAATCATTTAAAAAAAATATTTAAGAAAAAAAGGTTTACCTGAAGATTTAGAAGAAGAAATTGATGTTTGGCCAGAGAGATTTTGAGAGAAAATATTTTGAGAAAGTTAGTTACGTGATTTTTATTTTAAAGCTTTTAATTACAAATTAATTCTCCCCAACCTATTTATATTTTCTAAAACACTTTAAAAATAGCCAATTAAGGGATAAAGTCTGATATTAGACTTTTAGGGAAATTAGCTCGTTAAAGATTGAAAGTTTTGACTCTTTACAAAACAACCACCAAAAACAGTTTTCAAAGTTTTCATTTTGGTCACTAGTCCAAAATGTCTGATTTCCAAAACTCATTTTCCAAAATTGACTTTACCATAATCATTAATATAATTAATAATAATTTTAGAATATTTTCCACAATTTTATCACCTTCAAAAATATTTAATTCGATTTAATCCTAAAACCGACTCGAATCTCTAATACCGGTCCATCGAACCTTCGAACCAACCCTTAAAACATCTAAGCCCAAAAACATGGTGTTACATGTTAAACTCGACATATTTTTCTAAGGACTGAGGTAATAAAAGTAGCTGCAAAAAGATGAAATGATATCAATTGATTATGTGAACTTAGAAATGATTTTGGCCAAATCATTCAGCTAAACCCCTGGGAAGAAAATTAGTATGTGGAACATCAAGGGGAAAGGGACTTATGCCAATATAAGAAATCAACAATGATGGTAACCCAAACTTTGTGATTGGCGATCCCATGAAGAAGGTTCATATGGGTAATAACAAGTCATTGATTGATATTGTGGGGAAAACACTACATTTTTTCCTTTTGTCCCTTCCTATGGTGTAAATAGTGCTAAAAAACTGCAGGGATTGTGAGGGTGAGTGAAACTCTTAATCAAGTCTATAGCCTTTATAGGTGGTGTATTGACCTGCAGAATACACTTAATGGCTTGACCTATATAAGTGTAAAGTGGGGGTCACTTCTATGAGATTTATGGCAAAGTCTCTAGAGCACTTATGAAAATATAGGCACGTGCATGGCCTATTAACGCACAAACGCGATAAAGAGCAAGAATAGATATAATGTGATTAATGAGAATGTAAGCTTACAATAATGAGTTATGATTCATAGAAACGTGTTTCACTAATTACTCAGTAGGTTATGTCTCATTTTTCTAAGTTCTGGTTCATAGTCCAAAAAGACACCAAAATGAATACGTTATGTCAGGATACTCAACTAAACTTTTTTTATTATCATTCTTTGAAATATGTGAGAGATCATTGTAAAAATATATAGTATATTTTAAAGAATCTCACATCTTTCTTTTATATTACTTCTTTTGGGTTGAAATATAAGTATTGGGCTTGTAAGAGAAAAAATATGATGGTGGTCGCGTGCACACGAAGTTTGACCAAGAAGTTTAATTCAGTTAAAGTAGGTCGATTTCCTCATGCGCAAGAACTAGAGGCCCGATCCATTTTATTATTTTTATTGTTTTTAAAAATGGTTTTTAACCATTTATTTTAAAATAAATGTATATTCATTTTTAACCATTCATTTTTTGATTAATTTTAACCATTCATTTTAAATGAAATTATATTTATTCTTAACCACTCATTTTATTTTTGACTAATTTGCCCTTGACTAATGGCTATTTTTAGACACTCTTTTGGGACCATGCACATATGCCTTCATAAATCATCCAAAAGTAGAATCTATTTACTTTCGTTTCCTCTCTCATATTTTAAACATGTTTTGAAGCTAAGTATTCTTTGGTTCTTTGCTTTTTCTGTTGCATACTTTGACACAAGTGCTTGTTGAATCCAAGAGGGCACGCTTCAGCGCAAAATATCCTTAAGGACAATCTAGTGCACACCTCAAGCAAGTCTCATTTTCAACTCTTTTTTGGTTTAACCAAATATTTTTTCCTACAAAAAAGTTCCAAACATCAACTTCCCAATCAAAAGGCCTCTTGCGCAAAGGAATGTTCCATCGCTAAACCTCATCAACGATAGTACCAAAATTAGAGACAACCCCACACTTTCGAGTGGCCAACACGGAAATCCTGGGGAAAGAAATTTTAAGGGCCACATTTCCAACACAAAGGTATGACCAGAAATTAATACACTTACCATCTGCAAGAATAAACCTAATATGTTAGGAGAAAAAATCATCAGGCGAAGCAAGTGGAGAAACAATGCTCTCCATATCCACGATTTGTTAGAGGCGAACAAATTGGTGGGTAGAATAGACGAAAGATTGTGCTCATATTTAGGTGCGATAACCCTGCACCACATACTATTAGTTTTTGAGCCGAACCTCCAAATCCACTTATTTAACAGTGCCCTATTTTGAATTTGAGATCAAACAGACCCAAACCTCCATGAGACTTAGGCAAGCAAATTGTTTCCCGGCTAGTTCATTGAATGGTTCTTTTGTCAAGGGAACCCTAGATAAATCGAGCAGTTAGTCGAGAAATAATGGAGTAGACCACAATAGACATAAAAAAAATGGAAATAAAATATATAGGAAGGTTAGAGAAGACATACTTAACCGGGGTGATACGACCAGCAATGGAGAACAATTTGGCCTTCCAATTCGAGAGTTTCTTTTTGAATTTATCCACAACTAGAGACCACAATTGGATGGAATTCATCGAGCAACCCAGTGGAAGGCCCAGATAAGTACAAGGGAACTTCTCACTTCAGGAATGAAACATGGAAGCCCAATTATCAACCATGAAGTTTTCAACATTGATACCGAGTAACTTTGACTTGCTTAAATTCAGTTTAAGACCCGAAGAGATTTCAAATCCCTTTAAGATACTCACGAAACTTTTGATTTGGGTCTCATGAGCATCGCAAAAGATGATGAGGTCATCCGTAAATTGTAAATGAGAGATTTGTGTCAAACTATTACCAATAACAATACCCCTGAAGAAACCCAAAGATGCAACACTTGAGAGAAGAGAGCTAAGAGCCTCATCAACAAGATTGAACAATAGGGGCGATAGGGTCGACCTTGGATAAGCCTCTACTAAGCGAAAAGGAATTAGTCAAAGATCTATTAACCAACACTGAAACTATTGCCGAAGAGATGCACATTTTACTCCAATTGCACCAGTTTTCACTAAAACCCATTTTCCTCAAGAAGAAGATAAGAAAATTCAAGTCTATAGTATCATAAGCCTTTCAAAAATCCACTTTGAACACCATCCTAGAGAAGCCGCGTCTCTTGGTACAATTGACCAGTTCATTGGTGCCGAGCGAGTAGTCAAGAATTTGCTTACCCGAACAAAAAGCAAATCGAGTATCGCCAATGATATTATCAGCTATGCCATTAAGTCTGATAAATATCACTTTAAAGAGTGTTGTCACTAAATTTTCACCCGTCTTTTTTATTATTTATTTTCTTTTTTTATTATTTTTATTTTAGTTTATTTATTTTTATTATTAGGGTATTATTATTATATTAATTATGTATGTATAATAATTAGTCTTATTATTAAAATAAAACTCAATAAAAATAAAATGGGTCCAATTTAAATAAAAGAATTCATTTAACACATTTGGCCCAAATAAAAACTCTAATTAATTTTTATTTTTCAATATGCAGCCAATTATTAACCGTTAGATTCAAATGAGATCCACCGATCCATTGGATCAAAAAAAGGAGGGAGCCAGCTTCACCCATGCATGTGGCTCCCACGCGTCGGGCCCACCTTCCTCATCTCCACTGCACGTCCAGCCTTCAACCTGCAATTGAAGGAACAAATCAATTGATTCAAATTTGAATCAAATTAAGAGGCAAATGCCAGCTGCGAATCACGCAACAAAAGGAAAGAAAAGGGGCTGTTCATTCGAATATGGAAAAATGAGGGAAGATCAGACCCAAAATCAGAGCAGAATCGAATCAAAAATAAAAAGGAAAAAAATTAATCAAGCATTTCACCGGATTTTAGGGATTTAGACTCCGATTTCTCCTTGTAATTTTGGTATGAAAACACCTATATAAACCCTTGTAAATCCTTTGTAACATACACAGAAAATTCGAGAGAAAAATAAAAAGATTTGAGTTCTTTTTCGGGAATTCAAGTGTTCAAGCAAATTTAGGTATTTTTATTTTGTTTTATTTTTTGTATTCGATTCGAATATATATACTCTTACCTTTTTTGAGCCTTAAAACCGAGATTCAAAATCTCGCCGGAAAATTGGGTTTCTCGTCGCCGGTATGAGCTGGGCGGCGGCGGTGGCCAACGCGGTGGTGGGTCGCCGGAGTTCTTCATGCTTGAAGAACAAGATGAACACTTGAAAGAACTTGAAAATGAGTGTTTGATCCAAAAATACTAAAAGGAAAAAATAAAATGTGTTTATAAAAGTTGGATTTTATAAGTTGGATTTTATACCCACATGTTTTAAAATAAATCGGGCTAATTATACTCATTAAATCTCTCCGCCCTATTTTTTTATTCCGCAAAATATCATATTTTCAAACGTTCCAATTCAAAATTTTCTATTTATTAGACTTTTTTTAAATTATGTTTTCCTATTAATTAAGCTTTTTTCTCCTTTTGTAAATTTTATAAAATTTGCTCGTGTATCCAGTGTTAACTGGATTTGGGAAACATATTTTTAAAAATGATCTTATTTTTTTACCTAATTACTTTTCTTGTATTCATTTAATTTCACATTTTTATGATTTGTTAATTACTTTTCCTAATATTTTAAAATACTAGTCTCGTTAATTAAAGCTTTAGTTTAGGTAAAAACCCCTAGGTTTAGGTTCTTAAGATCCTAGTTAGAGCCTTAAATTTTAGTAAAATTATCTTCACATCAAATTAATAAAACACACTTAATTACTTTTGAACCCCAATAAATAAAATTTACTTAGACAATTCCTTAGGTTAATAATCACTAACTTAGAATAATAAAAATTTCAACATACCAATTATCTCTCGTTGTTTGTTTATAAAAGTGAAACCTAATTAATGCGGTGTCATACCAAAATGAGGTAACGGGTTAGCACCAAAGATGTTGGTGGTGATTAAAGTTTACTCTCTGTATGGTGGGGCCGTTAAAATGACTTCATATTCATAAATAGACAATAAGTTGAATTTTATACGAGCTTGCAAATTCTGACATTAAAATATTTGTAATCGGCTAGGTACCAATTTTTAGACGTTGTGGGGATGCTAACCCTTCCTCACGCTTAACCGACTCCTGAACCCGATTTTGCATTTTTTGCAGGCCAAAATTGTTGTTTTGATAAAATAAAATGATTTTATTAAAATAACCATTTTTTAGGTGATCCAATCACACCTTTTAAAAGATTGGTGGCGACTCTGTTTTTTTGTCTTTTATTTTTAAAAAAACCCATCGAGACCCCTTAAAAAGGATTGCTACAGCTTGGCGACTCCGTTGGGGACGTTTTGTTTTTAAAAAACACAAAAAAGAGAGTCAAGCCATAAGCTGATTACACTTTGTTTTAATGTCGGAATTTTCTAAGTTCATGTAAAATTTAATTTAATTTTCCATTTATGAATATGATCTCATTTTACGCATTTAAAGCTTGATTATAAGCTCTATCCCCGAGCTTCGTCTCGATCGCTAAAGTGAGGGGAAAACGCTTTGCTCATGTAAAAATATTGATTCTCCGTATGAGCCTAGCAAGTACCTTTGAGAATCATATGCCCAATGCCTTCGTAAGGATACTGATCCTTCGTGAAGACATAGGAAATGGGTCTTCCTGAGTTGAACTTGGTTTGTTTGAAGCCTATAATGGGTGAGAATCAAGGGCCTTGCTACCCTTAGTAGGGGACAGTGAGGACAGCTTGGGGACCTTTATAGAACCAACCCATATGTGAACCTAGAAGCCCACCCCAATAGAGCCTTTTGATTAACCATAGAAGTAGAATTTGGTCAAAATTATTTCGTAAGAATAATCTATTGAGACATGTCCAGAAATGTTGGAATGCACTGCCTAGTTATTATTCATACAATGAAATTATTTTGGACCTTTTATGTTTTAATTATGTTTACTAATCCTTACTTTTTGTCTTGTTTCTTGTTTTGCATATTTGTTTCATGCTACATCATTTCATATTTAGAAAGGGGTGATTCTCAAGACACTTGCTTAGTTAGAAAACAGTTCTTGACCATGGATGGAAGGTACCTAAAGAATGAAGAAGAAAATGCGGATGTACGTCACTGGTCCGAGGTCAACCAGCGAGTGAATAGAGATAGTTTGACGGTTGATCATCAGACAGAGACATGGAGTACGCCCACATCAGTGTGAAACAGAATAATATGCGTGAGCTACAAGAAGCCTGGGAGCGTTTGACTATGCAACTAAGCAGTTATTCTATGATACCTATGGTGAATAGCCTACATTCTGTATGTGAAGGTTGATGAACCATTCCTCAAGGCCTTGGTGCAGTTCTAGAATTCGGGATATTGTTGTTTTACCTTCAACGAAGAGGACATGATGCCCACGTTCGAAGAATACTTTGCATTATTCAATCTGCGCAAGGTGAAGAAGAATTGGGTTTATGCTAAACCCCTTAAAAACAAAAATGCATACTTAAGGCTCAAGTCTTTTGCCGGTATGAGCGATGGATGGGTTAAAGGCCTGATATGGAAGAGGGGGTAGCTTTTTCTTCCCTTGGTCGAGTATCCGAAACATAATCCATACTCATCCATATTAGGGGAAAAGGGTGAATCTCTTAGCCATAGCGATCTACGGCACGGTTATCTTCCCAAAGGTCTTGGGTAATATTGATGTGGCTTTACTAGATTTCTTTGAACAGTTAAAGAGGGAAGTTAATCTGGTGCCATCAGTACTAGCAGAATTCTTCATCTTTTTAAATGCGTGTTGAAAGATAGAAGGTGTGCGTTTTGGAGGTTGTGCCCCTTTGCTTCAGGTTTGGGCCCTTAGTTATTTCTGGAAGTGTTCGACTTTGACTCTATCCAATGTGCTCTCCCCGAACTTCTCTCTGCTCTGAGATTTTCTGGCAAAAGAATGGTCAATAGCCAAGAAGGGCAAATGGGTTGACATTTTCAGAGATGGCAGGATGTGGCAGCTCAAGTTCAGCCACCATTGATGGAAAATGAGATCATTCCAATGTTTGTGGAAACCTTGAAAGGTGTTTTTTATGATCGAATGATACATCATGTGACCAAGAGCTTTGTAGACATGCTGATGAATGGGGAATTAATCTTGGCTGCTATCAAGAATGGGAAACTCGATGGAGGTGAAACAAAAAAAGCCTAGTAAAAAGAAGGACAATGAGGTTAGTATGACTAGTGTATATAACCCCAATTACTCGAAAAGGGTGGTCCTTAACAAGTCTGGTACCCTAGCCGCAAATTCAACAGCACCGAATCCACCAAAAGAAGAATGAAAGTACTAGGGGAACCCAAAGACCTATTTTGCTCCCATTCCTATGACCTACACAGAATTATTCTTAGAATTGCTCAAATCACAAATAGTATTACCACGACACGTTCCACCTTTCTCATCCCCGTACCCACAATGGTACGATAAAAAGGCGCAATGTTAATATCATGCTGGGGTTAGAGGGCATACGATAAAAAATTGTACTATTTTCAAGAGGGTGGTAGATGATTTATGAAAATTTGGCATGCTATCATTTGACACATCTAAGACTAGTAGGAATCCCTTACCGAATCACCAAAAAGCAGGGGTAAATGCAATAATTGAAGAAGAAGAAATGATGACTAAGGAATGTGTGTCAGAAGTCAAAGCACATTTTAAGTGGGTGTAGGCCAAAATGATAAAAGCTGAATTATTGGAGGGAATCAGGAAGGTGAGAGGCGAGGATGAGCCTTACTATGAGTATCATGAAGAGGAAAGACATGAGATCCAGGTTTTTCTAGAGTTTAGACAACTAGTCCAAACTAAGATGGATAACAAAAAACTCAAGTTCTTCGAGATGACAAACACGCACAAAGTGATGGAAGTCTGTGCGTCAGATGAGTCTCCGATCATGAGAGACTTTTTAAGAATTAAGCCCTTAGTGATCAAGGCCAATGCAAGAAGTGGTGAACTGCCAAAATGTTGAGCCCCACGAGTAATAATAAGAGCACCAGCCCCTTTCCATACAAGGACAGAAAGTAAGTACCTTGGAACTATGCTTGCACAATGACAACTCTAGGAGGTATTTTATCTAAGGTTGAGTCAGTGGAAAAACCAGTCAATGAGGTGGGCCACTTTACAAGTAGTGGAAGATGTTATCCACCACAAGTTGTCGCGGACAGGGACGTAACCTAGAGGAAGGCTGCAGGTAATGAGTCGAGAAAAGAAGTTGAAAGAGACTTTTTTTTCAGAACAGCCCCCGATGTATCACGAGCCCGTGAAGGAGTCTAAGACCCAAGAATTCCTAAAAATACTCAAACACAGTGAGTATAGTGTGGTGAAGCAGCTTTATAAACTCCCAACAAGAATTTCTATGTTGTCACTTCTTTCGAGTTTTGAGGGTCACCACTATGTTTTGCTGATGGTTCTGAACCAAACCTTTGTGCCTAAAGAGATAGCGATTAACAAGATAGACAGGTTGGTCAATAATATCGTTGTGGACATCTTTACCTTATTCAGTGATGAGGAAATTCCTGAATGTGGAAGATGATCATATAAAGCTCTTCATATTTCTACTAGATATAAAAGACACATGCTGTCAAGAGTCCTCATTGATAATGGGTCAACCCTGAATGTTCTTCCTCTAGAAACTCTGAAGAAACTACCGATAGATAGCTCTCACATGAAGGTTTATCAGAATACTGTAAGAGCATTTGACGGGACTCAGCGAGAGGTACTAGTGAAGATTGAAGTACCCCTGCAAATTAGGCCGTCCACTTTTGACATTGACTCTGTGGTGATGGACATTAAACCCACATATAGTTGCTTGTTAGGGCACCCTTGGATTCACGCGGCAAACGTAGTCCCCTCTTCCCTACATCAAAAGCTGAAAATTATGGTCGAAGGACAACTGGTAACTATCGGGGCTGAAGAAGATATTATTGCATTGGTGTCTACTGATGTACCCTATATTGAGATTGACGAGGGCACACTCGAGTGTTATTTCAGAAAACTAGAGCTTGTTAATGCAACCTTTGTCACCAAAGGAAGTAAGATTTCTAGGCCAGGATTATCCAACAATGCCAAGATTCAAGTCAAGAAGACCCTTGGAAAATGGGCCGAGATAGGAAAAGGTTTTGGGAAACAGCATCAGGGGAGGTTGTACCCTATAACTGTCCCGAAAAAAAAAGGATATGTTTGGGTTAGGATTTAAGCCCAACAATCTGCAAAGGAAGACCGCTATGAAGAGAAAACAAGAAAGAAGAAATGCTAGGCTGAAAGGGGAAGAGATTGAATGGGAACCGATGACGTTTCTACCCTTGAGTCACATTTTTAGATCTGAAGGCTTTTTGAATCCAAATGCCTTAGTTGTTGAGGAGGAGAAAGGAAAGAATGACCTGAATGAGACCTTTGGGGAGCTAAGCATCAACACTGTAACGGACGGGGAGGAAGGAAACAAGTACATGTCCATGATTCACCCATGCTCTCAGCTTAATAACTAGACTATTAAAGAAATTAATGTAGTCTTTAAATCATTTACAGAGTAATTCTCAAAACCAACCATTTTGACTTAGGCCCGAAGGAAACAAGGGATCTTTTGTAAATAGCCTATGTCAAACCATTATGGTTTTAATTTCAATAAAGATGCATTTCCAAATAAACATTGTGTGGCAAACGAATAAAAACTGTAGATAAACCTAAAAACCTTAAACTACAAACAAAAAATAACAAAAACACAAAAAATCATTCATTCATTTGTTTTTCCATCGACTTTGTATATATTTTCCACTCGTTTCCTTTCAAGTCTCCAGATATCAACGGTATAAATGACTCTAAGTCAAACCCAAAAATTAACTTTGAGCTACCCATGTATTTAGAAGAGGTTGAAGAGTACGATAATGGGGAGGAATATGATTTGCCCAATGATTTGCTCGGGCTAGTGGATGGAGAAGAAAAACAGATTTTACCTCACAAAGAAGAATTAGAAGTTTTGAATTTCGGCAGTGAGGAAGAGAAACGTGAAGTGATTATTGGTACTACTATCACTGCCAAGACTCGAAAAAGTTTGATTAAGCTTCTAAAAGAGTATAAAGACATATTCGCGTGGTCGTACCAAGATATGCTTGGCCTCGATACTAACATCATCGTGCATCGGCCTCCCATAAAGACATGATGTGAGCCTGTAAAGAAAAAACTCAGAAGGATGAAAACTGAGACATTTTTGAAAATCAGAGATGAGGGGAAAAATAGTTCAACGCAGGATTTCTTGAAGTGGCCAAGTATCCAGAGTGGGTGGCCAACATTGTCCCAGTTCCAAAAAAAGGATGGGAAAGTGCGTATGTACGTCGACTATAAGGATCTCAATAGGGCAATCCCTAAAGACAATTTCCCACTACCCCACATCAAAACTTTAGTAGACAATACAGCCGGCCATTCTCTTTTCTCCTTTATGGATGGATTTTCTGGATATAACCAGATCAAGATGTGCCTGGAAGATATAGAAAAGACCACTTTCGTAACACTTTAGGGAACATTCTGCTATAAAGTAATGCCCTTCGGTTTGAAGAACGCATGGGCAACTTACCAAAGAACCATGGTGCCCATTTTTCATGATATGATGCACAGGGAAATAAAGGTATATATAGATGATATGGTTGCTAAATCCCGATTAGAAGAATAGCACATTGTGAACCTGGAGAAGCTTTTCCAAAGGTTGAGAAAGTTTCAATTAAAACTCAACCCTACCAAATGCACCTTTGGGGTTACAATGGAAAAATTGCTAGGCTTTATTGTGAGAAAAAAAGGAATTGAGATCGACCCAGATAAAGTCAAAGCCATACAAGAACTCCTACCCCTCGTACGCAAAAGGAGGCCAGAGGCTTTTTGGGGAGGTTAGATTATATTACCCGTTTCATCTCTCAATTGACAGATAAATGTGATTCAGTATTCAGGCCCCTTCGAAAGAATAACCCGGGAACATATAATAAAGAGTGTCAAGCAGCCTTGGAAAAGATTAAAGAACAATTGACCAACCCTCGTGTATTGGAACCACCCATTCTAGGAAAACCACTGATCCTCTACTTGACGGTGTATAAAAACTCCATGGGTTGTATATTGGGCCAACATGATGAAACTGGAAAGAAAGAAAAAACAATATATTACTTAAGTAAGAAGTTCACCGACTGTGAAACCAGATATTCCTCGATTGAAAAGATGTGTTGTGCTTTAGTGTGGGCAGCTAAAAGGCTTAGGCAATATATGTTATACCACACTACGTGGCTGATTTCAAAGTTAGATCCTTTAAAATTTATGATGGAAGCACTAGCTCTATCAGGAAGATTGTCCTGCTGGCAAATGTTACTCTTAGAATTCGACATCCAGTACGTAAACTAGAACGCAGTAAAAGGGAGTGCCATAACTGACTTTTTGCAAGTCGAGCATATAAAGACTATGCGACATTGACCTTTAATTTTCTTGACGAAGATTTGATGTGTATCACGAATGAGGAAGGTGATGCCCTAATAGAATCATGGGTTATGCATTTTGATGGTGCCGTAAATAATTTGGGACGAGGCATCGGGGTAGTCTTGGTCTCACCTGAAGGAAATCATTATCCCTTTACCAGTCGAATGAAATTCTTGGTCTCACCTGGGTCTACGAGTAGCTATTAAAAGGAAAATTAAAACCCTGAGAGTTTATGGGGATTTTGCGTTGGTTGTCTACTAGATTCGAGGGGAATGAGAGACGAAAGATGCGAAACTGATAGGAAATCATAAGTTGGTCCTTCAACTAATTAAAGAATTTGATGAGATCACCTTTAGGTATCTCCCTAGAGAAGATAACCAAATGGCTGACGCCTTGGCCACTTTAGCCGCCACATTTAAAGCAAGTGAAGGTGCTGAAATGACGCCGATCAAATTGCAAATGCAAGATTCCCCAGCTTACTGTTATGATGTGGAAGAAGAAATAGATAGTCTTCCATGTTATTACGACATCCTATAGTATATAAAGTCTCGCCAGCATCAGTCTCAGGCGACTGAGAATGAAAAGAAAATAATCAGAAAAATAGCATCGGGATATGTCCTTGATGGAGAAATCTTATACAAGAAAATTCGAGACCAGGTATTGTTGAGGTGCGTAGGTGCTAAAGAAGCTCAAATGATCTTAGAAGAGGTTCATGAAGGGGTTTGTGGGACTCACCCTAGTGGTTTCACCATGGCCAGAAGGATCATGCATTTTGGGTATTTTTGGTCAACTTTGGAGGGATATTGCATTAACTACTCCTGAAAATGCCATAAGTGTCAAATCTATGCTGACAAGATCCATACACCTCCACAGCCTCTCTATGTCATATCAACCCCTTGGCCCTTTTCCATATGGGGCATGGATGTCATCGACCAGATTCACCCTAAAACGTCAAATGGGCATCGATTTATTCTAGTAGCCATCGACTACTTCACTAAGTGGGTGTAAGCAGCCTCATATACGAATGTCACTAGATCTACGATTTGTAAATTCCTAAAAAAAGAGATCATTTGTCGATATGGTCTACTAGAGAGGATTATCATGGACAATGCCTCCAATTTGAATAACAAGATGATAACTAGAGTTTGCGAGCAATTTAACATCAAACATCATAACTCAATGACTTATCGCCCGAAGATGAATGGGGCTGTAGAGGCCACTAATAAGAATATCAAGAAGATAGTTGCAAAGATGGCTGACACTTACAAAATCTGGCATGAAAAGTTACAGTTTGTCCTCTATGCTTATAGGACTGTTATACGAACATCCACATGGGCAACACCGTTTTCATTAGTATATGGAATGAAGGTTGTATTGCCAATTGAGGTTAAAATTTTGTCTCTACGTTTCCTAATGGAAGCGGAACTAGAAGAAGTAGAATGGGTTCAAGCAAGATATGACCAGTTGAACCTAATCGACGAAAAAAGGTTGAAGGCCATTTGTCATAGACAGATGTATCAGAGAAGAATAGTGCGAGCTCATAAAAAGAAAGTCCACCCAAGAGAATTTTGATAAGGAGATTTAGTATTAAAGAAAATGCTGTCAATCCATAGAGATTCCCGAGGAAAATAGGCACCTAATTAGGGGGGCCTTACGTTGTAACAAAGATTTTCTCAAGAGGAGCATTAACCTTGGCTGAGATGGATGTAGATAAGCTTGAGAATCCGGTGAACTCAGATTCAGTAAAAAAATATTATGCCTAAAGAAAGAGCATGGAAAATAGAAGAGGAATCGAAAGGTGAAAACTCGTAAAGGGAACCTTAGATACCTAAAAAAAGAAAAAAAAGGTTCAAGATGAAAACCCATCAAAGGGCGTCTTGAAACCAAATGTGGATCTGGGTCGAAAACTCGCAAAGGGCGATTCAGATTGTTCACGGGTTAGGCATGCATCAAATGACTCTCTCGAAGACTCGACATCTCAAAAAGAATTTCGTATCTTCATACATTGTTGTCATTTTCAAAATCTACTCGGCAAAGGCAACATTCAAGGCATCTCGCGGCGTTTTGGCTTGAGAAGTTTTAACCATTTATATCTAGATACTTGTATTTTCCTCTTGTAACTTTTCTTTTGTTTGCCATAATAAAATATTTCAGAGACCTCTTTTCCCTTCCTTGTTTGTGACATTTTCTTCACTTACATGAGTATATTATATTAAAATAAGAACCAATAAGATTGACATCGTTAAAGCATGCAAAAGATTTTTGTACATTACTTTGAAAAGGGTTTAAAAAGTATAGAGACTATAACGCATTCCATGGTTGAGTTCCGAACTAGGGGCATGAGATGTTGGGGCATAAGAAGAGATTAAGACCCCAATATCGTTCAAAGACATTCAAGGTGAAACTAAGATTTGCTGCGAAGATCCCCATATAAGCAATTCAAATGCTCTGAGTAGGCAAGAAGCTGAGAATTCTCAAGAAACTCTAAGGGTTCTTGATATTATTTTAAGGCAAAATGCTGTGAAATAAGGATGCCTACCTTTTTGCTCATTTTACTCCCATGACAACAAGAATAATTTTACAGACATAGGAGGAGGGATCTGTGATTGAAGGTTTTTTTATTCGAGCTTCTGAGCCACTCGAAGAAGTCTGTCACTAGACATTGATGTATCAACTACGATGATATTTCAACTCGTTCTGATGGTGCTTTTTATCATAATACTAGGGATCCCTACTCCCTAGATTAAGCAAGAGCTAAAAGAGTGTTGAAGAATATAAGGATAAAAGTCAGTCATCTCAAAAGCAGGATAACTGGATTGAGTGAGCAAAAGTGCAAAACTCAAATGTTTACTCTGAAGCAAAGAGATACAAAGAATAAATATCTAGCACGGCTGCTTATCTGGGCTGAGTAAGTAAATGCGAAAAGGAAAAACCTGAAATAAAAGAGAAAATTTAAAAACGAGAAAAACATAAGAAAAGGACACGCATTCATGTGTTAGGCATCTCTAGGAACATGCTCATCATAATCACATCATTTGTTAAATTTCGACAGATATAAAACCTGCTTATCTATTCGAGCATGAGGAGAATAGAACCCGCCAATCCATTCGGACATGAAGAGAGTGAAACTTGCTTATCTATTGGAGCATGAGAAGAATATAACTCGCTTATCCATTCGGGCATGAGGAGAGTGGAACCTACTTATCTATTCGAGCATGAGGAGAATAGAACCCGCCTATCCATTCGGGCATGAGGAGAGTGGAACATGCTTATCTATTCGAGCATGAGGAGAATAGAACCCATATCCATTCGGGCATGAGGAGAATGGAACATGCTTATCTATTCGAGCATGAGAAGAATAGAACATGCCTATCCATTCGGGCATGAGAAGAATGAAACCTACTTATCTATTCGAGGATGAGGAGAATAGAACCCGCCTATCCATTCGGGCATGAGGAGAGTGGAACCTGCTTATCTATTCGAGCATGAGGAGAATAGAACCGACCTATCCATTCGGGCACGAGGAGAGTGGAACCTGCTTATCTATTTGAGCATGAGGAGAATAGAACCCGCCTATCCATTCGGGCATAAGGAGAATGGAACCTTGTTTGCAGTCGTTGAAAATTAGTGCCTTTTGTGCTTTGCTCTATCCCTATTTTACTAGAATGAGCAAAGAGGGGCAGCTATTGTCACTAAAATTCCACCCGCCTTTTTTATTATTTATTTTCTTTTTTTTTTATTTTTTATTTTTATTATTAGGGTATTATTTTATTAATTATGTATGTATAATAATTAGTCTTATTATTAGAATAAAACCCAACAAAAACAAAAGGGGTCCAATTTAAATAAGAGAGTCCATTCAATAAAACCCATTTGACCCAAATAAAATCCCCTAATAAATTTGTATTTTTCCATGTGTAGTCAATTATTAATAGTTGGATCCAAATGGGATCCAACGGTCCAGATTGGATCAAAAAGGAGGGAGCCAGCTTCACCCATGCATGTGGCCCCCGCGCATCGGGCCCGCCTCCCCATCTCCACTGCACATCCAGCCTTCAACCTACAATTGAAGGAACAAATCAATTGATTCAAATTTGAATCAAATTAAGAGGCAAATGCCAGCTGCGAATCACGCAACAAAAGGAAAGAAAAGGGGCTGCTCATTCAAATATGGAAAAATGAGGGAAGATCAGACCCAAAATCAGAGCAAAATTGAATCAAAAATAAAAGGAAAAAATTAATCAAGCATTTCACCTGATTTTAGGGATTTAGATTCCGATTTCTCCTTGTAATTTTAGTATGAAAACACCTATGTAAATCCTTTGTAACATACACAGGAAATTCGAGAGAAAAATAAAAAGATTTGAGCTCTTTTCCAGGAATCCAAGTGTTCAAGCAAATTTAGGTATTTTTATTTTGTTTTATTTATTTATTTTTGTGTGTGTTTGATACGAATATATATGCTCTTACCTTTGTTTTTTTAGCCTTAAAACCGATATTCGAAATCTCGCCGAAAAATTGGGTTTTTCGTCGTCGGTATGAGGCGGACGGTGGCCAACGCGGTGGTGGGTCACCGGAGTTCTTCATGCTTGAAGAACAAGATGAACACTTGAAAGAATTTGAAAAATGAGTGTTTGATCCAAAAATACTAGAAGGAAAAAATAAAAAGTGTTTATAAAAGTTGAGTTTTATACTCACATGTTTTAAAACAAATCAGGCTAATTACACTCATTAAATCCCTCCGCCCTATTTTTTTGTCACTGTTCCCGTTAAAATTTAGCCTTTGTTTTTGTTTCTTTTTTAATTTGGTCACCTTTTTTTACTTGTTTCCAATTCAAAATTTTCTATTTATTAGACTTTTTTTAAATTATGTTTTCCTATTAATTAAGTTTTTTTCTTCTTTTGTAAATTTTATAAAATTGGCTCGTGTACCCAGTGTTAACTCGATTTGGGAAACATATTTTTAAAAATGATCGTATTGTTTTTTACCTAATTACTTTTATTGTATTTATTTAATTTCACATTTTTATGATTTGTTGGCGGGTTAGCGCCAGAATGTTGTCGGTGATTAAAGTTTACTCTTGGATGGTGGGGTTGTTAAAATGGCATCATATTCATAAATGGACAATAAGTTGAATTTTATACGAGCTTGCAAATTCTGACATTAAAATATTTTGTAATCAGCTAGGTACCAATTTTTGGGCATTGTGGGGTGCTAACCCTTCCCCATGCGTAACCGATTCTCGAACCCGATTTTGTGTTTTTCGCAAACCAAAATTGTTGTTTTGATAAAATAAAATGATTTTATTAAAGTAATCAGTTTTTAAGTGATCCAATTGTTTTTAGGTACATTTAGTTGCATAAATTTGTTAAAATCATGTATTTGCATAAGGAGTTTAGAATTCTATCTATGCAGTGTGAATGGTTGTTTTTTTGGCAATTTTGTAGGTTTAGCATAGTATTTGGCCCAGAAATGAAACACATGAAAGAATGCAGAGAGAATGCCGAGTTGCTGTTGGCAGCGAAGGACTATAAGAGAAATGCCAAGCACCATTGGCAATAGGATGCCAGAAGAGTTATGCCAAGAACCCTTGGCGATGCCAGCCCAAAAAATTAAGACCAGACCAGGCTGGAAAAAATAGCATTTGATCAAACTCCAAAAAAATAAGAAGGCAAAAAAATAGGATGTCAAGTTTGTCTGGCACAGTTGGATCAAACGTTGCCAAGCGTGGCTGCCAAAGGATCGACGGCATATGACGTCAGCCCTAGTGAAAACCTGATCATCTTATCACCTTATTAGCTTCAAATCTGGATAAGATGATCACATCCCTTATCTCTTGGTGCATTCAAATTTCAAACGCGAAGGCTTATCCTAGGGCTTCTTCGCATGCCTATTTAAAGAATGATCAAGCAAGCATTTAGAGGACGAACTTGGAGAGGATTTCATTGACGATCGGAAGAGGAAGGCTACGTGGTTCGACCAGCTAGACTGAGGGCTTGGAGCCATTGAAGGGTTGCATCGAAAGACCCCCTTCTTGCCCATTCTCTTTGTTCAGTTATTTTTATTTTTTAATGATGATGTATTTTGAAAACTTTTATGGTTTTTCGGTTAAATCCCTCAACATGAACTAATTCAATAGTTGGTGGGGGATGTTTGCGTTGAAACGCTGTTTTCATGTTTAGTTTTTAATAATAAATCTGCCTTGGCAATGTTTTATCTATTCGGCATACTTTAATGTTTTCTAAATACTATGCTAAGTGAGAGCTAGCACTGTTGGCCTATTGCGCCCCAATATCTTAACAGACTTAGGGTGGAAACGATTAAGTTGTTGAATACTGATGAGAGAAGCTTCGAGAGAAGTCGTTCAAGTAGATGAACTTACTTTGGGAGTGAAATCTACCCCTTAGGAGTATAGATTGTATCTTAATCAAATTGGTTTATTTAAAAGCAAGCACTATAGAGATATAGTTGTTTTTACATGATCAATTTAGGGCAATGACCATCGAGAGAGGCTTTGCTAATTTTGAATCTGCTCGGCAAACAATGCCAAGACATGTTGTTATTAAAGGCTGGCACGACATGAATAGCGTGAAAACCAGGCATTCCTTGCCAACGCTCATCATTCATTAAAACACCTTCATTGCCAACATCTTTACTTTACTTTTATTTCTTTTCTATTCAATTATTTCCAAAACCAATTTCAAAACAAACCAACTTTCCCTTAACAAGTAAACAATCAAAGCAGTTAAATTCCAAGTCAATCTCTGTGGTATCGATACTCAGCTTACTGCTGTTTTACTTGCAGACCGTGTATACTTGCACGCAAAATACTCATCTTGGCACTGTTTTATACTTTTCCAATACATATCTTCTTCCCCTTTTGCCGGCATTTCACCTAGAGAGTACAAAAACTAATCTATCTTTCACTTACTAGACCTAATATTGGATATTCAGTGAGCATAGTCAGTCAGCATATGAGTAACCCATGAGAAGAGCATTTGGAAGCAGTCAACAGAATCATGAGGTACTTAAAATTCACACCAGGATCAGGTCTGATTTTCAAGAAAATCAAGATAGAACTGTGAGGATTTATACAGACTCGAGCTGGGCTAGTGAAATAATGGATCGAAGGTCTATAAGTGGCTATCGTTTGTATGGGGTAATTTGGTAACCGGGAAAAGTAAAAAACAAACTGTTGTTTCCAGAAGTAGTGCTGAGGCAGAATTTAGAGCAATGGCCCTTGGGATATGTGAAGGAATATGGATCAAGAAGTTTCATGTAGAGCTGGAACTAGATGGAAAAACAGAATTTGAAATCCATAATGACAATCAGTCTGCTATGAGTATTGCCAAGAATCCAGTACAACACGACATGACCAAGCATATCGAGATAGATAGGCACTTCATCTATGAGAAGGTAAATAGTGGGGTTGTCAAGCTACACTATATTCATACCAGAAATCAGCTAGCTGACATCTTTACTAAAGCACTTCCAAGAGCAGCTTTCGATGAATTCTCATCCAAACTGGGTGTATAAAACATATACACATCAGTTTGAGGGGAGTTTAGGTTGGCGTGTAAATAAGAGTTGTAAATATATCCTAACTAGTAGGTTATTTTAATCCTAACTTGTGGTTTAAATTTTAAACTAACTCTATCTTGTATAGGATAAGTGATAAGAGATAAAGTTCTATCTTGTATAGGATAAGTGATAAAGTTCTATCCTAGAAGTTAGCTACCTAGGTTAAACCTCTTTGTAAAGAGTCTATAAATTGACTCCTCCAGTGTATTTTGAAATAACACAGAGTTGATAATTTTCCTATGTTTTCTACATCTTGTTTGCCGAGGCTTCGGTTGTAGGTGAAACAAACATGAAGTCCTTATTGGCTATGTACTGCAATGCTTCTGGAAAATGTGTGAATTATGATAAGTCGCTCATTTTTTCAGTAGTAATGTCAGTGCTGCGGTTAAGGATCAAGTTGGTAATTGGTTAAATGTGCGGGTATCCTCTAACCCCGAGAAGTATCTAAGGCTACCAACGATGGTAGGCAGGAGTAAGAAGGTGGTTTTTAATTATTTCATGGATCGATTTAATAAAAAAGTTGGCAGCTGGGGTATTCATTTTCTTTCAATAGGAGGAAAAGAAGTCCTAGTTAAAAGCATTCTTCAAGCTATTATGGTGTATGCCATACAGTGATTCTTGTTGCCTACATCATTATCCCACGCTTTGGAGCAAATAAAGGCTAAATTTTGGTGGCGAAGCAATAGGACTCGAAGAGGTATTCATTGGTGCACTTGGAGTCACCTTACTCGTCCTAAAGCTCTTGGGGGTCTCGGATTTCGTGATCTTAGTCAATTAAATGTTGCCCTACTTGCAAAGCAATATTGGCATTTAGTTTCTCAGCCTAATTGTTTCTTTGCCCAGGTGCTAAAAGGCAGATACTTTCCTAACAGTGATTTCACGAACTCAAGGTTAGGAACCCGTCCATCGTATGTGTGGAAGAGTAGTGCCTGAAGTCTGATTGAGAGAGGCTATAGTTGGCGTATTGGCTCAAGTGAGCATGTAAATATTTGGAATGAACCATGACTCTTGGCTCCTGGTGATGGCAGAGTTAAATCTGAGCAGATTGATATTCATTACACAACTGTGTCTGATCTAATCAACCCTTCTACTGCTAGGTGGAAATGGGATGTTATTGAGGATCTTTTTGATGAGGTTCAAGTCTCTCGGATCTGCAGTATTCCTCTATTGAGAGCAAGATTAAATGATGAGATAATTTGGAGACAACATGGTTCAGGCAGTTACTCCGTGAAGAGTGGATATAGATTACTGCACACAGATCATATTAATGAGCACGCACAAGATCCTAATCCACACACTGCAGCGCTATCAGATTTCTATAAGAGGATGTGGCCATTAAGCTTGCCATCTAAGATCAAGATCGCAATATTAAGGATAACCAAAGATTTTATCCCAACTTTTGCAAACCTGCAGAAGCACATGCTCAATGTAATTAATTCATGCTCTTTCTGTCATTCTTCAGGTGAGACTATAGAGCACTTGATGAGAGAATGTTGGTTTGCGAGGCAGCTATTAGATATGGTGGGAATACAGCTCCCATCTAATCCTACAATCACACATTGACCAATCTGGTTAGCTTCTTTTTTTCAGTACCCTTTCTGAGAAACAACAAAGATTGTTGTTGATTACTTTCTGGGTCATTTGGTTCACAAGGAACAAATTGCTTCATGAGGGAGTAACTCCATCTGTGTTTGAAAATTTTTCTTTCATCGAAGCATTCTTCAGGGAGAATGATGATTTGGATATGTCTTCTCGTTCAGTAATTGCTCATGCTCTAGTTAAGTGGCAAGCACCTCAGGAAAATTTAATCAAACGTAATTTTGACTCGGCATACACAGCTAACAATAGGGAAGCTACTTCAGGAGTAATTTGTCGAGACAGTGATAGTTTGATCATGGCAGCTTGCACCGTTCCTCATTGGCATGTGGCAGATGCTTTTGTGGCCGAGGCACTAGCGTGTTTTCAAACGGTCTTGTTTGCTAAAGACTTTGGGTTCAGAAGAATAATTATAGAAGGCGATTCCCTGACAGTAATCAAGAAGGTGAATAGTGGTGTTTTGGATAGATCGTTAATTGCCCTTATTGTCCATGATATTAAAGATGCTTTTATTGGTCTAGAAAGTGTTGTATTCAGTTTTGCTCATTGAGAGGCTAATAATGCTGCCCATACACTAGCCCGTGAGGGTCGATCTAATGGAGTTCCAAAATACTAGATTGAAGAAGCCCAGATGAATGTTGTGTTGGCAGTGGATATGGATCGAAGAAGTTTGCATCCTAACATCTGAGTATGGCAATTGTATTGCTGCATCTGCTCTTTTATTCTATAGTTTTGTCGATTTTCCTAGTTATCTGCATATTGATGCTCATCGAGTTTCTTCAATTCTTGTGAGAGTTGGTTTTCTTTATTTCAGGGGTTGTTCTTATTAAAATAGTTAAATTAGTCTTTGATTTGATTTGTTGGCTTGCTGTTTGAATAATCCCTATTTATTAGGAATAAGCTGTTTGTAGTTTAGTAAAAGTTGTTCTCTTTAAAGTATTTGTTTCTGTTACTTCTTGTAAGGCTATATATATATATATATATATATAGCCATATCTATTGTCTCTAAATATATACCAGAGTATTTCTTTGGCTTTTCTCAAAACTTTTAATCCTATTTACACTTGGTATCAGAGGCCAAAACACATAGAAACAATAGTTTTCTGTGTTAGAAAATGACAACTGATAGTGGGTTTGTGCAGCCAGCTATTCCTAAATTCGATGGGCATTATGATCATTGGTGTATGCTCATGGAGAATTTTATGAAATCGAAGGAATATTGGGGTATAATAGAAAATGACATTCTTGTTGTAGCTGAAGGACATCAGCCGAGTGAAGCACAAAAAAAAAAAAAGAAATTGATAAGGCAACATTGAAAGATATGAAGGCGAAGAATTATCTTTTCCAGGCCATTGATAGATCCATCTTGGAAACTATCTTGGACAAAGATACTGCAAAGGCATATGGGACTCGTTGAAGAAGAAGTATCAAGGAACTGTACGTGTACAACGAGCACAGTGCCAAGCTCTTCAAAATGAGTACAAGATGCTGAGTATGACTGAGAACGAGTTTGTAAATGACTATTTTTCTCGTACTCTCACTATCGTCAACAAGTTGCGATTTAATAAGGCGAAGATAGAGGATGTAGATGTCATTGAGAAAATCTTGCGATCCATGACACCCAAGTTCAATTATGTAGTATGTTCTCTTGAGGAGTCAAAAAAACTTGGAGGTTATGACAATTGATGAGCTACAAATATAACGACCCAGATTTTTGAGTCAATAATGGGCGTTGACTCGGGTCTTGGACCAATACGTCGAGTCAGAGGTTTGGGTTATGTTGGGCCTTGTTGTTGGGCTTTGTGGACCTCCATAAGTGTTGGGCTTTCTTGATGGCTTTAGGCTTGGCTTATGATGGGCTTTGAGAAAGGGCAATATGGTAAAAATCATTTTGGGAAGGCAAAGGCTGATGAAGCCTTAATTCCCTGCTGGGAAAGGAACAAGGGTGATATCACCTTGTCCCTATCTTCATGCCATCTCTCTCTTTCTTTCTTCCTCATGGTGAGTGTTTGAGTTTGGAGAAATCTTGGATGTTTGAGTGGGAATCTCGGATTAAGGCTTGAGGAGAAGTTGCTCATCACCCAAAGATCTATCTTTTGAGGTAAATATCTCCAACATTGGTGGAAGTTGGGTTAGAAGCTTGGTTCAAGGAAGAAAAGAGGAAGAAGCTTGGTGGAAGCTTCATTTCGGGTTTTGCTTGCTTAAGGTCAGTACATCTCTGACTCCTACATTTCATGAGCCTCATAAGATGTTTGCTTTGTGTGGTTTATAGTTTTGAGTTGTATGGTTGAGGTTTTATAAGCTTAAACCCCCATTAATGGTAAATCAAAGATGAGATGTTGATAAGGCGTAAAATGGATAAAAAAACCACCTATTATACTCTAAATAACTTGCAGGATCGTTTTGGGACTTAACCATGGAGGTTAAGGGTGGGGCTGAAGAAATCCTGAGCTCTAGATTTTGAAATTTGGGCTCGCGTACCGATATGGGGTGGTAGCGTATCGGTACGCCTTTGTTATAAGGGATACAGATTGTGAGGGGCGTACCGGTACGCCTTTCTGCGTATCGGTACCCCTTACATTGTAAGGATTCCAGTAACACTTTGGAGTACCGGTACGCTCGATGCGTATCGGTACACACTGTTGCATTACCTGAAAAGGCTTTGCGTGCTGGTACGCTAGGGTAGGCGTATCAGTACGGGTAGGGATCGGTACGAGGCGATCTCAGTACCGATGTGGAGTATCGGTACATCTCGTAGAGTATCGATACGGGGCAAGGGCCAATTCTTTTGAACCTAGTCACCGTATCGGTACTCATGGGGAAGTATCGATACCGAGATGGTAATACCGATACTCACCCTAGAGTATCGATACTCGCTAGGCAATCTACTAAATAAAGTTGAGTTCACATTCGGGGGTTCTATAATTCGTGGTAAAGGGTCTGGTGGGTCCTTAAAGGTATAAAACAAACTCTAAAACTAAGAAATTGAGGTTAGTAACCCGTATGTGGATTAATGGCTAATGTCTTGATAATAGTTGGATAAGTTGTTTGGATTGGTAATCCATAGGGATCCATGGTAGATCAGTTATTGCTACGTGGTAGCTTGGGGTCCTTGCTGTGTGCTGAAGGGACACCCATGTAGGATAGTTACCGTGAGTAATGAGATAATCTAACGAGAAAGGCGTAAAGGAATCCATAAGACATATATTAAATAGTGTAACAAACGAGTCATGCCTTGGGGCATTGGTAATGGTTGGCTGGATGCCTTTTATCTCTCGGTGAGATATATTGATGCTCGGGGGAGCATATTTAATCGTATGAGTCTTGGTTAAGAATTCAGATATCCTAGAGTCAATGCAAGGGCACTTAAATAAGGGGATGGGTACCCTGGCTATATGACCGAGTACATCCGATGATCCACAGGCTATGTGATCTGGATGTGGCCCGAAACCTATCTCGGGGGCTATGTGAGCTCGAGTAACTCGAATGGCTATGTGATCTCGAGTAACCTAATGGCTAAGTGACCTCAGGAAAAGACTGCTTGTGGCTATTGTGATCCAAGTATGTCCAGGACGTATCTCTGGCTATAGTGAGCACAAGATAAATAGTAGGGCTTCGTTAGCCATTAGGGAATATATGTGATTTACATTGTATGGATAATAGATATTGGCTATTTTACCCTTGGGCTATGTGATCAGGGTAGGGTTGTTACTCGACGGGCTGTGTGAGCTTGAGTAACTCGATGGGCTGTGTGATCTCAAATATGGGCTGTGTGATCTCGAACATGGGCTAGATAACCCTTGGGCTATGTGATCAGGGTATGGGAAGTAACTCAATGGTCGGTGGGACCTCGCGTATGGTAAGCCTGGGATGGCTTGGTAGACTTCTTACATAATAGTGGTATCTTAAGACAGTTGTAAGCTCTAGCTAGGATAGGCTAGAAGATGATCTTTAGATGTTGAGAAGCCTTTCTGTGCACTCTTTATTATATTATCATGCATGCTTGTTTTATGATATTCATGAATTGCGGTAGAGTAGAAATATACCAATAAGCTTTGTTAGATTAGCGTGTAGAATCGTGGTTTCTTCCGTACGTAGGTTGATAGGTTGCTTTTGGAAGAGCACATTGAGGAGGATTTCCCAGCACCGAGCCAATCTTAAAGTACAGTATTTGATGTCTAGTTTGGACTGGTTGTATTTATAGGACCTTACCACAGTCGAGTCTGTATTTTATTCTGATTTACTGTTATTTGGTTAAACGGTGTATTTTATTCGGAACTTATGTTTTGTAAACCCTTTTAATCTCATTATCTACGTAGATTTTATGGTAATGGATTATTTTAAGAATTTCCAACTTGTGGTTTTAAACGAGAAATTTGATGGGTCAGTTTTGGATGACCCGAATATGATACTCTAGATTCGGGACAGGATCAGGGTGTTACATTTAGTGGTATTAGAGCTTAGGTTTAGTCGGTTCTGGTAAAACCCCAGGGTGTCGTAGAGGTTGTGGTAAGGTGTCTAATGAATACAAGTCCTTAAAGTTAAATGTACTTTATAAGACTGGGAATCCTAATGTGCCACCTTATTTGTTGTGTTTTAGAAAAGGATCGATGGAAGGTGGAACCGGTAGTGGAGAGGCGGGACACTTTCGTGACCTTACCTTTGCCCTCTTGCGTGTGGTGCAAGCTATCCTGAGGCAAGTTGAGGTGCCTCGCAAGACCCCTGTAGAGAGGCTTCATCGTTTTGGGCCTAAGAATTTTGAAGGCTTGGGTGAGGATGACCCGATCAAGGCTGACCAGTGGTTGCGTGACACACAAAGAATCTTGAGACAGATGAAGGAAAGCCCGGAAGATGATCTTGATTGCATTGTTTCCCTTCTGAAGGGTAATGCACACGAGTGGTGGGAGACCGTTGAGTTGGGTCTACAGCCTGAACGACCGACATGGGATATCTTTGTGGATGAGTTTCAAAAGAAGTACATCAGTGAGGTACAAATGGATGAGACGAGGGACCAGTTTCTGCATCTAGTTTAGGGAGATCGAACGATGTTTGCTTATGAGCAAGAGTTTCTACGTTTGAGCCGTTATGCTCCAAAGTTTGTTTCTACGGAGGAGTTGAGGTGCAAGAGGTTCAGACAGGGCTTGAATGCTGACCTTCAGTTGCATGTGACAACGGGTCTGCTGGGGACATTCTCCGAGTTAGCCAATAGTGCAAAGGCACTTGAGCGGCTTCAGAGTTTATCATCTGATCAGTTTGAGGATTCTAGAGGTCGCAATGTGGAGACCTGGGATATCATGAATCATTCTCCCCATCCGCATGAAAGGTTTTGTGCTTTAAAGAGTTCAAAGAGAGTTGCATTGGACCAGCTATGGAGATTCAGCTCAGGATCTAGATCGAGGGTTCGTAGAGTCCCTTTTGTTTCGTCTTTAGAAGGGAGTATTGATGGTTCTATTGGAATATTGTTTCCCCCAGCATGTGAGCATTGTGGCCGACATCACATTGGAGTATGCTTTTTGCTTCGGAGGGTTTGTTATCGGTGCCAGGCACCAGGGCATATGGCAAATGACTGCCCAACTATGGATGAGGATACATCGATTCAGTCTCAAAGGTCCCGACAAGAAACCAAACAACGTCAAGCTTCGTTGCCTTGATTATCCCCTATTTTCAACACATAAAACTAGAGGATAAATGCATTAAAATACATTCAAACCATTGCCTAACATCAATCTCCTGCAACTCCCAAGTTACTCACTCGAAAACCATCTAAAACATATCGAAAACACCATCAAACGCTTCTGAAACTTAACCCAGCCATAAAACAACAATTCAACCCATCAACAAACACCTAACAACGTCCAAATTCCCTTTTCTAAAATTGATTCCACCAAAAATCAATATATATTAAAAGATGATTTTAACTATTTTCCATATTTTTATCTTACCGAAAAATATATGGTTCTGAATCTGACTCGAATCTCTAACCCGATCCACCAGACCGCCTAATAAACCTTAAAGTCGCTAAGCCCAAAACCGGGGTGTTACAACTCTCCCCCACTTAAGAAATTTCATCCCCGAAATTACCTGGAGGAAATAGATGCAGAAATTGCTCCTTCATATCTGCCTTGCTTTCCCAAGTAGCCTCCTCAACACCTCAGTGTCTCCACAAGACCTTCACGAGCTCTATCTTTATACCACGTAGGACTTTCTTGCTGGTGTTGAGGATCTCTACGGGTTCCTCATCAAAGGATAGATCCGGCCTCAACTCCACATCCTCCACCGGCATAACATGAGATGGATCTGAACGATATCTCCTCAACATCAAAATATGGAACACATTATGAATTTTCTGCAACTCAGGAGGCAACCTCAACCGGTATGCCATAGGACCCACATGCTCAATAACCTCGTATGGTCCAATAAACCTTAGACTAAGCTTACCTTTAAGTCTGAATCTCATCACTTTTTCCACGGTGACACTTTCAAGAATACGCGATTGCCCACCGCATATTCGACCTCCTTACGCTTCAAATCTGCATAAGATTTCTGCCGATCCGCAGCCGCTTTCAACTGGTCGCATACAAGCTTAACCTTATCATTTGTGTCTTTCAACACATCCGGTAAAGTAACATGCTTTTCCCCCACCTTAGCCCAATACAAGGGCGTATGACACCTCTGGCCATATAACACCTCATAAGGTGCCATTTGTATACTCGCTTGATAACTGTTATTGTAAGCAAACTCAACTAAATGCTTCTCCCAAGTTCCTTGAAACTCGATAATACAGTACCTCAGCATATCCTCTAAAACCTAGATAACTCGCTCAGACTGCCTATCCGACTGAGGATGGTACGCAGTGCTAAAACTCAACCTTGAACCCAAGGCATAGTGCAAACTCCTCCAAAACCTTGTCGTAAACCTCAGATCCCTATCCAAAACGATGGATTTAGGTACACCATGCAAGCGCACAATCTCTGCTATATACAAATCTGCCAACTTGTCTAAGGTGTACGTTGTATGCACTGACAGGAAATGTGCACACTTTGTGAACCGGTCAACAATCACCCCAAATGGAATCCTTCTTAGCCAATGTCAATGGCAACACTATTACAAAATCCATGGTGATTCTCTCCCATTTCCACTCTAGAATTTTCAGCAATTGCAACAACCCGGATGGAAATTGATGTTCAGCTTTAACCCGTTGACATACCATGCACTTGGAAACAAGCTCAGCCACATCCTTTTTCAACCCAACCCAGTAGTATGCCTCTTTCAAATCACGATACATTTTAACACTACCAGGATGCATAGAAAAAGGACTAGAGTGTGACTCCATCAAGATACTATGCCTCAGCTTCGGATCATCCGACAGCACTATCCGACCCTTGAAACACAAAACTCCATCATCATCAAAATGAAATTTCGTCAGATTACCAACTGCTATATCCTTAACATGCTCAACCAACGAATCATCATACGGTTGCTTAGCTTTAATCAACTATGATAACGTAGGCTTAACTTGCAATTCAGCCATCAAACTGCTCTTCCGCATCACACTTAACCTTGCAAACATAGATCGAAGATCAACCGCAACCTTACGACTTAATGCATCCGCCACTACATTGGCTTTACCAGGATGATACTCAATTGTCAAGTTGTAATCCTTAAGCAACTCTAACATCTACGTTTCCTAAGATTCAAATCTTTCTGGGACATTAAATACTTCAAGCTCTTTTGATCCGTAAAGATCACGCACTTCTCTCCATAGAGGTAATGTCGCCAAATTTTCAAAGCAAAAACCACATTTGCAAGTTCCAAATCATGAGTTGGATAATTGCACTCATGAACTTTCAACTGCCTTGATGCAAAGGCCACAACCTTCCCATCCTGCATCAGCACACAAACCAAGCCAACATACGACGCATCACTATAAACCACAAACTCATTCCCAGATTTAGGTTGAATCAGCGTAAGAGCATACGTTAGAACTTCCTTCAACTTCTCAAACCTGTGCTGCTACTTCTCTATCCACACATAAGGAACATTCTTCTGTAACAACTTGGTCAACGATACTACAATACTCGAGAACCCCTCAACAAAGCGGCGATAATAACCAGCCAACCCAAGAAAACTACGCACCTCCGATATAGACTTAGGTGGCTTCCAATTGAGAATAGCCTTAATTTTTTGTGGATCAACGCGGATACCCTCCGCGAAAATCACATGACCAAGGAATGTCACTTCTTTGAGCCAAAACTCGCACTTGCCCAACTTAGCATACAACTGATTATCCTTCAACACTTGCAACACTATCTACAAATACCGAACATGCTCTTCCTTAGTACGAAAGTACACAAGAATATCATCTATGAACACCACCACGAACTGATCAAGATACCCATGGAACACTCTATTCATCATGCCCATAAATGTAGCCGGGGCATTTGTCAAACTGAAAGGCATGACCAAAAACTCATAATGCCCATAGCTCGTATGGAGCACGATTTTATGCACATCCACATCTTTAACCTTCAACTGGTAATACCCTGACCTTAAATCGATCTTTGAAAACACCGCTGCTCCACGAAACTGATCGAACAAGTCATTAATCTATGGCAACGGGTACCTGTTCTTTACCGTCAACTTGTTCAACCAACAATAATCAATGCACATACGCATCATACCATCCTTCTTTTTCACAAAGAGAATAGGAGCACCCCACGGAGAAACACTTGGTCAAATGAACCCATGGTCCATCAACTCTTGAAGCTGTTACTTCAACTCCTTCAATTCTTTCGGTGCCATCCTATAAGAAGCAATGGACAATGGTGTTGTACCCTCGTATGTCTCAATACGAAACTCCACCTCTCTATTTGGAGGTAAACTCGATAACTCCTTAGGAAAAACCTAAAAAATGTCGCAAACAGTCTGAATGTCCTGCACTCGAACACCCTTGGCTTTCAGATTCATAACAATAGCCAAATAAGCTTGGCAGCCATCAAGCATCATCTTCTCCGCCTTAACAGCTAAAACCACATTGGACAAAAACTTAACATTCTCGCCAACCACCATAACTTCATAATTGTCGACCAACCTCAAAAAATCCTCTTGGATTCAGAATCCACAGTTGCTCTGTGCTCACTCAACCAATCCATACCCAAAATGTTATCAAAACCATGGAATGGCAATTCCATCAGATCTGCGGCAAACTCATGACCTTACACCACCAAAGGACAATGGCGATACAACCTTCTTGTTGTAACTGTCTCCCCAAAAGAACTTGTGACTAACATGCCAACATCTAAGATCTCAACAAGAACATTCAGCAAAGATGCATGTTCACTCAAGATATATGAATGCATAGACCCTGAATCAATCAAAGATAACAATGACAATGATTGCAAAGTGAAAGTACCTGCGATTACATTCGTGTCATTACGACCCTCTCAATGAGAAAAGACCCGATCCAGTCCACCACCTTCAGGTCTCATCACTGCAGCATGAGCTATACCCCTCTGACCATCCCCGCGCCTCTAAAAATTACCCTTGCCATGGCCTCGGCCCCTAGCAGGTGCAACAACCTGTTTTGGTGCATCTCTCGCAGCCCGAGGACAATCACGCTTCAAGTGATCAGATGAACCACAAGTCCAACAAGCTTTAGCATTACCTCAGCACATACCCGCGTGGCGCCTAACTCATCGCTCACACTCTAGTGTAACACGAGCTCCCTGAGCACCCTGGCCAACTCCACCACCACGCCTGTGATCTGGCTTATGTCTCTTATCCCTGAACCTCCTATTCCGCCTCCCAAAATAGCTAGAGTCAGCCACCCTTTTACCAAATTCACACTTGCAGCCTAAACTGGTGCACCCAAGGACTGCTCAATATCCTTGGCCCGGTTGACCAACACATCAAAATATGTGTAATTTGTAGCCAGGAGATACGTCTTACTATCCTTAACAAGACCATAACAGAACCTGTCACATCTCTACTGGTCATCTGAAACCAACTCTAGAGCATACTAACTCAATCGGACAAACTTTACCTCGTACTCAGCGACAGACATGCCTCTCTCAGATAGCGACATAAACTCGCACTTCTTCATATCCAAATATTGGGTACCGAGATAATTCCTCTTGAAAGCTCTCCGAAAGAACTCCCAAGTAACGTCTGCCTCAAGAACGCCTGCAGTTATGGTCACCCACCAATGATATGCATCCCCCTATAGTAGAGATACAATGCAACCCAACTTGCACTCCTCGTTACATCCCATCTCATTCATGATGTGTACTGTCTTTTCCAGCCAACCTTCGGCTCCCTCAAGCCTCAAACCTTGAAACTCCTTACTCCTAAACTTCTCAAACGCTCCAAGGGTAAACCTTGATTTGCCACCACAGCGGGTGTTGGTGCCTGGACCTATACTCCCGCCATCAATGCTTAGAAAGCTCATGTTATCGTCTGAACTAATGGAGTCAAATCACCATACACAGGCACTTGGTGAACCTGGGGTGCTTCACCCGCCCCAACGTCAATTGGAGGAACCATTGGAGGAGGTAGTAAAACATGAGGGAGATTCTCTTTTGTCTCATTATTCTGCCCAACCCTTGCAGTATTAGCCATAGATCGTGTCTCACGTCGAGCCACGCTAACAAAAGCATCAAAACACATTAGAGTTAGGCTAGAGTCAGGCAAAGGATCCAAGTTAACTTTAAAATGCATTTAAAATCCTCAGTAATAGGCAATATGTTCCCAAAACATACCCCAACAAAACATTACACAAACACCGAACACATACACAACTACCGTTCAGTTCAAACAACAATAACTAATCAAACAACAACATCCTAACTTTTTGAAAACCTGGCTCTGATACCAACAAATGTAACCCCTTCGACCCGGACTAGTTGCAAGACCGGTCTAAGCAAGCTACATTAGGTTTACCGATGTAAATAAAAAAGATTAAACCTAAAACACATCCATTTTTTATTTTATCTTGTCTAGATGCATTAATGCTTTCCTACATGATCAAACTGTTCATAGGTGAGCACTCATCTCAATCGGGCATCGTAACGACATCCAATTGGCCACAACGCGAATTAGGGATCAAAATGTAATTTCATCAATATAAAAGGACTTTTCTAATTTTTAAGTTACCAACCTTTAGTTAAGTACATTTCGTTCTTATGTGTCAAAAATCAGCGTCAAATGATCATCCAAGCTCAAATAATTGGCTAAACAAGTTTCAGGGACTAAAACGAAAGAAACCAGAACTGCCTTTCCAGGACATTAACAGAAAGGACGGTATCCGTATCGATACGCTGAGTCCCGTATCGGTACGGTTGTGAACTCATCGTTTTGATACGGTGAGATCCATACTGTTAGCCCCTTCGAGTATAAGATACGTTTAAAAATCATTTTCACACTGTACCGATACGGTCTCTTGGTGTTTCGGTACGCGGCTTCTTCCCCCAAAAGTGTAATTCCAGTAGCCTTTAGGCGTATCAAAATGCCCCTACCTGTACCAAAATGCCCTGGCCTTATTTTCCTAGCCATACCGATACAGTCCCTTGCGTATCGGTACGCTTGGGCCTGTAATGTCAAAATTAGCAGGTTTATCACCCTATCTTAGATGCAAACCCCTAGCAACTTCCATACATGTTGATCAACACTTGAATATACACAAACTACAATTTATATCAAGGTTAGACAAACAAAACAACATCATGCTTCCAAAGGACCACTCTAGAGGCATGCTTCCTAAACCACTTTGCCAAACATACCATAATGCACATTTAAACCATTCTCAGCATAAGCAACATGCCAACACACTCAACAAAACATACTAAACTTGGTCAAACCCGCACACATAGCAACCCACAAGGAAACTCTAGATGCATACCTGTAGCGATGTCTTTTCTTCGCATCGCTAAATAAAAGCGTGGATTTTCAAAGGGTTTTTGAAAGGTGTTTGTGATTCTTTTTTTTGGATATTAAAATATTTATTCCGTGGGTTTTTTTTTTTTTAAAAAAAAAACCACATCTAAAAAAAATGGAGTCGCCACCGGCCACTTAGGTAGGCCGGACACCATAAAACCAGAGATTAAAAAAGATTGGGTTCGGGAGTCGGTTACGGATGGGGAAGGATTAGCACCCCCACACCGCCCAAAATTGGCACTTTAATAATTACCGCTTTATTAATATTGGATTTTCCTGATTAAAGTGACGATTATTTTAAAATTCAGTCATAATTGCGAATAAATTTTAAGGGCCCCGTTATCCGAGAATAAACGCCCAACCACTATCACTACGCCTGATACTGGCCCCGTTTACGCTCGAATAAAAGGACACCGCATTAACAAGTTATAAATCATATGCAATCTTATTGGTAAAAATATAAAACATGACAAAATATTTAAATGTAATAAATATTGACATAACAGAATACTAATCTAACATAAATGATATTCTAGACTAAAACATGCATATATACATATTATTCTAAATATTAGATAAAAACAACTTTAACAAGTCAGAATAACAATGCAGGAAAAATTACGTATATAGACAAACAAATATTTCAAAAAGACATACATGCTAGTAATAAAACATATTTCAACATATATGGGACAACATATCGTACATAAAAGAAGACACACTAACACGTAACCTAAAAGCCAAGAAAACATACAGTACGTACAAAAATACAAAAACATGCCGTTTACGAGTCAAATAGAACACAACATGCTTTAATACAAATAACTGGATAAAAAAATATATAATTATCGTAAGCTTAATACACATATACATTTAAACATAAAATACGAGGCATATACGAGGGACGTAAAATAAAACAATATAATACTTCAACATATACGACTATAATACGAACATGAGTATTTACAAAGAAACAGATCAAAATGAAGAAAAATAAAAATCAAAAGTGTAAATTAAAGAACAATAATATGTAATTTCAGGACTAAAATGCGAAACAAACCGAACCTAAAAGTATCAAAACTGTAATTAGACCAAGGGGCAGACCCAAAATGAAAAATTCAAAAACGCGGGATGGTTAAGAGGGTAATTTTACCATTTAAAATCTGAATCGGTGTAATTTAGGGACTGGATTACAAGATTTTGGAATATCAGGGGGACTGGGATTGTAATTGTACCATGCGGCAAGACAAAAACGAAAATATTGAAAACGCGGGATGGTTAAGTGTGTGATTTTCCCATTTAACGAAATAATAACAATTATATAAACCCTCTTTTTAGGCCGAAATCAAATTTTTTGGCCATTCGTTTCATTTCTTCAGTTTTCATATAGCCCATGTTCTTCATTTTCTCTCAACTGTTCTTATGAAACCCAGAATCCGGCGGCCGGCCGCCGGCCGCCGCTAACCGGCGCCAGCGAGACTCCAAAACACACCAAAATAACCCCCCTTTCGTCCTCAACACGAATCCTAGGTTGGATTCAGAGGATACACCTCTATTCGCCCTAGATCTAGGAAATACGAACCAAAAAAAATATTTTTTAGACCAAAACAAAACTACAAAGAGTCTTCCCCTCCCTTTAGTTCACCATATCAGACTTGGAGAAGCCGAAAGGCTTATCACTAAGGAAGGGAAGACCCACAAACATCGATGGTAAGACGACTCTTTTTTTTTGTTTCTGTTTTCTTCTTTCGTATATGCAAAAATAGAAAAAAGAAAAGAGGATTTACCACTGGACTTTTCTTTCGATTTCCTTGAATGTTTACAACTTTCTATTTTTTTTGTATTACAAGATCTCTGTTCTCTCCTTTTTTGTTACCACTCTTCATTTTTTTCTCTCGTTACAAAAGTCCCCGTTTCATATATATCATTGTCTTTGTTTTGGTGCAAGTTGCATCTTGCTTTTTTCATATCTGAACTGACAATTTTTGCTTGTTGTCTTGGGCATGTTCTAAACACGGGGGCTGAATATCGGCGTGGTGGCGGTATGGATGTTCTGCCAGCGGCCAGACGCGTTCTCGGCCGTTAGATCAGATCTGATCTGATCTAACGGTCGAGATGGCTTGAAGGACAAACGGCCTGGATGAAGCCTCGATTTGATGAGACGGCTCCAGATCTTGACACGTGGGGCTCCGCAGTCGAGGAGTCAGAACGCGTGGATCTTACGCGCGCGTGGGATATTAAAGCGTCCGCGCGTGGACCACATGCGCGCGTGGCACTCGAACGGTCCATACGTGTGGAACACGCGGCTGGCAGATATTTTTGACTTCTTGGTTGTATCGTGGCCGTTGGATCAGATCTTGATCCAACGGCCCACATTTACCTGCACACCATAATTGTAATTAGATAAGGTTTGGGTTTTGGGCCAACCGAGCCTTGTAACTTGTATTTGGACTTGGACTGTAATTTTTATTTGGGTTTAATATATTTAATTTTTTTCATTTTATTAGCCCAATATAATTAATAATAATAATATAATTATAACAACAATACATATACATGATACAAACATATACTTATACAAGTATAACATATTGGCATACGTACATATAATCCTACCCATGATTAACATAACATATATATATATTAATCAAATACGCTCATACTCTAGATACATATGCGACACACATTCATCATTAATACGTATACATACATAGCTTATAATATACATGCACACACCACACTTTATATATATATTAGTAACATTCATATAATATAATAAACATACATGCAATATTAATATGAATTTACAAGTGAAAATGAGTGATTACAGTTGCCCCTCTTTGCTTGTTCTCATGGAATGGGAAACAAAGCAAAGATTCATAAGCACTCATTTTTATCAGACTTCCCTGTTTGTAGCTTTGGAAAAACGTGTTCTTTTGGATATCTCCGCTCTTCCTTGGCTGAATCTTCAGGCTCGAAAGTTCTTCCTATATAGAGCTTCGTCACCTTCCGATCTTGGAGCTACATGCTCTTCCTATATAGAACCCTTCACTTCGAGACTGTAAAGCTTGGAGTCCTTCCTATATAGAACTCTTCGCCTTCAACGCTGGTTTCTCCTATATAAAACCTTTTGCGCCGTTGATGGATTGCTTCGACTGGGAGTTCTTTTTGAGATTTTAGATTTAGGGTTCTCTCTCTATGGAACCTTTCACTGGGCTTGAAAATGTAGGTTCCCTTTTTTTTTACGAGGCTGTTGCAATTTTTGGACCTACGCTACTAAGACTGCCGCATCATGCCCGAAGGACTTACTGATGACCCGAAAGATTTAACACCACACTCGAAAGACTTACTGATGGCCCGAAGGACTTAACATCGTGCCCGAAGATTTACCAATGACCCGAAGGATTTAATATCTGGATCTGACGCCGACATGGCTGTTGTTTTATGGGGACTCACGCTGATATGCTGCCACATCATGCCCGAAGGACTTACTGATGACCCGGGATTTAACACCACGCTCGAAAGACTTACTGATGGCCCGAAGGACGTAACATTGTGCCCGAAGGACTTACCGATGACCCGAAGGATTTAATATCTGGAACTGACGCCGACATGGCTGTTGTTTTATGGGGACTCACGCTCATATGCTTCCACATCATGCCCGAAGGACTTACTGATGACCCGAAGGATTTAACACCACGCTCGAAAGACTTACTGATGGCCCAAAGGACTTAACACCGTGCCCGAAGGACTTACCGATGACCCGAAGGATTTAATATCTGGATCTTACGCCGACATGGCTGTTGTT
This sequence comes from Hibiscus mutabilis, assembly GCA_019671005.1. NCBI lineage: Eukaryota > Viridiplantae > Streptophyta > Magnoliopsida > Malvales > Malvaceae > Hibiscus > Hibiscus mutabilis. Next base: position 26,081,638 of record CM033733.1, on the reverse strand, counting down.
TTATGGGGACTCACGCTGATATGCTGCCACATCATGCCCGAAGGACTTACTGATGACCCGAAGGATTTAACACCACGCTCAAAAGACTTACTGATGGCCCGAAGGACTTACCGATGACCCGAAGGATTTAATATCTGGATCTGACGCCGACATGGCTGTTGTTTTATGGGGACTCACGCTGATATGCTGCCACATCATGCTCGAAGGACTTACTGATGACCCGAAGGATTTAACACCATGCTCGAAAGACTTACTGATGGCCCGAAGGACTTAACATCGTGCCCGAAGGACTTACCGATGACCCGAAGGATTTAATATCTAGATCTGACACCGACATGGTTGTTGTTTTATGGGGACTCACGCAGATATGCTGCCACATCATGCCCGGCGGACTTACCGATGACCCGGCGATTTAACACCACGCCGAAAGACTTACCGATGGCCCGAAGGACTTAACATCGTGCCCGGCGGACTTACCGATGACCCGAAAGATTTAATATCTCGATCGACGCCGACATGGCTGTTGTTTTATGGGGACTCATGCCGATATGCTGCCACATCATGCCCGGCGGACTTACCGATGACCCGGAAGGATTTAACACCACGCCGAAAGACTTACCGATGGCCCAAAGACTTAACATCGCCCAAAGGACTTACCGATGACCCGAAGGATTTAATATCTGGATCGACACCGACATGGCTGTTGTTTTATGGGGACTCACGCCGATATGCTGCCACATCATGCCCGGCGGACTTACCGATGACCCGGATTTAACACCATGCTCGAAAGACTTACCGATGGCCCGGCGACTTAACATCGTGCCCGGCGACTTACCGATGACCCGAAGGATTTAATATCTAGATCTGACGCTGACATGGCTGTTGTTTTATGGGGACTCACGCTGATATGCTGCCACATCATGCCCGAAGGACTTACTGATGACCCGAAGGATTTAACATCACGCTCGAAAGACTTACTGATGGCCCGAAGGACTTATCGATGACCCGAAGGATTTAATATCTGGATCTAACGTCGACATGGCTGTTGTTCTATGGCTTTTGGTAAATTCTTCGATAATTCTTCGGGTACCTGTTTAAGAACAAACAAAATGGACATGCCCCTATCTATATGATGCATGTAATGTTATGCTTTCTTTCTCATTTTTTTCTTTTTTCTTTGTTAATCTTATGTCCTAAAAAGTCATTCTTTGATTTCTCTATTTCCTTTCCTTTTGCGGTATGCTCAATTTTGATCTTCATTTATGTCAAATTTTGCTCAATGTGCGTCTGCTCTTGTTCGTTTGCACGAGCACCCGCCTTTCTTCTTCGGGGTTTCTGTCTGCTTCACTGACAAACATTATATCATTCGTGTGCAGAGATTCTTACTGTTCTTTCTGTTCTGTATTGCCCCATTCGATCGTGCTCGGCTATCTTCCAGTTCTTTTGACCCAATATTCTGAGTATTTGTTAATTTCGTCATCGGGGTGAGCGAAATGCTTCTTAACCTCAATCTTCTTGTTGCCTCTTGACGGACACCATTCATCGATCTCTGTGCTTTAATTCTTTGGAGACTCAATGTTTACTTTTTTACCGTTCCCACACTTTGTAAGCTCATTCTTGTCATGTTTCGTCCTTCATTTTCTTGAACCAAACAAGGCATCGTGGCTGGAATTCGCTTCTTGTTCTTGAGCTGTCTGACACCTATACCTCTTGTTATTCTATGCATTGTGAGGTCATTTCTGTTTAGGGGCTTCAATAGTATCCGCCTCCTTGTGTTCTGGATCTTACCCCTGAAGTAATACATGGAAATTTTTGTTGCTTTAACTTGTCAATTTGCTGATTGGTGTTCCCCTGAAGGGTATCATTTAGATTAACATACAAGATTTTGAAAACACAGCATAGGAGCTCTGGATATCATGTGCAAGAGTGGCTTAGATTCAACCACTTGGTAATTCAAAGATGTGAAATCTTCCCTGGTGACTCGGTTCATCCTCAAGATTACCGCGTTGCTGCAGAGTACTACTCTTTCTCAATTCTCATTATCTACTCCGCCCCCAAAAGGGTAGGCTTGTATAACCACTTGAGCGCAGAAATATTACTCTAGGAATAGAGTTCTGGGTGGTGCGAGTCTTAATTTTTCCCATGATATCGCCTATTTTCTTTTTTGTTTTTTTTTGTTTTTGTTTTTATCATTATTTGAGGAAATCAATTCGTCACAGTCCTTTGTCTTGAGGACAACGATGGAGCAAACAACACTGCCCCAAGTTACTCGGCATAGTCACGATTTGAAAATATTACCATCACTCATGAAGCTAAGGTTTCTTGAATTAGATGATATATCTCCACCCTATCGCTTCAGCGGAGTGCCCCAAAATTTCCATACTCTTATTCGAACAAGCCTATTACCAGGTTTCGAACATAGGAGTACTTTTTATTATTATTTTCTCATTTTCATTTCTTTTTTTCTTTCTTCTCTTTTTCTCTTCCTTTTTTGTTTTGTTTCTTCTTTACTACCTAGAAGATTATGCCTAGAGTTTCAATTTCAAACAACTCTACATGGTTTACATTTAGAGCTTTTTCGTCCTTGAATATCATCGAAAGAGTAATAATCTCGCTTTGCTGACCAGAGTCCGGTGGGGAAGATCACATCATCATTGTCATGACATCTATCTAATGTCACATCTTGCAATTGATATCCAGTGTCCTACAACGACGAGAAAATATCTATGTGCTTTCAAAAACATTATATGTTAAGCAAAATGTGTCCTTTATTGAAAATAAAAATCAACAAACATGCCCCATCACAAAAGATCTTTGCCACATGGGGGCCACATAGAGTTGATCCCTTGTATTACTTCAGGAAGGTATTTAATGTAGAGACATCTATGGCTTCTTCAGCACTATGTAGATTTGCTTCTCATCCTTGGTCTTCCACTGCTTGATCAGCTCTTGCGTTAGGGTTCCATCATTGACCAGCTTCTTGATTTCCTCCAGTAAAGGTCTACATTTTCTGGTGGGATACCCCGGTGCCCCCATATGGAATTCGCATGTGGTAGTCGAGTCAAAACTATGGGCATACAGATTAGGTGCACTCTTCATCGGCCTAGGAACAAGATAGTGACCCTCTACCAGATGAGGCCAAATGTCTGAGATAGATATTCCAAACACTTCCAAATTTGCGCTCGTCCGAGGGATTTTTCTTGATGACCCCAATTTGTCAGTCTGTCTCCTTCTTTTACGGCCACACGAACCCTGGAGATGACACTCATTTACGTCTCCATCCTTATCTATCTTATCTTCGATTCGGTCCTTAGACTTAGATCCCAATTTTCCTTCTTTGATTGCATATTCTATCCTCTCTCCAATCGTCATGAAATCTTCGAATCCGCTTCTCGATTTCTCCAACATCACATCGAAGAAGGTAGAGGGAAGCGTTGCATGAAATAGGGGAGTCAACTCTTTTTCCGCTATAGGGGGCTGGACTTGGGTCGCCAAACATCGCCACCTTAATGCATATTGCCTGAAGCTTTCATTTGGCCTCATTTTCTCATTCTGAAGAAACTATCGACAGGGTGCTAAATCTAAAGCATATTTGTATTGATCCAAGAAGGCATTAGCGAGGTCACCCCATGACCTAACTTGATTTCTGTTCAAACGGTTATACCACACTGCTGCTGGTCCCGTCAGGCTATCATGGAAATGGTGGATCAACAATTCTTCGTTCTTCATGTATCCTTCCATTTTTCTACAAAACATGGTTAAGTGAATCTTCGGGCAGCTGGTTCCGTCATACTGCGCAAATCCGAGAACCTTGAAATCTGGAGGAATGACCAAATCAAGGACTAGGCAGGGTTCCCTCGTATTGAAGACATTTATCTTCTCTTTCTTCTTAAGCTCTTTCTCAATTTTTTCTTCTAACTGGTCAAGCCTCGACTCTTCAATTCGTTTCATTTTCCGATTAATTCTGCCATCGAACCCCATGTATTAAATGATGAAGTGCCATGCGATGATAAAACAATGCAAAAAAATGTGATGCAAATGCAATAAAGCATTGATTCCGCAAGTGATTTATCCTTATAGAACATCTTTCATTCAGACCAAAAGGTTTCATTACATCCGGTATTAGGGTTTTACAGATAGCGGTGAGCCCTGGCACCTAATGTCTTGACCTCATTCAATAGTCCCATCAGTTTTACTTCGCGGTCCAATGATGGGTCCATATTCTGGCTTATTGGTGCTGCTGCATCGACTAAATCTGCTACCTGTTGAGCTACTTGTCGGGCTTGAGTCGTAACCATCTTCATGTCCTGGTCTTTCTCCCGTATTGTTTGCTCGGCCTTTTGTAGCTTAACGGTCATTGCCCCAGCATGGATCTCACTGGTATGTAAAGCAGTCTCGAGCCTCACTATCTGTTCTTTGAGTGCTGCGTTTTCCATTTGGAAGGCTTGTGATTCATTCTTTTCCTGGTGCAGACTTGATTTCAGGATATCTTCCATGGCCAGACTGCTTTCCAACTCATTTTGGATAAAGTCGCGTTGGCCCTCAGCTTCTTCCAGCTTCTTTGATAATGATCTGACTTTATTCTTACTATTCTTGCATTTCTGCTTCCAGCGTTCTGAATCGTTCCTTAGCTGAATCATACCATTGACCCACTCTTCCGTGGTGTTACCCAGACCGAAACTCTTGAATTCAAAGTGCAGCTTCTGGTATTCATCTTGTACGTTCTTTGATTTCATGCTCAGATGGTGCCTCTCATGCTCGAGCTGGTCGCGCTTGTGTACGAGTTCATCTTCTGAGACGCTTTTATTATTGACTCCTAACTTTATCCCGCTTGAGTGACCCACTTCTGTGTTATCCAAACGTTGGGCTGGGTATTGTTCCTTCTTCAACTTTGCCCCTCGGGCAACGGCTGGCTGGCTGAAGAATCGGGGTTGTCCGTCTTCGAAATCCAAAATTCCCATTCTGATAAGATCTCGAACTCTGTCCTTCAGGACCCTACAATTTTCAGTGTGATGGCTCGAATCACCTATGTGGTAGCTGCACCGGACACGACTGTTGTAATCTTTCGGATAAGGAGGTTTTCTTGGTACAGACTTCACTGGTATGACAAGGTTCCTTTCGACAAGCAACGAAAGTAACTCGGTGTATCTCATGGGTATTGGATAATGTCTTCTGATGTCATTAGATTCTCGAACTTCCCCTGGTTTTGCCTCTGTTCCCTAGGTATCTTCCCCAGATGTGCTACTTGTCTGCTTCTTGAGATTGATCACAAAGGGATTTGATTTGTCATATTTAACGGTGTTGTCTATTTTGATATTCTGACCATTTTGTTCCACATTCTGCTCCCCGACCGAATCTTTTCTGAGTTCGACATGCTGCTTGCCTTTCATCATGGCATTCATCTGGTCCATCATCTCAGACATCTGCTTCTTTAGTTCTTGTATTTCATCTTGTTTGTCACCAGGATTAACACTGCTTACCGAATCTGTTCTGGTGTCCTTGAATGGTTCTTCTTCGGCTGTCCCCGGTCTAGTCTCGGGATGGAGTTTTGGGATTGGACCCTCTTCCTTCAGGTCAAAGAACCTTTGGTCCATCATGAACAATCTTCTATTAAAAAAGAAATCACTCGGGAATCAATGCCCCTGTGTAATGCGAATGCAATGGTATGTAAAAACAAAGCAAAAGAACACAAGTCAGTACCGGACAAAAATGATAAGTACATAATAAAAGGGCAAATTAAATGCGATAAGCAAACAAGACAATCCTATTTACATTCCATCTAAGACATCTAGGTTATCCGCATGGCTCTAACAGGGTGGGTTTCTACGTGTTCTCTACATGCAGTTTTGGTTCTAGGAGGTACCCGAATTGTCCTCGCTGTCCTCTACTAAGAGTAGCAAGGCCTCCGATCATCACCCATTATAGGCTCCTTTCAACCGAGTTCAATTCAGGGGGACCCATTCGCTTATGCCCGTACGAAGGAACGATATCCTTACGAAAGCATAAGTTACTCGAGCCCCTAAGGTACTTGCTAGGCCCATACGGGAGAACGATATCTCCACGAAAGCATTAGCGTTTTCCCCCCACTTAAAAAGACGGGTTTATATGCCATATTTTAAATGCGTTAAAATAAATGCGCAATTATGACCGAATGTTAATTTAATAGTTACTTTAATCCGGAACTTTCAATATTAGTAAAGCGGTGATTATTTTAAAAGCTTGACTCTCATTTGTTTTTTTTAAAAAAAAACAAAAATCGTCCCCAGCGGAGTCGCCATCTGTAGCGATGTCTTTTCTTCGCATCGCTAAATAAAAGCGTGGATTTTCGAAGGGTTTTTGAAAGGTGTTTGTGATTCTTTTTTTTGGATATTAAAATATTTATTCCTTGGGTTTTTTTTTTAAAAAAACCGCATCTAAAAAAAATGGAGTCGCCACCGGCCACTTAGGTAGGCCGGACACCATAAAACTAGAGATTCAAAAAGATTGGGTTCGGGAGTCGGTTACGGATGGGGAAGGGTTAGCACCCCCACACCGCCCAAAATTGGTACTTTAATAATTACCGCTTTATTAATATTAGATTTTCCTGATTAAAGTGACGATTATTTTAAAATTCAGTCATAATTGCGAATAAATTTTAAGGGCCCCGTTATCCGAGAATAAACGCCCAACCACTATCACTACGCCTGATACTGGCCCTGTTTACGCTCGAATAAAAGGACACCGCATTAACAAGTTATAAATCATATGCAATCTTATTGGTAAAAATATAAAACATGACAAAATATTTAAATGTAATAAATATTGACATAACAAAATACTAATCTAACATAAATGATATTCTAGACTAAAACATGCATATATACATATTATTCTAAATATTAGATAAAAACAACTTTAACAAGTCAGAATATCAATGCAGGAAAAATTACGTATATAGACAAACAAATATTTCAAAAAGACATACATGCTAGTAATAAAACATATTTCAACATATATGGGACAACATATCGTACATAAAAGAAGACACACTAACACGTAACCTAAAAGCCAAGAAAACATACAATACGTACAAAAATACAAAACATGCCGTTTACGAGTCAAATAGAACACAACATGCTTTAATACAAATAACTGGATAAAAAAAATATATAATTATCGTAAGCTTAATACACATATACATTTAAACATAAAATACGAGGCATATACGAGGGACGTAAAATAAAACAATATAATACTTCAACATATACGACTATAATACGAACATGAGTATTTACAAAGAAACAGGACTGAAATGGAAGAAAAATAAAAATCAGTGGCAGAAATTAAAGAACAATAATATGTAATTTCAGGACTAAAATGCGAAACAAACCGAACCTAAAAGTATCAAAACTATAATTAGACCAAGGGGCAGACCCAAAATGAAAAATTCAAAAACGCGGGATGGTTAAGAGGGTAATTTTACCATTTAAAATCTGAATCGGTGTAATTTAGGGACTGGATTACAAGATTTTGGAATATCAGGGGGACTGGGATTGTAATTGTACCATGCGGCAAGACAAAAACGAAAATATTGAAAACGCGGGATGGTTAAGTGTGTGATTTTCCCATTTAACGAAATAATAACAATTATATAAACCCTCTTTTTAGGCCGAAATCAAATTTTTTGGCCATTCGTTTCATTTCTTCAGTTTTCATATAGCCCATGTTCTTCATTTTCTCTCAACTGTTCTTATGAAACCCAGAATCCGGCGGCCGGCCGCCGCTAACCGGCGTCGGCAAGACTCCAAAACACACCAAAATAGCCCCCCTTTCGTCCTCAACATGAATCCTAGGTTGGATTCAGAGGATACACCTCTATTCGCCCTAGATCTAGGAAATACGAACCAAAAAAAATATTTTTTAGACCAAAACAAAACTACAAAGGGTCTTCCCCTCCCTTTAGTTCACCATATCAGACTTGGAGAAGCCGAAAGGCTTATCACTAAGGAAGGGAAGACCCACAAACATCGATGGTAAGACGACTCTCTTTTTTTTGTTTCTGTTTTCTTCTTTCGTATATGCAAAAATAGAAAAAAGAAAAGAGGATTTACCACTGGACTTTTCTTTCGATTTCCTTGAATGTTTACAACTTTCTGCTTTTTTTTGTATTACAAGATCTCTGTTCTCTCCTTTTTTGTTACCACTCTTCGTTTTTTTCTCTCGTTACAAAAGTCCCCGTTTCATATATATCATTGTCTTTGTTTTGGTGTAAGTTGCATCTTGCTTTTCTCAGATCTGAACTGACAATTTTTGCTTGTTGTCTTGGGCATGTTCTGAACACGGGGGCTGAATATCGGCGTGGTGGCGGTATGGATGTTCTGCCAGCGGCCAGACGCGTTCTCGGCCGTTAGATCAGATCTGATCTAACGGTCGAGATGGCTTGAAGGACAAACGGCCTGGATGAAGCCTCGATTTGATGAGACGACTCCAGATCTTGACACGTGGAGCTCCGCAGTCGAGGAGTCAGAACGCGTGGATCTTACGCGCGCGTGGGATATTAAAGCGTCCGCGCGTGGACCTCATGCGCGCGTGGCACTCGAACGGTCCATACGTGTGGAACACGCGGCTGGCAGATATTTTTGACTTCTTGGTTGTATCGTGGCCGTTGGATCAGATCTTGATCCAACGACCCACATTTACCTGCACACCATAATTGTAATTAGATAAGGTTTGGGTTTTGGGCCGACCGGGCCTTGTAACTTGTATTTGGATTTGGACTGTAATTTTTATTTGGGTTTAATATATTTAATTTTTTTCATTTTATCAGCCCAATAATATTAATAATAATATAATTATAACAGCAATACATATACATGATACAAACATATACTTATACAAGTATAACATATTGGCATACGTACATATAATCCTACCCATGATTAACATAACATCTATATATATTAATCAAATACGCTTATACTCTAGATACATACGCGACACACATTCATCTTTAATACGTATACATACATAGCTTATAATATACATGCACACACCACACCTTATATATATATTAGTAACATTCATATAATATAATAAACATACATGCAATATTAATATGTATTTACAAGTGAAAATGAGTGATTACAATACCTAAACATCCATTCAACCTTAACCATGGGCAAGCAATATCATCAAGCTAAACAACATATAACCATCCTCAAAACCAGCATAGAATCATTCTAAAGAACCACAATGCAACAGATTTACAACTTCCAAAAACCATGGCGAACACTTTGCCTTATTAACCGAAAATGTAAATCGAGTTCATACTCAAAAGTAGTTTATCTCTTGGATCCTTGCAAACCCTACATTTGCTGCCCCAAACTTTAATGCTCTGCATCATTAGGGAAAAGAGAGTGTAAGCACACATGCTTAGTGAGGATGCTCATAAACAATGATGCATTAAATACCATTTAAAAACCACATGCTTACTTTTCCCAAAACATGCTTACAACCTAAGCATTTTTCCATGATTCCAACCGAATCAAAACATAACAATCTTTATATAACATCATATAATATTCATGCTTAAATCCCAAAGCATTTTAAACAAACCATGCTTAAATCCTAAAGCATTACAAACAAGGTTCAACACAAGAACTTTCTCATATATTGGCATTTATAGTGACCCGAATAGACTACCTCTATCCTAAACACATATCGGATACATGGATATCTCATACCATGCCTAGTTAAACCACATGATATCCTAAACCTTTCCTAGTTAGACCGCAAGATTTGACACCCTCGCCTAGTTAAACCGCGAGATCTCACCCTTGCATAGTTAAACTGCAAGTATATTGACCTTGCCTAGTTAATACACAAGATTACCATCAGTTTGGGTTGCCTAGTTAAACCGCAATTCCCAAATGAGGTCCCAAACAGTCCGAGTGGCCTTGTTACACCGCCATACCTGAAGGACCTATGGCCACTATCGATTTTGTTCATATTTCATAGTCCACTTTTAATCCCATGGCATGCCAACTATATCCGATTGTTTTCTCACCTAGTCACATAGCCAATAAACCATTTACAAACCATTTACTTACTGTTTTACAATGCATTTAACAACACATCACATATGCAAATCTCATTGCCAATGCAATAACACCATTCCCAACCGGAATGAAAACCAATGTTCAATATCATTTAATATACTTTCAAACCCCTGCATATGTACTCAAAACCATTCATTACCAGTAAGTAAATCATACCATGTTTATCACCAAAACATGCAAACAACATGCTCGCATCTAAGCCGATTCTCAAGAGCAAAATAAGGGAAACTTACTTCCGAGCTTATGTAAATGACTCAAGCTTACCCTAAACTCCCAACAACCTTTATAAACCTTTGTAAAGCATTTAAAACCAATTTCCACTCACCGATATGCCTCGTCTTCCATGCCAATACGAAACAAGCTCCTGGCAAGCAACCAAACAACGTCAAGCTTCGTCGCCTTAATTATCCCCTATTTTCAACACATAAAACCATAGGATAAATTCATTAAAATGCATTCAAACCATTTCCAAACAGCAATCTCCCGCAACTCCCAAGTTGCCCACTCGAAAACCATTCGAAACATACCGAAAACACCATCAAATGCTTCCGAAACTTAACCCAGCCATAAAACAACAATTCAACCCATCAACCAACACTTAACAACATCCAAAAACCCTTTCCTAACACCATTTTACCTCCAGCAAAGATTAAATTCGATTATGTCCACAATAACTCAAAACTAGCAACCTAAACAATTAGAGATTCAAGAGTTTCGGGATTCTATTGATAAAAACAACTTATCAACATCAAAACACATCCAAAACATATATTAAATCAATCTCAAATAGTGGAAATCAGATCCACTTCGAAAATCACCATGTTTCATCAATATTTCCAAAATAACTCAATTAAACATTGATAAAACATTAAAATCACATTACAACTTATAAATCAAGGATCAAATACTTGGGAATATCAATAAAGAACCATTTAACAGAGGGGATCACGGACCTTACCCATGTTATGTGATTTCTCCTTCAGTTAGCTTGTTTAAAGCTAAGAAAATATAAGATTTCAATGAGATTTTGCAAAACAAAGTTAAAGAATCAAATTAAAATCAATAATTTGAGTGAAAAGAGTTCCTTACCTCTGGATTTTGATGAAATTCTGAGTGTTTGGAAGAAGAGAAGTTGAGAGAAAAGATTTAGGAAAAGTTACGTGAATTTCTTTTAAAAGCTAATAACTAAGTTAAGATATTTAATCCTTATTAACAACCTTTTAAAACACATGTTTAAAATGATTTTATTGAAGAGAGAAACCACCAGAAAACACTTGGTAGATTAGCTCCTTAATAATTCTAAGGATTTGACCCTTTTGATTTTAGTCACTTTAAAATAGTTTTCAAACATCTCATTTTGGTCATTAACCCAAAATGCCATATTTCCAAATTCCCTTTTCTAAAATTGATTCCACCAAAAATCAATATATATTAAAAAGATGATTTTTAACTATTTTTCCATATTTTTATCTTACCGAAAAAATACGATCCCGAATCTGACTCGAATCTCTAACCCGGTCCATAAGACCGCCTAATAAACCTCAAAACCACTAAGCCCAAAACTGGGGTGTTACATAAAAGGTTTAATCTCACTTACTAACTTACATTTAATTCTCAACTGATGATGCAAAGAAGTAGATCAACCACAAATCTCGTTGTTTTTCAAAACTACAACTCCTTGAACAAGTGGATCAAATCTCGTTGTATCCTTATTCAACTCTCGTTGTAATGGCTTATGAGTCGAAAGGCCGTTGTGGAGTTGAGATCCATGTTTGCTAGGTTGAGTATAACCCGTGATGGAGGGTTGTTGGCAGAATTGCAATTGAAACCTTCCTTGGCACAATTGATTAAAGAAAAAAACATCTGTATGATGAGGCGTTGGTACCTCATGTCAAGGATATCATGGATGAAAATCCTACGGATTTTCACTTTAATAGTGATGGGGGTTTTTGCTTTAAAGATCGGATTGTGGTGCCTAGTGACGAGGAGTTGAGGCGGATGATTTTGACCGAGGCACATGTTAGTCATTTTGCTATGCATCCAACGCAGTACCAAAATGTATCAGGGGTTGAGGAAGGAGTACTATTGGGTTAGTTTGAAAAAGGACGTGGCTGATTTTGTTGCTAGATGTATGGTGTGTCAGCGAGTGAAAGCTAAACATCAGTTTCCTTCCGGGTTGTTGCAACCATTGAAAATTCTGAAGTGGAAGTGGGAAAAGATCACCATGGATTTTGTTTCAGGGCTGCCTTTGATGCCGTCTAAAAAGGATTCTATTTGGGTGATTGTGGATCAGTTTACGAAGTGTGCCCATTTTCTGCCCATGCATACGACGTACTCGCTAGATAAGTTGGCAGATTTGTATGTTGCATAAATTGCGAGGTTTCACAGGGTGCCCAAGTTGATTGTTTCGAATAGGGATCCACATTTTACAGTGAGGTTTTGGAAGTGCTTGCATCGAGCTTTGGGTACTCGCTTAAATTTCTGTACATTGTATCATCCTTAGACGGATGGCCAGTCTGAACGTGTGATTCAGATCTTGGAAGATATGTTGAGATGTTGTATCATTGAGTTCCAAGGAACTTGGGAAAGGCAGTTGCCTTTGGTGGAATTTGCGTATAATAACAGTTATCAGGCAAGTATAAAGATGGCATCGAAAGAAGCCTTGTATGGTTGGAGGTGTCATACGCCCTTGTGTTGGGCCGAGGCTGGGGAAAAGTATGTTTTCATGCCTGATATTTTGAAAGACACAGATGATAAAGTGAAGATGATTTGTGACTGTTTAAAAGAGGCCTCAGATAGGCAGAAATCCTACACGAATTTGAAGCGTAAAGAGGTTGAGTACGCAGTTGGTGAAAAAGTGTTCTTGAAAGTTTCGCCTTGGAAAAAGGTGATGAATTTTGGGCATAAGCGAAAGTTGAGCCAAAGGTTTATTAGACCGCGTGAGGTGCTAGAACGCACTGGTCTGATGGCTTATCGGTTGAGGTTACCTCCTAAATTGGAGAAGATTCATGATGTGTTTCATGTGTCAATGTTGTGGAGGTATCGCTCGGAACTGTCACATGTTATGCCAGTTGAGGATGTTGTGTAATACCCCGAAATTTGTTAAGTTGTTTAAGAGTCATTTAGTACTAAGATAAGGGCTTAAAAGCTAACTTAGTGACTAAAATGGCAAAATATAAAAGTTAGGATTTCTTTCATTAGGGATTCTATGAAAGGAATTTTTGAGAATTTAGAGTACCGTGTGATAGAGAGTAAGCAAAACAGGGTACTTGAATAGTTTGGCTGAAATCCGATAGGAAAAGTATTAGGCATCTGATGGAATATTTTTACAATTAAATGTTTTTATTCTACAAATAAGTAGTACATGTTGCAGGAAGTTGATCTGTATAATTAGATTTCTGGTATGTGATAGAAATCTATTTTTGATAGAACAATTAGGGGATAAGCAAATACTTGATTTGAATAAAAATACAGTATAAGATATCGAATTTCGATTGAACTACAAAGTTAAGCGTGCTCAGGGTATGGGATGGGTGACCTACTAGGCAGGTCCCATGTCAGTACTTTAGACTGATGAAAAGGAATCAGTCCGAGTTAATATTATTCATATGGATAACCGATTAAGAAATATAAAGAGAAATTGTATCCGATAAAGATTTCGAGTAATTACCAGTATATTTAGACCGAGTCAAAATTTTAAGTTTGACTTCATAAATATGGAATACTTTATTTGATAATATTATTTATTTTCAGATATGGAAATAAGGAATTTTTAGAATTTATTTGATAGCCGGTGAAGGGAAATCGCAGTAGAAGTAGTAAGTAAATATCGAGAAATCAGATTGAATCGAAATTTCAGAAGCTATTCCATAAGTCGCGAAAAATTCATAAAATATTATTTTATGAATAAATTATTAATTGGTTGATTGTGATCTAACTAGAATAGTTGGATTTTTACAAAACGGCAAAATTAGTGATTTAAGTGACTAGTTTTGGTAATTTGGTCACAATGGCAATTTTGAAATATTTTAAAAGTACCATGGGTAATATGGTAATTTCCCATGTGGAAGCATTACTCTAGTTTGGTTAGAGTTGAATGGAATTTGGTTGAAATTGAACTAGAATGACAACTTGTAAATTATGATTCAGGTGGAGGTTAATTTTGGAATAAGGACTAACTTGAATAAAAAATTCAAATTTTCAATTATATGTGGCATAAATTAACAAAATATGAACAAAATGTGCATCTTCTACCCCCTCCATTTCAAAAATACCATAGAGAGAAGGGAAAATATACAAAAATTTTCCTAAGCATTTTGAAGGCTCTCGAACAAGATTTAAGGTATGTTTTTGGTAGAAAATTGATCTATTTTCAATTCTCTTTCATTTGATAGTAATTTTATCAAGAGTTATGAAGATTTGATTATGTTCTTGAAGAGAGAGAAAATAGGGTTTTATGCTCCATTTGTAGATTGAAGCTTGATCTATGCAAATCTAGTGTTGTAGAGATGAAATCAAGCTTAGATTGTGATTAATTTCATGTTTAAGGATTAAAAACTCTAACCCTAAAATTTGGGATTTTATTTAGGGTTTTGAAATTGGTGATGAAAATGAAAGATTGATGATATTAGAAGCTTGATTTTGATGTTAGAATGAAAAATCCTCAACTAGTCATTTAAGTGACCATTTCGGCATACATGGGGAAATTTGGAGAAATATTGTGAAAATTATCCTAGTGATGGATTTGAAGAGATTATGAACTTAGAAGCTTGATTATGGCGTTTGGACTAAAATAAAGTCATTGGAAAATATAATACCCATTTCGGCTTGTAGAGAAATTATGGGAAAAGTATTTTGAAATTATTATGATTATGAGATTTTACGATTTGAATATGTTGTATGAAGTTAGAAATGAAATTAAAATCCAAGGGATTAAATTGACAAGAAAGGAAATGATAAGGGACCATTTTGACATCCCTGATTAGTTCAAGGACCAATTTAGCTTTGGTCTAAAAGTAAGGGAAAATGTGAGAAAAATTATAGAAATGTTGGATTAATTATTCGATACAAGTTTTCAAGTTTATGTGTAAAATTAGTGACTAAAATGTCACTTTGGTAAAAGTTAGTGGATTAATGGTATTGAATAAAAGTTAGTGAAAAATGATGGAATTATTGAATAATTGTGATTCGAGCTTGAATAAATTGCAAAATGTGCAAAATGGTCACTAGGGACCATAATGAACAATTCGACATTATTAAAGGAAAAAGTGAAATTTTTGGAAATATTTTATATTCAGATAATTATACTAGTATAGTATATTTAAGCAATGTTAGATTAAAAATCTAACATGAATATTGTTATGTATGTTCAAATGGTACTATACAGCTATTGATAAGGCTAAGGGTATCAGATCAAAAGAAAGCAAGGAAAAAGTATCGAAATAGCTTAGTGAGGCTAGTATCATGCATGGCCCAGGTGAGTGCATTTTTACTTATTTATTATATATGTGATATGAGTGAGTGCATTATATGTATTTATGACATGTTGTTAAATAGGACGACTTGTGATGAGTCGACCTTGGTATAAATAAAAATGTACGATGGCTTGTTTATGAAAATAGCATGAAATATTAAATGGCATATTGATACAATAATTGTAGCATAATGATTTACTCAAGGTAAATCGAATTTTAGATATTTGGGTATGAACTGCCCACTATCGAATTATGGACGATAGTATTGATGAATTGGATATTGAATGTGAAAATATTATATTGTTATGCCCAAGTACTAGTGTGAGAGTCTTTGGTATAATTGAATATCCATAGAGTCATAGCAGCTGCATTCCAGCACTACGGTGCGTTCCAGACACTTCGGTGTTGACATTAGACGCTACGGCATTGCAGACACTACGGTGTTGTTTAGACACTTCGGTGTTGACATTAAACGCTATGGCGGTGCAGACACTACAGTGTTGTTTAGACATTATGGTGTCGACTAGCACAAAAAGTGCGATAATGAGGAGCAAATGGCGTCCTCGAGTACGTACTCACCATCAGACGCTTGCAGACACTACGGTGTTCTTATGATGACTCGTATACCATAGGTTCACATGAAATTGTACTTTGGGCTATAATTTATGAAATGATTTTATGCATGTGGTTAGGCCACTGAATGCCCAAGTATTACAACATGAGAATCTCTGGTATAGTTGGATATCCATAGAGTCTTAGCAGTTGCGTCCTAGCACTACGGTGTATTTCAGTCACTTCGATGATGTTTAGACACTTCGGTGTCGACTTAGACGCTACGGCGTGGTTCAGACACTTCGGTGTTGTTAGCACAAATTATACGATTATGAGGATCAAAGAGCAGCATCGAGTACGTACTCATCTCAGTCGCTTCGGCGATGTAGACGTTATGGCATCGTAGACACTACGGTGTCGTGATGATTCACGTACCATAGCATCACAAGTTTTTGTACTTTGGGCTATAATACTTGAAATGCATTTATGCAGGTAGTTAGGCTAAAAAAGCTTAATGTACACAAGACTGGTATGACAGATCAAATCCTATGATTTGAATATTATATTGGTTTAATGAACTATACATGTAAGGTAGTTCTATGCATGATAAAATGTTATCAACTGCAATTGGAAATCGCTTGCCATTTTGCAGGGCTAAGTTATTTATAATCATTGTTTTATATCGTTACGATTATGCCTCACTAAGTTATACTTAGCGTGTGTTTTGTATCACATGTAGGTACTTCGAACCAGACAGCAGAAGAGGAGCTGCACATCGTTGGATCAATTTGGCCTGCATTAACAGTAAGTACCACCATATCCTAGTCTAGTGGGGCATGTATATATATTAAATAAGTAGCTATTTTGTATGTCTACATTTTCGTACTCTATTTATAAGTTAATGTGGATGTATGATCTAGAAACATGACTTAGTTTGAGGAATTAAGAATATTAGAAAAGATGCTTCAAACAATTTTAAATTTAGTTGGTTGTTTATCGTGTAGCGATTTTAAAACCAAGAAAGAGTCTACGCAGTACATATAGTTTTCACCCTGAATTATATTTTAATTTTAATATCTGCTTAAAGTATTTTATAAACCAATTCGGGGTCCAAACTAGGTGACTCTAGACATATTTGTAATTTAGTGAAAATTGAAAAAAGGTTGTTTAATCAAATTAGTTTTGCAATAAATTTTTTTACAAGTCTGAAAATTAGTGTAAATTAGTTAGTAACATCTTTAATGTGTATTCGAACATCGAATATATGTTGAGGGTGTTAAATCTAGTGGTATCAGAGCAAAGGTTTAGCCGATTCTGGAGGTTAAATTGAGTCCAATATGATTTTGCTAAAGTGTACATGCCCCTAGGATGTGATGCTACTGATGCATTGCTTGCATGACTTGATGTAGCTCATCAATAGTATGAATAAGACTCTAATGGATATAAGAAAAATAAGATATTGTTAGATTTCGTCAGTTGACGCATTTCGAGGGTTAAGAAAAGACCCATAATGGATACAAAATAGTGAAATAAATATGGTAGTTAACTCCTATCCAGGATGAGTTATCTGTATAATAGAGAACTGGTACAATAATTATAAGATGTTAGTCTTTAACATCTGTATTTGCACTTGTGCTTATAATAGCATAAGTTATAAGAAATTTAGAGAGAGTAAGGGCTCATACGCACATTTCAAGGAAAAACGTAGTCATAGAGCGGTAAGCTAATGATTAAATGAAATTTTGATTGTTATTAATAAATTAAAATTGTCAGATATGAAAAGTTAAAAAGAAGAAGAATAAGTACTCTTATTCTGGAAATATGTATTTGTTAAATGGCTAAATATGAAATTGTTGGAGATTACTGCAGATGTAATGTAACACCCTCTTCCCGTATTTGTTACCAAACACGAGTCGATGATGTCACAAAACAAATTTAAACAATTTGCACCATTTGAAACAAAGCAGTTCTGCTATTTGGAAATTCTGACCTTGCATCGAATAAAAATTCATAACGTTTTACACAGAAGTCAAAATCATTCACCGTTTGTTTTAAAATAAACTAGACTCAATTTATAGTTCATACATATAAAATTCAACATATAAATCAATCTGTGGAATTTATGGCAATTTTTCAAACTTACTGTCTAAAACAGAGTTTTTTGGACAACTTCAACTTATTTCCAATATAAGTTCACTAACTAGTCAAAAATCATTCAAATCCACATACTAATAATATTAAACCATGTTTTAGTTAAAACATAACCAATTAAGGAGTAGTTTAATGTCTCTTTTACACAAGATATGTATTTTCAATATTATACATGTCACTATTCAAAACATATAATATAGGATGTCAAAACATTACTATGATAACCTGTATCGTTCCTTCGCCTACGAGGTGATGCCCAAAACGTACCTGCTTACGAACCACGTGATCAACCTATGTGTGCATAGCATAATACACACGCTAAGTATAACTTAGTCAGGCATTATAAGTAATCATAAAATCGAGCAATAAAACAAATGAAAACATGATTAAACACGATCATATTAAATCTTCTTTTACTTCAAAACCATCATATATAAGAAAATGGTGATTTTCATATACTTTAACTTTATAATTGGCCCAAGAATTGTATAAAGAGAAACTAAAGTATGCAAGTTCTATACTCCTTGAGCACTGATCACCAAGGTGATGATAAACATATAGATACATTAGTGTCGGCATCATATAGGCACATAAGTGCTGATAAACATATAGGATCCGAAGATCGGTGTGTAGCTACACGTAGTCCTTGACTACTGGACCTCTAATGGCATGCCACTATACTGTAACTCTCTATCATTACTTGGGAAATAAATCCATATCATATACTTGTAAATCATCACGTATAAATAATTCATATATCACCATTATTCAATAACAATTTGCCATGACAAAACATAATAGGGCAGTTCATACCCCATTACGTACTAACATTTTTATTTGCCTGTAAAATATCATATAACTTATACAAAAACCATGTTGTCATTTTAATAAAATCAAGTAAATATAATTCTTGAAATTAATCAAAACATATTTTGAAACACATGAATGCACTCACCTTATATGCCTCACTAGCTACTTATACCGAAACATATCTATTATGGAACTTCTTCTTTATCTTTCAACTTGTTTCGATCGCGAGCTTCCTTGTTATCTATATGTATATTAAATACATAACACAAGCAAATTTTAAGTACATACTCATACTATACAAATAATGGAAAGTAACTAAAATAACTATTCATTATACACAAAATTACTTCGATAGAATTTTCTATATTCAAATCATTTTTCTTCACACTTTTCCACAATTCTTCAAAATTTTCCAAAATACTCATTTTAGTCCCTAAGGAATCTTTTAAGCTTCCGACCATCATTTTCAAGTTTAACCTTCACAATTATCATCCTTTACACTTTAAGACCCAAACTTTGGAAAATTTTCATTTTAGTCACTGAACTAAAACCACCAAACTTTAATTATTTTTATTTTAGCCACTATGTAAATATTGGGGTATTACAATTCTCCCCTTAAGAAAAATTCATCCTTGAATTTTAATACGTACATGATTTGAAAAGATGAGGAAACCATTTTTCCATATCTTTCTCTCTTTCCCACGTTGCTTCTTCCACTTTGTCATTTCGCCAAAGGACTTTAACAAGTGGAATCGACTTGTTCCTTAGTTCCATGACCTCGCGTGCTAAAATTACGATCGGTTCCTCTTCATACGTCAAATCTAGTTCAATCTCTACTTCTTCTAGAGAAAGGATGTGGGAATGATCTGATCGATACTTTCTGAGCATCGATACATGAAACACATTATGAATTTTATCAATTTCTGGGGGTAGAGCAAGTTGATAAGCCACCGGACTAACTCTTTTTACAATCTCATATGGTCCAATAAATCTCGGACTCAGCTTTCCTTTTAGTCCAAATCGCAATATTTTTTCCAAGGTGACACTTTAAAAAACACTTTATCACCTACGTGGAATTCAATTTATTTTCTCTTCAAATATGCATAAGCTTTCTGTCGATCATCGGCTATTTTGAGATTATCTTGTATGATCTTTATCTTGTCTTCAGCTTCTCTAATTAGATAAGGTCCCAATACGTCCATTTCTTTCAACTTGTACCAATTCAAAGGAGTCTTGCACCTTCTTCCATACAAGGCTTTATAAGGTGCCATTTTGATACTTGCTTGATAGCTGTTAATATAAGAAAATTCCGCTAACGACAAGTATTTCTCCCATGATCCTTTGAATTCAATCACACAAGCTCTTAACATATCCTCCAAAATTTGAATGGTTCGCTCTGATTGTCCATATATTTGAGGGTGAAAAGCAATGCTGAAATTAAGTCGAGTACCCAAAGCTTTATGTAAAGACTTCCAAAATCTGGAAGTAAACCTTGGATCTCCATAAGAGACAATCAATACTGGTACTCCATTAAGACGAACTATTTCCTTAATATACATCTGCGTATATTTTCCATAGAGAAATCAGTTCGGACAGGAATGAAATGTGCCAACTTAGTCAATCTATCAACGATTACCCAAATTGAATCTTTCTTCCTTGGAGTAAAATGTATCCCTGTCACAAAAATCCATGGCTACCCGTTCCTATTTACACTGAGGAATGGAAATTGGTTGCAACAAGCCAGAAGGCACTTGATGCTCTGCTTTCACTTGTTGACATGTCAAGCATTTAGAAACAAATTCAGTTATAGTTCTTTTCATTCCTGGCCACCAATATCGACTCTTTAGGTCTTGATACATCTTGTTTCCACCAGGATGCATGGTTAAGTCACTATAACGTGCTTCAAAGAGAAGTTATTTCTTTAGCTCTTCATCATCGGGAATAACAATTCTTCCTCGGTAATACAAGCATCCATCAGACTTAACTTCGAAATCTTTGGTCTCACCATTTTCAACTTGTTTGAATCTTGACAAACATTCCATATCTCTTTTTTGAAGCTCCTTTATGTGATCTACTAAAGCAGGCCTTAAACTTAATTTAGCAATCAAAGCACCATTTCTTTCAATGCTAGCTTCGCATTTATATCTCTCAAGGCAGCAAAGGTCTTTCTACTAAGGGCATCAGCTACCACGTACGTTTTTCCTGGATGGTATGGTAATCAATAACCACATCATAATCTTTTAGGAGCTCAATCCACCTTCTCTGCCTTAAATTTAACTCCTTTTGAGTTAGCAGATACTTTAAACTTTTATGATCTATATAGATATAGCATCGTTCTATGTATAAATAATGACGCCATATCTTTAAAGCAAAAACAATAGCTGCCAACTCTAAATCATGGGTGGGATAATTCCTCTCATGCGTCTTAAGTTGTCTGGAAGCATAAGCCAATACTTTTCCTTCTTGCATGAGTACACATCCCAAGCCATTATGAGATGCATCACTATATACAACAAAATCCTTACCCAATTTTAGCTGCATCAACACTTGAGCTTCAATTAATATCCTTTTTAATGTTTCAAAGCTTTCCTGACACTTATCTGTCCAAATGAATGGCACATCCTTTCCCAATAGCTTGGTTAACGGAGAGGCAATCATCGAGAAATTCTTTACAAATCTTCGATAATACCCAGCCAGTCCCAAGAAACTTCGAACCTCAAAAATATTCTTGGGAGGATTCCATTCAACGATGGCCTGGACCTTTTTAGGATCAGCCCTAATTCCTTTGGCCAAAACAATATGACCCAAGAAAGATACTTCTGATAACCAAAATTCATATTTAGAGAGTTTAGCATACAATTCCTTCCCCCTTAACGTCTATAATACTATCCGCATATGAGCATTATGTTCTTCCCTGGTCTTCGAATAAATCAGTATATCATCAATAAACACTACAACAAACTGATCCAAGTACGGCTGGAACACTCTATTCATCAGGTCCATGAATGCTGCAGGAGCATTAGTAAGACCAAATGGCTTAACCACAAATTCATAGTGTCCATACCGTGTCCGAAATGTTGTTTTTGGGATATCCTCATCCTTGACTTTTAACTGATAGTAACCCGACCGAAGATCGATTTTAGAAAACACAACTGTCCCTTTCAATTGATCAAATAGATCATCAATCCTCGGTAAGGGATACTTATTCTTGATCGTCAATTTATTCAGCTGACGATAGTCAATGCATAACCACATTGACCCGTCTTTCTTTTTGACAAAAAGAATAGGTGCTCCCTAGGGTAATACACTAGGTCGTATAAAACCTCGATCTAAAAGATCTTGCAATTGAGATTTAAGGTCCCTCAACTCTATCAGAGACATCCAATAAGGTGCCATTGATACTGGTTCAGTACCGGGTAAAACATCTATTCCAAATTTCACCTCTCTATCTGAAGGCAATCCTGGCAATTCCTCGGGAAACACATCAGGAATCTCTTTAACTGTCAGAATACTATTAATATCTGTCTTTGATAAATTAACATTCACAACATGGGCTAAGTAAGCCTGGCACCCCTGGTACAACAATCTCATTGCCTTCATCGCCGAGATCACATTATTCATACAATTTGATCCTTCGCCAACCACTACGATTTCTGTACCTTCCTTACTTTTTAATACTAGTCGTTTCAAACGACAATCCACTATAGCATGGTAAGCATATAACCAATCCATGCCCAAAATAATTTCAAAATCATGGAAAGGTAATTCCATCAAATCAAGTGGGAATTCAATTCCCTGAATCACTATCGGGCACTATCTCCAAATTTTGCTCACCCGAGTACCATGGCCAATAGGATTAGTTGCGAAGACATCACTAGACGTAGGTTCCAAGGTAATCCTCCAATCTTGGACTAACTTAGAACTAACACATGAATGAGTAGATCCCGGATCTATCAATACAAATACAGGTTCATTAAAAAGCTGGAAAGTACCTGTAACAATATTTGGTGTATCTCTGCCATCTTCAGTGCGGATGTGATAGACTATTGCTGAAGTCTTTAATTCCCTGTTGGACGCAGCTTTCGACATTCTCAAATGATTAACTCTAGAAGATTTTTGGCTAGCCTGATATTTTTCCTTTTGGTTTTGGATTACTGATCTTTCTGACTTATCTGGTCTATTGCGACTTCTTGGAAAATCTCGAAGGAAATGATCAGTAGCACCACAACCGAAGCAAGCTCCTATAACCAATCGACATTGTCCATGAT
Source organism: Hibiscus mutabilis (assembly GCA_019671005.1). Classification (NCBI taxonomy): domain Eukaryota; kingdom Viridiplantae; phylum Streptophyta; class Magnoliopsida; order Malvales; family Malvaceae; genus Hibiscus; species Hibiscus mutabilis. The sequence goes on along the minus strand of CM033733.1, from coordinate 26,058,286 downwards.
GGAATTTACCACAATGTTCAAATTGATGTTTCTTCGAACTCCCTATCTTTGCAGTAAAAACCTGTGAACCTTTGGACTTGCCCGATCCAATCTTTGTTTGTTACTTTGGTAGGAACCTTTGCTTCGTTTAACTGATGATGAACCAAAGGATCCTCCAAGATTCCTTTTCTGCGACTGAACATTCTGAGCTGCTAACTTTTCTTACCGAACTTTTTCCATCCCTTTCGTTCGGTTGACAGCATCTTGGAATCTAGTGATTTCCATAGCTATCAACACCTCTTTATAATCCGGGTCCAAACCTTCAATGAACCTGATGCTACGATCCTTCTCTGATCCTTCTTTGTAGGGATCAACTCTGAGGCGAATCGGCTCAATTTGTTGAATTCACAATCATATTCGTATATTGTTCGATCGCCTTACTTAAGATTCAGAAATTGACTCTTCATTTCACGAATAAACATGTCTCCGATATACTTGTTGCGAAACTCACAGAGGAAAAAGTCCCAAGTGATCTCTTCCTAAGGACAAGTGGTGATATTCAACCACCAGATACGAGTCTGTCCCTTTAATAAAGACACAACTCCTTCTAACTTTCTCTAATCATCACAATGCAATCCTTCAAGCATAATCTTTAGATCATTAAGCCAATTGTCTGCAGCAATAGGATCTCCATCAACAAAATCTGGTGCTTGCAGATCCTTTAGCTCTTTAGCAATAGAAACTTGGGGAGGACGATTAAGTATTATCTCCAAAGCATGTTGGAAATTTCCCTGATTTTGTACCAGTATTCCAGGTTGAATTGGTACATTCTCAGCATGCTGTGCTAGAGGCGGAGCAAAACTAGCTTCTTGTCCAACCTCAACAACATTTTGACCCTCTATATGGGTCTCCTGATGCGAACCTTCACCCTCAGACATCTGTACTCATCACAACATTTAACATTAGTAAGCAGGAGCATCAACTATACAAATGTCATCATTAGTAATTTATGACATCCTAGTGGCATGTACACACTTTTTAACTCATAACACATTCAATTTAAATCCAGAACTGGCTAAACCTATTGCTTTGATACCAATAAATGTAACACCATTTTCCCGTATTTTTTACCAAACACAAGTCGATGATGTCACAAAACAAAATTAAACAATTTGCACCATTTGAAACAAAGCTTGCAACTCGCACTGTCATTACTTAAATTTTTTTTATAAATTTTTGTAAGCTTCAAAACTTCAATTGGAAAAATTACTAGTAAACTATATTCATCAGGCTATCAATCCATATAAATTAGAGGTCTTAACTCATGGCACACAAGGGCAGAAAATTCATTAAATACGTACTACAAGGCAGTTCTGCTATCTGGAAATTCTGACCTTGCATCGAATACAAATTCATAACTTTTTACAAAGAACTCAAAATCATTCACCATTTGTTTTAAAATAAACTAGACTCAATTTCTAGTTCATACATATAAAATTCAACATTTAAATCAATCTGTAGAATTTATGGCAATTTTTCAAACTTACTACCTAAAACAAAGTTTTTTGGACAGCTTCAACTTATTTCCAATATAAGTTCATTAACTAGTCAAAAATCATTCAAATCCACATACTAATAATATTAACCCATGTTTTAGTTAAAACATAACCAATTAAGGAGAAGTTTAATGTCTCCTTTACACAAGATATGTATTTTCAAGATTATACATACCACTATTCAAAACATATAATATAGGATGTCAAAACATTACTATGATAACCTGTATCATTCCTTCGCCTACGAGGTGATGCCCAAAACGTTCATGCTTATGAACCACGTGATCAACCTACGTGTGCACAAGCATAATACGCACACTAAGTATAACTTAGTGAGGCATTATAAGTAATCATAAAATTGAGCAATAAAACAAATGAAAACATGATTAAGCAAGATCATATTAAATCTTCGTTTAATTCAAAACCATCATATATAAGAAACTGGTGATTTTCATCTACTTTAACTTTATAATTGGCCCAAGAATTGTATAAAGAGAAACTAAAGTATGCAAGGTATGTACTCCTTGAGTACTGGTCACCAAGGTGACGATAAACATATAGACACATTAGTGTCGGCATCATATAGGCATATAAGTGCTGATAAACATATAGGATCCGAAGATCGGTGTGTAGCTACACATAGTCTTTGACTACTGGACCTCTAATGGCATGCCACTATACTGTAACTCTCTATCATTTCTTGGGTAATAAATCCATATCATATACTTGTAACTCATCATGTATAAACAATTCATAAATCACCATTATTCAATAACAATTTGCCATAACAAAACATAATAGGGCAGTTCATACCCCATTATGAACTAACCTTTTTCTTTGCCTGTAAAATATCATATAACTTATTCAAAAACCATGTTATCATTTTAATAAAATCAAGTAAATAGAATTCTTGAAACTAATCAAAACATATTTTGAAACATATGAATACACTCACCTTATATGCCGCACTAGCTATTTATACTGAAACGTATCTATTTTGGAACTTCTTCTTTGTCTTTCAACTTGTTTCGATCGTGAGATTGCTTGTTATCTGTTTGTATATTAAATACATAACACAAGAAATTTTTGAGTACATACTCATACTATACAAATAATGGAAAATAACTATTCATTATACACAAAATTATTCTGATAGAATTTTCTATATTCGAATCATTTTTCTTCACACTTTCCATAATTCTTCAAATTTTTCCAAAATACTCATTTTAGTCCCTAAGGAATCTTTTAAGCTTCCAACCATCATTTTCAAGTTTAACCTTCACAATTATCATCCTTTACACTTTAGGACCCAAACTTTGGAAATTTTTAGTTTTAGTCATTGAACTAAAACCACCAAACTTTAATTCTTTTTATTTTAGTCACTATGTAAATATTGGGGTATTTCAACCCTCCCCCTTAAGAAAAATTCATCCTCGAATTTTAAAATGTACCTGATTTGAAAAGACGAGGAAATCGTTTTTCCACATCTTTCTCTCTTTCCCACGTTGCTTCTTCTACTTTGTAATTTCGCCAAAGAACTTTAACAAGTGGAATAGACTTGTTCCTTAGTTCCTTGACCTCACATGCTAAATTTCTGATTGGTTCCTCTTCATACGTCAAATCTGATTGAATCTCTACTTTTTATGGAGAAATGATGTGGGAAGGATCTGATCGATACTTTCTAAGCATCGATACATGAAACACATTATGAATTTTATCCATTTCCGGGGGTAGAGCAAGTTGATAGGCCATCGGACCAACTCTTTTTACAATCTCATATGGTCCAATAAATCTCGGACTCAGCTTTCCTTTCCGTCCATATTGCAATATTTTTTCCAATGTGACACTTTAAGAAACACTTTATCACCTACATGGAATTCAATTTCTTTTCTCTTCAAATCTGCATAATCTTTCTGTCGATCAGCGGCTATTTTGAGATTATCTTGTATGATCTTTATCTTGTCTTCAGCTTCTCTAATTAGAAAATTTCCCAATACGCCCCTTTCTTTCAACTCGTACCAATTCAAAGGAGTCCCGCACCTTCTTCCATACAAGGCTTCATAAGGTGCCATTTTGATACTTGCTTGATAGCTGTTATTATAAGAAAATTTCGCTAACGACAAGTATTTATCCCATGATCCTTTGAATTCAATCACACAAGCTCTTAACACATCATCCAAAATTCTAATGGTTCGCTATGATTGTCCATCTATTTGAGGGTGAAAAGCTTTGCCGAAATTAAGTCGAGTAACCAAAGCTTTATGTAAAGACTTCCAAAATCTAGAAGTAAACCTTGGATCCCTATCAGAGGCAATCGATACTGGAACTCCATGAAGCCGAACTATTTCCTTAATATACATCTCCGCATATTTTTCCATAGAGAAATCAGTTCGGACATGAATGAAATGTGCCGACTTAGTCAATCTATCAACGATTACCCAAACTGAATCTTTCTTGCTTGGAGTCAAAAGTAACCATATCACAAAATCCATGGTTACCCGTTCCCATTTCCACTGAGGAATGGAAATTGGTTGCAACAAACCAGAAGGTACTTGATGCTCTGCTTTCACTTGTTAACATGTCAAGCATTTAGAAATAAATTCAGTTATAGTTCTTTTCATTCCTGGCCACCAATATCGACTCTTTAGGTCTTGATACATATCGTTTCCACTAGGATGCATGGTTAAGGGACTATAATGTGCTTCAAAGAGAAGTTCTTTCTTTAGCTCTTCATCATCGGGAATAACAATTCTTCCTCAGTAATACAAGCATCCATCAGACTTAACTTCAAAATCTTTGGTCTCACCATTTTCAACTTGTTTGAATCTTGACAAACATTCCATACCTCTTTTCTGAAGCTCCTTTATCCGATCTACTAAAGCAAGCCTTAAACTTAATTCAGCAATCAAAGCACCATTTTCTTTCAATGCTAGCCTCGCATTTATAGCCCTCAAGGCAGCAAAGGTCTTTCTACTGAGGGCATCAGCTACCACGTTCACTTTTATTGGATGGTAATCAATAACCACATCATAATCTTTTAGGAGCTCAATCCACCTTTTATGCCTTAAATTTAACTCCTTTTGAGTTTGCAGATACTTTAAACTTTTATGATCTGTGTAGATATAGCATCGTTCTCTGTATAGATAATGACACCATATCTTTAAAGCAAAAACAACCGCTGCCAACTCTAAATCATGGGTGGGATAATTCCTCCCATGCTTCTTAAGCTGTCTGGAAGCATAAGCCACTACTTTTCCTTCTTGCATGAGTACATATCCCAAGCCATTATGAGAAGAATCACTATATACTACAAAATCCTTACCCGATTCTGGCTGCACCAGCACTGGAGCTTCAGTTAAAATCCTTTTTAACGTTTCAAAGCTTTCCTGACACTTATCCGTCTAAATGAATGGCACATCCTTTCTCAATAGCTTGGTTAGCGGAGAGGAAATCATCGAGAAATTCATTACAAAACTTCAATAATACCCAGCCAGCCCCAAGAAACTTTGAACCTTAGAAATATTCTTGGGAGGATTCCATTCAACGATGGCCTGGACCTTTTTAGGATCAACCCTAATTCCTTCGGCCGAAACAATATGACCCAGGAAAGATACTTCTGATAACCAAAATTCACATTTAGAGAGTTTAGTATACGGTTCCTTCTCCCTTAACGTCTGCAATACAATCCGCAGATGAGCATCATGTTCTTCCCTGGTCTTCGAATAAATTAGTATATCATCAATAAATACTACAACAAACTGGTCCAAGTACTACTGGAACACTCTATTCATTAGGTTCATGAATGCTGCAGGAGCATTAGTGAGATCAAATGGCATAACCACAAATTCATAGTGTCCATACCATGTCTGAAATGCTATTTTTGGGATATCCTCATCCTTAACTTTTAACTGATAGTAACCCGACCGAAGATCAATTTTTTAAAACACAACAGCCCCTTTCAATTGATCAATAGATCATCAATCCTCGGTAAGGGACACTCATTTGCTTGTAAAATATCATATAACTTATACAAAAACCATGTTATCATTTTAATAAAATCAAGTAAATAGAATTCTTGAAATTAATCAAAACATATTTTGAAACATATGAATGCACTCACCTTGTTTCGATCGCGAGCTTCCTTGGTATATGTATGTATATTAACTACATAAAACAAGCAATTTTTGAGTACATACTCATACTATACAAATAATGGAAAGTAACTAAAATAACTATTCATTATACACAAAATTACTCTGATAGGATTTTCTATATTCAAATCATTTTTCATCACACTTTTCCACAATTCTTCAAATTTTTCCAAAATACTCATTTTAGTCCCTAAGGAATCTTTTAAGCCTCCAACCATCATTTTCAAGTTTAACCTTCACAATTATCATCTTTTACACTTTAGGACCCAAACTTTGGAAAATTTTCATTTTAGTCACTGATCTAAAACCACCAAATTTTAATTCTTTTTATTTTAGTCACTATGTAAATATTGGGGTATTACATGTAATCTGGATGCCTACTTAAGATAAGCTAGAGGTTGAAAATATGAAAATTTAGAATGAACAATTCGGCATTATTAAAGGAAAAAGTGAAATATTTTGAAATATTTTATATTCGGATAATTATACTAGTATAGTATAGTTAAGCAATGTTAGGTTAAAAATCTAACATGAATATTGTTATGTATGTTCAAATGGTACTGTACAGCTATTGACGAGGCTAAGGGTACCAGATCAAAAGAAAGCAAGGAAAAAGTAAAGAAATAGCTTAGTGAGGCTAATATCATGCATGGCCCAGGTGAGCGCATTTTTACTTATTTATTATATATGTGATACGAGTGAGTGCATTATATGTATTTATGACATGTTGTTAAATAGGACGACTTGTGATGAGTCGACCTTGGTATAAGTAAAAATGTATGATTATGCCTCACTAAGTTATTTATAATCATTGTTTTACATTGTTACGATTATGCCTCACTAAGTTATACTTAGTGTGTGTTTCATACACACGTAGGTACTTCGGACCAAATAGCAGAAGAGGAGCTGCACATCGTTGGATCAAGTTAGCCTGCATTATCAGTAAGTACCAGCACATCCTAGTCTAGTGGGGCATGTATAGATATTAAATAAGTAGCTATTTCGTATGTCTAAATTTTCGTACTCTATTTATAAGTTAATGTGGATGTATGATCTAGAAACATGACTTAGTTTGAGGAATTAAGAATATTAGAAAAGATGCTTCAAACGATTTTAAACTTAGTTGTTTGTTTATCGCGTGGCGATTTTAAAATCAAGAAAGAGTCTAGGCAGCACACAGTTTTCACCCTGAATTATATTTTAATTTTAATAACTGCTTAAAGTATTTTATACACCAATTTAGGGTCAAAACTAGATGACTCTAGATAGATTTGTAATTTAGTGAAAACTAGAAAAGGGTTGTTTAATCAAATTAGTTTTACAATAATTTTTTTTACAAGTCTGAAAATCATTGTAAATCAGTTAGTAACATCTTTAATGTGTATTCGAATATCGAATACACGTTGAGGGTGTTATATGTTGAGTTGCGACCGGATTTATCCTTTGATGAGGAACTACCGGAGATCCTTGACTCTAGTAGTAAAGTTCTTCGTAGCAAGGCGATTGAACTTGTTAAAGTGTTGTGGCGACATCGGAGAGTTAAGGAGGCCACATGGGAGAGTAAGTCAGACATGGTTGGTTAGTTTCCGCATCTGTATCTTTCAAGTAAATTTTGAGGATGAAATTTCTTAAGGGGGAGAGTTGTAACTCCCCAGTTTTGGGCTTAAGAGTTTTCCTAGTGGTTTAGACGGTCTAGTGGACCGAGATTAGCGATTCAAGTCGGATTCAGGATTAAAATTGAAACAAATAATTTTGGTGTGAGAAAAATACAGGAAAAATATCTAAAAATAATTATTTAATATATTGATATTTTTGGTAAATTCAATTTTGGAAAATGGATTTTGGAAATTGGACATATTGTCTAGTGACCAAAATGTAAAGATCGAAAACTGTTTTTAGTGACTATTTTGAAAAAGGATCAAAACTTAAAATCTTTAAGGAGCTATTTTACCTAAATGTTTTTACCAGAATTTTCTCTCAATTTGGTTTATTTTAATGAGTTTTATTCAAGGATTAAAGGGATTTAATTAATAAAAGGGTAGTTATTTTTCTAAACTATTTTGACGTAACTTTCTTTCTCTAAACTTTCTCTCAAATCTTCTTCAGCCAAACACTCACTTTTTCATCAAAGATTCAAGGTAATGCTCTTAATTTAATTAACTATTGATTTCTAATAGATTCTTCAATCTTGTTTTCCAAAAATCTCATTGTTTTTCCTTTGTTTTCAAGAGTAAAACATCCAATTGAGAGAAATTCATCCATTAGAGGTAAGATTCGTTCTTCTCCTATAATGATTGGTTCTTTACTGAAATTCCCAACTATTTGATCTTTGTTTAATGTTTTATAATGAGTTTTGATGAGTTAATTGTGGAAATTTAGTAAATAAAGGTTTAATTGATGAGAACAACAAATTTTCGTTTTGGATCTGTTTTGTTGGTTCCTTGATGAGTTATAATCATAATTTTGATGTTTTATAATGTTGATAAGTTGGTTTTAATATTGGACTCTCGAAGCTATATGAATCTCTAATTTTCTAGGTTGGTAGCTTTGTGCTTTTGAGGAGTTTTTGTAACCCCCTCAACCCGGCCTAGTCGCAAGACCGATCTAAGCAAGCTACATTAGGTTTACCGAAGTAAACCAGAAAGATTAAGCCTAAAACACGTCCATTTTTTTCTTTTATCTTGTCTAGATGCATTAATGCTTTCCTACATGATCATATTGTTCATAGGTGAGCACTCATCTCAGTCGGGCATCGTAACAAAATCCAATTGGCCACAACGTGAATTAGGGACCAAAATGTAATTTCAGCAATATAAAAGGAAATTTCCAATTTTTAAGTTAGCAACCTTTAATTAAGTACATTTCATGCTTATGTGTCAAAAATCAACTTCAAATGATCATCCAAGCTCAAATAATTGGCAAAACAAGATTCAGGGACTAAAACGAAAGAAACCAGAACTGCCTTTCTAGGACATTAACAGAAACAACGGTAGCCGTATCGATATGCTGAGTCACGTATCGATACGGTTGTGAAATTATCGTTTCGATTCGGTGAGACCCATACTAGTACACCCATTCGAGTATAAAATACGTTTAAAAATCATTTCACATTGTACCGATACGGTCCCTTCGTGTTTCGGTACGCGGCCTCTTCCCTAAAAAGTGTAATTCTAGTAGCCTTTAGGCGTATCGAAATGCCCCTGCATGTACCAAAACGCCCTGGCCTTATTTTCCTAGCCGTACCAATACGGTCCCTCGCATATTGGTACGCCTGGGCCTATAATGTCAAAATTAGTTGGTTTAACACCCTATATTAGATGCAATTGACCCCTAGCAACTTGCATACATGTTGATCAACACTTGAATATACACAAACTACCATTTATATCAAGCTTAGACAAAAAAAAATATCATGCTTCCAAAGGACCACTCTAGAGGCATACTTCCTAAACCACTTTGTCAAACATACCATAATGCACATTTAAACCATTCTCAGCATAAGCAACATGCCAACACACTCAACATAACATACTAAACTTGGTCAAACCAGCACAACATAGCAACCCACAAGGAAACTCTAGATGCATACCTAAACATCCATTCAACCCCAACCATGGGCAAGCAATATCATCAAGCTAAACAACATATAACCATCATCAAAACCAACATAGAATCATTCTAAAGAACCACAATGTAATGGATTTAAAACTCCTAAAAACCATGGAAAACACATTGCCTTATTAACCGAAAACGTAAACTGAGTTCATACCCAAAAGTAATTTATCTCTTGGATCCTTGCAAACCCTGCCTTTGCTGCCTTGAACTTTAATGCTCTGCATCATTAGGGAAAGGAAAGCGTAAGCACACATGCTTAGTGAGGATGCTCATAAACAATGATGCACTAAAAACCATTTAAAAACCACATGCTTGCTTTTCCCAAAACATGCTTACAACCTAAGCATTTTTCCATGATTCCAACTGAATTAAAACATAACAATCTTTATATAACATCATATACAATTCATGCTTAAATCCCAAAGTATTACAAACAACGTTCAACACATGAACTTTCTCATATATTGGCATTTATAGTGACCCGAATAGACTACCTCAATCCTAAACACATATCGGATACACGAATCTCTTATACCATGCCTATTTAAACCACATGATATCGACCTTGCCAAGTTAGACCGGAAGATTTGACACCCTCGCCTAGTTAAACCGCAAGATCTCACCCTTGCCTAGTTAAACCGCAAGTATACCGGCCTTGCCTAGTTAATCCGCAAGATTACCATCAATTTGGGTTGCCTAGTTAAACCGCAAGTCCCAAATGAGGTCCCCAACAGTCCGAGTGGCCTTGTTACACCGCCATACCTCAAGGACCCATGGCCACGATCGATTTTGTTCATATTTTATAGTGCACTTTTAATCCTATGGCATGCCAACTATAGTCGATTGTTTTCTCACCTTGTCACATAGCCAATATACCATTTACAAACCATTTACAACCATTTACTTACTGTTTTACAATGCATTTAACAACACATCACATATGCAAATCTCATTGCCAATGCAATATCACCATTCCCAACCGCAATGAAAACCAATGCTCAATAGCATTTAATATACTTTTAAACCCCTTCATATGTACTCAAAATCATGCATTACTAGTAAGTAAATCATACCATGTTTATCACCAAAAGATGCAAACAACATGCTCACATCTAAGCCGATTCCCAAGAGCAAAATACGAGAAACTTACTTTCGAGCTTAGGTAAGCATCTCACGCTTACCCTAAACTCCCAACAACCCACTCACCGATACGCCTCACCTTCCTTGCCAACGCGAAATAAGCTTCCGGCAAGGAACCAAACAACATCAAGCTTCGTCTCCTTGATTATCCCCTATTTTCAACACATAAAACCAGAGGATAAATGCACTAAAATGCATTCAAACCATTGCCTAACAGTAATCTCCCGCAACTCCAAAGTTACCCACTCGAAAACCATCCGAAACATACCGAAAACACCACCAAACGCTTCCGAAACTTAACCCAGCCATAAAACAACAATTCAACCCATCAACCAACACTTAACAACATCCAAATCCCTTTCCTAACATCCTTTTACCTCCAGCAAAGATTAAACTCGATTATCTCCACAATAACTCAAAACTAGCAACCTAAACAATTAGAGATTCAAGAGTTTCGAGATTCTATTGATAAAAATGATTTATCAACATCAAAACACATCCAAAACATATATTAAATCAATCTCAAATACTGGAAATTAGATCCACTTCGAAAATCACCATCTTTCATCAATATTTCCAAAATAACTCAATTAAACAGTGATAAAACATTAAGATCACATTACAACTTATAAATCAAGGATCAAATACTTGGGAATATCAATAAAGAACCATTTAACAGGGGGAGATCACAGACCTTACCCCTGTTATGTGATTTCTCCTTCAATTGGCTTGTTTAAAGCTAAGAAATATAAGATTTCAATGAAATTTTGCAAAACAAAGTTAAAGAATCAAATTAAAATAAAAAATATGAGTGAAAAGAGTTCCTTACCTCTGGATTTTGATGAAATTCTGAGTGTTTGGAAGAAAAGAAGTTGAGAGAAAAGGATTAGGAAAAGTTACGTGAATTTATTTTAAAAGCTAATAACTAACTTAAGATATTTAATTCTTATTAACAACATTTCAAAACACATGTTTAAAATGATTTAATTGAAGAGAGAAACCACCAACAAACACTTGGTAGATTAGCTCCTTAAGGATTCTAAGGATTTGACCCTTTTGATTTTAAACACTTTAAAATAGTTTTCAAAAATCGCATTTTGGTCACTAACCCAAAATGTCATAGTTCCAAATTCCCTTTTCTAAAATTGATTCCATCAAAAATCAATATATATTAAAATATGATTGTTATCTATGTTTCCATATTTTTATCTTACCGAAAAATATACGGTCCCGAATCTGGCTCGAATCTCTAACCCGATCCACCAGACCGCCTAATAAACCTCAAAATCGCTAGGTCTAAAACTGAGGTGTTACAACTCTCCCCCACATAAGAAATTTCATCCCCGAAATTACCTAGAGGAAACAGATGCAGAAATTGCTCATTCATATCCGCCTTGCTTTCCAAAGAGCCTCATCAACACCTCAGTGTCACCGCAAGACCTTCACGAGCTCTATCGTCTTACCACGTAGGACTTTCTTGTTGGTGTTGAGGATTTCTACGAGTTCCTCATCAAAGGATAGATCCGGCCTCAACTCCACATCCTCCACCGGCAGAACATGCGATGGATCTGAACGATATCTCCTCAACATTGAAATATGGAACACATTATGAATTTTCACCAACTCAGGAGGCAACCTCAACCGGTATGCCATAGGACCCCACGCTCAATAACCCCGCATGGTCCAATAAACCTTGGCCTAAGCTTCTTACCCTTGCGTCTGAATCTCATCACCTTTTTCCACGGTGACACTTTCAAGATCGCCCACCGCATATTTAACCTCCTTACGCTTCAAATCCGCGTAAGATTTCTGCCGATCCGCAGACGCTTTCAACTGGTCGCATACAAGCTTAACCTTCTTATTTGTGTCTTTCAACTCATCCGGTAGAGTAACATGCTTTTCCCCCACCTCAGCCCAACACAAGGGTGTACGAAACCTCCGGCCATATAACACCTCATAAGGTGTCATCTGTATACTCGCCTGATAACTGTTATTGTAAGCAAACTCAACTAAAGGTAAATTCTTCTCCCAGGTTCCTTGGATAACCCGCTCAGACTGCCCATCCATATGAGGATGGTATGCAGTGCTAAAACTCAACCTTGAACCCAAGGCCTGTGCAAACTCCTCCAAAACCTTGCCATAAACCTTGGATCCCTATCCGAAACGATGGATTTAGGTACACCATGCAAGTGCACAATCTCTGCTATATACAAATCTGCCAACTTGTCCAAGGTGTACGTTGTATGCACTGGCAGGAAATGTGCACACTTTGTGAACCGGTCAACAATCACCCAAACAAAATCCTTCTTAGCCGATGTCAATGACAACCCTATTACAAAATCCATGGCGATTCTCCTCCATTTCCACTCTAGAATTTTTAGCGGTTGCAACAACCCAGATGGAAATTGATGTTCAGTCTTAACCCGCTGAAATACCATGCACTTGGAAACAAACTCAGCCACATCCTTTTTCAACCCAACCCAGTAGCATGCCTCTTTCAAATCATGATACATTTTAACACTATCAGGATGCATAACAAAAGGACTAGAGTGTGCCTCTGTCAAGATAGTGTGCCTCAACTCCGGATCATCTGGCACCACTATTCGACCCTTGAAACACAAAACTCCATCATCATCAAAATGAAATTCTGTCGGATTACCATCTGTTATATCCTTAACATGCTCAACCAACGAATCATCATACGGTTGCTTAGCTTTAATCAACTGTGATAATGTAGGCTTAACTTGCAATTCAGCCAGCAAATTGCCCTCTCGCGTTACACTCAACCTTGCAAACATAGCTCGAAGCTCAACCGCAACCTTATGACTTAATGCATCTGCCACTAAATTGGCTTTACCAGGATGATACTCAATTGTCAAGTCATAATCCTTAAGCAACTCCAACCATCTACGTTGCCTAAGATTCAAATATTTCTGGGACATCAAATACTTCAAGCTCTTGTGATACGTAAAGATCACGCACTTCTCTCCATAGAGGTAATGTCTCTAAATTTGCAAAGCAAAAAACCACGGCTGCAAGTTTCAAATCATGAGTTGGATAATTGTGCTCATGAACTTTCAAATGCCTTAATGCAAAGGTCACAACCTTCCCATCCTGCATCAGCACATAACCCAAGCCAACATACGACGCATCACTATAAACCATAAACTCTTTCCTAGATTCAGGCTGAATCAGCACAGGAGCATGCTTCAGAACTTCCTCCAACTTCTCAAATTTGTGCTACTGTTTCTCTGTCCACACATAAGGAACATTCTTCTGTAACAACTTGGTCAACGGTGTTGCAATACTCGAGAACCCCTCAACAAAACGACGATAATAACCAGCCAACCCAAGAGAACTACACACCTCCGATATAGACTTAGGTGGCTTCCAATTGAGAATAGACACGAATACCCTCCGCGGAAATCACATGAACAAGGAATGTCACTACCTTGAGCCAAAACTCGCACTTGCTCAACTTAGCATACAACTGATTATCCTTCAACACTTGCAACACTATCCGCAAATGCCGAACATGCTCTTCCTTGGTACAAGAGTACACAAGAATATCATCTATGAACACCACCACGAACTGATCAAGATACTCATGGAACACTCTTTTTATATGTCCATAAACGCAGACGGGGCATTTGTTAAACCGAAAGGCATGCCTAGAAACTCATAATGCCTATACCTCATACAGAACATAGTTTTATGCACATCCACATCCTTAACCTTCAACTGGTAATACCCCAACCATAAATCTATCTTTGAAAATACTGCTGCTCCACAAAACTGATCGAATAAGTCATCAATTCGTGACAACGGGTACTTGTTCTTTACTGTCAACTTGTTCAACCGACGATAATCAATGCACATACGCATCGTACCATCCTTCTTTTTCACAAAGAGAACATGAGCACCCCATGGAGAAACACTTTGTCGAATGAACCAATGTTCCATCAAATCCTAAAGCTGTGACTTCAACTCCTTCAATTCTTTCGGTGCCATCCTATAAGGAGCAATGGACACCGGTGTTGTACCCTCGTATGTCTCAATATGAAACTCTACCTCTTTATTCGGAGGTAAACCTAGCAACTCCTTAGGAAAAACCTTAGAAAAGTCACAAACAGTCCGAATGTCCTGCACTCGTACACCCTTGGCTTCCAGATTCATAACAATAGCCAAATAAGCTTGGCAGCCATCAAACATCATCTTCTCCGCCCTAACAGCCGAAACCACATTGGACAGAAACTTAACATTCTTACCAACCACCACAACTTCATAATTGTCGGCCAACCTCAAGAAAATCCTATTGGATTCACAATCCACAACTGCTCTGTGCTCACTCAACCAATCCATACCCAAAATGATATCAAAACCACGGAATTGCAATTCCATCAAACTTTCGGCAACCTCATGACCTTGCACCACCAAAGGACAACACTGATACAACCTTCTTGTTGTAATTGTCTCCCCAAAAGAACTTGTGACTAACATGCCAACATCTAAGATCTTAACAGGAACATTCAGCAAAGATGTATGTTCACTTAAGATATATGAATGTGTAGACCCTGAATCAATCAGAGATAGCAATGATAAGGATTGCAAAGTGAAAGTACCTGCGATCACATATGTGTCATTACGACCCACTCGGTGAGTAAAGACCCGAGCCGGTCACCGCTACAGTATGAGCCATACCCCTCTGACCATCCTCGTACCTTTGAAAATTACCCCTGCCACGGCCTGGGCCCCTAGCAAGTGCAGCAACCTGTACTGGTCCATCTCTCGTAGCCCGAGGACAATCACGCTTCAAGAGATCAGATGAACCACAAATCCAACAAGCTCCAGCATTACCCCAGCACATACCTGTGTGGATCCTACCGCATCGCTCACACTCCAGTGTAACACGAGCTCCCTAAGCACCCTGGCCAACTCCACCACCATGCCTGTGATCTGGCTTATGTCTCTTGTTCCTGAACCTTCTATTCTGCCTCCTAGAATAGCTAGAGTCAGCCACCCTTTTACCAAAATTCACACATGCAGCTTAAACTGGTGCACCCAAGGACCGCTCAATATCCTTGGCCCAGTTGACCAACACATCGAAATCTGTGTAATCTGCAGCCAGAAGATACGTCTTAATGTCCTTAACAAGACCATAACAGAACCTGTCACATCTCTCCTAGTCATCTGGAACCAACTCCAGAGCATACTAACTCAACCGGACAAACTTTACCTCGTACTCAACAACAGACATTCCTCCTTGAGATAGCGACATAAACTCGCGCTTCTTTATATTCAAAAACTGGGTACCGAGATACTTCCTCTTGAAAGCTCTCTGAAAGAACTCCCAAGTAACGTCTGCCTCAGGAACGCCAGCAGTTGTGGTCACCCACCAATGATATGCATCCCCTATAATAGAGATATAGTGCAACCCAACTTGCGCTCCTCGTTACATCCCATATGATTCATGATGTGAACCATCTTTTCTAGCCAACCTTCGGCTACCTTAGGGCTCAAACCTTGAAACTCCTCACCTCCCAAACTCCTTAAACGTTCTAAGGGTAAACCTTGATTTGCCACCATAGCGGGTGTCGAAGCCTGGACTTGTACTCCCGCCATCGCTGCTTGGAAAGCTCCCATTATCGTTGAACTAACATAGTCAAATCACCATACACAGGCACTTGGTGAACCTGGGGTGCTTCACCTACTTCAATGTCAACTGGAGGAACCACTGGAGGAGGAGAAGGTAAAACATGAGGGAGATTCTCTTCTGTCTCATTATTATGCCCAACCCCGACAGTATTAGCCATAGAGATCGTGTCTCACGTCAAGCCATGCTAACAAAAGCATCAAAACACATTAGAGTTAGGCTAGCGTCAGGCAAAGGATCCAAGTTAACTTTAAAACGCATTTAAAATACTCGGTAATGGGCAATGTGTTCCCAAAACATACCCCAACAGAACATTACACAAAAACTGAACACATACACAACCACCGTCCAGTTCAAACAACAACATCCCAACTTTTCACAAACCTGGCTCTGATACCAACAAATCTAACCCCCTCGACCCGGCCTAGTCGCAAGATCGGTCCAAGCAAGCTACATTAGGTTTACCGAAGTAAACCATAAAGATTAAACCTAAAACACGTCCATTTTTTTCTTTTATCTTGTCTAGATGCATTAATTCTTTCCTACATGATCATACTGTTCATAGGTGAGCACTCATCTCAATCGGGCATCGTAACGACATGCACTTGGCCACAACGCGAATTAGGTACCAAACTATAATTTTAGCAATATAAAAGTAATTTTCTATTTTTTAAGTTACCAACCTTTAATTAAGTACATTTCATGCTTATGTGTCGAAAATTAGCTTCAAACGATTATCCAAGCTCAAATAATTGGCAAAACGAGATTCAGGGACTAAAACGAAAAAAAACCAGAACTACCTTTCCAAGACATTAACAGAAACAACGGTATTCGTATCAATATGCTGAGTCACGTATCAATACGGTTGTGAACTCATCATTTTGATACAATGAGACCTGTACAGGTTCGCCCTTCGAGTATAAGATACATTTAAAAATCATTTTACACCATACCGATACGGTCCCTTGGTGTTTCGGTACGCGGCCTCTTCCCCAAAAAGTGTAATTCCAGTAGCCTTTAGGCCTATTGAAATGCCTCTGCCTGTACCAAAACGCCCTGGCCTTATTTTCCTACCAGACCAATACAGTCCCTCGTGTATCGGTATGCTTGAGCCTGTAATGTCAAAATTAGATGGTTCATCACCCTATCTTAGATGCAATTGACCCCTAGCAGCTTGCATACATGTTGATCAACACTTGAATATACATAAACTACCATTTATATCAAGGTTAGACAAACAAAACAACATCATGCTTCCAAAGGACCACTCTAGAGGCATGCTTCCTAAACCACTTTGCCAAACATACCATAATGCACATTTAAACCATTCTCAGCATTAGCAACATGCCAACACACTCAACATAACATACTAAACTTGGTCAAACCAGCACAACATAGCAACCCACAAGGAAACTCTAGATGCATACCTAAACATCTATTCAACCTCAACCATGGGCAAGCAATATCATCAAGCTAAACAACATATAACCATCTTCAAAACAAGAATAGAATCATTCTAAAGAACCACATTGCAACGAATTTACAACTCCCAAAAACCATTGCGAACACATTGCCTTATTAACCGAAAACGTAAACCGAGTTCATACTCAAAAGTATTTTATATCTTGGATCCTTGCAAACCCTACCTTTCTTACCCCGAACTTTAATACTCTGCATCATTAGGGAAAGGAGAGCGTAAGAACACATGCTTAGTGAGGATGCTCATAAACAATGATGCACTAGAAACCATTTAAAAACCATATGCTTGCTTTTCCCAAAACATGCTTACAACCTAAGCATTTTTCCATGATTCCAACCGAATCAAAACATAACAATCTTTATATAACATCATATACAATTCATGCTCAAATCCTAAAGCATTTTAAACAAACCATGCTTAAATCTCAAAGCATTACAAACAAGGTTCAACACATGAACTTTCTTATATATTGGCATTTATAGTGACCTAGATAGACTACCTCTATCCTAAACACATATCAGATACACAGATCTCTCATACAATACCTAGTTAAACCGCATGATATCCCAAACCATGCCTAGTTAGACCGCAAGATTTGACACCCTCACTTAGTTAAACCGCGAAATCTCACCGCAAGTATACCGACCTTGCCTAGTAATACACAAAATTACCATAAATTTGGGTTGCTGTTGCGCGTAATAAGTGCTCCGCAATTGTGCAAGTGTACACGTCACAAGTTATAGTATAAAAGATATCGTCTCTATAGGGATTTGTGCCACTTCAAGAATCTAATCTCTTGCACTCTAAAAGTAAAAGAACACAAGTAGAAGATTGTAGGAGTTTAACTAACAGCTAAACTAGAAAGCAATAAAGTAAAAGAATATGTAATCAAATGAGAGAGAATAGGCCAGGTTATCATGAGTTGAGGTGTGATAGCCAATTAGATTGTCTTGGTAAAAGAGTGGAAGGGCAACTCAGTTGCCGTGGCAACTTGCGTAGCAGGGTTGCCTTGGCAACTAATCGACGGTTGCCTGGGAAACTGTTTGGGTGGCTGGGCAGCAACTTTAAGGTTCGGCAGAGCGTTCTTCAATGGTTTCTTCTTATCCCTATGTCGAAACTCTAGCTAATTGTGCATGCCTTAACAATACATCCCTGTGTGAATTAAGGGTGAACAACAACCAATCTTGTGCTCCTCTTAGCCGTTGAAATCTTAACTTATTCCTAAGCCAGATTAATCTTCACCATCGATAGATTGAATAAAGACCATACTCATTCGTTTCTTGAATATAACTCTCCTGATATTAGATAAATAGATAGAATTACGAGATCCTATCCTAATTCACTCGCAAACAAGAATAGAAAACCAAGAATGAGTAAACCTTGAATTGAAAATGCAAACTCTTATTACCTAAACAAAATCCAATTGTTTCTCACAACCACAAAACACAATAACCTTAGCCAAATAGATTTAGTTCTTAGCTAGGTTCCAAAGAAACACAAAACAAAGAATCCATAACATAAACCTAATTGAACAAGAAAGAAAAAGATGAAGAATGGTTGAAGCCTCTTGTCGAAATCTCTCCCCCTTTTGCTCTCCCTTTGAGTTTGACGGCTTGGTCTCCTTTAAATAGAAGATGGCTAGGTCAAAGTCCTTATTGAGGAGGAAGTTAAGTTTAAATTAAATACTTTAAAAGAATATAATTCTTTATTATATTTAAGTTCCTTCTAGATCTTCTCCTATCTTTTTGGGATTTAATTTCTCTTTGACCTCTTCATGGAAATCAAACTCCTTTGGGATTTAACTTTGCTCCACGTCATCTTGGGCTTATCTAGTCATCAATTTTGATTGCCATATCATCTTATCCCTTATCGACAATTGCCCTGGCAACTAGCTCGGCATCTCCTTCATGGATTGCCCTGGCAACTGCATCGGCATCTCCTTCATGCACTGCCCTGGCAACTGGTTCCAGCCTTGTTTAGGCAAGTGATTCTGCACACACACAAAAGCAACTATCGGCAGCATCCTTTTTACACAAAATTAAGCAAAATATGAGATCAAGCTTAATCACCAAGGAAACAATGCAAACATGCATGAATGGCTATAATGCAACTAATATGAGCCTAAGTCTAGCAATAATATGAACAAAAAGGGTGAAAAAATAATACTTTTAGACACTTAACACACCCCCAAACTTGAACTATTGCTTGTCCTCAAGCAATGCAAACTAATAATTACCCGCCAAGACTTCAATTTTCACAAACTTAGCTTTGAACTTGATTTCAATCCTTAGAACCGTGGCACAAAGTAGGATCGACTTTTCATTTTTCGAACAACTTATGAATTACTCGGAATCAAACTATAATGCTTGTGAGTGTGTGCGGAGTTGATTGCAAGTTGATTTTTCGGATTCTATGCAAACAAGAGGTTTTTAAATTACTTCCTTGGGTTCGTTTAACATGTTTTAACCAGAGCCGATTTCGGGCACCTCTAGTGTTTTTGTAGTTTTCTTAAGTTAATTAATTTATTCGACTAGAGCCGGTTTTGGGTGCCTCTAGCGATCAATTTTTAGCACATACTAGAACCGATTTCGGGCACCTCTAGCGATCAATTTTTAGCACATACTAGAGCCAATTTCGGGAACCTCTAGCATTCATCCAATTTTTATTCTAATCCCTCAATTTTTAACTATCAACCTAAGTTCGCTAGAATTCCTTAAATGAATCAACCTAAGTGTTTCCACGGTTATCCTAGAATAAAAAGTTCTATCAATTAAGTACATTGGCAAAGTCATCATCAGATATTCATCAAATCTAGGCAATTCTTGTTCCAACTAAAGGCATGGCAAGCAATTTATGTATCCTAAATGCAATCCTTAAGATGAAGGCAACTAAACATGGTAACTAACTAATAACAATCCCCCCAAACTCGAGTGAGGCATTGTCCTCAATGCATGCAACAAAGAAAAATAAAAATAAAAATAAAGTAAAGTAAAATGCAAACGAGGACTTACTTTGAGAGTTTGTCGTCGTGGATGATTAGTTTCCTTTTGGCCTGTGTCTTGATTCTTTTGCTTGAATACGGTGGTTGCTTTCTTGTTGCCGATGGTGGAGTCGATCCTTGTACGGGGGTTTCATCATCGTCCTCATCATCAATGTCATTGGCCTTTCTCTTGGGCTTGGAGGATTCGATTGGTGCGGTCTTTGTTGGTGCAATGGAGGAATCGTCTGAATTTGAAAAATCAGACAATGATTCAGTACGAGTTGATTCGGTCATAGGTGCTTTACCTTTGACTTTTGCAGTGGTGTCGAGGCGTCTTTAGCTTTGGTTGCTGCAGCATCTTCAGTTGCGGTTGCCGTGGCAACTGCTTCATTGGTTACCGTGGCAAGGATTTTGATAGGAAAGATGGGGAACGACACGCGGCTGTCTGAGTACTTTTCTAGGATGACTTGGGTTGATGGAATTGTTGTGATCCTTCATGTACCGCATGAACATTAGTTGTCGGTCTTCAATTTGCCTAAGGCGGTTCACCAACGGTTGTAAGAGTGCTTCAAGTTGTCCCGAGGTTGCTATCCGAGTTGCCCGGGCATCAGTTACTTGGGCATTAGGAGTTGCCGAGGCGGTAGAAGTTGTCACGACAATTGAAGGCATTGGGGATTTTACCGGTGCCTCTCCTATTAGCTTTCGGATTTGTGCTCGATTCCAACCGGACTTTGGTAGGGCTTTTTCATTAGTGGACTCACTTGGGACATGCATCTCCTTGCAAAGATTGGAAATTAAGCAAGGGAAGAAAAATGAACCCTTGTCTTTTGTGCTACATACAAAAATCTTATCACAAATAATTTTTCCAATGTTAATGATGCGATTATGCAAGATAGAATGTATGAGCAAAAGACGAGGTGCATCAACGGTAGTATTGTGTGCGGTGGGCATTAAAGAAGTTTTAACAAACTTATTCCATAATTTTGCCTCGGGTTTAAGTCGAAGGCGATTTACCGTGCCCTTGTATTTACCATCATTCCAATTAGTTCCCGGTAGAGTGAGTTCTTGAAGCACCTTGTCGAGTTGCTTGGGCGTGAGTTGATCAACAAAGGCTTGATGCTCGTCCTTCTCAATGTAGAGCCCGTAAAAAGTGTTGATGCTTTCGAGGCTTATGAGTATAGCCTTGTCAGGAACAAAAACATAAAGATTATCCGGGTTAGGTGAGTGAGCATAGAATTCTCTTACCCATGAGATGTGTTTCGATTGATGGTAAAAGATTTGCCACTTTTGATGTGCAATCTTTTGAAATATGAATGGTTCAAGGCCGAAATCTTGATGAGAGTTGGAGTATTCGAAGCCTTGTTCTTCGCAAATCTTTCAGCTTTCAAACTTGGAGTGAAATCTTTCTTGAACCACCGGTGTAGCAAACTTCTTGTATCTTGGTTCTTTGGAGGAACTTGGATAAACCAAAAATTCAATTTTGGATGCCATGGATGATCTTGGTTGTGAGTTTGGTAGAAACAAAGAAAATAAAGCAAAAGAAACTAAAGAGTTGCAAGATGAAAAGTAGGAATATGTTTCTTAGAAGTTAAGGGTTTGGCCAACTATGTAGGGTTTATTTAGGGTAAATTGGAGGTTTAATATAAGCCTTAGATTTATCCCATTAGTTTCCTTGTTGAAGAAGCTTCCTTCTTGAATCAAATTCCTCTTTATCTTGAACTCTTTTCCTACAATTCAAAAAACAAATAAAATAAGGATTAAAATTAAAGATAAACTAATAAAAGAAAATAAATAAAGATGTGCAAAGAAATTCTTAAACTTAAAATTTAAAAACAATTAGATAAATATGAAATAAAGATGTAGTCTTAATCTTAAAGAAAATAAATAAATTTATCCTAAAAAGAAAAATAACTGAAATTACTAAATAAAAAATTAAATAGTTCGAAAAAATAAAAATAAAAAGAAAATCTCCTAAGGTGACCACTTCTTTGTTACGTTCCACATGGGCACCGTTGTAGTGCTTCAATCTTTGTCCATTGACATTGAATTCATGTTTGTCAGTGATGGACTTGATTATCACGGCACCATGGGAGAACGGTTTGACAACTTCTAATGGTCCCGATCATCTTGATTTCAGTTTTCTCGGGAAAAGTTTCAGCCGAGAATTGAGTAAGAGAACTAGTTGCCCTGGCATGAATTGTCGCGGTAATAGTTTCTTGTCATGCCATTGCTTTGTTTTCTCCTTGTAGATTTGTGCATTGTTATAGGTGAGTGGACGAAATTCTTCTATCTCGTTGAGATCCAACAAACGCTTTTGCCCAGCACTTTCCCAATCCATATTCACGGTCTTGATTGCCCAATATGCCTTGTGCTCGATTTCCACCAGTAGATGGCATGTTTTGCCATAGACAAGTCGGAAGGGTGACATACCTAAGGGTGTTTTGAATGCAGTGTGATATGCCCTAAGTGCATCATCTAGTCTTACTGGCCAATCCTTCTTAAAGGGATTTACAACTTTCTCGAGTATACCCTTCAATTCCCGATTGGAAATTTTTGCTTGCTCATTGGTTTGTGGGTGATATGCCGTGGCAATCTTGTGAGATACACCAAAGCGTTGTAATATCTTGGCGATGAGTTTGTTGTCGAAGTGCTTGCCTTCATCATTGATAATTGCTCTCGGCATCCCAAATCGTGTAAATATGTTTTTCTACAAGAATCGTTGCATGGTCTTAGAATCGTTGGTGGGAACTGCAACTGCCTCAACCCACTTAGACACGTAGTCAACTGCAAGTAAGATGTAGAGGTTGCCGAATGAAGATGGGAAAGTTCCCATTAAATCAATCCCTCATACATCGAACAATTCCACCTCAAGGATGTTTTGGAGAGGCATCTTATGTCGTCTAGAGATATTGCCCATCCTCTGGAAACGATCACATTACTTGTAAAACTCTTGGGCAACTTTGTACAGTGTTGGCCAATACAAACCAGATTGCAAAACATTGGCCACGGTACGTGTTCCTCCAAAATGTCCTCCATAAGGTGAAGAATGTCATTGCTGGAGTACATTCTGCTGCTCCTCTTCAGGGACACATCGGCGTACAACCTGATATGCTCATTGTTTAAACAAAAGAAGCTCGTCCCAAAAGTAATGCTTAGCATCATGGCGGAACCGCTTCTTCCCTTGGTGAGTAAGGCCATAAGGTAAAATACCACAAACAAGGAAATTAACCAAATCTGCGTACCAGGGTACTGTCGAGTCATCTGTGGTTGCCGTGGAAACTACCTCCGTGGTTGTCGAGGCATGCGCGTCTAGAGTTGCCGAAGCGCGTGCGTAAAGGGTTGCCGAGGCATGCGCATCCATGGTTGTCGAGGTAACTAACAGTTGCTCACCCGGGAATGCATCGCATATCTTTAAATTCGCGTCCTCATCCCCATTGCATTCTAAGCGTGATAATGATCAGCCACTTGATTTTATGTTCCTTTCCTGTCCTTAATTTCAATGTCAAACTCTTGTAAAAGAAATATCCAACGAATCAAACGAGGTTTGGCTTTATTTTTAGCAAATAGATACTTAATTGGCGAATGGTCCGTATGGACAATTACCTTTGTACCAATCAAATAGGATCGAAACTTGTCAAATACGAAAACTACGGCTAGTAACTCTTTTTTCGTTGTTGTGTAATTCACTTGAGTACTATTAATAGTTTTACTAGCATAGTGTATCACGTGAAAGGTCTTACCTGTGAGTTAGCCTAGGACTGCTCCTACCGCAAAATCACTTGCATCACACATGAGCTCAAAAGGTAGCGTCAAATCGGGTGGAACGACAATGGGTGTCGAGGAAAGCTTTTCCTTTAGGGTTTCGAATGCTTGGGCTCAAGAATCATCAAAATTGAAGACTTTATCCTATTCAAGAAAATTGCACAAAGGTTTAGTAATCTTAGAAAAATTATGAATGAACCTCCTGTAAAAACCTGCATGTCCAAGAAAGCTTCGGATTCCTTTAACCGAACTTGGTGGGGTAATCTCTCGATCACGTCCACCTTGGCTTTGTCTACTTCGATTCCCTTGGATGAAATCTTGTGGCCAAGCACTATTCCTTCATCTACCATAAAATGGCACTTCTCCCAATTAAGGACTAAATCAGATTCTTCACATCTTTCCAGCACCTTCTCTAAATTGCCGAGGCAACTGTCGAAGTCATAACCAAAAATGGAAAAATCATCCAAGAAGATCTGAAGGAAGTATTCAACCATGTCTGAAAAGAGTGCCATCATGCATCTTTGGAAGGTTGTTAGGGCATTACACAGTCCGAACGGTATCCTTCAGAAAGCATAAGTACCGCATGGGCATGTGAAGGTTGTCTTTTCTTGATCTTCTGGTGCTATGTCAATTTGATTGTAACCTGAATAACCATCAAGAAAACAATAAAAGGGTTTACCCGCAAGACGGTCAAGTATTTGATCAATAAAGGGTAAGAGGAAGTGATCTTTCCTAGTGGCTTTGTTTAGGTTTCGGTAATCCATACAAACCCTTCAACCGGTCACAGTCCTGGTTGGAATGAGCTCATTGTTTTCATTACCTACCACCTTTATACCTTCCTTTTTTGGTACACATTGTACCAGACTTACCCATGTACTATCAGAGATAGGATATGATGTCGGCGTCAAGCCACTTGATGATTTCTTTCATTACAACCCCTTTCATGGCATGATTCAGTCTCTTTTGGGCCTCAATCGAAGGTTTGTGATCATCTTCCAACAAAATCTTATGCATGCACACTGCCGGGCTAAATCCCTTCAAGTCGGCAATTGTCCACCCTATTGCCTTCTTGTGTAGCATCAACACTTTGATCAGCTTCTTTTCCTGCTCAGACTGTAACTTAGAGGAAATAATTACAGGCAATGTATTATCAGTTCCCAAGTAAGCATATTTTAGTTGCCCTGGCAACTGTTTCAACTCAAGAATCGGTGGTTGTTCAATGGAAGGCTTTTCGAGTTTACCTTCCTTACCTGAGTAATCCAGTGGTTCAAAGTATGTACCTGGTCAATTGACTAACCAATTTGCCTCTTCTTGTTGTTCCTCATCGATCGGTTCTTCATACTCTTCAAGTTCCTCTTGATCGGCAATGTAGTTGCCGAGGCAACTAAATTCTTCGTCAAAGTTAGACTCTATTGTAGCATGAAGAAGTTGGCATTGTTCCGGATCATCGGCATGCC
This sequence comes from Hibiscus mutabilis, assembly GCA_019671005.1. Taxonomy (NCBI): domain Eukaryota; kingdom Viridiplantae; phylum Streptophyta; class Magnoliopsida; order Malvales; family Malvaceae; genus Hibiscus; species Hibiscus mutabilis. Next base: position 26,032,513 of record CM033733.1, on the reverse strand, counting down.
TTAGTGTTTGCAACACATTTAGTTTAACTTGCTTGTCATTTACCCTCATTGTGAGTTCTCCCTTTTCAACATCGATCAAGGTTCTCCCTGTCACTAGGAAGGGTCTCCTGAGAATGATAGGTGCATGTTCATCTGCTTCACAATCCAAAACAATAAAGTCAGCGGGAAAAATAAATTTATCAACTTTTACCAGTATGTCTTCGATTTTTCCCTCTGGATACACATAGGATCTGTCGGCTAGCTATAGCATAACTGTTATAGGTCTTGCCTTCCCAATTCCTAGTTTATGGAAAACCGATTTAGGTATCAAGTTTATGCTTGCTCCAAGGTCACATAATGCATTCCCGACATAGTGGCTTCCGATGGAACAAGGTATTGTGAAACTTTCGGGATTCTTCAACTTGGGTGGCATGCGATTGTGTAACATGGCCATGCATCCCTCTGTTGTGGCAACTGTTTCAAACTCTCCTAGCCTTGTTCTCTTGGACACAATGTCTTTAAGAAATTGGCATAGTTCGACATTTGTTCAATTACTTCAACCAATGGCAAGTTGATACGGACTTGCTTTAGGATATCAAGAAAATTCTTCAATTGATATTCTTGCTTTTTTCGCTTCAACCTTTGTGGGAATGGTGGTGGAAGTCGGATATCTTTGATCCTTTCATTGGTCTAGAACCTGATTGATGGCATTGCTTGGGCAACTGGAGTTGTCGAGGCATCATCAGCTGGTTTGTCGTGGCGTGCCTATCGTTGGATGCCGAGGCATGCTTATCGCTGGTTGCCGCGGCAATTCCTGGTTCATCATCTGAGGTTTTTCCGCTGAGTTTATCTTTTTCTTTTTGTGGAGTTTTGTTTGATGAGCGAGCTTGAGCCTCTTTAAGTTGTTGGCCACTTCTAGTGGTGATCGCCTTACATTGCTCATGGCCAGTTCCTCTTGCGACTTCAGTATCACTAGGTAAACCTCCTTTCGGTCTAGTATTCAGGTTTTAAGCAAATTGTCTGACTTGATTTTCAAATGATTTGATTGTCGCCTCTTGGTTTTGCAATCTCATCTCGGTCCTGTTAATAAAAGAATCAGTTCTTTTTATGAAGTTACTATTCTCAGCCATATAAGATTCAGTTTTCAACATAAAAGCATTGAGAGAATTTTCCAAAGAACTAGATGTTGTCGGTTGTTGTTGCGGAAACTGTTGTCGTGGTATATTCTGCTAGAATCCCGATGCTTGTGCATTCTGATTGTTCTGGTTTAGAGCATTGTTGGGATTACTCCATGAAAAACTCGGGTGCTTCTTCCGAGCTGGATTATATGTGTTGGACACCGCATTGTTGTTCTGGTTGTAATTCCCCACATAAAAGCTGGATTCCATATTCTGCATACATTCAGAAGAATCATGGTTACCACCACATAACTCACAAAAGGAATCTGCTACCTTGACCTCATGTGTGTTGTTTTGCTTGTGCATGTTCTGGACTATCTTGGTTAGAGTGGCCAATTGTGCCGAAATTGAATCTGATGATCCTAGTTCATGTATTGTGGCTTGGCGTCTAACTCCTCCTCTTCTAGCAGATGGGAACTAATAATCATTCTTGGCAAGCCTGTTCAGAATTTGCATTGCTTCTTCCGGTGACTTATCTAGGAGTATGTCGTTTGCCGAGGCATCTAACATCATCCTTGTTGGTGTATTCACAGCGTTGTAAAACATTGTTACTTGTGTCCACACTGGGAATCAGTGCAGGGGGCATTTGTGTAGAAGTTCTCTATATTGCTCCCAAGCCTCATACATGGATTCATCATCTGCCTTCCGAAAAGAAGTAATTTCGTTACGAAGCTTATCAGTCAAATCTGTAGGATTAAATCGAGCAAGGAATCACAACAAAGATTGGTCCAAGATCCTATTGATCCGGTAGGAATACTATTCAACCATGCTTTCGCCCTATATCTTAGTGAATAGGGGAATAATCTTAGTCGTAAAACATCGGGGTGACTCCTTGTATTTTGAATGAATTGCAAATCTCGAGGAAAGATTTAAGATGTTGTCGTGCATCTTCAGTTGCTGAGCCACCAAATTGACCAATTGTGTTGATCATATTGAACACCACTGGTTTCAACTCAAAGTGGTCAGCTTCAATTTCAGGTGTGACAACTCTTGGATTAAGTCCTTCAAGATCTTCCTCTAGATAGTCTTGAATACTTCTATTTCGTGCAAGAATCACTCCTCCTGCTACTGGAACATCCTGATTCATATTGTCGTCTTGATTAGCCATTGCTACTCTTAACCTTTGTCTGAGTCTTTGCAAGGTTCGTTCGATTTCTGGATCTGTAATCACTCATTTTTTTTCGGGTTTTAGTTTTATTAGTATTATTTTAATAGTAATATTATTAATATAAAATTCATGAAAAATCAAAATAATAATAATATAATATAAAAAAGTAAAAAAAGTAAAAGTAAAAAAAATTAAATTAAAAAAATGAAATATTGCTTGGAGCACATAGCTCCACGTCATCACTATGCCCCCCCCCACTTGCCTATATAAAGGCATGAAATAGGGAGGAATTGGAGGCAAAAATGAATCGGCAGTGGCATGGCCAAATAAGGGGGCTTAGGCTCCTGGCTAGCCAAGGACCGGGGTACTGTCTTCGGTCCTAACCGATTCGATCGGGGCCCTATTTTGGATCCGATATAGTTAATTTTTGGAGAGGTCGTGGTAGATCTCGGTGGGGTTCAGTCGGGGTTCGTCATTCGAGCTCCTAGTTAGGTATATTTTCTTCCTTTTTTATTTATGTTGTAATTTTTATGATTTAATGAAGTATTAGTTAATTTAAAATAGTTTTCTTTTTTTAGTTTGTATGTTTATTTATATTTTAGATTAGTATTTTATTTATGCTAGATTTGTTTTTATTTATATGATAGATTAATATTTATGAATGTTTTAAATTAATGTTTTTATTTATGTTAGATTTGTTTTTATTTATGTGTTAGATTAATATTTATGTATGAATGTTTTATATAGTATTTTATTTGTGTTAGATTAGTATTTTAATATGTTAGTATTTATTTATATTTTTATCACATTGTATTTAAATTATTTGCCATGTTTTTAAGTTACATAATGGAATGCGGTGCCCTTTTATCCGAGTGTAAACGGGGCCAGTATCAGGCGTAGTGATGGTGGTTGGGCGTTTACTCTCGGATAATGGGGCTTTTAAAATTTGCCTGCACTTATAACCAAATTTTAAATTAATCGCCACTTTAATCCGGAAAGTTTAATATTAATAAGGCAGTAATTATTAAAGTGCCAATTTTTGGCGGTGTGGGGGTGCTAATCCTTCCCCATCCGTAACCGACTCCCGAACCCAACAGTTTTCAAATCTCTGGTTTTATGGTGTCCGGCCTACCTTAGTGGCCGGTGGCGACTCCATTTTTAAATAAAATAAGGTTTTTCTAAAATCTCACGGAAGACATTTTTTAAAACAAAACAATAGATAAAAATACGTTTTTTAGCGTAAAAGGATATCGCTACATATGGCGACTCCGTTGGGGAGACTATTATTTGTTTTTCAAAAACAAAAAAGAGAGTCAAGCTATTTCAAATAATTACCGCTTTAATAATATTAGAAGTTCCAGATTAAAGTGACTATTAAATTAATATTTGGTTGTAATTGCGCGTTTATTTTAACGCATTTAAAATTTGGCATATAAACCCGTCCTTTTAAGTGGGGGGAAAACGCTAATGCTTTCGTGAGGATATCGTTCCTCCGTGTAGGCCTTACAAGTACCTTCGGGGCTCGAGTACCTTATGCTTTTGTAAGGATATCGTTCCTTTGTGCAGGCATAAGCGAATAGGTCCCCCTGAATTGAACTCGGTTGAAAGGAACCTATATAATGGGTGATGATTGGGGGCCTTGCTACTCTTAGTAGAGGACAACAAGGACAATTCGGGTACCTCCTAGCACCAACACTGCATGTAGAGAACATATAGAAACCCACCCCTTTAGAGCCATGCGGATAAACTTAGGTGTTTTAGACGGGATAAATAGGGTTGTTTTGTTTGTTTACCTTATTTAATTTGTCCTTTTATTTATGTATTTATTGTTTTTATCTGGTACTAACTCATTTATTTTTGTGTTTTATTTTTTTTTTATTTTACACATACTTTTGTTGCATTATCATTGCATCCACATTACATAGAGGCGTTGATTCAAGTGGTTTGCCCGATTAGAAAATCTTTCATCATGAAAAAAGCTGTCTTAAGAAGGACGACATCGATCCAGTCGTGCGACATTGGTCAGAGATTAATCAATAGATCCGAGGTAATAATTTATCGAGCAAGCGTGTAGTGCCAAAATATACACACGAGACCCTGATGGTGGACATACAACGAGTTGCAAGGCATAATAATGACTTAGCTACCGAAGCCGCGGCTCTCCGACCTTTTGTAACCCCGGACGTGGAAGAAGCACCAAGGTTTATCGAGTTTCTCAGAGCTATCGAGGAGCTAGGAGGTAGAGCTAGGGCTTATGTGTAGAACTTTGTTTTGTAATAAGGACTCCTTTTGTAATGTGGACCCTTTTTGTAATTTGGACCCTTTAATTCCTATTAAAGTCGTTCGAAAGGGTGATTACTAGCAGAATCAACGCCTTTATTTGCATTCATTCTTGAATTTGTTGATTATTGTTATGATTTTTACATTTCGTACATTGCATCACCACGGAAACACGTTCATGCATCTCATTTGCATAAAATTACATACCAAAAAATTCTTCACAAATTATTTTTAAGAAAAGGTAAATCCTTTTAAGTACATTTTTGAATGGTCAAAGGATTTATTTCCCACACTCGGGCAAAGAAGAAGAGGATTTTGTTCAAATCGCCCAGTTTTGAAAAGAATTTTTTGCTCGAAAGGACTGGCTAAACCAAATTTAAAGTGTGACAACAAGAAGTTTGAAGCAATGAAGATTAAAAGCACCATCAGAAAGTGCAATAAACGATAACAAGAGAAGATTCGATTGCATGTGAATAAGAAACGCATCAACATTCATTCAAGATGCAAGATACAGATTCCAAAGCTACAAAGAAAGAAATAAACTCTAGGGTGAAAACCCAGTAATGGGCAGTCTAGAGCGATCCAAGAAATAAATCAAAGAAGTTTTTTATTTGAGCACATTCTAATCAACAAGCGAGTAGAAGATATTTTAACCAGAAGAAATGATCCTTGGTTTCATCACGCTTAAACACTCATTTTGGGCCTATATATCCTTTCTTTCATAACCATGAGCCATAGCCTACATTATAAGCCTACAAAGACCATTCAGATCATATGTGGATATCTAAGTTTGATAAGTTTGTCTTCAGATTACATCCCGCCTATAAGGGTTAACCTTTCTTCAAGGAACGTTAATCCTCGAAGTGCCTGATCGACACCAAATGAGGAGAGGAGAGGGGCATAGTGAGTGGTGCGATCAAGGGAGCCACATTGAATGGGTTAGAAATTAGGTATGGGAAACATTCCTCTTGAAAGCCTAAATGGATTAGGGGAGACCATACATATGCTTATATCGCCAAAATAGGCAAGATTTTTTTAAATAGACAAATTTTCTAGTGTATTTGTTATTTTAGGATCGAACATTAATTGACATTTTTATCGATTCTTTTAATCTTTATTATTTATTCCAAACATTAGTTTTTCAAAAATGTTTGACAGTTTTCGAATTTCAATTTGTTTAATACTTATCGTTTACTCCAAACATTCATTTTTCAAAAATGTTTGGTATTTTCCTCTTTACCATTTCGTCTAAACATCAATTTTTAAAAAATGTTTGGCATTTTCCTAAATTGCTCAGTTTATTTCCAAAATACTAACCTTTTTATTATAGGGACCATGAGTTAGTTCTCGCTGAGGTGTTGCAAGAAGATTAAAGATGAGCTCAGGGCGTGGGGGCATTTTGCCAGCCTTAGATGATAAGATAGATGAAGACTCCGCATGTAAGGTCAAACAAAATGTGATAAGTTAAATCAAGATATGTTGCTCCCAAAAATCCAAGGCGAGTGAGGCATCATTGCCCATAAAATAGCAAAGATCTCATGTGTATGAGAGTTCAAATTAGAAGAGACCAGAAATGACACAGAGATGAGAAGATTTGACTAATGAAAAAGTCAAAGTTTTTTTAAGCGAAGATTTGATATCGACCGAGGTCACTTGGCTAGAAGGTTCAAACAAAGAAGGGACAATAAAGTTTTAAAGGCAAATTTTATCGGGGCGTAAGGATGAGGAATGGTTGTAGTCACAAGATGAAGCCTACCTACCCCGAAGAAAAGAAAGCAGAAGAAGAGAAGAAAAAAAAGAAGAAAAAGAAAATTTCGCACCTTTGCATCATAAAATATGCTCATGCATCATCTGTATCATAGGACTTCGTACACCTTTTCACCTGTTAAGAAGACACGCACTCGAGTGTCCGAAGAAAGGAAAAGGAGAAAAAGAAAAAGAAAAAAAGAGAGAGAAGAAGAAAGAAAAAAGAAAAAAAAGAGAGAAAGAAAATGAAAAAAATAAAAAGAAGAAAAAGAGATTATCTCACGATTTCAAATCAAGATTTTGAATTCTCAAGACATCACCTTTGATGAATTTCTTTTGATGTCAGGACAGATAGAACCGGGGCATTATTTTAAAAGATGTTTTTCTTAAAACTAAATTTCTCAATTTTATCCTTTCATAAGGATATTTTTCTTAAAACCAGTTTCTTAATTTAATCCTTTCTTAAGGTTGTTTTGCTTAAAATTAAATTTCTCAATTTTATCCTTCCATAAGGATGTTTTTCTTAAAACTTAGATTTCTTAATCTGATCCTTCCATAAGGATGTTTTTCTTAAAACTAAATTTCTCAATTTTATCCTTTTCATAAGGATATTTTTCTTAAATCCAATTTTTTAATCAATTCCTTAATTTTATCCTTTCATAAGGATGTTTTTCTTAAAACTTAGATTTCTTAATCTAATCCTTTCTTAAGGATGTTTTTTTCTTAAAACTTAGATTTCTTAATCTAATCCTTTCTTAAGGATGTTTTTTCTTAAAACTTAGATTTCTTAATCTGATCCTTCCATAAGGATGTTTTTCTTAAAACTAAATTTCTCAATTTTATCCTTTCATAAGGATATTTTTCTTAAAACCAGTTTCTTAATTTAATCCTTTCTTAAGGATGGTCTGCTTAAAATTGAATTTCTTAATTTTATCCTTTAATAAGGACGTTTTTCTTAAAACTTAGATTTCTTAATATGATCCTTTCTTAATGATGTTTTTTTCTTAAAACTTAGATTTCTTAATCTGATCCTTCCATAAGGATGTTTTTCTTAAAACTAAATTTCTCAATTTAATCCTTTCATAAGGATATTTTTCTTAAAACCAGTTTCTTAATATAATCCTTTTGTAAGGATGTCTTCTTAAGACTAATAATTAAGTGCATACAGGTCAAAGAGGTGGCCAAGGAAGAGCAAGAGTTCTAGAAGAGCTCGTGATTCTGAGACCACAAATAGGAAACCCGAAGAATTCGTCCGAGGAAGAGCGGAAGATTCTAGAAGAACACGTGATTCCAAGGTATTAGATAAAGAAGCAGTGAGATCATTGATACCTGCGTCACCCAAGAACGGAATGCCCATGTTGAAGGTGAAGAGTTCTATATAGGAAGGACTTGTAGCCCAAAGACTTTACCGAAGAGAATTTGTTTGTTCCAAGAAGCCCGTCAGAAGAAGAGAGAACAGTTCTATATAGGAAGAACTTGCGGCCTCGAACTTCTGATTTGAAGATTTTGTCTTCCCCAACGAATCCTCCGTTTTGAAGACCGAAGTTTGAAGAGTTGGCCAAAGAATAACAAAAAGTTCCAGAAGAACCTGTGATTCTGAAGTCAAGGACAAGGAAGTAACACAAAAATGAGTGCTTTTGATATTTGCTTTGTTCTTGTTTCACAAGAACATGCAAAGAGGGGCAACTGTAATCACTCATTTTTATCAGAGTTTTAGTTTTATTAGTATTATTTTAATAGTAATATTATTAATATAAAATTAATGAAAAATCAAAATAATAATAATAATATAATATAAAAAAGTAAAAAAAGTAAAAGTAAAAAAAATAAATTAAAAAAAGGAAATATTGCTTGGAGCACGTAGCTCTACGTCATCACTATGCCCCCTCACTTGCCTATATAAAGGCATGAAATGGGGAGGAATTGGAGGCAGAAATGAATCGATAGTGGTATGGCCAAATAAGGGGGCTTAGGCTCCCGGCTAGCCAAGGACCGGGGTAGTGTCTTCGGACCTAACTGATTCGATCGGGGTCCTATTTTGGATCCGATATAGTTAATTTCTGGAGAGGTCGTGGTAGATCTCGGTGGAGTTCAGTCGGAGTTCGTCATTCGAGCTCCTAGTTAGGTATATTTTCTTCTTTTTTTATTTGTGTTGTAATTTTTATGATTTAATGAAGTATTAGTTAATTTAAAATAGTGTTCTTTTTTTAGTTTGTATGTTTATTTATATTTTAGATTAGTATTTTATTTATGTTAGATTTGTTTTTATTTATATGATAGATTAATATTTCATGAATGTTTTAAATTAATGTTTTTATTTATGTTAGATTTGTTTTTGTTTATGTATTAGATTAATATTTATGTATGAATGTTTTAGATCAGTATTTTATTTGTGTTAGATTAGTATTTTATTATGTTAGTATTTATTTATATTTTTATCACATTGTATTTAAATTATTTGTCATGTTTTTAAGTTGCATAATAGAATATAAATTGTCAATGCGGTGCCCTTTTATCCGAGCGTAAACGGGGCCAGTATCAGGCGTAGTGATGGTGGTTGGGCATTTACTCTCGGATAACGAGGCTTTTAAAATTTACCCGCACTTATAACCAAATTTTAAATTAATTGTCACTTTAATCCGGAAAGTTTAATATTAATAAGGTGTTAATTATTAAAGTACCAATTTTGGGCGATGTGGGGGTGCTAATCCTTCGCCATCCATAACCGACTCCCGAACCCAACAGTTTTCAAATCTCTGATTTTATGGTGTCCGGCCTACCTTAGTGGCCGATGGTAACTCCATTTTTAAATAAAATACGGTTTTTCTAAAATCCCACGGAAGACATTTTTTAAAACAAACCAATAGATAAAAATACGTTTTTTAGCGTAAAAGGATTTTGCTACAGGATCAAAGGGATATTGTGATGTAGTTGGTCTCGCCCTGGTCATATACCAATGCAAAACCAAAGTTTGTTAGCCCTTCGAATCTTTAAACAATAAAAATAAAAAGTTCAAGGAAATAAAAACAAAGTTGCTATTGCCAATCCCAGGCAATGGCGCCAAAAACTTGTTGCGCGTAATAAGTGCTCCGCAATTGTGCAAGTGTACACGTCGCAAGTTATAGTATAAAAGATATTGTCTCCACAGGGATTGGTTCCACTTCAAGAATCTAATCTCTTGCACTGTAAAAAGTAAAAGAACGCAAGTAGAAGATTGTAGGAGTTTAACTAATAACTAAACTAGAAAGCAATAAAGTAAAAGAAGATGTAATCAAATGAGAGAGAATAGGCCAGGCTATCGTGAGTTAAGGTGTGATAGCCAATCAGATCGTCTTGGTAAAAGAGTGCAAGGGAAACTCAGTTGCCGTGGCAACTTGCGCAGCGGGGTTGCCTTGGAAACTAATCGACGATTGCCTGGGCAACTGGCTGGGCAACTGTTTGGGTGGCTGGGCAGCAACTTCAAGGTTCGACAGAGCATTCTTCAATGGTTTCTTCTTATCCCTAAGTTTAAACTCTAGCTAATTGGGCATGCCTTAAAATAACATCCCTGCGTGAATCAAGGGTGAACAACAACCAATCTTGCGCTCCTCTTAGCCGTTGAAATCCTTAACTTATTCCTAAGCTGGATTAATCTTCACCATCGATAGATTGAATAAAGACCATACTCATTTGTTTCTTGAATCTAATGCTCCCGATATTAGATAAATAGATAGAATTACGAGATCATCTCCCAATTCACTTGCAAACAAGAATAAAAACCAAGAATGAGTAAACCTTGAATTGAAAGTGCAAACTCTTATTACCTAAAAAAATCCAATTGTTTCTCAAAACCACAAAACACAAAAACCTTATCCAAATAGATTTAGTTCATGGCTAGGTTCCAAAGAAACACAAAACAAAGAATCCCTAACATAAACCTAATCGAACAAGAAAGAAAAAGATGAAGAATGGTTGAACCTCTTGTCAAAATCTCTCCCCCTTTTGCTCTCCCTTTGAGTTTGACGGCTTGGTCTCCTTTAACTAGGAGATGGCTAGGTCAAATTCCTTCTTAAGGAGGACGTTAAGTTGGAATTAAATACTTTAAAAGAATATAATTATTTATTATATTTAAGTTCCTTCTAGATCTTCTCCTATCTTTTTGGGATTTAATTTCTCTTTGACCTCTTCATGGAAATCAAACTCCTTTGAGATTTAACTTTGCTCCATGTCATCTTAGGCTTATCTAGTCATCAATTTCGATTGCCATATCATCTTATCCCTTATTGACAATAGCCCTGGCAACTAGCTCGACATCTCCTTCATGCATTGCCCTGGCTACTGCGTCGGCATCTCCTTCATGCACTGCCCTGGCAATTGGTTCCAGCCTTGTTTAGGCAAGTGATTCTGCACACACACAAAAACAACTATAGGTAGCACACTTTTTCCACAAAATTAAGTAAAATATGAAATCAAGCTTAACCACCAAGGAAACAATGCAAACATGCATGAATGACTATAATGCAACTAATATGAGCCTAAGTCTAGCAATAATATGAACAAAAAGGGTGAATAAAATAGTACTTTTAGACACTTAACAGTTGCCTAGTTAAACCGCAAGTCCCAAATGAGGTCCCCAACAGTCTGAGTGGCTTTGTTACACCGCCATACTTCAAGGACCCATGGCCACGATTGATTTTGTTCGTATTTTATAGTGCACTTTTAATCCTATGCCATGCCAACTATACCCGATTTTTTTTTTACCTTGTCACATAGCCAATATACCATTTACAAACCATTTACTTTCTGTTGTACAATGCATTTAACAACACATCACACATGCAAATCTCATTGCCAATGCAATAACACCATTCCCAACTGGAATGAAAACCAATGCTCAATAGCATTTAATATACTTTCAAACCCCTTCATATGTACTCAAAATCATGCATTACCAGTAAGTAAATCATACCATGTTTATCACCAAAACATGCAAACAACATGCTCACATCTAAGCCGATTCTCAAGAGCAAAATAAGGGAAACTTACTTCCGAGCTTAGGTAAGTGTCTCACGCTTACCCTAAACTCCCAACAACCTTTACATACCTTTGTAAAGCATTTAAAACTAGTTTCCACTCACTGACACGCCTCGCCTTCCTTGCTAACGCGAAACAAGCTCCCGACAAGAAACCAAACAAAGTCAAGCTTTTTCTCCTTGATTATCCACTGTTTTCAACACATAATACTAGAGGATAAATGCATTAAAATGCATTAAAACCATTGCCTAACAGTAATCTCCCGCAACGCCCAAGTTGCCTACTTGAAAACCATCTGAAACATACAAAAAATGCCATCAAACGCTTCAGAAACTTAACCCATCCATAAAACAACAATTCAACCCATCAACCAACACCTAACAATATCCAAAATCCCTTTCCTAACATACTTTTACCTCCAGCAAAAATTAAAATCGATTATCTCCCCAATAACTCAAACTAGCAACCTAAACAATTAGAGATTCAAGAGTTTCAGGATTCTATTGATAAAACAACTTATCAACATCAAAACACATATTAAATCAATCTCAAATACTGGAAATCAGATCCACTTCGAAAATCACCATGTTTCATCAATATTTCCAAAATAACTCCATTAAACATTGATAAAACATTAAAATCACATTACAACTTATAAATCAAGAATCAAATACTTGGGAATATCAATAAAGAACCATTTAACAGAGGAGATCACGCACCTTACCCCTGTTATGTGATTTCTCCTTCAATTGGCTTGTTTAAAGCTAAGAAAATATAAGATTTTAATGAGATTTTGCAAAACAAAGTTAAAGAATCAAATTAAAATCAATAATCTGAGTGAAAAGAGTTCATTACCTCTGGATTTTGATGAAATTCAGAGTGTTTGGAAGAAAATAAGTTGAGAGAAAAGGTTTAGGAAAAGTTACGTGAATTTCTTTTAAAAGCTAATAACTAATTTAAGATATTTAATCCTTATTAACAACCCTTTAAAATACATGTTTAAAATGATTTAATTGAAGAGAGAAACCACCAGTAAATACTTGGTATATTAGCTCCTTAAGGATTCGAAGGATTTGACCCTTTTGATTTTAGTCACTTTAAAACAATTTTCAAAAATCGCATTTTGGTCACTAACCGAAAATGTCATGTTTCCAAATTCCCTTTTCTAAAATTGAATCCACTAAAAATCAATATATATTAAAAGATGATTTTTAACTATTTTTCCATATTTTTATCTTACCGAAAAATATACGGTCCCAAATCTAACTCGAATCTCTAACCCGGTCCACCAGACCGCCTAATAAACCTCAAAACCGCTATGCCCAAAACCAGGGTGTTACATTTGTGGTGGTTAATTGAATACTGGAGATATAAGGATGTTTGTAAAGTGTTTTTAGATGTTAATTGATGATAATTGAAGTGTTGAAATGTTTGTTTATGGCTTGGTTAAGTTTGGAAGAGGTTTGTTGTTGATTTTTGGGAGTTGTAGAGTGGATTTGGGTTAAGGATGTTGAGGTTTTGAGTTGCTGTGATGTTGATTACATTTTGATGCAATGTACCTCTGCTTTTGTGTGATTGAAAGTAGGGGAGTTTGAACCTCAAGCTTGAGCGTGAGTACCAGAAGCTTTAGAGGTGTGCTTGTCGCATCGGCAAGCGAGGCATTGCGAGTCGGTGAGTGGAAATGTGTTTTCAACTTTGCAAAGGTTTGAAAGTTGTGTTTGGGAGTTCAGATTGAGCTTGAAATCCTGATCTAAGCTCAAAAGTAAGTAAAGGATCAATTCTCTATCGAACTCGGTTTTGGCGATAGTTGATGCACTTGTTTTATATGTGTTGAATACTTACTGTTTATGCATATAATGAGCATGGTTCAAATCAAGCTCCTGGCAACTCCTCAACACCAAGGTTCACTTTCAAATTTTCCCCCTGTTTCAAACACATTACAACATAGGATCCAATGCATTCTAATGCATCCAAACACATAGCAAGCAATAAATAACATTATCCAACTATAATTTTCCATAACACCACATCCTATCAACCGAAAACATCATCGGTTCATCAAAAACGTCAACTCATCCAACAACTGTGAATCTCAACCTTCAAATAGCATCAAATAAAATCTAACAACAACTCAAATCAACTTCATACCTCCAGCAAACAATAATCAACCACAACACCTCAAAATCTCTTAACTATCAATCTAACAAATTAGAAATTCTCTAGATTTTTTGATTCTATCATTAACTTCATTAACATATTATACATCAAAATCAAGTTGTAAATCAATCCTTAACTCAACAAAAACAAATCAACTACAAATTTCCTCAATTTCCATCATAAATCACTAATTAAACCATAAATCCGAGTTTAATTAATTAAAACCCAATGAAAATCATATAAAATGGATCAACAAATTAGGAATTTCAATAAAGAACCTTTCACTAGAGGAGAAGAACGAATCTTTACCTCCAATGGTGATTTCTCCCTTAATTGCTTGATAAAACATGAAAATCAAGATAGAAATAATAAGTATTTGGTGTAAAAGCTTTTGGAAATCAATTAAAAATAAAAAACTCTCTGAAATCTTGATTTTTACCTAAAGAAATTAAAGTTGGAAATGTGTTTGGCTGGAGAGAATTTGAGAGAAAGAAGTTACAAAGTTTGTTACGTGAATTTTATTTAAAAGCTTAACTAAGATTAATTAATTCTCTCCGCTATTTATAGCTCTTAAAAACCCATTTAAAATAGTTAATTAAAGGGAGAAATCTGATAAAACCTTTAGGATAATTAGCTCCTTAAAGATTCAAAGTTTTGATCCATTTACAAAATAATCACTAAAAACAATTTCGCAAACTTTGCATTCACTAAATCAAAATGTCATATTTACGGATTTTATTTTCCAAAATTGTTTTCACTAAAATCATTTGTATATTTAATAATGATTTTAAACTATTTTCCCATATTTTTATCTCCCATAAAAATATTTAATTCAATTTAAATCCCGAATGCGACTCAAATCTTTAATCCCGGTCCACCAGACCGACTAAATCACTCCAAAACTCATAGGCCCAAAATCAGGGCGTTACAACTCTCCCCCACTTAAGAAATTTCGTCCTCAAAATTTACCTGGAGGAAAAAGATGCGAAGATTGCTCTTTCATGTCCGACATACCCTCCTACGTGGCCTCCTCAACTCTTTGATGCCGCCACAACACCTTAACAAGCTCTATCATCTTACCTCGAAGAACTTTACTGTTGGTATCAAGGATCTCTATCGGTTCCTCATCATAAGACAAATCCAGCCTCAACTCAACATCCTAAATTAGCACAACATGCGATGGATCCGACCGATACCTCCGCAACATCGAAACATGGAACACATCATGAATCTTTTCCATCTCGGGAGGTAACCTCAACCGATAAGCCACAGGACCAACATGATCCAAAATCTCATAAGGCCTGATAAACCTCGAACTCAACTTCCCTTTATGCCCAAATCGCATCACCTTCTTTCAAGGTGAAACTTTAGAAACACTTTGTCACCGACAGCATACTCAACTTCTCTACAGTTCAAATCTGTGTAGGATTTTTGTCGATCAGATGCTGCTTTCAAGCGATCAGACACAAGCTTCACTTCTCATTAGTGTCTTTCAAAACATGGGGCATATAAATATACTTCTCCCTAGCCTCAGCCCAACGTAAAGGCGTACGACACCTCCTAACATATAAGGCATCATACGGTGCCATCTGAATACTCGCCTAATAGCTATTATTGTATGTGAATTCCACCAAAGGCAACTGCTTTTCACAGTTTCCTTGGAATTTAATGATGCAACACCTCAACATATCCTCCAAGACCTGAATCACACATTCAGACTGTCCATCCGTCTAAGGATAATACGAAGTGATAAAATGCAACCGAGTACCCAAAGCTCGATGTAAGCACTCCCAAAACCTGTAAACCTCAGATCTCTATCCGACACAATTGACTTAGGCACCCGTGCAACCTCACAACCTCAGCAATATAAAGATCAGCCAACTTATCCAAAGTATACAACATATGCACCGGTAGAAAATGTAAAGACTTTGTAAATCGATCAACAATCACCCAAACAGAGTTTAGTCAATGTTGAAGGTAACCCCAACACAAAATCCATGGTGATCCTCTATCATTTCCACTCCAGTATCCTCAAGAGCTGTAACAACTAGGAAGGAAATTGATGCTCGGCCTTAACACGCTGGCATACCATGCGCTTGGCAACAAAATCAGCCACATCTTTCTTCAAACCAACCCAATAATACTCGTCCTTCAATCCCTGATACATCTTAGTACTACCGGGATGCATAACAAAAGGACTAGTATGAGCCTCGCTTAAAATGGTACGTCTCAACTCCTCATTACAAGGCACTACTATCTGGTCCTTAAAACACAACACTCCATCATCATTAAAATGAAAATCTGATGGTTTCCCATCCATGATATCCTTAATATGAGGTACCAACTCATCATCGTATGGTTGCTTCTCCTTTATAATTTGCGACAAGAATGTCTTCACTTGCAACTCCGCTAACTAGCCTCCATCATGAGTTACACTCAACCGAGCAAGCATAGCTCTCAACTCTACCACAGCTTTTCTATTCAAAGCATCTGCTACCACATTCGCTTTACCTGGATGATATTCAATGGTCAAATCATAATCCTTAAACAACTCTAACCGTTGTCGTTGCCTAAGATTCAATTCCTTCTATGACATCAAATACTTCAAACTTTTGTGATCCTTATACACAACACACTTCTCACCGTAAAGATAATGCCTCTAAATCTTTAATGCAAACTCTACTACGACAAGCTCAAGATCATGAGTAGGATAGTTATGCTCGTGCACCTTCAATTGCCTAGTTGCATAAGCCACAACCTTCCCACTTTGCATCAACACACACCCCAACCCAATGCAGGATGCATCACTATACACCACAAACTCCTTTCCCGACTCAGGTTGAATCAAGATCGGAGCTGGCGTCAAAGCTTCCTTCAACTTTTCAAAGGCTTGTTGTCGATTCTTCGACACTCAAAATGAACATTCTTCAGCAACAACTTGGTCAAAGGAGCAGCAATATTCAAAAAACCATCCATAAACTGACAATAATATCCAGCCAACCCAAGAAAACTACGCACCTCCGTCACTAACTTAGGTGGCTTCCAATTCAGTATTACCTCATTCTTCTGCGGATCCACATGAATTCCCTCGTCTGACACCACGTGTCCAAAGAAAACCACTTCCTTCAACCAAAAATCACATTTGCTAAACTTGGCATACAACTGATTATCCAATAATCTCTAAAGCACAATCCGCAAATGCTCGTCATGATCTTTCTCAGTACGAGAGTACATAGGAATATCATCAATAATCACCACCATAAATTGATCCAAGAACTCGTGAAACAACCGATTCATCATACCCATAAATACAGGTAGT
The DNA here is from genome assembly GCA_019671005.1 of Hibiscus mutabilis. NCBI lineage: Eukaryota > Viridiplantae > Streptophyta > Magnoliopsida > Malvales > Malvaceae > Hibiscus > Hibiscus mutabilis. Next base: position 26,015,733 of record CM033733.1, on the reverse strand, counting down.
GCATTGGTCAACCCGAACGGCATCACCAGGAATTTGTAATGCCCATACCTCGTAAGAAAGGCAGTCTTTGGCACATCCACATCATTCACCTTCAACTGATAATATCCTGATCTCAAATCGATCTTAGAAAATACTGATGCACCTCAGAATTGATTAAACAAATCATCAATCCCTGGCAAAGGATATTTGTTCTTAATCGTCAACTTATTTAGTTTACGATAATCAATGCACATTCTCATCGTGACATCCTTCTTCTTCACAAATAACACCGGCGCACCCCAAGGTGAAACACTAGGTCTAATAAACCCCGATTGAGTAACTCCTGAAGTTGCATCTTCAACTTCTTTAATTCCTTAGGTGCCATGCGATAAGGCGTAATAGACACCGGAGTTGTATCAACATACGTCTCGATTTTATACGCTACCTCCCTATATGGCGGCAACCCAGGCAACTCTTCAAGGAAAACTCCCGAAAAATAACAAACTATACGAATGTCCTGCACATGTACATCCTTAGATCCATGATTCATAACATAGGCTAAATACGTCTAACATCCAAGTTCCAACATCTGACTTGTTTCCGAAGCTGAAACAACATTAGACAGGAAATTTGCATTCTCGCAAACCACCACAACTTCATAATCATCGACAAGATACAAGGATATCTGTTTGGTTTCAAAATCTACAACTGCTCTATGCTCGAACAACTAGTCCATCTCTAAAATTACATCAAAACCATAGAATGGTAATTCTATCAAATCTACGACAAACACGTGATCTTGCACCATCAGAGGACACCTACGTATAACCTCCTAACCATAACCGTCTCACCTAAAGAACTAGTTATTCAGACACCAACATTCAAAATCTCAATAAATATATCAAGAAAGTGTGCATGCTCACTCTGAATATACGAATGAGTGGAACCAGAATCAACCATTGAAAATAATGGCAAGGATTGCAAAGTAAAGGTACTTGTAATCACATCGGTATCCTTGTGTCCCTCGTGATGCGCATATACCCTTGCGGGGCCTCTACCCTCCGGCTGGATAGCAACGGTGTATGCCACAGTCCTACGCTCAACGTCTCTCGGCTGGAAATGTCCTCGGCCATGACCTCGACCTCTCGGTGCAACCATTGCAGGTGCAGAAGCCTGTGCATCTCTAGCTAACATAGGGCAATCACGCCTCACATGATCAGTCAGCCACAACTCCAGCAAGTATTAGCTACAATTAGGGCAGAAACTGGACCAACTCGTCCTGCTTGAGGATAATCACGTATAACATGATCTTGAGATCCACAACCCCAACAAACCTTGTCTGATCTCCAACAAACCCTGGAATGTCTCTTCCCACACTGAGCACACTCTAGTATCCCACCTCCAGAACTCTGTCCTAACTGTCATCTCTGTCCAAGCTCAGGTCGATGTCTTCGACCATGGCGCCTCTTATACCGGCCACTACCAGCACAATATTTAGCGACTCTCTTACCAGAACCAGACCCTCCAGCACAAGATGTCAAGCCCAAACTCTTCTCAATATCTTTGGCTCTCAAAACCAACACATCAAAGTCAACATACTCTTCAGCCAACATATGTCTTAACTTTCTGCGCCAAACCATAATGAAATCGGTCACAATGACGCCTCTCATCAGGCACCAACTCTAAAGCATACTGACTTAGCATCACAAACTGTATCTCATACTCAGATACCGACATATCACCTTGCACCAAGGCCATGAACTCGCGTTTCTTCTCATCCAGGTATCTAACTCTGAGATACTTCTTCCTGAAAATAGTTTGGAAGAATTCCCATGTCACATCGTCGGGCTCCATACCCGCAATCACAGTAGTCCACCATCTATACGCATCTCTTTGCAACAGAGAAACATCACACCCAATCTTACGGGCATCAGAACAATCCATATGATCTAATATATGGTCTGTGTTAGCAAACCACTCCTTGTAAGCCTCAAGCGTTAACCCTCTAAACTCGACCCCTTCCAGGCCACGTAAATGCTCTAAGGGTAAACCCAGATTAGCAGCAGTAACCGGTGCTGGTGTAGGCACATGTACTTCAATCATCTCCTGTATCAAAGACGTCCAATCACCCAACATTGGCACATGTGGTACTTGTTCCACACCCAGAGGTGGATTCAGCGGTGGAGGTGGCAACCCTTCAATAGGCAAAGCATTATTCTCATCATTTAGTCTCCCCGTATTTGCATTAAAACGTAATTCTCTCCTCGATGGCATCGTAAACAAAGAATATAAGGCATTATAATACATCAAAAACAAAACAATTAGGCCAACCTCAAGCAAAGACCCAAGACTTCCATTTCAATTCAAAATCATTTCATAATAGTAGTAATAAGGCAATGTGTCCCAAATCATACCCCAACATGGCATATAACATGTAATCAATCACCGTGCATATCAAACAACATGAATCAGTCAACATATGTATCAAACAACTTCCCAATAAACATAAACTAATCACAACCTGGCTCTGATACGACCAAATGTAATCCCCTTAATCTAGCCTAAACGTCTGACCGAACTGAGCAAGCTACATTAGGTTTGTCGAAGCAAACCAAAGAAAGATTACGAAAACTAGTCCATTTTTCCCTTTTATCTTGTCTAGATGCATATTATTAATCCTAAGTGATCATGCTTGCAGCGGGTGAAGTTACAAAGGAAACGAACCTCGAAAAGATAACCAATTGCATATAATATATTTTAGGGACTAAAACATAAAATTGGTAAATCAAAGGACCATTACTGAAATTAGGGTTACCAATCCTCAATTAGTTAGATTACATGCTGGCATGTCAATTCTCAGCTCAAACCAACCATTCAAACCCATTTAATTGTATGTACAATATTTAGGGACTAGAATGTAAGAAAACAGAACCTTTAAAACACACTTTAACTAAATTAACAGCTACCCCTATCGATACACGGGTAAGTGTATCAGTACACCTCTACATTTTCAAAATTTTAGATTCTAGTAGTTCAAACTCGTATCGATACACTTCTTCGAGTATCAATACGCTATGCTTGGAAACACCAGCCCGTATCGATACGGTCTCACGCATACTGATACGTTACGCCTAAAATCACTGACCCATATCGGTACGGTCTTACGCGTATCAATATGCCCTGGCCTGTAAAGTTCAAATTTGCTTGTTTAACATACATTTATGGATTCCAAAACACTTAAACATGCTTCTAACATTCATACAACATTACCAAGGAGCGATCCTAACCATAATATCACAGAACCTTCCTCAACTCATGGCAATCATGCTTTAAAGGTAAACTATAGGCATGATTCCTAAAACCACATTACCATATGCAATGTAAACTTGCTCAAATAGAGAATTAAACACCCAAACCCTCCCAACAGCATTTAAGCCACATTGCCTTTATTACTACTTTAAAACTCAACATACTTTTCAAAACCAAGTCTTGGAAGTTCCATCCTTGCTTACTAGGCCCACTTGCACTCAATCAATCTACATTGATAATAAAAGAGAGCATAAGCAATCATTGCTTAGTGAGGAGCGCTCAAAACACAAAGCATCATCCAATGCAAATTAAAACCATTTCAAAACCATCATGATATTCTTTCAAAACATGCACTTAATCTTTCCAAAGTCAGCATATTAAACCATATGCACATGTATCATGGATTCCACAGCATAATCCCATATGCAATTCCCTCTACTTAAGTCTTCCCATGCATAACATCCCATATGCAAAGCTTAAGGAGTAAAACATGTATAAATCACATTATACAAATCAATCCAACAACATGATACATTTAAAGAATTATATTGGCTTTCAAGTGATCCATTACCATCTACATCATTTCTATAAATCAACTTTTACATCGGATACACGGATTTCCCAATCTTTTACAACTCAATGGCATGGAGTTGTGTAACACATGCACCACCTCTACACTACCAAGGCTAATCCTCCAATTTGGAGTGCACACACTCGATGCATCAACCTCTACAGCCAATTGCTGGGGTAAAAGCTATCTAAGTGTTACCTCAACAACGTTGGGGTTCACATGATCGGAGTAAGTACCTCTTGTACTACCTCTCCAACCACGGGTGACTTATTATAGTGCACTTTAAATCCTATGGCCGGCCAATTGTATCTGATAACATTTCCATAGCATTTTCAATCCATCACTTTCCAATATAATCCACTTTTATAAACATACCTCATTGATTTCATATGCATCATTTATATCATTGCATCATGCATTAAACCATGCATAAGCCATGTTCATAAATATTCTTTAAAACTATGCATTACTTTCCAAATATAGCTAACATCATTTCATATCTATTTCCAGCATTAAACTATGCTCATTTCATGCATAAAACAAGAGGTAAACAATCATTTAACAAGTGCATTTCATAAATCATTTGCTAACCGAAATTGAGAGAGAAAACCACTTTACTTACTTTTGAGTCTTAGAATAGCGTAACAAGCCTAGTCTAGACTCCCATTAAACCTTTTCAAACCTCTAAAAGCCATTCTTATCTGCTTCAATCACCGACAAAGCAACGTCTCTCTTACAATGTAAAATCAAGCTCCCGACAACTCCTCAACACTAAGGTTCACTTTCGGATTATTTTACCCTGTTTCAAACAAATTACAATAGAGGATCCAATGCATTATAATGTATCCAAACTCACAGCAAACAACAAATAACATTATCCAACTATAATCCTCCACAACACCACATCTTATCAACCGAAAACATCATCGATTCATCAAAAACCTTAACCCAGCCAACAACTACAAATCTCAACCTTCAAATAGCATCAAATAACATCTAACAACAACTCAAATAAACCTCATACCTCAAGCAAACAATAATCAACCTCAACACCTTAAAATCTCTTAACTATCAATCTAACAAATTAGAGATTCTCTAGATTTCGGGATTCTATCATTAAAACTCACTTCGTTAACATATTAAACATCAAAATCAAGTTGTAAATCAATCCTTAACTTAACAAAAATATATCAACTACAAATTTCCTCAATTTCCATCATAATCACCAATTAAATAATAAATCTGAGTTTAATTAATTATAACCCAATGAAAATCATATAAAATGGATCAAGAACTTAGGAATTTCAATAAAGAACCTTTCATTATAGGAGAAGAACGGATCCTTACCTCCAATGGTGATTTCTCCCTTAATTGCTTGATAAAACATGAAAATCAAGATAAAAATAATAAGTATTTGATGTAAAAGCTTTAGGAAATCAATTAGAAATAAAAAAATCCCTTAAATCTTGATGTTTACCTGAAGAAATTGAAGTTGGAAATGTGTTTGGCTGGAGAGAATTTGAGAGAAAGAAGTTACAAAGTTTGTTACGTGAATTTTATTTAAAAGCTTTATTAAGATTAAATAATTCTCTCCACTATTTATAGCTCTTAAAAACCCATTTAAAATAGTTAATAAAAGAGATAAATCTGATGAAAACCTTTAGGATAATAAGCTCCTTAAAGATTCAAATTTTTGATCCATTTACAAAACAGTCACTAAAAACAGTTTCGCAAACTTTGCATTTTGGTCACTAAATCAAAATGTCAGATTTACGAATTTCATTTTCCAAAATTGTTTTCACAAAAATCATTTATATATTTAATAATAATTTTAAACTATTTTTCATATTTTTATCTCCCATAAAAATATTTAATTCAATTTAAATCCTGAATTCAACTCGAATCTCTAATCTCGGTCCACCGAATCGACTACACCACCCCAAAACTCCTAGGCCCAAAACTAGGGCATTACACAGATTGTTGATGAAATGGTCAAAATCATTTCCATACATCGAAAAATGTTGCCATCATGCACCTTTGAAATTTTGCTGGTACATTGCAAAGACCAAAAGGCATGCGACAGGAAGCAAATGTTCCTAATGGGCATGTAAACGTAGTCTTTTCTTGGTCCTACGCATTAGCAATTTGATTGTAGCCGGAATATCCATCTAGAAAATAGTAATACTCCTTACCAACAATTTGATTGAGCATTTGATCAAGAAAAGGAAGAGAAAAGTGATATTTTCTTGTGGCTGCATTGAGTCTCCTGTAATCCATGCAAATCTGCCAACCCGTAAGAATGCGAGTCGGGATTAATTCATCAGCATCATTATGGACTATAGTGATGCCACTTTTCTTTGGAACATTGTGGACTGGACTAACTCATACACTATCATAAATGGCATAGATAATACATGCATCCAACCATTTGAGAATTTCTTTCTTGACCACTTCTTTCATCTTTTTATTTGGTCGACGTTGCGGCTCAATAGATTGTTTGCTCTCATCATCCAGCTTGATCTTGTGCATGCACAAAGATGGATTAATGTCTTTTATATCTACAATGGTCCAAGCAATAACATGTTTGTGCTACTTCAGATTATTTACCAACTTAGCTTCTTGTATTGCATCTAGAGTTGGAGAGATAATAACTTGGAGTGTGTCCATATCTCCAAGGAATATATACTTGACATTAGTTGGAATGACTTCAGTTACAGAGTAGGATCTTCTTCAATAGATGATTTAAAAGAAGCAATTGTACGATGTACAAGATCTAAGGATTCAACTTGCCATTTGTGTTGAACATCAACAATGAGCACTTCAACAATGCTGTCACAATATTGGAGATCGTCTTCTACTGTTGTCAACATAATGTCTTAAGCAATGAGAATACTATGATGATTCAAGTCTTCTTGAATGATATTGTCTAGAACATCAATATGATGAAATTTCTGTGTGTCTTCCAAGATCAGTGTGGAACATCCTAAAAGAAATTTGGCCATTGTCAACCTGCATTGTGAGTTATCCTTTTGATACATCAATAATAGCCTTCCTAGTTGCTAAGAATGGTTGGCCAAGAATAACAGGAACATCCTTATTTGTCTCACAGTCAAGAATAATAAAATTAGCTAAAAACAAACTTATCCACACGAACAAGCATAACTTTTATTTGTCCATTCGGATGAGTCAAAGATATGTCTGCTAGTTGCAATGTGACTATAGTGGGTTTCATTTCTCCAATACCTAACTTTTGAAAAATTGATAATGGAATTAGATTAATATTGGCCCCTAAATCACAAAGAGCTTTACTAAAGTAGCGATTGTCAATAGAGAAGGGGATGATGAAGCTATCGGGATCATTCATTTTTCTCTGTAGAGGGGTTGATATGAGCGCACTACACTTCTTTGTAAGCATAATGGTTACTATAGCACTGAGAATTTTCTTATTGGACAGGGGAATTTGCACTGTAAGTTGCTGCAAAGTATCTTGAAAAATTGAAATTGGTTATCAGACTAAGTGTTATTGAATCTCTGAGGGTAAAATAGAGACGGATTATCTGCTGGTTGCACCGACATTGGGCATTGTGGCGGCAACTTAGATTGTAACACCACTGGAAGCGGAGTAATAACTGGAGGAGCATTATTTGTCATACCATAATCTATTCCATCTTTCAATCCTGAATCAATTTTCTAAGACTCCTATCGCTTATGAATATATTTTGGTGCTTGTTGTACGAGTCCATAGTTTGCTTACCACTGTAGAGAGTAATAGCCTTGTAGTGCTCTTTACCTTTGATTACCAGACTCTCAGTATTTCTAGGAAGTGTACATGGTTGCTGAGAGTTCATGTCAGTAGCTAACTGCCACAATTAAGTACGGATCGATGAAGAGTGACCTTGTACAATAGCTTCTATATGAGAGAAATGTTTGCGCACCAGTTCCTCAAAAAGAGAAAATGGATCAGATATAGATGATGGAGCATAGTGACTGGTCTATGACTATGTCTGACTTAGTGTTCCACAATGCGATTGCACACCATACTGCGATTGCTGAGTTTGTGAAGAAGAATGGTGTAGTTGCAGCCTATTCTGTTGTAGCTGCAATGGAGCCTGCGGTGTAAACTGTTGTTGCGGGTAGTTGAAATTCCCTTGACGCACCCTCGGATTCCCTTGAAAAAAAAAATCCCATAGCACAATACTCTTGAATTATGTACAGAATTGGAATTTCCCCAAGATTGTCTATTAGCTGAGTTGTAAGAATTACCCATGTTAATGCCTCGCATGTTGCTGACATAGCTTGCATTCTCTGCATGTTGTGGGCAATCCTCAAAGCTATGGTTCTCACCACAAATCTCACAAAAGAACATAGGAGTAGTGGTTTGTTGAGCTAACTGAATGGGAGCAACTTCACTTGTGCCATTTGTATTCTTGATTTTGTTCTCCAATAAAGAAATCTGAGCCTTTAGAAAAGAAATATCATCAAGCTCGAACACTCCTGGTGCAACCTTGTAAGAAGTAACTCTTGAAATATGATATTGAGAATCATTATTTGCAAATTGTTCCAACAGTCCAGCAGTAGCATTATAAGTAATTTCTCAAGCATGTAGTGTGAAGAGTTTCATCATCCAACTGATAGTATACAGTAATTTCTCAAGCATGAGTCCATTATTGGTGGATTAAAGCACAATACAAACTACGTTGCAAGATCATTCCATGCCATAATAGATCCGATAGGGAGTCTACGAAGCCATATGCGGGCTCTTCCCTATAAAGAATATGGAAACAATTCATTCGTAAGGCATCATCAGGAACACCTTGTTGACTAAAAGGAGCACAGATTAAAAGAAATGATTGAAGATGCTCTCTAGCGTCTTCATTTGGTAACCTCGCGTACTACCCATTGGAGTTAAGCATTTGGAACATAACAGGCTTCAACTCAAAATTGCTAGCTTAAATAGGTGGTCGAACAACACCAAGTTGCAAATCATCCAACATGGGAATTACAACCTCGTGGATTGTTTTGTTATGGGCTGGTTGGTGCAGTGGTGGGTTTTTAGGGTCGTGAGGAATACCCTCGTTGTTGGGATACCTTGCCATCTCACTTCATTCTTGAACTTTACGTCTAAGAGTCCTTTCAACTTCTAGATCAGGTACGAAGAGTGGTGCCTCAACACTTTTGGTCATACAAAACCTGTAAAACAGATTAAAAGAAAAAGAAATAACAAAAGCTATTAAAAACATCTACAAAATAAATAAAGAAAATGGAATTGCAAGCAGAAACATAAAATCCAGATAACGTTATTGTAATGCTCCAGTTTTGGGCCTATGGTTTTTCCTAGTGGTTTAGACGGTCTGGTGGACCGAGATTAGAGATTCAAATCTGATTCAGGATTAAAATCGGAACAAAAAATTTTGGTAAGAGAAAATATGGGAAAGATATCTAAAAATCATTATTTAATATATGGATATTTTTGGTAAATTCAATTTTGGAAAAATATCTAAAAATCATTATTGAAAACTATTTTTAGTGACTGTTTTTAAAAAGGGTCAAATCTTAGAATCTTTGAGGAGCTTGTAACACCCCCTTCCCGTATCCAAGAACCATATCACCAAAACCACCTTTATACGCTACCTTATTTACACCATCACTCCATTGATTTCCAATCAGTCATCTGGAAGTGTGAACATATGTATCCATGATTACTTATATGCCCTCATAAATGTCTATGTGTATCTATGCAAAACCTCTAATGTCATGCCCAAATGTATGCATGTACTGACATATTTACATATACATATAAGTGTTTTTGCACTGTGCATGTTTATTTGTTCACACTTACTAATAACATTCTCAGAACTAGAATTCTTAGCAACATACCCAAAACTCGTACTTCCCAAACAAAGAACAACATTCAACCATACTTATCGATGAAAACCCTTCTCGGTGCTTCTGTACACGGAAACACCATCAATAAGAACCAAAATCAACTGATCTAAAAACTCAAGGACTACCCGACTCATCATAACTATGAAAGCAACCAATGCATCGGTCAAACCAAACAACATAACCAAAAATGCATACCGTCGCACCCCTTATAGAAGGCAAATCTAAACACAAACATATATTTTACCTTCAACAGATAACACCCAGACTCAAACCAATCTTACAAACCACCAAAACTCCTCTAAAAAGATCAACCGAACATCAACTTATTCAGCTACCAAAGCCCCATGCACATCTGCATCAGGCCATCCTCTTTTTTCCACAACAACACCGACACAACCCCTGGTAAAACACTAAGCCTAATAAACCCTTGGTTAAGCAACTCCCTCGAGCCATACACAGGGAGCAATAGACACTGGAGCTACATTTTCATACAACCCAATGTCAAACTCGACCTCTTAATCCAATGGCAAACCCGGTCATTCCCTCAAAAACACCCAAGAACTCACATACCGTACGAATATCCTGAGTACGTACTTCCTTTGACTCCATATTCATAACATAGGCTAGGAAAACCTTGCAACCAAATTCTGCCAAACGACTCGCCTCCAGCGCCAAACCAACATTAGACAAGAATTTAACAATCTCGTCCGTGATTGCCACCCCGTAATCATCAGCAAGGTTTAAGGTAACTCACTAAGATTCAAAATCAACCAAAGCTCTGTGTTCCAGCCACTAACCCAAACCCAGGATTACATCCAAAAATTGTGGAGCAGCAACTCCAACAAAAAACCGTGCCTCAAGGCCTTAAATCATCACAGGACATTTTCAAGCATCCTTCTCGCAACAGTCATCTCACCGGGAGATCCAGTCCCCTGCATTCGCACAACTATCACCTACGAGATAATTGTTCAAACCACAATTCTCACAACCATCAACAACAACAAGCACAGGGGTTTACACTCTACATATCAAATGTGGATAATCTCGCCTCATGAGATCACATGATCCACATACCCAACATGCATTAAATATCGTTCTAGTCTGGATACTCTAACCCCGCGATCCTTACCCAGCACTATCATCACCTCGCCTCAACTCAGGGCGATATCTTTTATCACAATTCCTTTTACTAAACACTATCGGAACTAGAATCTGCAATTCTCTTGCCAGAACCAGAACTTTCCATAAGGAACCGCTAAACCCAAGTTCTGCTCAAAACACTTCACCTATGGTGTAACCAGAAGCCAACATGTACACTTTAACACCCTGCTCTAATTCATAACAGGATTGGTCACAGCGATACCTCTTGTCGGTGCTAGTTCAGGAGCATACTGGCTCAACTAAACAAAATGTACCCTAAACTCGGCCACACGACCCTAAACTCAAGCCATGAACTCTCGTTTCTTGTCATCCAAGTATCTAACCACATATACTTCTTCCAAAAGACAGCATGGAAAGACTCCCAATCCACATCATTGGGTTTCACACCCACAAATACAGTTGTCCACCAACTAAAAACATCACCTTGCAACAGGGATTCAACATATCCAAACTTACGGGTACCAATACTCCCCATCGGTCCATACTTGGATAACATTAGCCATCCCTATCTCGGATTCCTCGAGTGACAACCCATGATACTCAACTCCTCCCAAACTGCATAGATATTCCAACGACAACCTCGTTTGCCCAACCAGCGGTGCAAGCACATGCACTCTAGCAACAACAACTTAAAAGCTCAAAACATCACCTATATCAAGGCTTTATTTCACCCAACACTAGCCTAACCAGCACAGGTGGTACATGCTTTGGGGTGACAAACCCCTAGGAAACACAACACTCTCCCCAACTCACTGTCCAAAGGCAACAACATCACGCTAGTTCTCATTTTTCCTCTCGGTCGTAACATAACACATTTTCTAAAGGCATGATAATCATTTCAAAACAAAAGTAATCAGGCCAGTTTAAGCAAGGATCCAAGACTTCCATTTCAAAATCATAACATTTTAGACTATAATAATAAGGCAATGGTTTCCCCAATTTTCCCCCAACATAGCATAAAGTAATCAACGTGCATTTTACAATCACCGTGCATAGAAAACAACATAGTTCAAATCACAATAACATCACAACAATCAAACAAACTCCTAACTATCGCAAACCTGTCTTTGATACCACCAAATGTAACCCCCTCGACCCAGCCTAGTCACAAGATCGAGCCGAGCAAGTCATATTAGGTTTATCGAAGTACACCAGGAAGATGAAACCTAAAACACGACCATTTTTTTCTTTATCTTGTCTAGATGCATTATTACTTTCCTACATGTACATATTGTTCACAGGTGATAACTCATCTCAATCGGGCATCGAAACAATATCCAATTAGACACAAATGCAATTTAGGGACCAAATTGCAATTTCAGCAATATATAGGGATTTTTCCCAATTTTAAGTTACCAAACTTTAATTAAATATATTTCATGATTACATGTAAAAAAATCAGCTCAATACGATCATTCATACTCATCTAATTGCATCAACAACATTCAGGGACCAAAACGTAAAAAAATAGAACTTCATAATATTCTATATAATCAACTTAACTACCACCCGTATTGGTACGGGTACACGCATATCGGTACTGCTTCATTATCTCGAACACCCCAGATTCCAGTAGCCAAAATCTATTTTGATACGCCCGGTGTATCGAAAGATCCTTAAATAAAACATTAAGCTGTATCAAAACGGGTACCTGCATACTGAAATGCTGGCTTATTTTACCTTAACCTATACCGAAATAGTGTCGGCACGCTAAGCCTAGAATGGCCTACTCGTACCGAAACAGGGACACCCGTACCGGTATGCCTGGACCTGAAATGTCCATTTTTACTAGTTTAACAAGCTTTCAACCATACCAAAACATCCCGACATGCTCCTAACACACAACCAATATAATCTAGAATCAAACCACCACATAACATCACCATTTCAACATCATTTCACGGCATCATGCACGAATGTAAGTCTATAGGCATGCTCCCTATAAAACCATTCAAGAAAAACGTGAAACTCTAAACCATCACCAAAATCAAGCCATAGAGGTCATTTACAACTCAAGAGCAGCTAAACAAATTTCTCAAACAAGGAGTTCAACAAAACATATCCGAAATAACAACAGAAACCCTCATTGCCCTTATTACTTATAGTCTAATCCAAAAACATACTTTGGTTACCAAGTCTTTCAAAATCCCTTGCTTCTTGCTGCCTACCAAGCTTTTAATTCTCTGCATTGATGGACAAAGAGAGCGTAAGCACACTAGACTTAGTGATGAGTGCTCAAAAACAACACACCATCAATGAATTTAAAACCATTTCTCAACATTACATTAAAATATCATTTCAATCATCCTTTAAAACATCACTTAAACATTATCATGCCTTTAAAACCATGCACTTATCATCTTTTAAAACCAGCATATTAAACCACATGCAACATGTATCATTAATCAATAGCAAATCCCATTGCTCAACCTCAAATTAAGCCTTCTCATGCATAACAACCATATGCAAAGCGTAAAGAGTAAAGGTACAACATGTATCATTAACCAACAGCAAGTTCCATTGCTAAACCTCAATTTAAGCCTTTCTATGCATAACAACCATATGTAAAGCTTAAAGAGTAAACATGTATAAATCACATTATACAACATAAACCTTTCAATAATGCATTAACAATTATATTGGCTCACAGGTGATCATTAACCAAGTTCCTTTACCAAAATAGTTCATCGGATACACGGATTCAACAAGTGTTCTCCCAACACTTAATACATTCTCACCGGCAACACAAGGTTCACACACAGGAGTTTTTAGTACACATAAACCCCTCCACCATTGTGACACCCATGGTGGAGTATTCGGTACACCACATAAACCCCCCAACACCACCCATCGGTAGATGTATAACCCACTAACTAGAGTTTATAGCACCATATAACCCCCTGACCGTTAGGGTACTTGAATGGAGTTTTCGGTACATGGATCAAAACCCATCAACATCCAAGGCGACTTATTATAGTGCACTATCAATCCTATGGCCGGCCAGCTATATCCTATAACAATTTTAAAACCACAACACTTGCCAATATAATTAACCATTTACCATTTACCTCACCATTTTTAACGAGCATTAAACCAAACCATTTTACAAACCAACAACCATGCTTTAAACCACAAGAATAAACCATATACTTACAAGGATCACTTACCATGTGCATCCTTCAGCATTTCATTCTCAAAAATAGTATCTCAAATACTTTAGAACATGCTTAAATAGTAGGTAACAAGTAATTCAAAACAAGTGCATAAAACCATTTCAATCTAGCACGACCGAGAGAGAAAAACCACATTTACTTACTGTCGAGTTTAAACAGCGAATCAAGCTAAGTTTAAACTCCCGTAAACCACCTTCAAAACATTCCAAAGCTGGAATCCATATTCTCACTCACCGATACGCGAAACCTCGATCACCAACGCAAAAACATGCATCTGAAGCATCCAAAGCTTCACCGATCAGTTCCGGATCCATCTCCCCTACTCTAACCACATTACCATAGAGGATTAATGCATCTCAATGCATTCAAAACACTATAACAACAAATCCACACGGACTTCCACAATATCCTCACCATTACCCAACCAAAACAACCGAAAACATCATCTAATCATTTCCAAATACAACCCAGCCACAATATAACAATAGATACCTTCAATATCATCAATTAACACTTAAAAATAGAATTGTTTTATCCAAACACGTCCAGCAACTAAACAACCACCATAACTTCACAAAAACACCAATCTAACAACCTAAACAATTAGAGATTCAAGAGTTTCAGGATTCCATTGTTAAAATCAAATCAACAACTTAATAATACATCCAAAATATGTTTAAAATCAATCCTCAACACTTGGAAAATAGATCCAATTTGAAACTTTCTCTTTTTCACCAATTTCTCCCAATTAAATCAATTAATTCAATATAAAAACACAAAATCAGAGGTTTTGTAAATCAAAGTTAAATAATCAATTGTAGATCAAGGATATAAGTAAAATTGATCTCTCACCTCTGGTTTTTGATGAAAACTTGAGTGTTTGGCAGAAAAGAAGTGGAGAGAAAAGTTACGTTAATTTTCATTAAAACCAAATAACTAACTTTAATATCTAAAATCTCTTGTTATTATCCTTTAAAACACATGTTAAAATGATTTAATTGAAGGGAGAAATCACTAGCAAAAACTTGGTAAAATAGCTCCTTAGGGATTCTAAGAATTTGATCCTTTTCATTTTAGTCACTTTTAAAACCAGTTTTAAAAATTGCATTTTGGTCGCTAGCCAAAATGTCACACCTCCAAACCTTATTTTCCAAAATTATTTTCACCAATATTAATCATATACTAAAAGATGATTTTTAACCATTTTCCATATTTTTATCTTACCAAAAAATATACGATCCCGAATCTGACTCGAATCTCTAAAACGATCTACCGGACCGTCTAATAAGCCTCAAAACTGCTAGGCCCAAAATCGGGGCGTTACAGGATGGCATGGTGGATGTTTCTTCTTTAGTTTTCACTCCACTGCAACTAGTGTTGCAATCTAAGTTGTCAGTGCAATCATCAAATAATCTTTCTCTATATTTTCCTCAAAGATTCAAGAACGCTGAGTCTGATAATCAATTTCAATTCTTTCAAAATACTTTGCAATAGCTTACAGTGCAAATCCCCTTGATGGACGTGCTTACAGAAATTCCTAATTATGCAAAGTTCGTGAAGGAAATTTTATCTAAGAAGAAAAAGGTCAGTGCCATATAAACCATTACGCTCACATAAGAGTGTAGTGCACTCATATCAACCCGTTACCGAGAAAAATAAAAGATCCTGGCAACTTCGTCATCCCATACTCTATTGGCAATCACTATTTTAGCAAAGCTCTTTGTGATATATGGGCTAGTATTAATCTAATGCATTATCAACTTTTCAAAATTATGCATTGGAGAAATGAAACCCACTGCGGTCATATTGCACCTAGCAGACAGATCTCTGGCTTATCCGAATAGACAAATAAAAGATATGCTTGTTCATGTGGACAAGTTTGTTTTTCTAGCAGACTTTATTATTCTTTATTGTGAGGCAGACAAGGATGTCCTTGTTATTCTTTACCGACCATTCTTAGCAACAGGGAAGGCGATTATCGATGTATCAAAAGGAGAACTCACAATGCGGGTTGTTAATGATCATGTTACTTTCGGGATGTTTAATGCTTGTCTTGGAAGGAACACAGAGGAATGTCATCATATTGATGTTATTTACAATATTATCCAAGAAAACTTAAACCATCATAGTATACTCATTGTTGAAGATACTGCGTTGACAATGATAGAGGATGATCTCCCAAATTGTGACAACATTGTTGAAGTGCTCACTATTGCTATCCAACACAAATGGCTAGTTGAATCATTAGATCTTGCACACCGCACAATTACTACTTTTAAACCATCTATTGAAGAAGCTCATATTCTATAACTGAAGCCATTACTAGCTAATCTCAAGTATGTGTTCCTTGGAGAAGCGAAAACACTCTAGTCATTCTCTCTGCAACTCTGGATGCAATGTAAGAAGATAAGTTGATAAATATTCTGAAGTAGCACAAATGTGCTATTGCTTGGACCATTGTAGACATTAAGGGCATTAGTCCTTCTTTGTGCATGCATATGATTAAGGTAGATGATGAGAGCAAACAATTTATTGAGCCACAACACCGAATAAATGAAAAGATAAAAGAAGTGGTCAAGAAAGATATTCTCAAATGGTTATACGTAGGTATTATCTATGCAATTTTTGATTGTGCATGGGTTAGTCCAATCCACAGTGTTCCTAAGAAAAATGGTATCACTTTAGTCTGTAATGATGCTGATGAATTGATTTTGACTTGTATTCCTACAGGATGGCGGATTTGCATAGACTACAGGAGACTCAATGCAGCCACAAGAAAAGATCATTTCCCTCTTCCTTTTATTGATCAAATGCTTGATCGGCTTATAGGCAAGGAGTATTACGATTTTCTAGATGGGTATTTTGGCTACAATCAAATTGCTATTGCACTATAGGACTAGGAAAAAACTATGTTTACATGCCCATTTAGGACATTTGTCTTCTCTCGCATGCTTTTTGGCCTTTGCAATGCACCAACCACATTTCAAAGGTGCATGATGGCAATATTTTTAGATATGGTTGACAATTCCCTAAAAATATTTATGGATGATTTTTTGGCGTATGAGAATGAATTTGACCATTGCATCGACAATCTTGAGAAAGTATTGCAGCGATGTGAAGACACTATTCTTGTGCTTAATTGGTAGAAATGTCATTTTATAGTCACAGAGGGAATCGTGTTGGGCCATTGAATATCCAAAGCAGGAATTGAGGTCGATAAAGATAAGGTGGATGCTATTGAAAGATTGCCTCCACCAACTAATTTAAAGGACATTCAAAGTTTTTTGGGCCATGCTGGGTTTTATAGAATATTCATTCATGATTTTTCGAAGATCACAAAACCACTATGTTTATTGCTGGAGCAGAACAAAAAAATTTTCTTTGATGATTCATCTTTGGATGCATTCTGTAACACCCTAAATTTGTGCCTATATGTTAAACAAATTGATTAGAAGGTTTGGGAGAACCGAATTAAACAATTCGAGTTAGTTTCCAGAATTAAATCATGGTGATTTTTTTGGTTGAAATAAAATATGGAAAAATGCTAGAAAATATTTAATTAATATTTTAGAGGTTTTGGTAAATTCAATTTGAAGGAATTAAATCTGATTTTGGGACATTTTGGTCCGGTGACTAAAATGTGAAGTTTTCAAAACTATTTTGGTGACTATATCGTAAGAGGGTCAAAACTTAGAATCTTTAAGGAGCTATTTGCCCAAACTTTTTCATTAGATCCCCCTTAATTTAGGCTATTTTAAAATGTTTTTAATTGGTTTTATTAATAAAATAAAATAGGATTATTAAAATGATTTTTAGTTTCATAAATCATTTTCTTACGTAACTACTTTTCTCCTAACTTTTTCTCTCAATTTTCTCAGCAACCAAACTGCGATTTTCACTCCAAAAAATGCAAGAATCAATCTATTTTGATTTCCTTTTTGTTTTCTAATTGATTTCTTTAATTCCAATTGTAAAAGCTACTTGGATTTCAACCAATCTTTGCGAATTGAAGGAGAAATCAGTAATTAGAGGTGATTTTCGTTTCTCTCCTCTAATTAAATGTTCTTTAATGGGTTAAAATTCCAACGGGTACTCGGGAAAATTCCAACGGGTGTGATTCTCTCCTCTCTCTCTCTCAACTCTCCAAACTCTCTCAACCCTTCCCTTTCCTCTTTCCGCCTGCAGCCCCTCTGCCTTCTACCACCACAGCACAACAACCTCTCCGTCGCACTGCTCTACATCTCATTCCTTGCTGGCTCTTTGTTTTGTTTGCTCGGGGATGTTGACTATGGAATAATTTTTTGTACAGCATTGGTTGCTATTTTTTGGGTACCGCTGCTGCCGTTCTCCTATGGGCTATGGCTACTCCATCGATTCAGGAGTGAACCTAATGTTTTGAGAGGTGAGTCTATCATATCACACCCCCAGTACCTTCCATTTGGTTGGTTTTGTATGGATGACAACCATAGATCACTCCACCACTTAGGAGATTACATACCAATCTTTGATTACTATCATACGATATTGGTTCATTTGCTTTTCAAGTCTTTGCAAATAATTTATTTTATAATAGGCGTCATACATATTTTGTTTATCTCTTTGGAAATTATTTTGCTTTATTTTTCAATGGTTCATCGCTTCTTGAATATATGTGGTCTCCTTGTTTAGTTTGTTTTACATATCATTCCGACGACTATATCATATATTCAGAATAACTTAATATATTTTTGTTTCTCTTCTATATCCATCAGTTTACTTTAATGTTTAGACCTTCTCGTCAGCACACTTTGGAACTCTCTTTCTTCTTGGCAAGAACGATCTACACGACTCATTTGAACATAATTTATAGCATTATTCATCCACTTGGTTTATACAAAATTACTCTCTATGCCTCTCATAAGAAAGAATTTATTGCCTTTCTAAGGCTCTTGTCCTGGTCTGTATGGCCATGATTGTATTTCTCGAATAATATTTACCAACATAAAGGTACTATTTCAAAATTCTACTTGGGTGCTATCTCCTACACCACGATCACGTTTCCTTCACTTGTTTCCATTAAAAATAAATTGAATAAACATTCAATTTTAACACAAACAATCATTTCCAAATTACCATCCCTACTTACTCTCCTACTTTTAATTATATTTTCTACGACATATAATTTTCGGTTATCACCCTTTCAATGCAGATCATTGTACCAATCTAATTATACCACCCTTAATGATGGAATTATTACTCAATATTTTAATAATATTTTCCATTTTTTTATAATTCCATCCCTCATAATTGAATATGGGATAATTAATTTCAATATACTTTTCAAATTCAATTGTGCCATTAACATTCCCTTAATTGGCACTTTTGGAGCCATCTCGTCCTTTATTAGCTTTCAATCGGTAATTTCCTTATTTGTATCCCCAATTAACCATCTTGGTTTTCAATTGGTAAGATCTTTCCGTAGATATTTTCTCATTGTTAAAATCATTTTCACCTCCACTCATAGTAAATACACTCCTCTCATTATTTCAAGTAACTTCCAATCTACCTCCTTTTTCTTTGCCATCCGATTGTTATTCCCTTTCAACCCCATTAAAACCATACTAAACACTCCATTTAAAATTCAACTTACCTTCTGGGCAAACTTTTTTCCTTATTTTTTGCCACCAATTTATCTAGTTTAAATTTCCTAATTAACATCCCTTTAATGTTTCAATTACCAATCAATTCTCCCTTTTTCTTGCCCCTTTTGGATAACTTTGTTTATACACGGTTCTAATCTTGCAATCAATAGAGCAATTAAAGCTCTCGTCTCCCTTTTTGTTCTCTCTTTTTCCCTTAATGTTGGCAACCATTTACGCCACTCCAAATTTTTGTTCCCTACCTATTCAATCCGTTACATTTGTTATACAAAATTAATCTTTTATCTTCTTGTACCCCTCAGAGGAAAGGGTTTATTGCCTTTTTAAGGCTTTTGTCCTGGTCTTCATGGCCCTGGTTGTATTTCTTGAATAATATGCAAATTCGATTCTTTCCTTTTTACTTTCCTAATGACACTATTTCCAGCTATTATTATTTAATTCTCATTGTTAAATTTCCTTTTGTAACTCGATTAACATTCTATTCGCCTCTATTCTATTGGCCTATTCGATTAAAATTGGTATCACTTACCACTCTTATTTATTTCTTAATTAAGCTTCTTAATTTTGTCCACAATAACATATATTCAACCTTTGAATTTAACACATTTAAAATGAAATTATCACTGACAAGAATTTCACCAAGCTTGAAAATAGGAATTTTTGCCATGAATGTGGTTGTCTTCAAACCAATTTCTACGAAAATAACACTTTCTTTACTCACATATAATTCTTCCATATTTCTTTCCGGGGGATTAATTTTCTATTTAATCCTATACTTAACTCCATATTTATTCCATATCTATTTAACAACTATTATTCCCCACATAAATCACTCAAATTTTGACTTTATTATCAAAATTATTTTACCTTTCTTAAACTTTGAATTCCTTCCCATCATTTTATTTCCTCCTAGTTCTTTCCAATCAGATCCCATATGGATTAAATATCATTTAATTTTCAATTCTTTCCCCAATCTTATTACCGTGCCCATCAATTGCCTTGCAATATTTCACCTTTGGGATTTTTACTTTCCTAATGTTATTATTTCCAGCTATAATTATTCCCTTCTCCTTATTAACTTTACTTTTGCAACTCAATTAACTATCCATTCAATTCTATTCCTTTAGCCTATTAGACTAAAACTGGTATCACTTGGTTCTAAAATTAAATTCTATTGTGTAATTAAATCTACACTTTCTCTATCTAACTTTCAACTTTCCATATTCATTTTCCCAGGAGTTAATTTCCTTCTTACCCCTCTTATTTCCTTCTTAATTAAATTTCTTAATTTTGTCAACAATAACAACTATTCCACATTTAAATTTCCCATCCCTATATTCGGATACTCTTTTGAAAAAGATCATTTTTATCATTTAATCCAATGCATTTCTAGAGTAACAAATCCTTTTGAACCTTTATTGTTTCGAACCAACCACATATTTTCTATTGGAAATCCTACCAGATCCACGTCGTTCACCCTTTTAAATACATTTATTTTCCGGCTTCTAATGAGATCTACTCCCTTTTCTACCACATTTAATTCAAAACGTTGTAAGGATTTGCCTATTCTTTTTATGAACCCCATATTTATTTGAACATATCATTTTATTCCTTATTTCAAGTCCATTTCCCTTTTAGTGCCTTATATTCTCGAAAACAAATTATACCTAAACCACTCTTCTCCTTAACTTCCCTTACTAAGGTCATATTCCTTAACTCCCCTAATTTTATTACCTTTTCTACTAATATTAAATATTTCTTATTTATTTCCCTCATTCTACTTTTTCTCCATACATGTATGCACCTCTTTTTACCTACTTCTTTTTCCTTAATCTCGTGTCTCTCCATGGCCTCTGAATCTATCATCCAAAAACTAGGAGATCTCAGTTTCACCTCCAAATAACAAGGGTTTATTTTCAATCCTTCGTTCAACTGGGAATCCTCTGCTGATGATGATGACATAATTATCATTGGGAAACTTGTTTCTACTAAAAATATGATGGTCAAGCTTTAATCCGTGCTTATCAATCCATTTAGAAAAAAACATAACGTAGTCTCTATGGTGATGTTGAAAACCAACTATTTCTGAATCAAATTTTCCTCGACCGCTAAGAGGAAAGAAATTTTGATGCGTGGACCTTGGACATTCAAAAATGAGTGGCTTGCTCTGGCTACCTTTGATTCAAAGCTTTCTATTGATGAATATACTTTCACTCAGATGCGTATCTGGGTGAGAATTCATAGCGTCCCGACCATTTTGATGGCAAATGATCAAATTGCAGACAACATTGGTCGATCCCTGGGTTCCTTCATTGGAACTGTTGTCGGGCCAGGTACCCGCTATATTGATGGGAACATGGTCGACTATCTTCATGTCGGGATTATTATGAATGTTACCAAACCGCTGCGATGGTGTGTGGCAATAGGAGACTTGGAGTCTTCACCGAAATTCTGGCCACTACAATATGAACGGCTTCTTGTTCTATGCCACGGCTATGGCATTGTTGGCCATTTGGTCGTGTCTTGCCAAACTGTTCAGATCAACGAGTTAACAAAATTACAATATGGAGACTGGCTCCGTTTCACTCCTCCTAAATCTCAAGGAGGGCCCTCCAGCTTGAAAGGACGTATCTGATATCATGATGTGGAATCATCTTCCAAACTGCCTTCTAACAGTTATGGTATTTTACCTTTGTTGCTATTTTATAATAAATTTTATACGGGATTCCTGAATGCATTTTTGTATATAGATAAGGGAAAGAAAGTTATGGATAACAAAACTAATGTCATTATGATGGACAATGACAAAGGAACACATGATGTTAATGACAATTTGATGGACGCTGAATCGTTTACCAAAATTGATGTGCTCGTTGATGAGCCCAAATCCACCGTGGCTAAGGCCACTCAAGGGGAGACGCTACTACTGGACCCAGCAACGTTTGCTACCGTGAATAGGGAGGATATTGCGCCTCTTGTTGCTGCACAGTCGAATGCAACAGAAGCTGCCGCACCATTGCTAAACGTTGAGCTATCTATACCGATAAAAGGTACAAAAAAAATAGCACCCACCACTGCTGCCCCAATTCATGTTGTTCCCCTCACCATCATACCGGCCAAGGGAAATGGCACTCTGGCCACGACTGTCACAGTTTTTGAAAAGGAAATAGGTAAGGCTGCTTCTTGTGCACCATCATCTATGATATCCGAATTTGATGACTAGTTATCTAAACAACCAACATCCGCAGCTACCAATCTAGATCTAACGGTTATGACTCCTCGCAACAATAAACGAAGTTCTCAACTTGTTGAAGATATAAAGGCTAAGAAGGTTCGTCCTTCACCCACCACCAAAAATAACACAGCTGGGATGAGCAGCGGAAAAAACTCTTTGACGGAGGTTGACGTTCAACCCCGCTGAGGAAAATAAAAATTTTATGTTGGAACTGCCGGGGTCTTGGTAAAGCCCAGGCAGTTCAGGCTTTAGGACGAGTTGTAGCTAAGTTTAATACTGATTTATTATTTTTATGCGAAACTCGTCTCAACAAACATTATAGTGAAAGACTACGAATTACTCTTAGTATGTATGGCTGCATCACTGTTGATGCCAGTTAAACTTGTTCTGGAATAATTCTTCTATGGAATAATAATATCAATGTTGATTTGCTTTCGTACTCTGTCCACCATGTCGATACTATTATCCACTCAAATACAACTCAATTCCATTTTTCTAGAATACATGGTTATGCCGAAACAAATCTTAAAACAAAACTTGGGATCTAATTGACACTTTAAGCTCATCTTCGACCCTTCTCTGACTAATCAGAGGAAACTTGAATGAAATTATGATAGATAATGAAAAACTAGGTGGATGTCGTCGAGCGCACTCACAAATTGACAATTTTTGGGATTGCTTATCCCGTAATAACTTATATGATTGTAAACCTGCCAAAGGCTGGTTTACTTGGACCAAATCAGGTCCTAGAATCCAAACAATTTATGAACGTCTCGACCGCTTTGTGGCTAACATGGCCTGGTTAAATACTCATACTGATTATCAGGCAATTTCAGAATATCACGCAGATTTAGATCATTGCCTTATTCTTATCGAAACAAATTGTACTCCTAATGAACCCTTCATGGTTTGAGATGATCATTTTTTCTTTGAGAACTGCTCAGCAAATAACACTGATTGTATATCCATAGTTCAAAATGCTCGGTCCACCATACAAGGCTCAGGTGTGGACAAATTACAGGCTATTGGAGCTTGCCTTAAAGATTGGCAAGCACACCAACGAAACAACTCAAGCGATCGCATTGCGACTCTAAACAAACAAATTAATTCGTACCTTCGAAGGCGACTCTCTACTACCGATGAGGAAACCTTCCTAGCAGCAAAAGTAGAGCTTCGACACCTGCTGGACACTCAAGAATCATATTGGGCCCAAAGGTCCCGCATAACTTGGCTCACTCAGGGAGACAAGAACACCACATTCTTCTACGCCCGCGCAAATAGAAGGAGAAAGAAAAATAAAATTCGGGGCTTATTTGACACTTCTAACGACTGGCGAGAAAATACAGATGAAATTATGGGAATTGTCACTGATTATTTTCAAGGGCTATTCACCACTTCCAGGCCATCTATCTTACTGAGGATATTAGAAAATATCACACCCTCTATAACACTTGAAGTGAATGTTGCGTTGACAAGGCCATTCACGGAGGCTGAAATCCTCACTGCTTTTCGGGACATTAATCCAAAAAAAGCTCCTAGTTTTGATGGTCTCCCAAGTGGATTTTACCGTCAGCATTGGGATACTGTTGGCCAGGACGTCATTAACCTTTGTTTGGATCTATTGTCTAGTAATGCGGACATGGCTACAGTTAACTGAATTGTATTGGTCCTAATTCCAAAGGTAAAAGACCCTACCTCTATGAGACAGCTACGACCCATCAATATCTGCACAGTTATCTATAAAATATTTTCTAAAGTGCTTGTTAATTATATAAGGCCTGTAATTCCCTACTGCATCATCAACACTCAGGCTGTATTTTGTAAGGGGAAGGAATATCACAGACAATATCTTAATTACCCATGAATTGGTTCACTCAATCATTTAAGGGGGAACGAGTCATTTTTTGGGTGTTGCACTAAAATTAGATAAGGAGAAAGCATTTGATCGTGTGGAATGTCCTTCCTCCAGTAGATTATGCTTAAGATAGGATTCACAGATTCTTGGGTCGATATCCTCATGTGATGTATCTCAACTATTTCCTTTATTGCTCGAGTAAACGGTTCACTCTCGCCAGTGTTTTACCCCAACGAGGCTTAAGACAGGGTAACCCTCTTTCCCCTTCTTATTCCTTATTTGCACTCAAGGTCTATTGGCTACTTTTCTTGCTGAGCAATAGGTAGGGCGACTCTCAGGCCTTTGTGCTAGTCGTCATGGGCCTCGAATGAATCACCTGCTCTTTGTTGATGATAGCATGGTCTTTATATGTAATGACACTATGAAAGCTTCCCATTTAAATGATATACTACAACTATACGCCTTTTCCTCTGGTCATGCGGTAAACTTTGAAAAATCGACGATCTTCTTTAGTCCAAGAACTCCTCCTAAACATAAGCAAGCAGTCCATGATATTCTTAGCGTTTGAGAAGTGGATGACCTGGGAATCTACCTCGAAGTCCCACTCCTGACCTGAAAAAATAAAATCGTATCGCTAGGTTTTGCTAGGGATAAGGTGAACTCATGTATGTCTAATTGGGAAAAACATCTCATCTCGTTCAGTGGTCGAGAGGTTTTCATTAAGTCCGTGATTTAATCTTTACCACTATACGTGATGTCTTGCTACCTTCTTCCTTAAAATATTATCGATGACATGACGAAGTCCGTCCGACGATATTGGTGGTCTAGAAAGAATAATAAACAAGGTTGGCCTCTGATATCTTAGAACACTATTTGCTCACCAAAGTCTGCAGGGGCATTGGTTTTTGGGACATGCAACTCTTTAATATTGGCCTTCTTGGCAAAAAAAATTGGCGCATCATAACTGAACCAAATTCTCTTTTCGCTCAAATTTACAGTGCAAAATACTTTTCATCTGGGAATATATTAGAGGCAGAGTCTAATAAAAGGGCTTCCTTTGTGCGGAAAGGAATCCACTAGGCAATAATGCAACTTCGTCCCAGATTCTTTAAGAGACCTAGAGTTAGTAGTACAATATGAGTGCTCTCTGACAACTGTGGGTGCGTCTACTATCAATTTGTACGGTGAGTATGAGGATAACGATGAGCTTCCTGTTAGATGTCACGGTTTATAATATTGGGGCAACCTAGATGGGATGAGACTAAAATTTGTCTCTACTTTGATAGGGATGATGCCGGCATAGTCTTAAGCATTCTAATTATCAATGACCCCCATGACACTATCCTATGGGAGAACCATGACTCTAGCATCTACTCGGTTCGATCCGGATACTTGTACCTACAACGACTGCCTACTCTTGTCAATAAGACTTCACGTATTTGGAAATTTATAGCCAATTTGCCAGTCCTTCCAAAGATTCATTCTTTTGGATGGTGGGTGGGCCATGATGCCCTCCTGAATAGGCATAGGCTCTAGACTGTAGCTATAGCCCCCGAACTCTGTCTACTTTACCAACTAAGCCCAAAAACCATGATTCATTCTTTACGTGACTGCCCAGGTGCCACTGAGGCACTACGCCTGGCATGCATGCTGAATTCCCTCATTTTCAGTCCTATAACTTTAGTTTTATCTTGGCTTGAGGAAGAGGCTGCCTATCTATTACCTCAATCCTTTGTGTTGCTTCTAACGGTTCTCTAGAACCTATGGAATAGGTGTAATGATTGGGTACACAATCGTCGACTCCAGCCTCATTGGCTTACGGTTATCAATTCACAGGGAATTCTTTGTGACTACATAGTAGCTATGTCAACCAGCTCTACCCTGAGGCCTACAGATGAACCGAGCTTTGTACGCCCACGATAGAAGCCACCTCTGACAGGATACTTTAAGATTAACACAGATGGGGCGTTTGATCCTCTAACCAAGGCTGTTGCCATGTAAGTTGTAGTACGCGATGCTAGCAGAGCTGTCATAGGTGGTCTTGCTCAAACTTTGGACAACTGCACGATGCTACATCTGCTGAAGCGCAAGCAGTCACTGCTGGCATTCTTATGGGATGTGATCGCGGATGGTCCAGGCTGATTATTGAGACAGACTTGGTAATAGTAGCTAATAAAATTAATTGGTACTGTAATGATTTATCTATTCTAAGTTCCTTTATTGAGCATTCTCGCTTTCTGCTTACTGATGCAGATGACTTTATTGTTTGCTTTGTTCCTAGAACGATGAACATTGTTTCCCACACTCTTGCTTTTAGGGCTCTACGGACTATGTCATCCATCTCCTTCACTTCAGATTATCCCGATTATCTTTAAACTGTTGTAACTAATGAGATTCATTCTCATCCAGTTTAATATATTTGGGTATTCTTTTCCCCATAGGTGCTCACTTGGGGCCCCTTCGCCACATGTGAGGTTAGAGGGGTTTTTAATGAGGCCCACCTTTCCTTCAAAAAAGGTTCTTTAATGAAATTCCCAAGTTCTCAATCCTTTGCTACTAATTTTTGTAATGTATTTATGATTTAATCAATGTTTTATCGATTAAATTGAGTTTTGATGAATAAATTGGATGTATATTGTTTTGGATATGTTTTGTAATGAATCTAATGGATTTAGATCTCTTATAAGATGTGTTTTAATGTTAAGATAAGAGACTAATTAAAGGAATTCCAAAACTGTGTGAATTGCTAATTTCTAGGTTGTTTATAGTTGGTTTTTGATGTGATCTTGGTGTTGTAGTGTTTCTGGAGGTATAAGGACGTGTTTAGGATGTTTTTGGATGTTAGTTGATGTTGTTAAGATGTTAAAATCAATCGGTTTTGGCTGGGCTTTGTTTAGATGAAGTTGGTGTTGATTTCAGTTGTGTTAGATATGCGTTTGATGGATCTATGGAAGGCGAAGTTGTTTTTGTTGTTTACTAGGGATTAGAGATGCATGGAAGTGCATTAATCCTCTGTTTTTGTTTGGGTAAAGCTTGGGAATAGAATTCTTTAGCTTTTGGAGAGGTCGCGGAAGCTTCAGAAGCTTGATCGTGTATCGACAAGTGGAGCGTTTGGTTGTCGGTGAGTGGAAACTTGTTTTACTGCTATTAAAAGGTTTTAAAGAAGTTTGGGAGTTTAGAATAAGTTTGAAACACTTATCTAAGCTCGAAAGTAATTATTGGTTAAGCTCTCTCTCGTTTTCAGTTTTGCAAAATACAATCTCATGCACATGTTTATAGATTTGATTACTTACTATTATATGTATGTTTTAGAAATGAAAGATATTGCAAATGATTATACATGATGAGATTTGAGTATAGCAAATGATTTATGAAAATATTTTTAGAATGCTAGAATACATGCTTTAATGTATTGGAAAATGGTTTGAAATGATGCATATGTAAAACAGTAAGTTAATGAGGTTATTATTAAGTATATTGGCAAGTGGCTAAGGTAAAATGTTATCGGGTATAGTTGGCTAGCCAAGGGTTTAAAGTGCACTATAATAAGTCGTCTCATATATGTCGAGGGGTCAAGAGTGTGCCATGCTCCACCATAAGAACTGCAGTGGTCGAGTGGTCAAAAGTGTGCCAATTCTTCCGCTGGTTGATTTATATGTTATAACCATGAAGGGCTACACCGATTCGAGGACGTATGAGAAGTGGTCAAAGGAACCACTTGGGAAATCCGTATATCTGATGCGGTTTTGATAAAATAGAACGAAACTTGTTTTGAGTCACTTGAATGCCAATATATTAGATGATGTATCATGAGAAATGGATTATGTTTGTATAATATGGTTTATACATGTGATGCTCTTTAAGCTTGCTATTTAGATATTTTAGCATATGAAGCTTAAATTGAGGTTTATGATATAAATCCATGATACATGTGCTGAAAATGGTTTATATGTGCATATTTGAAGAGATTATAGAAGCATGAGATGATTTTGCCATGAGACTTATACACTTGATTTGAATTAAAATGATTTAATTTGCATTCATGAGTGTTTTTGCTATTCCCTCACTAAGCTTATAGCT
Source organism: Hibiscus mutabilis (assembly GCA_019671005.1). Lineage (NCBI taxonomy): Eukaryota > Viridiplantae > Streptophyta > Magnoliopsida > Malvales > Malvaceae > Hibiscus > Hibiscus mutabilis. The sequence goes on along the minus strand of CM033733.1, from coordinate 25,986,845 downwards.
TATGCTCTCTTTACTCATTAATGCAGAGAAATAGGCCTATTTGGACAACAAGTGTACAAAAAGAGATCCAAGTGTCCAGACAATTTCAAAGTATGGTTTATAAATGCTAAGTAGTAATAAGAGGCAATGTGACCAAGTTGTAATTGGGAGGTTTATTTTGGGTACTCCCTATTTGTACAAGTTATGTTTGATGTTTTGGACTTGTATGAGGTATTATGCTGGTTTTGTGGGGTTGGGAATCAAAATGCATGCTTGGGTAGAAATCATGCCTTTAAGAGTTATGATTGTTTTTTACTTGTTGTGTATGATCTCCTACCATGCTGCTATGTTTGAGTAATTGATGTTTGTGAAGTTGTATGATGTTTAGAAGTTGTTTAGAGTGTGTTAGATTGAGCCAAAGTGACATATGTTGGACCAAGAGGTCATTCCGGGTCTATCCGTACCAGTACAGCTCCTCAGGGATCGGTACGCGGGGACCTATCTTGGCTCAATCTGGGCAAAATTGCCTTGGCATACCGATATGCCTAAGGACCATGTCGGTACGCATAGTTGAATTTTTGGGCTTGGTTTCAGTACACGGGCAACCGTACCGGTACGCCTTTTGTCTATTGGAATTCTCAAATTTGAACATTGCATACCCGTACTGATACGCTTGAGGACCGTATCAATACGCCTTTGTGAATTGAACTTGTATCGATATGGGGATGCGGTGTACAGATACTTAGTTAGGTATTTCAGTTAAAATGCTTTCTAAAGTTTAAATTCTTTGCAATTTAGTCCTTGTTTCTTGATTATGCAATTAAATGAGTTTGGATGGTTATTTTAAGTTGGAATTTAACAAGCTGGTATAAAATGTGTCTAATTAAAGATTGGTACATTGAATTATAGTAAAGTCCTCTTAATTAACTGGAATTACGTTTTAGTCTCTGTTATGCAAATTCGTACAATTGGATGTCAAATCGACGCTCGATTGGGTTGGAACTTTCAGCATAATCAACATGATCACCTTAGGACCTAAAAGTGCATCTAGATAAGATAAAAAAATGGACCATTTTCAATGTAAATCTTCTGGGTTTGTTTCAACAATCCCTAATGTAGCTTACTCGGTTCGATCTTGTGACTAGTTTGGGTCAAGAGGGTTATATTTATTGGTATCAAAGCCAGTTTATGATTGTTGGGAGGTGTTTGTGGTGGTTTGATGTATTGTTGATGTATGATTCTGTTGATTGTTATGCACGGTGTTTGAATTTGTGAGATTATGTTCGATATGTGTTATGTTTAGGTGTTTAGCTTGGAGGCACATTGCCTTACTACTAGTACAAAATGGTTTTGTTTTGAAACATGTGCGACTTGGATTCTTGCTACAAGCTAGCCTAATTATTTTGATTTATTGTATTATCATGTTTAGACTCACATGTTCGTGAAATGAGACCGAGACGAGAGACGAGAGCTGGTGTGGGGAGTATTCTAGATAGACAAAATGATGAGTTACCTCCTCCTCCACTGATTCCTCATATTGGTGTTGGAGTTGAGGGCGGTGTGCCTCAGGCACGGAAAGGACCTATTTTTGGTGATAAGACACCATTAATTCAAGCAATGGCAGGAGCTTTTCAGCCAGCCATAGCTGGAGTTCAAGTACCTGTACTGGTACTTGTAGTTGTTAATATCGAGTAATCATTGGAGTGTACGCATAGCTTGGATGGTACAAAGTTTAGGGGTTTGCCTCCAGAAGCATCTGAGGAGTGGTTTTCTAGCACCGAGAGGATCCTTGGTTAGATGGAGTGTACGGATGCTCGTAAGTTGGGTTGCATTGTGTCGTTGCTTCAGGGTGATGCTTACAGTTGGTGGACAACTGCTTTCGCGGGTATGGCGCCTGTAGATGTGACATGGGAGTTCTTTTTGTTTCCTTTCAAAGGAAGTATCTGGGATCTCAATATCAAGATAAGAAGAAGAGGGAATTTATGGATCTGGAATATAGGAACATGTATGTTTCCGAGTATGAGATCCAGTTTGTTCAGTTGAGCTAGTATACTCTTGAAGTGGTTCCCGACGAGCTCCAATGATGCGACCGATTCAGTTATGGGTTGGTCAAAGAGGTGAAGACATACATGTTAGCTACGGATTATATAGAGTTTGATGTTCTGGTTTCCCGAGCTAAGGACATAGAATAGAATTTGGGGTTGTCTGCTCGTTTTAGGGGTTATTCTGCGGGGAAAAAAAGGTGTTGAATCAGATGTTGGTAGAGATCAATACAAGTATAGGGATAGGAGGTACCGTCCAGATTAGAGATGTAAAGGGAGTAATATTGGGCATTGACAGTCTTTTTAGAATACCTTTGCTCGAACACCTAAATATAAGAGATATGGTAGACGACACACGGGGGAGTGTTGGGGTACCCTTGGCACTTGTTGGAGTTGTGGTTTTTAGGATCACATCAAGCTTGATTGTTCGTAGTTTGCTAGAGAAGCTCAAGCTCTTGCACCTGCTATTATGCCACAAAGAGGTCATGATTTCGGTCGAGGACATTTTTAGCGTAGGGAGGATGGTCAGAGGGTAGTTGCACATACTATAGCGGTTCAACCTAAGAGTGGTGGACCGGCAAGGGTTTTTGCACACCATGTGGGAAGGAATAATTATGATGTGATTGTAGGTACATTTACTTTGCAATTCATATCAATGCTTTCTTTGATAGATTATGGTTCTACACATTTATACATATTGAGCGAACATGCGTGCTTGCTTGATATACCTGTAGAGATGTTGGATGTTAGTATACGGGTAACTAGTTCTTTTGGTGAGACAGTAGAGGCTAGAAGGTTGTATAGGAGATGTCCTTTGATGGTTTAAGGTCATGTGTTTGAGGCAAATTTAATAGAATTGCCATTTTATGGTTTTGATGTAATCTTGTGAATGGATTGGTTATCGGAGCATATGGATGTGATTGATTTTGAGACCAAGCGAGTTTTGTTGAGACTTGCTGAGGATTACGAGGTGGTGGTTGTGGGCGAGAATGTAAAATTCTTGTCCAACGTTGTTTTGGCTTTAGAAGCGAGGATGATGTTAGAATTTGGGGGTCATGCATACCTAGCTTATGTTATGAACCCTAATCTAAAGGAAGTGCGTGCCCAAGATATTCACACTATTTGTGATTTTCCAGGAGTGTTTCTGAAAGAGTTGTCTAGTTTGCCTCCGGATAGGGAGGTAGATTTTTGCATTGAGACGTACGCAGATATGACTCTGGTGTCGATTGTACCGTATCATATGGCACCGAATAAATTGAAGAAGTTGAAGATGCATTTACAAGAGTTGTTGAATCGAGGTTTCATTCATCCTAGTGTTTCACCATGGAGAGCACCAGTGTTGTTTGTAAAAAAAAGATGGCACGATGAGAATGTGCATTGATTATCGGTAACTGAATAAGTTGACGATTAAGAACAAGTGTCTTTTATCGAGGATTGATGATTGTTTGATCAATTTTGGGGAGCTACCGTGTTTTCCAAAATTGATCTGTGGTCTGGATATTATCAGTTGAAGGATAAAGACGTGCTGAAAATAGCTTTTCACACGCGCTATGGGCATTACGAGTTCTTAGTGATGCCGTTTGGAATGACAAATGCTCTGATAGCTTTCATGGATATGATGAATCAGGTGTTCCATGAATTCTTGGATCAGTTTGTAGTGGTGCTCATCGATGACATTCTTGTGTACTCACGTATCGAGGAAGATCACGATCGGCAAATTCAGATTGTATTGCAAGTTCTGTTGGATAATAAGCTTTATGCCAAGCTGAGTAAATGTGAGTTTTCGATCAAGCAAGTGGTTTTTCTTGGTCATATTGTTTTGGCCAGAGGTATTTGCGTGGATCTGCAGAAAATTAATGCTGTAGTGAATTAGAAGCAACCTAAGTTGGTGTTTGAAGTCTGTAGTTTCTTGGGGTTGACAGGTTATTATTGATGTTTTGTGGATGGTTTCTCAAGGATTGCTGCTCTTTTAACGAATTTGTTGCAAAAGGATATGAGTTTTGAGTGGACGAAGAGTAGGCAGCAAGCTTTTGACAAGCTGAAGGAAGCTTTGACACAAGCTCCAATCTTGATTCAACCTAAGTCAGGGAAAGTGTTTGTGGTGTATAGCGATCCATCCTACGTTGGTTTGGGATGTGTGTTGATGCAAGAAGAAAGGGTTATGGCTTATGCATCTAGGCATTTGAAGGTGCACGAGCGCAATTATCCTACACACAATATAGAGCTTGTTGCGGTGGTATTTGCTTTGAATATTTGGAGGCATTATCTTTATGGTGAGAAGTATACTATGTATACAGACCACAAGAGCTTGAAATATCCGATGTCGTAGAAGGAGTTGAATCTTAGGCAACGAAGATGGTTAGAGTTGCTTAAAGATTATGATTTGACGATAGAGTATCATTTGGGAAAGGCTAATGTTGTAGCTGATGCTTTGAGTAAAGAGGTTGCGGTTGAGTTGAGGGCGATGTTTGCTCGTTTGAGTGTGGCGCGCGATGGTGGTTTGTTGGCTGAGTTGCAAGTGAAGCCATCGTTGTTGCAGCTGATTAAGGATAAGAAGCTGAATGACGATTCTTTGGTACCGCATGTTAAGGATATTTTGGATGGTAACCAAACGAATTTTGATTTTAATGAGTAAGGTGCTTTGTGTTTTAAAGACTGGGTAGTAGTGCACTCGGGAAGTACCGAGATGTATCAGGATTTGAAAATGGAGTATTTCTGGTTTGGTTTGAAAAAAGATGTAGCATAATTTGTTGCTCGTTGTTATGCCAACGTGTTAAGGCTGAGCATTGGTTTTCTTCTAGGTTATTGCAACCGTTGAAGATTTCGGAATGGAAGTGGGAGAGAACTACCATGGGTTTTGTGCCCAGTTTGCATTTGATGCCAACGAAGAAGAATTCTGTATGGGTGATTGTGAATAGGTTTACAAAGTGTACGTATTTCTTGTTTGTGCATATGACGTATACGTTAGACAAGTTGGCAGAGCTGTACATTGTTGAGATTGTTAGGTTGCACGGGGTGCCTAAGTCCATAGTGTCGGATTTAGATTCACACTTTACAGCAAGGTTTTGGGAGTGCTTACATAAGGCTTTGGGTACGCGGTTGAATTTCAATACTTCATATCATCCTCAAATGGATGGTCAGTCTGAACGCGTTATCCAGGTGGTAAAAGATATGTTACGGTGTTGCATCATTGATTTCCAAGGAATGTGGGAGAAGCAGTTACCTTTGGGGGGTTTGAGTATAATAATAGCTATCAGGCTAGTATTAAAATGGCTCTGTACGAGGCTCTATATGGTAGAAGGTGTCGCCGCCACTTTGTTGGGCGGAGGTAGGCGAGAAATTTGTTTCCTTTCTTGATGTGCTGAAGGACACAAATGGAAAGGTAAAGCTTATTAGTGATCAGTTGAAGGCAGCTTCGGATCGAAAAAAGTCATATGATAACTTGAAGCACGAGGAGGTTGAGTTTGCAATTGGTGATCGTTTATTTTTAAAGTTTTTGCCTTGGAAGAAGGTGATCAAGTTTGGTCGAAAGGCTAAGTTAAGTCCTAGGTTTATCGGGCCTTATGAGGTGTTGGAGCGCACTGGTCTGGTTGCTTATAAGTTGAGGTTGCATGTTGAGTCGGAAAAGATACATGATGTTTTCCATGTATCTATGCTCAGAGGTATAAATCGGATCCTTTGCATGTGATGCCTGTTGAGGAGATTGAGTTGAATCAAGATTTAACCTATGATGAGGATCCAATGAGAATTCTAGATTCTAGCAATAAAGTTCTCCGTGGAAAGACCATTGAGTTGGTGAAAGTGTTGTGGCGACATCGTGGGGTTGAGGAAGCCACATAGGAAAGTAGGAAGGACATGAAGAAGCAATTTCCCCATCTATTTCTGCCATGTAAGTTTTGAGGATGAAATTTCTTAAAATGAAGAGAGTTGTAACGCACTTAATTTGAGCCTAGATGTTAGACGATTGATTAAAAGGTTCGGGAGAACCGGATTAGACAATTCGATTTAGTTTCAGGAATTAAATCTTGATAAATTGTTTTTGGTTAAAATAAAATATGAAAAAATGCTAGAAATATTTAATTAATATTTTAAAGGTTTTGTTAAATTCAATTTGAAGGAATTAAATATGATTTTGGGACATTTTGGTCCGATGACTAAAATTTAATATTTTCAAAACTATTTTGGTGACTAAATCGTAAAAGGGTCAAAACTTAGAATCTTTAAGGATCTATTTGCCCAAACTTTTTCATCAGAATTTCCCCTTAATTTAGACTATTTTAAAAGGTTTTTTAATTGGATTTATTAATAAAATAAAATAAGATTATTAAACAGGATTTTTAGTTTCACAAATTATTTTCTTGCGTAACTACTTTTTCTCTCAACTTTCTTAGCAACCAAACTGTGATTTTCAGTCCAAAAATATTAGGAATCAATCTCTTTTGATTTCCTTTTTTGTTTTCTAATTGATTTCTTTAATTCCTATTTAAAAGCTACTTGGATTTCAACCAATCTTTGCCAATTGTGAGAGAAATCAACAATTAGAGGTGATTTTATTTCTCTCCTCTAATTAAAGGTTCTTTAATGAAATTCCAAGTTCTTGATCCTTTGCTACTGATTTTTGTTATGTATTTATGATTTAATCAAGGTTTTATGGATTAAATTGAGTTTTGATGAAGAAATTGGATGTATATTGTTTTGGATCTATTTTGTAATGAATATAATGGATTTACATCTCTTATAAGATGTGTTTTAATGTTAAAATAAGATATTAATTAAAGGAATCCCGAAACTATGTGAATTGCTAATTTTCTAGGTTGTTTATAGTTGGTTTTTGATGTGATCTTGGTGTTGTAGTGTTGCTGGAGGTATAAGGACGTGCCTAGGATGTTTTTGGATGTTAATTGATGTTGTTAAGATGTTAAAATCTATCCGTTTTGGCTGGGCTTTGTTTAGATGAAGTTTGGTGTTGATTTCAGTTGTGTTAGATAGGCGTTTGATGGATCTAAGGAAGTGAAGTTGTGTTTATTGTTTGCTAAGGATTATAGATGCATGGAAGTGCATTAATCCTCTATTTTTGTTTGGGTAAAGCTTGGGAATCGAATCCTTTAGCTTTTGCAAAGGTCACAGAAGCTTTAGAAGCATGATCGCGTATCGACAAGTGGAGCGTTTGGTTGTCGGTGATGGGAAACGTGTTTTACTGTTATTAAAAGGGTTGAAAGAAGTTTTGGGAGTTTAGAATAAGTTTAAAACACTTATCTAAGCTTGGAAGTAAGTTTCGGTTGAGCTCTCTCTCGTTTTTAATTTTGCAAAATACAATCTCATGCACATGTTTATAGATTTGATTACTTACTGTTATATGCATGTTTTAGAAATGAAAGATATTGAAAATGATTATACATGATGAGATTTGAGCATAGCAAATAATTTATGAAAGTATTTTGAGAATGATAGAATACATGCTTTAATGTATTGAAAAATGGTTTGAAATGATGCATATGCAAAACAGTAAGTTAATGCAGTTATTATTGAGTATATTGGCAAGTGGCTAAGGTAAAATGTTATCGTATATAGTTGGCTAGCCATAATAAGTCACCTCACGTGTGTCGAGGGGTCAAGAGTGTGCCATGCTCCACCATGAGAATTGCAGCGGTCGAGGGGTCAAAAGTGTGTCAATTCTCCCGCTGGTGGATTTATATGTTATAACCGTTGAGGGTTACTCTGGTTCGAGGATGTATGAGAAGTAGGAGAAGGAACCACTTGGGAAATCCATGTATCCAATGTGGTTTTGATAAAATAGAATAAAACTTGTTTTGAGTCACTTGAATGCCAATATATGAGATGATGTATCATGAGAAATGGATTATGTTTGTATAATATGGTTTATACATGTGATGCTCTTTAAGCTTGCTATTTAGAGATTTTGGCATATGAAGCTTAAATTGAGGTTTATGATAGAAATCTGTGATACATGTGCTACAAATGGTTTATATGTGCTTATTTAAAGAGATTATATAAGCATGAGATGATTTTGCCATGAGACTTATACACTTGGTTTGAATTAAAATTATTTAATTTGCATTCATGAGTGTTTTTTTTATTGCCTCACTAAGCTTATAGCTTACGCTCTCTTTACTCATCAATATAGAGAAATAGGCCTATTCTGACAGCAAGTGTCCAAGAGGAGATCCAAGTGTCGAGACAATTTCAAAGTATGTTTTATAAATGCTAAGTAGTAATAAGAGGCAATGTGACCAAGTTGTAATTGCGAGGTTTATTTTGGGTACTCCCGGTTTTTACAAGTTATGTTTGATGTTTTGGACTTGTATGAGGTTTTATGCTCGCTTTGTGGGGTTGGGAATTAAAATGCAAGCTTGGGTAGAAATCATGCCTTTAAGAGTTATGATTGGTTTTGACTCGTTGTGTATGATCTCCTACCATGTTGCTATGTTTGAGGAGCTGATGTTTTTTGAAGTTGTATGATGTTTAGAAGTTGTTTGGAGTGTGTTAGATTGAGATTAAGTGTCATATGTTCGACCAAGAGGTCATTACAAGTATGCCTGTACCGATATGGGTCCTCAGGGATCGGTATGCGGGGACTTGTCTCGGCTCAATCTGGGCAAAATTGCCTTGGAATACCGATACGCCTAGAGACTGTATCGGTATGCATAGCTGAATTTTTGGGCTTGGTTACGGTACACGGGCAACCGTACCGGTACGCCTTTTGGCTACTAGAATTTCCAATTTCGAACATTGCATACTCATACTGATACGCTTGAGGACCGTATCAATACGCCTTTGTGAATTGAACCTGTATCAATACGGGGGTGCGATGTACCGATACTCGGTTAGGTATTTTAGTTAAAATGCTTTCTGAAGTTTGAATTCTTTGCAATTTAGTCCATGTTTCTTGATTATGCAATTAAATTAGTTTGGATGGTTATTTTAAGTTGGAATTTATCCTACTAGTATAAACCATGTCTAATTAAAGATTGGTAAATTGAATTATAGTAAAGTCCTCTTAATTATCTAGAATTACATTTTAGTCCCTGTTATGCAAATTCGTATATTGGATGTCAAATTGACGCCAGATTGGGTTGAAACTTTCACCATAATAAGCATGATCACCTTGGGACCTAAAAGTGCATCTAGATAAGATAAAAGAAAATTGGACCGTTTTCAATGTAAATCTTCTGGTTTTGTTTTAGTAATCCCTAAGGTAGCTCGCTCAGTTCGGTGTTGTGACTAGACCGGGTCAAAGGGGTTACACATTCAAAAAATTAAAAAGCTGGTTGTGAACACACGTCGTTGCACCCAAATGGGAACAACCATTTGAACTCATGTACGATGCAGTGAATTCACTATAGGGGAAGTGTTAGGTCAAAAGAGTGAGAATGTATTTCTTCCAATCTACTACGCTAGTAAGACTATAACTGAAGCTCAAATTAATTACACTACTATTGAGAAAGAGTTATTAGCACTAATTTTTGCTTTTGATAAGTTTCATTCTTACCTTGTCAGTGCAAAAATTATTGTTTTTACTGATGATTCTTCCTTGAGATACCTTTTTGTGAAAAAGATACAAAACCAAGATTGATTCGATGGATTTTATTGTTGCAAGAATTTGATATTGAGATAAAGGACCAGAAAGGGTTAGAAAATCAAGTTGATGATCATCTTTCGACATTGGAAGCATGCAAAAAAGATGGACATAAAGTGCAAATTGTCGACGCAATTCCTAATGAACAACTTTTCGTTGTGGGCGCAACAACTTGATATGCTGATTTTGTCAATTACTTGGAATGTGGAAAAACTCCTTTAGGTGTTACTAGACACAAGAAGGTAAGATTTCTTCGCGATGCAAAAATATATTATTGGAATAAACCTTATTTGTTTAAGGTTTGCAATAATAACAATGTAACCCCCTCGACCCGGCCTAGTCGCAAGATCGAACCGAGCGAGCTACATTAGGTTTACCGAAGTAAACCGAGAAGATTAAACCTGAAACACATCCATTATTTTCTTTTATCTTGTCTAGATAAATTATGATTATCCTACATGTTCATACTGACCTCCCGTGAAAACCCAACTCAATCGTGCGCCAAATTGACATCCAATTGATCACATTTGCAATTTAAGGACCAAATTTCAAATTCAAAAAACTACAGGGTCTTAGCTCATTTTTATATTACCAATCTTTAATTAAGCAGGTTTCATGCTTACATGTTAAAAATCAAGTCAAAAAGATCATCCAAACTCATTTAATTGCATCCACAACATTCAGGGACCAAAACGTAATAAAACAAAACTTAAAAAGATTCCAAATAACCAAATTAACTACCACCGTACCGGTATGGACAAGGGTGTTTTGATACGCCTTCACTATTTTAAAACCCCAGAATTCTAGTAGCTAATTTCTATTCCGATACGCCCCTACATATCGAAACGCCCTTCATGAAAACATTATACCGTATCGAAACACCTTTTCGAGTACCAAAACGTTGGCCAATTTTACCTAGGCCCGTACCAATACGCTAAGCCTGGAATGGCTTACTTGTATCGAAATAGAAACACCCATACCAGTATACCTGGACCTGTAATGTCCATTTTTGCTGGTTTAACATGCTAACATATTCAAGAATCAAACCCCCTCGACCCGGCCTAGCCGCAAGACCAAATCGAGCGAGCTACATTAGGTTTACCAAAGTAAACCGAAAAGATTAAACCTGAAACACGTCCATTTTTTTCTTTTATCTTGTCTAGATAAATTATGATTATCCTACATGTTCATACTGACTTCCCGTGAAAACCCAACTCAATCGTGCGCCGAATTGACATCCAATTGATCATATTTGCAATTTAAGGACCAAATTTCAAATTCAAAAAACTACAGGGTCTTAGCTCATTTTTATATTACCAATCTTTAATTAAGCAGGTTTCATGCTTACATGTTAAAAATCAAGTCAAAAAGATCATCCAAACTCATTTAATTGCATCCACAACATTCAGGGACCAAAACGTAAGAAAACAAAACATAAAAAGATTCCAAATAACCAAATTAACTACCACCGTACCGGTACGGATAAGGGTGTTTTGATACGCCTTCACTATTTTAAAACCCCAGAATTCTAGTAGCTAATTTCTATTCTGATACGCCCCTACATATCGAAACGCCCTTCATGAAAACATTATACCGTATCGAAACGTCTTTTCGAGTACCAAAACATTGGCCAATTTTACCTAGGCCCGTACCAATACGCTAAGCCTGGAATGGATTACTCGTACCGAAATAGAAACACCCATACCCGTACACCTGGACCTGTAATGTCCATTTTTGCTGGTTTAACATGCTAACATATTCAAGAATCAAACCCCCTCGACCCGGCCTAGTTGCAAGACCGAATCGAGCGAGCTTCATTAGGTTTACCAAAGTAAACCGAGAAGATTAAACCTGAAACACGTCCATTTTTTTCTTTTATCTTGTCTAGATACATTATTATTATCCTATATGTTCTTACTGACCTCCGGTGAAAACCCAACTCAATCGGACACCGAATTGACATCCAATTGATCACATTTACAATTTAAGGACCAAATTGCAAATTCAGAAAACTACCGGACCTTACCTCATTTTTATGTTACCAATCTTTAATTAAGCAGGTTTCATGCTTACATGTTAAAAATTAAGTAAAAAAGATCATCCAAACTCGTTTAATTGCATCCACAACATTCAGGGACCAAAACTCAAGAAAACAGAACTTCAAAAGATTCCAAATAACCAATTTAACTACCACCATACCAGCACGAACAAAGGTGTTTTGATATGCCCTCACTATTTTAAAACCCCAGAATTCCAGTAGACAATTTTTGTTTTGATACACCCCCGCGTATCGAAACGCCCTTCATGAAAACACTATACCGTATCGAAACGCCTTCTCGAGTACCGAAACACTGGCCAATTTTGCCTAGGCTCGTACCGATACGCTAAGCCTAGAATGGCTTACTCGTACCGAAATAGGAACACCCGTACCGGTACACCTGGACCTATAATGTCTATTTTTGCTAGTTTAACATGCTTTTGAACATTCCAAAACATCTTAGCATGCCCCTAACACACATACAACATATTCAAGAATCAAACCTCTCCAAGACAACCTAATTTCAACATCAAATCATGGCATTATACTTCAAATGTAAATCTAGAGGCATGCTTCCTAGAAAACCAATCAAGCAAAGCGTGAAACTTCAAACCATCACCACAAACAACCAATAATGGCCATTTACAAACCAAGAGCAACAAAACAAACTTGCTCAAACAGGGAGTTTAACAAAACACCTCCCAAAACAACAACGGAACCTCCATTGCCCTTATTACTTATAGTATATACCAAAACATACTTTGGTTATCAAGTCTTGTTGTTATCCCTTACTTCTCGCTGCCTTTCAAGCTTTTAATTTTCTGCATTGATGGACAAAGAGAGCGTAAACACACTAGGCTTAGTGAGGAGTACTCAAAAACAACACACCATCAATGTAATAAAACCATTTCTCAACATTACATTGAAATCTCATTTAAAACATGATCATGCCTTGAAAACCATGCACTTAACATCTTTAAAAACTAGCATATTAACCAATATGCAACATGTATCAATAACCAACAGCAAATCCCATTGCTAAACCTCAATTTAAGCCTTCCCATGCATAACGACCATATGCAAAGCTTAAAGAGTAAACACGTATAAATTCCATTATACAACAAAAATCATTTCAATGATACGTCAACAATTATATTGGCTCACAAATGATCATTAACCAAGTTCCTTTACCAAAATAGTTTATCGGATGCACGGATTCAAACAAGTGTCCTCGCAACACTTCAAGCCATCTCAACCGGAATAGCGATACAATCACAATCGTGGTACATTAACAACTGGGTACACTTTCAACCCACAGGGACACCAACCCCTTTCATTGGTTAGATGCTTAATCCACTAACAGGAGTTTACGGTACCATATAACCCCTCGAACATTAGGGTACTTGGATGGAGTTTTCGGTACACCAAATCAAAACCCCTCAACATCCAAGTTGACTTATTATAGTGCACTATCAATCCTATGGCCGGCCAACTATATCCGATAACAATTTTTAAAACACATCACTTGCCAATATAATTCACCATTTACCATTAACCTCACTGTTTTTACAAGCGTTTAACCAAACCATTTACCAAAGCAACAAACCATGCTTTAAACACAAGCATAAACCATATACTTACAAGGACCACTTACCATGTGCGTCCTTCAGCATTTGATGCTGAAAAATTGTATCTCATATACTTTAAATCATGCTTAAATACTAGGTTCAATGTAATTCAAAATAAGTGCATAAAACCATTTCATAATAGCACGACCGAGAGAGAAAACCACGTTATACTTACTTTCGAGTTTAAAACAGCGTTTCAAGCTCAATTTAAACTCCCATAAACCACTTTTAAAACATTCTAAAGCTAGAATCCTTCTCACTCATCGATACGTGAAACCTCGATTCGTCGATGCGAAATCAAGCGTCTGAAGCCTCTAAAGCTTCACCAATCACTTTTGGTTCAACCTCCCCTATTTTAATCATGTTGCAACAGAGGATTAATGCATATCAATAATTCAAAACACTGCAACAACAATTCCTCACGAACTTCCACAATCCTCTCACAATTACCCAACCACAATGTTGCGTGTGATAAGTGCTACGCAAATGTGCAAGTATACACGTCGCAAGTAATAAAGTGATATGAGTATTGAGTATCGTCTCCACAGAGGATTGGTTTGGGCCACTTTGCTTAAGTTATCTGCACCAAAATAAAAACACAATTGATAATAGAGGTTTTAATTAACGAGAAAAGTAAAAGCAATAAACTAAAAGAATAGATGAAAGAAAAAAGGAGAATAGGTCAGGGTTATCGTGAGTTGAGGTGTGATAGCCGATTGGATCGTCTTGGTAAAAGAGTGCACGGGCAACTCGGGTTGCCGTGGCAACTTGCTGTGAGGGTTGCCTTGGCAACTAATCGATGGTTGCCTGGGCAACTAGTTGGGCAACTACTTGGGCGTCTGGGGCAGCAACTTCAAGGTTCGGCAGAGCGTTCTTCAATGGTTTCTTCTTATCCCTAAGTCGAAACTCTAGCTACTTGTGCATGCCTTGATAATACATCCTGCGTGAATCAAGGGTGAACAACAACTAATCTTGCGCTCCTCTTAGCCGTTGAAATCCTTAACTTATTCCTAAGCCGGATTAATCTTCACCATCAATAGATTGAATAAAGACCATACTCATTCGTTTCTTGAATCTAACTCTCCCGATATTAGATAAATAGATGAAGTTACGAGATCCTCTCCCAATTTACTCGCAAACAAGAATAAAAGCCAAGAATGAGTAAACCTTGAATAGAAAAGTGCAAACTCTTATTACCTAAACAAAATCCAATTGTTTCTCACAACAACAAAAAACAATAACCCCAACCAATCAAGTTAGTTCATGGTTGGGTTCAAAAGATATACAAAGAATAATCCCCAAACCATAAATCTAATGGAAGCAAAGAAGAAGAATAAGTCAAAATTTCCCCTAATGCTCTCTATCGAAATTTCTCTATTTTTCTCTATATGGATTGTCGAAATCTCCTTGCTATTTATAGGGATAGGCCAAAGTCCTTCTTTGAGGAGGAGTTTGAGTTGGAATTAAATTATCTTTAAAGAATATAATTCTTTATTATAATTTTATTCCTATTAGAACTTCTCCTATCCTCTTGGAATTTAATTCTTCTTTAATCTCTGCATGGCAATCAAATTCCTTTGGGCTTGGGCCTTGCTCCATGTCATCTTGGGCTTGTAAAGTCATGAATTTCGACATCCATATTGCTTTTGGTCTTTGTCGACAAATGCCATGGCAACTGGCTCGGCGTCTCCTTCATGCACTGCCCTGGCAACTAGCTCGGCATATCCTTCATGCATTGCCCTGGCAACTAGCTCGGCATTGCTTTGGCAAGTGATCCTGCACATACACACACAAAAACACACCAAAGCAGCATCTATTTCCACAAAAATCACCAAGTTATGTAATCAAGCTCAACGATTGAAGGAAACATGGATTAATGCATGAATGGCTAACTATGCAACTAATATGAGCCTAAGTCTAACAATAATATGAGTAAAAAGGGTAAGAAAAAATAGTACTTTTGAACACTTATCACACCCCCAAACTCGAACTATTGCTTGTCCTCAAGCAATGCAAACTCATAATTACCTGCCAAGACTTCAATTTTTCACAAACTTAGCTTTGAACTTGATTTCAATTCTCTGAACCGGGGCACAAAGTATGATTGGCTTTTTATTTTTCGGAAAACTGAGGAGTTACTCGGAATCAAACTATAATGCTTGTGAGTGTGTGCGGAGTTGTGTGCAAGTTGATTTTTCGGATTCTATGCAAACAATATGTTTTCAAATTACTTCATTGGGTTCTTTTTAACATGTTTTAGCTAGAGCCAGTTTTGGGCACCTCTAGTGTTTTGTTTTTAGTTTAATTAGGTTAATTTATTCGACTAGAGCCGTTTTCGGCACCTCTAGTTAAAATTTTTTTAACACATCCTAGAGCCAGTTTGGGCACCTCTAGTGAATTTTTTTAGCACATGCTAGAGCCAATTTCGGCACCTCTAGCATTCATCCAATTTTTATTCTAATCCCCCAATTTGTTAATTATCAACCTAAGTTTACTAGAACTCCTTAAATCAATCAAACCACAACAGTGTTTCATCAAATTTAGCATCATAGTAAAATTATAAGTCTTTCCATGGTTATCCTAGAATAAAAATTCTATCAATTAAGTGCATTGGTAAAGTCATCATTGAATATTCATCAAATCTAAGCAATTCTTGTTCCAATTAAAGGCATGGCAAGCAATTTATGTATCCTAAATGTAATGCTTAAGATTAATGTAACTAAACATGGTAATTACTAATAACAATCCCCCCCAAACTCGAGTGAGGCATTGTCCTCAATGCATGCATAAAAATAACGAAAAATAACAATAAAAAATAAAAAAATAAAAATGCATACGAGGACTTACTCCGAGAGTTCGTCATCGTAGATGATTAGTTTCCTTCTAGTTGGCGTCTTGATTTTCTTGCTTGAATGCAATGGTTGTTTTCTTGTTGCCGAGATGTCTTCAGCTTTGGTTGCCGTGGCATCTTCAGGGTTGGTTGCCGTGGCATCAGCTTGTGCATGCATGAAGTAAGTTGTCGCGACATCTTCTTCATTGGTTGCCGGGGCAAGGATCTTGGCAGTAAATTTCCTTAGCATAGTAGTTGTGAGTCTTGTTGTGAAAAAGAAAATAAAGAAAACCTGAAAACTAAAGATAATGAAGAAAAAAAATATCTCCTAAAAATAAAAATAAAAATAAAAAGAAAAAGAAAAAGGAAATACTGAGAGGAGAGCATGCTCATGCATCTCCTAAGTTGACCACTTCCTTGTTACGTTCCACATGGGCACCATTGTAGTGCTTCAATCTTTGTCCATTAACTTTGAATTCATGATTGTCGAGATGGACTTGATTATTACGGCACCATGAGAGAATGGTTTGACGACTTGAATGGTCCCGACCATCTTGATTTCAGCTTTCCGGGAAAAGTTTTAGCCGAGAATTGAATAGGAGAACTAGTTGCCCTGGCGTGAATTGCCGTGGCAATAGTTTCTTGTCGTGCCATCGCTTTGTTTTCTCCTTGTAGATTCGTGCATTGTTATAGGCGAGTGCACGAAATTCTTCTATCTCATTGAGATCCATCAAGCGCTTTTGTCCGCACTTTCCCAATCCATATTCACGGTCTTGATTGCCCAAAGACACCTTGTGCTCGATTTCCACCGGTAGATGACATGTTTTACCATAGACAAGCCGGAAGGGGACATACCTAAGGGTGTTTTGAATGCAGTGCGATATGCCCAAAGTCGTCATCTAGTCTTAATGACCAATCCTTCCTTGAGGGATTTACAACTTTCTCGAGTATTCCCTTCAACTCTCGGTTGGAGATTTCGCTGCCCATTGGTTTGTAGGTGATATGCCGTGGCGATCTTGTGTGATATGCCAGCGTTGCAACATCTTGGCAATTAGTCTGTTGTCAAAATGCTTGCCCCCGTCGCTGATAATTGCTCTCGGCATCCCAAACCGTGTAAATATGTTTTTCTGCAAGAATCGTTGCACGGTCTTGGAATCGTCGTTGGGAACTGCAGCTGCCTCTACCCATTTAGACACATAGTCGACGACGAGTAAGATGTAGAGGTTGCCGAATGAAGATGGGAAAGGTCCCATAAAATCGATCCCCCATACATCGAACAGTTCCACCTCGATGATGTTCTGGAGTGGCATCTCATGTCGCCTAGAGATATTGCCCGTCCTCTGGCAACGATCACATTGCTTGTAAAAGTCTTGGGCATCTTTGTACAATGTTGGCCAATACAAACCGGATTGCAAGACTTTGGCCGCGGTACGAGTTCCTCCAAAATGTCCTCCATAGGGTGAAGAATGGCATTGCCGGAGTACATTCTGTTGCTCTTCTTCAAGGACACATCGGCGTATAACCTGATCTGCACATTGTTTAAACAAAAGAGGCTCGTCCCAAAAGTAATGCTTAGCATCATGGCGGAACCGCTTCTTCCCTTGGTGAGTAATGCCATATGGAAATATACCACAAACAAGGAAGTTAACTAAATCTGCGTACCAGGGTATTGCCGAGGCATGTGCTGCCGTAGTGTCTGCTCCCAAAATTGCCGAGGCGTGTGCATCCATGGTTGCCGAGGCGTCATGGGCTACCGAGGAGTCAAGGGTTGCCGAGGCGATTAGAATTTGTTCATCCGGGAATGCATCGCATATCTCTAGATCCGCGTCTTTCTCCCTATTGCGTTCCAGACGTGATAAGTGATCGGCCACTTGATTTTCTGTTCCTTTCCTGTCCTTAATTTCAATATCAAATTCTTGTAAAAGTAATATCCAACGAATCAAACGAGGTTTAGCATCCTTTTTAGCAAATAAGTATTTGATTGCCGAATGGTCCGTATGAACAATTACCTTTGTACCAATTAAATAGGATCTGAATTTGTCAAATACGAAAACTACAGCTAGTAACTCTTTCTCCGTTGTTGTGTAATTCACTTGAGCATCGTTAAGAGTTTTACTAGCGTAGTATATCACATGGAAGGTCTTACCTGCGTTGGGCCTAGGATCGCTCCTACCGCGAAATCACTTGCATCACACATGAGTTCAAAAGGTAGCGTCAATCTGTGGAACAACAATGGGTGCCGAGGCAAGCTTTTTCTTTAGGGTTTCAATGCTTGAGTGCAAGAATCATCAAAATCGAAGACTTTATCCTGTTCAAGCAGATTACACAAAGGTTTAGTGATTTTAGAAAAATTATGAATGAACCTCCTGTAAAAACCTCGCATGTCCGAGAAAACTTCAATTCCCTTAACCAATTTGGTGGGGTAATCTCTCGATCACGTCCACCTTGGCTTTGTCTACTTCAATTCCCTTGGATGAAATCTTATGGCGAGCACTATTCCTTCATCTACCATAAAGTGGCATTTCTCCCAATTGAGGACTAAATCTGTTTCTTCGCATCTTGCCAACACCCTCTCTAAATTGCCGAGACAGCCGTCGAAGTCATTACAAAAACCGAAAAATCATCCATGAAGATCTCAAGGAAGTCTTCGACCATGTCCGAAAAGAGCGCCATCATGTATCTTTGGAAGGTTGCGGGCGTTACATAATCCGAACGGCATCCTTCGGAAGGCATAAGTACCGTAGGGGCATGTGAAGGTTGTCTTTTCTTGATCTTCCGTGCTATGGCAATCTGGTTGTAACCTGAATAACCATAAAGAAAACAAGTAAAAGGGTTTACCTGCAAGACGGTCAAGCATTTGATCAATAAAGGGTAATGGGAAGTGATCTTTCCTAGTGGCTTTGTTTAGCTTTCGATAGTCCATACAAACCCTCCAACCGGTCACAGATCTGGTTGGGATAAGTTCATTATTTTCATTGCTTACCACCGTTATACCTCCTTTTTTCGCACACATTGTAATGGACTTACCCACATACTATCGGAGATAGGGTATATATAATGCCGGCGTCAAGCCACTTGTTGATTTCTTTCATTACAACCCCTTTCATGGCATGATTCAGTCTCCTCCGGGCCTCAATTGAAGGTTTGTGGTTATCTTCCAACAAGATCTTGTGCATGCACACCGCCAAAGCTAATTCCCTTCAAGTCGGCAATTGTCCACCCTATTGCCTTTTTATGTAGCTTCAACATGTTGATCAACTTCTTTTCTGCTCAGGCTGTAACTTAGAGGAAATAATTACGGGTAATGTATTATCGATCCCTAAGTATACATATTTCATTTGCTCGCAATTGTTTCAACTCAAGAATTGGTGGATTTTCGATAGAGGGTTTTTCGATCTTACCTTCCTTACCCGAGTAGTCCAAAGGTTCAAAGTATGTACCTGGTCGATTGACTAGCCAATTTGCCTCTTCTGGTTGTTCCTCATCGACCGGCTCTTCATACTCCTTAGGTTCCTCTTGATCGGCAATGTAGTTGCCGAGGCAAACTAAATTCCTCATCGGTTAAACTCGCGTGGTGGCATGAAGTAGTTGGCATTCTTCGGATCATCGGCATGCCTTAGTGTTTGGAACACATTTAGTTTTACCTGCTGGTCATTCACCCTCATTGTGAGTTCTCCTTTTCAACATCAATCAAAGTTCTCCTGTCGCTAGGAATGGTCTTCCGAGAATGATAGGCGCATGCTCATCTCGCTTCACAATCTAAAACAATAAAGTCAGTGGGAAAAATAAATTTATCAACTTTTACCAAGTATGTCCTCGATTTTTCCCTCTGGATGCACATAGGATCTGTCGGCTAGCTGTAGCATAATTGTAGGTCTTGCCTTCCCGATTCCTAGTTTCGGAAAACCGATTTAGGCATCAAGTTTATGCTAGCCCCTAGGT
Source organism: Hibiscus mutabilis (assembly GCA_019671005.1). Taxonomy (NCBI): domain Eukaryota; kingdom Viridiplantae; phylum Streptophyta; class Magnoliopsida; order Malvales; family Malvaceae; genus Hibiscus; species Hibiscus mutabilis. The sequence goes on along the minus strand of CM033733.1, from coordinate 25,966,789 downwards.
CGCATAGTGCTTTCCCGACATAGTGATTTCCAATAGAACAGGTATTGTGAAACTTCCGGGATCCTTCAACTTTGGTGGCATACGGTTTGTGCAACATTGCCATGCATCCCTCTGTCATGCAACTGTTTCAAACTCTCCTAGCCTTGTTCTTTTGGACACAATGTCTTTAAGGAACTTGGCATAGTTTGGCATTTGTTCAATTGCTTCCACCAATGGCAAGTTGATGTGGACTTGCTTTAGGATATCAAGAAACTTCTTGAATTGGTATTCTTGCTTTTGTCGCTTCAACCTTTGTGGGAATGGTGGTGGAAGTCGAATATCTTCGATCCTTTCATTGGTTTGAAATTTGATTGACGGCATTGCGGGGACATCCGAGTTGCCGAGGCATTATCAACTCGGGTTGCGAGGCATGCTTATCGCAAGTTGCCGAGGCGTCTTTATCGTTGGTTGCCGAGGCATGCTTATTGTCGGTTGCCGCAGCAATTCCTGGTTCAGCATCTGAGGCTTTGCCGCTAGGTTCGTCTTGATCTTTTTGTGGAGTTTTGTTTGACGAGCGGGTTTGAATTTCTCTAAGTTGTTGGCCACTTCGGTGGTGATTGCCTTACATTGCTCATGGCCGCCTCCTCTTGCGACTTGATATCGCTAGGTAAACCTCCTTGTGGTCTAGTGTTGATTTTGAGCAAACTGTCCGACTTGATTTTCCAATGATTTGATTGCCGCCTCTTGGTTTTGCAATCTCATCTTGGTCCTGTTAATAAAAGCATCAGTTCTTTTTATGAAATTACTATTCTCAGCCATATAAGATTCAGCTTTCATCATAAAAGCATTTAGAGAATTTTCCAAAGAACTAGATGTTGTCGGTTGTTGCTTTGCGGCATCTGTTGCCGTGGCATATTCTCTTGGAATCCCGATGCTTGTGCATTCTGATTGTTCTGGTTTAGAGCATTGTTGGGATTACTCCATGAAAAATTCGGTGCTTCTTCCAAGCTGGATTGTATGTATTTGACATCATGTTGTTGCCCGATTGTAATTCCCCACATAGAAGTCGGATTCGGATTCTGCATACATTCGTAAGAATTATGGTTATCACCACATAACTCACAAAAAGAATCCATTACCTTGACTTCATGTGTGTTGTTTGGTTTTTGCATGTTCGGACCATCTTGGTTAAAGCGGCCAATTGTGCGAAATTGAATCGATGATCCTAGTTCATGTATTGTGGCTTGGCGTCTAACTCCTCCTCTTCTAGTAGATGGGAATTGATAGTCATTCTTGGCCAGCCTGTTTAAAATTTGCATTGCTTCCTCCGGTGACTTATCTAAAAGTATGCCGTTTGCCGAGGCGTCTAGCATCATCCTTGTTGGTGTATTCACGGCGTTGTAAAACATTGTTACTTGAGTCCACACCGAATCCGTGTATAGGGCATTTGTGTAGAAGTTCTCTATATCGCTCCCAAGCCTCGTACATGGATTCATCATCTGCCTGCCGAAAAGAAGTAATGTCGTTACGAAGCTTATCAATTAAATTTGTAGGATTAAATCTAGCAAGGAAATCACGACAAAGATCAGTCCAAGATGCTATGGATCCGCGGAATGCTATTTAGCCATGCTTTCGCCCTATCCCTCAGTGAATAGGGGAATAATCTTAATCGTAAGACATCGGGGTGACTCGTGTATCTTGAACGAGTTGCAAATCTCGAGAAAGATTTCAGATGTTGTCGTGCATCTTCGATTCTTTGAGCCGCCAAATTGACCTATTGTGTTGATCATATTAAACATTACCGTTTCAACTCAAAGTGGTCGGCTTCAATTTGGTGCGACAACTCCTGGGTTGAGTCCATCAAGATCTTCTTCAAGATAGTCTCGAATAGTTCTGTTTCGCAAGAATCACTCCTCCTCCCGCCGAACATCTTGATTAATATTGCCGTCTTGATTTGCCATTGCTTCTCTTATCCTTCGTCTAAGTCTTTGTAAGGTTCGTTCGATTTACGGATCAAAGGGATATTCTGTGAAGTCGGTCTCGCCTACGGTCATATACCAATGCAAAACCAAAGTTTGTTAGCCCTTTGAATTTTAAACAAGAAAAATAAAAGAAAGTAAAAACAAAGTCGCTATTGCCAATCCCGGCAACGGCGCCAAAAAAACTTGTTGCGTGTGATAAGTGCTACGCAAATGTGCAAGTATACACGTCGCAAGTAATAAAGTGATATGAGTATTGAGTATCGTCTCCACAGGGGATTGGTTTGGGCCACTTTGCTTAAGTTATCTGACCAAAATAAAAAAAACAATTGATAATAGAGGTTTTAATTAACGAGAAAAGTAAAAGCAATAAACTAAAAGAATAGATGAAAGAAAAAGAGAGAATAGGTCAGGTTATCATGAGTTGAGGTGTGATAGCCGATTGGATCGTCTTGGTAAAAGAGTGCACGGGCAACTCAGTTGCCGTGGCAACTTGCACAACGGGGTTGCCTTGGCAACTAATCGATGGTTGCCTGGGCAACTAGTTGGGCAACTACTTGGGCGTCTAGGCAGAAACTTCAAGGTTCGGCAGAGCGTTCTTCAATGGTTTCTTCTTATCCCTAAGTCGAAACTCTAGCTACTTGTGCATGCCTTGATAATACATCCCTGCGTGAATCAAGGGTGAACAACAACTAATCTTGCGCTCCTCTTAGCCGTTGAAATCCTTAACTTATTCCTAAGCCGGATTAATCTTCACCATCAATAGATTGAATAAAGACCATACTCATTCATTTCTTGAATCTAACTCTCCCGATATTAGATAAATAGATGAAGTTACGAGATCCTCTCCCAATTTACTCGCAAACAAGAATAAAAGCCAAGAATGAGTAAACCTTGAATAGAAAAGTGCAAACTCTTATTACCTAAACAAAATCCAATTGTTTCTCACAACAACAAAACACAATAACCCCAACCAATCAAGTTAGTTCATGGTTGGGTTCAAAAGATATACAAAGAATAATCCCCAAACCATGAATCTAATGGAAGCAAAGAAGAAGAAGAAGTCGAAATTTCCCCTAATGCTCTCTATCGAAATTTCTCTATTTTTCTCTATATGGATTGTCGAAATCTCCTTGCTATTTATAGGGCTAGGCCAAAGTCCTTCTTTGAGGAGGAGTTTGAGTTGGAATTAAATTATCTTTAAAGAATATAATTCTTTATTATAATTTTATTCCTATTAGAACTTCTCTTATCCTCTTGGAATTTAATTCTTCTTTAATCTCTGCATGGCAATCAAATTCCTTTGGGCTTGGGCCTTGCTCCATGTCATCTTGGGCTTGTAAAGTCATGAATTTCGACATCCATATTGCTTTTGGTCTTTGTCGACAAATGCCATGGCAACTGGCTCGGCGTCTCCTTCATGCACTGCCCTGGCAACTAGCTCGGCATATCCTTCATGCATTGCCCTGGCAACTAGCTCGGCATTGCTTTGGCAAGTGATCCTGCACATACACACACAAAAACACACCAAAGCAGCATCTATTTCCACAAAAATCACCAAGTTATGTAATCAAGCTCAACGATTGAAGGAAACATGGATTAATGCATGAATGGCTAACTATGCAACTAATATGAGCCTAAGTCTAACAATAATATGAGTAAAAAGGGTAAGAAAAAATAGTACTTTTGAACACTTATCACACAACAACTGAAATCCTCATCTAATCCTTTCCAAACACAACCCAGCCACAATCTAACAATCTAACACTTCCATAATAATCAATTAACACTTAAAAATAGGATTAATTCATCCAAATACTTACAGCAATTAAACAGCCACCACAACTCCACAAAAACACAAATCTAACAACCTTAACAACTAGGGATTCAAGAGTTTCAGGATTCCTTTGTTAAAAACAACTTACCAACATCATAATACATCCAAAATATGATTAAAATCAACCTCAACACTAGAAAAACATATCCAATTCGGATCTTTCACTATTTCATCAAATTTACCCAATTAAATCAATTAATCGTTACAAAATCATAAAATCAGATTATAAACAATAAATCAAGGATCAAATACTTGGGAATATCAATAAAGAACCATTCAATAGAGGAGAAAATGAACCTTACCTCTATTGTGTGATTTCTCCCTCAATTGGCTGATTAAAGCTAGGAAAATACAAGATTTCAATGAGGTTTTGTAAATCAAAGATAAAGAATCATTTACAAATCAAGAAATTAAGAAAACAAGACTCTCAATTTGATGAAAATAAGAGTGTTTGGCAGAAAAAAAATGGAGAGAAAAAGTTGAGAGAAAAGTTACGTGAAATTTCTTTTAATCCAATAACTAACTTTTTAATAACAAAACTCTTTTAATTATATTTAAAACACATGTTCAAATATCTTAATTGGAGGGAGAAACCATCAGCCAAAACATGGTAATATAGCTCCTTAAGGATTCTAAGAATTTGACCCTTTTCATTTTCGTCACCTTTAAAAACAGATTTTAAAAATTACATTTTGGTCACTTACCAAAATGTCACCCTTCCAAAACCCATTTTCCAAAATTGTTTTCCCCAATATTAATCATATATTAAAATATGATTTTAACCATTTTTCCATATTTTTATCTTACCAAAAAATATTTACTCCCGAATCCGACTCAAATCCCTAACCCGGTCAACCGAACCGTCTAACAAGCCACAAAACTGCTAGGCCCAAAACATGGGCGTTACAAACATCATTTGACGTTGTATTCCTAAAGAAAATGCAATGTCAATCCTACATCATTGTCATGAGACTCCTTATGGAGGGCATTTTGGTGGTTTGAGAACTACCGCAAAAGTCCTTTGATATGGATTTTATTGGCCTTCATTATTTAAAGATGCCCACGAGTTTGCCTAATGATGTGATCATTGCCAGTGCAGAGGGTCAATATCTAGGAGAAAAGAGATGCCACAACAGCCAATAATTGAAATATGAGCTACTCGATGTTTGGGGATTCGATTTCATGGGTTATTTTTGAATTCTTTCGGCAATCTATATATTTTAGTTACTGTATACTACGTTTCCATGTAGATAGAAGTTTTAGTTGTACCAAAGGATGATGCCAAAACGATTTTGAAGTTCTTTCACAAATATATTCTCACACGTTTTGGGACACCAAGGGCATTAATCAATGACCAAGGAAGCATTTTCACTATAGCTAGGTGGTTGCTGTGTTGAAACGATATGGAGTGAATCATAGACTGTCTACAATGTACCATCCATAGTCTAATGGACAAGCTGAGATCTCTAACCGGGATATCAAAAACATCCTAAAAAGGTGGTAAATACCACACGAAAGGATTAGTCTTCGCGTTTGGATGATGCTTTGTGGGCTATTTGCATTGCGAATAAAACTTCACTTGGGATATCATCGCATCAGCTTGTCTTTGGAAAATCCTGTCACTTACCTGTTGAACTAGAACACAAGGCTATGTTGGCTTTGAAACAAGTAAATTTGGATTATGAGGCAGTGGGGAAGAAAAATTTGTTGGATATCACTAAGTTAGAAGAAACACCCTGCAATGCTTATGAAAATGCCTCTATTTACAAGGACAAGAGCAAAATCTGCATGACACGGTCATATTGCAGCGACAATTTGAGGTTGGACAATTGGTTTTGCTATTCAATTCAAGGTTGAAGTTGTACCCAAGATAATTGTGATCACGCTCGTCACGATCTTTTGAAGTTGTGGAAGTATTTCCACATGGTGCAGTCACAATCAAGGATAGTAAAGAGGGGATTCCATTCAAAGATAATGGACAAAGACTCAAACTTTATTTTGGTTACTTTGATTCCAAGAGTATTGAGACCATTAAATTGATCGAATTTTTTATATTTCTTTTAAGTGCTTTGTTAGATGTAGATTTTGTTTTCTTGTTTTACTTTTTTATTTTTAAATCTCTTTTATTCCTTTTTTGCATAATAAATTGTTCCTTGTTTTGTATGGAATCTTCTTCCAGCGGCTTGTATGAAAAGAAGGCAACACATTATATGTATGATTTTGGGGGTAAATTAGGTAATTTAATTACGCCAATTAATTACCCTAATCACAACCTTTGATACAAGAGAACGAGAGATGCATCAGATGGTCGTGATTTTTGCGACACAATCAGTCCATCAAATCTCATCGCATTAGACGAAATATGTAACACCTCAGTTTTTGGCTTAGCGGTTTTGAGGTTTATTAGACGGTCAGGTGGACCGGGTTAGAGATTCGAGTCAAATTCGGGACCGTATATTTTTTGGTAAGATAAAAATATGTAAAAATAGTTAGAAATCATCTTTTAATATATATTGATTTTTGGTGGAATCAATTTTAGAAAAAGGAATTTGGAAATATGACATTTTGGGTTAGTGATCAAAATGCAATTTTTTGAAAACCGTTTTAAAGTGACTAAAATCAAAAGGGTCAAATCCTTAGAATCCTTAAGGAGATAATCTACCAAGTGTTTTCTAGTGGTTTCTCTCTTTAATTAAAACATTTTAAACATGTGTTTAAAAGGGTGTTATTAAGGATTAAATATCTAAGTTAGTTATTAGCTTTTAAAAGAAATTTGCGCAACTTTTTCCTGAACCTTTTCTCTCAACTTCTTTTCTTCCAAACACCCAGAATTTCATAAAATCTAGAGGTAAGGAACTCTTTTCACTCATATTATTGATTTTAATTTGATTTCTTAACTTTGTTTTGCAAAATCTCATTGGAATTTTATGTTTTCTTAGCTTTAAACAAGCCAATTGAGGGAGAAATCACATAACAGGGGTAAGGTCCATGATGTCCTCTGTTAAATGGTTATTTATTGATATTCCTAAGTATTTGATCCTTGATTTATAAGTTGTAATGTGATTTTAATGTTTTATCAATGTTTAATTGAGTTATTTTGGAAATATTGATGAAACATGGTGATTTTCGAAGTGGATCTGATTTCCAGTATTTGAGATTGATTTAATATAGGTTTTGGATGTGTTTTGATGTTGGTAAGTTGTTTTTATCAATAGAAACCTGAAACTCTTGAATCTCTAATTATTTTGGTTGCTAGTTTTGAGTTATTATGGTGATAATCAAGTTTAATCTTTGGTGGAGATAAAAGGATGTTAGGAAAGGGTTTTTGGATGCTATTAGATGTTTGTTGATGGCTTGAAAATTGTTGTTTTAAGGATGGGTTATGTTTCATAAACGTTTGAGGATGCTTTCGGTATGTTTCGGATGGTTTTTGAGTAGGCAACTTGGGAGTTGCGAGAGACTGCTGTTAGGCAATGGTCTGAATGCATTTTAATGCAGTTGTTCTCTAGTTTTATGTGTTGAAAACAAGGGATAGTCAAGGTGATGAAGCTTGACGTTGTTTGGTGGCTTACCGGGAGCTCGATTCGTGTTGGCAAGGAAGGCGAGGCGTATCGGTGAGTGGAAACTGGTTTTTAATGCTTTACAAAGGTTTGTAAAGGTTGTTGGGAGTTTAAGGTAAGCGTGAGACTCTTACCTAAGCTTGAAAGTAAGTTTTCCTTATTTGCACTTGAATATCGGCTTAGATATGAGCATGTTGTTTGCATGTTTTGGTGATAAACATGGTATGATTTACTTACTGGTAATGCATGATTTTGAGTACATATGTAGGATTTGAAAGTATATTAATTGCTATTGAGTATTAGTTTTCATTCCGGTTGGGAATGGTGTTATTTCATTGGCAATGAGATTTGCATATGTGGTTTTTTATGAAAAGCATTGTAAAATAGTAAGTAAATGGTTTTGTAAATGATATATTGGCTATGTGAAAAGATGAGAAAACAATCGGATATAGTTGGCATGCCATAGGATTAAAAGTGCAGTATAAAATATAAAGAAAATCAATCGTGGCCATGGGTCCTTAAGGTATGGCGGTGTAATGAGGCCACTCGAACTGTTGGGAGCCTCATTTGAGGATTTTCGGTTTAACTAGGCAACCTAAATTGATGGTGATCTTGCGGATTAACTAGGCAAGGTCAGTATACTTGCAGTTTAACTAGGCAAGGGTGTGATCTCGCGGTTTAACTAGGCGAGGGTGTCAAATCTTATGGTTAACTAGGCAAGGTTTGAGATATCATGTGGTCTAACTAGGCATGGTATGAGAGATTCGTGTATTCGATATGTGTATAGGATAGAGGTAGTCTATCCGGTCACTATAAATGCAATATATGGGAAATATGATGTGTTGAATCTTGTATGAAATGCTTTGGGATTTAAGCATGGTTTGATTAAAATGATTTGGGATTTAAGCATGGTTTGGTTAAAATGTTTTCAGATTTAATCATGGATTGTATATGATGTTATTTAATGGTTATTATGTTTTGGTTCGGTTGGAATCATGAAAAAATGCTTAGGTTGTAAGCATGTTTTGGGAAAAGCAAGCATGCGGTTTTTATATGGTTTTTATGCATCATTGTTTATGAGCATCCTCACTAAGCATGTGTGCTTACGTTCTCTTTTTCTTAATGATGTAGAGAATTAAAGTTTGGGGCAACAAAGGCAAGGTTTGCAAGGATCCAAGGGATAAACTACTTTTGAGTATGAACTCGATTTATGTTTTCGGTTAATAAGGCAACGTGTTCCCCAAGGTTTTTAGGGGTGGTAACTCTATATTCTTATGGATTTTGAGTATGTTTTTATGCTGGATTTTGTGGATGGTTGATGTTGCTAAGGTTGATGTTAATACTTGCTTGTAGTTGTAGATGATTGGTGGCTTAGGTATGCTTCTAGAGCTTCCTTGATGATTGCCTTGTTAAGATGGTTTGAGCAAGTTTATTATGCAGTGTGGGTTGTGTTGTTATGATGCATATGCTGAGAATGGCTTATTTGTGTAGTTTGGGATGTTTGGCAAAGTGTTTTTAAGAAACATGCCTTTAGAATATCATGGGATGTATGAATGCCAATTGGTTGCTGAGCTTATGATGTTTAGGTTCCTATTGCATCTAGGTAGTGTTGTATGAGAGTTTGTGGCATGATGTTATGGTTTAGTTTTGAAATAAGCATGTTAAATTAGCCATTTGTGACCATTTAGGTCAAGGCATATTGGTACGCGTGTTCACGTATTGGTACGTGAAGCCATTTCGGGCTTGTGGTACCGGTACGCGGGCTAGGCATTGCGATACGATAATGTATCTTTAGAGTAGCGTACCGATACATGGGTTTGCGTATTGGTACAGGAAGGCTGAGTTTGGCTTGGAGGTTCAGTACACGGTTTTGAGGATCGGTACGGGCCTTTGGTTTTGGTAAGGCGTATCGGTACGCAAGGTTATACCGGTACGAAAGTTGGCTTCTAGAATATTTAGAATTCAAAATGGAAAGGGCGTACCGATACCCGAGTGAGCGTACCGATACCCGTGGTAGTTAAGTTGGTTGATGGTCTTGGTGAAGTTCTATTTTCTTTCATTTTAGTCCCAAAATCTTGCTTTGTCAATTATTTAAGCATTGATGATCGTTTGAGGCTGATATTTGACATACAAGCATAAAATGAACCTAATTAAAGGTTGGTAACTTAAAAAGTGGAAAAGCCCTTCTATTTTGCTAAATTTACATTCTGGTCCCTAAACAATGTTATGGCCAATTGGATGTCGTTACGATGCCCAATTGATATGAGTGCTCACCTATGAATAGTATGATAATGTAGGGAAGCGTAAATGCATCTAGACAAGATGAAAGGAAAAAATGGGCGCGTTTTAGGTTAAATCTTCTCGGTTTACTTAAATAAACCTAATGTAGCTTGCTCGGTTCGATCTTGCAAGTAGGCCGGGTCGAGGGGGTTACAAAAGAAAAGAAACACAAGCGCTCCAAATACAAGGACAAGAGCAAGAAGAAGGAGCGCAAGGAAGAAAAATAGAGCAAGAAGAAGAAGCGTCGCTCTGCCTCTTCCTCTCAAGAGCCCTGAAGAATGAGTTATTTTTAGTTTTTGTAGGCATAGATACCATGTAATGTAAATTCATGTTATTGTATTGTCATTACATTTGCATTGTCATTGTAATTGCATTTTGTTTAATGGCGTTGCATTCATCATAGTAACCATATTTTGTCATTGCATTATGCTTTTGCATTGGGGACAATGCAATCTTTATGTTTGGGGGTATACACCTAGGAGTTGAAATTCACCCCCATTTCAAAAAATAAATTCTAAGCAAATGCAAGATTCTTTTTGCGTTGAAAATATTTTGCTTGCATTAGATGTGTAAACCTTGAATCATTCTAATTCTTGATGAATTGGTTGTTTATATATGTTGGATGATTGCATGAAAACTCTGCATAGATATATCTACTTGTTTGAGTAAAGAATATCTATCATTATCTCTTTGATTTTGGACGAATTATGCCTTGTTCAGTTTGTGTTATATATGCTAGTAGATTTTATTAGGTATAAATAAAAGGAATTCCAATATGAGTGCAATAAGAGTAGCTTCAAGAGGGAACACTCCAATGCATGTGTTAGAAAAATGAATCTAGCCAAAGGATGTCGCTGCATGAGTTTGTGTCAAGGCAATGAAGTCTTGGGGTTCATTTCACAACATCTTACGTCTCAGGGTTTAGGTGCATTCATTGTTCGATATCTCTCGCTACATAAAAGAAAGAAGAAAAAGAAAAATATATAGTATGATATTTTGTTATAAGTTGTATTAAATAAATGCTGATAGGTGGAAAGAATCTGAGATGATAGGCATGATGCTAGATGTTGTTGAAATTCTTGTTTATATATTGATGTTTGAGTTATTCAGTCCTCTATCGTGCCAATGCAATTGAATCATTAGTTAGGTGGAATGATTCAAGTAGCTAGAATGTCTTTGAAATTTTGGTTTGACCTTGCTGTTTTCAATTTTACTTGAGGACAAGTAAAAACTCAAGTTTGGGGGTGTGATAGCTCTTTAAAGAGTACGTATTTCCTCCTTGATTTATAGATTAAATTGTCACCACATCAGTATTTTATGCATTCATATTTACATTTTCTGTTTATTTTCTACATTTTGTCTAACTCAAGTCATAGTTGCTCTTGTTGTACATATTTCTGCCTTTTTGCTATGTTGTCGATGTATTACTAATGTCTCTACAAAGGATGTCTTATCATTATAGTCAGTTCAACGCTGCAGCGGCCAACTGTCCAGACTACCAAGGATAAGGACGAATCTACCAACTGGATTTTCTATTACAACAAATTGTGTACGGCAAAAAGTCACATAAATCAACTGAAGGATAGGTTCCCTCACCTCAGCAACCTATAAAACGACATTTTAGAGGGGAGACATTACAATAAATTTATCAATTTGTGACAAAATGTCTATATGGTGCTTCATATAACATCACAAAAATACTATAAACGTGACGATTATTTGTTTTCGTCACATTTAGTGATTGATTGTATATCTTCTATGACAATTATACAAAATGTCATTAGATTTCGTCACTATATGTTTGGTGCCAAAATTTGGCTCCCAAATTTTTTGGTAGAAAACATTTTAATGACGTTTCGATAATGTAACACCCTCAACACATATTCGATGATTAAATATGTATAACCTATGTTTGATTTTGATATAACAAAGTTTTTAAGGACTAATTTGTAAAATAAAATAATTGTTTAGGTACTCAAAAGTCTCACAAAATGATAAAGAAAAGTTTTCCAAAGATATAAACTTAAACCAAATTTTTTTTTGAAGTGTTTCAAGCTAAAATTACACAAATACGCCCAGTCGTATCGATATACTCTTTGGTGTTTCGATACGGTTTTTAGCTACTGGAATTTGTTTTTGCAAAGCGTACCGATACGGCTTAGCCCGTTTCGATACGACCTTTATCTGGGTAAACATTTTAAGCGCAGCATTTTGATACGGCTCACACCCATTTTGATACTATTTGAAATCTAGATTTAAGAAATTTACATTCGTACCGATACGGTACACTATATTTCAATACGGTTTGAATTTTGGTTTTAAGAAATTTCAAAACATACCTATACGGTTAACCCCGTACCGATACGGTTTGTCAAGATCTTCAAAGATATTACATTAAATTTTTTAACCGTTGTTTGTCAGTTATTGGAATCCTCAAACTTTAAATTTTGGTTAACCCGTACCGATACACCACTATGCGTATCGATACACTTTTTCATCCAGGTTCCAGTGAGCAAAATCCGTACCGATACGGCCTTGCTGTTTCGATACACCCCCATTTTAACACTATGATCGTTTCGATACGGCTTCATGCGTATCGATATGACTTGTACAACAACTATATTTTTGTTGTAACAGGTATCAATACGGGCCTTCGTGTACCAATACGGGCCTTCATCAAACAACATTTATTGCGGGAAAGATAGTCCCCAACGACTCTATTGATGACTTCAACCACCCAAATGGCTAGAATTCAATAAGGGGGTATAAGTACAAGTCTTCAATGCTACAACAACAACTAATGAACTTAGATTGAACAACATTCAAGTACTCAAGCAAAAATGCAACCCTTGTGCTCTTAGAGTCAAATCCTTACCCAACTTGTTTTCTTCATTGTAATCTTTTATTTCAAGTTTGGGGTTGAGTGTTCTTGTAATTTTGGGCAAATATCTACTTTGTGAGGTCATTTTATTTTTGCCATTATCTTTCTTGTATAAGAGTGAATCTTGATCAAGCTTTGGGTAGAAAGCTTTGATCCTTTGTAACGGTTGCCTCCTTAGCCTAGAAAAGGGGAAGATTTCATAGTGAAATTGGTTAAAATCCTTAGTAAGAAGCTAAGGTAGTGGACGTAGACCTTGTTAGAAGGTTGAACCACTATAAATCATTGTGTCACATTGTCTATCTTTTTCCATTTGCTTCCAAAAATTTTAAATTGCCAATTCACCTCCTCTTGGCCAATTTCGGTGTTGATTGATTATCCTAACAATTGGTATAGAGCCACACTCAACCGAAGGTCTAACAACCGTTGAGGCGATCCTAGAAGGTGACTCAATCAATCGACATATCAGCCATGGCTTCTACTTCCAGGAACATGTACGAGTCTCAATCCATCACTAGATCTCCCTTCTTCAATGGAAACAACTATCCATATTGGAAGAAACGAATGAGGTTGTTTATCAAATCCAACGATTATCTCATATGGGATGTGATCGAAGACGAACCATCAATTCCAATGAAGCAAGAAGGAGAGAGACAAGTTCCCAAGGCCAAGCATGAAATGACGGACGAAGAAATAATGAAGTTGCAAATAAATGAGAAGGCCTTGCACATGCTCTTTTTGTGTACTTGGACCCGACGAGTGCAAGAGAGGTGTGGGAAAATCTAGAGACCACCTATGAAGGTACCAACGGCGTAAAGGAGACCAAGATTGGACTCCTCAATCTAAGCTACAAAAATTTCAAGATGGAGCCCGATGAGAGCGTCACAAAGATGTTCGATCACTTCTCCATCATTGTAAATGGTCTCAAGGGATTCGGAGAAGTTATTCTCGAAGACAAGCTTGTTCAAAGGCTCTTATATTCTCTTCCCGAGTCATGGGATAGGAAGAAGACTGCCATCATCGAGCAAAGGACTTGAAGACCTTGAAGCTCGATGCTCTTGTGGGTTCTCTCCTAACTCATGAGATCATGAAGCAAGGAAGAGAAGAAGAGAAGAAAAGAAAAGAAAAGAAGGTTGAGAAGAAAGAAGTAGAAAAGAAGAAACTTGGAATTGCTCTCAAAGCCTCACAAGAAGAGAGTGATTCAAGCGAGGAGGAAGATGAAGAGTTGGCTATGCTAGCCAAACGATTCACTCGGCTCATGAGATCCAACCGGAGAAGGAAGTTCAATAGAAGAAAATATTTCAAGAGTAAGAGCAAGGAAGAAGAAAATGATCCTATTGTGTGCTATGAATGTAAGAAGCCGGGACACATCAAGATCGATTGTCCTCAACTCAAGAAGAAGGGCTTCGAGAAGAAAAAGAAGCACAATGCCCATATTGCCACTTGGAGTGATGAAGAGTCTTCAAGTGATGAGGAGCAAGAGGTGGCTAACCATTGTCTCATGGCCTTGGAGGAGGATCCTAAGGTAACCTATAACTCATTAAATGATCCCACTTATGATGAATTATTTGAAGATTTTAATGAATTACAAGAGACTTGTGACGAATTGGTTGAAAAATATAAGGAATCCATTTTGAAAAATAAGAAAACTATCCTTGATTTGAAAAACCAAAATGATTCCTTATTTATAACCAATTCAGAACTCAAAAAGAAGGTTAGTGATTTAAAAGATAATAAAAAATATTTTGAACAAGAAAATGTTGATTTAAATAACCTTCTTTCCGAATTAAAGGATTATTACCTCAAGAAGGTAAATGATCTCAAAACTTCTTTAAACAGTGTTGGGAAATCAAATTTTGAAAAAGGACAATCTTCAAAACCCAACTATGTTAAAAGGAACTTTGGCAACCACAAACAAAGAGGCTTCCAAAGGACCTCTAGAGGTAAGAGAATTAGAAGTGTTTGGGTTCCTAAGGAACTTGTCACTTCTAACAATCTTAAGGCTATTGCATCTTGGATTCCCAAGGGAACCAAGTATTTGGGAGCTAATACTCATGGACCTAAAATGATTTGGGTACCAAAAATCAAGAATTAATCTTTGTTTGTAGGGGGAGCATTGCTACAAGGCCAAAGCTTCAAGTGCAAATTCGTGGTTCCTTGATAGTGGATGCTCAAGACATATGACCAGTGACAATAGTAGATTCGTGGAACTTGAACTAAAAAGAGGAGGATTGGTGACATTTGGTGACAACTCCAAAGGTCAAGTTGAAGGAATAGGTTCTATCGGTAATCACTCCTCTGTACTTATTGAAAACGTTCTATATGTCAATGGTCTTAAACATAATCTTTTAAGCATTAGTCAATTTTGTGACAAAGGTTTCAATGTTGTTTTTGATTCTAATGGTTGTAAAATTTTACACATTGAAACAAAGAAATTTGCACTTGTGGGTCATTGCATAGGAAACATATACATGGTGCATCTAGATGACATACACATTTCTCATGCATGTTTTGTTTCAAATGATGAGCATGATTCATGGTTATGGCATAGAATGCTAGGGCATGCAAGCATGATCGTTTTAGAAAAAATGGTTTCAAAAGATCTAGTTAGAGGTTTTCCTAAAATAAAGTTTTCAAATGATAAAATTTGTGATGCTTGTGCAAAAGGCAAACATAAAAGAGTTTCTTTCAAGTCCATTAATGATGTTTCAACTAGTAGAGTTTTACAATTGATCCATATGGATCTCTTTGGTCCTATTAGAACTACTAGCTTGGGTGGAAAATCATATGCATATGTTTTAGTTGATGATTACTCTAGATACACTTGGGTTTTATTCTTAAGTACCAAAGATGAGGCTTTAGAAAAATTCATCACATTTTCAAAAATTACTCAAAATGACCTTGGTCAAACTATTTCTCACATTCGAAGTGACCATGGCACCGAATTTCAAAATTTAGGTTTTGAGGATTTTTGTAACTCAAATGGTATAAGCCATAATTTTTTAGCCCCTAGAACATCATAACTTTAGAGGAAATGGCTAGAACCATGCTTTGTGAAAATAATTTGCCAAAATATTTTTGGGCGAAAGCCACTAATATGGCTTGTTATATTATAAATAGAGTAATGATTAGGCCTATTTTAAAGAAAACCCCTTATGAGATTTTAAAATCCAAAAAGCCTAACATTAGCTATTTTATCCATTTGGTTGTAAATGTTTTGTTTTAAACAATAGAAAAGATAATCTAGGAAAATTTGATGCTAAAAGTGATGAAGCTATTTTTCTAGGATATTCTTTAAACTTTAAAGCTTATCGTGTATTTAATAAAAGAACCTTAGTTGTTGAAGAGTCTATTCATGTGGTTTTCGATGATAACCTCATTCCGAGGAAGGATTCTTGTGATGATGATGATGTAGGGATTTTCGAAGCCAATGATGGTGGACAAACATCAAAGGTGGATGAAGTTCCAACCAAAGTGGAAGAAACAAAAAATCCACCTCTAGAAGCATTAAGAGACATGAATCTAGAGGAGAAGGAAGTGAGCTACCCAAGGGAGTAAAACTATGTCAAAGATGGTGAGATTTTGGGTGATCCATCCAAATGGGTAACCACTAGACTTTCTCTTAAAAATGTTTGTAATGTTGCATTTCTTTCATGCATTGAGCCTAAAAATATCAAAGAAGCATTAAAAGATGATTATTGGATATTGACCATGCAAGAGGAATTAAACCAATTTGACAGAAGTCAAGTTTGGACATTAGTTGATAGACTTAGTAATAAATCTACTATAGGAACTAAATGGGTCTTTAGAAACAAACTAGATGAGAATGGTAACATAGTGAGGAACAAGGCTAGACTTGTTGCTCAAGGTTACACACAAGAAGAGGGAATCGATTTTGATGAAACCTATGCATCCGTAGCTAGAATGGAAGCCATTAGGATGCTTTTAGCATTCGCATGTTATCACGAATTTAAGCTTCTTCAAATGGACGTAAAAAGTGCATTCTTAAATGGTTTTATTAATGAAGAAGTGTATGTAGAACAACCACTTAGTTTTGAAGATCCAAACTACCCAAACCATGTTTTTAAACTTTCAAAAGCTTTATATGGTTTGAAACAAGCTCCTAGAGCTTGGTATGAGAGATTATTAAATTTTTTAATTGAAAAAGGTTTAAACAAAGTAAAGGTGGATACTACACTCTTCATTAAAAGAATTGGCAAAGGCATATTAGTAGTTCAAATATATGTTGATGATATAATTTTTGGTTCTACTAATGAAATGTTTTGCCAAGATTTTGCTAAGTTGATGCAAGGTGAGTTTGAGATGAGTATGATGGGGGAGCTTTCGTTCTTCTTGGGGCTCCAAATTAAACAAAGGAAGGACAGCATCTTCATCAATCAAGCCAAGTACATCAAGGACATGCTCAAGAAGTTTGTCTTGGAGAGTGTGAAACCTCAAGCCACACCAATGAGTTCTTCCACAAAGCTTGATAAAGATGAATGAGGTAAGTGTGTAGATTTAAAGCTTTACCGCTCTATGATTGGATCTTTGCTTTATCTTATCGCAAGTAGACCCGACATTATGTTTAGTGTTTGCTTGTGTACTAGATTTCAAGCTAGTCCTAGAGAATCACACCTTATAGTCGTTAAGAGAATCTTTAGGTAACTTAGAGATACACCTTGTTTAGGTCTTTGGTACCCTAGAGAGTCTTCCTTTAACCTACATGCCTTCTCAGATGCGGATTATGGGGTTGTAAGATAGATAGAAAGAGCACATCCGGCACATGTCAATTCCTAGGCAGTATGCTCATATCTTGGTTTTCTAAGAAGCAAAATAGTGTAGCATTATCTACCACCGAAGCTGAATACATATCCGTAGGGAGTTGTTGTGATCAAGTCCTTTGGATGAAGCAACAACTC
This sequence comes from Hibiscus mutabilis, assembly GCA_019671005.1. Classification (NCBI taxonomy): domain Eukaryota; kingdom Viridiplantae; phylum Streptophyta; class Magnoliopsida; order Malvales; family Malvaceae; genus Hibiscus; species Hibiscus mutabilis. Next base: position 25,949,357 of record CM033733.1, on the reverse strand, counting down.
TTAGATTATGGAATTGACATAGGTACCATCCCCATTAGGTGTGACAAGACTAGTGCAATTTGTCTCACTAAGAATCCCATCCAACATTCTAGAACCAAACACATAGAAATAAGGCATCATTTCATTAGAGATCATGTCTTGAAAAATGATGTAGTTCTAGAATATGTAGACACCTTGAACCAATTAGCGGATATTTTTACCAAACCATTATACAAAGAGCATTTTTGGTCTCTTAGGAGAGAGTTAGGTTTAACCAACTTCCCTTGACCCTTAGAGCCTTCTTTGGTCCTAAAAATTATGCTTAAATTTGTTTGATTGATTGCTTTTGTGATTAAGCTCCTATATACATATATGCTTGTTGCTAGGGGGAGTATGCATCTATTTATGCTCATACATAATGCTCTCATATCATTCACATGCATTTAAATTCAATTAGAATCGAATTTCTGAGCAACCTACAGCTAAAATTGACATTTCTAGCATAGGCGTATCGATACGATGTTCAGCGTATCGATACAGGTCATTTACAGTCGTTTCGATACAGGTCTACCTGTACCGGTACGAATAGCGTATCAAAACGGCCTTAGAAGCGTTTTGATACTGGGTTTGATATGCCACGTTGGCGTATCGGTACGCATTTACGGTTGGGCAGTTTTTTAAGGGCTTTAAATGAGGTTTTTCACTTTATTTCAAATACCATCTTTTCCCTTAAAACCCTAGATACGAAATTCCCTATAAAAACCTCTCAATCCCTCATATTTTCCCATACAACTCTTAAAAATTCTTGAGGGCTTTTAGTTTTTACATCAAACCCAAGCTACAATCATCAAGTTTGTGCATCTAAATCACTTCATTCATCTTTAATGTCATCTTCAAGGTATAAACCCTAACCTTTTTCTTTTTAATTTTCGTACATATATACACACTGTTTTTGAACTATAGTCATAGATTTAGAACCTATATAGTATTGTTTTCAATATTTTTGTAAAAGCTTTTTTTCAAATCTGAAATTTTTTTATTCAAATATAAAATTATACCGTATAATTTTTAACACTATTTTCCAAGTTTTTCTTTACCAAAAATTCTTTTTAAATATGTACTCCCTTTGTCCCACGAATTTTGTCTAGTTTTGACTTTTAAAAAGTCAAAAAAAATTTAACTTTGACCGCAATTATTTTAAATATTTGAATTAATTAAATTTTATAAAATATATATTTTTAAACTACTTGATATAAGGTTTTTAAAACATATTTTTCATATTTTTACCAATAATAAATTTAAAGTAATAAATAGTCAAAGTTAAAAAAATGACTTAAAAAAATCAATAATGGACATATTTTGTGGGACGGAGGTAGTATATATTTTTAAACTATATTGTATAAATTTTTGACAATACCTTGATTATTGGATTACTTTTTAGATTGAATGTATTGATTTATGCATACATCATTTTTTGTTTGATTTTGTTTTCAGACTATGGCCCCTAAGAAATGAGCACGAAAGGACATTGCCTCTAGTTCAAGTTCTCTGCATCCTCTTCCCGATCATGTTGGTAATAGACCCAATCTTACCCACATTTATCAAAACTATTTTAATGAACCTCGATATCCTGATGCCATGGAAAATTTTAAAGAACACCAAAGTTACAAAATTCGTCCCGAGCGTGTTACGCCAATCCCGTTTTTATCATCCGAAATATTTAAATTTGAATATATTTCTTTAATGCACGAATGGAAATTTATGGCTTTTTTAAGTATACCCAGGATTTTATATCGAAATCTTGTTTTAATCTTCTATTCCAATGCTCGACGTATTTTCAATGAAAAGAAATCTTTGGTTGTTGCAATTGAATCTTACTTAATGGGTAAGAAATTTCGAATTGATTCAAGAGTTTTAGTGAACTTTTTGGGTCTTGAGGATACGAGAATAGATGATGAGGGTGAGTTATGACATGTCCTTAGTGGTTCCGTGAACTTTCTTAATGCCCATGATCGTATCTTGCATCTCATGATCACTTGGTGGTTCCGTCCATCCGGTGGGAAATACTCTACCATCCGCCAAGTTGATGGTTTTTGGCTTCGATGCATTTGTGAGAAGAGGCGACCCAACCTCGCTCAGATTTTGTTCGTCGAGATTGTCTTTCTTGTCCAACATCGCCAGACCTCCTTGGTGACACCCTTCACTTGTGGCACGGCTTTGAGTTTTGTCTTTCACAAGATGGGGATTGATTGTTCCTACGATCTTCAAGAACCTCTCACGGATCCCATTGATGAGCGTTCTCTCCGTCGCGCCAAGTTCACTTATTACAATGGAGAATGGATCCGTAACACCGATCTTCCGAGAGGTGCTCAGCCTGAACCTGTGGAGGCCCCTCAAGAAGCTCAAGTTCTACAAGCTCCAGTGGTCCAACCGAATCAAGATGCTCTCATGGCTTTCTTTAATGAGAAGTTCACATATTTACACACCACCATGGACTCTGAATTTGCCCCGATCGGCACTCGCTTCACATCCTTGGAGGAAAGGGTGATGGCTATTGAAAATCGACAAAAATATATGGACATCACTCTTAACGCCTTTCAAGGTGAATGGCGTTAATCCCATGGACCTCTGGCCACAAATGTTGATGATGATGAGGATAAAGACGATGAAGACGATAGAGATGATGGCATGGACTCTTAGGCATTTTTGCATGTCATAGCATATCATATTAGGATTTAAGTTATGCACCTTTATTTTATGTCCTTATGAACTCCTATGCTTTGTTTTTATTTGGTTTGTGCTTTTAGGATTTGAGTTGGATTGAACTATGTTGCTTGAACTCTTATTTGAAGTTAAATGCTTATGTTGCTTATTAAATTGCTTGGAGTTGTTATTATTTTATCCCTATTACATTGATTATCTAACAAAAGGGGGAGAAGATTTAAAGAGCCAAATTTTTATTTATAGCCTTAAATTAAGGGTGAGTTTTCTAAGAGATACTTAAAAATTTTCACCTTGGTTTTGTTATATCAAAAAGGGGGAGATTGTAAAACCTATGTTTGATTTTGATATAACAAAGTGTTTAAGGACTAATTTGTGAAAGAAAATAAATTTTTAAGTACTCAAAAGTCTCACAAAATGACAAAGAAAATTTTTCGAAAGTTATAAACGTAAACCAAAAAAAAAATTCTAAGTGTTTCAAGCTAAAAATACGCAAATAAGCCCAGGCGTATCGATACACCCTTTGGTGTTTCGATACGGTTTTTAGCTACTAGAATTTGTTTTTACAAAGCGTACCGATACGGCTTAGCCTGTTTCGATACGGCCTTCATTTGGGTAAACATTTTAAGCACAACATTTCGATACGGCTCACACCCATTTTGATACTATTTGAAATTTGGGTTTAAGAAATTTACAGCCGTACCGATACGGTACACTATGTTTCGATACGGTTTAAATTCTGGTTTTAAGAAATTTCAAAACGTACCGATATGGTTAACCCCGTACTGATATGGTTTGTCAAGATCTTCAAAGATCTTTACATTAAATTTTTCGACCGTTGTGCTCTTATAGTCAAATCCTTGTACCCAACTTGTGTTCTTCATTGTAATCTTTTATTTCAAGTTTGGGGTTGAGTGTTCTTGTAATTTTTGGCAAATATCTACCTTGTGAGGCCATTTTATTTTTGCCATTATCTTTCTTGTACAAGAGTGAATTTTGATCAAGCTTTGGGTAGAAAGCTTTGATCCTTTTTAACGGTTGCCTCCTTAGCCTAGAAAAGGGGAAGATATCATAGTGAAATTGGTTAAAATCCTTAGTAGGAAGCTAAGGTAGTGGACATAGACCTTGTTAGAAGGTTGAACCACTATAAATCATTGTGTCCTATTGTCTATCTTTTTCCATTTGCTTCCAAAAATTTTAAATTGCCAATTCAACCCCCTCTTGGCCACTTTCGGTGTTGATTGATTATCCTAACAAAAATACACATTGAAGATGTTACTAAATTACTTAACTAATTTCCTGACTTGTAAATTTTTTTTAAAACATCTGACATAAAACTAGTTTATAAAATAATCATTTCTCTACTATCAAAGTATTCATAGCCTATTTGCAGATTGCTAGTTTTGACCCTGAATTGGTTTATAAAACATATTAGTCAGTTATTAAAATAAGTATGTAACTCAGGGTGAAAACTAGGTACACTGCCTAAGCCCTTTATTGAATTTAAAATCGTTACGCGATAAACAACAATTAAAATTTTACCTTTAAAACAACTAACGAATAAATTATTACATACCCACTAGAGAATATCATAAAATTTGAATGTCTTACTGATGTTAGGCAGATTGCAGCTTGATTAACATGCTTGACTCCTCTTCTGGTAAGTTTCCAATAACCTACGTGTGAAACAGCACACGCTAAGTATTTACTTAGTGAGGTAACTATAATTTAAAGTAAATCGTTTCAATATAAAGAATCATATAAAATAAACTTATCAAAGTCATTCCCCTATCATTTAATAGTGCTCTACATTTCCTGCAAAATGGTAAGTGATTCCAATACAGTTTATATCATATCATAAAACAAGTATAGATTTCATGTTATCAGTCATCATGTAATCATTTACAGTATAATCTTCTTTTAAAGATAGCCCAAAGTAAATAATATGAGATCATGGTACTCGAGTCATATGTATAAGACACCTGAGTGCCTAATTTGAACTTCTTGTCAATGAGAACATACTCGAGGATGCTCTTTGCTCCTCATTTAGGCACCTCGTTGGTGCCATTAGCACTATGGGCTTAGATCCCCAGGGTGCACACTGTGGGCTTAGATCCCCAAATGTATGTTACGTACTCGAGGACGCTCTTTGCTCCTCATGAAAGCACCTCTTTAGTGCACTTGGAACTATGGGCTTAGATCCCCAGGGTGCAACACTAAGGGCTTAGGTCCCCAAGGTGGGTGTGACACTATAGTAGCCACAAAACATGTAATCATATCATCTTGTGTGATGCAGCTGCTAAGGACTCTATGGATATCCAACTATACCATGGACTCTCATAACATATTACTTGGGCATTTCAATATTCCATGTTCAAAGTATCAATATAAATCATATAAGTCGATATTGGGCGGTTCATTTCCCCAATATCTATAATCTGATTTATCTTATATAAATCTTTATGCCATATCAATGTATCACATATGCCATTTAATATTTCTTTCCATTTGCATAACTTTGATCAACATACTTTTTCATTAATATCAAGGTTGACTCATCGCAAGTCTTCCTCATATCATATATATATAATAGGTAAAAATGCACTCCCCTAAAGCAATGCAAAAGTCGCCTCACTAAGCTTATTCAGTAACCTTTTCTTTTCCTCTAATACTTGTGTCTCCCTCAGACTCCCTTGGAACTGTAGAAGACCAATCGAATACAAGGATTTTCATTCTTTTGTTAGAATGACATCTCACTTTGCTAACTTAATTTACAAAACAAATTATTCGAATATAAAATATTTATGAAATTTTCTTCCAATTTCCACGTGATTGTCGATTTGGTTCTAAGGTCCTTAGTGACCATTTTGGACATCAAACAATTGTTCAAGATCAAATTAGAGCAATTCCTTTACTACTTGTTCACTTTGGATTTTATCCCTTCAAGCTTCAAACATTACTAAAGTGACACTTTAGTCACTAACTTCACAAATATACTTGAATTCATTCATTAACCAACCAATCCAACATTTCTAAAATTCTACCAACTTTCCCTTTAATTTAAAGTACTGACCGAATTGGTCCCTTACAACCAACTTCCATTTTCGAAATGGTCCTTCACCATTTCTTTTCTTGTCATTTCAATCCTTTACTTTCCAAATTCAATTCTAATGCTAAAATAAATTTCACAATAATTTCCCTATATTTTCAATTCTAGCCAAAATAGTCACTTGACATAACAAAGGGAATTTAATCATCCTAACATCAAAACAAGGTGTAATAGCCCAAATTTTTTGTTAGTGACCAAAATGTAAATTTTGAAAGTTTATGGGTTAAAGTGTAAACTTTGGAAAAGTTTAGGGACCAAACTGTAATGTTCAAAAGTTGTGTATTTTAACCCAGTAACTAAATAGTTTACCCTCGAGAATGACGTTTTTGTGTTACCTAGATTTTTCATTCGGAGTTTGTATTATTGGCTATAAAGCGATAAAGTTCGGAAGAATATTCGGATAACCGGATCGAATCGAATATCTAGGATATTTTGAAGGATGATAAGCCATGGTTGAATTTTTCATTTTACATCTCTAAGATATTTTCTTTGTGTTGGAAGAATATGAAGCCTTGGGTTTAAGTTGATTTTCCATGCTAAATATGAGCCGTTGGATGAAAAATAGCAAGATCTTAATTTTGGAAAATCATAAGGGCAAAGTTGGTAAACTACTTATTCCAAATTAAATTTAGGTCATTGGATGATGATATGAGGAATATTATGGAAATAAAGAATTTTCAGAATAGATCCGATAGCTCGGTAAAGGTAAAATCATAGTATAAGTATTTTGTGAATATCGGGAAATTGAATTGAATTGAAATTTTAGAAGTTGTTCCATAATCTATGGAAAATCATAAAATGATATTTATGGAATAGTGGCCGGTTGAAGGAAAAACTAATTTATTTAGATTTTAATTGAATGGCAATTTTGAAGCAAACTAGTAAATAAAGACTAGTTGGAGGGCAAATTGGTTATTTGACAGGGATGGCAATTTTGAAATATTTGAAGTTACAAGGGCTATTTTTGGAAGAAGAAATTTGAAGTTTAAATCTTGGCCCTTGATTGATGATAAAATCAATCTCAACCATTGGATAAAAAGGGTACTTTTGTAATTTCCCTATTTGAATGAATTCAAAATTCATTTATATATTACAAGTGGCATAATTGAAGAGATTTAAAATTAAAAGGCAAAAGGTGAAGCCTTCTTCATCTTTCATATTTTCGAAAATATGGGTAGAAAAGGGAGAAAATTTCCAAGCTCGATTCAAGCCCCGAAACTCGATTTTCAGGTAATTTTTCGAACTGCAAATTTGTTCTACTCTTCAAGCTCTATCTTTTGATGTATTTAATTCATAGAATACATGCTTGATTGATGGAAAATTTACCTGAGAAGGAAATTAGGGTTTATGAACAAAATTGGGGCTTTTGAGATTTTATGATTTTATGGTTGAATTTAAGTTGGAATCAAGCTTATATGATGCTAAATTCATGTTTTTTGAGTTAGGATTTAAACCCTACATATTTTGTTTTGTATGAAGAAGATTAGGGTTTATGAATTAAAGTCTAACTTAGGGTTTGTGATGTTGGATTAATGATCTAGTAAGCTTGATTTGTTGTTTTGAAGCAAAACCCTAAGTTAAAACTTATAGGGACCAATTCGGCAAGCTACAAAGTTAAGGGACCGAATCTGAAATTTTATGAATTTGGAGTGTATTTATGTAATTAAAGATGTTGGAGATGTGAAATTGATGTTAGAATGGTAAATCGATGTTGAATCGAATTAGGGACCATTTTGACAAATTGTCAAAATCAAGTGACCAAATAGGAAAGGAATTCTTGGATGGGGATTAAATCTGATTTTTAGTTAAAATAATCGAATTAAAGTAGTAGTGTTGATTTGAGGACTAAATTGCAAAGTTAAGAAGTTTGAATCCTTACCTTTGCATTTTAGTGACTATTTTGGGCAAAGAAAGAAAACTAGGGGGAATTATTTTGAATAATTATTTGATGAAGAAGATGATGAATTGGTAGATTGAAGCAAGTGATGGGACTAAATTGATAAGTATAAAAATAAGAAGTTAGAAGAAATTAGAAGTTTATTATGGAAAGCTATGAAGAATATTGAATTTTGGCAGTGACTTTTAAAATTCACCATAAATTCTATAAAAAATGGTTAGATAATAAATTTTATACCGTTGTAAAGATGTGTTCGTCTAGTTTCAGTTCCAACAAATGGAAACTGATTTCGAGTTCTGAGTTAGAAGAAATTAATTTTTAATAGAATGAAGGTCAGAAAAATTACATATCATTTTCTGTCAAAACAACACTGTGACGGGAGTTTGAAGAATTTTCATAATTTTTGTAGATTTTATTAATTTATGTGGCTTATACAGTTAGAACCGTTATCAAATCTAGTTTTTTTAGTATAAACGAAATTGAGATCCGATGTGTATTCTTCCCATTATAAGCAAATCTTTGAAGGTAGCACAAGCTGTCAGAAAATGGAATTTGAAACATTTTGTATTTGAATATGAGTTAGCAAGCTCGGAAGAATTATTGGAAGTTCAAATTGGTCACTAGGGACCATAATGAGTTTTTGAACAATACAAGGAACAAAGGAAAAATATTTGGAAATTTTATATTCGAATGATTATATTAGACAACATGTTTAAGGTATTGTTAGATTTAAATCTAACAAATATTTTATCTTATTCATGTGATTAATGAAGTTAAGGCCGAATCAAAGAAGGTTCGAGATTTTATAAAGGAAAGGATCGAGTAGAATTTAGTGAGGCATGCTAACAAATGGCCCAGGTGAATGCATACATGTATTTAAATGTATGTTTGTTGACATCATTTTTATAGGGAGACTTGTGATAAGTCAACCTAAAAGGTAAATATTTTTTTATAGAATAATATGTTTTGCATGATACATTATTTTACTGATTTAAAGATCATGGAATATCTTTATGCTTACAAATGGTTTATAGCATGATATATATGACAAGCTATTTATATAGTTTTTAAATGGCATACATAATGTGAATTGTATAGAACATATTGGAGTATGAACTACTCTAATATGATATTTTTACATGTTATAAATTGGATATGGGTTGCTTGCCATTTAATAGGAATTAATTTTTAAAGTTGCCCTTGGTAGTATAATATTGAGTCGGACAATATAGTGGTATACCATAAGAGTCACACTGTATCTGACACTTCATTGTGTCGACAGTATGCGACGTTGATAGTTTGCAACACTTCATTGTGTTGATATGGCAACACTTTATTGTGTTGATATGATCGCAACACTTCATTGTGTTGATATGTTCCTAATACTTCATTGTGTCGATAGAAAAGATAGTACTAAACTGCACAGGACTAGTATATTAGTCACTTGATATTTACCTTGGGCTATATGATTTCACATAATGATTATGTAACACCTCGGTTTTGGGCCTAGCGGTTTTGAGGTTTATTAGACGGTCCGGTGGATCGGGTTAAAGATTCGAGTCGGATTTGGGACCTTATATTTTTTGGTAAGATAAAAATATGGAAAAATAGTGAAAAAAAACATCTTTTAATATATATAGATTTTTGGTGGAATCATTTTTGGGAAAAGGAATTTGGAAATATGACATTTTGGGTTAGTGACCAAAATGCAATTTTTCGAAAACTGTTTTAGATGACTAAAACCAAAAGGTCAAATCCTTAGAATCCTTAATGAGCTAATCTACCAAGTGTTTGCTGGTGGTTTCTCCCTTCAATTAAATCATTTTAAACATGTGTTTTAAAAGAGTTTTAATAAGGATTAAATATCTAAAATTAGTTATTAGCTTTTAAAAGAAATTCACGTAACTTTTTCCTCAACCTTTTCTCTCAACTTCTTTTCTTCCAAACACTCATAATTTCATCAAATCTAGAGGTAAGGAACTCTTTTCACTCATATTATTGATTTTAATTTGATTTCTTAACTTTGTTTTGCAAAATCTCATTGGAATTTTATATTTTCTTAGCTTTAAACAAGCCAATTGAGGGAGAAATCACATAACAGGGGTAAGGTCCATGATCTCCTCTGTTAAATGGTTCTTTATTGATATTCTTAAGTATTTGATCCTTGATTTATAAGTTGTAATGTGATTTTAATGTTTTATCCATGCTTAATTGAGTTATTTTGGAAATATTAATGGAACATGTTTTCAAAGTGGATTTGATTTCTAGTAAATGAGATTCATTTAATATATGTTTTGGATGTGTTTTGATGTTGATAAGTTGTTTTTATCAATAGAATCCCGAAACTCTTGAATCTCTAATTATTTAGGTTGCTAGTTTTGAGTTGTTGTGGTGATAATTGAGTTTAATCTTTGTTGGAGATAAAAGGATGTTAGGAAAGGATTTTTGGATGTTATTAGATGTTGGTTGATGGCTTGAATGGTTGTTTTATGGTTGGGTTAAGTTTCGAAAACGTTTGAGGATGATATTGGTATGTTTCAGATGGTGTTTGAGTGGGCAACTTGGGAGTTGCGGGAGATTGGTATTAGGAAATGGTTTGAATGCATTTTAATGCATTTATCCTCTGGTTTTATGTGTTTAAAACAGGGGATAATCAAGGTGATGAAGTTTTAAGTTGTTTGGTTGCTTGCCGGGAGCTTGTTTCGCGTTGGCAAGGAAGGCGATGCTTATCGGTGAGTGAAAACTGGTTTTTAAAGCTTTACAAAGGTTTATAAAGGTTGTTGGGAGTTTAGGGTAAGCATGAGACACTTACCTAAGCTCGAAAGTAAGTGTCCTTTATTTTGCTCTTGAATATCGGCTTAGATATGAGCATGTTGTTTGCATGTTTTGGTGATAAACAAGGTATGATTTACTTACTGGTAATGCATGATTTTGAGTATATATGCAGGGGTTTGAAAGTATATTAATTGCTATTGAGTATTGGTTTTCATTCCGGTTGGGAATGGTGTTATTGTATTGGCAATGAGATTTACATGTGTGGTGTTTTATGAAAAGCGATGCAAAACAGTAAGTAAATGGTTTTGTAAATGATATATTGGCTATGTGACAAGATGAGAAAACAATCGGATATAGTTGGCATGCCATAGGATTAAAAGTGCACTATAAAATATAAACAAAACTGATCGTGGCCATGGGTCCTTGAGGTATGGCGATGTAACGAGGCCACTCGGACTGTTGGGAACCTCATTTTGGGATTTACGGTTTAACTAGGCAACCCAAATTGATGGTGATCTTGCAGATTAACTAGGCAAGGTCGGCATACTTGTGGTTTAACTAGGCAAGGGTGAGATCTCGCGATTTAACTATGCAGGGGTGTCAAATCGTGCGCTTTAACTAGGCAAGGTTTGGGATATCATGCGGTCTAACTAGGCATGGTATGAGATATTTGTGTATCCGATATGTGTATAGGATAGAGGTAGTCTATCCGGGTCACTATAAATTCCAATATATGAGAAAGATCATGTGTTGAATCTTGTATAAAATGCTTTGGGATTTAAGCATGGTTTGATTAAAATGCTTTAGGATTTAAGCATGAAATGTTTATGATGTTATATGGAGATTATTATATTTTGATTCGGTTGGAATCATGATAAAATGCTTTGATAGTAAGCATGTATTGGGAAAAGCAAGCATGTGGTTTTTAAATGAATCTTAATGCATCATTGTTTATGAGCCTCGTCACTGAGCATGTCTGCTTACGCTCTTTTTTTCCTAATGATGCAGAGCATTAAAGTACGGGTTGCAAAGGCAAGGTTTGCAAGGATCCAAGGTATAAAACTACTTTTGAGTATAAACTCGGTTTATGTTTTTGGTTAATAAGGAAATGTGTTCAGAAAGGTTTTTGGGAGTTGTTACTCTATTTTCTTATGGATTTTGAGTATGTTTCTATGCTGGATTTTGTGGATGGATGATGTTGCTAAGCTTGATGTTAATATTTGTTTGTAGTTGTAGATGATTGGTGGCTTAGGTATGCCTCTAGAGCTTCCTTGATAATTGCCTTGTTGAGATGGTTTGAGTAAGTTTATTATGCGGTGTGGGTTGTTTTGTTATGATGCTTATGCTGAGAATGGCTTATTTGTGTAGTTTGGGATGTTTAGCAAAGTGTTTTTAGGAAGCATGCCTTTAGAATATCATGGGATGTATGAATGTCAATTGGTTGTTGAGTTTATGATGTTTAGGTTGCTATTGCATCTAGGTAATGTTGTATGAGAGTTTATGGCATGATGTAATGGTTTAGTTTTGAAATAAGCTTGTTAAATTAATCATTTGTGACCATTCAGGTCCAGGCGTATCAGTACGGGAAGCCATTTCGGTCTTGTGATACCGATACGTGGGCTAGGCATTGCGAAATAGTAATGTATCTTTAAAGTAGCGTATCGATATACGGGTTTGCATACCAGTATGGGAAGGTTGAGTTTGTCTTAGGGGTTTGGTACACAGGTTTGAGGATCGGTACGGGCCTTTGGTTTTGGTAAGGCGTATCGGTACACAGGGTCGTACCGGTATGGATGTTGGCTACTGGAATTTTTGGAATTCAAAATGGAAAGGGCATACCGATACCCGTGGCAGTTAAGCTAGTTAATGGCCTTAGTGAAGTTCTATTTTCTTTCATTTTAGTCCCTAAATATTGCTTTGTCAATTATTTAATCATGGATGATCGTTTGAGGTTGATATTTGACATACAAGCATGAAATGAACCTAATTAAAGGTTGGTAACTTAAAAAGTGGAAAAGCCCTTTTATTTTGCTAAAATTACGTTTTGGTCCCTAACTCCTACTTGTAGCCAATTAGATATCGTGATGATGCCCGATTGAGATGTGTACTCACCTATGAACAGTATGACTATATAGGATAAATGAATCTAGATAAGATAAAAGGAAAAAATGGACGTGTCCTAGGTTTAATCTTTCCGGTTTACTTCGGTAAACCTAATATAGATTGTTCGGTTCGGTCTTGCGACTAGGCCGGGTCGAGGGGGTTACATTTGTTGGTATCAAAGCCATGTTTTTGAAAGGTTAGGATGTTGTTTGGTTAGTTGATGTTGTTTGAACTGCACGATGATTGTGTATATGTTCGGTGATTGTGTAGTGTTCTGTTGGGGTCTGTTTGGGAACACATTTCCTATTATCGAGGATTTTAAATGCGTTTTAAAGTTGACTTGGATCCTTGTCCTGATGCTAGACTAACTCTAATGTGTTTTGATGGTTTTGTTAGCATGGCTCGACACGAGACACGATCTATGGCTAATACTGTCGGAGTTGGGCAAAATAATGAGACAAAGGAGAATCTCCCTCATCTTTTACCTCATCCTCCTCAAGTGGTTTCTCTAGTTGACGTTGGGGTGGGTAAAGCACTCCAAGTTCACCAAGTGCCAGTATACGGTGCTTTGACTCTGTTAGTTTAGGCAATAACAAGAGCTTTTCAAGCAGCGATGGCTGGAGTGCAGGCACCGACACCTGCTGTGGTGGCAAATCAAGGTTTACCCTTAGAGCATTTGAGGAGATTGGGAGGTGAGGAGTTACAAGGTTTGAGCCTTGAGGTAGCCAAAGGTTGGCTAGAAAAGATGGTTCGTATCATGAATCAGATAGGATGTAACGAGGAGTCCAAGTTGGGTTGCAATGTATCTCTACTGTAGGGGGATGCATATCATTGGTGGGTGACCACAATTACTGGTGTTCCTAAGGTAGATGTTACTTGGGAGTTCTTTTGGAGAGCTTTCAAGATGAAGTATCTTGGTACCCAGTACTTGGATATGAAGAAGCGCGAGTTTATGTCGCTATCTTAGGGAGGTATGTCTATTGCTGAATACGAGGTGAAGTTTGTCTGGCTGAGTCAGTATGCTCCGAATTTGGTTCCAGATGACTAGCAGAGATGTGACAGGTTTTGTTATTGTGTTGTTAAGGACATTAAGACGTACTTCCTGGTTGCAGATTACACAGATTTCGATGTGTTGGTCAATCAGGCCAAGGATATCGAGCAGTCCTTGGGTGCTCTAGTTTAGGCCACAGGTGTGAACTTGGGTAAAAGAGTGGCAGACTATAGCTATTTTGGGATGCAGAATAGGAAGTTCAGGGACAAGAGGCATAAGCCAGATCATAGGCGTGGCGGTAGAGTTGGCTAGGGTGTTCAGAGAGCTCGTGTTCCGCCAGAGTGTGAGCGATGCGGTAGGCGCCACGCGGGTATATGCTGGGGTAATGCTGGAGCTTGTTAGATTTGTGGTTTATCTGATCACTTGAAGAGTGATTGTCCTTGGGCTGCAAGAGATGTACCAGCATAGGTTGTTGCACCTGCTAGGGGCAGAGGCCGTGGAAAGGGTAATTTTCAAAGGTGCGAGGATGGTCAGATGGGTATGGCTCATGCTGTAGTGGTGAGACTTAAAGGTGGTGGACCGGCTCTGGTCTTTGCTCACCGTGAGGGCCGTAATGACACAGGTGTAACCACAGGTAATTTCAATTTACAATCCTTGTCATTGTTATCTTTGATTGATTCGGGGTCTACAAATTCATATATCTTGAGTGAACATGCATATATGCTGAATGTTCCTGTTGAGATCTTAGATGTTGGCATGTTAATCACAAGTTCATTTAGAAAGACAGTTACAACAAGAAGGTTGTATCAGTGTTTTCCTTTGGTGGTGCAAGGACATGAGTTTGCCGCAGATCTAATGGAATTGCCATTCTATGGTTTTGATATCATTTTGGGTATGTATTGGTTGATTGAGCACCGAGCAGTTGTGGATTGTGAATCCAAGAGGATTTTCTTGAGGTTGGCCGACGATTATAAGGTTATGGTGGTTGGCGAGAATGCTAAGTTTCTGTCCATTGTGGTTTCGGCTGTTAGAGCGGAGAAGATGATGTTTGATGGCTGCCAAGCTCATTTGGCTATTATTATGAATCCAGAAGCCAAGGGTGTTCGACTGTAGGACATTCAGACTGTTTGTGACTTTCCTAAGGTTTTTCCTAAAGAGTTGTCGGGTTTACCTCCGGATAGGGAGGTGGAGTTTTGTATTGAGACATATGAGGGTACAACACTGGTGTCCATTGCTCCTTATAGGATGGCAGCGAAAGAATTGAAAGAGTTGAAGATACAGCCTCAGGAGTTGTTGGACCATGGGTTCATTCGACCAAGTGTTTCTCTGTGGGGTGCTCATGTTCTCTTCGTGAAAAAGAATGATGGTATGATGCATATGTGCATCGATTATTGTCAGTTAAATAAGTTGACGGTAAAGAATAGGTACCCGTTGTCGTGGATTGATGACTTGTTCGATCAGTTTTGTGGAGCAGTGGTGTTTTCCAAGATAGATTTAAGATCGTGGTATTATCAGTTGAAGGTTAATGATGTGAATGTGTATAAGACCGCGTTTCGTACGAGGTATGGGCGTTATGAGTTTCTGGTCATGCCTTTCGGTTTGACAAATGCCCAGCTCGTTTATGGACATGATGAATAGAGTGTTCCATGAGAATCTTGATTAGTTCGTGGTGGTTTTCATAGATGATATTCTTGTGTACTCCTGGACTGAGGAAGAGCATGTTCGGCATTTACGTATAGTGTTGCAAGTGTTGAGGGATAATTAGTTGTACGCTAAGTTGAGCAAGTGCGAGTTTTGACTTAAGAAAGTGACATTCCTTGGTCATGTGGTTTCCGCAGAGGGTATTTGCATTGATCCACATAAAATTGAGAATATTCTCAACTAGAAGCCACCTAATTCTGTATCAGAGTTGCATAGTTTTCTTGGGTTGGCTGGTTATTATCGCCGTTTTGTTGAGGGGTTCTCGAGTATTGCAGCACCATTGACCAAGTTGTTACAGAAGAATGTTCCTTATGAGTGGACGGAGAAGCAGCAACATAGTTTTGAGAGGTTGAAGGAAGTTTTGACACATGCTCCTGTGTTGATTCAGCCTGAATTTGGGAAAGAGTTTGTGGTTTATAGTGATGTGTCGTATGTTGGTTTAGGTTGTGTTCTGATGCAGGATGGGAAGGTTGTGGCCTTTGCATTGAGGCAGTTGAAAGTTCATGAGCGAAATTATCCAACTCATGATTTGGAGCTTGCGACGGTGGTCTTTGCTTTGAAAATTTGGCGACATTACCTCTACGGTGAGAAGTGCGTGATCTTTATGGATCACAAGAGCTTCAAGTATTTGATGTACCAGAAAGATTTTAATCTTAGGTAACATAAGTGGTTAGAGTTGCTTAAGGATTACGACTTGACCATTGAGTATCAACCTGTTAAAGCCAATGTAGTGGCGGATGCATTAAGTCATAAGGTTGCGGTTGAGCTTCGAGCTATGTTTGCAAGGTTGAGTGTGACACGAGAGGGCGTTTTGTTGGCTGAGTTGCAAGTTAAGCCTACATTATCTCAGTTGATTAAAGCTAAGAAACTGTATAATGATTCGTTGGTTGAGCATGTTAAGGGCATAGCGGATGGTAATCCGACAGAATTTCATTTTGATGATGATGGAGTATTGTGTTTCAAGGGTCAAATAGTGGTGCTGGATGATCCGGAGTTGAGGCACACTATCTTGTCAGAGGCACACTCTAGTCCTTTTTCTATGCATTCTGGTAGTGTTAAAATGTATCGTGATATGAAAGAGGTATACTACTGGGTTGGGTTGAAAAAGGATGTGGTTGAGTTTGTTTCCAAGTGCATGGTGTGTCAGCAGGTTAATGCTGAACATCAATTTCCATCTGGGTTGTTGCAACCGCTGAAAATTCTGGAGTGGAAGTGGAAGAGAATCACCATGGATTTTGTAACAGGGTTGCTATTGACGTTCTAAGAAGGATTCTGTTTGGGTGATTGTTGACTGGCTCACAAAATGTGAACATTTCCTACCAATGCATACAACGTACACTTTGGAAAAATTGGCAGATTTGTATATAGCAGATATTGTGCGCTTGCATGGTGTATCTAAATCTATCGTTTCGGATAGGGATCCGAGGTTTACGGCAAGGTTTTGGAGGAGCTTGCACCAGGCCTTCAATTAAATCATTGCAAACATGTATTTTAAAAGAGTTTTAATAAGGATTAAATATCTAAAGTTAGTTATTAGCTTTTAAAAGAAATTCATGTAACTTTTTCCTAAACCTTTTCTCTCAAATTCTTTTCTTCCAAACACTCAGAATTTCATCAAATCTAGAGGTAAGGAACTCTTTTCACTTAGATTATTGATTTTAATTTGATTTCTTAACTTTTTTTTGCAAAATCTCATTGGAATTTTATGTTTTCTTAGCTTTAAACAAGCCAATTGAGGGAGAAATCACATAATAGGGTAAGGAACTTGATCTCCTCTGCTAAATGGTTCTTTATTTATATTCCCAAGTATTTGATCCTTGATTTATAAGTTGTAATGTGATTTTAATGGTTTATCCATGTTTAATTGAGTGATTTTGGAAATATTGATGAAACATGGTGATTTTCGAAGTGGATTTGATTTCTAGTAATTGAGATTGATTTAATATAGGTTTTGGATGTGTTTTGATGTTGATAAGTTTTTTCTATCAATAGAATCCTGAAACTCTTGAATCTCTAATTATTTAGGTTACTAGAGATAAAAGGATGTTAGGACAGGGTTTTTGGATGTTATTATATGTTGGTTGATGGCTTGAATGGTTGTTTTATGGCTGGGTTAAGTTTCAAAAACGTTTGAGGATGATTTTTGTATGTTTCAGATGGTTTTTGAGTGGGCAACTTGGGAGTTGCGAGAGATTGCTATTAGGTAACGGTTTGAATGCATTTTAATGCATTTATCCTCTGGTTTTATGTGTTTAAAATAGGGGATAATCAAGGCGACGAAGTTTGAAGTTGTTTGGTTGCTTGCCGAGAGCTTGTTTAGTGTTGGCAAGGAAGGCGAGGCTTATCGGTGAGTGGAAACTGGTTTTTAATGCTTTACAAAGGTTTGTAAAGGTTGTTGGGAGTTTAGGGTAAGCGTGAGACGCTTACCTAAGCTTGGAAGTAAGTTTCCCTTATTTTGCTCTAGAATACCAGCTTAGATATGAGCATGTTGTTTGCATGTTTTGGTGACAAACATGGTATGATTTACTTACTGGTAATGCATGATTTTGAGTACATATGTAGGGTTTGAAAGTATATTAATTGCAATTGAGTATTGGTTTTCATTCCCGTTGGGAATGGTGTTATTGCATTGGCAATGAGATTTGCATATATGGTGTTTTATGAAAAGCGTTGTAAAATAGTAAGTAAATGATTTTGTAAATGACATACTGGCTATGTGGCAAGATGAGAAAATAATCGGATATAGTTGGCATGCCATAGGATTAAAAGTGCACTATAAAATATAAACAAAATCGATTGTGGCCATAGGTCCTTGAGGTATGGCGGTGTAACGAGGTCACTCGGACTGTTGGGAACCTTATTTAGGGATTTGCGGTTTAACTAGGAAACCCAAATTGATGGTGATCTTGCAGATTAACTAGGCAAGGTCGATATACTTGCGGTTTAACAAGACAAGGGTGAGATCTCGCGGTTTAAATAAGTGAGGGTGTCAAATCTTGCGGTTTAACTAGGCAAGGTTTGGGATATCATGTTGTCTAACTAGGCATGGTATGAGAGATCCGTGTATCCGATATGTATATAAGATAAAGGTAGTCTATCTGGGTCACTATAAATGCCAATATATGAGAAAGATCATGTGTTGAATCTTGTATGAAATGCTGTGGGATTTAAGCATGGTTTGATTAAAATGGTTTGCGATTTAAGCATGAAATGTTTATGATTTATATGGAGATTATTATACTTTGATTCGGTTAGAATCATGAGAAAATGCTTTGATAGTAAGCATGCATTGGGAAAAGCAAGCATGTGGTTTTTAAATGAATCTTAATGCATCATTGTTTATGAGCCTCCTCACTAAGCATGTGTGCTTACTCTCTATTTTTTCTAATGATGCAGAGCATTAAAGTACGGGCTACAAAGGCAAGGTTTGCAAGGATCCAAGGGATAAACTACTTTTGAGTATGAACTTAGTTTATGTTTTCGGTTAATAAGGCAATGTGTTCGCCAAGGTTTTTGGGAGTTGTAACTCTATTTTCTTATGGATTTTGAGTATGTTTCTATGCTGGATTTTGTGGATGGATGATGTTGCTAAGCTTGATGTTAATACTTGTTTGTAGTTGTAGATGATTGATGGCTTAGGTATGCCTCTAGAGCTTCCTTGATGATTGCCTTATTGAGATGGTTTGAGCAAGTTTATTATGCGGTGTAGGTTGTGTTGTTATGATGCTTAAACTAAGAACGACTTATTATGTAGTTTGGGATGTTTTGCAAAGTGTTTTTAGGAAGCATGCCTTTGGAATATCATGGGATGTATGAATGCCATTTGGTTGCTGAGCTTATGATGTTTAGGTTGCTATTGCATCTAGGTAGTGTTGTATGAGAGTTTGTGGCATGATGTAATGGTTTAGTTTTGAAATAAGCTTGTTAAATCTGCTAGTTGTGAGCATTCAGGTCCAGGTGTATCGGTACGCGTGTTCACGTATCGGTACGGGTTAGGCTTGTGGTACCGGTACGCAGGCTAGGCGTTGCGATACGGTAATGTATCTTTAGAGTAGCATACCGATACACGGGTTTGTGTATCGGTACGGGAAGGCTGAGTTTTGCTTAGGGGTTCAGTACACGGATTTGAAGATCGGCACGAGACTTTGGTTTTGGTAAGGCGTATCGGTATGCAGGGTCGTACCGTACGGAAGTCGGGTACTGGAATTTTTGGAATTTGAAATGGAAATGGCGTAGCGATACACAAGTGAGCGTACCGATACTCGTGGCAGTTAAGTTGGTTAATGGTCTTAGTGAAGTTCTGTTTTCTTTCGTTTTAGTCTCTGAATCTTGCTTTGTCAATTATTTAAGCATGGATGATCATTTGAGGCTGATATTTGACATACAAGCATGAAATGAACCTAATTAAAGGTCGGTAACTTAAAAAGTGGAAAAGCCCTTTTATTTTTGCTAAAATTATGTTTTGGTCCCTAACTCGTGTTTGTGGCCAATTGGATATCATTATGATGCCCGATTGAGATGTGTGTTCACCTATGAACATTATGACCATGTAGGAAAGTATAAATGCATCTAGATAAGACAAAAGGAAAAAAATGGGCGTGTCTTATGTTTAATCTTTTTTGGTTTACTTTGGTAAACCTAATGTATCTTGTTCGGTCCAGTCTTGCGACTAGGCGGGGTCGAGGGGGTTACAGATTATATATTTTTATATAGTACATAATGATCACAGTATATCTATGCATGCATTACAGATTATATGGTTTAAAGACTATCATGCTTTTTATTGTACACACGTAGGTAAATCAAGTTGAAAGTGAGAAGAGCATTGCATCAATATAGGAAAGCTCAACATGTAATCACAGTAATGACATCCTAATTAAGGTTTGATTTTTATAGTGGCATGTATACTTGTTTAACCTATTTGAGTGTGATTGGCGTTTAAAGTTCGTTCTGGTTTCATGATAATTGGAATTTCTGGAAAGATTCAAAATTAAGAGTAAACTCAGGTGATGAGTTGCATGCTAATATAATTGATTTATGATTGGAACTCGAACAAATAATTTAAGTCAATTTTAAATAAAGTTAAGCGTGCTTGGACTAGAGAAATTTTAGGATTGGTGACCATCGGGAAGTTTTCTAAAAATTTTAAATTACCCTGATTTTTTATTAAAGAAGTTGTAACATTTCTGACTCGTACCCGATGTACGGATACGGGAAAAGGGTGTTGTGTAAGGTTTCTAGTTTCATAATTCATTCATTTTCATCATTGATTTAAATCCCTAGCCAAATTCCCAAAACATTGAGTTAGGGTTTATAACCTTGAACAAATAATTAAACTAGATTGAAGCTTATTTTCATGCTTACAACATTTTAAAAATTTTCTTGAAATTTTCCTTCTATTTTAGCCCTTGACCGAATTGGTCACTAGACCTTCCCAAGGTTGTTTTTCATTCAAACAACATTCTAAGATGCTCAAAATAAATTTTCCAACATGTATTCTTCATTTCCAAGAATTAACACTTAAAACCCCAATTTATTCCTACATGCTGAATTGAGTGTATAAGCTTTTCAAAGACTTTATTTTGATCCTAATGCCATAATCAAGCTTGTAGAATCATAAATCTTCCATATTCATCCTTAATTTCAAAACCCTAAATAAAATCCCAAATTCTAGGGTTAGGGTTTATGTCTTCAAACATGAAATTAATCTAAATATAAGCTTGATTTCAACTCTATAGCACTTGATTTACTTAAATCAATCTTCAATCTCAACATAGAACATGAAACCCTATTTTCTCTCTCATCAATAACATGAATAAATCTTCATAACTCTTTGTAAAATTACTATCAAATGAAAGAAAATTAAACATTGATTAATTTTCTATCAAAAGCATACCTTGAATCTTGTTTGGAAACCTTCAAAATGCCTAGGAAAAATTTTGTATATTTTCCCCTTTCTCTCTTGTATTTTCGAAAATGAAGAAGAAGATGATGAACATTTTTGTTCATCTTTTATCTTATAATGCCATGTGTATTTAATTAAATGAATATTAAATTCATTTAATTACTTTATTCCAAATAACCCTCCAACTAAGTCTTATTTTCTAATTTGCCATTTTGTAGAATTCTAACTAAATCTAGTTAGAATCCAACCAACTATAATAAAATATTTATAAAATGATATTTTATGAATTTTCCATGGCTTTTGGTCTAGTCTCTAAAATTTTCCATTCAATCTAATATACCGGTAATTAACCCTTTACTCATAATTAAATTGTAGAATTCATCTTGAATCAAACTAAAAATATTCTCAACACTTGTAACGGACTTTTATAACCTTCATTTATCATATTAAAATCTCATAATTTTTCTGTTAGATCCGGGTATCTGAATTCCATTTAAACTTTGACTGCGATTTCCCAAGGTTCAAACCAGAATTCCACATTCGATCCACACCCTTAGGTGATCTATATATTTATGAAATGAAAACCCCTAACTTTTTGGAAATTACAACTTTAGTCCTTCAACTTTTCATATTTAGTCTTGTACCACACAAGTTTTGACTGGTTAACATTTTGGTCACTAAATTTTAAACTTTAATTCTCATTCCAATTTTCCTCAGATTTCGACTAAAATTTGCAAGTGCCTTAATTAACTTGCCCTCTATCATCTAATGCTTTTAAATCTCAAAAATTCCTTTTCCATAACCCATAATCGAAGAAATCCCAGCTTTTGCATTTTTGTCATTTTAGTCACTAAGATAGCTTTTAAGCTATTATCTTAGTACTAAATGATCCTTAATCAACTTAGTAAAAAATTAGGGTATTACAATTCTCTCCCCCTTAAGAAAATTCGTCCTTGAATTTTCAACACGTACCTGATTCAAAGAGGTAAGGAAACTGCTTTCTCACATCTTCTTTCTTTCCCAAGTCATTGTTTTCTCAATTTTATGATTTTGCCAAAGACCTTTAACAAGAGGAATCAACTTATTCATTATTTTTTTGACTCCATGTTTTATCATCTTTACTTTATCTTTAACTTCTTTAATTTGTTCAGGGCCAACTACATCTCGATCCTTTGAATTCAATCACACATGCTTTTAACATATCCTCCAAAATCTAAATAGTTCCCTCTGATTGTCCATCTGCTTGAGGATGAAAAGTTGTGCTAACATTGAGTCAAATATCCAAGGCTTATGTAAAGACTTCCAAAATCTTAAAGTAAACCTTGGATCTCTATTAGATACTATCGAGACTGGTACTCCATGTAGTCGATCTATTTCCTTAATATACAATTCAGCATACTTATCCCTAGAGTAATATGTTCGAACAGGGATAAAGTGTGCTAACTTAGTCATCTATCAACAATCATCCATATTAAATCCTTCTTATTCAGTGTCAAAGATAGTCTGAATACAAAATCCATTGTCACTCTTTCTCATTTCCACTAAGAAATGGAAATCAGATACGACAATTCAGAAGGTACCTAAAGTTCTGCTTTTACTTGTTGACATGTCAGATATTTAGGAACAAACTCAGCTATAACTCTTTTCATGCCTGGCCATCAATATCGATTCTTTAAATCTTGATACATCTGGTTTCCACCTGGATGTACAATCAAAGGACTATAATGTACCTCAAAGATAAGTTGTTTCTTTAATTCTTCATTATTTGAAAAAAATAGATTTTTCCTCGATAATACTCAAAGATAAGTTGTTTCTTTAATTCTTCATTATTTGAAAAAAATAGATTTTTCCTCGATAATACAAGCATCCATCAGATTAACTTCAAAGTCTTCGGTTTCATCTTCTTTCACTTATTTGAAATTTAACAAACACTTCTCATATTTTCTCTAAAGATCTTTTATTCAATCTAATAAAATAGACTTTATTCTTAACTCGGAAATCAAAGTGCCATCTTTTTTTAATATAGTCTCACATTCAGAGCTCTTAAGACAACAAATGTCTTTCGACTGAGGGCGTTAGCTACCACATTAGCTTTTCCTGGATAATAGTTGATAATCACATCATAATCCTTAAGAAGCTCGATCCACCTTCTTTGCCTTAGGTTCAACTTCTTTTTAGTTAACATATACTTTAAACTTCTTTAATCTATATAAATATAGCATCATTCACCATATAAATAATGACGTTATATCTTTAAAGAAATATAACCATTGCCAGCTCCAAATCATAAGTAGGATAATTCTTTTCATGCTTCTTAAGCTGTCTCGAAACATAAACCACTGCTTTTCCTTTTATAAATAATCACTACATGATTGTAAAATCCTTCTTTACACATAATTCTGGAGCTTCTCACAATAGCACACTAGATTGATTATAACTCCAGTTTAACAATTCTTACAGCTGAGCTTTCAGCTCTTTTCACTCCTTCTAGAAAATTTTCCAAGTCACTTCTATTGTAAATACTACTCTGTGGCATTAGTCCACCCAATTATAAACATGTTCCTTTAGTAACAATATTACTTCTTCTGACTTTTCAATATTATATTTTTCAAACCTTCCAATATGAATTTTATCATCCTTTAACTTCAAATAAATAGTCATCAATTCACCTTTACTATAAAATTTAGGGCACTCAGAAACTTAAACTTTTAACAAACAATTACAGATACTGGAGGTTAAAACCTCTCATGTATTTCTTCTAATATCTAAAATAATATTCCCTTCTCTTGTGCTTAAGCTCCATACTACACAAGTAGCTCAGCCAAGTCAGAAGTCGAGAACAACACATACTTTACTTCATTTATACTACTACAGATCTCTTTCTAACTCCCAAACATTTATATTTCTCGAGTAAAGATACATATTCTTCTTCTTACTATAATCTTATCTTATCTTATCTTATCTTATGTTATACTAATGAGGAGCAGCTTCAAGTCATACAATCAACACATCAGTAATATGACATTCTAAGGGCATGTATTTGCGACAACTTATAACAAACTTGGTTTATCATCCAGAACCGGCTAAACCTGTAACTCTAATACCACTAAATGTAAAACCCTCACCATATATTCGATGATTAAATACACATTGAAGATGTTATTAAATTATTTAACTGATTTCCTAACTTGTAAAATTTTTTTAAAACATCTAACATAAAACTAGTTTATAAAATAATTCTTTCTCTACCATCGAAGTATTCATAGCCTATTTGTAGATTGCTAGTTTTGACCTTGAATTGGTTCATAAAACATATTATTCAGTCATTAAAATAAGTATGTAATTCAAGGTGAAAACTAGGTACACTACCTAAGCCCTTTATTGAATTTAAAATCGTTACGCGATAAACAACAATTAAAATTTTACCTTTAAAACGACTAACGAATAAATTATTACATGCCCATTAGAGAATATCATAAAATTTGAATGTCTTATTGATTTTTGGCAGATTGCAGCTTGATTAACATGCTTCACTCCACTTATGGTAAGTTTCCAATAATCTACGTGTGAAACAACACACGCTAAGTATTCACTTAGTGAGGCAACTATAATTTAAAGTAAACCATTTCGATATAAAGAATCATATATAATAAACTTATCAAAGTCATTCCCCTGTCATTTAACAGTGCTATACATTTCCTACAAAATGGCAAGTGATTCCCAATACAGTTTATATCATATCATAAAACAAGTATATATTTCATGTTATCAGTCATCATGTAATCATTTACAGTATAATCTTCTTTTAAAGATAGCCCAAAGTAAATAATATGAGATCACGGTACTCGAGTCATATGTATAAGACACCTGAGTGTCTAATTTGAACTTCTTGTACACGAGTACATACTCGAGGATGCTCTTTGCTCCTCATTTAGGCACCTCGTTAGTGTCATTAGCACTATGGGCTTAGATCCCCAGGGTGCACATCAAGGGCTTAGGTCCCCAAGGTGTATGTTACGTACTCGAGGACGCTCTTTGCTCCTCATAAAAGCACCTCTTTAGTGCACTTGGCACCATGGGCTCAGATCCCCAGGGTGCAACACCAAGGGCTTAGGTCCCCTAGGTGGGTGTGACACCGTACTAGTCACAAAACATGTAATCATATCATCTTGCGTGATGCAGCTGCTAAGGACTCTATGGATATCCAACTATACCATGGACTCTCATAACATATTACTTGGGCATTTCAATATTCCATGTTCAAAGTATCAATATAAATCATATAAGTCGATATTTGGTGGTTCATTTCCCCAATATCTATAATCTGATTTATCTTAGATAAATCTTTATGCCATATCAATGTATCACATATGCCATTTAATATTTCATGTCATTTGCGTAACTTTGATCAACATACTTTTTCATTAATATCAAGGTTGACTCATCACAAGTCTTCCTCATATCATATATATAAAATAGGTAAAAATGCACTCACCTATAGCAATACAAAAGTAGCCTCACTAAGCTTATTCAGTAACCTTTTCTTTTCCTCTAATGCTTGTGTCTCCCTCAGACTCCCTTGGAACTGCAAAAGACTAATCGAATACATGCATTACCATTCTTTTGTTAGACTCAAAACTAACTTTGCTAACTTAATTTATAAAATACAATTATTCAAATATAAAATATTTATGAAATTTTCTTCCAATTTCCACGTGATTGTCTGTAATATCCCAATTTTTGGCTAGTGACCAAATTGTAAACTTTGAAAGTTTTGGTGGTTAAAGTATAAAGTTTAGAAAAGTTTAGGGACTAAAGTGTAAATTTCCCCAATAAGTAATTCTATTCAGTATAAGAGTGAATCAGATCGAAATAGGTACCTTGATATCGGTTTTAAGAATTAAGATTCAGTAAAAGGTACTGAATTTGGATCGAATAAAATTGTTAAGCGTGCTTAGGCCAAAAAAATATTCGGATGGGTGACCTCCGGGAAGGTCCCATAAAAGTGTTTTTGATCGATATTTTGGACTCAGTAAGAGTATAGAAAATTCGTATGGATTATCGATAAAGGAATTCTAAGAGAAATTTTATTCTCTGAATATTTTTCAAAAATTATCGCGAAAATAGACTGAGTTAGGAAAATTCAGTCTAAGTCCTTGGAAAAAAGAAGTTTTATGGGATAATAGAGTTTATTTCCCGAATATGGAAATACATAATTTTTGGAATAAATTCGATATCTCGATAAAGGTGAAATCGCAGTAAAAGTATTTTATGAATATCGAGAAATCAGATCGAACTAAAATTTTAGAGGCTGGTCCAAAAACCATATAAAAGTCATAAAATATTATTTTATGAATATTTTATTATAGTTGGTTGGATTCCAACTAGACTTAGCTGAATTTTTACAAGAATGGCAAACTGGTAAATAAAATTTAGTTGGAGGGCAAATTGGTCATTTTGACCCAATGACATTTTTGAAATATTTAAAAAGTTAAGTATAATTTTGGAAGAACAAAATGGAAGATTAAATCTTTGCTCTTGATTAATGATAAAATCAATGTCAACCATTGGATAAAAAGGACAAAATTGTAATTTCACTATTAAATGAATTTAATATTCATTTAATAGATATATGTGTAAAATGATGGTGAAAATATGAACAAAAACCATAAACGTGAGAGTTGAAAGAGAAATTTCTTTCCAAGCTCGAATCAAGCCCCGAAACTCGGTTTTCAGGTAATCTCTTCAACTGTAAAGTTGTCCTACTCTTCAAGCTCTACCTTTTGATGTCAATAATTCCTGGAATTCATGCTTGATTGATGAGAATCTACATGAGAAATAAATTAGGGTTTATGGATCAAATTGGGGGTTTGAGATTTTATGATTCTAGGATTGAATTCAAGTTGAAATCAAGTTAGTATGATGTTAAAATCATGATATTGAGTTGGGATTTAAGTTCTACATGTTTAGATTATTATGAAGATGATTAGGGTTTATGGATTTAAGTTTAATTTAGGGTTTGTGATGTTGAATTAATGATTTAGTAAGCTTGATTTGTTGTTTGAAAGCAAGACCCTAAGTTAATTTGATAGGGACCAATTCGGCAATCTTAAAAGTTAGAGGACCAAATCTGAATTTGTATGTATTTGGTGTGTATTTATGTTATTAAGGATGTTGGAGATGTGAAATTGATGTTAGAATGCTAAACCGATGTTAAATTGAATTAGTGACCATTTTGACAATTTGTCAAAGCTAAGTGACCAATTTGGAAATGAGGTTTTGGATAAGGACTAGATCTGAATTTTAGTTGTAATGATGGAATTAAGGTGGTAATGTTGAATTGAGAACTAATTTGCAAAGTTAAGAAATTTGGATCCTTACCTTTGCATTATTAGTGACCATTCGATAAAGAAGGAAAATTAGAGGGAACTATTGTGAATAATTATTTGATGAAGTAGGTGATAAGTTGGTGGTTTAAA
This sequence comes from Hibiscus mutabilis, assembly GCA_019671005.1. NCBI lineage: Eukaryota > Viridiplantae > Streptophyta > Magnoliopsida > Malvales > Malvaceae > Hibiscus > Hibiscus mutabilis. The sequence goes on along the minus strand of CM033733.1, from coordinate 25,921,697 downwards.
GCAAATAATGGGACTAAATTGACAAGTAGAGAAGTAAGGAGAAGTTAGTATAAAAGTTGACGTTAATTATGGAAGCTGTGTAGAAAATTGGTTTTGGCAATAAGTTTGAAAATTCACCATAAATTATACAAAAATGGTTAAAAGGTGAATTTTATACCGATGTAAATATTTATTCGTCTAGTTTCGCCTCAAACAAACGGAAACTGATTTTGAGTTTCGAGTCAAAAGATGTGAATTTTTAAGTGACGAAAGGTCAGAAAATAGAGCACCAGTCTGTTCTGAATTCCAACATTGTAATTGACTTTGAAAATTCGCCATAAATCGTACAAGTTGAATTTGGGATATTAATTTATATGGTTGAAAATATTATTAAATATAGTTTCTTTCAGAACAAATGGAATTGAATTCAGAACTGTATATTATTTTATAGAAATATTTCTTTGAAGGTAGTGCAATCTGTCAAAAAATGAGAATTGATGCATTTTGTATCTAAGGTTAATTAGTAAGCTTGAAAGGAGTTAATGGAAGTTCTAAATGGTCATTAAAGACAAAAAAAGGGTTTTGGATAGTATGATGAAGGAAGGAAAAACTTTTGGAAATTTTGTATATTCGAATGACTAGATTCGATAGCATGTTTAAAGTATTGTTAGATTTGAATCTAACAAATGATTATTTATATTCATTCATGTGATAAATGAAGTTGGATTCAAATCAAAAGAAGGTTTGAGGTTCTATAAAGGAAAAAATTAAATAGAGCTTAGTGAGGCAAGCTAATAAATGGCCCAGGTGAGTGCATTTTTACATATTTTATATATATAATATGAGAAAGAAATATAATATGTCAACCTAGAATGATTTGAAAGAAAAAGAATTTGAATCGTAAATTGATATATTTTACAATAATTTTTAAATGGTTTATAATGATCTTTACAAGATATTGATGTTAAAAGCCCTTTGTATGATTATTGAGATTCTTGGTATAATTGGCATGCCAATTAGGTGGAGTATAGTGATATAGTGATACAGTGACGTTGTGTTCTACAACTATGACCAAGTGAAATAGTGATGTTGTTAAATTGCAGTAGTGATACAGTGATATATTATGGCGCAACATATTAGTTGATGCACTCAATAGTGACTCGCATAACATGCATTCTCAATTACATTACATTGGACTATGAATTGAATAAAAAGTAACAAGTACAAGTGATCTAAAGGAAAGTGAAAAGTGATATGATTCAAATGAAAACAAGTGATTTACTGGATATTTGATTTGGCATGACATTGCCTTATATATGTATATGAGATGTTTATTTTACAGGTTACATGACAGAGGAATGACTTTGATAAGTCATTCTATACGATTCTAAATTCTTATATGTTATGTTTAGTATTTTATTTATTATGAAATTTTTATTAAAATTAAAGTGCTTTACTTTGATTTATAAGTTTTGCCTCACTAAGTTCGTACTTAGCATGTGTTTTATTTCACACGTAGGTTCTTCATATCAGAATTAGCAAGGAGGAGCCACTCATTTGGAAGTCAAGTTATCGGTAAGTGAAAGTACGTACATCTTTAAAATAGTTAGGAACTAGTGGGCATGTAATTATATTTTCAAGAAAACTATTTTGCAAGCCTTAAAGTATATATTTTCGAAGTATGATGGTACAAGGATACATGGAGTATGAAAATGAAATAATGTTATCAGTAAGGTAAAAGTATAATGGTTTAATCAGAATTTAAATCTTATCGCTCAGAATTTTTATAATCAAGAAAGGGTCTAAGAAACAAGCGACGTTTTCACCCTGAATAATATTTTCTTTTCAATAAGTAAATTTTATATTTTATAAACCAATTCAGGGTTAAAACTAGCTACAATTGTCTAAAATTGTTTTCAGTTGAAATTTATAGAAAATGTTGTTTACCGAAGAGTAAAAAAATTCAATATATGTTTTTAGTAGCATCTGTAATGTATATTCGTATTACGAATATACGTTATGGGTGTTACATTGTCGATTTGGTTCTAAGGTCCTTAGTGACCATTTTGGACATCAAACAATTGTTCAAGCTCAAATTAGAACAATTCCTTTACTACTTTTTCACTTTGGATTTTATCCATTCAAGCTTCAAACATTACTAAAGTGACACTTCGGTCACCAACTTCACAAATATACTTGAATTCATTCATTAACCAACCAATCCAACATTTCTAAAATTCTACCAACTTTCCCTTTAATTTAAAGTACTGACCGAATGGGTCCCTTACAACCAACTTCCATTTTCGAAATGGTCCTTCACCATTTCTTTTCTTTTCATTTCAATCATTTACTTCCCAAATTCAATTCTAATTCTAGAATAAATTTCACAATAATTTCCCAATATTTTCAATTCTAGCCGAAATAGTCACTTGACATAACAAAGGGAATTTAATCATCCTAACATCAAAACAAGGTTTCTAGTTTCATAATTCATTCATTTTCATCATTGATTTAATTCCCTAACCAAATTCCCAAAACTTAGAGTTAGGGTTTATAACCTTGAACATAGAATTAAACTAGATTCAAGCTTATTTTCATGCATACAACATTTTAAAAATTTTCTCGAAATTTTCCTTCTATTTTAGCCCTTGACTGATTTGGTCACTAGACCTTCCCAAGGTTGTTTTTCATTCAAAAAACATTCTAATATGCTCAAAATAATTTTTCCAACATGTATTCTTCATTTCCAAAAATTAACACTTAAAACCCCAATTTATTCCTACATGCCGAATTGGGTGTATAAGCTTTTCAAAGACTTTATTTTGATCCTAATGCCATAATCAAGCTTGTAGAATCATAAATCTTCCATATTCATCCTTAATTTCAAAACCTTAAATAAAATCCAAAATTCTAGGGTTAGGGTTTAGGTCTTCAATCATGAAATTAATCTAAATATAAGCTTGATTTCAACTCCACAACACTTGATTTACTTAAATAAATCTTCAATCTCAACATAGAACATGAAACCCTATTTTCTCTTCCATCAATAACATAAATAAATCTTCATAACTCCTTGTAAAATTACTATCAAATGAAAGGAAATTAAACATAGATTAATTTTCTATCAAAAACATACCTTGAATCTTGTTTGGAAGCCTTCAAAATGCCTAGGAAAAATTTTGTATATTTTCCCCTTTCTCTCTTGTATTTTCGAAAATGAAGAAGAAGATGATGAATATTAAATTCATTTAATTTCTTGATTCCAAATAACCCTCCAACTAAGTCTTATTTTCTAAATTGCCATTTTGTAGAATTCTAACTAAATCTAATTAGAATCTAACCAACTATAATAAAATATTCATAAAATAATATTTTATGAATTTTCTATGGCTTTTGGTCCAGTCCCTAAAATTTTCCATTTAATCTGACATACTGGTAATTAACCCTTTACTCAGAATTAAATTGTCGAATTCATCTTGAATCAAACTAAAAATATTCTCAACACTTGTAACGAACTTTTATAACCTTCCTTTATCATATGGTAAAACCTCATAATTTTTCTGTTCGATTCGGGTATCTAAATTCCATTTAAACTTTGACTGTGATTTCCCAACAATCGAAATATCGGTTCAAACCAGAATTCCACATTCGATCCACACCCTTAGGTGATCTATCTATTTATGAAATGAAAACCCCTAACTTTTGGGAAATTACAACTTTAGTCCTTCAACTTTTCATATTTAGTCTTGTACCACACAAGTTTTGACTGCTTAACATTTTGGTTACTAAATTTTAAACTTCAATTCCCATTCCAATTTTCCTCAGATTTCGACTAAACTTTGCAAGTACCTTAATTAAATTGCCCTTTATCATCTGATGCTTTTAAATCTCAGAAATTCCTTTTCCATAACCCATGATTGAAGAAATCCTAACTTTTGCATTTTTGTCATTTTAGTCACTAAGACAGCTTTTAAGCTATTATCTTAGTACTAAATGATCCTTAATCAACTTAGTAAAAATTCGGGGTATTTCAAATAAAGTGTGATGTTGCAAAATCGTCACTAGTAAAAATATGTATTAGTGACAAATTATTATTATGACAATTTAATTTGAATTTGTGTCGTTGTAAATTTGTCATCGATACGCTTTATTCATGACAATTTTATTCATCATATTTTATAAGACACAATGTAACGATTTATTTGCGTCATTAAAATAGGTTTAATGTGACAAGAATAATTACATGTTACTTATTGTTGTCGTCAAGTGTTATATGACTATTTTAAAAGACATCATATGATTGCGTCAATTAATTATTGACGCCAAAAATTAGCACAAAAAATTGGTGGAAAAAATTTACAGTGGCATCTCGGTTGCATTATTAATTCAAAATTTTATTAGTGACGGATTTTCAAAGTACCATGTTATATATTTATATGTATATATATACCCCTTTTTGTTAAAAATATATTTTTATACGTAATACTTTTTTGCTTAGTTTAGTATAAATAAATACATTTTAGTATTGTTGATGACTTTAGTATAAATAATTACATTTTAATTTTTAATAACAAGGGATTTATGGTTAAAATAAAATAAATTTATTTGTAATTTTGATAGGGTTTGTGACTCGATTTTCGTTTGATCCAGCATGAAAAATCCATCGTACGACCTGTTTGATAAAAAAATATTTTAGGAGAAATTTGTGATTTTTTGCATACACAAAAGTTCTCATGCTAAATTTATTTTACTTTTTATAGTTTCAAACTACCATTTGAGTTCAGGGCAAAATTAGAGAATATTGTGAAAAGAAAAGCAAAATAGTATGCTGGAATATTTTTTTTGAGAAAAATATGCTGGAATATTATTAAAATAAATGAGGGTAAAAGGAACAACGATGAACAAAGTCATTGTGTGCTGAAACTTAAAATAAATAAAAAATCAAGCCAATGTGGTTCACAATTACTGACAATATTTTCGAAGTCAGCCACAATTATCAACGATTTTAGTATTTGTTACAAACATCACCATTTCCCTAAATGTTTTCATTTTTCACGGTATCCCCTAATTTGACATGAGTTAAGGTTTCTTTTTCTATTTTCCCTCTCTTTTTCCTAATTGATCCGTGCTTCCCTAATTAGTTCTGCATCAATGTGCTTCAGTATTTGTTTTCCCTAACCTGCACAGCACCATAGTGATTCATTCAATCTCACCCAAATCCTAACTCATCGATGTGCTTTAGCCGGGAAAAAAGTTCTCTCTAGTTTTGGCTTCAATCAACAAACCCCTAGTTTCACATATTATCTCTCGAAAACTTTACTTTCTTAACCTAATTGTATCTTATATCTATTTTCTTACTTTAGTCGAAAATTTCAAACTAAATATGTATGCATTTTCTCTCATATCTTGTAATTTTTCACTTTCCACTGATTTAAATTAAAGAAGAGGCCTCTCTCTCTCTGTTTCATCGTAACAAGGGGGGCCTCTCGCCTTCAATCGAGCTCCATCAAATCGAGAAGCAGTTGTCCTAACCATAATCAAGATTTCACTTCTGAATTTATGTTTACCGAGCTGTTTTGATTTTTTTACTCTTTTTTTGTTTGGATCTCTAAAAAATTAAAGATGAGTATATGAGAAAAAATTAGGTCATTGATGAAATTACAACAAGATTTTTGTTGGAACTTTGGCCAACAGGCGCTATCTTTAACTATCACACTGGGTCGTGTTCAACCTCAAGCGCCCGCCTACTGCAATGACCTCGACGTCAATTTTGCCCATCGACACAAGGTATTTATATAATTTATACGTTAATTTTTGTAATGTTTTAAGTATTTTTAGTGTACGATTTCTGTTTGGCATTTTGATTTCCTGGAAACTACAAGTTGTGAATTGAATCTATTTAAATGTTTACTAATTAATTAGTGGGAACATGATTTAAACTTCAATTAGGCTGATAACATTAAAATTTCCATTGGGCAATGCTAAAGTGAAGAAAATTTAAATCCATGAGAAGAATAATGTTATTATACTGAAGTTCACACTTTAACTATACTGGAAAAATTGATCTCTATCCCTCACTTAATTGGTTGGTTGTAACATGACTGACTCAGGATGCTCGTTTTTTCTGAACCAAATGCTTCCTCCAAACTGTTTTACTAATAATACCTTTAGATTGTCTTTCGACATTAAGTTTGCTGACACGTACACATTACTTTCCTAAATACTAGTAAATGGTTTCTTACATGGTACTTTATATGAAATTTATATACTTCTAGGGTTGTATTCAAAATCCATATTTGAGTATGTATTGCACTTTATATTTTAAAGTAAATGAAGTGTCTTTGATGGGTTTAGGGTTTATGGTTATAATTTAGGGTTTAGGGTTTTAATTTAAAACCGAGAAAGGGCTAAACCGCAAGATAAATTTTGGCATAAAAAAATTTACAAGACAAGATTTCTTTCAATGACTCCGTAACATCATTAATGTATATTCGGCTTACGAGTATACGTTAAGGGTGTTACAACGAAGATGGGGACAAAGTGTTCCTAAAGGTTTCACCTTGGAAGAAGGTGTTACGATTTGGTAGAAAAGGAAAAACTTAGTCCCGAGTTCATTTGATCTTATGAGATCTTGAAAAGAGTTGAACCAGTGGCATATAAATCAGCCTTACCGCCATAATTAAGCAAGATTCATGATGTATTTCATGTATCTATGTTTCAAATGTATCGATTGGATCCTTCACATGTCATCACCCCAAAGAAGTTGAACTATAATCAGATTTGACTTATGACGAGGGACCAGTGAAATTCTTAGCATATGGAGTAAAAAAACTAAGAAACATGAAAATTTCATTGGTTAAGGTCCTTTGGAGAAATCATAAAGTTGTAAAGCCATTTGAGAACCAAAAAGAAAATGAGGGAACAATATCCATAATTGTTTTGAACGGGTATTATAAGCTTAGTAAGGCATAATAATAAATGGTTAAGGTGAATGCATTTTTAAATGTTTGCATTATATTGAAAATGACATTGCATTTCTCTATAATACATGATATGATACATTGCTCGACATGGCAAGCTTGATGGAATACCAGGTATGAATTATTATTATGTTTACCATGAATATTTATGATGAAGCATGAAATATGAAATGTCTATTTATATAATTAATTATGATGTTGAATTGATAATGAAGGAAATGCCCAAGTATTGTGTATGAGAGTCCATGGTATAGTTGGCATGCCATAGAGTCTTTAGCAGCTGCACCCTCATGTTCATGTTATTAAACAGATATTGTGACAAAAGGATTGTGTCACATGCACCCTGGGGATCCACGCCCACTCTGCCCGAGTGCACTATCGAGGTGCTTCATGTTTATGGGGAGCAAAGAGCATCCCCGAGTACGTACTCATCTTCACGTTCACGTTAGACACTACAATGTCATTTTAAGATGACTCGCGTACCTCGATCTCATATAGCGTACTTTGGGCAATGATAAAAGGATCATGTCACGTAAATGAATCATGTCATATAAACGAATCATGTTACGTATATGAATCATGCCATGAATATGAACCATGCCATGTATATGAAATATGTCATGTATATGAACCATGCCATGAATACGGAACATGCCATGTATATGAATTAAATCACGTATATGAATCATGTCAGATAAAAGAATCATGTCATGTAAATGAATCAATTTATGTATATGAATCATGTCACGTATATGAATCATGACATATGTGCAAATTATGTTACGTATATGAATTATGCCATGTATATGAATTGTGCCATGTACACGTATCATGTTATGTATATGAATTAAGTAATGTATATGAATGATGTCACGTATATGAATCATGCCACGTATATGAATTATGACACGTATATGGATTCTTCCATGTATATAATTCATGCCATATATATGAATTATGCCATGTATATGAAGTATGTCATGTATGTGAATTATGTTATATATAATAAATAATGTCATGCATGTGAATTATGTCATGTGTATGAAATATGCCATGTATATGATTTAATTGGTAATGATGGAGTATTGGAAACTAGACTAAGTTAGAAAAATTATGACTTACACATGAATATTGACTGACTATAGAAACCTTGTTAGTACGACACTGCCTTAGACAGAAACTATGCTAGGTTAATGTATAACATGTATTTCTTTATTTTATGTTTTGATAAATAAGATCATTGTCTCACTAAGTTTGTACTTAGTGTGTGTTTTATTTTACATGTAGGTTTTCCGAAAATAGACTAGCAATGAGGAGCTGTTAATTGAGAAGATCAAGTTATTATATGTAAGTACAGTACGTACATCTTTAACGTAATTTGATAGACTAGTGGGCATGTAATATTTTAAGTGGGTAAATTGTTTTGTAAGTCTAATTTTATAACTTATTTATACATTGTCATGAAAGTATGGACTTAGAGAAATGGTTTGTTATTAATAACTATGAATTTTGATGTAGTTAAATGTTGTTTAACCCTGATCGCGTAAAAAAATTGAAAATCAAGAAAGGGACTAGGCAATGTACATAGTTTTCACCCTGAATTATATTTTTTTTCAACAACTCAATTATGAATTTTATAAATTAATTCAGGGTCAAAACTAGCTGCAATAGATTGACATAGTTTTTAATTTAAAACCGAGAAAGGGTTAAATCGCAAGATAAATTTTGGTCAAAACCGGATATACATTGAAAATTCGAGGATGAATTTTCTTAAAGGGGGGAGGAATTGTAATGTCCCAATTTTTGATTAGTGACCAAAATGTAATTTTTGAAAGTTTAGGGGTTAAAGTGTAAACTTTGGAAAAGTTTAGGGACCAAAGTATAATTTTCTAAAGTTATGTATTTTAACCCCGTAAATGAATATTTTACCCCAAGAGTGACATTTTCGTGTTACCAAGATTTTTCGTACGAAGCTTATATTAATGGCTATAAAGCGATAAAGTTCAGAAATTTAGAAATTGTAGTTGGATCGAATGAAAAAAATTGTTAAGCGTGCTCAGACCAGAGTAGCACAAGGATGGGTGACCTACTGGAAGGTTTCATGTTAGTGTTTTTGACTAGTAAAAAGGATTCAACATAAGTCTATAATATTTTTAATGATTATTGTTATAAAATTTCCAAGAGGGATTGTATCCGATAAAATTCCTAGTAATTATCGGTATATCGGATTGAATTGGAATTTTAAAGACAGTTCCAAAAGTTATGGAAAATTCATAAAATACTATTTTATGAGTATTTTATTATACTTGGTTGGATTCCAACTAGACTTAGTTGAATTTTTACAAGAATGACAAACTAGTAAATAAAGCATGTTGGCGGGCAAATTAGTCATTTGGCAGGGGTGGCAATTTTGAAATATTTGAAGCTACAAGGGCCATTTTTGGAAGAAGAAAATTGAAGATTTAAATCTTAGCCCTTGATTGATGATAAAATCAATCTCAACCGTTGGATAAAAGGGCAATTTTATAATTTCCCTATTTGAATGAATTTAAAATTTATTTACATAATACAAATGGAATAATTGGAGCAATTTAAAATTAAAAGGCCAAAAGATGAAGCCTTCTTCATCTTTCAAAATTTCGAAAATTTGGGGGAAAAAAGGAGAAAATTTTCCAAGCTCGATTCAAGCCCCGAAACTCGATTTTCAGGTAATCTTTCAAACTGCAAAGTTGTTCTACTCTTCAAGCTCTATCTTTTGATGTAATTAATCCATGGAATACATGCTTGATTGATGAAAATTTTATATGAGAAGGAAATTTGGGTTTATGAACAAAATTGGGGCTTTTGAAATTTTATGATTCCATGGTTGAATTTATGTTGGAATCAAGTTATATTATGCTAAAATCATGTTATTGAGTTAGGATTTAAACCCTACATATTTTGGTTTGTATGGAGAAGATTAGGGTTTATGGATTTAAGTCTAACTTAGGGTTTGTGATGTTGGATTAATGATCTAGAAAGCTTGATTTGTTGTTTGGAAGCAAAACCCTAAGTTAAATATATAGGGACCAATTCGGAAAGCTTCAAAGTTAAGGGACCAAATTTGAATTTTATGAAATTGGAGTATATTTATGTAATTAATGATGTTGGAGATGTGAGATTGATGTTAGAATGCTAAATCGATGTTGAATCGAATTAATGACTATTTTGACAATTTGTCAAAATCAAGTGACCAAATAGGAAATGAATTCTTGGATGAGGATTAAATCTGATTTTTTAGTTAAAATAATAGAATTAAGGTAGTAATGTTGATTTGAGGACTAAATTGTAAAGTTAAGAAGTTTGAATCCTTACCTTTGCATTTTAGTGACTAATTTGGCAATGAAAGAAAATTAGAGGGAATTATTTTGAATAATTATATGATTAAGAAGATGATGAATTGGTGGTTTGAAGCAAGTGATGGGACTAAATTGAGAAGTAGAAAAATAAGAAGAAGTTAGTATAAATTAGAAGTTAATTATGGAAAGCTATGTAGAAGATTGAATTTTTGGCAGTGACTTCGAAAATTCACCATAAATTCTACAAAAATGTTTAGATGATGAATTTCATATCGATGTAAAGATTTGTTCGTCTAGTTTCGTCTCCAAGAAATGGAAACTGATTTCGAGTTCCAAGTTAAAAGATATGAATTTTTAATCGAATGAAGGTCAGAAAATTTACATAACAGTTTCTGTCAGGACAGCTCTGTGATGGGAGTTTGAAGAATTTTCATAATTTTTGTAGATTTTATTAATTTATGTGGCTTATACCGTTTGAATCGTTATCGAATCTAGTTCTTACAGTATGAAGGATATTAAGATCCAATGTGTATTCTGATCTTTAGAAGTAAAACTCTGAGGGTAGGATAAGTTCAAAATGGTCATTGAGAACCAAAATGAATTTTTGGACAGCATAAGGAAGGAAGGAAAATTATGGAAAAAAATTATGTTAAATGATTAGATAGCTTGGTTGAAATATTGTTGAAGCGAATCTAACAAATGTTTGTTTATATTCATGTGGTTAATAAAGTCAAATCCGAATCAAAAGAAGATTCGAGGTACTATGAAGGAAAGGATCGAGTAGAATTTAGTGAGGCATGCTAATATATGGCCCAGGTGAGTGCATTTTTACTTATTTATTATATATGTGATATGAGTGATTTCATTATATGTATTTATGACATGTTGATAATTAGGACAACTTGCGATGAACCGGCATTGATATAAATAAAATGTATGATGGCTTATTTATGCAAATAGCATGCAATATTAAATGGCATATTGATACAATGATTGTAGCATAATGATTTACTCAAGGTAAATAGAATTTTAGATATTTGGATATGAACTGCCATTAACGACTTATGGAGAACAGTATTGAAGGATTGGATATTAAATATGAAAATATTATATTGTTATGCCCAAGTACTAGTGTGGAGTCTTTGGTATAATTAGATATCCATAGAGTTATAGCAGCTGCAATCCAGCACTATGGTGGGATCCAGAAACTTCAGTGTTGACATCAGACGCTACGGCGTTGCATTCACTTTGGTGATGTTTAGACACTTCGGTGTCGACTAGCACAAAAGGTGCGATAATGAGGAGCAAAGGGCGTCATTGAGTACGTACTCACTATCAGACGCTATGGCATTACAGACACTACGGGGTCGTTATAATGACTCGTATACCATAGGATTCATATGAAATTGTACTTTAGGCTATAATTCATAAAATGCTTTGAACATGAAATGTTGATTATAATGTTGATTTTACCCAAGTACTATTGTGAAGTCTTTGATATAGTTAGATATCCATAGAGTCCTAGCAGCTGCGTCCTAGCACTACGGTGCGTTTCGGTCACTACGGTGATGTTTAGACACTTCGGTGTCGGCTTAGATGCTACGGCGTTGTTCAGACACTTCGGTGTTGTTAGCACAAAATGTGCGATTATAATGAGCGAAGAGTGTGCTTGATTATATGAGGAGCAAAGAGCGTCCTCAAGTACGTACTCATCTCAGTGGCTTCGGCGATGCAGACGCTACGGTGTCGTAGACACTACGGTGTCTTATCAAGATGACTCGCGTACCTTGGTCTCATATAATATACTTTTGGCTATGTTAAAGGATATGATATGCAAATAATTGCATGATGAAAGTATGACTATGCTAAAGGATATGATATGAAAATAATTGCATGATGAAAGTATGACTATGTTAAAGGATATGATATGCAAATAATTGCATGATGAATGTATGACTATGTTAAAGGATATGATACGCAAATAATTGCATGATGAAAGTATGACCATGTTACAGAAAATGATATACAAATGATTACGTGATGAAAGCATGATTACTTGATGATCATGAACCATTGATATCATGATTCTATGACAGAATTGATAGATGACATGATTCTTAAGATAGTCTAGACACATGATACTATTATGTTGTGAAATGCTTGCAATCTTACAAAAATTGTAATGACTTTTATATAACACACTGTAATGCATCTCTTCATGTTATGATAAATGTGCTAAATGCCTCACTAAGTTCGTACTTAGCGTATGTTTTATTTCAAATGTAGGTTCTCCGAAGTAGATTAAAAATGAGGAGATGTTCTTTTTGAAGGTCAAGTTACTACAATAAGATACATTAAGTACTTCTTTATCATAATTTGATATCTAGCGGGCATGTAAATATTTTTTAAGTTGAGCTGTTTAAAGTATAACTTTACAACTTAAATATATGCTTTTATGATGAATAAGTTTAGAAGTATAGTTTGCTAATAGTAGCATTGAACTTTGGTACAATTAAATATAGTTTAACCCTAATTGTGTAGGAATTTTATAATTAAGAAAAGGTCTAGGCAACACACATAGTTTTTACCCTAGGTTACATTTTTATTTTAATAACTCAATTATAAGTTTTGTAAACCAATTGAGGGTCAAAATTAGTTACATCTAGACGACATAGTTTTTGTTGAAAACCGAGAAAGGGTTAAACTACAAGCTAAATTTTGATATAAAAAATTACAAGTTAAGATTTCTTCCAACGATTTCGTAACATCTTTAATGTATATTCGGCCTATGAGTATACGTTAAGGGTGTTACATGATCATAGACCTATTATCCTTAGTACTGACGATATGGTTTAGCCTCAGGGTAGTAGAACATTCCGTTTTATTGCTTGCTTGGAATGACCATCCCAATTTTGGTAATTTACTTGGCTAGAGTTGGAATAAAGATGCAACTATTGTTGATAATCTTACCGAACTTCAGGGTTCTAGTCGTAACTAGAACCATGAAGTGTTTGGGCACATAGGGCGACAGAAGTCTCACCTTCTGGCTCAGATACGAGGAATTGAGATTGCTTTGGAGCACTCAGTTTCACCATTTTTAGTTGAGTTGGACTTAGTCCTTAAGAAGGAGCTCGACCTTGTTCTCAAGCATGAAGAGAGTCTTTGGAAGTAAAAATCAAAAAGTGATTGGATTGGGCAGGGGGATTGGAATACTCGCTATTTTTATACCTCAACTCTTATTTGTAGGCCTAAGAATAATATAACTATGCTTCATATGGAAGGTGGGCAATGGTGTAACGAACAAGTGGATCTCAAGGAAATGCGGTCCAATTTTTAGTAATATGTTCTCTTTTGAGGGTCGTAGTGCAACCACGAATTATTTTCAGAATAGGTTCTGTCGAGTTAGGGTGGAGCTTCTTCATTCTCCCATTCGGGAGGTTTTGTATGAAGAAATCAGGCATGTAATTTTTAGTATGGATCCTTGGAAAGCTTCGGGGATTGACGAGTTTCAGGCGGGGGTTTTCTAGAAAAATTAGGATGTTGTTCGTGATTTGGTTTGCCGTTTTGTGATTGATTTCTTCACTAGTGGTGTTCTTGAGGATTGGGCGAATTAGACCTTGTTGGTTATCATTCTAAAGTTTAGGCTCCTAAAAGTCTTAGCCAATTTTGGCCTATTTGCTTGTGTATGATTATGTACAAACTTATTACGAAGATCATGGTTAATCATTTATAGCCTTTTTACTAGAGTGGGTGGCTTTGAATCAATCTAGTTTTGTTCTAGGATAACATATTACTCATAACGTCATTTTGGCTCAAGAAATTATTCATTCAATATACAAGAAAACGGGCAGAAAGATATGAATGGCAATTAAGGTGGATTTGGAGAAAGCGTATGATCACCTTGAGTGGGATTACATGGAAGAAACTCTACAAGAGGTTGGTCTACCAAGTTATTTCATTGGATGGAACATGGCTTGTGTTCAATCTATCACTACTCAAGTTAGTTAGAATGGTGAGACTACGACAAGCTTTACTCCTACCCTGGGTATTCGAAAGGTGGACCCTTTATCACCCTATCTAGTTGTGCTATGCATGGAATGCCTCTTTCATGCTATATGTCGGAAGGTGGAGGATGGAACATGGAAACAGTTGCATTTATCCCATGGTGGACCAGGTATTTCCCACCTTTTTCTCTTAGATGGTTTTGTCTTGTTTGTCGAGGCTTCAGTGGACCATCTTTTGGTAATCAAGGAAGTTATAGAATAATTTTACGCTTGCTCTGGACATCGGGTTAGTATTGCCAAAACCCAAAAAAAAATTTCTAAGAATTGCCCCATCTCCGATCAGACCATGATATCACAAGGGTTCAGGTTCGAGGTTGTTGATAATCTCGGTAAGTATCTTAGTGTTCCCTTGTTGCATAGTCGGGTAACGAAAGATACGCATAGATTCTTGTTGGAAAAGTGGAACAACAGTTGTCTGGTTGGGTTGCAAACTCATTATCTCTAGCTGGTCGTATCACTCTGGCTAAAGCAGAACTTGAGGCTATACCGGCTTATGTCATGCAATCGACCTAACTTTCTAAGGGCATTTGTGATGAATGGAAAGGATCATTCAACAGTTTGTTTGGGGCTCTACTAATGGGTCTAGAGGTATCTCCCTTGTTAAATGGGATACGATGAAACTTCCTATGGACAACGGGAGCATGGGTTTTCAGGACTTGGAATGCTAGAATAAAGCATTGCTTATGAAGCTCAGTTATGCGTTAGTAATAAATGAAGACAAGCTTTGGGTAAAGGTGGTGAAAGCTAAATATGGATGGACTAATGGGATCCCAGTTTGTATTTATCGAGCTTTGTCATCTCGTCTTTGGAAAGGTTTGTCCCATGTGTGGTAAGAGGTACACTATAGTCTATGTTGGAATATCCGTGATGGTTGGAGGATAAATTTTTGATCAGATGTGTGGCTTGATAATGGTAGCCCATTAATTGAGTGTTCCTCGCTTCAGGAACTGCCAGAACTGACTCCTGTAGCGGCTATGATCTCTGCGTCGGGACAATGAGATTGTGATAGGATTTCTGGCTCATTGCCTAATGATGTATTGCTTTAAATTGCAGCTTCTTGTCCACCCTGTGCTGCTTTGGGTAGTGATGTTCCGAGATGGAGATAGGAGCCTGATCGCTTGTTCTTGACTACTTCAGCATATTAAGCATTAATGGTACCAACCCCAGCTTCCACTTCGGGTCTTTGGAAATCTATCTAGAAACTTTAAGTGCCCCAAAAGGTCTGTACCTTTTTATGTCTCGTATTACATAATCGCCTTTTGATGAAAGGTGTTATCGACATATTGCGAGTTCAAGAGTTTGCCCAATTTTTCATGGTGCGGATGGACCTTGGATCATATTTTGCGGGGCTGCCAAGAAGCTACCTGTTTGTGGCAGAGGCTAGTTAAACTGGTAAAGCTTAGTGAATTCTTGAATCTGGATCTGGTGCGTTGGTTGAGTTACAATATCCATGACAATGGTGGCTTTTCGATCGTCGAGAAGGATTGGGGTATCCTTTTTGCTATAGTTTGTTGGATGCTTTGGAAGCATAGGTGCAAGTCAATATTTGACGTGGAGCATGCTGAGAGAGGAGATTTGTTGATGGCTTGCATGCAATTCGGAGATGAAATTGTGGCTAATTCTAAACTTTAACAGTCTAATGGCGCGGAGCTGCAAGGTACAACCGAGTGGCACTTGCTGGAAGTTGGATGGGTTAAGGCAGACATTGATTGGGTTGTAGGCGGTAACCGGTCTATGGAGGCTGTGGGGTGTGATTCAAAATGATATAGGTGAACGGATTTTTTGTTATCCCATAGTCTAAGAGTTTGCACGATACTAATGGCCGAGTTATGGGCAGTATATGAGGCTCTTATTCACTCGTGGTGGCTTGGTCTAAGAAAGATTATTATTGAGTTAGATAATGTAACAGTGGTAGAGATCTTACAAGGCCGTTCGAGAGCATTGGGAGACAGTGCGTTTGTTGCTAACATACATGTGTTGATGGTGCAACGTTGGGAGGTCTGGGTGCAGCGGGTTCATAGGGAAGCTAATGTGGTGGCAGACCGCATGGCTGCGATGATGTGCGGTATGTCTTTGGGGAATCGATCCTTTTATTATCCACCGATTGAGGTGGCCGATCTTGTTCAGCCTGATAGTTGGTTTGTTTAATATGGTGGGGCTTTATTGCTTTGTTTGTTTGTATGCCGAGCGTAGCTCATAGTCTTTCTGTAAATACTACTATCTGCACTTTTTCTTTCATTTAGGATTAGGAAGGTTTTTTAAGGATTCATGTAGTAGTATCCCATTAATTATTAGATAAAAAATACTTTTTTCTGAAAATCAAACTACCAATATGTATGCATGTATGTGAGCAGCCCATCACATTTTCTCTCATGTGAATTATGATCGTCTCTCTCAGCTGCTGCGATGGTAATGTAAGCGTATGCAAGTATTGAAAAGGCTTAAATGAAAAAGTGTCTAAAGTATCTTTTAAATTTTAGGTGCCTAAATTATTTTTTGTTAAAAATAGGTGCCTAAAATTTACACCGTTGCAATTTTAGGCGCTTGACAGATAAGGAGTGTTAAAAAAATTTGTTAACCAATCAATTTTTGACATGTGACACTAATTCATTTTTTTATTTTTTGAAGAAAAAATCTAAAATTTTTTATTTTTAGAAAATCCCAAAAAGTTTCAGTTTTTACAAAACATTCCTCAAATCATTTCTCAAACCCAAACCCTCAAATCGCCACTGCTTGCACTGTCAATTGCCGCCCATGAGCACACCCCTTAGGTTGCCGAACCTAGGCGATCATTTCCCCCAACACGACGTCATCAGGAACACCAAACGTCATGCCAGTCGAATGTCAATTTTGTGTTCAACGTTCAGTTGGCAGTACGTTCGACGTTTCTGGCGACATCGTGTTGGGGGAAATGACCACCTAGATCCGATGATCAAAGGGGTGTGATCATGGGCGGCAATTGGTGGCAACGATTTGGGGGTTTGGGTTTGGGAATTTTAGGGATTTGGAGACTGTTTTATAAAAATTGAAAATTTTTGTGATATTTTGGAAATTTAAATTTTTTGTATAAAAAATTGTTTTAAATTGTTAATTTTGAAAAATAAAATAAAATAAACAAGACATGTGTCATGTTTTAATTGGCTAACAATTTTTTAACAGTAGTTATCTACTAGACACCTAAAATTGTAAAGGTATAAACTTTAGGTACCTATTTTAGCAAAATATAATTTAAGCACCTAAAGTTAAAAAAGATATACTTTGAGCATTTATTTTTAATTTAAGCCTATTGGAAATTATCTCTTTGTTTGCCTGCTTATCATCTCAACCCCAGACCTAATCGGTTTAACTGTAGATTGTAAGGTACCCTACCCTACCAATAAATGGATAAGTTCTAGAACATCTTTCCCATATTCCATAAACATACGAAAAATTCTAAAAAGATCTCCTTAATGCGAGCTTTCTATCAGCTTCATTGTTACATAATTCATTAACTCTGTTACAAAAGTTGCAATAATTTTTGTTGCAATAATTTGTATATTTTACATGGTATCAGTCATGGTTTCACCAAATTGAAGCACTTCTCATTGGTTTGGATTTGATCGGCTATATCAATGGAGATATCCCCTTTCCACCCAAAATTATAGCCTCGGCAGGAGAGAAAGCTGCTGATAAATCTGAAGAAGTCCCAAATCTTGCGTATTGTCTTTGGGTACGACAAGACAAACTGATTGTCCATGCGATAGGCTCATCCCTTGCAAAAATCGTTGTACCAGTGATAGTTAGATGTACCACGTCCATGGAGGAGATGAACAAGTTGACTGCAGTCTTTTCTAGCAAGACAAATTCAAGAGTGATTGCACTCAAAAGATCCTTGACGATGTTGACACAATAAAACAAACTCGTCGCTGAATTCCTTCAAACAGCCAAATCCTTGGCCGATGAACTCGTCCTAGCCCAAGCCCCGATCCCCGATGATGAGTTAGTGATTCAAATCTTTAGCGAAATTAATCCCAAGTTAAATGGCATTGTCACTGCATTAAAAGCAAGGGAAACAACACTCATCTATGAAGAGGTGTTCGATGAATTAGTTGATCATGAGAAAGATTTGAAACGACAAGAAGAAGGGCTCATCACACATCTTAGTGTGAGTTATGTACAACGAGGAAGAGGTAGTTATGATTCGCGACCAACGAACAGAGGAAATTACCGTGGTAACAATTTTGATCCTAATTTTAGAAATTGAAAGAAGCAAACGTTGGCCGAAAATACTGCTCAAAGTCAGCAACGTTCAACCTGTCAACTCTGTGGCAAATATGGCCATGATGCCAAGAGATGTTGGAGTTACATCGTCACTCAAAATCAACAAGAGTAGGCAGCAGCAAATATGGTTCAAAAAGCCCCAAAACAGTAGCCTTGGGTCATTGACAGTGGAGCCACTACACATGTGACCAATGACATAGCAACCTTGGATGCCTACAACGATTACGGGGCAACTATGAGCTGATCGTGGCAAATGGTAAGGGTTTCCCATCCAAAAAATAGGTTCCACCAAAATCCTTTCATCTCCAAAAAATTTACACCTTTCCAATATTCTTCATGTCCCTAATTTACAAAATAATTTGATCTCAGTCTCTAAATTATGTCAAACTAATAATGTTTCTATTGAATTTTGTGCAAATGGCGTACTAGTGAAGGATTTGGTCACGAGGGTAATGTTGGCTAATGGAACTATTAAAGGTGATCTCTACTATTTGGGTAGTGACAATTCATCTCAGGAACATCAAGTTTTCTCTTTAAAATTAAATTCAAATGCATGGCATAGAAGATTAGGGCATCTTGCATCTAAAATTTTAAATTTTATGTTAGAAAAATTTATGCTAGATAAGAAAGGTTCTATTCATGATTGTAATGCTTATCTTTTAAATAAAAGTCATAAATTGCCTTTTTGACTCCACTCTACCTAGCTCAAAACCATTGAACTTATTTTTAGTGACATTTGGGGAAGCCCAAAAATTAATTCTCTTGAAGATTATCACTATTATATAATTTTTGTAGACCATTTTACTCGTTTACATGGCTTTATCCACTAAAACACAAATCTGAAGTTCAAACAATCTTCCTAATATTTAAAGCTAAAATTGAAAATCTTACAGGAAATAAAATTATCACAATTTTTACTGACAATGGGGGTGAGTATATGGGACTTAAAAAGTTTTTTAACGAACATGGGATTACACATTTAACAAGCCCACCTCACACCCCAGAACACAGTGGGATTTCGGAGAGAAAACACAGGCATATTGCTGAGACATGTTTAACCTTATTGCATGATGCTCATATACCTGATGACTTCTAGGTTTTTGCTTTTCAAACAGCAGTCTACTTAATCAATAGTATGACCACACCTGTTTTATGAAATAAAACTCCATTTGAACTAATGTTCCAACGAGAAGCAAATTACAAAAAATTGAAAATCTTTGGATGCCTTTGCTATCCTTGGACTAAACCTTTTCAAGACGGAAAACTCAAAGCCAAATCTAGACCATGTGTTTTTGTAGGATGCTCACCTACACAAAGTGAATACAAATTCTTCGATCCTGTTAGCAACAAATTTATTTAATCCATGCATGCGAAGTTTGTTGAAAATTGTTTTCCGTTTAAAGAAAAAATCTTTGATGCTCAAGAGACTATATTTGAAGTTGCACAAGAAGGAGAAGTTGCTCAAATTGTTTCTGTAGTCAACGCCAACCCCAGAAATCAATTCGACATAGGTATGTCACTTAACCCAAGTCAATTGCAAACATCTATACTCCCTGAAGCTTATTACCCACCTACTCAGCCTAGATCATCACTTATCCAAACCGTACCTTCTCCCGAACCACAACCTACAACTGATACACCTCCATCTAAACCAATCTCACTCATGATCCATCTACATCCACATCCACATCCGATCCTATCCCAACCATAAACATCCACCCAATGAAAACAAGATCAAAAATAGGAGTTACAAAACCAAACCTAAAATAGCTTTACCATGTCATGGATAGCTCAACTAGCCCTCAAATTGAGCCTAGGTGTGCAACAGAAGCTATGAAGGTGGTCAAATGGAGAGAAGCAATGACTAAGGAATTCAATGCCTTAATTGCCAATGCCACATGGACCCTCGTCCTCCAGACCCCAAACACAATATTGTAGGCAAAAAATGTGTGTTTCGAATCAAAAGAAATCTAGATGGTTCAATTGAGAGATTCAAAGCAAGATTAGTTGCTAAGGGGTTTCATCAACGTTAAGGAATTGATTTCAAGGATACCTTTAGCCCAGTCATTAAACCATCTACTATATGAATAGTTCTAGCAATTGCAATCTCTAATAATTGGGCACTCACTCATCTTGATGTCAACAATGCCTTCCTCTGAGGGCATCTTGACGAGGAAGTCTACATGGCTCAACCGTGAGGGTTCATTGACAAAGACAAAAGAGATTATGTGTGCAAATTGAAAAAGGCAATCTATGGACTAAAACAAGCTCCTCGAGCTTGGTACAAAGAACTCGGCAAGTTTGTCATCAACTATGGCTTCCAAAACACCTCGGCTGAGGCATCACTTTTTGTGTACAATCAAAGAGGTAATATAATTTACTTCTTAGCTTATGTTGATGATCTAATAATTATAGGGAATAACAAGATTGTAGCTCAACAATTTGTTGAAGAATTATCAAAAAAGTTTTCCCTAAAAGATCTTTGAAGGTTAATTTACTTCTTGGGAATAGAGGTAATGCAAACTACTACTGGTCTCCTTTTCCTTCAACGCATATACATACTTGACATCCTTGATCGGTTCCAGAGTAATTAAAGCCAATGACGGTTCAAGCGAGACATGCTATTGAGTTTCAGTAACTCCTAGGGTCACTAAAATATTTACTTCTGACGAGACCAGACATTGCATATTTAGTAAATAGATTGGCGTAATACATGCATGATCCAAAAGCTAGTCATTGCGCAATGGCAAAATGTATCCTCCACTACCTCAAAGGTACAATAGATCATTGGTTATTTTTGAAGAAAGGAAATGAAACAAAGATAACGACATTTAGTGATGCTGATTGGGGAGGCAATATATGTAACCCCTTTAGCCCTGCCTAGCTGAAACCGAATTGAAAAGATCACATTAGGTTTTTCGAAGAAAACCCAAGCTAATATCCTAAACAGGTCTATTTTTTCTTTTATCTTGTCTAAATGCATCAATATTAATTCATACAATGAACATGCATCAGTGGAACGTTACAATTAATTTAGATTTTAAAATAGGATTTGATTGCTCAAACGCGCACATTAAGGACTAAAATGTAATTTCTACAAATTACAGGGACTTATTTAAAATCAAGTTTACCAAACCTTCATTAGTCCAATTTCATGATCACATGTTAAAATCCAGCTTGAAACAATCATTCGAAATAATTCAATTGCATACATAACATTCAGGGACCAAACTGCAAGATTTCCAAACTTCAGCAAACTGATACGCAAAAAAACAATAGGGCGTATCACTTCAGGCAAGCCTGTATCGATACGGTCTAACTAAAAAAGGCTACCTGTAGCGATACACGTATATCAATATAGTGTGTTGACCCACCCGTACCGATATGACCTTGACCTCATACCGATCCCCCTTTGTTATCTCAAAACTCGAAATTCCAATAGCTAAAGACCGTACCGATACGGTACCCAGCGTATCGATATGGATTGTTAAAATGAAGGGATTGTATTGGTATGTAAACCCGTTTACCGACACCAGTACATAATTTTCCTCAAGGCATACTAATACGATGGCTAGGCTTACCGATACCCTTTGTTATTTTTTGATGATTTGAGCCTTCCCAGACCCCGCATACCGATCCTTGGGTACCCGTACCGGTACGTAGAGGCCTGTAATGACCTCTAGGTTCAACATATAACACTTTGGCTCAATCCAAACACCTTCAACACATATCTAAACAACAAAGAACATCAGAATCATGCTTGACAACATCAAACCAGCATTTTAAGCAATCCTAACAAGTCTAACACAATCATCCACAAAGTCTATAGGCATGCTCCCTAGACAACATCCAAAACATAAAACCATTCACATCTCAAGCAAATTAAACCTCTTACAAGTCCAAACCAATATATAAAACTTGTACAAATAAGAAGTCTAGGAAACAACCCTCCCAAACAACAAACGACTACAGTGCCTTTATTACTACAAGTCTATTTTGTAATCATACTTTCGCAAACACAAATCCTTTGATGTCCTTTTGCTTGCTCGCTGTCTCCAATCTCTAATTCTCTACATTGATGGAAAAAGAGAGCGTAAGCACACTAGGCTTAGTGAGGAGTGCTCCTGTAGCGACATCCCTCTTTTATGCTCGCTAAAAAATGGGGTTTGGGAGGTGTTTTGGAGTCTTTCGGGCATTTAAAATATTTATCGTATGGGGTTTTAGAAAGAACCGTGTTTTAATTTTAAAAATGGAGTCGCCATCGGCCACTAAGGTAGGCCAGACACCGTAAAATAAGAGATTTGAAAACTGTTGGGTTTGGGAGTCGGTTACGAATGGGGAAGGATTAGCACCCCCACACCGCCCAAAATTGGTACTTTAATAATTATCTCTTTATTAATATTGAATTTTCTGGATTAAAGTGACGATTAAATTAAAAATTTCTTATAAAAGAGAGTAGATTTTAAAGGCCCCGTTATTCGAGAATAAACCGATAAACTATTATCACTGCGCTTGATACTGGCCACGTTTAGGCTCGAATAAAAGGGCACCGCATTGACATTTAATATTCCATTATGCAATCTTAGAAAATAAATATAGAACATACAATTTACATTGACATGATATTTAAAAAAACATAAAATATGAAATTACAAAATTAAACAAAAACAATTAAATGCATGAACATGGATAACCTAACACATCTAAGAAAACAAACCATGAGCAAAGAAAAGAAGAAAGACATGCTTTCAAATACGATATGCATGATATTCTATAAAATATGAAGCTGAAATAATAAATTAAAGCCATACATTAACATACATACAAACTAATGCCGCCCTCTCTTTGATTCTGATCTTTGTTTGGTAAACATAAAAATACATATATTTTTTAATATGAGTTGGTTCTGACATAGTCCCTTTTTTTGATTTCTTCTGATGCATGGTGGCATTGTCGTCTCGGCCAGATTCGTACCTGGCCGTTGGATCAGATCTGATCCAATGGCTGGGATGCCTTGCTGCATGGAGGGTCCTGATCTGATCTTGGAGTGGAAGACCTCGCGAGATGACACCACGTGGTATCTGGGGAAACCGATAAGCCTCGCGCATGCGCCACATGTGCGCGTGGGGAGCTAGATGGCTCGAGCGTGGCCTTCATGCGGCAGTTGGACGAGCGTCTCCCTTTAATCATGACCGTTGGATCAAAATTTGATCCAATGGTTCTTGGTGGGCTGCGCAAAAAACATAGATCAGAGTTAAATACTAGGGTGTAGGGTTATTTGGACTGGTGGGCTGGTCTGCTTGAGCCCTGTAATGTATGTATTTTGGTTTTGTGATAACACTGGACTGGATTACTGATTATTTATTTGGTTTTTTAAAATTTTGGATTTTATCTTATATTAGTCCAATAGTGATAATATTAGCATTAGTAATAATAATAATAATAATAATAATAATAATAACAATACTAATACGATGATACATACATACGTACACATGCAAACACACATACGTGTAACATACGAATACATGCAAACATTAATATATTTAACACTCTTAATTAATATAATATGCAAACATGCAATGACATATTAATTATTAAACTAATACATTAATACAATATATATACACCAGATAAAAATGAGTGATTACAGTTGCCCCTCTTTGCTTGTTCTTGTGAAACGAGAACATAGCAAAGACCAAAAGCACTCATTTTTATCTAACTTTCCTGTTTTTAGCTTCGGAATCGCGTGTTCTTTTGGAACTCTTCGTTCTTCCTTTGGGTCCTTGAGCGGTATGCACCTGAATTTAGCAAT
Organism: Hibiscus mutabilis; assembly: GCA_019671005.1. Taxonomy (NCBI): domain Eukaryota; kingdom Viridiplantae; phylum Streptophyta; class Magnoliopsida; order Malvales; family Malvaceae; genus Hibiscus; species Hibiscus mutabilis. The sequence continues at coordinate 25,897,261 of CM033733.1, read as the reverse complement.
CTTGATATTAAGAAAGACGATCCTTACGAAATGATTAAACTAAGAAGTTGATTTTAAGAAAAATATCCTTATGGAAGGATAAATTAAGGAATTAATTTTTAGAAAAATGTTCTTCAGAAAGGATTGACTTAAGAAATTTAATTTTAAGAAAAATATCATCATGGGAGGATAAATTAAGGAATTAATTTTTAGAAAAAATATCCTTAAGAAATGATTGAATTAAGAAATTTAATTTTAAGAAAAACATCCTTGTGGAAGGATAAATTAAGGAATTAATGTTTAAAAAAATATCCTTAAGAAAGGATTGAATTAAGAAATTTAATTTTAAGAAAAACATCCATATGGAAGGATAAATTAAGGAATTAATTTTTAGAAAAATATACTTAAGAAAGGATTGAATTTGATTTTAAGCAAAACCGTCTAGACATCACGAGGAATCCATCCAAGGTGACGGCTTAAACATCTAGTGACATTTTTCTCTAATCAATCTTTCTTTTTCTTTCCTTTTTCTTCTTCCTACCCCTTTTTTTCTTCTTTTTTCTTCTTTTTTTTCTTTTCTCTTTCTTCTTTTTTTTGCTTTCTTGGTTTTTCTTCTTTTTATAGGGTAAACATTCTTATGAAAGGATCCAACTAAAGAATCTGATTTTAAGAAAAGCATCCTTATGAAAAGATATCATTGGAAAGTTTGGTTTTTAAGAAAAACCTTAAGTGATACCTTGGCTTTATCCATCTAGAAATTCGTTAGAGTGGCTCAAAAATGTTGACATTTTCTCTGGTCAACCGATCTTCTCTCTTTTCCCTATTTTTTCTTCTTTTTTTTTCTTTTTTTTCTTCTTTGGCAACACCCAAGCGCGTGTCTTCTAGATCGATGCAGAGGTGCACAAAGTCTTTGTTGAAGTCATCCTCTTGGAAACTATCTGTTCGTCTTCATGTATGAATGTTTTCCAGTTAAGGATGATACATGAGCATACCTTATGATGTAAAGATGCACATGTTCATGTAAAATGCTATTCTCGCGATTGTTGGGGATGCGAAGGTGCAACCTATTCATGTAGACTCATAAAGGTGAAATGATGCATGAAACCCTGTCACAATCTTCACAGACATCTTAGTACTCAAGTCACCACTTGCTGGTTAGGTAGGCTTCGTCATGTGACTACAACCATTAATCATTCTGATGCTCCAACAGCTTTCGCCCCCGAAACTTTGTTGCTCATTCCTTGTTCAACCTTTCAAGTCAAGTGACCTCGGTCCACATCATCTCTTTACTCAAGAAAGTCTTTTGTCTTCTTCATTAATCAAAATCTTTCGAACCATCTGACATCCCAGGTCTATTCTGACTTGAATTCCTATAACTATCTCTGTTGTTTAACGGGAAATGGTGCCCCATTGATTTTGGGCTCGAATTCTTTCTTGTCTTTGACCCATCATGCAGAGTCTCTATCTGTATTAACATCGGGGTGAGCTAAAATACCCCAACTCCCCCAAACCCATCTCTGAGTTTAATTTATGTCTTTGAACTTAAAAGAAGTACTCTAAGGGGAACCGAATCTATATCTTTAGGCTTTAGAACTTAAAAAAAAAGAAATGTAAAGAGGCAAATTGCCCATGTATCTTCTGAAAAGAAATTAGATTTTGAAATGAACTAAACAAAATTTTGAAAAAAAAAAACAAACACTCTCTTTTTTTTATTAGAAAATCTTGACAGTCGTAGTGATACGTCAAATCGTATACCCTGAATCAAGTGCAAAAATGACATTGAGACAACCTACCGGCGATTACCCCTAAGCGTATCCTGTATATAGGGGAAAAAGCTAAATTGTTATCTAAAAATGTGAAATACATTCCGAGTTATTTCGTTGTTGTTGTTGTTGTTTTGGCTGGGTTAGGACCCTATCAGATAAGCCTCAATTCTAAATTATCATTTTTTGGCTCATTTTCTTTTTGTTTTTGGACTTCAACTCATCACATTCTTTTGGCTCGAGAATAATGATGGAGCAAACAACAATACCCCGAGTTACTCAGCATCGTCATGAGACGAAAATATTACTGTCACTCATGAAGCGATTTTTCTTTTCTCTCTTTTTTCTTCTTATTTTCTTTCATTCTTCTTCTTCTTCTTCTCTTTTTTGTTAGATGGTGCCTTGCCATCTTATCGCTTTAGAGGAGTGCCCCAAAGTTGCCACACTCTTATCCGAATGAGCCTATTACCAGGCTTCGAACATAGGAGTGCTTTTTATTAGGATTTCTTCTCTCATTTATTTTAAACGTGAGAGATGCCCCCTTTTTTTAAGGACAATAAATTATGATTAAGTGGGGTCATTAACGATTGACCAAAATAACTAGGAATATAATTACAAATTCGTCTTCACTGTAGCTTTTGATTTCCAGTAGATGCAGGTTGCTTAAAACCAATCACCTAGGTTAAAATGATGTCCCTCATGCAATTGATATACAGGGACACAATAGCCGGATACATGTATTTTCGGTGCAAAAAAATGAGTATGCATATGGAAAAACAAAAACTAACCCCTACCTATGAGTGAAATGTTTTAACAAATCGAAGAATGAAAATCGCTTGATAAACATGCACAAAAATGATATGCGAAAGAAATATCATTTTACAAGACATATGCCCCTACAAAACGTCTTTACTACTTTTCGGGCCTAAAATAGTAAAGCTGACTTTGCATTACCTTTGAAAAGCTTGAAATCTAGTTAAAACACCTAACTGGGAAGTTATCACCTCCCAAAAATTCATATCCGTCATTGTCCTTAAAACTTCAAATGACCGACTTCGATCAAACTTTGGACCTTATTTTTCAAAGCTCCATAATTTTCAGTTGTGTGGCCTGTACTCCCCAAATGGTAATCACATACCGTATTGACATCATACCCGCCGGATATGGAGGATATTTTGGCTTGGATTGGACAGGGGCTAGCAGCTTCTTTTCGATAAGAATCGGAAGCAACTCGGTGTAGGTTATAGGAATAGGATGGAATACCTTTGCAAGTTTTACGTATCGCGAAGACTGATTAGGAGGAAGACCCTGGGGCTGACCAGTTGGACGAGCACTCACCATATAAATATGGGAATCTTCTTCCTTTTGAGGAACTGTGCTGTAGGGATCTCTTATCTTCCCCTTCTTAACTGCATCTTCAATGCGCTCTCCAACCATGACTAAGTCTGCAAAGTTGTCGGCATGGTGGCTTACCAGACGATCATACAACACTCCTTCCAAAGTATCCATAATCATGGGAGTAATTTCACTTTCCTGAATCGGGGGTTGAACCTGAGATGCCATATCTCGCCATCGTTGAGCATACTGACGGAAACTCTCATTAAGCTTATGCTTTAAACCTTGCAGCACGAATCGATTTGGGGTCAAATATGTTATATGCTTGTACTTTTCTATGAAGGCTTTTGAAAGATCCTTCCAGGACTTGATATCTACCCGACTCAATTGATTGTACCACCGGATGGCTCCCCTAGTCAGACTGTCCTGGAAGCAATGGATTAAAAGTTTTTCATCTCTTGCAAAAACAGCCATCTTCCGTCAATACATGGTAATATGCGTGGAAGGACACGAAGTTCCATCGTACTTATCGAAATCAGGAGTCTTGAACTTCAACGGTAGAACAAGGTCGGATACTAAGCTCAGATCACAGACGTCACTCCCTAGTTCCTCTACAGTCTGCATGGCTTTGAATTTTCCCTCCATAAGACAAAACCTTTCTTCTAATTTCTTTTCCACTTCATTTCTAATTTTCTCGACCAAGTCCAGATCTGGCACCTCTTCTTCGTAGAATGCCCCTGTATCCACGGGTTGGCTTTCGGATGCCCCTGCTTGATGACTAACAGATACCCCTGAAGGGTCAATGTATATTCTCCCAACAGGACTTGGCATCTTTGGTTGAACCTTGCTGTGAGATGCGGTACATTCTAGCTCTTGGGCGACTTCGTCTTCAACCTTTTCTTTCCCAAGGCTTTTTACCAGCAATGCAATTATGTCGGATACTATCGTAGCTTGTGATTGAGCGATCTGCTCGCTGAGGCTCTATTTAGCTTCATCAAATCGTGCTTCCAAATCTTTCTGCCCCTTTTCCAAACTGACTATTTTGTCCTCCATTAATTTGCTTTGTAATCGAGTAAAGTATGGATGCGGAATGGTTGCAGCTTATATTTTAGTTTCACACTGCCACAATATTTACACTATTAATATTATTGCAAAAATTGATGAATGCATGTATAATGATGGAAATGCCATGATGCAATGCAAGAATGTATGCAAATACAGGTATTGATCCCGCAGGTGATTTGTCCCTATAGAACATCTTTCATTTAGACCAAAAGCTTTCATTACATCAGGTATTAGGATTTTACAGGTAGCAATGAGCTTTAGCACCTAATTTCTTGACCTCACGCAATAGTCTTGTTAGCTTTCCTTCGCGGTCTAACACTGGATCCATATTCTAGCTTATCGCCATTGTTGCATCATCTAAGTCTGCTACCTGTTGGGCCACTTGTCACGCTTGATTCATTACAATCTTCATGTCTTGGTCTTTCTCCTATATTTTTTGCTCAACCTTTCGCAGCTTGATAGTGACTTCTTTGAAACTTTCATACCCGGCCTGCTTGTACGCTTCAACATGAATCTCGCTGGTGCGTAAAGAAGTCTTGAGCCTTTCTATATGTTCTTTGAGTGATGTCTTTTCCATTTGAAGGGCTTGAGATTCCTCCCCTTCCTGCTGCAGACTTGATTTCAGGATCTCATCCATAGCCAGGCTGCTTTCCAACTCACCTTGGAGGATGTCACGTTAGCTCTCAGGTTCTTTCAGCTTTTGTGACAATGATCTAGCTTTATTTTTACTAGTCTTGCATTTCTGCTTCAAATGCTCCAAATCGTTCTTCAGCTGAATCATGCCATTAACCCATTCTTCAGAGGTGTCACCCGCATCGACATTCTTAAATTCAAAGTGCAACTTATTGTACTGCTTTGTATACTCTTGGTATTTTGCCTGGATCATACCTCTTCTACTTGAGCTGGCCGTACTTGAATGTAGGTTCATCTTCTGAGATGCTTTTACTCTCGGCTCTTGAATTTGTCTCACTTGAGTGACCCACTTCTGTGTTACCCGAACCTTGGACTGGGTAGTGACCCTTCTTCAACTTTGGCCCCGGGGAATGGCTGGCTCATTGTAGAATCGGGGTTGTCCATCTTCGAAACCCAAAACTCCTATCCTGATAAGATCCTGAACTCTGTTCTTCAGGGCTTCACAGTTCTCAGTGTGATGACCCGAATCCCCCACGTGGTAGCCGCACTGTGATACGAGTGTTGTAACCCTTCGGTTAAGGAGGTCTATTTGTTACAGACTTCACCGGTATGATAAGATTCCTTTCAATGAGGAACGGAAGCAGCTCAGTGTATCTCATAGGTATAGGACAATGCCTCTTTACGTCATTTGATTCTCAGGCTTCTCCTAGTTTTGCTTCTGTTTTCTGGGTCTCTGCCCCAGACGTACCACCTATCTGTTTCTTGAGATTGATCACAAAAGGATTCAACTTGTCGTATTTAACGCTGTTGTCTATCTTAACTTTCTAACCATTATGTTCTAAAATTTGATCCTTGATCGATTCTTCTCTGAGTTCGACAGGCTGGTTACCTTTCATCATAGCATTTATCTGGTTCATCATCTCAGCCATTTGCTTCTTTAACTCTTGTACTCCATCTTGCTCGTTACCAGGACTGACACTGCTTGTCGAATCTGATCTGAAGTCTCTGAACGATCCTTCTTCTACCATCTCCGATCTAGCCTTGGGATGGAACTCTGGAATCGAACCCCCCATCGTCAAGTTAAAGAACCCTTGGTCCATCATGAACAATCTCTATTATGGGAGAAACCACTCGGGAATCAATACCTTATGTAATGAGAATGCAAGAAAATATGCAAAAACAAAACAAAAAGGAAATGAGTTAGTACCAGATAAAATAAATAAATACATAAACAAAAAGAGCAAGTTAAATAAGATAAACACGCAAAGAACCCTATTTACATCTCGTATAAAACACCCAAGTTATCTGCATGGCTCTAAAAGGGTGGGCTTTTTATGTTCTCTACATGCAGTGTTGGTGCTAGGAGGTACCCGAATTGTCCTTGCTGTCCCCTACTAAGAGTAGCAAGGCCTCCGATCATCACCTATTATAGGCTCATTTCAACCGGGTTCAATTTAGGGGGCCCATTCGCTTATGCCTTTACGAAGGAATGATATCCTTACGAAAGCATAAGGTACTCGAGCCCCGAAGGTATTTTCTAGGCATACACGGAGGAACGATATCCTCACGAAAGCATTAGCGTTTTCCCCCCACTTAAAAAGGACGAGTTTATATGACAAATTTTAAATGCGTTAAAATAAGCGTGCACTTATAATCGAATGTTAATTTAATAGTCACTTTAATCTGGAACTTCTAATATTAATAAAGCGGTAATTATTTAAAAAAAGCTTGACTCTCATTTGTTTTTGAAAAACAAAAATTGTCCCCAGCGGAGTCGCCATCTGTAGCGATATCCCTCTTTTATGTTCGCTAAAAAATGGGGTTTGGGAGGTGTTTAAGAGTCTTTCGGGCATTTAAAATATTTATTGCGTGGGGTTTTGGAAAGAACCGTGTCTTAATTTAAAAAATGGATTCGCCACCGGCCACTAAGGTAGGCCGGACACCGTAAAACCAGAGATTTGAAAACTATTGGGTTCAGGAGTCAGTTACGGATGGGGAAGGATTAGCACCCTCACACCGCCCAAAATTGGTACTTTAATAATTACCGCTTAATTAATATTGAATTTTCCATTTTAAAGTGACGATTAAATTAAAATTTGCTTATAAATGCGAGTAGATTTTAAAGGCCCGTTATTCGAGAATAAACCGATAAACCACTATCACCGAGCTTGATATCGGGGTCACGTTTTAATTTCGAATAAAAGGGCACCGCATTGACATTTAATATTCCATTATGCAATCTTAGAAAATAAATATAGAACATACAATTTACATTGACATGATATTTAAAACCAATCACCTAGGTTAAAATGATGTCCTCATGCAATTGATATACAGGGGACACAATAGCCGGATACATGTATTTTCGGTGCAAAAAATGAGTATGCATATGGAAAACAAAAACTAACCCCTACTATGAGTGAAATGTTTTAACAAATCAAGAATGAAAATCGCTTGATAAACATGCACAAAAATGATATGCGAAAAGAAATATCATTTTACAAGACATATGCCCCTACAAAACGCCTCTTTACTACTTTTCGCCTAAAATAGTAAAGCTGACTTTGCATTACATTTGAAAAGCTTGAAATCTAGTTAAAACACCTAATCGGGAAGTTAGCACCTCCCAAAAATCATATCCGCCATTGTCCTTAAAACTTCAAATGACCGACTTGATCAAACTTTGGACCTTATTTTTCAAAGCTCCATAATTTTCAGTTGTGTGGCCTGTACTCCCCAAATGGTAATCACATACCGTATTGACATCATACCCGCCGGATATGGAGGATATTTTGGCTTGGATTGGACAGGGGCTAGCAGCTTCTTTTCGATAAGAATCGGAAGCAACTCAGTGTAGGTCATAGGAATATGATGGAATACCTTTGCAAGTTTTACGTATCGCGAAGACTGATTAGGAGGAATACCCTGGGGCTGACCAATTGGACGAGCACTCACCATATAAATATGGGAATCTTCTTCCTTTTGAGGAACTGTGCTGTAGGGATCTCTTATCTTCCCCTTCTTAACTACATCTTCAATGCGCTCTCCAACCATGACTAAGTCTGCAAAGTTGTCGGCATGGTGGCTTACCAGACGATCATACAACACTCCTTCCAAAGTATCCATAATCATGGGAGTAATTTCACTTTCCTGAATCGGGGGTTGAACCTGAGATGCCATATCTCGCCATCGTTGAGCATACTGACGGAAACTCTCATTAAGCTTATGCTTTAAACCTTGCAGCACGAATCGATTTGGGGTCAAATATGTTATATGCTTGTACTTTTCTATGAAGGCTTTTGAAAGATCCTTCCAGGACTTGATATCTACCCGACTCAATTGATTGTACCACCGGATGGCTCCCTAGTCAGACTGTCCTGGAAGCAATGGATTAAAAGTTTTTCATCTCTTGCAAAAACAGCCATCTTCCGTCAATACATGGTAATATGCGTGGAAGGACACGAAGTTCCATCGTACTTATCGAAATCGAGAGTCTTGAACTTCAACGGTAGAACAAGGTCGGATACTAAGCTCGGATCACGACGTCACTCCCTAGTTCCTCTACATCCCATGATGGCTTTGAATTTTCCTCCATAAGACAAAACCTTTCTTCTAATTTCTTTTCCACTTCATTTCTAATTTTCTCGACCAAGTCCAGATCTGGCACCTCTTCTTCGTAGAATGCCCCTGTATCCACGGGTTGGCTTTTGGATGCCCCTGCTTGATGACTAACAGATACCCCTGAAGGGTCAATGTATATTCTCCCAACAGGACTTGGCATCTTTGGTTGAACCTTGCTGTGAGATGCGGTACATTCTAGCTCTTGGGCGACTTCGTCTTCAACCTTTTCTTTCCCAAGGCTTTTTACCAGCAATGCACTTATGTCGGATACTATCGTAGCTTGTGATTGAGCGATCTGCTCGCTGAGGCTCTATTTAGCTTCATCAAATCGTGCTTCCAATTTTTTCTGCCCCTTTTCCAAACTGACTATTTTGTCCTCCATTAATTTGCTTTGTAATCGAGTAAAGTATGGATGCGGAATGGTTGCAGCTTATATTTTAGTTTCACACTGCCACAATATTTACACTATTAATATTATTGCAAAAATTGATGAATGCATGTATAATGATGCAAATGCCATGATGCAATGCAAGAATGTATGCAAATACAGGTATTGATCCCGCAGGTGATTTGTCCCTATAGAACATCTTTCATTTAGACCAAAAGCTTTCATTACATCAGGTATTAGGACTTTACAGGTAGCAATGAGCTTTAGCACCTAATTTCTTGACCTCACGCAAAAGTCTTGTTAGCTTTCCTTCGCGGTCCAACACTGGATCCATATTCTAGCTTATCGCCATTGTTGCATCATCTAAGTCTGCTACCTGTTGGGCCACTTGTTACGCTTGATTCATTACAATCTTCATGTCTTGGTCTTTCTCCTATATTTTTTGCTCAACCTTTCGCAGCTTGATAGTGACTTCTTTGAAACTTTCATACCCGGCCTGCTTGTACGCTTCAACATGAATCTCGCTGGTGCGTAAAGAAGTCTTGAGCCTTTCTATATGTTCTTTGAGTGATGTCTTTTCCATTTGAAGGGCTTGAGATTCCTCCCCTTCCTGCTGCAGACTTGATTTCAGGATCTCATCCATAGCCAGGCTGCTTTCCAACTCACCTTGGAGGATGTCACGTTAGCTCTCAGGTTCTTTCAGCTTTTGTGACAATGATCTAGCTTTATTTTTACTAGTCTTGCATTTCTGCTTCAAATGCTCCAAATCGTTCTTCAGCTGAATCATGCCATTAACCCATTCTTCAGAGGTGTCACCCAGACCGACATTCTTAAATTCAAAGTGCAACTTATTGTACTCGTCTTGTATACTCTTCGGTATTTTGCCTGGATCATACCTCTTCTACTTGAGCTGGCCGTACTTGAATGTAGGTTCATCTTCTGAGATGCTTTTACTCTCGGCTCTTGAATTTGTCTCACTTGAGTGACCCACTTCTGTGTTACCCGAACCTTGGACTGGGTAGTGACCCTTCTTCAACTTTGGCCCCGGGGAATGGCTGGCTCATTGTAGAATCGGGGTTGTCCATCTTCGAAACCCAAAACTCCTATCCTGATAAGATCCTGAACTCTGTTCTTCAGGGCTTCACAGTTCTCAGTGTGATGACCCGAATCCCCCACGTGGTAGCTGCACCAGATACGAGTGTTGTAACCCTTCGGTTAAGGAGGTCTATTTGTTACAGACTTCACCGGTATGATAAGATTCCTTTCAATGAGGAACGGAAGCAGCTCAGTGTATCTCATAGGTATAGGACAATGCCTCTTTACGTCATTTGATTCTCAGGCTTCTCCTAGTTTTGCTTCTGTTTTCTGGGTCTCTGCCCCAGACGTACCACCTATCTGTTTCTTGAGATTGATCACAAAAGGATTCAACTTGTCGTATTTAACGCTGTTGTCTATCTTAACTTTCTAACCATTATGTTCTAAAATTTGATCCTTGATCGATTCTTCTCTGAGTTCGACAGGCTGGTTACCTTTCATCATAGCATTTATCTGGTTCATCATCTCAGCCATTTGCTTCTTTAACTCTTGTACTCCATCTTGCTCGTTACCAGGACTGACACTGCTTGTCGAATCTGATCTGAAGTCTCTGAACGATCCTTCTTCTACCATCTCCGATCTAGCCTTGGGATGGAACTCTGGAATCGAACCCCCCATCGTCAAGTTAAAGAACCCTTGGTCCATCATGAACAATCTCTATTATGGGAGAAACCACTCGGGAATCAATACCTTATGTAATGAGAATGCAAGAAAATATGCAAAAACAAAACAAAAAGGAAATGAGTTAGTACCAGATAAAATAAATAAATACATAAACAAAAAGAGCAAGTTAAATAAGATAAACACGCAAAAGAACCCTATTTACATCTCGTATAAAACACCCAAGTTATCTGCATGGCTCTAAAAGGGTGGGCTTTTTATGTTCTCTACATGCAGTGTTGGTGCTAGGAGGTACCCGAATTGTCCTTGCTGTCCCCTACTAAGAGTAGCAAGGCCTCCGATCATCACCTATTATAGGCTCATTTCAACCGGGTTCAATTTAGGGGGCCCATTCGCTTATGCCTTTACGAAGGAATGATATCCTTACGAAAGCATAAGGTACTCGAGCCCCGAAGGTATTTTCTAGGCATACACGGAGGAACGATATCCTCACGAAAGCATTAGCGTTTTCCCCCCACTTAAAAAGGACGAGTTTATATGACAAATTTTAAATGCGTTAAAATAAGCGTGCACTTATAATCGAATGTTAATTTAATAGTCACTTTAATCTGGAACTTCTAATATTAATAAAGCGGTAATTATTTAAAAAAAGCTTGACTCTCATTTGTTTTTGAAAAACAAAATTGTCCCCAAATGAGTCGCCATCTCAGAGATATATCCCTTTTTTATGTTCGCTAAAAAATGGGGTTTGGGAGGTGTTTAAGAGTCTTTCGGGCATTTAAAATATTTATTGCGTGGGGTTTTGGAAAGAACCGTGTCTTAATTTAAAAAATGGATTCGCCACCGGCCACTAAGGTAGGCCGGACACCGTAAAACCAGAGATTTGAAAACTATTGGGTTCAGGAGTCAGTTACGGATGGGGAAGGATTAGCACCCTCACACCGCCCAAAATTGGTACTTTAATAATTACCGCTTAATTAATATTGAATTTTCCATTTTAAAGTGACGATTAAATTAAAATTTGCTTATAAATGCGAGTAGATTTTAAAGGCCCCGTTATTCGAGAATAAACCGATAAACCACTATCACTGAGCTTGATACTGGTCACGTTTTCGCTCGAATAAAAGGGCACCGCATTGACATTTAATATTCCATTATGCAATCTTAGAAAATAAATATAGAACATACAATTTACATTGACATGATATTTAAAACCAATCACCTAGGTTAAAATGATGTCCCTCATGCAATTGATATACAGGGACACAATAGCCAGATACATGTATTTTCGGTGCAAAAAAATGAGTATGCATATGGAAAAACAAAAACTAACCCCTACTATGAGTGAAATGTTTTAACAAATCGAAGAATGAAAATCGCTTGATAAACATGCACAAAAATGATATGCGAAAGAAATATCATTTTACAAGACATATGCCCCTACAAAACGTCTTTACTACTTTTCGGGCCTAAAATAGTAAAGCTGACTTTGCATTACATTTGAAAAGCTTGAAATCTAGTTAAAACACCTAACTGGGAAGTTAGCACCTCCCCAAAAATCATATCCGCCATTGTCCTTAAAACTTCAGATGACCGGCTTCGATCAAACTTTGGACCTTATTTTTCAAAGCTCCATAATTTTCAGTTGTGTGGCCTGTACTCCCCAAATGGTAATCACATACCGTATTGACATCATACCCGCCGGATATGGAGGATATTTTGGCTTGGATTGGACAGGGGCTAGCAGCTTCTTTTCGATAAGAATCGGAAGCAACTCAGTGTAGGTCATAGGAATATGATGGAATACCTTTGCAAGTTTTACGTATCGCGAAGACTGATTAGGAGGAATACCCTGGGGCTGACCAATTGGACGAGCACTCACCATATAAATATGGGAATCTTCTTCCTTTTGAGGAACTGTGCTGTAGGGATCTCTTATCTTCCCCTTCTTAACTACATCTTCAATGCGCTCTCCAACCATGACTAAGTCTGCAAAGTTGTCGGCATGGTGGCTTACCAGACGATCATACAACACTCCTTCCAAAGTATCCATAATCATGGGAGTAATTTCACTTTCCTGAATTGGGGGTTGAACCTGAGATGCCATATCTCGCCATCGTTGAGCATACTGACGGAAACTCTCATTAGGCTTATGCTTTAAACCTTGCAGCACGAATCGATTTGGGGTCAAATATGTTATATGCTTGTACTGTTCTATGAAGGCTTTTGAAAGATCCTTCCAGGACTTGATATCTACCCGACTCAATTGATTGTACCACCGGATGGCTCCCTAGTCAGACTGTCCTGGAAGCAATGGATTAAAAGTTTTTCATCTCTTGCAAAAGCAGCCATCTTCCGGCAATACATGGTAATATGCGTGGAAGGACACGAAGTTCCATCATACTTATCGAAATCAGGAGTCTTGAACTTCGACGGTAGAACAAGGTCGGATACTAAGCTCAGATCACAGACGTCACTCCCTAGTTCCTCTACAGTCTGCATGGCTTTGAATTTTTCCTCCATAAGACAGAACCTTTCTTCTAATTTCTTTTCCACTTCATTTCTAATTTTCTCGACCAAGTCCAGATCTGGCACCTCTTCTTCGTAGAATGCCCCTGTATCCACGGGTTGGCTTTTGGATGCCCCTGCTTGATGACTAACAGATACCCCTGAAGGGTCAATGTATATTCTCCCAACAGGACTTGGCATCTTTGGTTGAACCTTGCTGTGAGATGCGGTACATTCTAGCTCTTGGGCGACTTCGTCTTCAACCTTTTCTTTCCCAAGGCTTTTTACCAGCAATGCACTTATGTCGGATACTATCGTAGCTTGTGATTGAGCGATCTGCTCGCTGAGGCTCTATTTAGCTTCATCAAATCGTGCTTCCAATTTTTTCTGCCCCTTTTCCAAACTGACTATTTTGTCCTCCATTAATTTGCTTTGTAATCGAGTAAAGTATGGATGCGGAATGGTTGCAGCTTATATTTTAGTTTCACACTGCCACAATATTTACACTATTAATATTATTGCAAAAATTGATGAATGCATGTATAATGATGCAAATGCCATGATGCAATGCAAGAATGTATGCAAATACAGGTATTGATCCCGCAGGTGATTTGTCCCTATAGAACATCTTTCATTTAGACCAAAAGCTTTCATTACATCAGGTATTAGGACTTTACAGGTAGCAATGAGCTTTAGCACCTAATTTCTTGACCTCACGCAAAAGTCTTGTTAGCTTTCCTTCGCGGTCCAACACTGGATCCATATTCTAGCTTATCGCCATTGTTGCATCATCTAAGTCTGCTACCTGTTGGGCCACTTGTTACGCTTGATTCATTACAATCTTCATGTCTTGGTCTTTCTCCTATATTTTTTGCTCGACCTTTCGCAGCTTGATAGTGACTTCTTTGAAACTTTCATACCCGGCCTGCTTGTACGCTTCAACATGAATCTCGCTGGTGCATAAAGAAGTCTTGAGCCTTTCTATATGTTCTTAGAGTGATGCGTTTTCCATTTGAAGGGCTTGAGATTCCTCCCCTTCCTGCTGCAGACTTGATTTCAGGATCTCATCCATAGCCAGGCTGCTTTCCAACTCACCTTGGAGGATGTCACGTTAGCTCTCAAGTTCTTTCAGCTTTTGTGACAATGATCTGGCTTTATTTTTACTAGTCTTGCATTTCTGCTTCAAATGCTCCAAATCGTTCTTCAGCTGAATCATGCCATTAACCCATTCTTCAGAGGTGTCACCCAGACCGACATTCTTAAATTCAAAGTGTAACTTATTGTACTCGTCTTTTATACTCTTCGGTATTTTGCCTGGATCATACCTCTCCTACCTGAGCTGGCCGTACTTGAATGTAGGTTCATCTTCTGAGATGCTTTTACTCTCGGCTCTTGAATTTGTCTCACTTGAGTGGCCCACTTCTGTGTTACCCGAACCTTGGACTGGGTAGTGACCCTTCTTCAACTTTGCCCCCGGGGAATGGCTGGCTCATTGTAGAATCGGGGTTGTCCATCTTCGAAACCCAAAACTCCTATCCTGATAAGATCCTGCACTCTGTTCTTCAGGGCTTCACAGTTCTCAGTGTGATGACCCGAATCCCCCACGTGGTAGCTGCACCAGATACGACTGTTGTAACCCTTCGGTTAAGGAGGTCTCTTTGTTACAGACTTCACCGGTATGATAAGATTCCTTTCAATGAGCAACAGAAGCAGCTCAGTGTATCTCATAGGTATAGGACAATGCCTCTTTACGTCATTTGATTCTCAGGCTTCTCCTAGTTTTGCTTCTGTTTTCTGGGTCTCTGCCCCAAACGTACCACCTATCTGTTTCTTGAGATTGATCACAAAAGGATTCAACTTGTCGTATTTAACGTTGTTGTCTATCTTAACTTTCTAGCCATTCTGTTCTAAAATTTGATCCTTGATCGATTCTTCTCTGAGTTCGACAGGCTGCTTACCTTTCATCATAGCATTTATCTGGTTCATCATCTCGGCCATTTGCTTCTTTAACTCTTGTACTCCATCTTGCTCGTTACCAGGACTGACACTGCTTGCCGAATCTGATCTGAAGTCTGTGAACGATCCTTCTTCTACCATCTCCGATCTAGCCTTGGGATGGAACTCTGGAATCGAACCCCCCATCGTCAAGTTAAAGAACCCTTGGTCCATCATGAACAATCTCTATTATGGGAGAAACCACTCGGGAATCAATACCTTATGTAATGAGAATGCAAGAAAATATGCAAAAACAAAACAAAAAGGAAATGAGTTAGTACCAGATAAAATAAATAAATACATAAACAAAAAGAGCAAGTTAAATAAGATAAACACGCAAAAGAACCCTATTTACATCTCGTATAAAACACCTAAGTTATCTGCATGGCTCTAAAAGGGTGGGCTTTTTATGTTCTCTACATGCAGTGTTGGTGCTAGGAGGTACCCGAATTGTCCTTGCTGTCCCCTACTAAGAGTAGCAAGGCCTCCGATCATCACCTATTATAGGCTCATTTCAACCGGGTTCAATTTAGGGGGCCCATTCGCTTATGCCTTTACGAAGGAATGATGTCCTTACGAAAGCATAAGGTACTCGAGCCCCGAAGGTATTTTCTAGGCCTACACGGAGGAACGATATCCTCACGAAAGCATTAGCGTTTTCCCCCCACTTAAAAAGGACGGGTTTATATGACAAATTTTAAATGCGTGAAAATAAGCGTGCACTTATAATCGAATGTTAATTTAATAGTCACTTTAATCTGGAACTTCCAATATTAATAAAGCGGTAATTATTTGAAAAAAGCTTGACTCTCATTTGTTTTTGAAAAACAAAAATTGTCCCCAGCGGAGTCGCCATCTGTAGCGATATCCCTCTTTTATGTTCGCTAAAAAATGGGGTTTGGGAGGTGTTTAAGAGTCTTTCGGGCATTTAAAATATTTATTGCGTGGGGTTTTGGAAAGAACCGTGTCTTAATTTAAAAAATGGATTCGCCACCGGCCACTAAGGTAGGCCGGACACCGTAAAACCAGAGATTTGAAAACTATTGGGTTCAGGAGTCTGTTACGGATGGGAAAGGATTAGCACCCTCACACTGCCCAAAATTGGTACTTTAATAATTACCGCTTAAGTAATATTGAATTTTCCATATTAAAGTGACGATTAAATTAAAATTTGCTTATAAATGCGAGTAGATTTTAAAGGCCCCGTTATTCGAGAATAAATCGATAAACCACTATCACTGAGCTTGATACTGGTCACGTTTTCGCTCGAATAAAAGGGCACCGCATTGACATTTAATATTCCATTATGCAATATTAGAAAATAAATATAGAACATACAATTTACATTGACATGATATTTAAAAAAACATAAAATATGAATATTACAAAATTAAACAAAAACAATTAAATGCACGAACATGGATAACCTAACACATCTAAAAAAACAAATCATGAGCAAAGAAAAGAAGAAAGACATGCTTTCAAATATGATATGCATGACATTCTATAAAATATGAAGCTGAAATAATAAATTAAAGCCACACATTAACATACATACAAACTAATGCTTAATATTTAACACATAACACAATTTACATGTTAAAAAAACATGAAACTAACATACAACAAAATTACTACCACACTAACATGTAACCCTAGATGCAAAATAAAAAACATACTAGAACACTTGTATACATGCGAAAAAAAACTAAATTAAACATGATCACTTACTAAAATAGGCATACGCCATGAACAAACAAACCAAAAGATGCATTTGCATGATAATATACATGAATGTAAACATGCATAAATAAACACGGCCAAGACGGCACATATATATAAAAAGAACGAAACGGACATAAAAACATGACTAAACATGCCATTAGCTACCATGTAATCATAATATACAAAATGAACAAGCAAAGGGAACATGCTAACGTAGGCACAAATAATATGAATTAAAATAAACATAACATACAAAAGACATATAACATGAACAAGTAAATTAAAACGTAAAACATGGTAAAATACACCCAAAAAATATAAAAAAACATGACATAAGCCAAAATATATATTAATATAAATAATGCTGGAAACATAATAAAAGAGGGACATGAATGCTTAAAAAAAGGAAATGGGACTCAAATGGAATAAATTAAAGCAAGATAGCAAAAATTAAAACAAATGAAAAAGATTTCGGGACGAGATTGCAAATTGAATGAAACTTGAAGGGACTAATGCTGTAAAATGCCCAAGGAGCAAGCCCAAAGTGTGAACATTGAAAACGCGGGATGGTTAGGGGGATTATTTGACTGCTTAAAATCTGAATGGGGTTGATTTAGGGGCTAAATTGAAAGGTTTTGAGAACCATGGAGGACCAGGGATGTAAATAATCCATGCGGCGAGCCAAAAACAGAAGAAATGGAAATGAGGAAGGATTTATTGCGGGATTTTACAATTTTTAAGATATTAGACGTCTATAAAAAGACATGTTTTGTTCAGTTATCAAACCTTTGGCATTTTAAAATTTGGCTTTCTAAAAAAACTCTCTCCCCTGTATACTTAGCCTCCCCAACCGAAAGCCCCTCAAACACTTAGCCTCCCAAATGACGGCCGTGCTCAGGTGGTTTCCGGTGAGGCGCGACCTTGAAGCCACCTCTAACCGTCCTAAACCACAACACTAGCCACCACAGACAACAACAAACCCCGAAAAACTTTGGAAAACCCTTTTTTAAAGGAAACTTTTGGTTTCGAAAACCCCAAAATAAGACCCTTCTCCTCTTGAACATCAGATCCTACTCCGGTTCACTCATGAAGGAGATTATTACCGGAGAAGGCGTCGAAACACTCAGGTAAAACTTACTCTGTGTTTTTTTTTTTATTTTTTTATGCATGAAAGAAAGAAAGAAAGAGTGAAGGGAAGGATTACCGATGTATCTGTCTTTTTCTATTCGAATCTGATTTTTTTTTTCTGGTAACTTGGTACAAAATATTTGGATACATCTGATATATATATGCCCTCTCTTTGATTCTGATCTTTGTTTGGTAAACATAAAAATACATATATTTTTTAATATGAGTTGGTTATGACATAGTCCTTTTTTGTGATTTCTTCTGATGCATCTGGCAACCCTGGGCGCGGTGGTTGAAGGCCGGCATGGTGGAGGCATGGTGGCAGTGTCGTCTCGGCTAGATTCGTCCCTGGCCGATGGAATAAATTAAACCAAAGTGGCCGGTGGCGACTCCAAGTTTTTCAAAAATACGAGTTTTCCCCAAATTCCCCTTTTAAATAAAATTTTCAAATAAAATCGTGACCCCTTTAATATAATTTATTATTTTTGTAGCGGCACCGAAAAATTAGTCGTTACAGCATGGCGACTCCGCTGGGGGACTGGTTTTATGTTTTAAAACAAAAAGGAGTTAAGCCAAAAAATTTACTTCTTTACTAATATCAGAAGTTGCAGGTTAAAGTGACGACTAAACTAATATTTATTTATAAATGCGAGTTTATTTTAACGCGTTTAAAATTGGACATATAAACCCATTTATCTAAGTGAGGGGAAAATGTTATTGCTTTCGAGGGGATATTGTTCCTCCGTATGGGCCTAGCAAGTACCTTCGGGGCTCTACTACTCTATGTTTTCATGGGAATATTGTTTCTCCGTATAGGCATAGAGGAACGGGTCCCCCTGAATTGAACCCAGTTGAGAAGAGCCTATAATGGGTGATGACTTGGGGCCTTGCTACCCTTAGTAGGGGAGAGCGAGGATATTTCGGGTACCCTTTTAGTACCAAATCTGCATATAGCGAACATAACAGCCCACCCCTCTAGAGCCATGCGGACAACCTAGAATATTAGATGACATATGATCAGGCTTATTTCATGCTTCGAAATTCTCTTGCTTTCTCGCATTTATTTATTACTTATTAATTGCATTCGATTTACGAACCCTTTTTTTTGTTTTTTCTTCTGCATATTTTTTTGTATTCACATGACATGATATAAATGGTTAATTCTCAAAATTTATCACTCAATTAGAAAGCTTTCACCATAAATGGAAGGTGTCTCAAGGCAGAAGATGAAAATATGAAGGTTCGACATTGGTATCAGAAATGCCCGAGCCAGTGAAGATGTCAACCAAAAAATATATATTCTCATTCCAGTAGTCTCAAAGCGAGATACCATTTTTTAAACCCTAGAGTTCTTAGCTTTTGATCCTTTCATAAGGATATGTTTTCCACAAAACAGGTTTTAACTCGATCCTTTTATAAGGATGTATTTTTTTTAAGAAAAACAATCCATAAGTATATTTTTATCAACTCCTTATTTTAATCCTTTTATATGAGTATTTAAAAAATCAATTTTTAACTTAAATCCTTCCTTATGGATTTTTTCCTCCTTAAAATCAATTACTTAATCCGAAGACAGAAAAAGGGACCAAAAGTCTTTCGCCCACTTGAAGCGATCGAGGAATTATGAGTTAAAGTTAAAGCCTATCTCTAGAAGAACATGTTTTAGCTTTTGTATCGAGAACTTTTTTACATTTGTGAAAGTTGTTCTAGAGTGATCACCTATGGAATTGACACCTTTACTTGCATTCATTCTTGCATTTACTTTATATCATTTTCAAGGTATTGATTCGCGAGTGGTCATCAAATTAGAAATCGTTCATAAGGATAGAAGGTTATGTGATCCGATAGAAAGAGTACAAGCTCGAAGCCACATCCTAAAAATACACAGGAGATTAGAGAGAGTTACTCATCCGAAGGTTTTGAATCAGACATGGCAGATGAAATTTGTACTAGTGACAAGTGACGTGAGATGCAAGATTTGAAGAAACAAATGGTCGAGGTGATGGACATGATGACCGTTATGGCTAAAGAGAAGAAGATTGGTGAGTTGGTCAAGAACCAAAGCATGAAGCTTGATAGTTAGAGTTCTACCCCCGAACAAGGCAAATCTAGCCAATACAATAGTTCAAATCCATTTGTTATCCACATCAACAAACCAATAGGAGGAGCATCTGGGTCGAGTTCCAAGAAAGTGGAGGTAGGGTCGGAAGAAACTTGAGAAGCAAATAACATGAAGAGGCAGGTTCTGATTCCTATAAAATACGCTGAGCTACTCTAGATGCTGGTTGAAATGAAACTCATCACCTTAGTTCAGTCAGTACCAAAAGAACCTCCTTTCCCAAGAGGCTACAACAACCGCGCCAGATGCAGTTACCCCTTAGGAAGCTCGAGTCATACTACCGAGAATTGTGAAGCCTTGAAGAACAAAGTGCAAGACCTTATCAAAACAGAAATATTGGGCTTCAAGGATGGAAAACTTAGATTCTACATTGAGCCAACGATCATTTGAGATACAAAATTGAAGAGGAGTCGGTATCCAAGATGAGGTTCGAATCTCCATGTCTACTCTTCGACGGATGGCCAAAAAGCTAGAGTCAAAGGTTATCAGTTTGACTCGATACCCATTTCATACAGAGAATTGTATCCGTTATTGTTGGAGGCCCAGTTAGTGAGTCTAGTCTTCTTAACACCCATGCAACCTCTATATCCGAATTGGTTCGACATCAATGCCCGTTGTGAGTATCACCCCTAGATTTAGGGGCCTGCCATCGAGAATTGCATTGCCTTCAAACGACGAGTTCAAACTCTCCTAGAACTTGGAAAATAGAAATTTGGAACCAAGGGTCAGCCTAATATAGTAGTAGGTCGCTCAATAGAATCCGAGGCTAGGGATGAAAGTACTCTAAAAGCGGGGCACTCGATCGAATTTGATGCTAAAGCAAACAAGCTCAAGCAAGAAAGAGATGATCACTTACTAAAATACGCATACACCATGAACAAACAAACCAAAAGATGCATTTGCATGATAATATACATGAAAGGAAACATGCATAAATAAACACGACCAAGACGGCACATATATATAAAAAGAACAAAACAGACATAAAACATGACTAAACTTGCCATTAGCTACCATGTAATCATAATATACAAAATGAACAAGCAAAGGGAACATGCTAACATAGGCACAAATAATACGAATTAAAATAAACATAACATACAAAAGACATATAACATGAACAAGTAAATTAAAACGTAAAACATGGTAAAATACACCCAAAAAAACATAAATAAAAAACATGACATATGCCAAAACGTATATAAATATAAATAATGCTGGAAACATAATAAGAGAGGGACATGAATGCTTAAAAAAGGAAATGAGACTGAAATGGAATAAATTAAAGCAAGATAACAGAAATTAAAACAAACGAAAATGATTTCGGGACGAGATTGCAAATTGAATGAAACTTGAAGGGACCAATGATGTAAAATGCCCAAGGGGCAAGCCCAAAGTGTGAACTTTGAAAACGTAGGATGGTTAGGGGGATAATTTGACCGCTTAAAATCTGAATGAGGTTGATTTAGGGGCTAAATTGAAAGGTTTTGAGAACCATAGAGGACCAGGGATGTAAATAATCCATGCGACGAGCCAAAAACAGAAGAAATAGAAACGCGAAAGGATTTATTACGGGACTTTACCATTTTTAAGATATTAGACGTATATAAAGAGACATGTTTTGTTCAGTTATCGAACCTTTAGCATTTTAAAATTTGGCTTTCTAAAAAAAGTCTATCCCCTGTATACTTAGCCTCCCCAACCGAAAGCTTCTCAAACACTCAGCCTCCCAAACGGCGACCGTGGTCAAGTTGTTTTCGGTGAGGCACGGCCTTAAGGCGACCTCTAACCATCCTAAACCACAGCACCGGCCACCACAGATAACAACAAACCCCAAAAAACTTTGGAAAACCACTCTTTTTTAAAGGAAACTTTTGGTTTAAAAAACCCCAAAATAAGACCCCTCTCCTCTTAAACACCTGATCCTACTCTGGTTTACTCATGAAGGAGATTATTACCATAAAAGGCCCCGAAACACTCAGGTAAAACTTCCTCTGCGCTTTTTCTTTTTCTTATTTTTTTATGCATGAAAGAAAGAAAGAGTGGAAGGAATGATTACCGCTAGATCTGTATGCAAGATGATCATCGTAAGCTCCATTACATGTTCTCGAATGCTAGTTTGGGTGATACTCTTGAGGAGTGGAAGATCGACGTCATTCAGTTGAAGAACGACTCCGAGTATTGGAAGAAGAGAAGCTAGGCGAGCAAAAATTGAACCAGAATTTTATCACATGATTTGAAGGAAGCCGAGAGCCAATACAATATTCTCTGAGAAGTACTGAAGAATTGTATAGCCACGAATGAGGTTTTGAATACGAGTCTACAATAGTGTGAGGAAAAATCCAGTACTATTTAAACAAAAAATGCAGTACTCTGAGAACAAGCAGATGAGCTCCAAAATTCTTTGTGTGCGAGCGAGATTCGTGCTAAAGCCTACAAACACGTTGCATGTGAAAGCACTGTGGAGTTATCTCTCAAGTTGCGAACGGCTAAACAAGAAATACGAGAAAGGGAAAATGATAGGAAGGTTACCGTTTCCCAAGTACGTAAAGTCGCTCAGCAAGTGGCAGATTTGGCCAATACAACGATGTTGTTAAGTCAGAATCTCGATCCAGCGCTAGACCATGGAGGAAAGTTGACTGGGCTACTAAACAAAATTAAGAAATTAGGTGCTAGGGCTCATCGCTATTTGTAAAAATCTGCCATCTAATGTAAATGGAACCTTTTACTCTCAATGAAAGTTGTTTTATGGGGACCACTTTTGGAATCAATGTCTTGTTGCATACATGTTTACATTTTAGCACTGCATTACATTGTATTGGACATTTATTGCATATTTAACATGACATTGTCGTTTGACAACATTGTATTACCTTGGTGTTCGATGACAATAATCGGAGAACCAGTTCAAACTTTATCATGGACGAAATAATTGAACAAACTCATAGATCAAGACTCGAGCAATTAGAAGATAGATTCCAGAAAGAGGTCAAGGAAAGAGGAAGAGTTGACGCCTTCAATACAATAGAACTTTGCTTAGTCCCTGATTTGGTCATTCCACTGAATTTTAATGTTTTCAGCTTCGAAAGTTTGATAATGCCTGCTGCAGTATGGTATAATTGATTGAATAAAGACCAAGTTCAGTCTAGGGGTGATTTAACCAACGTCTTTTTGGGGCAATATAGATATGCTTTGAACCTAGCCCC
The DNA here is from genome assembly GCA_019671005.1 of Hibiscus mutabilis. Classification (NCBI taxonomy): domain Eukaryota; kingdom Viridiplantae; phylum Streptophyta; class Magnoliopsida; order Malvales; family Malvaceae; genus Hibiscus; species Hibiscus mutabilis. The sequence goes on along the minus strand of CM033733.1, from coordinate 25,874,080 downwards.
AAATCGCCAGTTTCTTTAAGGCATGAAAATGAGACCTGTTGAGAGCTTCAAAGAACATGCTTTAAGGTGACGAAGTTTAGTAGCCCAGGTTTAGCGACATAACCAAAAAGAAAATGACTTCCATATTTCATGCCACTATTCCATCTTTCTTCTTTGATAAGATGCTCGGGAAATTGAGGGGAAAATTTGAGGACTTCATGACGGTTGAGGAAATGATAGAATACACAATCCAAAGAGGAAAATTGAGTCCTAATTCAACGAACCAAACTAGTAAAAAAGCAGAAAAAGAGAAAGAGATAAATGAGTGTCACTTCCAAGGTTCTCGTAATCACAAGAGAAGAAGACTCGTTGATCATTCTGAGTCATCACAAAAAATTCTTTGAGTAAATTTAGATTTGGAGATATTAGGGGTACCCATTTTAGACATATTTCCTCATTTGGTCAAAGGTCGTTACCTCACTTCTAAGCTATTGAAGACTACGTATGACTTATCTTCCTACAATAGTGACCTGGGTAATACTTGCGATTTTCACATGGGGGCACCAGGGCATGCCACCAAGAGGTGTTGGGCGTTACTAGAGGAAAACAAGAAGCATGTTGGCAATGGAGTCCTGACAAGAGTTAATCTATCAATGGAAGGCAAATGAAATAGGGCGGGTTCACACAACTTTGAAGAGGCCACAATGACTTGGCACCTTGAGGACGATTTGAAAGTACCTATGCTTGGGTTCTCATCTTTTTTCAGACTCCTTCATATTTTGGTTTCTCCTTTTTGAGAACAAACAAATCCTACGGTTTAATCCTGAAAATAGTAGGAATATTTTGTAAAGATACTTGTAGTTAGAGTTTGGTAAGTCTGACAGAAATGTTGGTGTAACGTGCTTAAACACAGTAAAGTTTAAGACAATGGATAATTCAAATGTCCATCTTAATCCATTTTTACAAATGGTTAAAGGAAAATAAATCCTTTGGAAAAATCCAAAGTCATGATTGGTATAAACTAATTGTACTAGGAGAATGGTACAATTAGCCTGGAGCAAACGGCTACCGATAAAGTCAATTCAAAACCGTTGATCCTTGTGCATTTGGGAAAAATGCAAAAGAAATCTATGAGCTAAGTTGTAGATTTTTTAAAATCAAATATCAGAGCTAGTTATTTTTGTTATAATGAAAATTTTATTTTCTTATTTAGAAAGCATTTTTGCATTCTTTGACTCTTTAAACATTTCATTATCATGAGGTGGTTTTTGTTCTCCCATACACATATACACATTTTTGAAGGATATACATATGTATATATATATTATTTTTATCAAGTCCTCAACTTTCAAATGCAAGAGTACCTTTGATTTCGATCTAAAGATCAATTCTAAGCTGCTTATGTTTAGAATAAATTGAATGTTGTGATGATATTGCAAATGTGAGTATCTGCTAATCCATTTAGGCCTATGGAGGAACAAAACGAGTGTTTAGATAATGGGCAGATCCCATTTAGGAATTCCCTTCTCAAGCATTTGTTGTTTAAGATCCTTGAAGTGAGTGTTGATCCTAAACCTCTACCCCTTGAAGACTATCTCTAGATGTCTATGAATGAGACGACAAAGGCATTCTTTCACTTTTCAAGGAGGAAAAAATGAGACTAGATGTATGAAGGACATAGAATCACCAAAAGGAAATGGTCAAAGACAAATAGGAAAAATCCGACCAGAAGGCCAAAGAAATTAAGGATGAGCAATACAATAAAGAGAAAAAAAGACACATGAATAATTCTCCATTCAATAGGCATCAGTTTAAAAGAGCCGCAGAGAATGGGTTACTTTCAAGCAAGAAGTAGACATCAATTGATACAACTAAATAAAAAGAAAGGGACTCAAGACTGAAAACCCAAAAAGGGGAGTCTAAGAAAAAGAAAAAAAAGAAAAAAGAAAAAAAAGAAAAGAAAAAGAAAAAGAAAAAGAAAGAAATAGAGAGATTACACTCCACTGTTTGGGTTTACTAAAAGGTATTCCTAGATAAGAGTGTTTAAAAAGAGAGAAATGAGTAAAATATCTGGGGCACTCATTTGTAGCAAGAAGCTGATTAGCTTAGAAGGTGGTTGTATGCTCCATCCATTTTTTAAGTCAAAAGTGGAGTAACTACATGAGTGATAATGATATATTCAAATCATAATTATGCCGAGTAACTCGGGGTTCTGTTGTATGCTCCATCATTATCCTTGAGACAAAGGACTGTGATGAGTTGAATTCTCTTTGAAAAAAGAAAAAAGAAAAAATAAAAGAAAAAGAAAAATAAAAGAGAAAAGAAAAATAAAAGAGAAAAGAATACTTCATATAAGCACACCTAGATCAAGCAATACAAGAATAAGATTTTGAAGAGCCTTAAAGGGTCGGTCATCTTAGAATCGAAGCGTATGTCAAGGCAGATCAGCCTGAAGACTTCAACATTTCTAGAACTAACATTCCTACCCACTTGTCTACTTTAAATCTAACTACCCGGGAACATCCACCCACCTAGCTTTGAAGGTTTAACAACCAACCTTTGATTTTCAGGCAAAAGCCTTCCTAGTTTTCCTAACCAAGAGTGTACCACGACTCTATCTACCCACTCAACTAAGTATTCTCAGAATACTTATCTTGCTACAATCCCAAAGGTTTACAAAAACATTCGCCAACCTAACAACACTTTACAACCTTTTACTAACCATCAACTCAAACCACTTACTACCGCTTACAATTACACAAGTATTCCAAAGCCAAAAGTTCTAAAGCATCATTCTTCCCACCATCCCTACTCAAAGACTCAACCCAACGTATACATTTCTTGGTGTCTTTCAACAACTTATAAACAAGCCTCATTAGCCACATGATAGCATAACTTACTGCCAATTCAGCCTCACAACCACTAACAATTTCACAGGCTCCTCTAGAGTCACATTACCAGAAGCCATAGACTTCACAAATCCTCATAAAAACAAACACTCACTTCAAACCACTTTAGAGCCACATCTTTCACACAAACAACCACCAACATAAGAACTCCAATATCTCTAACCTAATCCTTCTGCACAAAGCACAATTCCACGCAAACAAAACCCATCAGATGTTGCAACTAGAATAACAACAAACAAGCCACTCATCTTTTTCTCCAAACTGAACTACCAAAACTAAGATTCCTCCTTGCAACATGTTTTCCAAAGGCGGTTAATACTCTAACATCTCCTGTCAAACCTTGCCCCATTTTTTAAAGAAACCACGTGTCAACTTTACCAAGTTCTTACTAGCCTTCAACACCAACAACTCAACGGTATATCCCTAACTTAGGTTTAACATTCATCTCATGACCAAAGCAACAACGACAATCTCACAACCAACCATAAGCCTTAGCACCCACTGTTCGGTGCGATTTCCAAGCTCGCAACGTCCATATACCTAAACAACCAATCCTTACATAACGCCTTATCAAACTCGTAAAACGACAACTCCATCAAATTCTTAGCAACCCCATGGTCCTTAACCAGTAAGGAACATCTTCGATACAATTTCGTACCACTCCCATTTCATCACAAACTAATTACTCGAACACCTTACTGGGTTGAGTTTATGAAATTCGAGTCAAGTTTCGAGTTTCTTTTCAAATTTTATTATAAATATTTATAATATTATAGTACTAATTGGTTTCAATTTAAATGACTTTCTATAAGTTTATAACCATATTATATTCATATGTGATATGTATATATATATTTGTTTATATGTGATATACATATATCAGGCAAGGTTAAGGGACTCTACTCAAATTTAAAAATTGATCCACTAATTACTAAAAAATTTGAGACTCATTTTATAACTTAAACCTTATTTAAAATATTCTCAAGTCGAATCGAAATTATGAAATACAATTTGAGTAAATTCGACTTATGTTTTTCACATAAAATCGAGTAAAAGATTCGATTTTCTGAGTCAAATTTTACTATGATGTTTAAAATAGGCTTATATCACCAATAAGTTCTTAAAGTATATTAATTTTTTTCATTTAGGTACTTGAAGTATACTTTTTTGTCAAAATAGGTATCTAAAGTATTTTTTGGTCAAAATAGGTACCTAAAATATTTTTTTGTCAAATTAGGTACCTAAAATATATTTTTAGTCAAAATAGGTACCTAATGTAGTTTCTAATCAATCTCACATGACAATTTTTTGGAACCTAGAAGAAAAGTATATATACTTTAGGTACCTATTTTGACCAAAAAATATTTTAAGTACCTATTTTGACGAAAAAAAGACTTTAGATACCTATTTTGACAAAAAATTATATTTTCAATACCTATTTTGACAAAAAAGTATACTTTAAGTGTATATTTTGTCCAAAAAATACTTTAGGTACCAAAATGAAAAAAGTTAATATACTTTATACTTATTTGTAATATAAACCTTTAAAATAAGGCAAGTCTGTGATTAGTCAAGAAATTAGTCCGATTCCAGCGAAAATTACTTCAATGGAATTAATAATGCTGTCCGCAATTAAGGCAACTGAAAAATAGAAAACGACGTCGTTGAACGAACTGTTCACTTCGTTTTGCTCATTTTGAGTTTCCCCTTCATTTCCTTCCACACTATTAAACCCTGCATAGATTCAGATCTCTTTTCCATTATCAGTGTCTCGAATCTCCGATCTATCCTAAAAACTCCAAATAGCGCCACCAAAATGGCGTCGTTTCGGCTCTTTCTAGCATTCTCTCTCGTTTCTCTCATCCTCTTTGCAACTCTCACTCCTTCGATCTCCAAGACAGCCAAAAACGACGACGTCGAGGACGATGAGGATCTCCGTTTCCTCGAAGAAACGGAAGGCAAAAGCGACGCCGCTTCTCCTCACTCTCACTTCAATGGGGAAGACGAGGACGACGGATACGGCGACTCAGACGACGATGACTTCGGGAACTTCAATGATTTCGACGACTCCGAATCGGATCCGTACAAGGAACCCGAAGTCGACGACAAGGACGTCGTCGTTTTAAAGCAAGGGAACTTCACTGATTTCATTGAGAATAACAACTTCGTGATGGTCGAGTTCTACGCGCCTTGGTGTGGGCACTGCCAGGCGTTGGCTCCCGAGTACGCTGCGGCGGCCACGGAGTTGAAAGGGGAGGAAGTAGTGTTGGCCAAGGTGGACGCCACAGAGGAGAATGAGCTAGCTCAAGAGTACGACGTGCAGGGTTTCCCCACTGTTTATTTCTTTGTTGATGGGGAGCATAAGCCGTATCCTGGTGCTAGAAACAAGTAAGTTTTGAATACAAAGTAAAAGATCTGGGATTATGAGTTTTTGATTATCTACTGTATTCGTAATTTGATTTTTTTCAAACCATGGTAAAAGGTACCGGTTAGAATTTAACTGTCTTTGTTTAGTGGAAGACTTTTTTTTATTGTTACTATTTAAAATGTAGAGACTAATGATTTAATCATTGATAATTCAGGGAGACCATAGTGACCTGGATTAAGAAGAAGATTGGACCTGGTGTATACAACGTTACTACCATCGAAGAAGCTGAACGCATCTTGACTTCTGAATCTAAAGTTGCCTTGGGTTACTTGAACTCTTTGGTGATATGATTATATTTTTATAGTGAAATATTGTTTTATAAGATTAGGGTGACATGATGATCAATCAACATCTTCGGAATTGCAATTCAAAGTTTTGAGTCCAATAAGGTTATTGATTCTTTGCATCAGCATCTATTTGACCCATCTCCATGCAAAAAAAAAAAAAAAAACCTTTTCTTAGATGATGTCATTTGAATTTGGCATGTTATATGACAACAGGGTCCTGAGAGTGAGGAGTTTGCTGCAGCTTCACGTCTCCAAGATAATGTCAGCTTCTATCAAACTGTCAATCCTGATGTTGCAAAGCTTTTCCACTTAGACCCTCAAGTTAAACGCCCGGCTTTGGTCTTAATAAAAAAGGAGGCTGAAAAAATAAGCCACTTTGGTTAGTTTCTAGACAGATGCAAAATTGATTGGAATTTTGATCCGACTTCTTAGGGGAAGTTTTATATTCAATTGCTTCATCTTGCAGATGCTCAGTTTGTCAAGACTGCAATATCCGAGTTTGTATTTTCGAACAAGCTTCCTTTGATTACAATATTTACTAGGGAAAGTGCTCCTTCAATTTTTGAAAGCGATATTAAGAAACAGGTATGCATTTTATAACATATTCTATTTGTGAATTTCTGGACCAAACGACCGGTGGATGTAGCATTTCTTATTGACACTTAAAAATCATTTTTCTTGAAGGTGTTGTTGTTCGCCTCATCAAAAATTTCTGAGAAGTATATCCCATCAGTCCAAGAAGCAGCGAAATTCTTCAAGGGAAAGGTAACTAACAACAGTAAATCATCTAGGGTAAATTAAAGTACTCTTTAGTATTGTATATTATGATTTAATAAACGATTGAAGTGTTTGATTTCCAAAAATTCATTTATTTCTTTTGTACTGTTGATGATTACTTGGTAACATCTTATAAATTCTTGTCTGGCATGCCTATTTTCAGCTTATCTTTGTTTATGTGCAAGTGGATAATGAAGATTTTGGAAGACCTGTTGCAGATTATTTTGGTGTCACTGGAGATGGTCCCAAAGTATGTTTCCCTTTTTCCTTTCTGATCCTTTCCTCCCCAGATTTTGTTTTTGAATGGAAGATGTGGGTGGCAGGGGTGAAGATTGTTGTATACTCTATCTGCAATGAATTTGATGTTCACTGTGTTGTTGTTTGATTATCATGCAGATCCTTGCATACACTGGAAATGAAGATAGTAGGAAGTTTTTCTTTGATGGAGATGTGACATTGGACAAAATTAAGGTTGTCACTCTCTCTATGTCTACCTATATTTAGCTTTTTCATACGCTCCTTAATGTGATTGGCAGACAATATTTACTCTTCCAATCAACTTTTAAGAAGTTAGTGTTCTACCATTCTGTAGGCTTTTGGGGAAGATTTTTTAGAAGACAAACTTAAACCTTTCTTTAAGTCTGACCCAATTCCTGAAACCGTAAGTATCATTTTCCCATTATCAACTTTGTCATCATTGATTGTAATCTTAAGTTACATTTCTCCTTTTAGGTTTCTTTTTTAATTTTTTTTTAACCTGAACTTCTATTTGAAGCAGAATGATGGGGATGTGAAAATCGTTGTTGGCAATAACTTTGATGAAATTGTTTTAGATGAGTCAAAGGATGTACTTCTTGAGGTATTGCTGGAACCATATATGGAAAAATAAAAACCTTACTTTATCTTTCTTTAAATGTGCTTATTCCATCGAATGCTCTGAATACCAGATCTATGCACCTTGGTGTGGCCATTGCCAATCCCTCGAGCCCACATACAACAAGCTTGCCAAACATCTACACGGAATTGACTCTCTGGTTATTGCTAAAATGGACGGGACAACAAACGAACATCCAAGGGCAAAGGTAAAATGAACATAAATCTGCACTTCCAGTTCTCTAGCTTATAAATCCTCCATTTCAATTCCTATTTTGCACTTGAGCTCGAGTGGAACTTCATTTCTTTTTGGCAGTCCGATGGGTTCCCGACGATTCTGTTCTTCCCAGCAGGGAACAAGAGTTTCGATCCTGTAAGTAGTATATTCTGCATACATCAACGATCCACCCATTAAATATTATCATTCTCCTTGTAAAAAAGATTGAATGAAAATATCTGGAATGCGCAGATCACTGTGGACACTGATCGAACCGTGGTGGCGTTTTATAAGTTCCTCAAGAAACATGCTTCAGTCCCTTTCAAGCTCCACAAACCAGCTTCAGCACCCAAAGGGGAACCGGAAACTAAGACAGATGAATCCAAGAAGAGCATTAAGAGCGGCAATACCGAGTTGAAAGACGAGTTGTAAGTTATAACATGATGATGATAGGAGAGGCAGTACGAGGAATTTAGTTTTTGATGACATCCTAAGTTTAATTGTCTTCTATTTGGTTATGTATTATATGAAAAGATAGATTGATAAATATAGTTGGGTGGGAAGGAGGAATCCAAAAGCGCCTGGTCCGGAGTCTTTTTTCGAGAATAAACAATTGGCTTCTTTAGACGTTGAGAATAAATGACCCTTTGTTCCCCATATCTGTTTCCAGTTTAACCCTTTTACTGCTCTGGCAGCTTGCCCCCATGCCCCTACTAATTTAATTTTTTTAATTCAATTATTTTATGCTACGTTCAGTTACATTAAGTATTAACACAACAAAAGCTTAATTGTTGCATGAGTTTTTAAAATAGTTTGACATAATAAATATAAACTCTGAATTAGAAGATGAGTAAAAATTCAAGTGAAAAGTAACACAACTTGAAATTAAATTATGTGAGTGGTTACAAATTACAAAGTGAAATTAACATGCATTAAAACATGAGAAAAAATAACATCTTCACCAAGCATAGCATTGGGTATACAATTTTTTATATCGACTTAAAAATACGGTCGAGTAATTTGAGTTCATTTGAATTTAAAATTGATTTGACCAAATAGATTATATTTTACATTTTTCAACTCAAACTTGAATACAATTTGAATTGATTTTATTAAGAATAATTTAAATCTAGAATCACTTGAATTTGAAATGATTCAATTGATTATTGATCCTAAATTAGAAATTACTTAAATAAAGTAACTTGAATAAATATCTCTACACAAAAAAATAATTATAAGTAAAATATTAAGGTTTCTCTGCTCACTATAGCACGTATTTGTGCTCTTCGCAGCACGTATTTGTTTTTCCGACTTTTCTCAGTGTGTTTTCTCCCTGTTTTAGTTTGTTTTATCATGGCAGATGTGAATGATGTCTTGGCGAATATGTCACTGAAAGAGGATGACGACATTGCTTTACCCGTAGAAAAGATCCTGTTGGAACGTCGTTATCTTTTGAATACTGTTTGTGGGGTCTTTTCTTAGATTAAGTGTTGTTCATTTCCGATTATGAGATCTACACTGGCGAAGTTTTAGCACCCAATTGGGGGTATGGCTGTATCGAATTTGGGTGAAGGGCGCTTTTTGTTTCGATTTTTTTTCATTCAATGGACGCGAATCGAATTGAAAGTGATGGTCCATGGTACTTTGACTCACATTTCTTATTCCTCTAGCGGCTTCGTTATGGGGAAGATCCTATGTCGATTCTTCTCCAAACAACGAATTTATGGGTTATGGTTACTGATCTTCCCACCGTTTTTGTCTTCGAACTGTGGTGAAACAGTTATGTAACTTTATTGGTGTTTTTTTGGAATATGATTCTAATTCCATTACTCTTGATCTTAAAAGAAGTACGAGGGTTCGAGTCCAGTTGGATATTCGAAAGGCATTGAAGCGGAAAAAGAAGCTGTCTTTGCCCAATGGTGATAGCGGTTATATTTCTTTCTAGTACGAGAAATTAAAAATGTTTTTGTAACACCCCGATCCAAAGCATTACATTTGGGTCACCTAAAATCTGACCAAATAAATTTTCATTTTAAAATTGTAGATTTAGCCAACATTTAAAACATTAAACCATTTATAATCTCATGTACTTAATAACAGTATAAATTCGTTTACAAAATAGGAGCTCCGAGTTTAAAACACCGTATATCAAACAATAATTTAAATACAGTTTACAAACTCAACATTAGTAAGGTCCTATGAATACATAAGCCCAAAACTAAATACTAAGCATTGTACTCTGAAGCGATGTGGTGCTGAGAAATCCTTCCATGATGTGCTCCTCGATCACGATCAACCTACTAACCTGCGAACGAAAACAACGATTCTAAACGCTGAGCTTACAAAGCCCAATGGTACATTTCTACTCAAACATGATTCGTAATTATCATAAAATAATCATGCGAGATAAATATATTCTAGAGAGCATAGATAAGACTTCACTATCTATGAGTCATCATCTAGTCTACAGAAGTTAAAGTTCTTATATCACCTATCTTAAGGCATAATTAAAATCTACAAGAAGTCTTACATGTCCCACAATGCTTCGCCATACTCGAGATCACTCACTCTATTGAGAATTATACATCCATAAGCTATCATCTATATCATCCATAACAACATACATAATTTAAATCCATACATCACTATATATCGGCCAACGAAGCCCTACTTTATCTGTGCTCACATAACCTTTGGGTTACCCGTGCTCACATAGCCGTTGGGTTAGATGGACCATATTCGGATCACTATATCCACGGATATGTCCATGACATACTTTGTAACCCCCTTGACCCGATCTAGTCACCAGACCGAACTGAGCGAGCTACATTAGGTTTGCCGAGACAAACTGGGAAGAATTACTTAGAAAATGGTCCATTTTTTCATTTTATCTTATCTAAATGCAAATTTAAGTCCTAAGGTGGTCATGTTGGCAACGGTGAAATTTACAACTCAATCATGCGTCGAATTGACATCCAATTGCACGAGATTGCATTTTAGGGACCAAATTGCAATTATAGAAAATTATACGGGCTTCTTTAGAATTAAAGTTACCAAATCTTGATTAGTCAAGTTTCATGCATACTGGTTAATTTCAACTTAAAATAATCATCCAAACTCATTTAATTGCATAATCAAGAAACATGAACTAAACTGAAAAGAATAGAACTTTAGGAAGCATCTTAACTAAAATTAATTAACTGCATATCGGTACACTAACACCCCGTATCGATATGGGTATAAATTTCAAAGGCATATCGGTACGGTCCTCAAGCATACTGATACGGATACTCAATATTCAAAATAGGGGATTCTAGTAGCCAAAGGGCGTACTGGTAATGTTGTCCGTGTACCGACACCAAGCCATTTTTTCAGCTATGCGTACCAATATGGTTACCAAGCGTATCGGTACGCCTAGGCATTTTTGCCCAGGTTGATCCGAGACAGGTCTCTGCGTACCGATCCCTAAGGACCCGTACCGGTACAGACAGACTTGTAATGACCTCTTGGTCGAACATATGATACTTTGGCTCAATCTAACCTACTTTAAACACTACCTAATCATCATTTAACACTTCAAGCATTAATTCCACAATCATAACAGCATGGTAAAGGATCATACACAACTTATCTAATCCAACCAAAGATCCCATAAGCATGATCTCTACCCAAGCATGCAAATTGATTCCCAACCCCTCAAATCAGAATACAAAGCACCATACAAGTCCAAAACATCAAATACAACTTGTAAAAACTAAGGAGTAACCAAATAACCCTCCCAATTACAACTTGGTCACATTGCCTCTTATTAGTACTTAGTATTTATAAAACCATACTTGAAAATCACTTCACTCTTGGATTGTCCTTGCTTGCTTGATGTCCTAAAGAGCCTATTTCCCTGCATTGATGAGAAAGGAGAGCCTATGTCCTAAAAACACTCATCAATGCATTTAAAACTATTTTGTTTCAAATCAAGTTTATAATTCTCATGCCAAATAATTTTGTGCTTCTACAATCTCTTCAAATATGCACATTTAAATCATTTGCAACACATGTATCACGGATTTCTATCTCAAATCTCAATTTAAGCTTTATATGCCAAAATCTCTAGATAGCAAGCTTAAAGAGAGTCTCATGTATAAACCATATTATACAAAATACAATCCATTTCTCATGATACATTATAACATATATTGGCATTCAAGTGACTCAAAACCAAGTTCCTATTTATTTTACAAAAACACATCGGATACATGGATTTCCCAAGTGGTTCCTTTGACCACTTCTCATACGTACTCGAACCGGAGTAGCCCTCAACGGTTATAACGTATTACCCCACCAACAGGAAAATACAACACAATTAACCCCTTGATCGTTGCGGTTCTCATGGTGGAGAAAACATCACAATTAACCCCTCGACACACATGAGGCGACTTATTATAGTGCACTTTAAACCCTATGGATAGCCAACTATATCTGATAACTTTTAATCTCAGCCACTTGCTAATATACTCAATAAAAACCACATTACCTTACTGTTTTACATATGCATCAATTCAAACCATTTTCCAATACATTAAACCATGAATTCTAACATTCTCAAAATTCTTTCATAAGTCATTTGCCATACTCAAATATCAACATGAATAACCATTTGCAACATCTTTCATTTCTAAAACATGCATATAACAGTAAGTAATCAAATCCATAAATATGTGCATGAGATTATATTTTGCAAAACCAAAAACGAGAACGAGAGCATCCGATACTTACTTCTGAGCTTAGACAAATGTTTCAAACTTAATCTAAACTCCCAAAACTTCTTTCAAACCTTTTAAAAGCAGTAAAATGCATTTCCAGTCACCAACAACACAACGCCCTCTTGCCGTTGCGAGAATCAAGCTTTCGAAGCTTCCACAACCTCTCCAAAAGCTAAAGTATCCAACTCCCCTACTTTACCCAATCAAAAATAGAGGATTAATGCACCTCCATGCATCTCTAATTTCCAGCAACCATCAAACACAACATCGCCTCACTAAAAACCATCAAACGCTTCATTAAAACATCTAAGCCCATCATCAAACTCAAACCAAACAAATCTCAGCCAAAACCTAACAAATCTAACATCTTAACAACATCAATTAACATCCAAAAGATCTTTATAACGTTCTTATACCTCTAGCAACCTTACAACACCAAGATCACTTCAAAATCTAGCTATTTACAACCTAGAAAATTAGCAATTCACATAGTGTCGGGATTCCTTTAATTAATATCTTCTTACAACATTAAAACTCATATTATAAGTGATCTAAATCAATTAGAATCATTACAAAACATATCCACAACAATATTCATCAAATCTCTCATCAAAACTCAATAAAAACCATAAAATCTTGATTAAACCTTACACACATAATAAAAATCAGTTGTAAAGGATCAATAACTTGGGAATTTCAATAAAGAACCTTTAATTAGAGGATAGAAATGAAAATCACCTCTAATTGCTGATTTCTCCTTTAATTGGCAAAGATTAAATGAAAACTTCAAGAAACCAAGTAGATTTTGATGTAGAAATCAAAGGAATCAAATAGGAAATCAAAAGAGGTTGATTCCTATGAATTTTGGAATGAAATTGATAGTTTGAATACTGAGAAAGTTGAGAATAAAAGTAGTTACGTAAGTAAGTGAAATTGGGCAATTAAAATCCTTTTTATCAATTCTATTTTATTTTAATATTAAAACCATTTAAAAATAGCCTAAATCAAGGGAAAAATATGATGAAAAAGTTTGGTTAATTAGATCAAGTTTCTAAGTTCTGACCCTTTTATGATTTAGTCACCAAAATAGTTTTGAAATCTTTACATTTTAGTCACCAGACCAAAATGTCCAAAAATCCGATTTATTTCCTTCAAATTGATTTTAAAAAAATTCTTAAATTATTAATCAAGTATTTTCTAGCATTTTTCAATATTTTATTTTGACCAAAAACCATTTATTATGATTTTATTCCCAAAACTAGTTCGAATCGCCCAAACCGGTTCCCCTGAACCTTCTAATCGATCTATCTAACACCTAGGCCCAAATTCAAGATTACATACTTGGATTGTAATAACCCAAAATTTACAGTACTGTTTAAGGGTAATTTAGTGCTAAGATAATTGCTTAAAAGCTTACTTAGTGACTCAAATGACAAAAATGCAAAAGTTAGGATTTTTCTCAATTATGGACTGTAGAAAAGAAAATTCTGAGGCTTTAAGGTGTCATGTGATAGAGAGCGAGTAAAATAGAGTGCTTGCAAAATTTGGTAAAAATCCAAGAAAAATTGGAATGGGAAGTCAAGGTTAAAGTTTAGTGATCAAAATGATGAGTTTTCAAAACTTGTATGGTACAAGTCGAAAATGAAAAGTTAAAGGACCAAAGTTGTAATTACTTAAAAGTTAGGAGTTTTATCTCATAAATAAGCAAAGAATCTAAGGATGTGAATCGAATGTGGAATTTTTGGTTCGATCCAATATTTCGATTATTGGGAAAATTGCAGTTAATGTTTAAGTGGAATTCAGATACCCGGATAGAAACTGGAAAATTATAAAATTTTTCCATGTGATAGAGAAAGGTTATAAAAGTCATTTCCATGTGTTGGAAATATTTTTAGTTTGATTCAAGATAAATCCTATAGTTTATTTCTGAATAAAGGATTATTTATCGGTATATTGGATCGAATAGGAATTTTGGAGACTGATCCAAAAGACATGGAAAATTCATAAAATATTATTTTATGAATATTTCCCGTACTGAATACGAGTCAGAGATGTCATATTACTAATGCCTTATCTTGTTTGTCCATATACGTTTCATCATCAAAACTGATTAATTCTCTATCGATTAGTTTAATTTCATGCATCATACTCTACTAGTAATTAAATAATTACATACCCACTAGAGATTATCATAAGCTAGAATATCTTACTGATGTTTTGTAGATTGAAGCTTGATCAGTATGCTCAACTCCTCTTCAAGTACTCCACCTTAACCTACGTGTGAATCAAACACATGCTAAGTTTTCACTTAGTGAGGCAATAAACAAAATTAATAATAATTTAAACTTATTAAACTTTATGGCTACATTTATATAGCATGATATATGCCAATGCATTAACTTTTATGTTGCATTAGTGACAACTTACTATATGCTAATATCATAATATTTTATTGTTTTTTCATTTATCATAATATGTCATTTATACCTCAATGCATGAACATACATATATATATATATATAGATCATGTTACAAGCTAATGAATGTGCTTGTTCTATTCCTTTAACATCATATCACTACTTACCATTAATATTTCCCTTTTGAATCATATTAAGATTACTTATACCAATTCTTTATACCTTTAGCCCAAGAATTTTATATAGAGAGAAACTTAAGTATGCGAGATCGATACTCCCAGAGTACTAGTCACCGAAGTGACGATAAACATATAGGCACATAAAGTGCCGGTAACATATAGACACATAAGTGTCGGCATCATATAGACACATAAGTGCCGGTAAACATATAGATCTGAAGATCGGTGTGTAGCTACACGCAGTCCCAGACTGCTAGACCTTTAATGGCATGCCACTATACTGTAACTCTCTATAATATACTTGGGCAATAATTTAATAACATTACCTTTTCAATGTATCATTCTGTATATGGCATATAACTCATCATCTGTAACTTATCATTAACTTGAAAAATATCATTCTATAAATGATATACATATTATCATCAATAAATGATAATAACTTGGCCATATACAAACATAATAGAGCAGTTCATACTCTTCTTTGTACCAATTTCTTTCTTTTGCCTTTTTAAGCTTTTCAAGCTTATTAATCTGAATTAATCAATTCATTTATATTATAGCCCAACTTATAACATAGAGAATTGGCACACATGGCAATGAACATCAAAATACCGAAGTGTAAACAAAAGTACCGAAGTACTACTATACTGCCATTTGTACCAAGTCTCTCATTCATATAATTTGGGCATATAATTATAACATCATATACCATAACATTAATCATATTATCTATGACCACATTAGGGAAATTCATACTTTATTAAATAAATCCATATTTAAATTGGATTACCTTATAATGATAATGTATCATTATTCATATTATAAACATGTAGGCAATCTTACTTTGCTTTTCTTTACCATAAATAGATATAGTATGAAAGCATAATATGCACTCACCTGGGCCATTTATTAGCTTGCCTCACTAAGCTCTATTCGATCATTTCTTTCATAGTATCTCGAACCTTCTTTTGATTGGGATCCAAACTTCATTAATCACATGAATGCCAACAACATTTGTTAGATTCAAATCTAACAATTTCTCAAACATGCTATCAAATCTAATCATTCGAATATACAAATTTCCTCTTTCTTTCCTTATACTGTCCAAAACTCATTTTGGTCCTTAATAACCATTTAGAACTTCCATTAACCCTTTTCAAGCTTACTAATTAACCTTAGATACAAAATGTATCAATTCTCATTTTCTGGCAGATTGCACTACCTTCAAAGAAATATTTCTATAAAATAATCTACAACTCGGAATTCGATTCTGTTTGTTCTGAAAGAAACTAGATTCAATAAGCTTTTCAACCATATAAATTAATACCCAAAATTCAACTTGTACGATTTATGGCAAATTTTCAAAGTCAATTACAATGCTGGAATTCAGAACAGACTGGTGCTCAGTTTTCTGACCTTTCGGCACTTAAAAATTAATATCTTTTGACTCGAAACTCGAAATCAGTTTTCGTTTGTTGGAAACGAAACTAGACGAACAAATTCTTTACATCGGTGTAAAATTCACCATCTAACCATTTTTTTAGAATTTATGGTAAATTTTCAAACTTACTGCCATAATCCAGTTTTCTACACAACTTCTACAATTAACTTCAACTTTTATACTAACTTCTCCTTACTTCTCTACTTGTCAATTTAGTCCCATTATTTTCTTTAAACCACCAACTTATCACCTTCTTCATCAAATAATTATTCACAATAGTTCCCTCTAATTTTCCTTCTTTATCGAATAGTCACTAATAAAGCAAATGTAAGGATCGAAATTTCTTAACTTTGCAAATTAGTCCTCAATTCAACATTACCACCTTAATTCCATCATTACAACTAAAATTCAGATTTAATCCTTATCCAAAATCTCATTTCCGAATTGGTCACTTAACTTTGACAAATTGTCAAAAGGGTCACTAATTCAATTTAACATCGGTTTAGCATTCTAACATCAATTTCATATCTCCAACATCCTTAATAACATAAATACACACCAATTACATACAAATTCAGATTTGGTCCTCTAACTTTTAAGATTGCCGAATTGGTCCTTATCAAATTAACTTGGGGTCTTGCTTCCAAACAAAAAATCAAGCTTATTAAATCATTAATTCAACATCACAAACCCTAAATTAAACTTGAATCCATAAACCCTAATCATCTTCATAATAATCAAAACATGGAAAACTTAAATCCCAACTCAATATCATGATTTTAACATCATACTAGCTTGATTTCAACTTGAATTCAATCGTGGAATCATAAAATCTCAAAAGCCCCAATTTGATCAATAAACCCTAATTTCCTTCTCCTATAAATTCTCATCAATCAAGCATGGATTCCATAAATTATTGATATCAAAAGATAGAGCTTGAAGAGTAGAAAAACTTTGTAGTTGAAGAGATTACCTGAAAATAGAGTTTCGGGGCTTGAATCCAGCTTGGAAAAATTTTCTCTTTCTTTCCCTAGAATCTCACGTTTTTGGCTGGAAAATATGAACAATTTGTTCATATTTTCAATATTATTATACACATGTGACTATTAAATGAATATTAAATTCATTTAATAGTCAAATTACAATTTTGCCATAAAAATCTAACGGTTGAGATTAATCTTATCATCAATAAGGGCCAATATTAAATCTCCCATTTCCTCTTTCCAAAATTAACCTTATAACTTTATAAATATTTCAAAAATGCCATTGGGGCAAAATGACCAATTTGCCCTCCAACTAGTTTTTATTTACTAGTTTGTCATTCTTGTAAAAATTCAACTAAATCTAGTTGGAATCCAACCAACTATAATAAAATATTCATAAAATAGTATTTTATGACTTTTCCATGGCTTTTGGATCAGCCTCTGAAATTCCAGTTTAACCCGATTTCCCGATATTCATAAAATACTTCTACTGCGATTTTACCTTTTCTGAGCTATTGGATTTATTCCGAAAATTCTATATTTCCATATTTAGGAAATAAAATCTATTATCCCATAAAAACTTCATTTTCCAAGGACTTAGGCTGAATTTTCCTAACTCAGTCTATTATTCCGATAAATATCGAAAATCTTCATAGAATAAAATTTCTCTTAGAATTCCTTTATCGATAATCCATACGAATTTTCTATACTCTTACCGAGTCCAAAATATCGATCAGAAACACTTTTATAGGACCTTTCTGGAGGTCACCCATCCTAATATTTCCCTAGCTTGATCACGCTTAACAATTTTATTTGATCCAAATTCAGTACCTTTTACTGTATCTTAATTCTTAAAACTGATATCAAGGTACTTATTTCGATCTGATTCACTCTTATACTGAATAAAATTACTTATTGGGAAAATTTACACTTCGGTCCCCAAACTTTTCCAAAGTTTATACTTTAACCCCAAAACTTTCAAAATTTACATTTTGGTCACTAGCCAAAAATCTGGAATGTTACAATTCGTCTCCTCTTTAAGAAAATTTGTCCTCGAATTTTCAACACGTACCAGTTTCAAACATTTGCAGATATTGCTTCCTCAATTTCTTTCAATTTCCCAAGAGACTTTTTCAATCTTGTGATTCCTTATCAGAGCTTCAAATATAATCTCTTAACAGATCAATTCTTTCTTAGCTTCTATTCTAACCATCTCAGTAGTATCACTACTTAACTTTCTAATTCTCCCCTTATATGTACTGGCAGTACATACATCTTATAATGAGATACTACTGAGTTATTTTTATCATAACTTCAATCCTTAGTAGGAGCTAACTTCCATGTTTATTTCACTATATCATATCCACTATAGGTCATTTCTTGACCTCCAAGATTCATCAATTGACAAAATCCATCATCATTTTACTTTCCTTATTCTAGTCTCATTCCATCTTATACTAATGAGGAGCAACATCAAGTTATACAATCAGCACAATAGTAATATGATATCCTATGGGCATGTATTTACTGACAAATTCATATTAAAATAGATTTAGCATCCAAAATCGGCTAAACCTTTTCTATAATACCATTAAATGTAACACCCATTTCCCGTACTGAATACGAGTCAAAGATGTCATATTACTAATGCCTTATCTTGTTTGTCCATATACGTTTCATCATCAAAACTGATTAGTTCTCTATCGTTTAGTTTAATTTTATGCATCATACTCTACTAGTAATTAAATAATTACATGCCCACCAAAGATTATCATAAGCTAGAATATCTTATTGATGTTTTTCAGATTGAAGCTTGATCAGTATACTCAACTCCTCTTCAAGTACTCCACCTTAACCTGCGTGTGAATCAAACACACGCTAAGTTTTCACTTAGTGAGCCAATAAACAAAATTAATAATAATTTAAACATATTAAACTTTATGGCTACGTTTATATAGCATGATATATGCCAATGCATTAACTTTTATGTTTCATTAGTGACAACTTACTATATGCTAATATCATAATATTTTATTGTTTGTTCATTTATCATAATATGTCATTTATACCTCAATGCATGAACATATATATATATATATATATATCATGTTACAAGCTAATGAATGTGCTTGTTCTATTCCTTTAACATCATATCACTACTTACCATTAATTTTAAACTTTTAAGTTTAACTTACTTACCATTTTCACGCCTAATAACATAAGTTACCTCACATGTACTAACATATATAAAAAATTTTCCTTTCTCATGTAACCTGTAAAAATAAACATCTCATATACATATGTTAGGCATGGTAAGTCAATTCAATATTCTCAATAAATCTCATGTTTCCCTTTTGAATCATATTAAGATTACTTATACCAATTCTTTATACCTTTAGCCCAAGAATTTTATATAGAGAGAAACTTAAGTATGCGAGATCGGTACTCCCAGAGTACTAGCCACCTAAGTGACGATAAACATATAGGCACATAAAGTGCCGGTAACATATAGACACATAAGTGTTGACATCATATAGACACATAAGTGCCGGTAAACATATAGATCCGAATATCGGTGTATAGCTACACGCAGTCCCAGGCTGCTAGACCTCTAATGGCATGCCACTATACTATAACTATCTTTAATATACTTGGGCAATAATTCAATATTTTTACCTTTTCAATATATCATTTTGTATATGGCATATAGCTCATCATCTGTAACTTATCATTAACTTGTAAAATATCATTCTATAAATGATATATATATTATCATCAATATATGATAATAACTTGGCCATATACAAACATAATTGAGCAGTTCATACTCTTCTTTGTACCAATTTCTTTATTTTGCCTTTTTAAGCTTTTTAAGCTTATTAATCTGAATTAATCAATTCATTTATATTATAGCCCAACTTATAACATAGAGAATTGGCACACATGTCAATGAACATCAAAATACCGAAGTGTAAACAAAAGTTCCGAAGTACTACTATATTGCCATTTGTACCAAGTCTCTCATTCATATAATTTGGGCATATAATTATAACATCATATACCGTAAAATTAATCATATTATCTATGATCAATTTAGGGAAATTCATACTTTATTAATAAATCCATATTTAAATTGGATTACCTTATAATGATAATGTATCATTATTCATATTATAAACATGTAGGAAATCTTACTTTGCTTTTCTTTACCATAAATAGATATAGTATGAAAGCATAATATGCACTCACCTGGGCTATTTATTAACTTGCCTCACTAAGCTCTATTTTATCCTTTCTTTCATAGTACCTCGAACCTTTTTTTGATTCGGATCCAAACTTCATTAGTCACATGAATGTCAACAATCTTTCAACAAAAAAAAAACACATGAATGTCAACAAATTTGTTAGATTCAAATCTAACAAATTCTCAAACATGCTATCAAATCTAATCATTCGAATATACAAATTTCCTCTTTCTTTCCTTATACTGTCCAAAACTCATTTTGGTCCTTAATAACCATTTAGAACTTCCATTAACCCTTTTCAAGCTTACTAATTAACCTTAGATACAAAATGTATCAATTCTCATTTTTTGGCAATTGCACTACCTTCAAAGAAATATTTCTATAAAATAATCTACAACTCGAAATTCGATTCTATTTATTCTGAAAGAAACTAGATTCAATAATCTTTTCAACCATATAAATTAATATCCGAATTTCAACTCGTACGATTTATGGCAAATTTTCAAAGTCAATTACAATGCTGGAATTCGGAACAGACTGGTGTTCTGTTTTCTGACCTTTCGTCACTTAAAAATTCATATCTTTTGACTCGAAACTCGAAATCAGTTTTCATTTGTTGAACAAAACTAGACGAACAAATCTTTACATCGGTATAAAATTCACCATCTAACCATTCTTTTAGAATTTATGGTAAATTTTCAAACTTACTGCCATAATCCAGTTTTCTACACAGCTTCCATAATTAACTTCAACTGTTATACTAACTTCTCCTTACTTCTATACTTGTCAATTTAGTCCCATTATTTGCTTTAAACCACCAACTTATCACCTTCTTCATCAAATAATTATTGACAATAGTTCCCTCTAATTTTCCTTCTCTATTGAATGGTCACTAATAATGGAAAGGTAAGGATCAAAATTTCTTAACTTTGCAAATTAATCCCCAATTCAACATTACCACCTTAATTCCATCATTACAACTAAAATTCAGATTTAGTCCTTATCCAAAACCTCATTTCCGAATTGGTCACTTAACTTTGACAAATTGTCAAAAGGCTCACTAATTCAATTTAACATCGGTTTAGCATTCTAACATCAATTTCACATCTCCAACATCCTTAATAACATAAATACACACCAATTCCATACAAATTTAGATTTGGTCCTCTAACTTTTAAGATTGTCGAATTGGTCCCTATCAAATTAACTTAGGGTCTTGCTTCCAAACAACAAATCAAGCTTACTAAATCATTAATTCACCATCACAAACCCTAAATTAAACTTGAATCCATAAACCCTAATCATCTTCATAATAATCAAAATATGTAGAACTTAAATCTCAACTCAATATCATGATTTTAACATCATACTAGCTTGAATTCAATCATGGAATCATAAAATCTCAAAAGCCCCAATTTGATCCATAAACCCTAATTTCTTTCTCATATAAATTCTCATCAATCAAGCATGGATTCCATGAATTATTGATATCAAAAGATAGAGCTTGAAGAGTAGAACAACTTTGTAGTTGAAGAGATTACTTGAAAATCGAGTTTTGGGGCTTGAATCGAGCTTGGAAAAATATTCTCTTTCTTTCCCTAGCATCTCACGTTTTTGGCTGGAAAAGATGAACAATTTGTTTATCTTTTCACTATTATTATACACATGTGACTATTAAATGGATATTAAATTAATTTAATAGTGAAATTACAATTTTGCTGTTAAAATCTAACGGTTGAGATTAATCTTATCATCAATAACGGGCCAAGTTTAAATCTAACATTTCCTATTTCCAAAATTACCCTTATAACTTTTTAAATATTTCAAAAATGCCATTGGGGCAAAATGACCAATATGCCCTCCAACTAGTTTTTATTTACTAGTTTGCCATTCTTGTAAAAATTCAACTAAATCTAGTTGGAATCCGACCAACTATAATAAAATATTCATAAAATAGTATTTGATGACTTTTCCATGGCTTTTGGATGAGCCTCTGAAATTCTAGTTTGATCCGATTTCCCGATATTCATAAAATACTTCTACTGCGATTTTACCTTTTTCGAGCTATTGGATTTATTCCGAAAATTATATATTTCTATATTTAGGAAATAAACTCTATTATCCCATTAAAACATCATTTTCCAAGGACTTAGACTGAATTTTCCTAACTCAGTCTATTATTTTGATAATTATTGAAAATCTTCATAGAATAAAATTTCTCTTAAAATTAATCCATACGAATTTTCTCTACTCTTACTGAGTCCAAAATATCAATCAGAAAAACTTTTATGGGACCTTTTCGGAGGTCACCCATCCTAATATTTCCCTGGCTTGAGCACGCTTAACAATTTTTTTCGATCCAATTTCAGTACTTTTTATAACATCTTAATTCTTAAAACCGATATCAAGGTGCTTATTTCGATCCGATATACTCTTATACTGAATAAAATTACTTATTTGGGAAATTCACACTTCAGTCCCAAAACTTTTTTGAACTTTATACTTTAACCCCAAAACTTTCAAAATTTACATTTTGGTTACTAGCAAAAAGTTTTGGATATTAAAATATCTATATGGATTTAATCTTGACCCTTGATTTTTGATAGAATTAAATTAGCCATTGGATATAAAATCTAAATTGGTAATTTCACCATTTAAATGAATTTAATATTCATTTAAATTTTACAAGTGGCAAAACAAGAAGAAAATGAACAAAAAATTTGTTCATCAAACTTCCAACATGCCGTGAGTAGAGAAGAACAAAAGGGAAGAAGAGAACATTATTTTTCAAGCTTGATTTGGAAGTTTTAAAGTTAGATTCAAGGTATGATCCTTCAAAATAATTTGTTCTACATTCAATTCTCTACATTTTGGTAGTAATATTGCATGGTGTTGTGAAGAACTACTTCAGTTATTGATGGGAAAGATTAGGGAATTGAAGTGCTAAATTGAAGTTAGGACTTGAATTACATGAAATCAATGTTGTTTTGATGAAATTAAGCTTGTATTATGTTTAATTTCATGTTAAAGACATAAACCCTAACCCTAGAATTTAGGGAAAATTGGTTAGGTGTTTTAATTAGGGATGGAAATGAAGTTGCGATATTGTTTCTATGTTGGAAATGATGAAATTCATATGAAAAATTGTTTAGTGATCATTCGGCAATTTTGAAAAAATTTAGGGGAAATTATTGCAAAAATTATTTCGATAATGGAAATGATGAGAATGATTTTATACAAGGTAAATAAAATGAAAATTCATAATTAAATTGTATTAGGGACCAAAATGTAAACTTTGTAAAGTTTAGGGACTTGATTGTTAAGCTTGTATTTGAGGAATATTATGTTGGAAAATTAAGTCTAATGATTTAAATGTTGATTTTGAAGTTTAAATCAACATTTTGGGTTAAATTGAGTATTCAGCTACTTTAGGGACCAAAATGGAAAATTTTAAAGTTTGGGTCCTAAAGTGTAAAGGATGAGAAATGTAAGGATTAGACTTGAAAATTTTGATTGGAAGTTTAAAAGAGTCCTTAGGGACTAAAATAAATATTTTGGGAAAAGTTGGAGATTTAAGGAAAAATATGAGAATTTGTGATACGAATATAGAAAGCTTTATCGGATCAATCTTTTATATAATGGATAGTTATTTTATTTACTTTCCATTATTGTATATGGTATGAATATGTACTAACATATACTTTAAATGGCATATGTTATATTAATGTAGATCCCGATATAAATCGAGGTCGTATCAGTAGAAAAGGAAAAGAAAAAGATTAGGAGTGATATTGAATAGTAATGGAAACCTCATTACAAGGCTAAGGTGAGTTCATATATGTTTTTAAATGTATGTTAG
This sequence comes from Hibiscus mutabilis, assembly GCA_019671005.1. Classification (NCBI taxonomy): domain Eukaryota; kingdom Viridiplantae; phylum Streptophyta; class Magnoliopsida; order Malvales; family Malvaceae; genus Hibiscus; species Hibiscus mutabilis. The sequence continues at coordinate 25,849,723 of CM033733.1, read as the reverse complement.
TATCATACATATTATAGGAAGACTTGAGATAAGTCAACCAAAAAGGTAATGATTTTTTTTATAAAGCATGACATGTTTTTGGCATGATACTTTATTTTTCTGATTTAAAGATTGTGGTACTTTTTTGATCACACATGTCAATAGCATGTTATACAGATAATGATTTATTTCATACAATTTTCAAATGGCATGTGTACCATGAATGTTATAGAACATATAAGAGTATGAATTGTATTTGGATTACTTGCCATTTTGCTGGATTTGCCTTAAATGTTTGCCCTTGGTAGTATAATATTAAGAATGACAATATTGTGGTATACCATAAGAGTCCAGTAGCTACGCTGACACATTATGTGTCTACCGCCGATACTTATTGTATCTACCGTCCGACACTTTGCGTGTCTGACACCTCGTGTGTCTACAGTTTGGCATCTACGAATGTCTATAGACGATACTTAATTGTGACTACAGTTTGCACCTAAGGGTTGCTACGAGCTCGTTACAGTTGCCTCATCCCCGAGGGGAGTGGCTAGTACTCTAGGAGTAAATGACTCATTTACTCGTCTCTTGATATTTACTTTGGGCCATAAGATTTTATAGTATAGTTACATGCCTTTACAGTACAGATATATGACTTTACAGTATAGGTACATGATTTTACAGTACAAAATTATTACAGTACAGTTACACGACTTTACAGTACAGAAATTTCTGCATTACCGAATATGTAATTTAATGAATATCATGTTTTATAAATTATCATGCATTAGTGTATTATATGTTACTCATCTTATGACTCACTGAGACATACTCAACGTGTATTTATGTTATACACGCAGATGATCGAGATTAGTAGATGACAACTCTTGCATCATCATTATGTATAGAAGATAATCGACAGGTATTTCGGTAATCATGACATCCATATTCTTTTATAATTATGCTTAATAGTGGCATGTAATATATAAACCAGTCTATTTTATTAAAGTGCCTTAACTAGGTCAGTAAATATTTTATAAAACTTTTATAGACAGTAAGTATGTATATAATTTAATTATTATATGATCTAATTTTGGCATATCTTATATGAGGCTAGATCTGAATAATATTAAGTAGAATCATTTTTAATAAAATGATTTGTCTTAATATGACTGTATTATTTATGTAAAAAATTTTATTATCGGATCTAGAGTTAATATTTTATTTCTGAATTAATTAAAGTTAAGCGTGTTTGAGCTAAAAAAATTTCAAGATGGGTGACCACTGGGAAGTTTCCAAAAATTTTTAAATTACCCCATTTTTTGATTAAAGACTATTTTAAAAGGCCGTGACATTTCCGACTCGAGTGTAACACCATAACGTATATTCGTAATACGAATATACATTACAAATGTTCCTAAAAACATAAACAATTTTTTTTAACTCTTCGGTAAACAACATTTTCTATAAATTTCAAACGAAAACAATTCTAGACAACTGTAGCTAGTTTTAACCCTGAATTGGTTTATAAAACATAAAATTTAGTTCTTTAAAAGAAAATATTGTTCAGGGTGAAAATATTGCTTGTTGCCTAGAACCTTTCTTGATTATAAAATTCTGAGCGATAAGATTTAAATTAGGATTTAAACCATTATACTTTTACCTTAGTGGTAACATTAGTTCTTTTTCATACTCCATGTATCCTTGTACTATCATACTTCGAAAATATATACTTTAAAGTTTGCAAAACAGTTTTCTTGAAAATATAATTACATGCCCACTAGTTCCTGACTATTTTAAAGATGTACGTACTTTCATTTACCGATAACTTGACTTCCAAATGAGTGGCTCCTCCTTGCTAATTCTGATATGAAGAACCTACGTGTGAAATAAAACACATGCTAAGTACGAACTTAGTGAGGCAGTTAAACTTATTTATTTTAAAAGCATGAAATTATGTAATACAGTATGTCATATATAAAAGTGCATTTCTTTTTTTTTTCTATAACATGGCAAGTATATCACAATGTATTTATGTCATGTATCAAAACTATCATATAAATCATGTTATTATTGCATAATAACATTCTCTATCATGGACATGCTTTCATCATGTAATCATTTACATATCATGTACTCTATCATGATCATGCTTCCTTTATGCCATCATTTTTATAACATGTATTCTATCATGGTCATGTTTTCATTATGCCATCATTGGCATAACATGTATTCTATCATGTCCTTCTTGTTCATGTGTGTAACCACTCATTTTTGTCTGGGTTTTTTGTATTTTTAGTATTATTATAATAATAATATTATTAATTTTAAAATAATAATAATAATAATAATAATAATAATAATAAAAGGGAATGGAGGGGGAAGCTCCACGTCACCCCAAGCAACCCCCAATTGCCTATAAACATGAGGCATGAGGGGGGGGGGGAGAATTGAAGGGATGAATCGACCAAGGCATGCCCAAATAAGAGAGCATAGCTCTCGGGTAGCCAAGGACCGGGGCAGTGCCCTTGGTCCTAACCGGTTCGACCGGGTCCTATTTTGGATCCGATCTAGTTAATTTTTGGAGAAGTCGTGGTAGATCTCGGTGGGGTTCAGTCGGGGTTCGTCATTCGAGCTCCTAGTTAGGTATATTTTCTTCCTTTTTTTATTTGTGTTGTAATTTTTATGATTTAATGAAGTATTAGTTAATTTAAAATAGTGTTCATTTTTTAGTTTGTATGTTTATTTATATTTTAGATTAGTATTTATTTATGTTTTAAATGAATGTTTTAAATGAATGTTTTTATTTACGCTAGGTTTGTTTTTATTTATGTGTTAGATTAATATTTATGAATGTTTTAGATTAGTATTTTATTTATGTTAGATTTGTTTTTATTTATGTATTAGATTAATATTTATGAATGTTTTAGATTAGTATTTTATTTATGTTAGATTTGTTTTTATTTATGTGTTAGATTAATATTTATGTATGTATGTTTTAGATTAGTATTTTATTTGTGTTAGATTAGTATTTTATTATGTTAGTATTTATTTATATTTTTATCACATTGTATTTAAATTATTTGCCATGTTTTTAAGTTGCATAATGGAATATAAATTGTCAATGCGGTGCCCTCTTATCCGAGCGTAAACGGGGCTAGTATCAGGCGTAGTGATGGTGGTTGGGCGTTTACTCTCGGATAACGGGGCTTTTAAAATTTACTCGCACTTATAGCCAAATTTTAATTTAATCGTCACTTTAATCCAAAAAGTTTAATATTAATAAAGTGGTAATTATTAAGTACCAATTTTGGGCGGTGTGGGGGTGCTAATCCTTCCCCATCCATAATAGACTCCCGAACCCCATATTTTTAAAATCTATGGTTTTATGATGTCCGACCTACCTAAGTGGCCGGTGGAGACTCCATTTTTAAATAAAATATGGTTTTTGCAAAACCCCACGGAAGACAATATTTTCAAAATAAAACAATAGATAAAACATGTTTTTTAGCGTAAAAGGATATCATTACAGATGGCGACTTCGTTGGGGACCATTTTTTGTTTTTCAAAAAATAAAGAGAGTCGAGTTTTTTAATAATAATTACCGCTTTATTAATATTGGAAGTTCCGAATTAAAGTGACTATTAAACTAACATTTGGTTATGATTGTGCGTTTATTTTAACGCATTTAAATTTGGCATATAAACCCGTCCTTTTAAGTGGGGGGAAAACGCTAATGCTTTTGTGAGGATATCGTTCCTTCGTGTAGGCCTAGCAAGTACCTTCGGGGCTCAAGTACCTTATGCTTTCGTAAGGATATCGTTCTTTCGTGCAGGCATAAGCGAATGAGTCCCCCTGAATTGAACCCAGTTTAAAGGAGCTTATAATGGGTGATGATCGGGGGCCTTGCTACTCTTAGTAGAGGACAGCAAGGACAATTCGGGTACCTCCTAGCACCAACACTGCATGTAGAGAACATATAGAAACCCACCCCTTTAGAGCCATGCGAATAACCTTAGGTGTTTTAGACGGGATAAATAGGGTTGTTTTGTTTGTTTACCTTATTTAATTTGTCCTTTTATTTATGTATTTATTATTTTTATCCGGTACTAAATCATTTCTTTTTGTGTTTTATTTTTATTTTTATTTTACACATACTTTTGTTGCATTATCATTGCATCCACATTACATAGAGGCGTTGATTCAAGTGGTTTGCCCGATTAGAAAATCTTTTATCATGGAAAAAAGGTGTCTTAAGAAAGACGATATCGATCTAGTCGTGCGACATTGGTCAGAGATTAATCAACAGATCCGAGGTAACAATTTGTCGAGCAAGCGTGTAGTGCCAAAGTATACACGCGAGACCCTGATGGTGGACATACAACGAGTTGCAAGGCGTGCGAATGACTTAGCTACCGAAGCCGCGGCTCTCCAACCTTTCGTAACCCCGGACATGGAAGAAGCACCAAGGTTTATCGAGTTGCTCAGAGCTATCGAGGAGCTACGAGGTAGAGCTAGGGCTTATGTGTAGAACTTTTTGACTTTTTGTAATAAGGACTCCTTTTGTAATGTGGACCCTTTTTGTAATCTGGGCTTTTTAATTCCTATGAAAGTCGTTCGAAAGGGTGATTACCAGCAGAATCAACGCCTTTATTTGCATTCATTCTTGCATTTGTTGATTATTATTATGATTTTTACATTTCGTACATTGCATCACCTCGAAAGCACGTGCATGCATCTCATTTGCATAAAATCACATACCAAAAAATTCTTTCACAAATTATTTTTAAGAAAAGGTAAATCCTTTTAAGTACATTTTTTTAGGAATGAACTTTTATATTCTTTCAACCAAATTTCTAAATCCAACCCTTTCATAATGGCGATTAAAAAAATGAACATTTCAATTTGTTTTAACAAGTTCTTAGATCCAGTCCCTTACAAGGACATTTTTGAGCTTTTTTCATCCTCCCACGAGAATAAATATTTTTTAGCAAAGCTTTTTCAATCATTTCACAAACACACTTGTTCAGTCCTTTCATAAGGACATTATTTCAAAAATAATAATAAGAGTTTCTTTTTCGATCCTTTCATAATGATATCTTTTAATATGAGCCTTTAATTTAGTCCTTTCATAAGGACATTTTTCAAAGGAAATATTTCTCAATTAAATCTTTTCATAAGGATATTGTTAAAAATGGATTTCTCAATTATTTCCTCTCTTAAGATTTTTCTTTTCTCAAAAAAGGGGGGGGGGGAGATAATTTCTCAATTGATTTTCTCAAAAACAAAAATTTTCAATCATGTCATTTCTCAAGGATCATTTTTTTCTCTCTGAAAAATTTCTTAAAGATATTTTAATCCTACCAGTCTTAAGAACATTTTTCATAGTTCTTAAGAATTTTTTTTCTCAATTCTATCTTTTTAAGGATTGTTTTTTTTTTCTTCTGAAAATAGGAGAATTCCTTAATTCTATCCTTTCTTAAGGATGAAAGAAGAAAAACATTTTTTTAAAGTTGATTGTAAGTTTTCATGCTCACAAAAATGGAAAGAGTTCAATAGAGTTTAACAAGTCCGATAGAAATGTTAGCATAACGTGGTTAAACACGGTAAAGTTTAAGACAATGGATAATTCAAGTATCCATCGAAAAGCCATTTTTACGAATGGTCAAAGGAAAATAAATCTTTTGGAAAAATCTGGTTTCATAATTGGTATAAACTGATTGTACTCAGGGGAATAGTACAACTAGCCTGGAGCAAACGGCTACCGGTAAAGGCAACTCAAAACTGTTGATCCCTGTGCATTTGGGAAAATGCAAAAGAAATATATAAACAAAGCTGTAAATTAAATTTTCAGCAAAAATCCATTTTCGAATGGTCAAAGGAAAATAAATCCTTTGGAAAAGTCCAATGTCATAATTGGTATAAACTGATTGTACCCAGGGGAATGGTACAACTAGCCCGGAGCAAACGGCTACCGGTAAAGGCAATTCAAATCCGTTGATCCCTGTGCATTTGGGAAAAATGCAAAAGAAATCTATAAGCTAAGTCATATTTTTTTCAGAATGAAGTTATATTTGTCGTAATGAAATTTTCATTTATTCAGAAAGCATATTTGCATTCTTTGTTCATTGTTATGGGATAGGTTTTTTTCCCATACGCATATACACATATTTTTGAAAAAGCATACACATGTACATGCCATTTTTTATTAGGTCATTGCGAATGCAAGTATCTGCTAGTCTATTTAGGCCGATAGAGGAACAAAACAAGTGTGTAGACAAGGGACAGTTCCCATTTTAGGAAATTTTCTTCTCAGGCACTTATTGTTTAAGATCCTTATCTTTTAACTCAAAACTCGAAATCAGTTTCCGTTTGTTGAAAATGAAACTAGTTTCGATAAGATTTTCAACCATATAAACTAATAACCCAGATTCAATTTGTACAATTTATGGCAAATTTTCAAAGTCGAATTCCAATATTGAATTTCGGAACAGACTGCTATTCTGTTTTCTGACCTTTCATCACTTAAAAGTTCATATATTTTGTTATATGAATCGAAATCAATCACCATTTGTTTTAAACGAAACTAGACGAATAAATCTTTGCATCAATATAAAATTCACCATCTAACCATTTTTGTAGAATTTATGGTGATTTTTCAAACTACTGCTAAATCCAGTTTTCCTACCCAACTTCCATAAATAACTTCAAACTTTATATTAATTTCTCCTTACTTTTCTATTTGTCAATTTGGTCCCCTTACTTGATTCAAACCACTAATGTATCACTTTCTTCATCAAATAATTATTCAAAAATAATTCCCTCTAATTTTTCGTTCATTCCGAAATAGTCACTAAAAATGCAAAGATAAGGATTCAAGCTTCTTAACTTTGCAAATTAGTCCTCAAATCAACGTTACTACTTGAACTCTATTATTTCAACTAAAATTCAGATTTAATCCTTCTCAAAAACCTTATTTCCGAATTGGTCACTTAACTTTGACAATTTGTCAAAATGGTCACTAATTCGATCCAACATCGGTTTAACATTCTAACTTCAATTTCACATCTCCAACTTCAATAATAACATAAATACACTTCAAAATCATAAAAATCAGATTAGTCCTTTAACTTTCAGAATTGCCAAAATGGTCCCTATACCTCTAATTTAGGGTTTTGCTTCCAAATATCAATTCAAGCTTACTAGATCATTTATCCAACATCACAAACCCTAAATCAAACTTGAATCCATAAACCCTAATCATCTTCATACAAACTAAAATATGCAGGGTTTAAATCTCAACTCAATAACCTGATTTTAACATTATACTAGCTTGATTTCAACTTGAATTTCATCATGAAATCATAAAATTCCAAAAGCCCCAAACTTTTTCCATAAACCCTAATTTCTTCTCATGCAAAATTCTCATCGATCAAGCATGTTTTCCATGAATTATTTACACCAAAAGATAGAACTTGAAGAGTAGAACAACTTTGCAGTTGAAAATATTACCTGAAAATCGAGTTTCGGGGCTTGAATCGAACTTGGAAATTCTCCCCTTTCCCCTTTATTTTCGAAACGAAGAAGATGAAGAGTAGTCTTCATCTTTTGGTTCTTTAACTTTCAATCTCTATAATTAAGCCACTTGTAAATATAAATGAATTTTAAATTTATTTAATAGTGAAATTACTAAAATGCCCTTTTAATCCAATGGTTGAGATTTAATCTCATAAAAATCAATGGCCAAGATCTCATCCATGTGTATATTGAACTTCCAAAATTTCCCTCAAAGTTTCAAAATATTTCAAAAATGGCATCCATGTCAAAGGACCAATTTACCCTCCAACTAGACTTTATTTACAACAAGTCTTAAAAGTTGCCACCCCATTAAAGTTGAACCAAATTGGTTCCATTCCAACCGGCCTCATTCCAAAATATCTTTCATTTTTATTTATGGCATTTATTTGATCCAAATATTCGAATTTCACTTAATACGATTTCCAAATTTTCTTTCCTTGAGCTTTATTGCTTGATAGTCATTCCAGTAGAATCTAACTAAATTTAGTTAGAATCCAACCAAAAATAATAAAATATTCATAAAATAATATTTTATGAATTTTCCATAACCTTTGGAACTGTCTTTAAAATTTCAACTCGATCCGATGTACAGATAATTATCGAGAAGTTTATCAGGTACAATTCCCACTTGAAAATCTTATAACAATAATCTATTACGAATGCTGAATCCTTTTTATCAATGAAAAACACTAACATGGAACATTCCCAGCAGGTTGCCCATCCTTCTGCTGCTCTGGCTGAGCACGCTTAACAATTTTTATTCGATCCAAAATACGATTTCCAAATTTCTGAACTTTATCGCTTTATAGCCATTAATATAAACTTCTTACAAAAAATCTGGGGAACATAGAGATGTCACTCTTGGGGTTGAACTATTCATTTACGGGGTTAGATTACATAACTTTTGAAAATTACACTTTGGTCCTTGATCTTTTCCAAAGTTTACACTTTAACCCCTAAACTTTCAAAAATTATATTTTGGTCACTAGTGAAAAATTTGGGATATTACAATTCTCCCCCTCTTAAGAAAATTCGTCCTCAAATTTTCAATGTTTACCCGTTTCAAAGAATTTCGGGTTTTACTCCTGCATTCTCCTTTCAGTTTCCCATGTGACTTCTTCCATTTTATGATTTCTCCAAAGGACTTTAACCAGTGGAATTTTCTTGTTCCTTAACTTTTTTGACTTCATATGCCAAGATTTTCACTGATCGTTACTCATATCTGGAAGTAACGCCAGTTGATAAACCACTAGTTCAACTCATTTTAGAATCTCGTATGGCCCAATAATTCTAGGACTAAACTTTCCTTTTTGACTAAAACGTTACACCTTTTTTCCACGGTGAAACCATTAGAAACACTTTATCCTCAACTTCGTACTTAACATCCTTCTCTTCTTGTCTGCATAAGCCTTTTTTTTGATCCGCGGCAGCCTTGAGATTATATTAAATAATTATTACTGTATCCTCTATTTCTCGTGTCAAATCAACCCCTCCAACTTTGGGTTATACCAAACATTTCGATCCTGTAGCTCAAACCAATAATGAAGAGTTCGGCATATCCTTCCATACAGTATTTCAAATGGTGTAATCTTAATATTTGTCTGATAACTATTATTACTAGTAATCCTATTACAAATTTCGTTGTCATTCGTTCTTACTTCCATTGAGGAATAGAAATAGGCTGAACCAATCCAGAAGGTACTTGATGTTTTGGCTTTTACTTGTTAGCATGTCAAGCACTTTTTCATAAATTCTGAAATTATCCTTTTTCATTCTTGGCCACTAGTACCGAGTCTTTAGATCTTAATACATTTTGCTACTTCCAGAGTACATAGTCAATGGACTATGACAACTTCAGTCAAAACTTCTTTCTTCAAATCACCATTGCTAGGAAAGTAAACTTTTTCTTAATAATATATGCAATCCATTTGACTTAATCTCATAGTCATGTGTTTCTCTTGTTTCAACTTACTTATTTTATTTTCTCTTCTTTTTATGAGTTTTGAGCTGCCTTGATGCATAGGCTACTACATTAATCTTCTCAAAATGATAATCTATATCTACATTGTAGTAATTTAGGAACTCAACCTATCTTTGTTACCATAGGTTCAATTCTTTTTGCTTCATTAGTTGCTTTAAACCTTTGTGGTCTATATAAAATAGCACTTTTCACTATATAAATAATATCGCCAGATCTTTAAAACTATAATTACAGCCATCGTCTCTAAATTATGTGTCAGATAATTTCTTCATGGGTTTTAAGCTGGTTCATAACATAAGCTACTACACGATCCTCTTGCATTAATACACATCTCAAACCACAATGAGATGCATTACTATATAAAATATATTCCTTTTCATGCTCTGGCTATATTAGAACTGATAATTCTGTCAAAGCTTTCTTTAACTTGTCAAGACTGTCTTGACATTTTTCAATCCATTCAACCGAGACTTCTTTTTGTAATAACTCGTACCCTTTTAGGACTAACTCTTATTTCTTCTATTAATATTATATGTCCAACAAATATAACTTCTGTTAACCAAAATTCACACCTGGAGAATTTGGCATATAACTGCTTATCTCTCAATATTTGTAGTACTATTCAGATATGATAATCATAATCAACTTTTATCTTTGAATATACCAAAATATCATCTATGAAAACTACTACAATTTGGTCCAAATAGGGTTGAAACATCCTATTCATTAAATCCATAAATACAGCAGGCGCATTTATAAATCCGAATAACATTACTACAAACTCGTAGTATCCATAACGAGTTCTCAATACTATCTTAGGAATATCTTTTTCTTGAACCTTTAACTAATAATAGCCCGATTGAAGATCGATCTTTAAAAATACTATAGTACCCCTGAGCTGATCAAACAAATCTTAAATTTTCAATAACAAGCACTTGTTCTTAATAGTTATCTTACTTAATTGTTGATAATCTCTACTTAATCGTAATGAACCATCTTTCTCTTTTTTTTACAATTAATACTGGAGCACCCTATGATGTTACACCCGGTCGACTATAACCTCAGATTAACAATTCTTTATAATTGAGTCTTTTAACTCTCTTAATTTAGTTGGCGTCGTTCTATACGGTGCCATCCACTAATTCTATTTCTGGATAAATATCAATTCTAGACCGTACATCTTTATCGGGTGGTAGTCCTGACAATTCATCAAGTAACATATTTGAAAATTCCCATACATTGGGAATATTCTCTATCTTCTTACTTGCTACTTGCTGATCCACCACATGGGCTAAATAAGCCTCATATCCATTACATATCGTTCTTTGAGCCTTTATTGCAGAGATCTCTGAATTGAGGCAATCGTTTCCTTTTTCCTACAACTATCACTTCAAAAACATTCGGTCCTGAAAGTACCAGTCATTTCCACTTGCATTTTGTCTTTGCATCATAAACAGATAACCATCTTATCCTAGGAATAATTTCAAATTTATAGAATGAATGTTCCATCAAATTTGTTGGAAACTCCATCCCTTGGATCATTTACAAACAATTCTTACATAATTATGCCACTATTGTACTATGTTCAGGTAGATTACTGACAATCACATCATAATTACTCACATATGTACCTTTCGGTTGACATCAAATCAGCTTAAACGCTTCTTGAAAAAAAATATCCATGTCACCTTAACAACAGATACTATCTATATGGTGTTCATCCATCAAACTCAAGCATGTTCCTTTAACAAGGATACAACTCCCTTTAATTTTTCTGTACCATGAACAAATTTTATTTTATCTAAATCTTGACATTATTTAGCCATAAATTGGCAGCCATTATACCATCTCGCCACAATATTCAAGAACTTCTAACTTTTAAGCTCCTTGATCATTAATGCCCTTATCGGAGCTGGAGGAAAAACATAATATACCTTAATCTCTAAAACTCCTCATGATCATCACACTTAACTGTGTATCATGATCCAACAATATCTAATATTATCTATCATTATCAGTAACTTATTCAAACCTATTCATACTAGTGATGAGCCATGTCAAGTTATACAAGTAGTACATCTTTATCATAACATCCCAGGGGCATGTACTTATTAACAAATCTTTTTTGACTTAATTTAGCCTTTAGAATCGGCTAAACTTTTTTCTCTAATACCAACAAATGTAACACCATAACGTATATCCGTAATACGAATATACATTACAGATGTTACTAAAAACATATAGTGAATTTTTTAACTCTTCGGAAAACATCATTTTCTATAAATTTCAACTGAAAACAATTCTAGAAAATTGTAGCTAGTTTTAACCCTGAATTGGTTTATAAAACATAAAATTTAGTTATTTAAAAGAAAATATTGTTCATGGTGAAAACGTCGCTTGTTGCCTAGACCCTTTCTTGATTATAAAAATTCTGAGCGATAAGATTTAAATCCTGGTTAAGCCATTATACTTTTACCTTACTGGTAACATTAGTTCATTTTCATACTCCATGTATCTTTATACTATCATACTTCGAAAATATATATTTTAAATCTTGCAAAACAATTTTATTGAAAATATAATTACATGCCCACTAGTTCCTGACTATTTTAAAGATGTACGTACTTTCACTTACCGATAACTTGACTTCCAAATGAGTGGCTCCTCCTTGCTAATTTTGATATGAAGAACCTACGTGTGAAATAAAACACATGCTAAGTACGAACTTAGTGAGGCAGTTAAATTTATTTATTTTAAAGACATGAAATTATGTAATACAGTATGTCATATATAAAAGTGCATTTCTTTTTTTTTTCTATAACATGGCAAGTATATCACAACGTATATATGTCATGTATCATAACTATCATATAAATCTTGTTATTATTGCATAATATATTCTCTATCATGGACATGCTTTCATCATGTAATCATTTACACATCATGCACTATATCATGATCATGCTTCCTTTATGCCATCATTTGCATAACATGTATTCTGTCATGGTCATGTTTTCATTATGCCATCATTTGCATAACATGTATTCTATCATGTATGTCATGTCCTTCTTGGTCATGTGACATGTAACTTCTTTTTCATGTATCATGTATTCATGTAACATTTGTATCATGTATCATATAACATATGTAGGAAGCAAAATGTAACATCGGAATCATATATCATGTAACATCTCTATCATGTATCATGTAACATCTCTATCATGTAACATTTCTATCATGTATCATGTTCTTTCATGTAGTCATCTTGTTATATTATCATTGTGTCTGGCTAAAGGCCCATGGAAACCCCGTAGCCTATCTGCACCGTAGTGCCTTGTAGAGTACGTACTCGAGAGGACGCTCTTTGCTCCTCATATAAGGACGCTCTTCGCTCCTTATATTAAAACACCTCGTTAGTGCATTTTGCACTATGGGCTTGGATCACCAGGGTGTATTTTGTTTCATTTTAGCTTGTTTCATTTTAATCTTGTCATTATCCATATTTCATGTATGCATAATGCATCATCATTTATGTAATAATCATTCATACATGATATTCCATCAATCTTGCCATGTCAAGCAATGCATCATATCACGTATTATAGAGAAATGTAATGCCAATTTCAACATAATGCAAACATATAGAAATGCACTCACCTTGGCCATTTATTAATATGCCTCACTAAGCTCTATTGATCCTTTCCTTTATAGTACCTTGAATATTCTTTTAATTTGGATCCAACTTCATTTATCACATGAATATAAATAAACATTTGTTAGATTCACTTCTAACAATATTTCAATTAAGCTATTTAATCATTCAACATAAAAATTTTCCATAAATTTCTTTCCTTCCTTATACTGTTCACAAACTCATTTTGGTCCTTAATGACCATTTTAATCTTCAAATAATTCCTCCAAGCTTGCTAACCAACATTAGACACAAATTGTCTTAATTTCCATTTTCTGTCAACTTGCACTACCATCAAAGATTTATTTTTACAGGGCAGAATACATATTGAATCTTAATCTCCTTTATACCGTAGAAACTATATTCGTTAAAGGTTCTACTGGTATAAGCCACATAATTTAATAAAATCTACAAAAATTATGGAAATTCATCAAACTCCCGTCTACAATTCAAGCTTGCTAGATCATTTATCCAACATCTCAAACCCTAAATTAGACTTGAATCCATAAATCCTAATCATTTTCATACAATCTAAAACATGTAGGGTTTAAATCTCAACTCAATAACCTGATTTTAACATTATACTAGCTTGATTTCAACTTGAATTTCATCATGAAATCATAAAATTCCAAAAGCCCCAAACTTTTTCCATAAACCCTAATTCTTCTCATGAAAATTTCTCATCAATCAAGCATGTTTTCCATGAATTATTTACGCCAAAAGATAGAACTTGAAGAGTAGAACAACTTTGCAGTTGAAAATATTACCTGAAAATTGAGTTTTGGGGCTTGAATCGAACTTGAAAATTTTCTCCCCTTTCCCCTTTATTTTCGAAATGAATAAGATGAAGAGTAGTCTTCATCTTTTGGTTCTTTAACTTTCAATCTCTACAATTATGCCACTTGTAAATATAATTGAATTTTAAATTCATTTAAGTAGTGAATTTACTAAAATGCCCTTTTAATCCAATGGTTGAGATTTAATCTCATCAAAATCAATGGCCAAGATCTCATCCATGTGTATTTTGAACTTTCAAAATTGCCCTCAAAGTTTCAAAATATTTCAAAAATGCCATCCATGTCAAAGGACCAATTTGCCCTCCAACTAGACTTTATTTACAACAAGTCTTAAAAAATTGCCACCCCATTAAAGTTGAACCAAATTGGTTCCATTCCAACTGGCATCATTCCAAAATATCTTAGATTTTTATTTATGGCATTTATTCGATCCAAATATTCGAATTTCACTCAATACGATTTCCAAATTTTCTTTCTTTGAGCTTTATTGCTTTATAGTCACTTCATTAGAATCTAACTACATCTAGTTAGAATCCAACCTAAAATAATAAAATATTCATAAAATAATATTTTATGAATTTTCCATAACCTTTGGAATTATCTTTAAAATTTCAACTCGATCCGATGTACCGATAATTATCGAGAAGTTTATCAGGTACAATCCCTACTTGAAAATCTTATAACAATAATATTGTTGACTGATGCTGAATCCTGTTTATCAATCAAAAACACTAGCATGGAACCTTCCCAGTAGGTCACCCATCCTTGTGCTACTCTAGCTGAGCACGCTTAATAATTTTTATTCGATCCAAAATACGATTTCCAAATTTCTGAACTTTATCTCTTTATAGCCATTAATATAAACTTCGTACGAAGAATCTGGGTAACATGGAGATGTCACTCTTAGGGGTGAACTATTCATTTACTGGGTTAGATTACATAACTTTTAAAAATTACACTTTGGTCTCTAAACTTTTCCAAAGTTTACACTTTAACCCCTAAACTTTCAAAAATTACACTTTGGTCACTAGTTAAAAATTTGGGGTATTACATCGTGTCTAGTATATGGTCATGGGAAGGGGTGTTACATTTATTGGTATCAGAGCTACATTTTTGGCCGATTCTGGAGTTAAATCGAGCTCGATAAAAGTGATAAAGTGTGTACATGCCACTAGGATGTCATATTTACTGAAAAGAAATACTTGTATGATTGATGCAATTGTTTATTTGTCAAAAGGGGTTGCTATAAGAATGAATGTGTGAACGAGAATGAATCTCGTCGGACAATTAAAACAGAGAACATATTGAGGTCCCAGAAATGAGTAAGGAGGTTAACTAAGTCTAGTACCCGGTTTATACAGAGTAATAGGAAATGGACTTATATAGTAATGAAAGCTGTTTAAAATGCAAGACACCTCCTTACAAATGGTAACTGCAGATAGAAATTGAATTTAGGGTCTCTATCAATAAAGGATTTACGAACTAATGGGTATACAAGAGACACAGATGATGATCAGATGTCGGCAGATTGATGGTTAAGTTATAATGGTTGGAGTAAAGCTCCAAAATAATTGTTAAAGAAAATATTGAAATCAGTGTTGTGAAGTTTATAAAGTCTTTACTATGAAAAGTTGATAAAGTATTGGGCATAGATAAATATCTTGCTCAAAATAATGCAATGAAGTGTTGCTTAAGGCGATTGGTTGAAAACAAGCACGAGTGGTATTTAGATCCTTTTATCAAGTAAAATTGATTTCAAAGTACTGGAGTAGTGACTTTAGTAATAAAATGAAAGAACTGTTAAAGGTAGGGTTGAAGATTTAATTAGTCTTCGTAGTGAATATTATGATGAATAATGAGCTAGTGTCTATGAATTCATACAGAATGGCACATACAGAGCTTAGAGAGTTAAATTCACAGTTGCAGGAATTATTAGATAAAGGATTTATACGTTCTAGCACATCGCCGTGGAGAGCTCCGATGTTATTTGTCAAAAAGAAAGATGGTTCACTGTGGTTGTGCGTTGATTTTCGACAGTTAAACAAAGTAACAATAAAGAACAAGTATCCATTACCGAGAATAGAAGATTTGTTTGATCAACTAAAAGGAGCAGCAGTATTCTCTAAGACTAATCTCCAATCCGGTTATTATCAACTGAAAGTCAAAGAGGAAGATGTTCTAAAAAATAGCATTTAGAACAAGGTACGAGCATTATGAATTTGTAGTGATGCCATTTAGTCTTACTAATGCTTCAGCTGCATTCATGTATTTAATGAACCGAGTATTTTAGCCGTATCTCGATCGGTTTGTTGTAGTCTTCATTGATGATATATTGGTATACTCGAAGACTAAAGAATATCATGATGCATATTTAAGAATAGTGTTACAAATTTTGAGAGAAAAGAAACTGTATGCTAAGTTCTCAAAATGCGAGTTCTGGTTATCTAAAGTGGCTTTCTTGGGTCACATTGCTTTGGCTGAAGGAATTCGAGTGGATCCTAAAAAGGTACAATCTATTGTGGAGTGGAAGGTTCCCAAGAATATTACCGAGGTTCACAGTTTTTGGGGACTTGCTGTATATTATCGAAGGTTTGTGAAAAACTTTTTGATGATAGCTGCTCCACTTACAAAGTTATTGAGAAAAGATGTTCCATCTGTTTGGACTGAAAAATGTCAAGAAATTTTTGATCAGTTAAAGAAAATTTTGATAGAAGCTCCAGTTCTAGTGTAGCAGAAATCAAGAAAGGAGTTTACTTTGTATAATGATGCATCTCATATTGGATTGAGGTGCGTATTAATGCAAGATGGAAAGGTGATTGCTTATGCTTCCCGGCAGTTAAAACTGCATGAAAGGAATTATCCGACTCATGATTTAGAGCTGGCAGCTGTAGTTTTCGCTCTAAAGGTGTGGCGACATTATCTTTATGGAGAACGTTGTCACATTTATACTGATCATAAAAGTTTAAAATATTTGATGAAACAAAAAGAGTTGAATCTATGGCAACGAAGGTGGTTGGAATTGATAAAGGATTATGATCTTATCATTGAGTACCACCCATGCCGAGCAAATGTTGTAGCAGATGCCTTGAGTCAGAAAACAATTGCTACATTACGGGCTTTAAATGCACCGTTAAAAGGGAAGCTTGATGGTTCGTTGATAGTGGAGCTGCAATTAAGATCATCATTGCTAGACTGGATTAAAGAAAGTCAGCAACAAGATGAAGACTGTATAGTCAAGAGGAAACAAGTGGAATCCGGTGAAATTAAAGATTTCAAGATTAAACCTGATGGGTGCCTCTATTACAAAGATGGAGTATATATTCATGAAGATGCTGAGTTAAGGCGAGATTTGCTCTCTGAAGCACACTACAGTCCTTTGACTATGCACCCTAGAGGAAATAAAATGTATCAAGATTTGAAGAGTCGATACTAGTGGCTTGATATGAAAAGAATGATAACGGAGTTTGTTGCCAAGTGTTTGACTTGTCAATAGGTAAAAGCTGAACATCAAGTGCCATCAAGAAAGTTACAACTTATTTCTATCCCGCAGTGGAAGTGGGATAGAATTACTATGGAATTTGTGATAGGACTACCATTGACCCCTAGGAAGAAAGATTCTATCTAGGTAATAGTGGACAGATTAACTAAATCTGCTCACTTTATACCAGTTAGAATGGATTATCAGATAAGCAAGTATGCTGAGTTGTATGTCAAGGAAATAGTTCGATTGTATGGAGTGCAGATATCTATAGTATCAGATCGAGATCCAAAGTTTATATCAAGATTTTGGAATGCACTGCACAGAGCTTTGGGGACACGATTGAATTTCAGTACTGCATTTCATCTTCAAACAGATGGTCATTCTGAAAGAACAATTCAAATATTAGAAGATATGTTAAGAGCTAGCATAATCGAATTTGAAGGATCATGGTAAAAGTATTTACCGCTAGCTGAATTTGCTTACAACAACAGTTATCAAGCAAGTATACAGATGGCACCCTGTGAAGCCCTCTATGGTCGAAAGTGCAGATCGCCATTAAATTGGTTTGAATTACATGATCGCAAGTTGATTAAGCTAGATATGTTACAAGAAATGGAGGAAAAAGTTAAGATTGTACAAGAAAATCTTAAAAAGGCCGCTGATCGACAAAAGTCTTATGCAAACTTAAAAAGAAAAAACATTCATTTTGAGGTTGGAGAAAAAGTATTTTTGAAAGTCTCTCCTTGGAAGAAGATAATGTGGTTCGGGCATAAAGGGAAACTAAGTCCCAGGTATATTGGACCATATAAAATTCTAAAGAAAGTTGGGCCTGTGGCATATCAGTTAGCTCTTCCACCAGAGATGAGTAAAATTCATGATGTTTTCCATGTTTCAATGCTCCGAAGATATAGATCAGATCCATCACATGTGATTGTACCAAAGGAAATTGAGTTACAATCAGATTTGACATATGAAGAAGAACCAGTAAAGATACTAGCATATGGTGTCAAGGAATTAAGGAACAAGCAAATACCATTGGTGAAAGTTCTTTGGCGCAATCACAAAGTGGAAGAAGCAGGATGGGAAATAAAGAATGCAATGGAAAAGCAGTATCCACACTTGTTTAAAACAAGTACCTTTTGAAAATTCGAGGATGAATTTTCTTAAGGGTGAGAGAATTGTAATACCCCAAAATTTACAGTATTGTTTAAGGGTCATTTAGTGCTAAGATAATTCCTTAAAAACTTACTTTGTGCAAAAGTTAGGATTTTCTTTATTATGGACTGTAGAAAAGAAAATTCTTAGTCTTTAAGGTGTCATGTGATAGAGAGCGAGTAAAATAGAGTACTCGTAAAATTTGGCAAAAATTCAAGAAAAATTGGAATGGGAATTCAAGGTTAAAGTTTAGTGATCAAAATGATAAGTTTTCAAAACTTGTATTGTATAATAAGAAAAATGAAAGTTAAATGACCAAAGTTGTAATTACTTAAAAGTTTGGAGTTTTTATCTCATAAATAAATAGAGAATCTAAGGATGTGAATCGAATGTGGAAATTTTGGTTCGATCTGATATTTTGATTATTGGGAAAATCGCAGTTAAAGTTTAAGTGGAATTCAGATACCCAGATCGAACTAGAAAATTATGAAATTTTTCCATGTGATAGAGAAAGGTTATAAAATTCATTTCCAAGTGTTGGAAATATTTTTAGTTTGATTCAAGATGAATCCTACAGTTTATTTCTGAGTAAAGGATTATTTATCGGTATATTGGATCGAATGGAAATTTTAGAGACTAATCCAAAAGACATGGGAAATTTATAAAATATTATTTTATGAATATTTTATTGTATTTGGTTGGATTCTAACTAGATTTAGTTAGAATTTTACAAAATGGCAATTTTGAAATAAACTAGTAAATAAAAACTAGTTGGATGGCAAATTGGTCAATTGGCAAGGATGGCAATTTTGAAATATTTTTAAAATATTGAGGGCATTTTTGGAAGATGAAATCTACATGGATTTAATCTTTACCCTTGATTTTTGATAGGATTAAATTAGCCATTGGATATAAAGGCTAAATTGGTAATTTCACCATTTAAATGAATTTAATATTCATTTAAATTTTACAAGTCGCAAAACAAGAAGAAAATAAACGAAAAATTTGTTCATCAAACTTCCAACATGCCGTGAGTAGAGAAGGAAAAAAGGGAATAAGAAACCATTATTTTTCAAGCTTGATTTGGAAGGTTTAAAGTTAGATTCAAGGTATGATCCTTTAGAATAATTTGTTCTACATTCAATTCTCTACATTTTGGTAGTAATATTGCATGGTGTTGTGAAGAACTACTTAAGTTATTGATGGGAAAGAATTAGGGAATTGAAGTGCCAAATTGAAGTTAGGACTTGAATTACATGAATTCAATGTTGTTTTGATGAAATTAAGCTTGGATTATGTTTAATTTCATATTGAAAACATAAACCCTAACCCTAGAATTTGAGGAAAATTGGTTAGGTGTTTGAATTAGGGATGGAAATGAAGTTGTGATATTGTTTCTATGTTGGAAATTATGAAAATCCTATGAAAAATGGTTTAGGGATCATTCGGAAATTTTGAAAAAATTTAGGGGAAATTATTACAAAAATTATTTTGATGATGGAAATGATGAGAATGATTTTATACAAGGTGAATAAAATGAAAATTCCTAATTAAATTGTATTAGGGACCAAAATGTAAACTTTATAAAGTTTAGGGACTTGATTGTTAAGCTTGTATTTGAGGAATATTATGTTGGAAAATTATGTTTAACGATTTAAATGTTGATTTTGAAGTTTAAATCAACATTTTGGGTTAAATTGAGTATTCAGCTACTTTAGGGACCAAAGTGCAAATTTTTAAAGTTTGGGTCCTAAAGTGTAAAGGATGAGAAATGTAAGGACTAGACTTGAAAATTTTGATTGGAAGTTTAAAAGAGTCATTAGGGACTAAAATAGATATTTTGGGAAAAGTTGGAGAGTTAAGGAAAAATATGAGAATTTGTGATTCGAATATAGAAAGCTTTATCGGATCAATCTTTTTTATAATGGATAGTTATTTTATTTAATTTCCATTATTGTATATGGTATGAATATGTACTAACATATACTTTAAATCGTATATGTTATATTAATGTAGATTCTGATATAAATCGAGGTCGTATCAGTAGAAAAGGAAAAGAACAAGATCGAGAGTGATATTGAATAGTAAAGACAACCTCATTACAAGGCTAAGGTGAGTGCATAATCATACATATTATAGGAAGACTTGAGATAAGTCAACCAAAAAGGTAATGATTTTTTTTTATAAAACATGATATGTTTTTGGTATGATACTTTATTTTACTGATTTAAAGATTGTGGTATTTTTTTTTGATCACACATGTTTTATAGCATGTTATACAAATAATGATTTATTTCATACAGTTTTCAATTGGCATGTGTACCATGAAAGTTATAAAACATATAAGAGTATGAATTGTATTTGGATTACTTGCCATTTTGCAGGAATTGCCTTAAATGTTTGCCCTTTGTAGTATAATATTAAGAATGACATTATTGTGGTATACCATAAGAGTCTAGTAGCTACGCTGACACATTATATGTTTACCGCTGATACTTATTGTATCTACCGTTCGACACTTTGCGTGTCTACAGTTTGGCATCTACGGATGTCTATAGACTACACTTAATTGTGTCTACAGTTTGCACCTAAGGGTTGCTACGAGCTCGTTACAGTTGCCTCATCCCCAAGGGGAGTGGCTAGTACTCTAGGAGTACACGACTCGTTTACTCGTCTCTTGATATTTACCTCGGGCCATAAGATTTTATAGTACAGTTACATGCCTTTACAATACAGATATATGACTTTACAGTACAGGTACATGATTTTACAGTATAGAATTATTAGAATACAGTTACATGACTTTACAGTACAAAAATTTCTGCATTACCGAATATGTAATTTGATGAATATCATGTTTTATAAATTATCATGCATTAGTGTATTATATGTTACTCATCTTATACCTCACTGAGATATACTCAGTGTGTATTTATGTTGTACACGCAGGTGATCGAGATTAGTAGATGACAACTTTTTCATCATCATTATGTATAGAAGATAATCAACAGGTGTTTCGGTAATCATGACATCCATATTTTTTTTATAAATATGTTTAATAGTGGCATGTACTATATAAACCGGTCTATTTTATTAAAGTGCCTTAACTAGATCAGTAAATATTTTATAAAACTTTTATAGACAGTAAGTATGTTTACAATTTAATTATTATATGACCTGATTTGGCATATCTTATATGAGGCTAGATCCAAATAATATTAAGTAGAATCATTTTTAATAAAATGATTTAACTTAATATGATTGTAGTATTTATGTAAAAAGTTTTATTATCGGATTTAGAGTTAATATTTTATTTCTGAATTGATTAAAGTTAAGCGTGCTTGAGCTTAAAGGAATTTCAAGATGGGTGACCACTGGGAAGTTTCCAAAATTTTTAAAATTGCCCCAGTTTTTGATTAAAAGACTATTTTAAAAGGTCGTGACACTTCCGACTTGTATCTGGTATATGGTCATGGGAAGGGGGTGTTACATGGATCACATTAGCCACAAGTACTCCTTACCCAAGGTCACCAAGCCATCAGATTACTCGAGCTCACATAGCCGTCAGTGTAAATACTCTATCCAGATCACCATAGCCACACATAAACCAACATCACTCAGATCACTCAGCCCATGAGTACGTTGGATTTTACTTGATCACATAGCCTGAAGTACACATCCCTTGTCCATACTCGGATCATCATAGCCACAAGTAGGTCTCTAACCACACCCTAATCACATAGCCCTTGGGTACGTCGAATGTACTTGCTCACATAGCCCTAAGTATGCATCCCCTTGTATAAGTACCGTAGTACCGACTCTAGGACATCCAGATTCCTTTACTCAACAACCATAAGGTAAGAGATGCTCACTGAGTATTAATACACCTCCTCACGAGGTAAGTGGCATCAAGCCATGCTACCAAGCGAATGCCCCAAAGGCATGATACTAACCAACATGGTTCATATCTGAATTTATTATTACCAAGCCTATGGTGCGTTATGGAAGGTATTAATCATTTAATCAATTCATTATTGTTCTCTAGTAAATCAAGCAAGCCTCTATCTCAATGTGCTCACATATAGGGGTGAAATATTAGTTTCTCAGTTTTATAAGTCATTTATCACACTTGGAGTCTATTAAACCATCGCCCACAATTTTTTAGCCTCTTGAACTCAAATTCATATTTTTCAGGTAGATTGCCTAGTCAATACCGATATTCAACCTCGTGTATCGATATTGTACAAAAAGTACAGGTAATCATCCTTCACATTTTGATACGCTTGCTTTTTTAGTGGGAAGGTTTGACAGGTTCTCAATACCGATACTTGAGTACGAGTATTGGTACACCCTTAGTGCTGATACGCTCCATCATGTATCGATACAAAATTTTCTCACTAGAATTTCATTCTATCAATGTGTATCAGTACGGGTTGACCTATACCGATACAGCTTGAATGGCGTACCGGTACATGTTGAAGCCCGTACTGGTACACCTTTCATAGCTCAATTGTGTTCGTCATCTTGATCAAGGGGTATTGGTACCGAAGCTCATAAAATACTTTCTAAGGCTCAAAAATACTCCTAACTTGTCTTCAATCATCCTAAATCACCCAAGTGGTCAATAAAATTTACTAGATTAATTATAAGCTTATTAAAGTAATCTAACATCATTTATATCATCAAATTCGTTACTTTGATTACCTAGGGTAGCCTTCCCCCATACAAAACCAACTATACCATATAATCAAGCAAACAATCATTTTGATCTTTAAGAAGAATATGAGTAAGAGATATACCGACCTTTAGAAAAAATCCTAAATTTATCTCGCCCACTTACTTTTCTCAAATTTCTCTCTTTAACTCAAGCTTGAATAAAACCCCCAAATCATTTCTTGCAATAAAAACATGGAATAACATCAACATTTGAACCAAAGGTTTAGGAAGGATTTATTACGAATTTATAACCTTAAAAATTAAAGGAAAGCTTCCCACAAGCTTTGAACACCAAAAACCCATAAATGACAACTCACCTTTTTTTTAAAAAATAATACCACTTTCTTGAAGCTCTTGGAATGGCGATTAATTTCTTCATCGCTCATGAATCCTGAAATGGAACTTTGGAAGGTAAAGTTTTGATCTTTAAACTTTGGTGGTCATTGTTGTTCTTGAATAAAGAAAAGGAAGAATAGAGACGAAGAAAAGGGTGTTGGGTGGTGATCTCACCAAAAAGGGTATCTTGTCCCCTATTAGTTTACGTCCAAACAAGAAACCATAAAATAATTTTAGCCTTTATTTCTAAAAATGGGTAATTAACATTATAAAACCTCTAAGTTTCCCTTTATTATAAAATGATCACTTCTCAAACATATATAGCCCAATGCTCAACCAAAAGGTCTAAACTTGTCCAACGGGTCTAATTACCCAAACCAACATGAAGGTTTATAACCCAGGTCAACACCCATTTGTTGACACATAAATTTGGGTCGTTACATATCTCCCCTCCTAAAAAGAAATTTCATCCTCGAATTTAAACAAAATAAGGTGATACAACTATCGTAGATCAAACCATTCTTCTGTCTTACACACGTTCTCCCGAATCTAAATTTCCTCCATAAGACTTCCCTATCCAAGGCTCATAACACTGAATTCCTCAACACCACTCTCTTGAATCCCTGACAATTCATTCCCAAAAATTGAACAACACTCACATCGATCCCTAATATGGGGCAAATGGAATAGACTCGAAGGGTACATCCTAAACATTGATACAAGGAACTCATTTCGGATGAGTTTCCTCTTGGGTGACAATGCTTAATAGTAAGCTATCAATTCAATCCTCTCTAGCATCATACACGGTTCCAAGATCCTTAAACTTAATTCTTAATGCGTCTCGAACACAACACCTCTCATGGTAGCACTACTGGAAAAACTTCTTGGTTCGCTATTCGCTACTATCCCAACAACCTTATGTTACATATGCATAGAACTTTTGACGATCAAACGCTACCATCGATCTATCTTGGATTTTCAACAACTTCCTCTCACTTGGCTAACAAAGATGAAACTTAACATCATACTTCACTTGAACTTGGTCCAACTCAACAAAATCTGCTTTAATGGTCATTCGACACCCCAAATCGTGCCACTTGATTTAATCAAAAGCTGATGCCATATACGAACTCCATTAACGGTTAAAGGCTTACCCCACCCATTCTCAAGGTTAGGAATGTGACTACAATTATGTTCTCAAAGGTTCAAACATCGTCCTCCAAACTAACAACATGATTACAAAAGCCTATACAATTGTAGCAGATAATCTACACTTCGTTGCTCTACTCTGACAATATGCATTCTAATTTACCATACGTGAACATAACCATCAAAGGATTTAGTAGAGCAAACATTCGAATCAATTACCATCTTCGTCACTACCTCTCCTTAACCTTCCACTTTCAATTCTCAGATTCTACGCCATCATACAAAAACCTCAAAACTCATCAGCCGGCCACAAGGTCATCAACCTCAAAAAATGGGTAGCAATCCTCCATCGTTACCTACAAGCCAATGACATTCAATACACAATCTTCTCGATTTGTCCTTATTGGTGATGACACCGGCACATCCCAAGGTGAACTACTCAGTTACGACACTCGTATTCTACCTATTTTTACAAATGAGTTTACGCTATAAAAGTCTTTCGGTGCCACACAATATGGTGATGGACACCAATATCAAATTCGACTTTACTTCTATCGAGGGTCCTAACCCATGATCAAGAGGTAAGTTGATCATTCCTTAGAAAACATATCATCAACCCCTTAATTGTCTACAAACTCTAGAGCTTCGGACTCTCTCAACTCTCCTATCTACTGCGTGGGTTAAGAATGTCTCACAACTTACTAAGACGTCCTTGACTAATATCATTGAATACTGTAATCACACTAGAAAGGTAATGGTCCCTCATGCCCATTACCCATAAATTGGTCAATTCATAACCACTGAGCTTCGAGACTCTTGCTTGAAAAACAATGAATACTTCGTGCTTAAACAACCAAACCATACACTAGGTAGCATCACTAACTAGGGAGAGAGTAAATCTAACAAGTCCACGGGGACAGTTACTCTTCATCCCTATCCACCATCCATGGTAAAATATTACCTAATAGCACTTAAAAATCCAAAGAATTAATGTATCCAACATCAACCTCTAGATCTTACCATAACACTTAATCTACGAGAATCAATAAAATTTAATGAATAAGAAATCAGTTTTCCATCAAGACAACAACTGAAACCAAAATGAAATAAAGATACATGTCATATCATCAACAAAGAAGCTATTATCACTAGCCTGAACATCAAAATGTCGAGCAACGACTCGAGCATTGACTCTGGCACTAGATCTCACAATACCTCTACCTTAATATCCAAATGATGCCCAAGCACCACCTCTTGCAAAACTTTGACCTCGCTGAGAAGGAGTCAACCTTTGAGACTGAACTAGAGTAACATCATCTAAGATAGGTGATGTACTTTAAAAGACATCTGTTTTCACCTTATTTATTGATTAAATTGTCCCTATCATGTTATCTTTTGCATGCATTTTAGCATTTTTATCTTTGTATTTGCATTTTCTTAACTCAGTAGCTTTTTCTTGAATTATCCTTGAATTTATCATATTTTTGCTACTAATGTCGCTGCATGAGTTCTTCCAAAATTGCAGCCAGGACTGTCGCCCCATTGGGATGTTGTAACAGTACTAATGTTGCTGCATAAGCGTTGTTTAGATTGTGTTCAAGACTGTCGCCGCATCGACAACTGTCAAAAAGATAAGATCAAAGGACAATGAGCTGGTAGTTAGTTTCAACAAGTTTTGTTTGGACATAATATCGACGCAATGAAACAGTCATTGTAGCTGGATTGACAGCTGTCATGATAAGATCAAAGAATTATAAGTTGTCCATTAGTACAACTATCCTATACAAAATTTTATCCAGAAAATCTATGAAGAACACCTGTAAACACCCAATTGGAAAGTGATAAGGATATATATACATATATTCTTACCTTTAAAAAGAGAGGCTCATATCTTATTATCTTTTTCCTTGGTTTTGGAGCTTTCTCTTGATGGCTATGGAGGCTTAAAGCTTCCATGGGGCAACTGAGGTGAATCTGATATAGAATTAAGTATCCACGACGAGTGTGAGGCAAGAAGAAGCATCAAGGAGAAATCGAGTTAGCTAGGTATAGATTTCCAATTCGGTTCTTAATGTTTCTTTTGTTTAAACGCCGATGATTATGGTTTAATTTCATTTTGTGTAGAAATACTTTATGAATATTGACTGAATGTTTATCTTATTAAGCTTTTCCTCTATCTTTTGATCTTTGGGTTTGAATGTTTCTATGCATGAAAGTCTTTATTACAGCCATTGTCAATGAAAGTTGTAGTGATATTTCAAGTTAACAATCATGACAACGAAAGTTGCATGTGAGTACAATGAAAGTTGACACAATTGCTCTTGTATTTTCTTATTTAGCCATCACTGAAAGGTGTGGTGAGTGGGCTCATATAAGTCTTTGATTAAATGTAGAAGTTAAAATGGGTAAAATATTCATGTGCTTTACTGCATCGACAATCATCTTTTCTTTTGTTTCTTGCTAGCTTTTCTTATTCTAATGGTGAATCACCGATGGAACCCTACTGCAATCATTATATTGTTTTTGTTCTAATTTCAATATATTGCATCGACATTACCTTTCACTGCTTCGACATTACCTATCACATTTACTTATTTTCTTACTTATTGCACTGATATTTGTAGATATCCAACAACCACCCTTGTAACCCCCTCGACCTGGCCTAGTCGCAAGACTGAACCGAGCGAGCTACATTAGGTTTACCGAGGTAAACCGTGAAAAAGAAACTCAAAATGCGTACATTTTTTTCTTTTATCTTATCTAGATGCAAATTATTATCTATGTGTTCATATTGACCGCAGGTGAAAACTCAACTTAATCGGGCATCGAATCGATATCCAATTGGGTACAATTGCAATTTATGGACCAAATTACATTTCCAGAAAACTACAAGGACTTAACCCTTTTTACGTTACCAACCTTTAATTAATCCGGTTTCAAGCATACGTGTCGAAACTCAGCTCAAAACGATCATCGAAACTCATTCAATTGCATCCACAATATTCAGGGACTAAAACCTAAGAAAACAGAACTTTAGAACATTCAAATAACTGAAATAACTGCTAGCAGTATCGGTACGCTAAGGGGTGTATCGATACGCTCTACCTAATTAAAAATCCCCAAATTCCAATAGCTCAATACCGTATCGATACGCTTACGCGTACCGATATGCCTTGCCCATAAACGTTACCTCGTATCGAAATAGTCCCTCGCGTACTAAAACGCTGGCCACAATTGGCCTATGATCGTATAGAAATGCTAGCATGCGTACCGAAACACTAAGCCTGGAATGGCTTATTTCTTACCGGTACAATGACATACGTACCAATATGCCTGGACCTGAAATGTCCTCTTTTGCTGGTTTAACATGCTTTCGAAGATACCAAAACACCCTAACATGCTTCTAACATGTATCCAACATATTCAAGGATCAAACCTCAGGAAAAAAACACAGATTCATCAACAATTCATGGCATTTTGCATCAAATGTAAAGCTAGAGGTATGCTTCATAGAAACCAAACCAAGCAAAACACAAATCTCAAACCAATGCAACCAACAATCCAAAATGACCAATTACAAACCAAGAGCAGCAAAACAACATTGCTCAAACAGGGAGTTTAACAAATCATCTCCCAAAACAACAACGGAACCCCATTGCCCTTATTACTTATAGTCTAATTCGAAATATACTTGTAGTATCAAGCGATCCCTTGCTTCCTTACTGCCTTCAAATCTTTAATTCTCTGTATTGACGGACAAAGAGAGAGTAAGCACACTAGGCTTAGTAAGGAGTGCTCAAAACAAAACACCATCAATGCATTTAAAACCATTTCCCAACAACACATTGAAATCTCATTTCAATCATTCTTTTAGACACCACTTAAAAACACCATCAGTGCATTTAAAACCATATGCAACATGTATCATTAGCCATCAACAAATCCCACTGCTAAACCTGAATTTAGGCCTTCCCATGCATAACAAACCATATGCAAAGCTTAAAGAGTAAACATGTATAAATCAAATTATACAACATAAACCACTACATGACACATCCACAATTATATTGGCTTACAAGTGATCATAACCAAGTTCCTTTACCAAAATAGTTCATCGGATACACGGATTCAAACAAGTGTCCTCTCAACACTTCAAGCCATCTCAACTGAAATAGCGATACAATCACAATCGCGGTACATTATCAACCGAGTACAATTACAACTCACGCAGACACCAACCCTAATAATCGGTTTAACACTTAATCCACAAACGGGAGTTTACGGTATCATATAACCCCTCGACCGTTAGGGTACTTGGATGGAGTATTCGGTACACCGTATAAAACCCCTCAACATCTAATGCGACTTATTACAGTGCACTATCAATCCTATGGCTGGCCAACTATATCCATAACATTTTAAACCACATCACTTGCCAATATAATTCACAACTAACCATGTACCGCACTATTTTTCTACATGCATTAAACCAAACCATTTCCAAAGTAACAAACCATGCTTTTCAACAAGTATTTCCACATACTTACAAGGATCACTTACCATGTGCATCCTTCAACATTTCATAATCAAAACAGTACTAAACATACTTTAAAACATGCTTAAATTGTAGGTACCATGTAATTCAAAACAAGTGCATAAAACCATTTTGTAAAAGCACGACCGAGAGAGAAAACCACTTTATACTTACTTCTGAGTTTAAACTAGCATTTCAAGCTAAGTTTAAACTCTTGTAAACCACCTTTAAATCATTTCGAAGCCGAAACCCACATTCTCACTCTCCGATACACGAAACCTCAATTCGCCAACGCGAATTCAAGCGTCTGAAGCCTCCAAAGCTTCACTAATAGCTTTCGGACCAGCCTCCCCTGTTTTAACCACATAACAATAGAGGAATAATGCATCTCAATGCATTCAAACACTACAACAACATTCCTTACAAACCTCAACTATTCTTTCACAATTACACCACCACAACAAACAAAATCATCTAACTCCTTCCAAACACAAGCCAGCCACAAACTATCAATCTAACACTTCCATTAACATCAATCAACACTCAAAACATGATTACATCATCCTTATATCTCCAGCAACTAAGCAGCCAACACAACACCTCAAAAACAAAATCTATCAACCTAAATAATGAGGGATTCATGGTGTTTCGGGATTCCAATATTAAAAACAACTTATCAACATTATAAAACATCCAATACAAGTTTAAAATCAATCCTCAACATTAAAAAATAGATCCAATATGAATCTTCTTCAATTTCATCAAATAAACCCAATTAAATAAAATAATCATCATAAAAGCATAAAATCATTTTATAAATCATAAATCAAGGAGCAAATACTTAGGAATATCAATAAAGAACCATTCAATAGAGGAGAAAAATGAAACTTACCTCTATTGTGTAATTTCTCCCTCAATTGATTGATTAAAGCATGAAAAACACAAGATTTCAATAAGATTTTGTAAATCTAAGATGAGGAATCATTTATAAATCAAGAGTTCAAGAAAATAGATCTCCCACCTTTGAAATTTGATGAAAACAAGAATGTTTGGTAGAGTAGAAGTGAAGGAAAAGTTGAGAGAAAAGTTTACGTCAAATATTTATATAATCAATAACTACCTTTTAATACCAAAACCCCTTTTAATTAATTAATAAAGCTCATGTTAAAAATCCTTAATAGAGGGAAGAAACCACTAGCCAAGTTTGGTAAAATAGCTCCTTAAGGATTCTAAGAATTTGGCCCTTTTACAAACTAGTCACCATTTAAAAATAGTTTTAAAAATTTACATTTTGGTCACCAACCAAAATGTCACCTTACCAATTTCAATTTTCTCAAATTGATTTCACCAATATCATCCATATCGGACCGTCTAACTAGCCCTTAAACCGCTAGGCCCAAAATTGGGGCATTACATCACATATGATCATTTGCGTCATCTTTCATTTCTAAAACATGCATATAACAGTAGGTAATCAAAATCATAAACATGTGCATGAGATTGTATTTTGCAAAACTGAAAGCGAGAGCGAGATCAACCAATATTTACTACCGAGCTTAGACAAGTGTTTCAAACTTAATTTAAGCTCCCAAAATTCATCTTCAAACCTTTTAAAACCAGTAATGGGATCTCATTTCCACTCAACAACAACCCAACACCTTGTTAAAATCAAACCCTATTCAAAACCTCTCCAAAAAAGAATATGTCTCCAAACAAAAGAGAAGATTAATGCATTTCAATGCATCTCAAACACAACTAAAGAAAAATCGTTAAACACCCCTTTAAAACAACCAAAATCATCATCAAACTCACTTAGGCCCAATTTAACAAATTCATCAAAAATTAACATTCATTCCATCTTTATATTAATCTCTTCTCACCAAGCATTAAAATCTAACTATTAACAACCTATTAAAACAATTTCAGATTCGAATCAATTGGAATCAATCAAACACAAAAAACACATATTATAAACGATCTAAATCAATTGGAATCAACACATGATTTATCAAGATTCATAAATTTTCTCATCAAAACTCAATTAAAACACTATATTCATGATTTAATCATAATTACATAACAAAGGATCAAGAACTTAGGAATTTCAATAAAGAACCTTTAATTAGAGGAGAGAAATAAAGATCACCACTAATTGTCCTATTTCTCCTAATTGACAAGTTTTGAATCAAAGCTTCAAGAAAACAAATATGATTTGGTGTAGAAATCAAATGAATCAATTAGGAAATCAAAAAGAAATAAAAAAAGAATGATTGTTGAGAATTTTAGAGTAAAATTGATAGTTTGACTGCTGAAAAGTTGAGAAAGGCAAAAGTAAGTTCTCGTAAGAAAATGAATTTAAAATTAAAATTTTTTTAATCAAAACTATTTTTTTTTTATAAAACCATTTAAAAGCCTTTTAAAAATATCCTAAATTAAGGGAAAATCTGATTAAAACTTTGGTAAATGAGCTCTAAAATATCCACTAAGTTTTGACCTTTTTAAGATTTAGTCACCAAAATAGTTTTTTGACTTTATATTTTAGTCACTAGACCAAAATGTCCTAATCCGATTTTATTCCTTCAAATTGAGTTTCCCAAAAACCTTAGAATATTAATTAAACATTTTCCAATATTTTTCCATATTTTATTTTTTCAAAAACATTTTATTAAGAATTAATTATCAAAACTAGCTCATTCATAATCCGGATTTTCAAAAAGGATTTCTCAATCTAGCTAACATTTAGCCCAAATTGAGGATTTTTGATAATTCTCCCCCTCTAATAAATTTCATCCTCAAAATTTACCTGAAGAAAAAGGTAAGGAAGTTTTTTTTATGTCCTAATACTATTTATTTTGGTTTTCTCTAATATAGAATTTTTGGAATAACACCTTTACCAACTTAATGGTCTTTCCACAAAGAACCTTGCTATCTAAATCAATTTTAAATCTTCTCAATTAACATTTCAAATCCAAACTCCATCAATCTCCTCAAAAGGCATCAAATGATATTTATCCGAATATATCTCTTGGGAAGGAACTAATTTAGGAAAACAATGGAATGTATCTTCTCCAACTAACTAGTAAATCAAACTATAAGCAAATTGGATTTGGCACTCTCCAACAACTCAAATATTTTTGAAATATTAGGCTCATGTTTTTGGAAGATAAAACCTCTTGGCCCTTCTTTTTAAGGATAAAAATTAACCAATGACCTTAAACAACAAACTCAATCTCCCGACCATTTAAATCAATTTAAAATTTTTGCTAATTATAACCGCTGGATAAATATGATAAAAGATTCACAAAATGTTCTTCACCACATCATCAAAAGGGAAATATACTTTTCACTAGGGAATAACAAAGTGGTGAAGAATACATCAATTTCAAGCTTGATTTGAAAGGTTTGAAATTAAAATTAAACTATTGATTATGTGGAAAAAAACCAACGATAGTTAATTCTCCCACTTTTTTGAAAATCAATGATGCAAAAAAGAAGTATATCTTTTTTGGAAGAAGATTGAGATTAAGAACACATGTTGAGTTTAAATTTGACTTGATGATTTGATGTACTAAAATTCAAAATAAGCTCATCTTTGGAATTAATTCTATGTTTAAAAACACAAAACACAACCCTAAGTTTTTGGGAAAATGGTTAGGAATTGAATCAAAATTGAAAATGAATGAATTATGAAACATCATACGTCTTGTTTTGATGTTAGGGTGATTAAAATCTCTTTGTTATGTCAAGTGACCAATAAACTACCATTTTCGAAATAAGGGGAAACCCGAGCAAATTTATTCTAACATTAGGGTTTAGGGTTTAGGGCATTAGAACTGATGAGATTATGATTAAATTAGCCTTATTTGGTAATTTAGGACCAAAATGAAAATGTTTGAAACCAGAAGGGGATCACTTCGGTTTAAAGGATAAATCTTCAATTGTTTTGAATTATTATTTTAGTATGTTATTGATGAATATGAAGTTGGAATTATCAATTTAAGCATGAATAAATTGTTTACCTCCCTTCAAAATGGTCAATAAGGACCATAATGAACACCCCTAAAAATCATGGGAGAAAAGTAATAAAGGCACACACCTCCTTCATATTTGGGTTCAAAATAGATAAGTTAATTATGGAAGTTGTGTTGGATTTGAATTATGGCAGAAAAAGTAGGTTTAATAAATTGCCATAACTAACAAAGGAAAATGACTAGATGATGAATCTTATACCGATGTCAAGATATAGTTGTCTAGTTTTGTTTCCAACAAACGAAACGTGGGCAATCTCACCTCGGATTTGTAAAAGGATATGAAATTTATTCAAAGAAGGATTAAAAAAATTATAAAGCAGGTTTCCTACCCCCTAAACTCTATGCCCAGGATGTCAAGATTTTTCATATTTTTTGTAGATTTTATTAATTTATGTGGCTTATACCATTGGATTCATTATAGAATCTAGTTTTTAACGGAGCTAAAAAAAAGACCCAAAAAGCCAAACCAATATTATGCTCTATAGACATGGCTTTTCTGAAGGTAGCGCAAAATTGCTTGAATCAGAACAAACATATATGTTTAACCTCTAAATATTGGTTTGATAAACTCAAGGAGTTGCTTGAAGTTTAAGTTGGTCACCAACTCGATAATAAGTTTTGGAAAATATAAAATTGTATCTCAGGAAAATATTTGGACATTTTATATTTGAATATAAACTTACTTTTCCTTGTTCAAGTGGAAGTTTAAAAGTTCAAGAAAGATAAAATAGGTATATTATTGGTATTTATCCCAAATAAAGGTTGAATGAATTTACTATAGGAATTTTACATGGTATTTGGGACATGGATGGAAAATGAAGTTTGAAATCAAGTATAAAACAAGTAAGACCAATATCCTCTTTGTCAAGCCAATTATCTTCTCAAAAGATGATCCATCCGATAATCACGGGATAGATAATGATAGTAAAGAGGAAGCAAGCACTCTCTTACATAACCAATATGAAAGCTCTCAATTATGTTCGGATGATATCGAGCATCCTTTTTGTTGCCTAAAAGACACTAGTCATGGCTTGTCTATAATTACCCATCGCTGGATGTGGATGGTCTTGCTCCACTTCTATAGGTTGATTAGGTGGATGGAAACCCTTTAGGAGGTATAACATTCTAAGACAAAAGTATCGAATTGTGAGTGCAATATTTATATGTATGTTAATTATAAAAAAAAAGACTTGTGATAAGTCAACACCAAAAAAAAACAAAATGCAATGTTTAAAAGTTATAAACAAGATTAAGAAATTATAATTTAAAACCAAAATATTTCAAGATAAAAAATAAGGCATGATAAAATTTTAACTTCCCTCAACATAAAAATAAAGCAATAAATATGTTGGTATGTTATTCTGAACATAATAGATAGCGTGTCATGTAAAGTACATGGTTATCTCTATGATAACTATTTTAGTCATGTTACAGACTTTGATTATGATATACTTGAATAATCATTTTGATGCTAATACAGTAATGGCAAGTACATATGAATAATTATGATGATGATGATTGATTGATAATGAAATGAAATGCCCAAATATTTATTTAAGAGAATCCATTTTTTAGTTTATCTTATCTAGATCAAGTTATTATCATTTGTATTCAATTTTCCCCCAAATTTAAAACCCTAAATTTTAAATCTATAAATTCAAAACCCTAGAAATTGGGGAATTTTAATTTCATAACCCTAATTGATAATTTGGGAATTAAATAAAAAAAATTGAATTTAGTGACTAAATTGTGAAAATTTAGACTTGAGGGTTTTTCTAAAAAAAACACATAAACCTAGAGGCCTTAACATACTAATTCAATTTTCATATCTAACATTCGGGACTAAAAATCAAGAAAATCACAACTTTACTATCCTTAAATATACATGCTCTCCATAATCTTAACATGCAACTCATCACCTGTGGTTACTCTTAACTTTGAATCTCTCTAGAGCTACCGATATGCCATGCCCATAAACGTTACCCCGTATCGAAACGGTCTCTCGTGTACCAAAACGCTGGCCACAATTGGCCTACGCCCATATCAAAATGCTATCATGCGTACCGAAATACTAAGTTTGGAATGGCTTATCCGTGCATGTACGGGGATATGTGTATCTATATGGCTGGACCTAAAATATCCTCTTTTGCTGGTTTAACATGCTTTCGAAGATACCAAAACTCCCTAACATGCTTTTAACATATATCCAACACATTCAAGGATCAAACCTCAGCAAGACAACACAGATTCATCAACAATTCATGGCATCTTGCATCAAACATAAAACTAGAGGTATGCTTCCTAGAAACCAAGCCAAGCAAAGCAAAAATCTCAAACCAATGCAACCAACAGTTCAAAATGGCCAATTACAAACCAAGAACAGGAAAACAACATTGCTCAAACAGGGAGTTTAACAAATCATCTCCCAAAACAATAACGGAAACCTCATTGCCCTTATTACTTATAGTCTAATTCGAAACATACTTTTAGTATCAAGTCTTTAGCGATCCCTTGCTTCCTTGCTGCCTTCATATCTTTAATTCTCTGCATTGATGGACAAAGAGAGCGTAAGCACACTAGGCTTAGTGAGGAGTGCTCAAAACAAAACACCACCAATGCATTTAAAACCATTTCCCAACAACACATTGAAATCTCATTTCAATCATTCTTTTAGACATCACTTAAAACAACATTTGAAACATCATGCCTTGAAAACTGTAACACCCTAGTTTGGAGCTTAGATGTTTTAAAGGTCGGTTCGAAGATTCGGTGGGCCGGTATTAGAGATTCGAGTCAATTTCAGGATTAAATCAGATTAAATATTTTTGAAGGTGATAAAATTGTGGAAAAATATTCTAAAGTCATTATTAAATATATTAATGATTATGGTAAAGTCAATTTTGGAAAACGAGATTTGGATATCGGACATTTTGGACTAGTGACCAAAATGAAAACTGTTTTTGGTGGTTGTTTTGTAAAGAGTCAAAATTTTGAGTCTTTAAGGAACTAATTGCCCTAAAAGTCTAATATCAGACTTTATCTCGTAATTGGCTATTTTTAAAGTGTTTTAGAAAAAAATAAATAGGTTGGGAGAGTTAATTTGTAATTAAAAGCTTTAAAACAAAAAACACGTAACTAACATTCTCAAACTCTCTACAGCCAAGCATCAATTTCTTCTTCTAAATCTTCAGGTAAACCTTTCTTTTCTTAAATCTTTTGTTTATAAATGATTCTTCGTTGTTAGTTTACCAAAACCTTATTGTTTTAACTTTGTTTTCTCATGTAAATCATTTAATTAAGGGAGAAAGCATCCATTAGAGACAAGGTTCATTCTCCTCCTCTAATGAAAGGTTCTTTACTGAAATTCCTAAGTTGTTGACTCTTAACGATTGTTTATAATGTGTTTTGATAGTTTAATTGAGGAAAATTTGTTTAATTGTGTTTTGATTGATGAAATTTGTGGATCTTAGTACTTGTTCTGTTTTGCTGGGATTTTGATCAGATTAGATCATGATTTGGATGTTTAATTGAGTTAATAACTTGGTTTTAACATTGTAATCCCGAAACAAGTTGAATCTCTAATGTTTAAGGTTGTTAATCAAGGGTTTTTGGGGTGATAGTTGAGTTTAATCATTGCTGGAATTAAAAGAATGTTGGGAAAGGGTTTTTTGATGTTAATTGATGGTGTTTAATGGGTTGAATCATTATATTATGGATGGGTTGAGTTTTGGAAGTGTTTGAGGATGTTTTCGATATGTTTCAAATGGTTTTTGAGTGGGCAACTTAAGAGTTGCGGGTAATTGCTTGTTGGAAATGGTTTGAATACATAATGATGCATTTGCCCTTTGGTTTTATGTGATTAAAACAAGGGATAATCAAGGCAACGAAGTTTCACGTTGTTTGTTGCTTGCTGGGAGATCGATTCGCGTTGACAAGCAAAGCGGGGTGTATCGGTGAGTGGAAACTGGTTTAAACACCTTTGAGAGGTTTAATAAAGGTTTTTGGGAGTTTAGGTTAAGTTTGAAACACTTACCTAAGCTTGAAAGTAAGTTTTCCCTCTTTTGCTCTTTAATATTAGTTTAGATATGAGCATGTGTAATTCATGTTTCAGTCGTAAACATGGTTTGGATTACTTATTGGAAATGCATGATTTTAAGTACATATGCATGGGTTTAAAAGTATAAGAAATGTTTGTGAGCATTGGTTTTCATTTCGGTCGGGAATGGTGTTATTGCTTTGGCAATGTGATTTGCATGTGTGGTGATTTTGTATAATGCATTGTAAAACAGTGAGTAAATGGTTTTGTAAGTGATAAATTGGCTATGTGACATGATGAGAAAACATTCGGATATAGTTGGCATGCCATAGGTTGAAGTGCACTATAATACGATAAAAATCGATCGTGGTTAAGAGTCCTTGATGTAAGTGGTCAGCTAGTCGGACTTTAATGTTGTCACTTGGGTTGAACGGTCGGTTCCCCTTGTTGATGTTGATCATGCGGTTGACAAGGGTGTTGTATCATGCAGTCAGTGTGGTATGGGTCATGGTAGTGGTCGACTATCATGGGAGATCCGTGTATCCGATATGTAAGGTTAACGGTCGGTTAACCAAGGATTAGCAGTTTGCTAATCAAGGATAGTGGTCAACTATTCGGGATCACTATAAATGCCAACATATGAAAGTTCATGTGTTGAACCTACTTTGTGATGCTTTAGGATTTAAGCATGGTTTTGTAAATTGATGCTTTGGGATTTAAGCATGGTTTTGTATATTAATGCTTTGGGATTTAAGCATGTGGTTTGTGAAGGTTTTTGCATATGGTTGATATGCATGTTTGTTTTTGAATCATTGGAATTGCTTAGGCCGTAAGCATGGGTTGAAAATAAGTGTTTAGCTTTCAAGGGTTATATCACATCATTGTTTTAAGAGCATCCTCACTAAGCATGTGTGCTTACACTCACTTTTTCCTAATGATGCAGAGCATTGAAGTTTAGGGGCGGTAAGGGCAAAGTTTAAATAGATCCAAGACAAGGACTACTTTGAGTATGAACTCGGTTAATGTTTTCGGTTAATAAGGCAATGAGTTTGCCATATTTTGGGGATTTGTAATTCTATTTTCCCATGGTTTTTAAGCATGTTATGTGCTGGATTGTAAGGGAATTGATTTTGATATGTTGGTTGATGATTTTTGCTTATAGTTGAGTTTAGGTGGTTGCATAGGAATGCATCTAGTTAACCTTTGATGGTTGCCATGTTTTGATGATTCAAGCAAGTTTGTTTCGATGCTTTAGATGTGCGAGCATCGTGAGTATGCCTTGAAAGATCCTAATGTGAGTTTTGGTTGTTTGGTGGAATGGTATTAGGAAGCATGCCTATAAAATATCTTGGGGTGTATGAGTGCCATGTAATGTTGTTGATTCTGTGATACTTTGGTATGGTATGTATCCTAGTAATGTTGTATAAGTCTTTGAAGCATGTTAGAGCGTTTTGGTTATCATTAAAGAATGTTTAGACAGTAAATTGGGACATTACAGGTCCAGACGTACCGGTACGGGTGTCCCCACATATCGAAACTCCCTTCATAAAATCCCTGCACCGTATCGAAACACTTTCTCGTGTACCAAAACATTGGCCAAACTTGCCTAGGCTCGTACCGAAATGCTTGCCCGTGTACTGGTACGCTAAGCCTAAAATGGTTTACTCATACCGGTACACGGGCAAGCATTTCGGTACGAGCCTAGGCAAGTTTGGCCAATGTTTTGGTACACGAGAGAGTGTTTCGATACGGTGCAAGGATTTTATGAAGGGCGTTTCGATATGCGGGGGCATATCAGAACGAATTTTAGCTACTAGAATCTGAGCTTTGAAAATTTTGGAGGCGTATCGAAACACCTACATGTGTACCAATACGGGCTGCAGTTATTTTAGTTATTGGAACATTTGGAAGTTTCTGTTTATTTCATTTTGGTCCCTAAATTTTGTATATGCAATTATATGATATTGGATGATCGTTTTGACCTGAAATTTGACATGTAAGCATGTAATTGGACTAATTGAGGATTGGTAAATTTAACTTTAGTTTTGATCCTTTATTTTATCAGATTTGCAATTTAGTCCCTAAAATGTATGTTATACAATTGGTTGCATTTTCGTGGTCCGATTCTTTTGTAAATTCACCCGCTGCAAGTATGTACACATAGGTGCATCTAGTCAAGATAAAAGAAAAAAAAGGACCAATTTTTGGAATCTTTCCCCGGTTTACTTCAGCAAACCTACTGTAGTTCTCTCAGTTCGGTCAAGCATCTAGGCCAGGTCGAGGGGGTTAGATTTGTTAGTATCAGAGCCAGGTTACGAAAGGTTGAGATGTTGTTGTTTGATTAATTGGTGATGTTTGAATTGCACGGTGATTGTGTATATGTTCGGTGATTGCTTAATATCATGTTGGGGTATGAATTGGGAACACATTGCCTATTATCGAGGTTTTAAAATGTATCATAAGGTTGTCTTGGATCCTTTACCTAATGCTAGCCTAACTTTAATGTGTTTTGATGCTTTTGTTAGCATGGCTCGACGTAAGACGCGTTTGATAGCTATTAATGCCAGAGTTGATTAAAATAACGTTGAAAAAGGGAATCCCCCCAATGTTTTATCTCCTCCTCTGTTGGTTCCTCCTGTTGAGGTTGGGGCGGGTGGTGTACCCTAGGCTCCTCTTGTGCCAGTTTTTGGTGATTTGACTCTGTTAATCCAAGTGATGACTGGAGCATTTCAGGTAGCGATGGCTGGAGTGCAAGTGCAAGCACCGACACCTACTGTGGTGGCTAATCAAGGTTTACCCTTGGATTATCTTTAAAGTTTGGGAGGTGAGGAATTTTAGGGTTTGAGTCATAAGGCAGTCAAGGGATGGCTCGAAAAGACAATCCACATTCTAAACCGGATGGGTTGTAATGAGGAACACAAGTTAGGTTGCACTGTGTCACTGTTGCAAGGTGATGCATATCATTGATGGGTGACTATAGTTGCGGGTGTTCTCGAGGTAGATGTGATTTAGGAGTTCTTTCAGAGAGCTTTCAAGAGAAAATATCTTGGTGCCCAGTATTTGGATGCAAAGAAGCACGAGTTTATGTCGCTATCCCAGGGTGGCATATCTGTTGACGTGTATAAGGTGAAGTTTGTTCGCCTGAGTCAGTATGCCCTACAGTTGGTTCCTGATGATCAGCAGAGATGCGATAGGCTTCGCTATGGTCTTGTGAAGGATATGAAGACTTATCTCTTGGCTGTGGATTACACAGATTTTGATGTGTTGGTCAACTAGGCCAAGGATATTAAGCAATCCTTGGGTACATCAGTTCAGGCTGCGAGTGCAAGATTGGGTAAGAGAGTGGCCGATTCTAGTTATTTTGGGAGATAGAATAAGAGGTTTCAGGGTAAGAGACATAGGCCGGACAACAAGCATGGTGGCGGTGTTGGTTATGGTAACCTAGGAGTTTGTATCATGGCTGAGTGTAAGCGTTGTGGTAGACGTCACACGGGTGCATGTTGGGGAAATTCTTTGAGCTTTTCGATATGCGGGTCTCCTGATCATATGAAGCATGATTATCCCCAGGCTGTGAGAGAGGCACCAGTTTATGTTGTTGCACCGGCTAGGGGCCGAGGCTGTGGCAGGGGTAATTTTCAAAGGCGCGAGGATGGTCAGAGAGTTGTAGGTCATGTTGCTGCAGTGTGACAGGAGAATGGTGGACCAGCTCAGATCTACGCTCATCGCGAGGGTCGCAATAACACGGATGTGATTGCAGGTACCTTCACTTTGCAGCCCTTGTTATTGTTATCTTTGATTGATTCGGGGTCTACTCTTTCATATATCTTGAGTGAACATGCATCTTTGTTGAATGTTCTTGTTGAGATCCTAGATGTTGGCATGTTAGTAACTAGTTCCTTTGGTGAGACGGTTACTACTAGAAGGTTGTATAGGCGGTGTCCTTTAGTTGTGCAAGGTCATGAGTTTGCCGCAGATTTGATGGAATTTCTATTCCATGGTTTTGATGTTATTTTGGGTATGGATTGGTTGAGCTAGCACAAGGTGGTTGTGGATTGTAAATCCAAAAGGATTTCTTTGAGGTTAGCCATTGATTATGAAGTTGTGGTGGTTGGTGATAATGTGAAGTTCTTGCCAGATGTTTTGTCAGCTACTCAAGCGAAACGGATGATGCAAGGAGGTTGCCAAGCTTATTTGGCCATCGTGATGAATCCTGAACTTAAGGGTGTTCGGGTGCAGGACATTCGAACTGTTAGTGATTTTTTGGAGGTTTTTCCTAAAGAGTTACCAGGTTTACCGCAAGATCGGGAGGTAGAATTTGATATTGAGACACACGCGGGTACGAAGCCGGTGTCTATTGCTCCTTATATGATGGCATGGAAGGAATTGAAGGAGTTGAAGTCACAGCTTCAGGAGTTGTTGGATCATGGGTTCATACGACCGATTGCTTCGCCTTGGGGTGCTCCGGTTCTCTTTGTGAAAAACAAAGATAGTACGATATGTATGTGCATTGATTACCAGTAATTGAATAAGCTAACGATGAAGAACAAGTATCCTTTGTCGAGGATTGGTAACTTTTTCGATCAATTTTGCGGGTCAGCGGTGTTCTCTAAGATTAATTTGAGATCAGGATATTACTAGTTGAAGGTTAAGGATGAGGATGCGAATAAAACTGTGTTTCTACGAGGTACGAGCATTATGAGTTTTTGGTCATGCCTTTTGGTTTGATGAATGCCCTGGCTGCGTTCATGGATATGATGAATAGGGTGTTCTATGAATACCTTGATCAATTTGTGGTGGTTTTTATAGATGATATTCTCGTGTACTCTCGTACCGAGGAAGATCATGATCGACAGTTGCAGGTTGTGTTGCAAGTTTTGAAGGATAACCAGTTGTATGCCAAGTTTAGCAAGTGTGAATTTTCGCTTAAGGAAGTGATGTTTCTTGGTCATGTGGTTTCTGCAGAGGGTATTCGTGTTGATCCACAGAAAATTGAGGCCATTCTCAATTGGAGGCAACCTAAATTTGTTTCTGAGGTTCGCAGTTTTCTTGGGCTGGCTGGTTATTAAAGCTGCTTTGTAGATGGGTTTTATAGTATTGCATAAATTTTTGTAGAAGAATATTCATTATATATGGACGGAGAAGCAACATCATAGTTTTGAGAAGTTGAAGAAAGTTTTAACACGTGCTCTTGTGTTGATTCAACCTAAATTTGGGAAGGAGTTTGTGGTTTATAGTGATGTGAATTATGTTCGTTTGGGTTGTGTACTGATGCAAGATGGTAAGGTTGTGGCCTATGCATCGAGACACCTAAAGGTTCATGAGCGCAATTATCCGACTTATGATTTGGAGCTTGCGGCTATGGTGTTTGCCCTGAAAATCTGGAAACATTACCTTTATTGTGAGAAGTGTGTTGTTTTTACGGACCATAAGAGTTTGAAGTATTTAATGTCTCAAAAGGATTTGAATCTTAGGCAACGTAGATGGATGGAGTTTCTTAACGATTACGACTTGACAATCGATTATCATCTTGGAAAAGCTAATATGATTGTAGATACGTTGAGTCGTAAGGTAGCGGTTGAGCTTAGGGCTATGTTTGCGAGGTTGAGTGTGACACGGGAAGGTAGATTGTTGGCTGAGTTGCAAGTTAAGCCTACGTTGTCATAGATGATTAAAGCTAAGCAACTGTTTGATGATTCTTTAGTTGAGCATGTTAAGGATATATTGGAGGGTAATCTGACAGATTTTCATTTTGATGATGATGGAGTTTTGTGTTTTAAGGGTCGAATAGTGGTGCCGGATGATCCAGAGTTGAGGTGCACTATTTTGATGGAGGCATATTCTAGTCCTTTTGCTATGCTTCCCGGTAGTGTTAAGATGTATCATAGATTGAAAGAGGTATACTATTGGTTGGTTTGAAAAAGGATGTGGCTGAGTTTGTTTCTATGTGCATGGTGTGTTAGCGGGTCATGGATGAACATCAGTTTCCATTCGGGTTGTTGCAATCGTTGAGAATTCTGGAATAGAAGTGGGAGAGAATCACCATGGATTTTGTGTCAGGGTTACCTTTCAGACTGGCTAAAAAGGATTCCATTTGGGCGATTGTGGATCAGTTTACAAAGTGTGCACATTTTTTGCCAGTACATGCGACGTACACCTTGGATAAGTTTGCAGACATGTAGATTTTTGAGATCGTGTGTTTGTATGGGGTACCTAAGTCCATTGTTTCAGATAGAGATCCGATTTTTATAGCAAGGCTTTGGATGAGTTTGCATCAGGCTTTGGGTACGAGGTTGAATTTCAGCACCGTGTATCATCCTCAGTTGATGGACAGTCTGAGCGGGTTATCCAGGTTTTGGAGGATATGCTGAGATGTTGCATTATTGAGTTCCAAGGAACCTAGGAGAAACATTTACCGTTGGTTGAGTTTGTGTGTAACAATAGTTACCAAGTGAGTATATAGATGGCACTGTATGAGACATTGTATGGCAGGAGGTGTCGTACGCCTTTGTGTTGGGATGAGGTAGGTGAAAAGCATATTTCCTTACCGGATGTGTTGAAAGACATGATGAGAAGGTAAACCTTGTGTGTGATTGCTTGAAAGCGGCTGTGGATCGGTAGAAATCTTATGTGGATTTGAAGTGTAGGAAAATTGAGTATGCGGTAGGCGATCATATATTCTTGAAGGTGTCACCATGGAAAAAGGTGATGCGATTCGGACGTAAGGGTGAGCTTAGTCCGAAGTTATTGGACCATACGAGTTTGTTAAGCGTGTTGGTCTTGTGGCCTATCGGTTGAGGTTGCCTCCCAAGATGGAGAAAATACATGATGTGTTTCATGTATC
Organism: Hibiscus mutabilis; assembly: GCA_019671005.1. Lineage (NCBI taxonomy): Eukaryota > Viridiplantae > Streptophyta > Magnoliopsida > Malvales > Malvaceae > Hibiscus > Hibiscus mutabilis. The sequence goes on along the minus strand of CM033733.1, from coordinate 25,805,418 downwards.
TATGTTGCAGAGGTATCGGTCGGATCCCTCGCATGTTATGCCGGTGGAGCATATTTAGTTGAGGGCAGATTTATCCTATGATGAGGAATCAGTGGATATCCTTGATTCTAGCAGCAAAGTTCTTCGTGGCAAGACGATTGAGCTTGTTAAGAGTATTATGGCGACACCGTGGTGTCGAGGAAGCCACGTGGGAAAGCAAGGCGGACATGTTGGAACAATTTTCACATTTGTTTCCTCCAAGTAAATTTCGAGGATGAAATTTCTTAAGTGGAGGAGAGTTGTAACACCTCAGTTTTCGGCTTAGATATTTTAAGGGTTAGTTCGAAGGTTTGATGGACCGGTATTGGAGATTCGAGTCAATTTCGAGATTAAATATTTTTGAAGGTGATAAAATTGTGGACAAATATTCTAAAATCATTATTAAATATATTAATAATTATGGTAAAGTCAATTTCGGAAAACAAGATTTGGAAATCGAACATTTTGGACTAGTGACAAAATGAAACTGTTTTTGGTGGCTATTTTGTAAGGAGTCAAAACTTTGAATCTTTAAGGACCTAATTGCCCTAAAAGTCTAATATCAGACTTTATCCCTTAATTGGCTATTTTAAAAGTGCTTTAGAAAATATAAATATGTTGGGAGAGTTAATTTGTAATTAAAAGCTTTAAAAGAAAAATCACGTAACTAACTTTCTCAAAATATTTTCTCTCAATATCTCTCCAGCCAAACATCAACTTGTTCTTCTAAATCTTTAGGTAAACCTTTCTTTTCTTAAATATTTTGTTTGTAAATGATTCTTTGTTGTTAGTTTACCAAAACCTTATTGTTTTGACTTTGTTTTCTCTTGTAAATCATCCAATTAAGGGAGAAAGCATCCATTAGAGGTATGGTTCATTCTCCTCCTCTAATGAAAGTTTCTTTATTGAAATTCCTAAGTTGTTGACTCTTTACAATTGTTTTATAATGTTTTTGATAGTTTAACTGAGGAAAATTAGTTTAATTGTGTTTGATTGATGAAATTTGTGGATCTTTGTACTTGTTCTATTTTCTGGGATTTTGATCAGATTAGATCATGATTTTGATGTTTAATTGAGTTAATAACATGGTTTTAACATTGTAATCCTGAAACAAGTTGAATCTCTAATGTTTAAGGCTGTTAATCAAGTGTTTTGGGGTGATAGTTGAGTTTAATCATTGCTGGAAGTAAAAGGATGTTGGGAAAGAGTTTTTGGATGTTAATTGATGGTGTTTAATGGGTTGAATCGTTATATTATGGCTATGTTGAGTTTCGGAAGTGTTTGAGGATGTTTTCGATATATTTCAGATGGTTTTTGAGTGGAGAACTTAAGAGTTGCGGGAAATTGCTTGTTGGCAATGGTTTGAATGCATAATAATGCATTTGCCCTTTGGTTTTATGTGATTAAAACAGGGGATAATCAAGGCAACGAAGCTTGACATTGTTTCTTGCTTGCCGAGAGCTTGATTTGCGTTGGCGAGCAAAGCGAGGTGTATTGGTGAGTAGAAACTGGTTTAAACACTTTTAAGAGGTTTAATAAAGGTTGTTGGGAGTTTAGGTTAAGTTTGAAACACTTACCTAAGATCGGAAGTAAGTTTTCCCTCTTTTGCTCTTTAATATCGGTCCGGATATGAGCATGTGTAATTCATGTTTTGGTCATAAACATGGCTTGAATTACTTACTGGAAATGCATGATTTTAAGTACATATGCAGGGATTTAAAAGTATAAGAAATGCTTGTGAGCATTGGTTTTCATTCCAGTTGGGAATGGTGTTATTGCTTTGGCAATGTGATTTGCATATGTGGTGATTTTGTATAATGCATTGTAAAACAGTAAGTAAATGGTTTTGTAAATGATATATTGGCTATGTGACATGATGAGAAAACATTCAGATATAGTTGGCATGCCATAGGATGAAGTGCACTATAATACGATAAAAATCGATCGTGGTTAAAAGTCCTTGAGGTAAGTGGTCGGCTAGTCGGACGTTAATGTTGTCACTTGGGTTGAGCGGTCGGTTCCTCTTGTTGATGTTGATCTTGCGGTCGGCAAGGGTGTTGTATCATGCGGTCAGTGTGGTATGGGTCATGGTAGTGGTCGACTATCATGGGAGATTCGTGTATCCGATATGTAAGGTTAACGGTCGGTTAACCATGGATTAGCAGTTTGCTAATCAAGGATAGTGGTCGACTATTCGGGGTCACAATAAATGCCAATATATGAAAGTTCATGTGTTGAACCTACTTTGTGATGCTTTGGGATTTAAGCATAGTTTTGTAAATTGATGCTTTGGGGTTTAAGCATGGTTTCGTAAATTAATGCTTTGGGATTTAAGCATGTGGTTTGTAAAGGTTTTTTGCATATGGTCGATATGCATGTTTGTTTTGGAATCATTGGAATTGCTTAGGTCGTACGCATGGGTTGAAAACAAGTGTTTAGTTTTCAAGGGTTATATAGCATCATTGTTTTAAGAGCATCCTCACTAGGCATGTGTGCTTACGCTCTCTTTTTCCTAATTATGTAGAGCATTGAAGTTTAGGGGCTGTAAGGGCAAAGTTTAAAGCGATCCAAGACGAGGACTACTTTGATTATGAACTCGGTTTATGTTTTCGATTAATAAGGCAATGTGTTCGCCATATTTTGGGGATTTTTAATTCTGCTTTCCCATGGTTTTTAAGCATGTTATGTGCTGGATTGTAAGGCTGATTTGGTGATGATATGTTCGTTGATGATCTTTTCTTATAGTTTAGTTTAGCTGGTTGCATAGGAATTCATCTAGTTAACCTTTGATGGTTTCCATGTTTTGATGATTCAAGCAAGTTTGTTTTGATGCTTTAGACGTGTGAGCATGATGAGTATGCCTTGAAAGTGCCTAATGTGAGTTTTGGTTGTTTGGTGGAATGGTATTAGGAAGCATGCCTATAGAATATCTTGGGGTGTATGAGTGTCATATAATGTTGTTGATTCTGTTTTGCTTTGGTATGGTATGTATCCTAGTAATGTTGTATAAGTGTTTGAAGCATGTTAGAGCGTTTTGGTTATCATTAAAGAATGTTTAGACAGGAAATTGACACATTACAGGTCCAGGCGTACCAGTACGGGTGTCCATGTTTCGGTACGAGTAAGCAATTTTAGGCTTAGCGTACCGGTACACAGACGAGCTTTTCGATACTCAAAAGAGTGTTTCGATACGGTACAAGGATTTTATGAAGGGCGTTTCGATACGCGGGGGCGTATCAGAACGGATTTTAACTACTAGAATCTGAGCTTTAAAAATTTTGGAGGTGTACCAAAACACCTACATGCGTACCGATACGGGCTGTAGTTATTTTAGTTTTGGAATATTTGGAAGATTTTGTTTCTTTCATTTTGGTCCTTCAATTTTGTATATGCAATTGTATGAGATTGGATGATCATTTTGACCTGAAATTTGACTTGTAAGCATGTAATTGGACTAATTGAGGATTGGTAACTTTAATTTCAGTTTTGGTCCTTTATTTTATCATATTTGCACTTTAGTCCTTAAAATGTATGTTATGCAATTGGTTGCCTTTCCATGGTCCGATTCCTTTGTAAATTCATTCGCTGCAAGTATGTACACATATGATTAATATTATGTATCTAGACAAGATAAAAGAAAAAAAGGACTGGTTTTCATAATTTTCCCCGGTTTGCTTCGGCAAACCTAATATAGTTCTCTCGGTTCGGTCGGGCATCTAGGCCGGGTCGAGGGGGTTACAAAAATCATGCTCTTAACACCTTAAAAACTAGCATATTAAACCATATGCAATATGTATCATTAGCCATCAGCAAATCCCATTGCTAAACCTCAATTTAAGCCTTCCCATGCATAAAAACCCATATGCAAAGCTTAAAGAGTAAACATGTATAAATCACATTATGCAACATAAACCATTACATGAAACATCCACAATTATATTGGCTTACAAGTGATCATAACCAAGTTTCTTTACCAAAATAGTTCATCGGATACACGGATTCAAACAAGTGTTGTCTCAACACTTCAAGTCATCTCAACCAGAATAGTGATACAATCACAATCGCGGTACATTATCAACCGAGTACAATTACAACTCACGGGAAACCAACCCCAATCATCGGTTAGATTCTTAACCCACTAACGAGAGTTTATGGTACCATATAACCCCTCGACCATTAGGGTACTTGGATAGAGTATTCGGTACACCGCATAAAACCCCTCAACATCCAAGGCGACTTATTATAGTGCACTATCAATCCTATGGCCGGCCAACTATATCCAATAACATTTTAAACCACATCACTTGCCAATATAATTCACAATTAACCACGTACCTCACTGTTTTTCTACATGCATTAAACCAAACCATTTCCAAAGCAACAAACTATGCTTTTCAATAAGTATTTCCACATACTTACAAGGATCACTTACCATGTGCATCCTTCAATATTTCATAATCAAAATAGTATTAAACATACTTTAAACCATGCACAAATAGTAGGTACCATGCAATTTAAAAACAAGTGCATAAACCATTTTGTACAAGCACGACCGAGAGAGAAAACCACTTTATACTTACTTCCGAGTTTAAACTAGCGTTTCAAGCTAAGTTCAAACTCCCATAAAACACATTTAAACCATTTCAAAGCTAAAACCCACGTTCTCACTCACCGATACTCGAAACCTCAATTCGTCGACGTGAATTTAAGCGTTTGAAGCCTCCAAAGCTTCACCGATAGCTTCCGGACCAGCCTCCCCTGTTTTAACCACATAACAACAGAGGATTAATGCATCTCAATGCATTCAAACACTACAACAACATTCCTTACAAACCTCAACAATTCTTTCACAATTACTCCACCATAACAACTGAAATCATAATCTAACTCTTTCCAAACACAACCCAGCCACAAACTAACAATCTAACACTTCCATTAATATCAATCAACACTCAAAAACAAGATTTCATCATCCTTATATCTCCAGCAGCTACAGCCACCACAACAGCTTAAAAATACAAATCTAACAACCTAAATAATTATGGATTCATGGTGTTTTGGGATTCCAATGTTAAAAACAATTTATAACCATTATAAAACATCCAATAGATGTTTAAAATCAATCCTCAACAATAAAAACATATCCAATACGAATCTTCTTCAATTCTATCAAATAAACCCAATTAAATCAAATAATCATCATAAAAACATAAAATTAGATTATAAATCATAAATCAAGGATCAAATACTTGGGAATATCAATAAATAACCATTCAATAGAGGAGAAAAATGAACCTTACCTCTATTGTGTGATTTCTCCCTCAATTGATTGATTAAAGCTTGAAAACACAAGATTTCAATGAGATTTTATAAAACAAAGATGAAGAATCATTTATAAATCAAGAGTTCAAGAAAATATATCTCTCACATCTAAAATTTGATGAAAACAAGGGTGTTTGGCAGAGTAGAAGTGAAGAGAAAAGTTGAGAGAAAAGTTTACGTCAAATCTTTATAAAATCAATAACTACCTTTTAATATTAAAACCCTCTTTATTAATTAATAAAACACATGTTAAAAATCCTTAATTGAGGGAAGAAACCACCAGACAAAGTTTGGTAAAATAGATCCTTAAGGATTCTAAGAATTTGACCCTTTTACAAATTAGTCACCATTTAAAAATAGTTTTAAAAATTTACATTTTGATCACCAACCAAAATGTCACCTTTCCAATTTCAATTTTCTCAAATTGATTTCACCAATATTATCTATATATTAAATAATGATTTTTAACCATTTTTCCATATTTTTAACTTACTCAAAAATATATTTATTGCCAAATCTAACTCAAATCCCTAACCCGGTCCACCAGACCGTCTAACTAGCCTTTAAACTGCTAGGCCCAAAACTGGGGCATTACATATAAGGTTGATATATTGTTGTTTTTGGATGTTAATTGATAATGTTAAGAGTTTAAATTAGTTTGGTTTAGGCTAGGCTTGTTTATGTTGAGTTTGGTGATGATTTCAGATGTTTTAAGGAAGCGTTTGATGGTTTTTAGTGAGGCAAAGTTGAGGAGATGTGTTGCTGTGTTTAGATCTGCATGTAAATGCATTAATCCTCTGTTTTTTGTGTGGGTAAAATAGGGGAGACAAATCCTTCATCTTTTGGAGAGGTTCTAGAGGCTTCGGAATCTTGATTTCACATCGGCTAGTGGCAAGTTATGATGTTGGTGAGTGGAAACGTGGTTTACTACTTTTAAAAGGTTTGAAGATGATTTTTTGGAGTTTAGATTAAGTTTGAAACACTTCTCTATTCTTGGAAGTAAGTATTGGTTGTTCTCGCTCTCGTTTTCGGTTTTGCAAAATACAATCTCATGCACATGTTTATGGTTTTGGTTACCTACTATTATATACATGTTTCAGAAATGAAAGATGTGGAAAATGATCATATGTGATGATTTTTGAGTATGACAAATGGTTTATGAAAAGAGTTTTGAGAATACTTGAATACATGGTTTAATTTATTGGAAATTGGTTTGATTTCATGCATTTGTAAGACAATGAGGTAATGTGGTTCTATAGAGTTTATTGGCAAGTGGCTGAGATTAAAAGTTATCGGATATAGTTGGCTAGCCATAGGGCTTAAAGTACACTTTAATAAATTGCCTCATGTGTGTCGAGGGTTCAAAAGTGTGCCTTGTTCCACCATGATAACCGCAACGGTCGAGGGGTCAAGAGTGTGCTAATTCTCTCGCTAGTGGATTTATACATCATAACCGTTGAGGGGTAGTAGTACCATGCTCCGGTTCAAGGATGTATGTAAAGTGGTCGAAGGAACCACTTGGGAAATCTGTGTATCCGATGTGTTTTTATAAATATATTGAAATGGTTTTTGGGTCACTTGAATGTCAATATATGATATAATGTATCATGAGAAATGGATTATGTTTTGTTTATATGGTTTATACATTTGTTGCTCTTTAAGCTTGCTATTTTGAGTTGTTAGCATGAGAAAGCTTAAATTGAGGTTTATGCTAGAAATCCATGATACATAAGATGGAAATGTTTAAAAGTGCGTGTTTTAGAAAAACAATAGAAGCATGAAATGTTTTGTCATGAGCTTTAATACTTATTTGGAAACAAAATGGTTTTAAATGCATTGATGAGTGTTTTGAGATTCCCTCACTAAGCATATAAGCTTACGCTCTCCTTCTCATCAATGCAGAGAAGTAAGCATTTTTGGACAGTGGGCAAGTAAGAGACAATCCAAGGGAAAAGCAATTTCATGTATGGTTTTATAAGTGCTATGTAGTAATAAAAGGCAATGTGACCAAGTTGTAATTGGGAGGGTTGTTTTGGTTATTCTCTGGTTTGGACAAGTTTCATTTGATGTCTTGGACTTGTATGAGGTTTTAAGTCTTGCTTTAAAGGGTTAGGATAAGATTTCCAAGCTTGGGTAGAGATCATGCCTATAAGACCTTTGGTTGGTTTTGCTTTGATGTGAATGATCCTCTTCCATGCCTATTTGATTGTGGAAATGTTGCTAGGCTTGTTATATGAGGTTTGTGTAATGTTTGAGGTATGTTAGTTTGAGCCAAAGTGTCATATATTCGACCAAGAGGTCATTATAGGCCAGTTTGTAGTACGGGTCCTCAGGGATCGGTACGTGGGTTTGTCTCGGCTCAAATCTGTGCAAAATTGTAAAGGCATATCGGTATGCTTTGTATTCATATTGGTATGTGTAGCTAAAATTATAACTGGTGTCGGTCCACGAGAAACCGTATCGGTACGCCCTTTAGCTACTATAGTCCCCTATTTTTGAAATTGAACCACCGTATCAGTACGCTTGAGGACCGTACTGACACCCTTTGCAAAATGAACATGTATCGATATGAGAGAGGGGCATATCGATACGGTGTCAGTTATTTCTGGTAATATGTTTTTTAAAGTTTGAATATTTGTAGTTGAGTCCCTGTTTCTTGATCATGTAATTAAATGAGTTTGGATGATTAATTAAAGTTGAAATTTAACCGGTATGCATAAAACCTGAGTAATTAAAGTTTGGTAACTTTGGATTTAAGGAAGTCCTCTTAATCTTCCAAAATTACAATTTGGTCCCTAAAGTTTATTTTCAGTTAATTGGATGTTAATTCGACGCTCGATTTAATTAATGTTCTCATTGCTGCTACCATGATCAGCTTAGGGCTTAAATATGCATTTAGACAAGATAAAAGAAAAAAATAGATCATTTTCGAAGTAGTTTACCGAGTGTAGCTCGCTCGGTTCAGTCTGGCGTCTAGGCCGGGTCGAGGGGTTATAGATACGATTTTTCAATATTAGAAAACAAGGGATTCCAGTAGCTAAAGGGAATACCGATATGGTTGCCCGTGTACTGACACCAAGTATAAATTTCTTCTATATGCACCAATACATCTACAAGGCGTACAGATACGCTTGTGCAATTTTGCACAGATTTGAGCCAAGACAAACCCCGCTTACCGATCCCTGAGGATCTGTACCGGTATGGCTTGGTCTATAATGACCTCTTGGTCGAACATATGACGCTTTGTCTCAATCTAACACACTTCAAACACCTTACAAACATCATATAACATCCTAAGCAAAATTTACGCAATCAAATAGCATGATAAAGGATCATTCAAACCATAACGAATCCAATCAAAGATCCTATAGGCATGATCTCTACCCAAGCATACAAATCACATCCCAACCCCTTTAAGCAAGACATAAAGCATCATACAAGTCCAAAACATCAAATGAAACATGCTCAAAATAGAGAGTAACCAAAATAATCCTCCCAATTACAACTTGGTCACATTGCCTCTAATTTACTACAAGTTCGCTTGTCAAAACCATACTTGAAATGTCAATTCTTGGATTCCTCCGCACTTGCTTGCTCCCCAAAAGCTGACTTTCCTGCATTGATGAGAAAAGAGAGTGTAAGTAAATAATGCCTAGTGAGGGTCGCTCTAAAAACACTCATCGATGCATTTAAAATCATTTTAGTCAAAACACTCTTTGTACACCATGCTCAAACATCTTATGCCCTTTTTACCTTTGTAAAAATGCATATTAAACCATATGCAAAACATGTATAATATATGTCATGCATAATCCCATATGCAAAACCTCAATTTAAGCCTTCACATGCTTATTCATCCAATAGCAAAGCTTAAAGAGAAAAACATGTATAAATCCCATTATACAAAACACATTTATCCATCATGATACATTAATTCATTTATTAGCATTCAAGTGACCCAAAAACAGAATCTTTCCTTATCAAAAACGCATCGGATACACGGATTTCACAAGTGGTTTCTTTGACCACTTCACATACATCCATAACTGGAGCAAACGACACATTTAACCCTCGATGGTTATGATGTATAATGTCTGAAATAGGATCAAATGGCACATTTAACCCCTAAAGCATTGTGATACTTAATCCACCAGCGAGAGAATATGGCACAATTAACCCTCGACTGCTGCGGTTCCCATGGTGGAGAAAATGACACAATTAACCCCTCGACACACATGAGGAAACTTATTATAGTGTACTTTAAACCTTATGGCATGCCAACTATATCCAATAACATTTATTTCCTTGACACTTAGCCAATATATTCCACTTTACACATGATACCTCATTGTTTTTCATATGCATCATTCAAACCAATTTCCAATGCAACAAAACATGCATTTACACAACCTCAAAATCTTTTTCACAAACCATTTGCCATACTCAAATGTCATTAGTATAAGATCATTTGCATCATATTCCATTTCCAAAACATGCATAAAACAATAGGTATGAAATCATAAACATAGGCATGAGAAAATAAACTTTGCAAAACCGAAATTGAGAGCAAAATCGTCTAATACTTACTTCCAAGCTTAGACAAGCATTTCAAGCTCAACCTAAACTCCCAAAATCACTTTCAAACCTTTTTAAAGCTGTAAACCATGTTTCCACTCACGAACAACACAATGCTCTATTTGCCGATGCAAAAATCAAGCTTTCGAAGCCTCCGAAACCTCTCCAAAAGATGAAGGATCTGTCTCCCCTATTTTACCCACACAAAATAGAGTATTAATTCATTTCCATGCATCTCTAAACACAACAAAACCTCTTATCAACTTTGCCTCAGTAAAAACCATCAAACGCTTCCTTTACACAACTGAAATCAACACCAAACTCAACCTAAACAAAGCCCAGCCATAACCTGACAATTTTAACATCTTAACATCATCAATTATCATCCAAAAACAACAATATATCAACCTTATACCTCCAGCAACCTTTTAACACCAATATCACCTCAAAATCTAACTATTTACAACTTAGAAAATTAGCCATTCACTTAGTTTCGGGATTCCTTTTATTAATCTCTTCTCATAACATTAAAGCATATCTTACATGTGATCTAAAACAATTAGAATCAACACAAATCAGATCCACATCAAGATTCGTCAAATTTCTTATCAAAACTAAATAAAACCTTTTATTAATCATCAAAACATAACAAAAATCAATTGTAAAGGATCAAGAACTAAATAAAACCTTTTATTAATCACTTCTAATTATTGATTTCCCCCTTAATTGGCAAGATTTGAGTGAAATCTCCAACAAAGCAAATAATATTTGGTGTAGAAATAAAAGGAATCAATTAGGAAATCAAAAAGGAATGATTCCCGAGCATTTTGGAGAAAAATTGATAGTTTGGCAGCTGAGAAGGTTGAGAGCAAAAGTAGTTACATAAGAAAATAAATTTGGTTAATAAAAATCTTTTTAATCAAATATATTTTTTGACCCTTTAAAAATAGGGAAAATCTGATTAAGAACTTTGGTAAGTTAGCTCCTTAAAGATTCTAAGTTTTGACCCTTTTACAATTTAGTCACCAAAATAGTTTTGAAACTTTACATTTTAGTTAGCAGACCAAAATGTCCCGAAATTCGATTTAATTTATTCAAATTGAGTTTCCTAAACCCCTTAGAATATTAATTAAACATTTTCTAGTATTTTTCCATATTTTATTTTAGCCAAAAAGAATTTATTCTCAATTAATTCATGAAACTAACTCAAATTTCCTGATCTGATTCCCCTGAACCTTCTAATCGATCTAGCTAAAATCTAGCCCCAAATTCGGGGCATTATAGTTCGTAAACAAATAATAGATTTGTTAGGGTTCACGCAGACATGTATTAGCTGAACTTTAATATTATTAACTTCTAAGCATCGAGAGAGTCAGAAGTTATTTAGAAAATTTTGTCGAGTAGATAATGGTCCTAATGGTTTGCACATACATGTATTGCCAGTCTTTATAATATTGAAATAAATAATCAAGCACATATCCTTAGAAATAAATCCAGCTTCCATAATTATCTGTTATTTTTTGCAGCATTTGTTCGTTTTAATCATAGCTTTCTTTACTTTAATTGTTTTTAGTTTTGATAAATCAACATCATTCAATACTTGTAAACATATTCTTAAGTTTGATAACTTTGTAGTTATTGATCCAATCCTCATGGGTTAAACACTCTACTCTATCACTTTATTACTTGATTTGAAAAGTATACTTGTTCTAAAGTGTATCACTCTTCGACAATCATCACAATGCGTACCAAAGAAGGGAGTCGTGATCGTGATCAGAAACGATGCCGATGAGTTTCTCCTTTCAAGAACAGTCACGGGATGTAAAATATGCATAGACTATCAGAAACTGAACAAAGCTACGAAAAAGGATCACTTCCCCTTGTCGTTTATCGATTAGATGCTTGACAATTATGTGAGGAAACCTTATTATTTCTTCCTTAACAGTTACTCCAAGTACAGCCAGATTGCTATATTATCGGAGGATCAAGAGAATACCACATTCACTTGTCCCTATGGCATTTATGCTTTCCAATGAATGCTCTTTGTCATATGAAATGCTCCAACAACATTCTAGTGTTGTATGATGGCCATCTTTTTGGGACATGGTGGATGATTTCCTAGAGATCTTCGTGGATGACTTTTCGGTCTTTAGAGACTCGTTTGATCAACGGCTTGGCAATCTAGCCAATATGCTGAAAAGATGTGAAGAAATTGACCTCGTCCTCAATTGGGAGAAGCGCCAATTCATGGTTTTTGAGGGTATTGTCTTGGGCCGCCGTACTTCAAAGCAAGGTATTGAAGTGGACAAAGCCAAGATAGAAGTCATTAAGAAGCTTCCACCTCCATTAAAAGTCAAAGCCATCCAAAGCTTCCTTGGCCATGTCGGTTTCTATAATGCCCCGAATTTGGGACTAGACGGTAGCTAGCTAGATTAGAGGGTTCAGAGGAACCAGATTAGGTTATTCGAGCTAGTTTCGGGAATTAATTCATAATAAATTATTTTTGGCTAAAATAAAATATAGAAAAATATTAGAAAATGTTTAATTAATATATTAAGGGTTTTGGAAAAATCAATTTGAGGAAAGGAAATAATATTTAGGGACATTTTGTTATGGTGACTAAATGTAAAGTTTTCAAAATTGTTTTGGAACTAAATCGTAAAATGGCCAAAACTTAGAATCTTTAAGGAACTAATTTACCATTTTTTTAATCAGACTTTTCCCTTAATTTAGGTTATTTTTAAATGGTTTTTAAAAGGTTAATAAATAAAAATAAAATAGATTTAATTAAAAGGATTTCTATTAACTAAATTCATTTTCTTAGGTAAATACTTTGCTCTCAACTTTCTTAGCAACCAAACTACCAATTTTACTCTAAAATGTCCAGGAATCATCTCTTTTTGATTTCCTTTTGATTTCTTAATTGATTTCCTTGATTTCTATATCAAATCCTACTTGCTTTCTTGGATATTTCATTCAAATCATGTCAATTAAGGGGAAAGTCAGCTATTAGAGGTGATTTTCATTTCTCTCTTCTAATTAAAGGTTCTTTATTGAAATTCCCAAGAACTTGATCCTTTACAATTGATTTTTGTTATGTGTTTATGAATAAATCATGATTAAAAGGTTTTAATTGATTTTTGATAAGAAATTTGGTGGATCTTGATAATAGATCTAATTTTTGTTGATTTTTGTTATGTGTTTATGAATAAATCATGATTAAAAGGTTTTAATTAATTTTTTTAAGAAATTTGGTGGATCTTGATAATAGATCTAATTTGTGATGATTCTAATTGATATAGATCACATGTAAGATATGTTTTAATGTTATGAGAAGAGATTAATAAAAGGAATCCCAGAACTAAGTGAATTACTATTTTTCTTGGTGGTAGATAGTAAGATTTTGTGGTGTTCTTGGTGTTAAAATGTTGCTGGAGATATAAGGTCTTTAAATTGATGTTTTTAGATGCAGAATGATGTTATTAAGATGTTAAAATTGTTAGGTTATGGCTGGGCCCTGTTTAGTTTGGGTTCGGTGATGTATTTGGTTGTTCTTGAAAGACGATTAATGGTTTTTAGTGAGGCAAAGTTGAGAATAGATGTTGTTGGGATTTGAGATGCATAGTAATGCATTAATCCTATGTTTTTTTGTGGGTAAAATAGAGGAGATGGATCCTTCAGAAATTGGAGAGGTTTCAGAGGCTTTGGAAGATTAATTTCGTATCAGCAAGTGGAGCTTTGTGTTTCTGGTGAGTAGAAACGTGGTTTACAACTTATAAAAGGTTTGAAGGTGATTTTGGGAGTTTAGGTTAAGTTTGAAACACTTGTATAAGCTTGAAAGTAAGTATTGGACGTTCTTGCTCTCGTTTTCGGTTTTGCAAAATACAATCTCATGCAAATGTTTATGATTTGGATTACCTACTGTTATATGCATGTTTTGAAATGAAATATGATATAAATGGTCAAATGATTATGCTATATAATTTGGGAAAATGATTTATGAAAAGGATTTTGAGAATGAGAAATGCATGGTTTATTGCATTGGAGATGGTTTGATTTGATGCATATGTAAAATAGTGAGGTAATATGTTTTAATAGAATATATTGGCAAGTGGCAATATTAAATGTTATTCGATATAGTTGGCATGTCATAGGGTTTAAAATGCACTATAATAATTCGCCTCATGTGTGTCGAGGGGTCAAGAGTGTGCCATGCTCCACCATGAGAACCGCAGTGGTCGATGGGTCAAGAGTGTGCCGATTCTCCCGCTGGTGGATTTATACATCATAACCATTGAGGGGTAGTAGTACCATGCTCTAGTTCAACGACGTATATGAAGTGGTCGAAGGAACCACTTGGGAAATCTGTGTATCCGATGTGTTTTTACAAATAGAGAGAATTGGTTTTGGGTCACTTGAATGGCAATATATGAATTAATGTATCATGATTAATGGATTATGCTTTGTATAATATGGTTTATACATGTAGTGCTCTTTAAGCTACCTATTTTTATGTTTTAGCCTGAGAAAGCTTAAATTGAGGTTTATGCTAGAAATCCATGATACACGTGTGGAAAAATGTTTAAATGTGCATGTTTTGGAAAGACAATAGAAGCATGAGATATTCTAGCATGAGATTTAATACTTGTTTGAAAAAAATGGTTTTAAATGCATTGATGAGTGTTTTTGAGAATCCATCACTAAGCTTTATAAGCTAACGCTCTCCTTTCTCATCAATACAAAAAATGTAAGCATTTTGGACAACGAGCAAGCAAGAAGCAATCCAAGGGTGAAGCTATTTCAAGTATGATTTTATTAATGTTACATAGTAATAAAAGGGCAATGTGACGAATTTGTAATTGGGAGGGTTGTTTTTGGTACTCCCTATTTTAAACATGTTTCAATTAGTATTTTGGACATGTACGAGGTTATATGACTTGTTTTGAGGGGTTGGGATATGTATTGCATGCTTGGGTAGAGATCATGCATCTTTGGTTGGATTTGATATGGTTTGAATGATCTTCTAGCATGATTATTTGGTTGTGGAAATGTTGTTTGAAATGTCATATGTTGTTTGTTCGACCAAGAGGTCATTATAGACCGGGCCGTACTGGTACAAGTCCTCAAGGATTGGTACGCGGGGTCTATCTCAGCTCAAAATTGTGCAAAATTGCATACGGGTATTGACACGCCTGGTAACCAATTGGTACGCCCCCTAGAAATTACACTGGGTATCGGTACACGGGCAATCGTATCAATACGCCCTTTTGCTACTAGAATCCCCTATTTTAGAATTGAACAACTAGTATCGGTACGCTTGAGAATCGTACCGATACCCTTTGCAAAATATACCTGTATCGATATTGGAAAGGGGAGTATCGGTACCTAGTTAGTTTTTTTTGGTATTATACTTTGTTGAAGTTTGAATCTTTGCAGTTTAGTCCTTGTTTCTTGATCATGCAGTTAAATGAGTTTGAATAATTATTTTAAGTTGAAATTTAATTGAAATGCATGTAACCTGATTAATTAAGGTTTGGTGACTTCAGATTTGGGAAAGTCCTCTAAGTTTTCCAAAATTACATTTTGCTCCCTAGAATGTGTACTCGACCAATTGAATGTCAAGTTAACCCTCGATTTGATTGTGAGTTTCACCGCTGCCAGCATGATAACCTTAGGGCTTAATTATGCATTTAGACAGGATAAAAGAAAAAAAGGATCATTTTATAAGTAAGTCATTCGAGTTTGTCTCGGCAAACCCAATGTAGCTCGCTCGGTTTAGTCTGGTATCTAGACCGGGTAAATGGGGTTACATTTGGCGGTATCAAAGCTAGGTTTTGATTATTGAGAGGTGGGTTATGGTTGTTTGAGATCTTGTTGTTGTATGATTCTGTTGAATAGCATCCACGGTGTTTGATTTTGTGTTTCTATGTTTAAAACGTTCTATGTTGGGGTAAAAGCTTGGGAACATGATAAGTGTTCAAAAGTACTATTTTTCCTACCCTTTTTACTCATATTATTGTTAGACTTAGGCTCATATTAGTTGCATAATTAGCCATTCATGCATTAATCCATGTTTTCTTCCATCGTTGAGCTTGATTACATAACTTGGTAGTTTTTGTGGGAAAAGATGCTACTTTGCTGTGTTTTGTGTGTATGTGAAGGATCACTTGCCAAAGCAAGGCTAGAGCTAGTTGCCAGGGCAATGCATGAAGGAGATGCCGAGCTAGTTGCCAGGGCAATGCATGAAGGAGATGGCGAGCCAGTTGCCAGGACAATTGTCGACAAAGAACAAGGTGATATGGTAGTCGAAATTGATGACTAGACAAGCCCAAGATGACGTGGAGCAAAGCTAAATCCCAAAGGAATTTGATTTCCATGAAGAGATTAAAGAAAAATTAAATTCCAAGAAGATAGGAGAAGTTCTAGAAGGAATATAATTATAATAAAGAATCATATTCTTTAAACATAATTTAATTCTAACTTAACTTCCTCCTCAAAGAAGGACTTTGACCTAGCCCTATAAATTAGAGGCCATATCGTCAACTTGAGGAGGAGAGCAAAAGGGAGAAGGAAGAGAGAATTTTTTACAAGCATCTAGGGCAAGGAGGATTTCGACAAGCTTCATCCTTCATCTTTTTCTTTCTTGTTCAATTAGGTTCATGCTAGGGATTATTTATCTTGTGTTTCTTTGAAACCTAGCCATGAACTAAATCTATTTGGCTATGGTTATTGTGTCTTGTGGTTGTGAGAAACTATTCGAGTTTGTTTAGGTCATAAGAGTTTGCACTTTTCTATTCAAGGTTTATTCATTCTTGGTTCTTATTCTTGTTTGCGAGTGAATTGGGAGAGGATCTCGTAACTTCATCTATTTATCTAATATCGGGAGAGTTAGATTCAAGAAACGAATGAATACGATCTTTATTCAATCTATTGATGGTAAAGATTAATCCGGCTTAGGAATAAGTTAAGGATTTCAACGGCTAAGAGGAGCGCAAGATTGGTTGTTGTTCACCCTTGATTCACGCAGGGATGTATTATCAAGGAATGCACAAGTAGCTAGAGTTTCGACTTAGGGATAAGAAGAAACCATTGAAGAACGCTCTATCGAACCTTGAAGGTTGCTGCCCAGACGCCCAAGTAGTTGCCCAACTAGTCGCCCAGGAAACTATCGATTAGTTGCCAAGGCAACCCCGTTGTGCAAGTTGCCACGGCAACTGAGTTGCCCGTGCACTCTTTTACCAAGACGATCCAATCGGCTATCACACCTCAACTCACGATAACCTGGCCTATCTCTCTCATTTAATTACATCACCTTTTACTTTATTGCCTTCTAGTTTAGTTATTAGTTAAACTCCTATAATCTTCTATTTGTGTTTTTACTTTTTACAGTGCAAGAGACTAGATTGTTGAAGTGGCACCAATCCCTGTGGAGACAATATCTTTTATACTATAACTTGCAACGTGTATACTTGCACAATTGCGTAGCACTTATTACGCGCAACAAGTTTTTGGCATCGTTGCCGGGGATTGGCAATAGCGACTTTGTTTTTATTTTCTTGCACTTTCTTTTTACTTTTCTTGTTTAAGATTCAAAGGGCTAACAAACTTTGGTTTTGCATTGGTATATGACCAGGGCGAGACCGATTACACCAGAATGTCCCTTTGATCCAGAAATCGAACAAACCTTACAAAGACTTAGACGAAGGATAAGAGTAGCAATGGCTAATCCAGACGGCAATATGAATCAAAATGTTCCAGTAGGAGGAGGAGTGATTCTTGCACGAAACAGAACTATTCGAGACTATCTTGAAGAAGATCTTGATGGACTTAATCCAGGAGTTGTCGCACCTGAAATTGAAGCCGACCACTTTGAGTTGAAACCGGTAATGTTTAATATGATCAACACAATTGGTCAATTTGGTGGCTCAGCAACTGAAGATGCACGACAACATCTTAAATCTTTCCTCGAGATTTGCAACTCGTTCAAAATACACAGAGTCACCCCTGATGTTTTACGATTAAGATTATTCCCCTATTCACGAGGGATAGAGCGAAAGCATGGTTGAATAGCATTCCTGCCAGATCAATAGCATCTTGGACTGATCTTTGTCATGATTTCCTTGCTCGGTTTAATCCTACAAATTTGACTGATAAGCTTCATAACGACATTGCTTCTTTTCGATAGGTAGATGATGAATCCATGTACGAGGCTCGAGAGCGATATAGAGAACTTCTACAAAAATGCCCCCTACACGAATTCCCGGTGTGGACTCAAGTAACAATGTTTTACAACGCCGTGAATACACCAACAAGGATGATGCTAGATGCCTCGGCAAACGGCATACTCTTAGATAAGTCACCGGAGGAAGCAATGCAAATTATAAATAGGCAGGGCAAGAATCATTATCAATTCCCCTCTACTAGAAGAGGAGGAGTTAGACTCCAAGCCACAATACATGAACTAGGATCATCAGACTCAATTTCGACACAATTGGCCACTTTAACCAAGATGGTCCAGAACATGCAAAAACCAAACAACACACATGAGGTCAAGGTAATGGATTCTTTTTGTGAGTTATGTGGTGATAACCATGATTCTTCTGAATGTATGCAGAATCCGGAATCCAGCTTCTACGTGGGGAATTACAATCGGAACAACAATGTGATGTCCAATACATACAATCCAGCTTGGAAGAAGCACTCTAATTTTTCATGGAGTAATCCCAACAATGCTCTAAACGAGAACAATCAAAATGCACAGGCATCGAGATTCCAGCAGAATATGCCACGGTAACAGTTACCGCAGTAACAACCGACAACATCTAGTTCTTTAGAAAATTCTCTAAATGCTTTTATGATGAAAACTGAATCTTATATGGCTGAGAATAATAACTTCATAAAATGAACTGATGCTTTTATTAACAGGACTAAGATGAGATTGCAAAACCAAGAGGCGGCAATCAAATCATTGGAAAATCAAGTCGGACAGTTTGCTCAAAATCTGAATACTAGACCGCAAGGAGGTTTACTTAGCGATACTGAAGTCGCAAGAGGAACTGGCTATGAGAAATGTAAGGCGATCACCACTAGAAGTGGCCAACAACTTAAAGAGGCTCAAGCCCGCTCATCAAACAAAACTCCATAAAAAGATCAAGACAAACCTAGCGGCAAAGCCTCAGATGCTGAACCAGGAATTGCCGCGGCAACCGACAATAAGCATGCCTCGGCAACAGACGATAAGGATGCTTCGACAACTTGTGATAAGCATGCCTCGGCAACCCCAATTGATAATGCCTCGGTAACTCCAGTTGTCCCGACAATGCCGTCAATCAGGTTCCAAACCAATGAAAGGATCGAATATATCCGACTTCTACCACCATTTCCACAAAGGTTGAAGCGACAAAAGCAAGAATATCAATTCAAGAAGTTTCTTGATATCCTAAAGCAAGTCCACATCAACTTGCCATTGGTGGAAGCAATTGAACAAATGCCAAACTATGCCAAGTTTCTTAAAGACATTGTGTCCAAGAGAACAAGGCTATGAGAGTTTGAAACAGTTGCCGCAATAGAGGGATGCATGGCAATGTTGCACAATCGTATGCCACCCAAGTTGAAGGATCTCAGAAGTTTCACAATACCCTGTTCCATTGGAAACCACTATGTCGGGAAAGCATTATGCGACCTTGGGGTTAGCATAAACTTGATGCCTAAATCGGTTTTCCAGAAACTAGGAATCAGAAAGGCAAGACCTACAACAGTTATGCTACAGCTAGCCGACAGATCCTATGTGCATCAAGAGGGAAAAGTTAAGGACATACTGGTAAAAGTTAATAAATTTATTTTTCCCGCTGACTTTATTGTTTTGGATTATGAAGCAGATGAGCATGCACCTATCATTCTCGAGAGAACATTTCTAGCAACAAGGAGAACCTTGATCGATGTTGAAAAGGGAGAACTCACAATGAGGGTGAATGACTAGCAAGTTAAACTAAATGTGTTCCAAACACTAAGGCATGCCAATGATCCAGAAGAATGCCAACTTCTTCATGCCACGGTAGAGTTTAACTTCGACGAGGAATTTAGTTGCCTCGGCAACTATATTGCCGATCAAGAGGAACCTGAGGAGTATGAAGAACCGGTCAATGAGGAACAACAAGAAAAGGCAAATTGGCTAGTCAATCGACCAGGAAAAGAAGCTGATCAAAATGTTGATGCTACACAAGAAGGCAATAGGGAAGAAGACGCGGATCTAGAGATATGCGATGCATTCCTGGATGAACAAATTTTAGTTGCCTAGGCAACCATGGACGCACACGCCTCGGCAACTCTCGATGTTGCCGTAGCCCTTGACGCGCACGCCTCGACAATTTTGGGAGTAGTCGCCAAGGCAGCACATGCCTCGGCAATACCCTGGTACGCGGATTTAGTTAATTTCCTTGTTTGTGGTATTTTACGTTATGGCCTTACTCACCAAGGGAAGAAGCGATTCCGCCATGATGCTAAGCATTACTTTTGGGATGAGCCTCTTTTGTTTAAACAATGTGCAGATCAGGTTATACGCCGATGTGTCCCTGAAGAAGAGCAACATAATGTACTCTAGCAATGCCATTCTTCACCCTATGGAGGACATTTTGGAGGAACTCGTACCGCGACCAAAGTTTTGCAATCCGGTTTGTATTGGCCAACATTGTACAAAGATGCCCAAGACTTTTACAAGCAATGTGATCGTTGCCAGAGGACGGGCAATATCTCTAGACAACATGAGATGCCACTCTAGAACATCATCGAGGTGGAATTGTTCGATGTATGGGGGATCGATTTTAGGGGACCTTTCCCATCTTCATTCGGCAACCTCTACATTCTACTTTCCGTCGACTACATGTCTAAATGGGTTGAGGCAGCTGCAGTTCCCAACAACGATTCCAAGACCGTGCAACGATTCTTGCAGAAAAAACATATTTACACGGTTTGGGATGCCGAGAGCAATTATCAGCAACGGAGGCAAGCATTTTGACAACATACTTATTGCCAAGATGTTGCAATGCTTCGGCGTATCACACAAGATTGCCACGGAATATCACCAACAAACCAATGGGCAAGCAGAAATTTCCAACCTGGGATTGAAGGGTATACTCGAGAAAGTTGTAAATCCCTCTAGGAAGGATTGGTCATTAAGACTAGATGAAGCACTTTGGGCATATCGCACTGCATTCAAAACACCCTTAGGTATGTCCCTCTTCCGACTTGTCTACGGCACAACATGCCATCTACCGGTGGAAATCGAACACAAGGCATACTGGGCAATCAAGACCGTGAATATGGATTGGGAAAGTGCCGGACAAAAGCGTTTGTTGGACCTCAATGAGATAGAAGAATTTCGTGCACTCACCTATAACAATGCACGAATCTACAAGGAGAAAACAAGACAATGGCATGACAAGAAATTAGTGCCATGGCAATTTACGCCAGGGAAACTAGTTCTCTTATTCAATTCTCGGCTAAAACTTTTCCCGGGAAAGCTAAAATCAAGATGGTCGGGACCATTCGAAGTTGTCAAACCATTATCCCATGGTGTCGTGATAATCAAGTCCATCACCAAAGTTAATGGACAAAGATTGAAACACTACAATGGTGCCTATGTGAAACGTAACAAAGAAGTGGTCACCTTAGGAGATGTATGAGCATGCTCTCCTTTCGATATTTTATTTTTATTTTATTTTTAATTTTATTTCTTTCGAACTATTTAATTTTTATTTCTATTTTTATTTTTTTATTACTTTCGATTATTTGTTTTTTTAGGATAGATTTTCTTTTGTTTTATCTGTCTTTAAGTTTAAGAATCCCTTTACACATCTTTATTTATTTTCTTTTATTAGTTTATCTTTAATTTTAATCCTTATTTGATTTGTCTTTGAATTGTAGGAAAAGAGTTCAAGATAAAGAGGAATTTTAATCCAAGAAGGAAAACATCTTCAACAAGGAAATTAATGGGCTGAATCTAAGGCTTATATAAAGCCTCCAACTTACCCTAATTAAACCCCCCTTGCCGTCACCCTTCCCCTAACCCAAAACCCTTTTTTCGTCTTCCCTTAATCCCACTCACCATATTTACCACCTATCTTTTCTATAAAACCCATCACCCTTAACCTATTCCTATTTTTTATCTTGCAACTCTTTAGTTTCTTTTATTTTCTTTTATTTGTTTTTACAAAACTCGCAACCAAGATCATCCATGGCATCCAAAATTAAAATTTTGGTTCATCCAAGTTCCTCCAAAGAACCAAGATACAAGAAGTTTGCTACACCGGTGGTTCAAGAAAGATTTCACTCCAAGTTTGAAAGCCGGAAGATTTATGAAGAACAAGGCTTTGAATACTCCAACTCTCATCAAGATTTCGACCTTGAACCATTCATCTTCGAGAGGATTGCACATCAAAAGTGGCAAATCTTTTACCATCAATCGGAACCGGGCAACAACTCATGGGTAAGAGAATTCTATGCTCACTCACCTAACCCAGATAATCCTTATATTTTTGTTCGTGACAAGGCCATACTCATAAGCCCCAAAAATGTCAACACCTTTTACGGGCTTTACATTGAGAAGGCCGAGCATCAAGCTTTCGTTGATCAAATTACGCCCAAGCAACTCGATAAGGTACTTCAAGAACTCACTCAACCGGAAACTTATTGGAACGACGATAAATACAAGGGCACGGTAAATCGCCTTCGGCTTAAACCCGAGGCAAAACAATGGAATAAGTTTGCTAAAACTTCTTTAATGCCCACCACACACAATACTACCGTTGACCTACCACGTCTTTTGCTCATACATTCTATTTTGCATAATCGCATCATTAACATTGGAAAAATTATTTGTGATGAGATTTTTGTATGTAGCTCAAAAGATAAGGGTTCTCTTTTCTTCCCATGCTTAATTTCTAATCTTTGCAAGGAGATGCATGTCCCAAGTGAGTCCACCGATGAAAAGGCCCTACCAAAGTCCGGTTGGAATCAACCACAAATCTGAAAGCTAATGGGAGAGGCACCGAGGAAATCTTCAAGGCCTCCAATTACCACGGCAACTCATGCCTCCCCGGCAATCCCTAATACCCAAGCACCTAATGCCCGGGCAACTCGGCCATCAACCCCGGTACACTTTGAAGCACTCTTGCAACCATTGGCGAGCCACCTAAAGCAAATTGAAGACCGGCAACTAATGTTCATGCGGTACATGAAGGAGCAGAACAATGCCATCACCCAGGTCATCCTAGAAAAGTACCCAGACAATCGCGTGTCGTTCCCAATATTTCCTGCCGAGATCTTTGCCCCGGCAACCAATGAAGCAGTCGCCACAGCAACCGCAACAGATGATACCGCAGCAACCTACATCGTGCCTGCACAAGCAGATGCCCCGGTAACTAACCCTAAAGATGCCATGGTAACCAAAGCTAAAGACATCCCGACAACCACTGCAAAAGGCAAAGGTAATGCACCTATGCCCGATTCAACTCCTACGGAATCATTTTCTGATTTTTCAGATTCAGACGGGTCCTCCATTGCACCAACAAAGACCGCATCAATTGAATCCTCTAAGCGAAAAGCCAATGACACTGATGAAGAGGACGATGAGGACAACCCCGTACGAGGATCGATTCTACCACCGGCAACAAGAAAACAACCATTGCGTTCAAGCAAGAGAATCAAGACACCGACCAAAAGGAACCTAATCATCCACGATGACGAACTCTCGGAGTAAGTCCTCGTTTGCATTTTATTTTTCGTTAATTTTAATCAATACATGCATTGAGGACAATGCCTCACTCGAGTTTGGGGGGGATTGTTATTAGTAGTTACCATGTTTAGTTACATTCATCTTAAGTATTACATTTAGGATACGTAAATTACTTGCCATGCCTTTAGTTGGAACAAGAATTGCTTAGATTTGATGAATATCCGATGATGACTTTGCCAATGCACTTAATTGATAGAATTTTTATTCTAGGATAACCATGGAAAAACTTAGAATTTTACTATGATGCTAAATTTGATGAAACACTATTGTGGTTTGATTGATTTAAGGAATTCTAGTGAACTTAGGTTGATAATTAAACAAATTGGGGGATTAGAATAAAAATTGGATGAATGCTAGAGGTACCCGAAATTGGCTCTAGCATGTGCTAAAAAAATTTTGATCGCTAGAGGTGCCCGAAACTGGCTCTAGCATGTGCTAAAAAATTGATCGCTAGAGGTGCCCGAAACCGGCTCTAATCGAATAAATTAACTTAAGAAAACTAAAAACAAAACACTAGAGGTGCCCAAAACTGGCTCTAGTTAAAACATGTTAAAAAGAACTCAATGAAGTAATTTGAAAACCTCTTGTTTGCGTAGAATCCGAAAAATCAACTTGCACACAACTCCGCACACACTCACAAACATTATAGTATGATTCTGAGTAACTCCTAAGTTTTCCAAAAAATGAAAAACCAATCATACTTTGTGCCCCGGTTCTGAGAATTGAAATCAAGTTCAAAGCTAAGTTTGTGAAAATTGAAGTCTTGGCAGGTAATTATTAGTTTGCATTGCTTGAGGACAAGCAATAGTTCAAGTTTGGGGGTGTGATAAGTGTTCAAAATTACTATTTTTCCTACCCTTTTTACCCGTATTATTGTTAGACTTAGGCTCATATTAGTTGCATAATTAGCCATTCATGCATTAATCCATGTTTTCTTCCATCGTTGAGCTTGATTACATAACTTGGTAGTTTTTGTGGGAAAAGATGCTGCTTTGGTGTGTTTTGTGTGTATGTGCAGGATCACTTGCCAAAGCAAGGCTAGAGCTAGTTGCCAGGGCAATACATGAAGGAGATGCCGAGCTAGTTTCCAGGGCAATACATCAAGGAGACGCCGAGCCAGTTGCTAGGGCAATTGTCGACAAAGAACAAGGTGATATGGTAGTCGAAATTGATGACTAGACAAGCCCAAGATGACGTGGAGCAAAGCTAAATCCCAAAGGAATTTGATTTCCATGAAGAGATTAAAGAAGAATTAAATTCCAAGAAGATATAAGTTCTAGAAGGAATATAATTATAATAAAGAATTATATTCTTTAAAGATAATTTAATTCCAATTTAACTTCCTCCTCAAAGAAGGACTTTGACCTAGCCCTATAAATTAGAGGCCATATCGTCAACTTGAGGAGGAGAGCAAAAGGGAGAAGGAAGAGAGAATTTTCGACAAGCATCTAGGGCAAGGAGGATTTCGACAAGCTTCATCCTTCATCTTTTTCTTTCTTGTTCAATTAGGTTCATGCTAGGGATTATTTATCTTGTGTTTCTTTGGAACCTAGCCATGAACTAAATCTATTTGGCTATGGTTATTGTGTCTTCTGGTTGTGAGAAACTATTGGAGTTTATTTAGGTAATAAGAGTTTGCACTTTTCTATTCAAGGTTTATTCATTCTTGGTTCTTATTCTTGTTTGCGAGTGAATTGGGAGAGGATCTCGTAACTTCATCTATTTATCTAATATCGGGAGAGTTAGATTCAAGAAACGAATGAATATGATCTTTATTCAATCTATTGATGGTAAAGATTAATCCGGCTTAGGAATAAGTTAAGGATTTCAACGTCTAGGAGGAGCGCAAGATTGGTTGTTGTTCACCCTTGATTCACGCAAGGATGTATTATCAAGGCATGCACAAGTAGCTAGAGTTTCGACTTAGGGATAAGAAGAAACCATTGAAGAACGCTCTGCCGAACCTTGAAGGTTGCTGCCCAGACGCCCAAGTAGTTGCCCAACTAGTCGCCCAGGAAACTATCGATTAGTTGCCAGGGCAACCCCGTTGTGCAAGTTGCCACGGTAACTGAGTTGCCCGTACACTCTTTTACCAAGACGATCCAATCGGCTATCACACCTCAACTCACGATAACCTGGCCTATCTCTCTCATTTAATTACATCACCTTTTACTTTATTGCCTTCTAGTTTAGTTATTAGTTAAACTCCTATAATCTTCTATTTGTGTTTTTACTTTTTACAGTGCAAGAGACTAGATTCTTGAAGTGGCACCAATCCCTATGGAGACGATATATTTTATACTATAACTTACAATGTGTATACTTGCACAATTGCGTAGCACTTGTTACGCGCAACAGAACACATTTTCTTATTACTACGAGTGTGAAATGATTTTTTTTGAAATGTGAGCACCTTGGATTCTAGCTTCAAGCTGATCTAATTATTATTTCATTATAATTGCATATCATAAATTCATATTTTTGTGTATGCCATCGAGACGAGAGCTAAGGTCGAATATGTTTACATTTCTTGAAGGGAATGATGAGATATGGATCAATCTAAGGTTGAGGTTGTTCTGACTAATGGGGCTGAAAAGATGTTGGGGTTCATGTTGCAAAATTATATTGTTGTATGTTAATAAATCAGGGGTTAAGGATGTTTGGATTTTAGAAGTTTATTTTCCTTTCTTGAAATGCTTTAGATGATGTTATCGGGGTTGTCTTGTGGTTGCAAAGTTAAGTTCGGTGTTGAGATGTACCTTAGTATGGCTCCTAAACCCTTTTTGTGTCATGTAGATGACGAATACACTAGTGGCATTCGAGGTTGCAAAGCGGCGAGTATCCTGTGAATACTTGGTTTCATGAATGGTACAAGTAGTGGTATTTCGTGTGCAGTAGTGTCAAGATGAATCTTGACTAATAATCAAGATGTGCTAATAGGCTTCTTAACAAAGCGTTTGTTCATAATTGAAGTAGGTGCAAGGTTTGGCAAGGCTGAATGGTGTGCTTTAAGGATGCGTTTGGGTTGTGTAAGTTCAGTCCAAGAATATTGTTAGTAAGTGTGAATTGTTAATCATGCACAATACAAAACACTTATATGTATATATTTAAATGTCATTACATGCATACATTTGGTCATCACATTAGAGGTTTGGCATACATGTGCGTAGGCATCTATGAGGGCATATAAGCAATCATGCATACATATGTTTACACTTGCGGATAACTTTTCAGAGGCCGATAAGATTATGATGTAAGTTAGCCTTAGCAAGGAGATTCTTTAGGATCTCATGGAGTTTGGAAAGTGTCAAAGGAGGATGTTTGGAGGTTGGAGTTGTGCTAGATTTGAAGCGATCAAGGTTGGTGATAGGAGTACGTGGTTTTATGGAATCAGTTGATTGCTAACGAAGTTCGTTAAGGAATTTCCTTAGGTTGTTGCACCATTAGTGAAGTTATGACATAAGAGATGTTCTGGGGGTTTGCGAGATAACATAAGGCGTGATTATCCGCAATTGGCTAGGGTTGGACAGGCTCATGCCCCTGCTATTGTACCATAGAAAGGTTGTGGGTGAGGTTGAGGTAATTTCTAGCATAGGGAGGAAGGTCAAAGGACTGTTTCTCATACAATGGCAATTCAACCTGAGGGTGGTGGACCTGTAAGGATCTACGTGCATCGCGAGGGAAGAAGTGATATAGATGTGATTGCAAGTACTTTTACTCTGCAGTCCTTATCTTTATTTTCTTTGATAGATTCTAGTTCTACACATTCATACGTCTTGCGCAAACATGCATGTTTTCTTGATATACATGTACAAGTGTTAGAAGTGGGTATGCGAGTAACTAGTTCTTTTGGAGAGACAGTAGTCACTAGGAGGTTGCATAGGAGATGTCATTTGATAGTTCA
Organism: Hibiscus mutabilis; assembly: GCA_019671005.1. Classification (NCBI taxonomy): domain Eukaryota; kingdom Viridiplantae; phylum Streptophyta; class Magnoliopsida; order Malvales; family Malvaceae; genus Hibiscus; species Hibiscus mutabilis. Next base: position 25,777,807 of record CM033733.1, on the reverse strand, counting down.
ACGTCATGTGTTTGCGGCTGATTTTATGGAGTTATCGTTTCATGGTTTTGATGTAATCTTGGGGATGGATTGGTTGTCTGAACATAGGATTGTGGTTGATTTTGAGATCAAGCGAGTTTCAATGAAACTTGCTGAAGATTATGTAGTGGTGGTTGTGAGCGAAAATGTTAAATTCATGTCCAATATAGTTTCAGCTTTAGACACGTCGAAGTTGTTAGAGCTTGGGGGTCAAGCATATCTTGCTTATATTATGAACCCAAATATGAAGGAGGTGCGTGTCCAGGATATTTGTACTGTTTGTGATTTTCTAGGGGTATTCCCAGAGGAGTTGCCTAAATTACCATTAGATCTGGAGGTAGAGTTCTATATCGAGATGTATGAGGATACGGCTCTGATGTTGATTTCTCCTTATCACATGGCACCGAAGGAGTTAAAAGAGTTGAAGATGCAACTTTAAGAGTTGCTAGATCGTGGTTTCATCAGACCTAGTGTGTCATCGTGAGGAGCACTAGTGTTGTTTGAGAAAAAAAACTATGGCACGATGAGAATGTGCATCGATTATCGGCAACAAAACATGTTGATGATTAAAAATAAGTATCCTTTGAATTGGCAATTTTTTAGATCAGTTTTGGGGTGCTACAATGTTTTCCAAGATTGATCTGAGATCTGGGTATTATCAGTTGATGGTAAAGGATACAAACATGCCAAAGATAGTTTTCGTACGCGTTATGGGCATTATGAGTTCTTGGTGATGTCGGTTGGGTTGACTAATACGCCTGCAGCTTTTACAGACATGATGAATCGAGTATTCCATGAATTCTTGGATCAATTTGTCGTAGTGTTCATTGATGACATTCTCATGTACTCTCGTATCGAGAAAGATCAAGATCGACACTTATGAATTGTGTTGCAAACTTTTTTTGATAATAAGCTTTATACCAAGTTGAGCAAGTGTAAGTTTTGGATTAAATAAGTAGTCTTTCTTGGTCATGTTGTTTCAGCGGAAGGTATTCGAGTGGATTAGCAGAAGATTGAGGCAATTGTGAATTGGAAGAAACCTAAGTCGGTGATTGAGGTTCGTAGTTTCTTGGGGTTAGTAGGGTATTATCGTCGCTTTGTGGATGGTTTCTTGAAGGTTGTTGCTCCTTTGACTAAGTTGTTACAAAAAGATGTAAGTTTTGAGTGGATGGAGAGTAGGCAACAAGCTTTTGATAAGTTGAAGGAAGGTTTGATGCAATCTTCGATCTTGATTCAACCTGAGTCAGGGAAAAAGTTTGTAGTTTATAGTGATGCATCCTATGTTGGTTTGGGGTGTGTGTTGATGCAAGGGGAAAGGTTGTGGCTTATGCATCTAGGCAGTTGAAGGTGCACGAGAGCAATTATCCTACGCATGATATAGAGCTTGTTGTGGTGGTGTTTGCGTTAAAGATTTGGATGCATTAGTTGTATGGTGAGAAGTGTACTGTGTATATGGATCACAAGAGTTTGAAGTATCTGATATAGCAAAAGGAGTTGAATCTTAGGCAACGGAGATGGTTGGAGTTGCTCAAGGACTATGATTTAACGATTAAGTATCATCTGGGTAAGGCTAATGTTGTAGTTGACGCCTTAAGTAGAAAGGTTGTAGTGGAGTTGAGGGCAATGTTTGCTCAGTTGAGTGTTGCGCGAGATGGTGGTTTATTGGCTGAGTTGCAAGTGAAGCCATCTTTATTACAATTGAACAAGGAAAAACAACGTATGACGATTCGTTGGTACCACATGTTAAGGATATTATAGATGGTAATCAGACGAATTTTTGTTTTAATGATGAGGGTGTTTTGTGCTTCAGGAGTCGAGTGGTTATGCCAAAAGATGTATCAAGATTTGAAGGAGTATTTTTGGGTTGGTTTGAAGAAGGATATGGCAGATTCTGTTGCTCAATGTATGGTATGTCAGCGTGTTAAGGCTGAGCATCAATTTCCATCTGGGTTGTTGCAACCGTTGAAGAATCCAGAATGGAAGTGGGAGAAAATTACCATGGATTTTGTAACCGGGTTGCCTTTGACACCATCAAAGATGAATTTCGTGTGGGTGATTGTGGATAGGTTTACGAAGTGTGCACATTTTCTGGTTGTGCATACGACATATACTTTGGATAAGTTGGTGGAGTTGTATGTTGCTAAAATTGTGAGGTTGCATGGGGTGCCTAAGTCTATAGTATCAGATAGGGATCCGTGTTTTAAGCGAGGTTCTGGGAGTGTTCACATAAGGCCTTTGGTACGCGGTTGAATTTTAGTACTTTGTATCATCCTCAAACGGATGGTTAGTCTAAATGCGTTATCCAAGTATTAGAGGATATGTTGCGGAGTTGCAGTATTGTTTTTCAAGGAACTTGGGATAAGCAACTACCGTTGGTAGAGTTTGCTTATAACAATAGTTATCAGGCTAGTATTCAAATGGAACCATATGAAGCTTTATATGGTATGAGGTGTTGTACGCCACTTTGTTGGGTTGAGGCGTGTGAGAAGTATGTTTCTTTTCTTGATGTATTGGAAGCCTATAATGCGAAGGTGAAGCTTGTTAGTGATCAGTTAAAAGCGACTTGGAATCGGCAAAAGTCTTATGCTAACTTGAAGCATCGGGAGATTGCGTTTGCGATTGGAGATGGAGTGGTTCTAAAGGTTTTGCCTTGGAAGAAGGTAACGAGGTTTGTTCGTAAAGCCAAGTTGATTCCAAGGTTCATTGTGCCTTATGAGGTACTAGTGTGTGTTGGACCAGTTGCATATAAGCTAAGGTTACCTACGGAGTTGGAGAAGATACATAATGTTTTCCATGTATTGATGCTTCAGAGATATAGATCAAATTCATCGCATGTGATACTTGTTGAGAAGATTAAGTTGAATCTAGATCTGACCCATGATGAGGAACTAGTGAAAATCTTGGGTTCTATCAGCAAAGTCCTTCATGGGAAGACCATTAAGTTGGTAAAGGTGTTGTGGCGACATCGTGGTGTATAGGAAGCCACGTGGGAAAGTAAGAAGGACATGAAGAAGTAGTTCCCTGATCTTTTTTTGTTAGGTAAATTTTGAGGACAAAATTTCTTAAGAGGGGGAGAGTTGTAATGCCATGAATTTGGGCCTAGACGGTAGCTAGCTAGATTAGACGGTTTAGGGGAACCATATTAGGCGATTCGAGCTAGTTTTGGGAATTAATTCATAATAAATTGTTTTTGGCTAAAATAAAATATGGAAATATATTAGAAAATGTTTAATTAATATACCAAGGGTTTTGGAAAACTCAATTTGAGGAAAGGAAGTTAGATTTAGGGACATTTTGGTCTGGTGTCTAAAATGTAAAGTTATCAAAACTATTTTGGTGACTGAATCGTAAAAGGGTCAAAACATATAATCTTTAAGGAGCTAATTTCCCAGTGTTTTTAATCAAAATTTTCCCTTAATTTAGGTTATTTTAAAATGGTTTTTAAAAGGTTAATAAATAAAAATAAAATAGATTTAATTAAAAGGATTTCTATTAACTAAATTCATTTTCTTACGTAACTACTTTTGCTCTCAACTTTCTTAGTAGTCAAACTACCAATTTTACTGTAAAATGACTAGGAATCATCTCTTTTTGATTTCCTTTTGATTTATTAATTGATTTCCTTGATTTCTACTTCAAATCCTACTTCCATTCTTGGAGACTTCATTCAAATCATGCTTATTAAGGGGAAAGTCGGCTATTATAGGTGATTTTCGTTTCTTTCCTCTAATTAAAGGTTCTTTATTGAAATTCTCAACTTCTTGATCCTTTACAATTGATTTTTGGTATGGGATTTATGTAGAAATCTATTTTTGATCGAACAATTAGGAGATAAACATATACTTGATTGGAATAAAAATTCAGTATAAGATATCGAATTTTGATTGAACTGCAAGGTTAAGCGTGCTCAGGGCATAGGATGGGTGACCTCTTGGGAATGTCTCATGTCAGTACTTGAGACTGATAAAAAGGTATCAGTTCGAGTTAATATTATTCATATGGATAACTGATAAAGGATTATTAAGAGAATTTTATCCGATAAAAATTTCGGGTAAATTATCAGTATATTAGACTGAGTCAAAATTTCAAGATTTTTTTTTACAAACTTATGGAATATTTTGTATATTAACAATATTTATTTATGGAAATTAGAAATATGATAATTTCAGACTTAATCGGATAGTTCGGAAAATGGAAAATAGTAGTAAGTGATTTTCAGGTAATCAGATCGAATTGGAATATTAAAGATAGTTCCATAAGCCATGGAAAATTCATAAAATATTATTTTTATAAATATTTTAATATTTCTAGTTGGATTCTAACTAGATTTAGTTCTACTTTTACAAAATGGCAAATTAGAAAATAAGACTTAGTTGGAGGGTTATTTGGAATCAAGTAATTAAATGAATTTAATATTCTTTTAATTAAATACACATGGCATTAATAAGATAAAAGATGAACAAAATATGTTCATCCTCTTCCCCCTCCATTTCGAAATCACCAAGAAAGAAAGAAGAAAATACACACAATTTTTTCTTAGGCATTTTGAAGGCTTCCAAATAAGATTCAAGGTATGTTTTTTTATAGAAAATTAATCTATGTTTAATTTTCTTTCATTTGATAGTAATTTTACAAAGAGTTATGAAGATTTGTTCATGTTATTGATGAGAGAGAAAATAGGGTTTCATGTTCTATATTGAGATTGAAGATTGATTTAAGTAAATCAAGTGTTGTGGAGTTGAAATCAAGCTTAGATTAAGATTAATTTCATGTTTGAAGGCATAAACCCTAACCCTAGAATTTGGGATTTTATTTAGGGTTTTGAAATTAAGGATGAATATGGAAGATTTATGATTCTACAAGCTTGATTATGGCATTAGGACTAAAATAAAGTCCTTGAAAAGCATGAAGGAATAAATTGGAGTTTTAAGTGTTAATTCTTGGAAATGAAGAATATATGTTGGAAAAAAATATTTTGAGCATATTAGAATGTTGTTTGAATGAAAAACGAAATTGGGAAGGTCTAGTGACCAATTCGGCCAAGGGCTAAAATAGAAGGAAATTTTGAGAAACATTGTAAAAATGTTGAATTGATTAATTAGTACACGTTTGCAAACTTTTGTGTGAAATTAGTGACTAAAATGTCGCTTTAACAAAGGTTAGTGGATTGAAGGGCATTGAGTAAAAGTTAGTGAAAATGTTAGAGTTATGGAGTAATTGTGATTCGAGTTTGAATAAATTGCAAAAAAGTGCAAAATGGTCACTAGGGACCAAAATGGACTATTCGGCTACTAAGGGAGAAAAAGGCAAAATTTTAGGAAAATTTTTATATTCAAATAATTATTCTAGTATTTTATAGATAAGCAGTGTTATATTAAAAAAAATCTATGTAATATCCCAAAATTTTGATTAGTGACCAAAATGTAAATTTTGAAAGTTTAGGGGTTAAAGTGTAAATTTTAGAAAAGTTCAAGGACCAAAGTGTAATTTTCAAAAGTTGTGTATTTTAATCCCATAAATGAATAGTTTACCCCTAAGAATGACGTTTTTGCGCTACGCTGATTTTTCGTACGAAGTTTGTATTATTGGCTATAAAGCGATAAAGTTTAGAAGAATATTCAGATAATCGGATCGAATCGAATATCCATGATATTTTGAAGGATGATAAGACAAGGTTGATTATGTTTACATTTGATGGGTTTCGAATCCGTCAAAAAAATAATACCTACTTGTTCTTTGGATTTGTAATAGCGGCAAGTAGGGTCGATTCCACAGAGAGCAGTTAAGAAATTAAATTCACAAGTAAAGCAATTTAAGTAAAGGGGGAATTTGTAGTTTGAATTGAAGAAAGCAATTGAAGTAAGGATGAATTCAATATAAATTGGAACTATAGTCAAGGTAGAATTTGGAATATTAAATCAAGAATTTATATCATTGACCCACAAAAGATAAATCAGCATCAACTTCAAATAGCTTGGTTTTAGATTAGATGAATACCACCAAATAACCCAATCTCTTCTAAGTTAGATAATCAATTAAAACCATTAGAAGATTAACTCTTATTATCAAGATTAAATTCCTAGATACCACTAAAGAATTACAATCTATCAAATAGCATTAATGATCTCAAGAGACCCAAAGCGCATATTCTTCCTAAGCGCAAACTCGTTAACTTATTAAGAACATGAATTCATACCTTTAGAAATCGAACCCGAATTTCTTTACCATTTGTATCAAATACCATTGAATTGGTTGTAGCATATGTGATAAGTGTTCAAAAGTACTATTTTCCTTACCCTTTTTACTCATATTATTGTTAGACTTAGGCCCATATTAGTTGCATAATTAGCCATTCATGCATTAATCCATGTTTCCTTCCAAAGCAAGGCTAGAGCTAGTTGCCAGGGCAATGCATGAAGGAGACGCCGAGCTAGTTGCCATGGCAATGCATGAAGGAGACGCGGAGCCAGTTGCCAGGGCAATTGTCGACAAGAGCAAATGTGATATGGTAGTCGAAATTGATGACTAGACAAGCCCAAGATGACGTGGAGCAAAGCCCAAACCCAAAGGAATTTGATTTCCATGCAGAGATTAAAGAAGAATTAAATTCCAAGAAGATGGGATAAGTTCTAGTAGGAATATAATTATAATAAAGTATTATATTCTTTAAAGATAATTTAATTCCAACATAACTTCCTCCTCAAAGAAGGACTTTGGCCTAGCCCTATAAATAAGAGGGAGATTTCGACAATCCATAGAGAGCAAGAGATGGGAATTTCGACAACTCCAAGAGAGCAAGAGAAGGGAATTTCGACAACTCCAAGGAGGGCAAGAGGAGAGAATTTTCGACAAGCATCTAGGGCAATGAGGATTTCGACAAGCCTCCTTCTTCATCTTTTTCTTTCTTTTTCGATTGGGTTCATGCTAGGGATTATTTATCTCGTGTTTCTTTGGAACCTAGCCATGAACTAAATCTATTTGGCTATGGTTATTGTGTTTTATGGTTGTGAGAAACTATTGGATTTTGTTTAGGTAATAAGAGTTTGCACTTTTCTATTCAAGGTTTATTCATTCTTGGTTCTTATTCTTGTTTGCGAGTGAATTGGGAGAGGATCTCGTAACTTCATCTATTTATCTAATATCTGGAGAGTTAGATTCAAGAAACGAATGAATATGATCTTTATTCAATCTATTGATGGTGAAGATTAATCCGGCTTAGGAATAAGTTAAGGATTTCAACGGCTAAGAGAAGCACAAAATTGGTTGTTGTTCACCCTTGATTCACGCAGGGATGTATTATCAAGGCATGTACAAGTAGCTAGAGTTTCGACTTAGGGATAAGAAGAAACCATTGAAGAACGCTCTGCCGAACCTTGAAGGTTGATGCCCAGACACCCAAGTAGTTGCCCAACTAGTTGCCCAGGCAACCATCGATTAGTTGCAAGGCAACCCCGTTGTGCAAGTTGCCCGTGCACTCTTTTACCAAGACGATCCAATCAGCTATCACACCTCAACTCACGATAACCTGGCCTATCTCTCTCATTTAATCTCATTCATTCTTTTACTTTATTGCTTTCTAGATTAGTTATTAGCTAAACTCCTATAATCTTTTATTTGTGTTTTTACTTTTTACAGTGCAGGAGACTAGATTCTTGAAGTGGCACCAATCCCTGTGGAGACGATATCTTTTATACTATAACTTGCAACGTGTATACTTGCACAATTGCGTAGCACTTATTACGCGAAACAAGTTTTTAGCTCCGTTGCCGAGGATTGACAATAGAGACTTTGTTTTTATTTTCTTGCACTTTCTTTTTACTTTTCTTGTTTAAAATTCAAAGGGCTAACAAACTTTGGTTTTGCATTGGTATATGACCAGGGTGAGACCGACTACACCAGAATATCCCTTTGATCTAGAAATCGAACGAACCTTACAAAGACATAGACGAAGGATAAGAGTAGCAATGGCTAATCAAGACGGCAATATGAATCAAGATGTTCCAGTAGGAGGAGGAGTGATTCTTGCACGAAATAGAACTATTCGAGACTATCTTGAAGAAGATCTAGATGGACTTAATCCAGGAGTTGTCGCACTTGAAATTGAAGCCGGCCACTTTGAGTTAAAACCAGTAATGTTTAATATGATCAACACAATTGGTGAATTTGGCGGCTCAGCAACTGAAGATGCACGGCAACATCTGAAATCTTTCCTCGAGATTTGCAACTCGTTCAAAATACACGAAGTCACGATTAAGATTATTCCCCTATTCACTGAGGGATAGGGCGAAAGCATGGTTGAATAGCATTCATGTCGGATCAATAGCATCTTGGACCGATCTTTGTCGTGATTTCCTTGCTCAGTTTAATCCTACAAATTTGACTGATAAGCTTCGTAACGACATTACTTCTTTTTGGCAGGCAGAAGATGAATCCATGTACGAGGCTTGGGAGCGATATAGAGAACTTCTACACAAATTCCCCCTATACGGATTCCCGGTGTGGACTCAAGTAACAATGTTTTACAATGCCGTGAATACACCAACAAGGATGATGCTAGATGCCTCGGCAAACGGCATACTCCTAGATAAGTCGCCGAAGGAAGCAATGCAAATTTTAAACAGGCTGGCCAAGAATGATTATCAATATCCATCTACTAGAAGAGGAGGAGTTAGATGCCAAGCCACAATACATGAACTAGGATCATCAGATTCAATTTTGGCACAATTGGCCACTTTAACCAAGATGGCCCAGAACATGCAAAAACCAAACAACAAACATGAAGTCAAGGTAATGGATTCTTTTTGTGAGTTATGTGGTGATAACCATAATTCTTCTGAATGTATGCAGAATCCGGAATCCAGCTTTTATGTGGGGAATTACAATCGGAACAACAATGTGATGTCCAATACATACAATCCAGCTTGGAAGAAGCAACCAAATTTTTCATGGAGTAATCCCAACAATGCTCTAAACCAGAACAATCAGAATGCACAAGCATAGGGATTCCAACAGAATATGCCACGGCAACAGTTGCCGCAGCAACAACCGACAACATCTAGTTCTTTGGAAAATTCTCTAAATGCTTTTATGATGAAAACTGAATCTTATATGGCTGAGAATAGTAACTTCATAAAAAGAACTGATGCTTTTATTAACAGGACCGAGATGAGATTGCAAAACCAAGAGGCGACAATCAAATCATTGGAAAATCAAGTCGGACAGTTTGCTCAAAATCTGAATACTAGACCGCAAGGAGGTTTACCTAGCGATACTGAAGTCGCAAGAGGAACTGGCCATGAGCAATGTAAGGCAATCACCACTAGAAGTGGCCAACAACTTAGAGAGGCTCAAACCCGCTCATGAAACAAAACTCCACAAAAAGATCAAGATGAACCTAGCGGCAAAGCCTCAGATGCTGAACCAGGAATTACCTCGGCAACCGGCAATAAGCATGCCTCGGCAACCGACGATAAGGATACTTCGGCAACTTGTGATAAGCATGCCTCTGCAACCCCAATTGATAATGCCTCGGCAACTCCAGTTGTCTCGACAATGCCGTCAATCAGGTTTCAAACCAATGAAAGGATCGAAGATATCCGACTTCCACCACCATTCCCACAAAGGTTGAAGCGACAAAAGCAAGAATACCAATTCAATAAGTTTCTTGATATCCTAAAGCAAGTCCACATCAACTTGCCATTGGTGGAAGCAATTGAACAAATGCCAAACTATGCCAAGTTTCTTAAAGACATTGTGTCCAAGAGAACAAGGCTAGGAGAGTTTGAAACAATTGCCGCAACAGAGGGATGCATGGCAATGTTGCACAATCGTATGCCACCCAAGTTGAAGGATCCCGGAAGTTTCACAATACCCTGTTCCATTGGAAATCACTATGTCGGGAAAGCATTATGCGACCTTGGGGCTAGCATAAACTTGATGCCTAAATCGGTTTTCCAGAAACTAGGAATCGGGAAGGCAAGACCTACAACAGTTATGCTACAGCAAGCTGACAGATCCTATGTGCATCCAGAGGGAAAAATCGAGGACATACTAGTAAAAGTTGATAAATTTATTTTTCCCGCTAACTTTATTGTTTTGGATTGTGAAGCAGATGAGCATGCACCCATCATTCTCGGGAGACCATTCCTAGCAACAGGGAGAACCTTGATCGATGTTGAAAAGGGAGAACTCACAATGAGGGTGAATGACCAGCAAGTTAAACTAAATGTGTTCCAAACACTAAGGCATGCCGATGATCCAGAAGAATGCCAACTTCTTCATGCCACGACAGAGTTTAACTTCAACGAGGAATTTAGTTGCCTCGGCAACTACATTGCCGATCAAGAGAAACCCGAGGAGTATGAAGAACCGGTCGATGAAGAACAACAAGAAGAGGCAAATTGGCTAGTCAATCGACCAGGTACATACTTTAAACCACTGGATTACTCAGGTAAGGAAGGTAAACTCGAAAAACCCTTTATTGAACAACCACCGATTCTTGAGTTGAAACAATTGTCAGAGAAAGTAAAATATGCATACTTAGGAACTGATAATACATTGCCTGTAATTATTTTTTCTAAGTTACAGCCTGAGCAGGAAAAGAAGCTGATCAAGATGTTGAAGCTACACAAAAGGCAATAGGGTGGACAATTGCCGACTTGAAGGGAATTAGCCCGGCAGTGTGCATGCACAAGATTTTGTTGGAAGTTGATCACAAACCTTTAATTGAGGCCCAGAGGAGACTAAATCATGCCATGAAAGGGGTTGTAATGAAAGAAATCATCAAGTGGCTTGACGCCGGCATTATATACCCTATCTCTGATAGTACATGGGTAAGTCTGGTATAATGTGTTCCGAAAAAGGGAGGTATAACGGTGGTAAGTAATGAAAACAATGAACTCATTCCAACCAGGACTGTGACCGGTTGGAGGGTTTGTATGGATTATCGAAAGCTAAACAAAGCCACTAGGAAAGATCACTTCCCATTACCCTTTATTGATCAAATGCTTGAGCGTCTTGCAGATAAACCCTTTTATTATTTTCTTGATGGTTATTCAGGTTACAATCAAATTGCCATAGCACCAGAAGATCAAGAAAAGACAACCTTCACATTCCCATACGGTACTTATGCCTTCCGAAGGATGCCGTTCGGATTGTGTAACACCCCGGCAACCTTCCAAAGATGCATGATGGCACTCTTTTCAGACATGGTCGAAGACTTCCTTGAGATCTTCATGGATGATTTTTCTATTTTTGGTAATGACTTCGACAGCTGTCTCGGGAATTTAGAGAGGGTGTTGGCAAGATGTGAAGAAACTAATTTAGTCCTCAATTGGGAGAAATGCCATTTTATGGTAGATGAAGGAATAGTGCTCAGCCACAAGATTTCATCCAAGGGAATTGAAGTAGACAAAGCCAAGGTGGACGTGATCGAGAGATTACCCCCACCAAGTTCGGTTAAAGGAATTCGAAGTTTTCTTGGACATGCAGGTTTTTACAGGAGGTTCATTCATAATTTTTCTAAAATCACTAAACCCTTCTGCAATTTGCTTGAACATGATAAAGTCTTCGATTTTGATGATTCTTGCACCCAAGCATTCGAAACCCTAAAGAAAAAGCTTACCTCGGCAACCATTATTGTTCCACCAGATTGGACGCTACCTTTTGAGCTCATGTGTGATGCAAGTGATTTCGCAGTAGGAGCAGTCCTAGGCCAAGGAACAGGTAAGACCTTCCATGTGATATACTACGCTAGTAAAACTCTTAATAGTGCTCAAGTGAATTACACAACAACGGAGAAAGAGTTACTAGCTCTAGTTTTCGCATTTGACAAGTTCTGATCCTATTTGATTGGTACAAAGGTAATTGTTCATACGGACCATTCGGCAATCAAATACTATTTGCTAAAAAGGATGCTAAACCTCGTTTGATCCGTTGGATATTACTTTTACAAGAATTTGATATTGAAATTAAGGATAGGAAAGGAACAGAAAATCAAGTGGCCGATCACTTATCACGTTTGGAACGGAATAGGGAGGAGGACGCGGATCTAGAGATATGCGATGCATTCCCGGATGAAAAAATTTTAGTTGCCTCGGCAACCATGGACGCGCATGCCTTGGCAACCCTCGACGCCTCAGCAACCATGGACGCACATGCCTCAGCAACCCTTGACGCCGCAGTAGCCTTTGACGCGCATGCCTCGGCAATTTTGGGAGCAGTCGCCACGGCAGCACATGCCTCGACAATACCCTGGTATGCGAATTTAGTTAATTTCCTTGTTTGTGGTATTTTACCTTATGGCATTACTCACCAAGGGAAGAAGCGGTTCCGCCATGATGCTAAGCATTACTTTTGGGACGAGCCTCTTTTGTTTAAACAATGTGTAGATCAGGTTATACGCCGATGTGTCCCTGAAGAAGAGCAACAGAATGTACTCCGGCAATGCCATTCTTTACCCTATGGAGGACATTTTGGAGGAACTCGTACCGCGGCCAAAGTTTTGCAATCCGGTTTGTATTGGCCAACATTGTACAAAGATGCCCAAGACTTTTACAAGCAATGTGATCGTTGCCAGAGGACGGGCAATATCTCTAAACGACATGAGATGCCGCTCCAGAACATCATTGAGGCAGCTGCAGTTCCCAACAACGATTCCAAGACCGTGCAACGATTCTTGCAGAAAAACATATTTACACGGTTTGGGATGCCGAGAGCAATTATCAGTGACAAAGGCAAACATTTTGACAACATACTAATTGCCAAGATGTTGCAACGCTTCGGCATATCACACAAGATCGCCACGGTATATCACCCAGAAACCAACGTGCAAGCAGAAATTTCCAACCGGGAGTTGAAGGGTATACTCGAGAAAGTTGTAAATCCCTATAGGAAGGATTGGTCATTAAGACTAGATGAAGCACTTTGGGCATATCGCACTGCATTCAAAACACCCTTAGGTATGTCCCTCTTCCGACTTGTCTACGGCAAAACATGCCATCTACCGGTGGAAATCGAACACAAGGCATATTGGGCAATCAAGACCGTGAATATGGATTGGGAAAGTGCCGGACAAAAGCGTTTGTTGGACCTCAATGAGATAGAAGAATTCCGTGCACTCGCCTATAACAATGCACGAATCTACAAGGAGAAAACAAAGCAATGGCATGACAAGAAACTATTGTCGCGACAATTCACGCCAGGGCAACTAGTTCTCTTATTCAATTCTCGGCTAAAACGTTTCCCGAGAAAGCTGAAATCAAGATGGTCGGGGCCATTGAAAGTCGTCAAACCATTCTCCCATGGTGCTGTGATAATCAAGTCCATCTCTGACAACCATGAATTCAAAGTTAATGGACCAAGATTGAAGCACTACAATGGTGCCCATGTGGAACGTAACAAGGAAGTGTTCAACTTAGGAGATGCATGAGCATGCTCTCCCTTTTGATATTTTTATTTTTATTTTTATTTATTTATTTTTATTTTCATTTTCGATTAATTATTTATTTTATTTTTTTCAAATTTTTATTTTATTTTTTTATATATTTCTGATTATTATTAATTTTCTTTAGGATAGATTTTTTTTAGTTTAAGAATCCTATTACCCATCTTTATTTATTTTCCTTATTAGTTTATCTTTAATTTTAATCCTTATTTGATTTGTCTTTGAATTGTAGGAAAAAAGTTCAAGATAAAGAGGAATTTTAATCCAAGTAGGAAAACATCTTCAACAAGGAAACTAATGGCTGAATCTAAGGCTTATATAAAGCCTCCAATTTACCCTAATCACAACCCCTTTTCCGTCACCCTCTCCCTAAACCAAACCCTTTTTCGTTTTCCTCTAATCCCACCCAACTATCTTTTCTATAAAACCCATCACCCTTAACCTATTCCTACTTTCTATCTTGCAACTTTTTAGTTTCTTTTCTTTTCTTTTCTTTGTTTTTACAAAACTCACAACCAAGATCATCCATGGCATCCAAGATTAAATTTTTAGTTCATCCAAGTTCCTCCAAAGAACCAAGATACAAGAAGTTTGCTACACCGGTGGTTCAAGAAAGATCTCACTCCAAGTTTGAAAGCTGGAAGATTCATGAAGAACAAGGCTTTGAATACTCCAACTCTCATCAAGATTTCGGCCTTGAACCATTCATCTTCGAGAGGATTGCACGTCAAAAGTGGCAAATCTTTTGCCATCAACCGGAACCGGGTAACGTCTCATGGGTAAGAGAATTCTATGCTCACTCACCTAACCCGGATAATCCTTGTGTTTTTGTTCGTGACAAGGCCATACTCATAAGTCCCGAAAATGTCAACACCTTTTACGGGCTTTACATTGAGAAGGACGAGCATTAAGCCTTCGTTGATCAAATCACTCCCAAGCAACTCAATAAGGTGCTTCAAGAACTCACTCAACCGGGAACTCATTGGAACGACGGTAAATACAAGGCAGGGTAAATCGCCTTTGGCTTAAACCTGAGGCAAAACTATGGAATAAGTTTGTTAAAACTTCTTTAATGCCCACCACACACAATACTACCGTTAATATACCACGTCTTTTGCTCATACATTCTATTTTGCATAATCGCATCATTAACATTGGAAAAATTATTTGTGATGAGATTTTTGTATGTAGCTCAAAAGATAAGGGTTCTCTTTTCTTCCCTTGCTTAATTTCTAATCTTTGCAAGGAGATGCATGTCCTAAGTGAGTCCACCGATGAAAAGGCCCTACCCAAGTCCGATTGGAATCAAGTACTAATCCAAAAGCTAATGGGAGAGGCACCGGGAGATTCTTCAAGGCCTCCAATTGCCACGGCAACTCCTGCCGCCCTGACAATCCATAATGCCCAAGTACCTAACGCCCGGGCAACTCGGCCATCAACCCGGGACACTTTGAAGCACTCTTGCAACCATTGGTGAGCCATCTAAGGCAAATTGAAGACCGGCAACTAATGTTCATGTGGTACATGAAGGAGCACAATAATGCCATCACCCAAGTCATCCTAGAAAAGTACCCGGACAATCGCGTGCCGTTCCCAATCTTTCCTGCCGAGATCCTTGCCCCGGCAACCAATGAAGCAGTCGCCACGACAACCGCAATAGATGACGCCGCGACAACCTACATCGTGCCTGCACAAGCTGATGCCACGACAACCAACCATGAAGATGCCACGGCAACCAAAGCTAAAGATATCCAGGCAACCACTTCAAAAGCCAAAGCTAAAGCACCTATGCCCGAATCAACTCCTACGGGATCATTTTCTGATTTTTCAAATTCGGACGAGTCCTCCATTGCACCAACAAAGACTGCACCAATTGAATCCTCCAAGCGAAAAGCCAATGACACTGATGAAGAGGATGATGAGGACAACCCCGTACGAGGATCGATTCCACCACCGGCAACAAGAAAACAACCATCGCGTTCAAGCAAGAGAATCAAGACACCGACCAAAAGGAAACTAATCATCTACGATGACGAACTCTCAGAGTAAGTCCTCGTATGCATTTTATTTTTTGTTATTTTTATTTTTCTTTAATGCATGCATTGAGGACAATGCCTCACTCGAGTTTGGGGCGGATTATTATTAGTAGTTACAATGTTTAGTTACATTCATCTTAAGTATTACATTTAGGATACATAAATTTCTTGCCATGCCTTTAATTGGAACAAGAATTGCTTAGATTTGATGAATATCCGATGATGACTTTGCCAATGCACTTAATTGATAGAATTTTTATTCTAGGATAACCATGGAAAAACTTAGAATTTTACTATGATGCTAATTTTGATGAAACACTGTTGTGGTTTGATTGATTTAAGGAATTCTAGTGAACTTAGGTGGATAATTAACAAATTGGGGGATTAGAATAAAAATTGGATGAATGCTAGAGGTGCCCGAAATTGGCTCTAGCATGTGCTAAAAAAATTGATCACTATAGGTGCCCGAAACTGGCTCTAGTATGTGTTAAAAAAAATTGATAACTAGAGGTGCCCGAAACCGGCTCTAGTCGAATAAATTAACTTAAGAAAACTAAAAACAAAACACTAGAGGTGCCCAAAATTGGCTCTAGTTAAAACATGTTAAAAGAACCCAATGAAGTAATTTGAAAACCTCTTGTTTGCATAGACTCCGAAAAATCAACTTGCACACAACTCCGCACACACTCACAAGCATTATAGTTTGATTCCGAGTAACTCCTAAGTTTTCCAAAAAATAAAAAGCCAATCATACTTTGTGCCCCAGTTCAGAGAATTGAAATCAAGTTCAAAGCTATGTTTGTGAAAATTGAAGTCTTGGCAGGTAATTATGAGTTTGCATTGCTTGAGGACAAGCAATAGTTCGAGTTTGGGGGTGTGATAAGTGTTCAAAAGTACTATTTTCCTTACCCTTTTTACTCATATTATTGTTAGACTTAGGCCCATATTAGTTGCATAATTAGCCATTCATGCATTAATCCATGTTTCCTTCCATCGTTGAGCTTGATTACATAACTTGGTAGTTTTTGTGGGAAAAGATGCTGCTTTGGTGTGTTTTGTGTGTATGTGCAGGATCACTTGCCAAAGCAAGGCTAGAGCTAGTTGCCAGGGCAATGCATGAAGGAGACACCGAGCTACTTGCCATGGCAATGCATGAAGGAGACGCCGAGCCAGTTGCCAGGGCAATTGTCGACAAGAGCAAAGGTGATATGGTAGTCAAAATTGATGACTAGACAAGCCCAAGATGACGTGGAGCAAAGCCCAAACCCAAAGGAATTTGATTTCCATGCAGAGATTAAAGAAGAATTAAATTCCAAGAAGATAGGAGAAGTTCTAGTAGGAATATAATTATAATAAAGAATTATATTCTTTAAAGATAATTTAATTCCAACTTAACTTCCTCCTCAAAGAAGGACTTTGGCCTAGCCCTATAAATAAGAGGGAGATTTCGACAATCCATAGAGAGCAAGAGAGGGGAATTTCGACAACTCAAAGAGAGCAAGAGAAGAGAATTTCAACTACTCCATGGAGGGCAAGAGGAGAGAATTTTCGACAAGCATCTAGGGCAAGGAGGATTTCGACAAGCCTCCTTCTTCATCTTTTTCTTTCTTGTTCGATTGGGTTCATGCTAGGGATTATTTATCTTGTGTTTCTTTGGAAACTAGCCATGAACTAAATCTATTTGGCTATGGTTATTGTGTTTTGTGGTTGTGAGAAACTATTGGATTTTGTTTAGGTAATAAGAGTTTGCACTTTTCTATTCAAGGTTTATTCATTCTTGGTTCTTATTCTTGTTTGCGAGTGAATTGGGAGAGGATCTCGTAACTTCATCTATTTATCTAATATCGGGAGAGTTAGATTCAAGAAACAAATGAATATGATCTTTATTCAATCTATCGATGGTGAAGATTAATCTGGCTTAGGAATAAGTTAAGGATTTCAACGGCTAAGAGGAGCGCAAGATTGGTTGTTGTTCACCCTTGATTCACGCAGGGATGTATTATCAAGGCATGCACAAGTAGCTAAAGTTTCGACTTAGGGATAAGAAGAAACCATTGAAGAACGCTCTGCCGAACCTTGAAGGTTGCTGCCCAGACGCCCAAGTAGTTGCCCAGGAAACCATCGATTAGTTGCCAAGGCAACCCCGTTGTGCAAGTTGCCACGGCAACTGAGTTACCCGTGCACTCTTTTACCAAGACGATCCAATCGGATATCACACCTCAACTCACGATAACCTGGCCTATCTCTCTCATTTAATCTCATTCATTATTTTACTTTATTGCTTTCTAGATTAGTTATTAGCTAAACTCCTATAATCTTTTATTTGTGTTTTTACTTTTTACAGTGCAAGAGACTAGATTCTTGAAGTGGCACCAATCCCTGTGGAGACGATATCTTTTATACTATAACTTGCAACGTGTATACTTGCACAATTGCGTAGCACTTATTAATATATTTAACCAAACATACACATGAAGATGAAGCACAAAAGATATGAAAATAATTGAATAAAGATGAAGATAATTTGGGAACAAGAAATTTAACTAAAAACTTGAAAATAATATCCTTGTAACTACACTTAACTAGAAAAAAGGGGGAGTTAGCCACTCATGGTTGTTGGCGGCGACACAAGAAGAGGAAGAGGGTTTCAGCTACTTCGTGTAATATTCCAAAATTTTGGTTAGTGACGAAAATGTAAATTTTGAAAGTTTAGGGGTTAAAGTGTAAACTTTGGAAAAGTTTAGGGACCAAATTGTAATTTTCAAAAGTTGTGTATTTTAACCCCGTAAATGAATAGTTGACCCCAAGAATGACGTTTTCGTGTTAGCCGGATTTTTCGTACGGTGTTTGTATTATTGGCTATAAAGCGATAAAGTTCTAAAGAATATTCGGATAACCGGATCAAATCGAATATCTAGGATATTTTGAAGGATGATAAGCCAAGGTTGAATTTGTCATTTTACAGATCTAAGATATTTTCTTTGTGTTGGAAGAATATGAACCCTTGGATTTAAGTTGATTTTCCATGCTAAATATGAGTCGTTAGATGAAAAATGGCAATATCGTAATTTTGAAATTCACAAGGGAAAAGTTGGTAAAATACTAATTCAAGATTAAATTTATGTCATTGGATGAAGGATGATGGTATGAGGAATATTATGGAAATATAGAATTTTCAGAATAGATCCGATAGCTCGGTAAAGGTAAAATCGTAGTAAAAGTATTTTGTGAATATCGAGGAATCGGATTGAAATATTTGATATTTATGGAATGGTGGCTGATTGAGCAGGAACCAATTTAGTTAGATTTTAATGGAATGACAATTTTGAAACAAACTAGTAAATAAAGACTAGTTGGAGGGCAATTTGGTCATCTGGCAGGGATGGCAATTTTGAAATATTTGAAGTTACAAGAGCTATTTTTGGAAGAAGAAATTTGAAGTTTAAATCTTGGCCCTTGATTGATGATAAAATCAATCTCAACCGTTGGATAAAAAGGGCACTTTTGTAATTTTTGTATTTGAATGAATTTAAAATTCATTTATATAATACAAGTGGCATAATTGGAGGAATGGAAAATTAAAAGGCCAAAAAGATGAAGCTTTCTTCATCTTCCATTTTCGAAAATATGAAGGAAAAGGGAGAAAATTTTCCAAGCTCGATTCAAGCCCCAAAACTCAATTTTCAGGTAATCTTTCGAACTGCAAAGTTGTTATACTCTTCAAGCTCTATCTTTTGATGTACTTATATCATGGAATAAATGCTTGATTGATGGAAATTTTACATGAGAAGGAAAATTAGGGTTTATGAACAAAATTGGGGCTTTTGAAATTTTATGATTCCATGGTTGAATTTAAGTTGGAATCAAGCTTATATGATGTTAAAATCATGTTATTGAGTTAGGATTTAAACCCTACATATTTTGGCTTGTATGGAGAAGATTAGGGTTTATGGATTTAAGTCTAACTTAGGGTTTGTGATTTTGGATTAATGATCTAGTAAGCTTGATTTGTTTTTTGGAAGCAAAACCCTAAGTTAAATATATAGGGACCAATTCGGCAAGCTTCAAAGTTATGGGACCAAATCTGAATTTTATGAATTTGGAGTGTATTTATGTAATTAATGATGTTGGAGATGTGAAATTGATGTTAGAATGCTAAACCGATGTTGAATCGAATTAGGGACCATTTTGACAAATTGTCAAAATCAAGTGACCAAATAGGAAATGAATTCTTGGATGGGGATTAAATCTTATTTTCAGTTAAAATAATAGATTTAAGGTAGTAGTGTTGATTTGAGGACTAAATTGCAAAGTTAAGAAGATCGAATTTTTACCTTTGCATTTTAGTGACTATTTTGGGCAAAGAAAAAACTATAGGGAATTATTTTGAATAATTATTTGATGAAGAAGATGATGAATTGGTGGTTTGAAGCAAGTGATGGGACTAAATTGATAAGTAGAAAATATGAAGAAGCTAGTAGAAATTAGAAGTTTATTATGGAAAGCTATGTAGAAGATTGAATTTTGGCAGTGACATCGAAAATTCACCATAAATTCTACAAAAACGGTTAGATGATGAATTTTATACCGTTTCAAAGATGTGTTTGTCTAGTTTCATTTCCAACAAACAGAAATTGATTTCGAGTTTTGAGTTAAAAGATATGAATTTTTAATCGAATGAAGGTCAGAAAATTTATAGAGCAGATTCTATAAGGACAATACTGTGATGGGAGTTTGAAGAATTTTCATAATTTTTGTAGATTTTATTAATTAATGTGGCTTATACCATTAGAACCATTATCAAATATAGTTTTTCCAGTATAAAGGAAATTGAAATTCGGTATGTATTCTACCCGGTATAAGCAAATCTTTGAAGTTAGCACAAGCTGTCAGAAAATGGAATTTGAAACATTTTGTTTTTAAATGTGAGTTAGCAAGCTCGGAAGAATTATTGGAAGTTCAAATAGGTCACTAGGGACCATAATGAGTTTTTGAAAAATACAATGAAGAAAGGAAAAATATTTGGAAATTTTATATTCGAATGATTATATTAGACAACATGTTTAAGGTATTGTTAGATTTGAATCTAACAAATATTTTTATCTTATTCATGTGATTAATGAAGTCAAGTCCGAATTAAAAAAGGTTCGTGGTTCTATAAAGGATAGGATCGAGTAGAATTTAGTGAGGCATGCTAATAAATGGCCCAGGTGAGTGCAATGCATACATAATATGATACATGGATGTTTTATACATCACTAGTAGGACTTGCGAAGTGTCTACCTGATTTATATATTGGCATGATATTTATGTCATTGATCATATGATTGACATATTTTAAATATGTCAAAGATTGAATATAAATGCATGGATCACTAGTTATATATGATGTTATTCTATGAATGTTATTTCGTGTATGAATTGCCAATAATAAATTATATCTATATACATTGCCATAGATGGGATAAATCTGGAACTTATGCCCAAATAAGTCAATTGAGGGATAGGATATAGTTGGCATGCCATAGAGTCTAGCAACACGCTGCATAATCGGGAATTCGGGATAGCACTATAGTGTACCTAAAGGTCACTTAGTGTATGGTTAGCACAACCTTATAAATGTGCGGGAATTAGCACTTCAGTGCATATTTGACTCGTGTATCCAGGGTCCTCATAGGTTTATATTTGGGTTATAAAATTGGGCTATAAAATCGGGCTATGAAATCAGGTTACGAGATCGGTAAATATTTGATAAACGGGTTAAAGAATTTATACACTCTTAAAATTATGGCAAGTATATCGGTAAGAAATTTATATCCGGTTTATATTATGTTGATACATGATTAGTATGATGGTATACTTATCTACTGATCATGATGCAATTATGCATATACGGCATATTATGATAATCGGGAAAGCATGAAAATCTTATGACATTGGCATATAGTAAATAATTACTAAATTAAATGTGAAAGCTGATGCATTGGCATATATCATGCTATATAAATGTAGCTATGGAGTTGAATAAAATTTAAATTATTGTTATTAACTTCATTTATTGCCTCACTAAGTTTGTACTCAGCGTGTGTTTTATTTTACATACGTAGGTAAATCAAGATGAGAGTGAGAAGAGTATTTGCATCAAAATTAGAAAGCTCAACCAGTAATCACAGTAATGACATCCTAATTAAGGTTTGATTACTATAGTGGCATGTATACTTGCTAAACCTATTTGAGTGTGATTGACCTTTAAAGTTCGTTATGGTTTCAAGATAAGTGGCGTTTTTAGAAATATTCAAGGTTAAGAATAACCTTAAGTGATGAGCTGCATGCTAAGATAATTGATTTATGATTGGAACTCGAACAAATAATTTAAGTCGATTTTAAATAAAGTTAAGCGTGCTTGGGCTAGAGAAATTGTAGGATGGGTGACCATCGGGAAGTTTTCTAAAAATTTTAAATTACTTGATTATTTTTGGGTTTAAGATGTTGTAACATTTATGACTCGTACCCGGTGTACGGATACAGGAAAGGGGTGTTACATTTATTGGTATCGAGCTACAGTTTTACCTTGGTTACGAGATTAAACGAAGTATGGTAAAGGTCAAAAGTGTATACATGCCACTAGGATGTTAAAATTACTGATATTTTACTTGTTGGAATGGATGCAATTTCTTACTATGATAATAATGTTAAATTCCAATGTGTGGGGGTAAAAGAATTATGTCAGGTGTTTAGACGAGTGAATCAATAAGAGATTCACGAGCATGATAAGGTTAATGATAATATTCTACCCTCACTTAGTATGGTGCGAGGGCACCCGGGGTAACATGATCTGTATGTTCTGGAATAAGATTTTTCTTCCAGACATTAGATTTGATCATGAATCAGCCTGCTTAGGCACCGATTGCAAAAGAATTGAGAGTTCTGGCACACTAGATTTTCGGAAAGATATTAATAGAGATCCTATGATTGTTAATCTAAGGTTTAAGCATATAAAGGTTAGTTTAAAGGAACTCTGTATTGATGATCAGAGGAGACTACAAAAATAAAGTTGTATGTCATCTGAAAAGGATTGGATCTGTATTTGATAAAATAATGTTACGGTATATACTCAAAAATATATTATCTAGAAGTTCTTTCTTTGAGTGTTCCGTAACAAAGTTTATTCTAGAGATGCAACGGAGTTTCTTGCCTCTTATTAGGGTAATTGGATCATTTATGGGTGTGAGTGCAAGTTTAAAAAACTGAGTTGAATTGTTTCTAAACTGTTCTTACAGATAGAAGGAGAGCATGTTATGGAAGCTCATAGAGGGTTAGAGGTCAGGTACAGAGAAGTACTGACTATCCTATGAATTTAAAAATTCTATGAAGCAGTAAACTATGCTGAATGCAATGGAAAGAGTTCAGAATGAGAAAATACCTAAACACAGGTCATAGTTCGTAAAGATGAATAGTGAATCGAGATAACCACTTTTAAAAAGTAGTGAGGATTTTCGGCAAAAATGCCAAGTTGAATTTATTACATAGTTATGTTAAGAGATCGGGACAAGGAAAATTAAAAACTCCTTGACATTTATAATTAATGTTGGAGATTCAAGAAAACTACAAAACCAATTATGTGAGTGTTGTGATAATTTGCATGCATAAGCATGCAGAGTTTTTATTGGAATTTGTTATCGTATATGAAAATGATTTAACTTATGCTATGGATACTGAGCATCAAGGGTAAGCTGGGAGAGTATTCTTATTGTTTATGAGTTTTAAATGGGTTGCTCAAGAGGAGCCGTCAGGCTTGATGCTAACTCAAGAGGCTAAGTTTAGGATTGGATTTAATCCAATATTGAACTTATATTGATTAAACTCTACAAAATGGCTCTTACTAGATTGAGAAAGCTAAGCATCTAGTTGCAAGAGTCATTAGATGAAGGTTTTATATGATTTGGTATATCACTTGAGGAAGCTTCAAAGTGATGTTAGTTAAAGAAGCGGTAATGTTCCTCTAAGGTTAAATTGCGATTATATTATTACCAATAAAGGAAGATTTGATAGTAGCACTAGTTTTAGTGCAGTATGAATCTAGAAAGGGTTCCACCTTATTCAATAATACGTCCCATAATAGGTTGGGATGTGTAGTGATGTAATAAGGCTAAAACAACATTTGATGTATTTAGCCAAAAATCACTCTTTTCCTTATAAGCATTAAATGCTTAATTATTTTTGGAGGAAAATAATGTATCGATTACACAACCTCAGCTTGAGTCTACTATGACAAATCGGGTCAAAGATTTATAGATAAAAGATAAGATATGCTTGGAAAGAATTCAGTAAGGTGAAAAGGAAAATTTTAAAGATTTCGATGTTAATTCTAAAGGATGTTCATGTTATCAAGGAGTAATTTCTATTTTCGAGGATGATGAAAAGAGACTAAGAGGTGAGTGAATCTGATTTGATTCAGTTCAGGATGTGGAGAATCAAGTATGAATGGTTCGGAGTAATTTAGAATTGCTTTAGAATGGTTGATATTATTTGCTGATCTTGAAAGAAAATATATTTGTATGAAGTTAAGGATAAAAGTATTCCTTCAAAGTTTCACCTTAGAAGAAGGTGTTATGGTTTGGATCAAAAAGGGAAGCTAAGTCCGAGATTCTTTGGGTCATATAAGATTGTGAAAAGGGTTGGTCTGGTGGCTTATTAGTTAGTCTTATCTCCGGAAATGGACAATATTCATAATGTATTCCATGTATCGATGCTCAAGAAGTATCGATCAGATCCTTTATAAATCATTACCCTGGAAGGAATAAAGATTCAACTGAATTTGATTTATGAGGAAGAATCGGTAAAGATATTAACACATGGAGTCAAAGGATTAAGAAATAAAATGATTTCGCTTGTTAAAGTTCTATGGCAAAATCATGAAGTCGAAAAAGAGATTTGGGAAAGAGAAAAAGATATGAGAAAACAATTTCCTCAAGTTTTGAACCAGGTATGTGTTGAAAATTCGAGGACAAATTTTATTAAGGGGGGAGAATTGTAATATCCCATGATTTTGGTTAGTGACCAAAATGTAAATATTGAAAGTTTAGGGGTTAAAGTGTAAACTTTGGAAAAGTTTAGGGACCAAAGTGTAATTTTCAAAGGTTGTGTATTTTAACCCCATAAATGAATAGTTTACTCCCAAGAATGACATTTTCGTGATACCCGAATTTTCGTATGGAGTTTGTATTATTGGCTATAAAGCGATAAAGTTCAGAAGAATATTCAGATAATCGGATCGAATCGAATATCTAGGATATTTTGAAGGATAATAAGCCAAGGTTGAATTTGTCATTTTACATGTCCAAGATATTTTCTTTGTGTTGAAAGAATATGAACCCTTGGGTTTAAGTTGATTTTCCATGCTAAATATGAGTCGTTGGATGAAAAATGGCAAGATCGTAATTTTGAAAAATCACAAGGGAAAAGTTGGTAAAATAGTAATTCAAGATTAAATTTATGTCATTGGATGAAGGATGATTATATGAGGAATATTATGGAAATATAGAATTTTGGAATAGATCCGATAGCTCGGTAAAATCGTAGTATAAGTAAATTGTAATAAAAGTATTTTTTGAATTAAAAATTTGAGGAATGCTCCATTGAAAAATCATTTGATATTTATGGAATGGTGGCTGATTGAGGAGGAACCAATTTAGTTAGATTTTAATGGAATGACAATTTTGAAACAAACTAGTAAATAAAGACTAGTTGGAGGCAAATTGGTCATTTATTTAGGGGATGGCAATTTTGAAATATTTGAAGTTACAAGAGCTATTTTTGGAAGAAGAAATTTAAAGTTTAAATCTTGTTCCTTGATTGATGATAAAATCAATCTCAACCGTTGGATAAAAAATGCACTTTTGTAATTTTTGTATTTGAATGAATTTAAAATTCATTTATATAATACAAGTGGCATAATTGGAGGAATGGAAAATTAAAAGGCCAAAAAGATGAAGCTTTCTTCATCTTCCATTTTCGAAAATATGAAGGAAAAGGGAGAAAATTTTCCAAGCTCGATTCAAGCCCCAAAACTCAATTTTTAGGTAATCTTTCAACTCGCAAAGTTGTTATACTCTTCAAGCTCTATCTTTTGATGTACTTATATCATGGAATAAATGCTTGATTGATGGAAATTTTACATGAGAAGGAAAATTAGGGTTTATGAACAAAATTGGGGCTTTTGAGATTTTATGATTCCATGGTTGAATTTAAGTTGGAATCAAGCTTATATGATGTTAAAATCATGTTATTGAGTTAGGATTTAAACCCTACATATTTTGGTTTCTATGGAGAAGATTAGGGTTTATGGATTTAAGTCTAACTTAGGGTTTGTGATTTTGGATTAATGATCTAGTAAGCTTGATTTGTTTTTTGGAAGCAAAACCCTAAGTTAAATATATAGGGACCAATTCGGCAAGCTTCAAATTTATGGGACCAAATCTGAATTTTATGAATTTGGAGTGTATTTATGTAATTAATGAAGTTGGAGATGTGAAATTGATGTTAGAATGCTAAACCGATGTTGAATCGAATTAGTGACCATTTTGACAATTTGTCAAAATCAAGTGACCAAATAGGAAATGAATTCTTGGATGGGGATTAAATCTTATTTTCAGTTAAAATAATAGAATTAAGGTAGTAGTGTTGATTTGAGGACTAAATTGCAAAGTTAAGAAGATCGAATTTTTACCTTTGCATTTTAGTGACTATTTTGGGCAAAGAAAAAACTATAGGGAATTATTTTGAATAATTATTTGATGAAGAAGATGATGAATTGGTGGTTTGAAGCAAGTGATGGGACTAAATTGATAAGTAGAAAATATGAAGAAGCTAGTAGAAATTAGAAGTTTATTATGGAAAGCTATGTAGAAGATTGAATTTTGGCAAAGACATCAAAATTCACCATAAATTCTACAAAAACGGTTAGATGATGAATTTTATACCGTTTCAAAGATGTGTTTGTCTAGTTTCATTTCCAACAAACAGAAATTGATTTCGAGTTTTGAGTTAAAAGATATGAATTTTTAATCGAATGAAGGTCAGAAAATTTATAGAGCAGATTCTATAAGGACAATACTGTGATGGGAGTTTGAAGAATTTTCATAATTTTTGTAGATTTTATTAATTAATGTGGCTTATACCATTAGAACCATTATCAAATATAGTTTTTCCAGTATAAAGGAAATTGAAATTCGGTATGTATTCTACCCGTATAAGCAAATCTTTGAAGTTAGCACAAGCTGTCAAAAATGGAATTTGAAACATTTTGTTTTTAAATGTGAGTTAGCAAGCTCGGAAGAATTATTGAAGTTCAAATAGGTCACTAGGGACCATAATGAGTTTTTGAAAAATACAATGAAGAAAGGAAAAATATTTGGAAATTTTATATTCGAATGATTATATTAGACAACATGTTTAAGGTATTGTTAGATTTGAATCTAACAAATATTTTTATCTTATTCATGTGATTAATGAAGTCAAGTCCGAATTAAAAAAGGTTCGTGGTTCTATAAAGGATAGGATCGAGTAGAATTTAGTGAGGCATGCTAATAAATGGCCCAGGTGAGTGCAATGCATACATAATATGATACATGGATGTTTTATACATCACTAGTAGGACTTGCGAAGTGTCTACCTGATTTATATATTGGCATGATATTTATGTCATTGATCATATGATTGACATATTTTAAATATGTCAAAGATTGAATATAAATGCATGGATCACTAGTTATATATGATGTTATTCTATGAATGTTATTTCGTGTATGAATTGCCAATAATAAATTATATCTATATACATTGCCATAGATGGGATAAATCTGGAACTTATGCCCAAATAAGTCAATTGAGGGATAGGATATAGTTGGCATGCCATAGAGTCTAGCAACACGCTGCATAATCGAAATTCGGGATAGCACTATAGTGTACCTAAAGGTCACTTAGTGTATGGTTAGCACAACCTTATAAATGTGCGGAATTAGCACTTCAAAGGCATATTTGACTCGTGTATCCAGGTCCTCATAGGTTTATATTTGGGTTATAAAATTGGGCTATAAAATCGGGCTATGAAATCAAAGTTACGAGATCGGTAAATATTTGATAAACGGGTTAAAGAATTTATACACTCTTAAAATTATGGCAAGTATATCGGTAAGAAATTTATATCCGGTTTATATTATGTTGATACATGATTAGTATGATGGTATACTTATCTACTGATCATGATGCAATTATGCATATACGGCATATTATGATAATCGGGAAAGCATGAAAATCTTATGACATTGGCATATAGTAAATAATTACTAAATTAAATGTGAAAGCTGATGCATTGGCATATATCATGCTATATAAATGTAGCTATGGAGTTGAATAAAATTTAAATTATTGTTATTAACTTCATTTATTGCCTCACTAAGTTTGTACTCAGCGTGTTTTTTTATTTTACATACGTAGGTAAATCAAGATGAGAGTGAGAAGAGTATTTGCATCAAAATTAGAAAGCTCAACCAGTAATCACAGTAATGACATCCTAATTAAGGTTTGATTACTATAGTGGCATGTATACTTGCTAAACCTATTTGAGTGTGATTGACCTTTAAAGTTCGTTATGGTTTCAAGATAAGTGGCGTTTTTAGAAATATTCAAGGTTAAGAATAACCTTAAGTGATGAGCTGCATGCTAAGATAATTGATTTATGATTGGAACTCGAACAAATAATTTAAGTCGATTTTAAATAAAGTTAAGCGTGCTTGGGCTAGAGAAATTGTAGGATGGGTGACCATCGGGAAGTTTTCTAAAAATTTTAAATTACTTGATTATTTTTGGGTTTAAGATGTTGTAACATTTATGACTCGTACCCGGTGTACGGATACAGGAAAGGGGTGTTACATTTATTGGTATCAGAGCTACAGGTTTACCCGGTTCTGGAGATTAAACGAAGTATGGTAAAGGTCAAAAGTGTATACATGCCACTAGGATGTTAAAATTACTGATATTTTACTTGTTGGAATGGATGCAATTTCTTACTATGATAATAATGTTAAATTCCAATGTGTGGGGGTAAAAGAATTATGTCAGGTGTTTAGACGAGTGAATCAATAAGAGATTCACGAGCATGATAAGGTTAATGATAATATTCTACCCTCAGCTTAGTATGGTGCAGAGGCACCAGGGTAACATGATCTGTATGTTCTGGAATAAGATTTTTCTTCCAGACATTAGATTTGATCATGAATCAGCCTGCTTAGGCACCGATTGCAAAAGAATTGAGAGTTCTGGCACACTAGATTTTCGGAAAGATATTAATAGAGATCCTATGATTGTTAATCTAAGGTTTAAGCATATAAAGGTTAGTTTAAAGGAACTCTGTATTGATGATCAGAGGAGACTACAAAAATAAAGTTGTATGTCATCTGAAAAGGATTGGATCTGTATTTGATAAAATAATGTTACGGTATATACTCAAAAATATATTATCTAGAAGTTCTTTCTTTGAGTGTTCCGTAACAAAGTTTATTCTAGAGATGCAACGGAGTTTCTTGCCTCTTATTAGGGGTAATTGGATCATTTATGGGTGTGAGTGCAAGTTTAAAAAACTGAGTTGAATTGTTTCTAAACTGTTCTTACAGATAGAAGGAGAGCATGTTATGGAAGCTCATAGAGGGTTAGAGGTCAGGTACAGAGAAGTACTGACTATCCTATGAATTTAAAAATTCTATGAAGCAGTAAACTATGCTGAATGCAATGGAAAGAGTTCAGAATGAGAAAATACCTAAACACAGGTCATAGTTCGTAAAGATGAATAGTGAATCGAGATAACCACTTTTAAAAAGTAGTGAGGATTTTCGGCAAAAATGCCAAGTTGAATTTATTACATAGTTATGTTAAGAGATCGGGACAAGGAAAATTAAAAACTCCTTGACATTTATAATTAATGTTGGAGATTCAAGAAAACTACAAAACCAATTATGTGAGTGTTGTGATAATTTGCATGCATAAGCATGCAGAGTTTTTATTGGAATTTGTTATCAGTATGAAAATGATTTAACTTATGCTATGGATACTGAGCATCAAGGGTAAGCTGGGAGAGTATTCTTATTGTTTATGAGTTTTAAATGGGTTGCTCAAGAGGAGCCGTCAGGCTTGATGCTAACTCAAGAGGCTAAGTTTAGGATTGGATTTAATCCAATATTGAACTTATATTGATTAAACTCTACAAAATGGCTCTTACTAGATTGAGAAAGCTAAGCATCTAGTTGCAAGAGTCATTAGATGAAGGTTTTATATGATTTGGTATATCACTTGAGGAAGCTTCAGTGATGTTAGTTAAAGAAGCAGTAATGTTCCTCTAAGGTTAAATTGCGATTATATTATTACCAATAAAGGAAGATTTGATAGTAGCACTAGTTTTAGTGCAGTATGAATCTAGAAAGGGTTCCACCTTATTCAATAATACGTCCCATAATAGGTTGGGATGTGTAGTGATGTAATAAGGCTAAAACAACATTTGATGTATTTAGCCAAAAATCACTCTTTTCCTTATAAGCATTAAATGCTTAATTATTTTTGGAGGAAAATAATGTATCGATTACACAACCTCAGCTTGAGTCTACTATGACAAATCGGGTCAAAGATTTATAGATAAAAGATAAGATATGCTTGGAAAGAATTGATGAAGGTGAAAAGGAAAATTTTAAAGATTTCGATGTTAATTCTAAAGGATGTTCATGTTATCAAGGAGTAATTTCTATTTTCGAGGATGATGAAAAGAGACTAAGAGGTGAGTGAATCTGATTTGATTCAGTTCAGGATGTGGAGAATCAAGTATGAATGGTTCGGAGTAATTTAGAATTGCTTTAGAATGGTTGATATTATTTGCTGATCTTGAAAGAAAATATATTTGTATGAAGTTAAGGATAAAAGTATTCCTTCAAAGTTTCACCTTAGAAGAAGGTGTTATGGTTTGGATCAAAAAGGGAAGCTAAGTCCGAGATTCTTTGGGTCATATAAGATTGTGAAAAGGGTTGGTCTGGTGGCTTATTAGTTAGTCTTATCTCCGGAAATGGACAATATTCATAATGTATTCCATGTATCGATGCTCAAGAAGTATCGATCAGATCCTTTATAAATCATTACCCTGGAAGGAATAAAGATTCAACTGAATTTGATTTATGAGGAAGAATCGGTAAAGATATTAACACATGGAGTCAAAGGATTAAGAAATAAAATGATTTCGCTTGTTAAAGTTCTATGGCAAAATCATGAAGTCGAAAAAGAGATTTGGGAAAGAGAAAAAGATATGAGAAAACAATTTCCTCAAGTTTTGAACCAGGTATGTGTTGAAAATTCGAGGACAAATTTTATTAAGGGGGGAGAATTGTAATATCCCATGATTTTGGTTAGTGACCAAAATGTAAATATTGAAAGTTTAGGGGTTAAAGTGTAAACTTTGGAAAAGTTTAGGGACCAAAGTGTAATTTTCAAAGGTTGTGTATTTTAACCCCATAAATGAATAGTTTACTCCCAAGAATGACATTTTCGTGATACCCGAATTTTCGTATGGAGTTTGTATTATTGGCTATAAAGCGATAAAGTTCAGAAGAATATTCAGATAATCGGATCGAATCGAATATCTAGGATATTTTGAAGGATAATAAGCCAAGGTTGAATTTGTCATTTTACATGTCCAAGATATTTTCTTTGTGTTGAAAGAATATGAACCCTTGGGTTTAAGTTGATTTTCCATGCTAAATATGAGCCGTTGGATGAAAAATGGCAAGATCGTAATTTTGGAAAATCACAAGGGCAAAGTTGGTAAACTAGTAATTCAAGAATAAATTTAGGTCATTGGATGAAGGATGATTATATGAGGAATATTATGGAAGTATAGAATTTTGGAATAGATCTGATAGCTCGGTAAAATCGTAGTATAAGTATTTTGTGAATATCTGGAAATCAGATTGAATTAAAATTTGAGAGGTTGCTCCATAATCCATGGAAAATCATAAAATGATATTTATGGAATGGTGGCCGGTTGAGGATGAACCAATTTAGCTAGATTTTAATGGAATGACAATTTTGAAACAAACTAGTAAATAAAGACTAGTTGGAGGGCAAATTGGTCATTTGGCAGGGATGGCAGTTTTGAAATACTTGAAGTTACAAGGGCTATTTTTGGAAGATGAAATTTAAAGTTTAAACCTTGTTCCTTGATTGACGATAAAATCAATCTCAACCGTTGGATAAAAAATGCACTATTGTAATTTCCCTATTTGAATGAATTTAAAATTCATTTATATAATACAAGTGGCATAATTGGAGGAATGAAAAAATAAAACGCTAAAAAGATGAAGCTTTCTTTATCTTCCATTTTCGGAAATATAAAGGAAAAGGGAGAAAAATTTCCAAGCTCGATTCAAGCCCCGAAACTCGATTTTTAGGTAATCTTTCGAACTGCAAAGTTGTTCTACTCTTCAAGCTCTATCTTTTGATGTACTTAATTCATGGAATACATGCTTGATTGATGAGAATTTTACATGAGAAGGAAATTAGGGTTTATGAACAAAATTGGGGGTTTTGAGATTTTATGATTCCATGGTTGAATTTAAGTTGGAATCAAGCTTATATGATGTTAAAATCATGTTATTGAGTTAGGATTTAAACCCTACATATTTTGGTTTCTATGGAGAAGATTAGGCTTTATGGATTTAAGTCTAACTTTGGGTTTGTGATGTTGGATTAATGATCTAGTAAGCTTGATTTGTTGTTTGGAAGCAAAACCCTAAGTTAAATATATAGGGACCAATTCGGCAAGCTTCAAATTTAAGGGACCAAATCTGAATTTTATGAATTTGGAGTGTATTTATGTAATTAATGATGTTAGAGACGTGAAATTGATGTTAGAATGCTAAACTGATGTTGAATCGAATTAGGGACCATTTTGACAAATTGTCAAAATCAAGTGACCAAATAGGAAATGAATTCTTGGATGGGGATTAAATCTGATTTTCAGTTAAAATAATAAAATTAAGGTAATAGTGTTGATTTGATGACTAAATTGCAAAGTTAAGAAGTTTGAATTTTTACCTTTGCGTTTTAGTGACTATTTTGGGCAAAGAAAGAAAATTAGAGGGAAATAATTTGACTAAGTATTTGATGAAGAAGATGATGAATTGGTGGTTTGAAGCAAGTGATGGGACTAAATTGATAAGTGTAAAAATAAGCAGAAGTAAGTAGAAATTAGAAGTTTATTATGGAAAGCTATGTAGAAGATTGAATTTTGGCAGTGACTTCAAAAATTCACCATAAATTCTTAAAAAATGGTTAGATGATGAATGTTATACCGTTGTAAGAATGTGTTCGTCTAGTTTCGTTTCCAATAAACGGAAATTGATTTCGAGTTCTGAGTTAAAATATATGAATTTTTAATCGAATGAAGGTCAGAAAATTTATAGAGCAGATTCTGTAAGGACAGTACTGTGATGGGAGTTTGATGAATTTTCATAATTTTTGTGGATTTTATTAATTTATTTTTCTTATACGATTAGAACCTTTATCGAATCTAGTTTTTTCGATATAAAGGAAATTAAAATCCGGTATGTATTCTGCCCGTTATAAGCAAATCTTTGAAGGTAGCGCAAGCTGTCATAAAATGGAATTTGAAACATTTTGTATTTAAATGTGAGTTAGCAAGCTCGGAAGAATTATTGGAAGTTCAAATTGGTCACTAGGGACCATAATGAGTTTTTGAACAATACAAGGAAGAAAGGAAATGTAACACCCCTTTTCCGTAATGAATACGAGTCAGAGATGTCACATTACTAATGCCTTATCTTGTTTTATCCAATTACGTTTCATCATCAAACTAATTAATTCTCTATATTTTTAGTTTAATTTCATGCATCATACTCTACTAGTAATCAAATAATTACATGCCCACTAGAGATTATCATAAGCTAGAATATCTTACTGATGTTTTGCAGATTGAAGTTTGAACAACATGTTTAACTCCTCTTCCAGTACTCCACCTTAACCTACGTGTGAATCAAACACACCCTAAGTTTTCACTTAGTGAGGCAATAAACAAAATTAATAATAATTTAAACTTATTAAACTTTATGGCTACATTTATATAGCATGATATATGCCAATGTATTAACTTTTATATAGAGAGAGAAACTTAAGTATGCGAGATCGGTACTCCCAGAGTACTAGTCACCGAAGTGATGATAAACATATAGACACATAAAGTGCCGGTAACAAATAGACACATAAGTGTTGGCATCATATAGACACATGAGTATCGATATCATATAGACACATAAGGTCGTGCCCACCATCCGCACGTAAGACCATGCTAACCATCCGCACATTTATAAAGCTGTGCTAACCATCCGCACGTTTATAAGGATGTGCTAACCATCTGAACATAAGGTTGTGCTAACCATCCGTACTAAGTATCCTTTAAATACACTATAGTGCTAAATCGTATATTAAGCATGTTGCTAGACTCTATGGCATGCCAACTATATCATGTCCCTTAATAACTTACTTGGGTATGCATTTCATATTCCATAATCATTTCATCCATGGCAATATATATATCAACATAATTCAACTTGGGCAGTTCATACCTGAAATATTATGAATAAGCATATCAACCTTGTCAATATAAATAATCAAATGATCAATGCATTTTATTTCCCAAAACTTGACATATTCATATTATATAAATCATATGTTCAATGACATAAATATTAATGTATTATGATATGCAATCTCTTTTTATAGGGAAAATAAAGGGGGAGACTTTACATTAAATGCAATAATCCTAAACAACTCTAATTATGGTAAAAGTAGAAGTCCACTTGTAGTAGGATTGCTTGTCCTCCAAGTCAAAAAGTCAGTCTTGTGTCGTTCCCATGACTTATTTTGTGAGTGCTACTGGTTTTGCGCGAAAGATTTCCCAAATACGCCAAAATGGTGTTAAAACTTGACTTTTACGTATAAAACATCGTTAAGGCCCAAAAACACCTGCAAAACCAAATATGAATTGAATTAAGGGCTTTAAGATAGATTAATGTGCTAAAACATAGGATTTAATATATGAAAAACATGCAAATTAATGACTTATCAACATTAACTCCTTGCTCTTTGATCTTTTTCTCCTTCTCCCTTCTCAAGGGTTGAGACGTAAGAAGAGACCCAATTAGCTCATCAAGCATGAGATCCTTTAAGTTCTTGGCTTCAATGATAGCTATCTTCTTGCTCTCCCATGGTTCGAGAAGTGAGTAAATCAACTTCCGAATGAGTTTTTCTTCTGAAATCTCCTCTCCAAGACCTTTGATTTCATTGATGATTGCGGAGAAATGGTCAAACATGCTCTTGATGTATTCTTCCGAGTTCAACTTGAAGTTTTCATAGTTGAGGTTGAGTAGAACAATCTTTGTCTCCTTTACCTCATTTGTACCTTCATGGATCACTTCAAGCTTGTCCCAAACCTCCTTGGCACTTTCACAAGAAGAAACCTTTGCATATTCTTTTGTCCCTAATGCACAAAATAGAATGTGCAAGGCCTTGCAATTAAGTTTCATTTTCTTGCGATCATCCGCACTCTATTTGCCTTGCTTCGTTGTGGCACAAACGATCCATCGAGAATGATATCCCAAAGACGGTAATCTTTGCCTCTCATGAAAACATCATCCTATTCTTCCAATAGGCATAATGTTCACCGTTGAAGAAGGGTGGCTTGTCAATGGATTGTGCCATGGAAACTGGTTGATTGATTGTTGATCGAGCTAACTAGGATCGCCTCAATAGGATGTTAATCCTTCACGATTGAGCCTCACTCTGATACCAATTGTTGGGATCGAATTCTTCAATCGTTATTGCTTGTCAAATGGTGGAGAAGTGGAATTTGGGTGATTGGTGGTGGAAGCAATAAAAGAAATTGGACACAAAGATTTTAGAGTGATTCGAGCTTCTAACCAAGCTCTACATTCACTACCTTAGCTTCCCCACTAAGGATTTCCAAATTCACTAAGAATTTCTTCCTTTTTACCAGTTCAAGGGATAACCGTTACAACCACTCGACCTATGCTCAAGGCCAAGCAAAAACCCTCTCACAAATGAGAAAAAGAAAGAAAACAAAGAAATCCTCACTATGTAGATTGTTTGCACAAGTAAGCTCACTCACCTAATCCTAAAACACATGAGCATATAATGACAATGAAGCTCATATACAAAAATTACAACAATTAATCTCTAAGACTCTTTTTCAATCATAAACATGTTAGCATGAAGATCATTAGATGTTCCAGGTGCTTGAAGGGTCATTTTATCCTCCCAAATGAGTTCCTAGCCGTTGGTGACCATTGGGATCAAATTCTAACCAAATCTGCCATTCTGTAGCTAAAGGTGTCGATACTCGGGTTGAGGCATCGATATAGGCCTAATATGGAAAAAGCCATTGTACGAAAAATAGAGGGAGTATCGATACCATGAATAGGGTATCGATACTGGCTATACGGTATCGATACTAGCCATATAGTATCAATACTATAAATTGATTTGGAATCCTAGAAAACAAAAGGGTATAGATACTGGCCTTAAGATATCGATACCGAAGGTTGGGTATCTAGGGGCCTATTTTTGACATTTTGAACCTATAAAAATTGTGTTTTTGACTTTAAAACGTTCCAAAATCATTTCAACATGTTTCTCAAGATATTTGGACTTAAAATCAATTTTGCAATATTTTCAATTTAGTCCAAAAACATTTTTCAATTATTATATCAAAAGAAATATCCTAACAGGAAGAAATACTGACATGATGCAAGCTACTACAATTGGGATAAACCCTAACTTTTTAAGGAATGTGCTAACCATATGATCTGGAGGTGTGTACCCAAAGAGGAACAAGAGGATATCCTTTTCCATTGCCATTTAAATTCAAGCGGAGGGCATTTTATAGGACATATGGCTGCTACAAAGGTCCTGCACTCTAGCTTCCATTAGCCCACCTTGTTCAAGGATGCCCATACATTCTACAAATCACGCGGTAGATGCCAACGCACTACAAACATCTCTAGAACGAACGAATTGCTCATAAAAGTTATCCTCAAAGTTGAACAATTTGACGTATGGTTCATAGGACCCTTTCCCTCATCGTGTAGATACTTATACATATTATTGATAGTTGATTATGTGTCCAAGTGGGTTGAAGCCATTTCTACGACAAAGAATGATGCAAAGACAATTCTAATGTTTTTGCACAAACATATTTTCACCTAGTTCAGAGTACCCCCATGTTATCATTAGCAATGAGGGATCACACTTCGACAACAAACTGATTGCTAAAGTATTGCAGATATATAGAGTTCATAAGATTGCTACAGCATTCCATCCACAAACCAATGGGCAAGCCGAATTATCCATCCAGAGATAAAGCAAATCCTTGAGAAAGTGGTCAAACCTAACTGTAAGGATTGGTCACTGAAGCACGATAAGGCCCAATGGGCATATATGACAGTATTCAAAACACCATTATGTTTGTCGCCTTATCAACTTGTCTATGGCAAGGCGTGCCACCTACCGGTCAAGCTTGAGTATAAAGCCTTTTGGGCTATCGAAAAGATAAATTCGGATTGCCAATTAGCTAGAGAGAGAAGATTACTCGAATTGAATGAGTTTGACGAGAATCAACTTAATGCTTACGAGAATGCCAAGATCTACAAAGAGAAAATCATAAAATGGCATGATGCAAAACTGATGCCTCAACATTTTATTCAAGGCCAACCAATACTCCTCTACAACTCTCACCTTAAACTTTTCTTGAGAAAGTTGAAATCACTTTGGTCCAGTCCATTCGAGGTGGTCATAGTCTACCTACATGGTGTTATAGATATAAAAGATCTCAAGAATGGTCTGATCTTCAAAGTCAACAGTCAATGACTCAAGGCCTATCGTGGTGCACCAATCCATCGTGATAAAATTTCTGTCACGCTACATGATGCTTAAGCATCTAGTTCACCGTATTTTACTTTATGCGTTATTTTCTTTTATTTTAGTTTTTCTACATTTAATTTTGTTTATTTCAATTTTTGCTTTTGATGCTATAACATCTAGTTCAGTTTTATTTTGTTTATTTTGGCAATTATGAAGCAAGTACAAGAAAATAATTTTTCTGGGATCTTAGAAAAGTGAACTTTTGGTACATTCAGGTGAATTTTGGCAGACACAATCTTAAAAAGGGAATAAAGTTTGAGTAATTTATTACCCAATTAATTTATCCCTAATGATTAATTCCTATTTCTTTCTCTCTCACTTTATATATTCCCTATACCCCTAAACCGCCACACATTTTCCCCTCTTCCACACGTCATAAACCCCTCCACTTTTCCACTATCCCATAAACTCATATAAATGCCACCTTTTTACTCCAAAAATCTATTCACCATTTCCATCTTTATTTTAATTAAACACTACACAACCTTTCCATCTTTCTTCCTCTTCCATAACTCATCTGTTACCCTCACACAACATAAAAGAGTGAATTTTTGTAGAACCACACAACCATATATTCTTCTTGTCTAAAAACCCTAGATAATGCATGTGTTCATCGTCTTCTTCTCTCAACCGAGCAAACATGGTCCACAAAAAGCAAGTGACTCGTGTCTCTCATCGCATCCCTTCTGATCAACCATGTTAGAGAAGAGACAACAGACCATTCCCGCCACTATCACAGACACCATCGTCCTCCTAGTCTACCTTGTTTGGCTCTTCTTCTTCTACACTTCCTTTCAGTCATCGTATGAGATTGACCCCTTCTAACACTTCTTTACCAACCAGTTCGAGGCACGTTATGCACACTTCTTGAATCGACATCTCACAATTGAAGAAGGGCTTGAGTTTACTACAGAGCACTTCCCTTACTTCAACACCGACACACTGGCTGTAATCGCAGCTTATGACTAGAAGGGCTTTGTCCAGATGTCAAGAAAGATAAATATCTCATGGGTCAAGGAATTTTCCACCCACGTCGTACAACTTGATGTTTGATGGCATTTGTTTGTGGGAGGATGGTCATCTTCGCCGCCACTGCCATCAACACCCATTTTGGTTTTGCATTTAAAGCGGTTGAGCACTCACGATTCACGGCCACAGTGACTGCAGAGATATATGAGGTGAAGCTATGTGACCTTTGCGTTCTTAGAATGCAACGAACACGAAAGACATCTACTGCTAAGGTGGTAAAGAGGTTGCACCTAAGCCAGGTCAAAAATTTTGGATCCACTTCATCAACACGTGCCTTATATCAACAGGCCACTAGTCAATAATATCAGAGAAGTGGATGCTACTATTGCACTCTGTGATGACTGGTCGCAACATTATGTTGGTCGGCTAACCTATAACTCTATCGTTGCATGGGCAACGTCGAAGTGTAAGAATGGCCCTTTACTATTTTTAAAGTCTGATCACTGCTCTTTGTGAACAGGCAGAAGTGTACATGCTGGACGCGGATGTTATCGTCAAGGGCCAAATGGGAACGCTGCCATCCTAGGAGCCAAGGCTCAAGGGACTTGTGCCCGACATTGTTGCACTAGATGCCCCAGCATCTAGTACGCCTAACACAGCCATGACGAGAACCATTGTTGGGTATCTCAAGCCATACTTTCTATATGTCCAAGAGATAGACATGGCCATGAAAGCCCTATTCAACGAGCTGCTCCTAGAGTCGACAGTGGCCTTCCCACTATTCCCCATGCATTACTTTAAGGAACTTGTTGCTGCCCCTGAATCTACTAAAAACTCACTGTCCTAGTCCAGAGATAAAGAAAAAGATACCCCGACCAACCCCCTTCCTGCCAAGAAGAAGAAAGAAAAGAAGAGAGTTGGGCGCTACAGACACTTCAATGTTGTACCCAAAACCAGATGCTCAGCCAAGAAGGCTAAGAAAACAATGGACAAGGGCAAGGTTCACATTTACCCTGAACACCCCATTCTTGCCAGCCAAGTCCATTTGACCTTCAGAGTGACTGCTCCAAGGACCTTTCTTTCTGCCACTCATGCTACTTCAGAATCGACAGATTCCTCTGCTTCTCTCAAGTTTGAGATAGGTTGTCTTAGGTAAAAAAATTAGGGGTTGTCTTAGGTAAAAAATTTTAGTTGTCTTAGTTAATTTTTTCTTTGTAGGTTCCTTCTGCTATGGTTTTAGAGTAATAAAACTATAGTTGTGTTAATAACGATATCCTACGATGACTTTAGGATTAACTATTTGCAATGTACTAAAAGCTCTAGTGATTGGAACTTAAGGTTGAAACTGATATAGCATATAAATGATACGATTGAATGCTTTCAATGGTTAAGAAGCCTTAAGGAAATTTTAGGTCGCCTCTCTGATGCCGTAGCATAACATGATGAAAATAATGAACAGAATGCTCAGTGTTAGCATAAAGGCTTAATAATTAAAATCCCATAAAAATTGAGAAAAAGAACAAAAAATAAAAAAAATTATTGTTAAACTTGATGCCAAAAGCAAACTGTTGAGGGGCACTCTAATATGCTTTGCTAGCTCAATACACTAGGTGATTTGTGTTTGATCCATTTAACTTTCCCTAGTAAGAATAGTAGTATTAGCATCAAAGTGAATGAAAGTCTTCACGGGATGACTACTCAATGAGCTAGGGGATGGGGTGTTTGCTCCACTTCATTTTCAGACCTTGAAGGGTAGTTGTGATAAGCTGAAGCCCCAAAGATACAATTAATTAAATAAAAGGAAAAGGGGAGTAAAATAAGTACTAAGAAGAAAGAACATGTCAGGGTAACAATAGAGATCATACTTGGAAATCTCCAAGGTTATTAAATATTGATTGGATGCAGCACAACACATACTTCACCTACAGTGGATTTGATCCTAGGAACGAATTTGTTGATCTTTGATACATTGCCTTTATATGATTGATTTTTTTGAGGATTAAATTAATATTGCAGCATGTTTTGGAACCTTTAAAATCATAGTTTAGTTAGAACCTCTGAAACTATAGGTATTATTCTTAGTTTTTAGTTTTTGCATGTCATTCCTTGAGGACGACCAACACCAATACTCGTGTTCGAGTATCGGTACCCACTGAGCTGAAGAATCTATAATCATAGTTATTGATAGAAATCGACGTAGAAGATTAATGAATTGATTTATGTCTTAATTAATAAGATAGTGTAGATTAATGGAGATAATTAATGAGAATGACTAATGTAATCCTCCATAATGTATTAACAACTCGATAAACTTTGGGCCACATGTTGTATTAGTAACCATAGGGATCCTTGGTGGATAGTGAGATGTTGCGTGTAGAGTAAGGGTACTTGTTTGGTTGAGTCACCTTTAATTTTTGGGATCTAGATACCCAGAGAACATGTTACAACATCATGGTTAGAGATGCCGAATGTACATCCCGAGGTTGTGTGACACCAGGCCTCATTCGAAGATACTCGATGAGAGATTCCGAGTATGTGTGTAAGTTTCCTAGGAAGTGTGACATTAGGCCTCACTCTAGGTTTATGGTTATGACTTTGTGCTTTTTCCCGTATGATCTGGTGAGATCCCAGGTATGGTTGGGCCTTGTGTGCCATGTATGATGACTTGAATATTAAGAGCATGTGTTTATGCCACTAGTGGTAGAACCACATGTTTATTTATCTCACATTATCGCTCGTATTAGCCTGCGTGCTCATGTTAATGATTAGCATGAAGTATAGTAGAGTAGACGTGTACCACTGAGCTTTGTAAGCTCAACGCTCAGAAATGTTGTTTTAGTGCGTAGGTTGGTAGATTGATCGAGAGCTCAATGAGCGCTATGAGTTTGGGATTCTAGCAAGCGGTATTATCTAGAGTACGACACTTATATTTAGCAAGCTGAGTATTCATAGGACCTTATGTGGCCGAGTCTGTAACTTTATTTTAAAATATTGTTTTGATATACATTGCAGAAACTTAAAGCTCCTATATATAAATTGATTTATGTTGTTTATTTAATTATATGAAGTATTTGATGATATAATGTTTTGAATAAAGGCTAAATATATGGTTTTTAATTGAAACTTTTCGGGTAACTCGAATATAGTACTTCGGATCAGGATCAGGATCGAGATCAAGTATTATATTTAGTAGTATTATAGCTCAGGTTTAACCAGTTTTAGGAAACCTTGGGGTACTATTGGTATTGTAGTAAGGTGCCTAGTGAATACAAAGCCTTTAATTAAGTTCGTACTTCTTCAGACTAGAATCCAGATGTAACACCCCAGTTTTAGGCCTAGATGTTAATTAGGTCAAATAGACGGTTCAAGGAACCAGATTCGAGTCAGTTTCGGGATTAATTCACAATAAATATTTTTAAAGGAGTTAAAAATATGGAAAAATGTTTTAGAATCTTTATTTAATATATAAAGATATATGGTGAAATCAATTTTGGAAAATGAGTTTTGGAAGTAAGACATTTTGGAGTAGTGACCAAAATGTAAAGTTTGTAAAATCTATTCTTCTAGTGACTAAAATGTAAAGGGTCAAAACTTTGAATCTTTAAGGATCTATTTACCCAAAGTCTAATATCAGACTTTCTCCCTTAATATGGCTTTTTTAAATGATTTTAAAATGCAATAAATGGGCTTAAGGAATGAATTGGATAATTAAAGCTTAAAACAAATTTAATGTAACTAACTTTTCTCCAAAATTTTTCTCTCCAATTCTCTCCAGCCAAATACTATTTCCTTCTTCAAAATCTTCAGGTAAAATCTTATTTTAATTGAACTTTTGATTTCAAGTGATTAAATAATGATTTTCTTATCAAATCCTAATGTTTTGTCATTGTTTTCTTATGCAAATTCATCCAATTAAGGGGGAAAGCCATCAATTAGAGGTGAGGTTCGTCCTTCTCCTCTAATATAAGATTCTTTACTAAAATTCCCAAGTTGTTGATTCTTTACATGTGTTTTCTAATGAGATATTATAGGTATAATGGAATTAATTGGTTTAATTGTCGAAAATGATGAGATTTTGAATTGACTCTGATTTGTTGTGTTCTTTATTGAATTGGAACATGATTTTGATGTTTAATGATGTTAACAACTGGGTTTTGACAATGGAATCCCGAAACTACATGAATCTCTCATTTTCTAGGTTGTTAGTTGTGAGTTTTTGAGGAGTTGTGGGTGTTTATTGTTTGCTGGAGGCATAATGATGATGTTAATGTGATTTTGGATGGTAATTGATGTTAATTGATAGTTGAGATCTATAGGTTGTGGCTGGGTAAAGTTTGTGAGTTGTTTGGTGATGTTTTCGGTTAGTTTGGAAGGGAAATTGTTGACATTTGATGAAGATTATTCCAGTTTGATGTTGATGGGTTGTGAATGCATTTTGATGCATTAGAATCTCTTGTTTGTGATGGTTAAAATAGGGGAGGTTGGTCCTCAAGCTTGAACGGATGTTTCGAAAACTTTAGAGGTGTGTTTACCGTATCGGTAAGCGAGGCCTTGCGTGTCGGTGAGTGAGAGTGTGTTTTTTAGCTTTTCAAAGGTTTGAAAATTGTGTTTGGGAGTTTAGATCGAGCTTGAAACGCTGGTCTAAGCTAGGTAGTAAGTAGAGGATGAATTCTCTCTCAAACTCGATTTGACAATTGATTTTTATGCACTTGCTTTAAAAGGTTTAAATTACTCATTGTATATGCAGGTTTTGAGCATAGTTTAATGCTGGAAATTGTTTACAGAAAGATGATGATGCATTGTGAGGTAATGCAAGTGTTATTAATGTTTTTGAACATTGTTTAATGCAAGGTTGATTGCATTGGTTTAATGATTTTGATGATGCATATGAAAACAATGAGTAAATGATAATGAAATGAATTATACTGGCAAGTGATGATATGATAAGGTTTTGGGAAGTGTATCAGATATAATTGGCCGGCCATAGGATTTGATAGTGCACTATAAAAAGTCATCTTGGATGTCGAGGGGTTTATACGGTGTACCGAATACTCCATCCAAGTACCCTAACGATTGAGGGTTTTTACGGTGTACCGAAGACTCCTGTTAATGGGCTATACATCTATCGATGAGTGGCGTTGAGGGGTTTATATGGTGTACCAAAAACTCCATCAAGTGTATCACAATGGTGGAAGGGTTTATGTGTGTGATATCCCAAAACTAGGCTTAGATGAATGTTACCACTTTTGTTTCCTAAGTAATTTAAATTATTGTGAATCAAGATAGCTAATATAAGAATTTATGAGTAAAAAGAGAGAATAAAAGAAAGAGTGCATTTACGCATGGACTAAAATAAATAAATATTGAAAGGGGAAGATTGCATGATAATAAAACATTACTAAAATGACTTATACACATGGAAAATAAGGAGAAAGACAAGAGAGAGGGGTTCAGCCACTTGGTTAAGCTTTTCCTTTGTCTTCTTCATTCCCCAAAAACTGAATCCCCTTGAATTGAGAGAGAGTGAACCTTGAAAATCCATGAAGCTTTCTTCATTCTAGTCAATTTGATAACTGGCTTTGTTTGGAAATTAAGGTGATGATAATCTTTTCTTAATCCTTGTCTAAAATTTCAGATTGATCAATGATTAAGAGG
Source organism: Hibiscus mutabilis (assembly GCA_019671005.1). NCBI lineage: Eukaryota > Viridiplantae > Streptophyta > Magnoliopsida > Malvales > Malvaceae > Hibiscus > Hibiscus mutabilis. The sequence goes on along the minus strand of CM033733.1, from coordinate 25,733,635 downwards.
CTGTCCATGATTCATGTATATGTTAGGATGTTTGATGAGTATAATTCATAGCATGCATTTTGCTACTTGAATGATGATTTAGTTGTAGCTATGTTTAAGACCGTGGTTAGTGTATTAAGAGCATTTGAATGAAAAGAAGATCGAATTATTGAAGTGATTTTTATTTAATTTGATAACCAAAAATGTTAGATTAGTTGAAATTGGAATCTTAATACTTATGTTATAATGAATTTTGGTTGAGATTGGATTAACCGTGTAAATTGTTTTGTGAAAATATAAATGAAATCATGATTGTTAAAAGGGCTGATTTGTATTGGAATAAATGTTAGTGGGCGGTTTAGTGAAGTTGTAAATGTATATGTATATGGAAATAAAGCTGTTGAATGAATAGAAGCATGATAAGGACTGCTCGAATACATTGAAAACATGCTGGACTGGTTGAGTTGTATGTGTATTTATATACAGAATCAGGACTATTTTGAATGGTTTAAAAATAGGGGAATTGCCTTGTGGATGTGTAGGGTCTAAGTAATAAGTTTAAAGACTGTTTTGGAAGTATCTTTGGTTGTTACGGACTGTGTTGCACATTATAAGAATAATTGGACTGTTTTGCATAGATTTAAATGTTTGGTGAATTGTTATAATGTGATTAAACTTGTATGATTATACTTGTGGAATGTTTATTAGGAATTGGTAGCTACACATGTGAAATTAATTGTGTGCAAATGAATGAAAGTTAGGACATTCTCTAATGTGTCATTATACTTTTTGTTACCTATAGACAAAGAGGAAATTGGAGGATTAAGGATTAACGAAGGAAAATAGTGGATAAGCAAAAGGGTGTCGTGATTAGTGGACATAAATAGCTAGAAAATACCTGTGAGTGTAGTTTAAAGTCTCGGGATAGATTAAAACTATCACGAGCATAATATTTGATTTTTAATTTATGTTGTTTGTACTTTATTCTAAAATATGCTTGTGCTCTAAGCTTGGAATCGAGGTAAGTATTTAATTTAAAGTATTGGATGAAATGTTTGTATGAAGAATGCTTGATATATATATTAAGATCAATCAAATGCTTACATGTAAAATGTTGGAAAGGATACTTGATATGTATTTGAGTATGTTTGAGTCATGAACAATTATGATAAGATCTTGATTAAAGAAATGAGGAGCTATGCTCTAATCTAATTCAAATAAGATACGATAATGTTAAGCCTTGGTCTCAAGCCAGTCGTAAGTTCAGTTGGCATGCCATAGAGTCTTTAGAGCTCATGTTTGGGGTGGACTACGATCTGGGACTATGGCCCTTATGAGGTGACAGTAGGAGAGATGTGTATGCTGGTCACTTGGTGACAATAGGAGGGTTTGACCAATACCTCGAGTATCATTTTTGTCTGGCGACTGTTGGTTGGGGACTCATGTTGTTAGACTGCTTGATTCTCAAGACTATGTTAAAAATAAATCTTGATAGATTATGTATTGACTAATGTGACATTGTTGTAACTTGTGATACAAGAATGTAGTCGACCTAGTTGATTTGTAATCCTTCTTGAGTTAAAAGATATATGTTTAAAAAAAACATGATGTATAATTTATTGATCAAGTGGAGTCTATTGGTTGTTGTTTTGATTGAATGTTTATGTACATGCACATAAATTTTGGCAATAACTTATATGATAAGAAATATATACTTATTGGCATGCTTAGATATTTCATGAAGTAGATGAATGTCTTACTTGATATGTATTCGAGTATTACTTGTATATTTATGCTTGTGTGAATATATATAAATTCATATATATATATATAAGTACATATGTTTGGTTCGACTAGTTTGCTCCAAATTGGTTGATCCTCGTTCAAGCTTAGAATTACATTTGTTAAGATAATTAATGAAACATTAGTTTTAACCATGATTTAGCAATCACTTTAAACTGCCTCACTAAGGGTTTACTTATGAATTATTTCATTGCTTTCAGGGCAAGGCTTGCTAGTGGTCACTCTTGGAGCTTGGATCAATCACAAGAATATAAAGTATGTTTTGTAATCTCTTTTGATAGAACTCCTAGATGGGTGGCAACATGTTTTGTAATGCATATAGTTTGATAATTAGACTTGGGTATGTAAATTGTATGCATCCAGTATTTCTAAATACTTGTACTAGCCTATCTAATGTTTGTTATGGTTGTATAGCTTAAGTTGGTATGTAATGTTCTTGAGCTAATTCTACATATATATATATATGGTCTAGCATGCCTTATAATTGTTGTTTGCTAAATCTTCTGATTGATGTTGAGAGTATACTTAAGTGATTATTGGTTGTTTATAGTACTTGATAAACCAGTTAAGATGGTATGTTACTCGGATGGCAAACTATTGAGTAAAACAACAAAATGTTAACATGTTTTCCTTAATTGTATGATTGTTGTGTAAATGATGAATTGATTTTTATTGGTTACTATATTATCCGAAAGGTATAAGATAGTAGTTGGTTATGAAAGTTGTCTCCTAACATGTCAAAATGTTAATATTTTGTCCATTCTTGTTCGAGTGTAACAATGTAGATTTTATAATCTTAACCAAATAAATAAATTAGTATTGGTAAGTAATAGACAAATATGGTTTGTTAGTTTAAGACTCAATAATATTTTATTGACCTTGATGTCAAAGAAATGGTTTGACTTGTATCTCAATGTTTATCTTTCGAAGAAAGATAATTCTCAGGCATGTTAAATAATTAATTTACTATTATGAAATAGGACTTCTAAGGTTTAAGTATGCTTTTCTTTATTTGATTCTATGTATTAAAGTTACGTCTTCATTATGCTTGTTTGGCTATACTGCTTTTTATGGTTTAATATTTAGATATGATTATTGATTCTTTGTTGTGTGAGTGCTTGCTAGCCATTTGTACTCCTTAATTAGCTTTATCTCCTAGACCAGTTTTGGGGGTATTACAATGTGTATCGAAAACTCTCGTTGGTGGGCCTTTTAGATATCGGTAGCTTGTATGTTAAGTGTTAGGTGAACACTTGTTAAATCCATGTATCCAATGTTATGTTATGATTGTAAAGTGGAGTTGTGGAGGAATGTCTTGCAAATTGGAGTTATGGAGGAATGTTTTGTCAAGTGGAGTTGTGGGGAGTGATCATTTGTAAGGCAATATAATTGATATGTGACACGAGATGGAAGATATGATTTAATGTTAGTTTAACATGTTTTACTCTTTAAGCCTAGCATTGGTAGTATGTTTGGGAAAGCTTAAATCGAGGTTAACAATTGGAATATTGTTGTTGATTCATGAGATGTGTTGCATATGTTTTAATGTAGATGTTTAGGAAATGTTAAGTGCATGGTTTTGTTAAGGCGTGATATTGAAATGATGTTTCAAAAGTGATTTGGAAAGTAGTTTGTGAAAAAGATTATAAATAATTTTAAAGGCATTTGATGGTGTTTTATTTTAGAGCACTTCTCACTAAGCCTAGTGTGTTTACGCTCTCTTTTTTCCACCAATGTAGAGAATTAGAGTTCGGAGGTAGCAAGCAAGCTAAAGGACAACGAATGACTTGTGTTTGCAATGAATATGAAATGGACTTGTAGTAATAAAGGCAATAGGTCGTTTGTTATTTGGGAGGGTTGTTTGCTAGACTTCTTGTTTGTACAAGTTTTATATGCTGGTTTGGACTTGTAAGAGGATTAATGTGCTTGAGATATGGATGGTTTTATGTTTCGAATGTTGAGTAGGAAGCATGCCTCTAGATGTTGTGGATGAATGTGTTAGACTTATTAGGTTTGCTTAAAATGCCGATATGTTGGTGTTCAAGCATGATGATGATGTTATATGTTGATTAATTAAGTTTTAAGTGCAACACCTCAAAATTTCGTTAAACAATATTAAGGTCATTTGTTACTAAGTTAGTAGCTTTAAAGCTAACTTAGTGACCAAAATGACAAAAAATGCATAAGTTAGGATTTCTTCAATTATGGGTTATGGGAAAGGAATTTCTTAGATTTAAAAGCATCAAATGATAGAGGGCAAGCTAATTCAGGTACTTGTAAAGTTTGGTTGAAATCCGAGGAAAATTGGAATGGGAATTGAATTTTAAAAATATAGTGACCAAAATGATAGCTTTTCAAAAGTTGGGGTCTAGAATATAAAGATGGGAAAAGTATGAGCCCCTAATGAAGAATTTTACCATTAAGAATTTTACTCCATGGATGGATGGACCGGGTTAGACTGCGTATTTTGGCACTACCCGGATTCTAGTACGAGTATTATGTAAAAAGTTATTCTTAGTCCAATAATTAGGTGATGCCCAGATATATGACTAAAATAAAGAAAATTATTTGGTCATTATTTTTATTCTGTATATGGATAAGACATGATGTGATACAAAAGTTGATAAAAGTTTCAGGAAGAAAAATGAAGTTCAAGATACTGATTTTGATCGGACTTCGAAGTTAAGCATGCTCAGGCCTTGCGATGGATGATCATCTAGGAAGGTCCCATATCTATATGGAGGAGTGGAAATACATGAAATTTTATTAGATGATGGAATAATATATTAATATCAGATCATAAAATTTATAAATATGAAGTCACATATTCAATTCGATTATTGAGAAATCGTAGTAAAAGTCCTAAGTAATTATCGACAAATCGGGTCGAGCTAAAATTTCAGAGATAGTTCCATGAACCTTAGAAGAGTCATAAAATATCATTTTATGGATATTTGGATGTTAAAAAAGTTGGGAAAAATTTAAATCGATTGAAATGACATGGAATGGCAATTTTGTGAATAAGTTTATCGGTAAAGGGCATTTTGGTCATTTCACCCAAAAGAGACATGGAAGGAATTTTGAGATTTCTTTTATTGATGAACAGTGGCTGATTAGAATCCAACTAAGTCTAGTTGGAATGTTACAAAATGGCAAATTAGAAATATAGATGAAGTTAGAGGGTATTTTTGGAAAGTAGAATTTATTGAATTAAAAATTCATTTTTTATAATACAAGTGTCTTAATACATGAAATATGATGGAATTATCAGCAAAATACTCTCCAAAGACCTGGTGAAGAGGAAAGAAGAAAAAAAATCGAAGCTCAATTTAAGCCCCGAATCTCAGTTTTTAGGTAATCTTTCGAACTACAAAGTTGTTCAACTCTTTGAGCTCTATCTTTTGATGTAAATAATTCATAGAATATTTTCTTGGTTGATGAGATTTGATATGAGGAAGAAATTAGGGTTTATGAACAAATTGGGGCTTTTATGATTTTATGAATCCACGGTTGATTTTAAGTTAGAATCATGCTTGTATGATGTTAGAATCATGTTATTGAGTTGGTATTTAAACCCTACATATTTTGTTTTATATAGATAAGGTTAGGGTTTAAGGATTCAAGTCTAACTTAGGGTTTGTGATGTTGGATTAATATCTAGTAAGCTTGATTTGTTGTTTGGAAGCTAAATCCTAAGTGAAATACATAGGGACCATTTTGGCAAGCTTCAAATTAAGGGACCAGATCTGTTTTTTATGAATTTGATGTGTATTTATGTTATTAATGATGTTAGAGACATGAAAATGAAGTTAGAATGCTAAACCGATGATTAATCGCATTAGTGACCATTTTGAGAATTTGTCAAACTTGAATGGTCTATTTGGCAAAAAAGATATGTAGAAGGAGTAAATCTGATTTTTTTAGTTAAAATGATGGAATTAAGGTAGTAATGTTGATTTGAGGACTAATTTTCAAAATTAAGAAGTTTGAATCCTTATACATGAAATTTGGTGACCATCTCGACAAATAAAGAAAAAATTAGAGAAGTAAAGGTTTAAGCCTATTTTGATGAAGGATGTAAAGAGAAAATATGAATACAAGCTTTATTCTGGTCATTTGAAGTAAAGTGATGGGACTAAATTGACAAGTAGAGAAATAGGGAGAAGTTAGTGTAAATTAGAAATTATTTATGGAAAGCTATGTTGAAATTTGAATTATGGCAGTTACTTTAAAAAATCGCCATAAATTCTCAAAAAAATGGTTAGATGATGATTTTTATACCGCTGTAAAGATTTCTTAGTTTAGTTTAGTTTCATTTCCAACAAACGGAAACTGATTTCGAGTTCTGAGTTAAAAGATATTATTTTTTAATCGAATGAAGGTAAAAAAATTACAGAGTAGTTTTTGCCTGGACAGCTCTGTGACGTGAATGTAAGGAATTTTCATAATTTTTGTAGATTTTATTAATTTATGTGGCTTATATTGTTAGAACCATTATCGAATCTAGTTTCACGGTATAAAGGAAATTAAGATCCAATATGTATTATGCTCTTATAAGTAAATCTTTGAAGGTAGCACAAGCTATCGGAAAATGGAATTTGAAACATTTTGTATTTAAATGTTAGTTAGCAAGCTCGGAAGAATTATTGGAAGTTCAAATTGGTCACTAGGGACCATAATGAGTTTTTGAACAGTACAAGGAAGAAAGGAAAATAATTGGAAATTTTATATTCGAATGATTATATTAAACATCATGTTCAAGGTATTGTTAGATTTGAATCTAACAAATATTTTATTGTATTCATGTGATTAATGAAGTCAAGTCCGAATCAAAGAAGGTTCGAGGTACTATGAAAGAAAGGATCGAACTAGAACTTAGTTAGGCGGTGTGTTAAGTGGCCAAGGTGAGTGCCTTAATTGTTACTTAATTATGCATGTGATAAAGGGAGGCTTACGATAAGCCAACCATATTTATGAATGCATGATATGATACATGTTGATGTTATGTTCTACTATTTAAATGTGGTAAGTAATATGGTGAGCAATGTGGGGTCAATGTTCTTAACACATGACTAAATAATTATTTATGGTATGTTATGTTCATAAAAAAAATTAAGAATAAGTGATGTATTTGATACATGATCACTGACTGGAAAATTATTCTTAATAAATAAGCTAATATTGCTTGAATAACATACTGTTTCAAGTATGAGAACTTATCTGTGAAATGTTATGGTATTCACTATAATTGATATGTTATTTGAATATGGTAAAAGCAAGTAATATGTATAATACATTGTCAATGCTCTGATAGATATATTTGTTATAGTTTGCTTGATATTATCTTGGTTATGAACTGCCATTATAATTTATTGATGACATCTGATATGATAACTTCTGATCATGATATACATATATATGTATGCCCAAGTATTACAAAGTGGGATTCCTTGGTATAGATGGCATGCCATAGAGTCCTTAGCAGCTGTATCACTCAAGTTATGATATGATTACATGTTTTTGTGACTATGATGGTGTCACATACACCTTGGGGACCCAAGCCCTTGGTGTGCACCCTGGGGATCCATGCCCATAGTGCTAATGGCACTAACGAGGTGCTTTTATGAAGAGAAAAGAGCGTCCTCGAGTACGTACTCATTTTCATGTTCACATTAGACACTCTGGTGTCTTATTCATGTGACTCGAGTACCTAAGGTCTCATAAAGTATACTTTGGGCAAATTTAAAAGATTAATAAAAGTGCAAGTAATCGAGCTAGTGAGCTTGGAAAATTCTATTATGTACTAAGTTTTCTGCAAAGTTTTGGTACTAAGTACTAGAAATAACATGTTATCCGTACTCTCTGTACATCTCTGTATTTTTTGTAAGATCAGTATTTTCCCAATTATGTTAAGCTCAGTAATATATGTATTTCTTTGTTTGATATGTTAGGCAAAGAATTAGAAATATGATAAAGTTTGCCATGAAATACCATAGAAATTGGTTATATTATGCTATGAGAAGCATGTCAAGTAAACATGATGAACTTAATGCAAGTAATTTATCAGTTATACTTAGATAAGCTAGAAATAAAAATAAGCCTTGAATTATGTTCATGTCAGCTATTTGATAACCTTATATGCTTTGCCTCACTAAGTGAATACTTAGCGAATGTTGGTTCACATGTAGGTTATTAGAAACTTACTGGAAGAGGAGTCAAGCATGTTAATCAAGCTCCAATTTGCCAAACATTAGTAAGACATTATAATTTATGATATTCTCTAGTGGGCATGTATCTATTTATTCGTTAGTTGTTTTAAAGGCATGAGTTTGATTAAGAGTCAAATAAATAGCCAGTTTCAAAAATAAACCGTAAATAAATAAGAACATGATAAGGCACTAATGTTATGATATCCTTAATGTGTATTCGTACTATGAGTATACATTAATTGTGTTACATTTAGTGGTATCAGAGCTACAGGTTTAGCTGGTTCCGGATGCTAAACCGAGTTTGTTATAAGTTTGTGAGTAAATAGATGCCCCTATGATGTCATATTACTGATGGGTTGATTGTATGACTTGAAGCTGCTTCTCATTAGCATAAGATAGAATAAGATTATAGTAAGGAAAGCAAGACGCTACCGAATTTCGTCAATCGATGAATCTCAGAGGTTAGAAAGGACCCATAGCGAGTACAATAAAGTGAAATAAGTATTGTAATCAATTCTAGTTTGGGTTATCTGTATTGTAAGGAGCTGATGCAGTATTTATAAGATGTTAGTCCTTAACATCTATATATGCACTTATGTTTATAACAGTATAAGTTACAAAGAAATTTAGATACTAAGGGCTCACATTTCAAGGTAAAAGACAGTCGTAGGACTATAAGTTTGTGATTAAATGATGTTAAGAATATCTTTGATAAATTAAGATATTCGAATATGAAGAAGTAAGAAGAAGAAGAAGTATCTTTACTTGGGAAATATATATGCTTGAGGGTCGAATATGGCAATGTTAGTAGTGGCTGCAGATGTAATATGGTAGTTTTCAAAAAAAAAAAACTCAAGATATGAATAATTAGTGTATGATGGAAATAATTTAGTAGTATCTGATATCAAGATATTCGTACTATTTGTACACATGAGTTGGAACTGAATAAGTTAAATAAAAGGTTAATTTTGTCTAAATAATTGGCAGCAGAACCTAATAATGATAGGGTTGAGGTATCTTCGATAAGATAAGACCTCTTTTTAGGGAAATTTTGATAGAAACAATCAATAAGAATAAAGTGATGAGAATCATAAGCATTAGGGGACACAAATTGATATGAGATGTTCTCTAATGAACTAAGTGATTGAATTCTGAAAATTTCTATAGAGTTGCCATTTTGAGAATTTGATATTATATTCAAGATGAATTGGTTATTTGTACATGATATGGATGTGAATATAAGAAGACATGTTTAATTTTTTTTTGAAGAATTAATTGCTCAAGTTTAGTCAAAGAAAGCTATGTAGTAAAGGTGAAGTGTATTTAATAGAAGACGTTTCAACTATCTGAGATTTTTCTAGAAATGTTTATGGGCAAGTGTTAGGAATTCTTTTGGACTAGGAAAATATAGTTTGTATTGATGTTTATCCGAGCGCAGAATAAGTGAATACGACACTCTATAAGACAATATTGATTGAGTTATGAGAAAGAGAGTTGGGAAACTTAGTAGTAGGAAGTTATTAGATGAGAATTATACTTAACCGGGTAATGAAAGAATGTTTGATGAAAAGCAAACTGAATCAGATGAAATTCAGGACATGAGATTGAGATTGATGGTTACTGATATTAATAAAGAAGCATTTATATTTCTACTGAATGTGACTTGAAAGGAAAGCTATTCACAGAAGATCAATGTAGTCTGTTAATTATACATCATGGAAATAACCAAGAGTATCAAGAGCTTCAAATTTAATTAGAAACAAACAGCACGGCGTACTAAGTACTTCTTGGATTTGTAGGAATACATAAATAAGTATAATGGATTTGGTAAGAGGATTGCTAGTAAATCTAAACTAAAATAATTCAATCTGGGTGATGGTGGACAGTTGGAATGATTACTCAAACTTTCGAAGACAGATTAGAAATATTTGCCAATGGCTAAATTGACATACGATACTAAGAGTAGTCAAGTAATAAGAGGGTATCTCTCAGGATATTTTGTACAAGTGAAAAGGTAAATCAAACTTTCTCTGAATGGATAGTAAACTTGTTTAATAGAGACCAAGAATTATGAAATCAAAAGATTTCATTAATAGTAGTTTCCTCAAGGAAATGTAAGATAAAAGAAGTTATTAGAAGGATCAAGGCAAAATTGAAGAAGTAGTACTTGTAACAATGGATTAGATATGAGTTGAAAATTAGAGGATGAATTTTCTTTAGAATCCAACTAAGTCTAGTTGGAATGTTACAAAATGGCAAATTAGAAATATAGATCTAATTGGAGGGTATTTTTGGAAAAAGGAATTTATTGAATTAAAAAATGTTTTTTTATAATACAAGTGTCTTAAATACATGAAATATGAAGGAATTATCATCAAAATACTCTCCAAAACCCTGGTGAAGAGGAAAGAAGAAAAAAATTCCAAGCTCGATTTAAGCCCCGAATCTCGGTTTTTAGGTAATCTTTCGAACTACAAAGTTTTTCTACTCTTCGAGCACTATCTTTTGATGTAAATAATTCATATAATACTTGCTTCATTGATGAGATTTGATATGATTAAGAAATTTGGGTTTGTGAACAAATTGGGGCTTTTATGATTTTATGAATCCATGGTTGATTTTAAGTTATAATCGTGCTTGTATGATGTTAGAATCATGTTATTGAGTTGGGATTTAACCCTACATATTTCGGTTGGTATAGAGAATATTAGGTTTTATTGATTCAAGTCTAACTTAGGGTTTGTGATGTTGGATTAATGATCTAGTAAGCTTGGTTTGTTGTTTGGAAGCAAAACCCTAAGTTAAATACATAAGGACCATTTTGGCAAGCTTCAAATTAAGGGACCAGATCTGATTTTTATGAATTTGATGTGTATTTATGTTATTAATTATTTTAGAGACGTGAAAATGAAGTTAGAATGCTAAACCGATGATTAATCACATTAGTGACCATTTTGACAAATTTTCAAACTTGAATGGTCTATTTGGCAAATAGGATATCTAGAAGAAGTAAATATGATTTTTTTAGTTAAAATGATGGAATTAAGGTAGTAATGTTGATTTGAGGAATAATTTGCAAAATTAAGAAGTTTGAATCCTTATACTTGAAATTTGGTAACCATCTCGACAAATAAAGAAAAAATTAGAGAAGTAAAGGTTTAAGTCTATTTTAATGTAGGATGTAAAGAGAACATAGGAATACAAGATTTATTCTGGTCAATTGAAGTAAAGTGATGGGACTAAATTGACAAGTAGAGAAATAGGGAGAAGTTAGTTTAAATTAGAAGTTATTTATGGAAAGTTATGTTGGAATTTGAAGTATGGCAGTAAGTTTAAAAATTCGCCATAAATTCTAAAAAATGGTTAGATGATGAATTTTATACCGTTGTAATTATTTCTTAGTTTAGTTTTGTTTCCATCAAACGAAAATTGATTTCGAGTTCTGAGTTAAAAGATATGAATTTTTAATCGAATGAAGGTAAAAAAATTATAGAGCAGTTTCTGCCTGGACAACTCTGTGACGTGAATGTAAGGAATTTTTATAATTTTTGTAGATTCTATTAATTTATGTGGCTTATACTGTTAGAACCATTATCGAATCTAGTTTCTATGGTGTAAATGAAATTAAGATCCGGTATGTATTCTGCCCTGTATAAGTAAATCTTTGAAGGTAGCGCAAGCTGTCAGAAAAATGGAATTTGAATCATTTTGTATTTAAATGTTAGTTAGCAAGCTCGAAAGAATTATTGGAAGTTCAAATTGGTCACTAAGGACCATAATGAGTTTTTGAACAGTACAAGGAAGAAAGGAAAATAATTGGAATTTTATATTCGAATGATTACATTAAACAACATGTTTAAGGTATTGTTAGATTTGAATCTAACAAATATTTTATTGTATTCATGTGATTAATGAAGTCAAGTTCGAATCAAAGCAGGTTCGAGGCACTATGAAAGAAAGGATCAAACTAGGACTTAGTGAGGTATTGTGTTAAGTGGCCAAGGTGAGTGCCTTAATTGTTACTTAATTATGCATGTGATAAAGGGAGGCTTGCGATAAGCCAACCTTATTTATGAATGCATGATATGATATATGTTGACGTTATGTTCTACTATTTAAATGTGGTAAGTAATATGGTGAGCAATGTGGGGACAATGTTCCTAACAGATGACTAAAGAATTATTTATGACATGTTATGTTATGTTCATAAAAAATTAAGAATAAGTGATGCGTTTGATACATGATCACTGACTAGAAAATTATTCTTAATAAATAAGCTAATATGGCTTGAATAAAATACTGTTTCAAGTATAAGAACTTATCTGCGAAATGTTATGATAGTCACTATAACTGATATGTTATTTGAATATGGTAAGAGCAAGTAATATGTATAATACATTGTTAATGCTCTGATAGATATTGTAATATCCCAAAATACGGCCTAGAATTATGTCCCCAATTCGAATATGATTTAATTTTATTTGAGATTGTAATGCCTCAAAAATGTGGCTTGGATGTATACCATCAATTCGATCGCTAAACAAATTATCCTAATGTATGTCTTGCTGAATCAATTTCAAGAGCTAGGATCAAATTGAAATAAAGGAATCATGAGTAGCTTTTTAGAAAAATGGTAAAATCAAACACCTTTCAAAATTACAAGGTTGCAGGCTAAAGAAATCTATAACAAGGGAATTGTACACATGTCTTGAGGGAGAAATGTCATGCATGAGGGGTCCAGCCAAGTGAACCTATTTTCCTTATCTCCCCCAAGTCAACAAAAAATGGTTGATAGGAAGTGAGAGAGAAAGAGAGAAAATCACCATAACTTGAGGGAGAATGAGTTTGCAGCCATGGATAATTAAGAAGTAAAGCTTAGATGGTCCATTTGATGAATTCTTATTTGAGTCATTGAGGATGGAGGTGAGGAATTATCTTCCTTTCCTAAATTTAAGATTTAATTCATGAAAAATTGAGTAAGAGATCTTCGTATGTTATGTGTTTTTTGGGTTGTTAGTGAAAAGAGAACCAAAATATGTTATGTAAATGCGTGAATCATGCGAATGTACCATGATTAAATTGTATAGTCAATTTGGAGCTTAATTATTGTCACATTTCTTGTATGTATGAAACAAGGACTGTTGTAATAAAAAGGAATTTGTTTATGGGTTGTTTTAGTGGATTAAAAAGAACTAAACTATGAGTTAGCATGAGGACATATTTGGTAATCCTTTGGATTGTTTGGTATACATATATGTGCACATATAAGTATATGTTAAACTATTTTCTTGTGAACTTGAAGTAAGGATAATTTGGTTAGCTTAATATATTAAGGACTTTGAATTAAGCCTAAGGGAATCATGTGCATAATGGTCACTTGACTTGTTAGTGTTTGAAGGTGATTGTTAGATGGTTTTGGGAATTTAATGACTGTTTTTATATGAATTGCTATGTCATAGAGAGACAGATTTCTTGGGACTGTTTCGTGGAAATAAGGAATGTTTGAAGATGATTTAATCATAGAGAAGTTTTCTTAAAACTGTTTGGAACTAATCAAAAACAGGGGATATGTTTAAGAATGTATTGGAGGATTGTTTTGAATGAAAATAATGATGTTAAGGGTTGCCTTGCACCTATGAAAACATTGTGGACTGCTGTAAGTACACATAATTGTATATCTAGGAAATTAGGGACTGCTTTTGAAAGTTTGTGAAAATTATGGACTGTTTTAAGTATGAATATGAATATTGGACTGGTTGGGGTACATAGGAAGAGATAGTGGACTGATTTGATTTGTAAATGTGCATATAAGTTTAATTGTCCTATTTTTTGGTATACAGGAATGGTTGTGGACTGTTTTGCACACAAGTATGTGAACGTACGTGATTAGGGATTATCTTGACATCTGAGATTGCTATGAGCTGTCTTGTGTTTATATGTTTGCATACATGAAGAATAAATTTGTTTTGTAAATGGTTTGTCGATTGGAATGGTTATAATATACGATTTTACTCCTTGTGAATTGTTAGACCAAAAATGTGTGACTGGAGAGGGGACTAAGGTAGATCAATTTGTAGATAAGTGAAAGGGGATTGTAATCCAAAAGCAAAATTAGTTTGGAATGACCTGTGAGTGTAGTTTAAAGTCTTGGGATACGTTGAAACTATCCTAAGCATAATTTTTGTTTTATTTTACATTGCTTGTCCGTTAAGTTAAATTATGCATGTGCTTTTAAGCTTGGATTACAAGGTAAGTATCAAACTAAAAGTACCACATGATTGATTTAGCGTGAAGTAAATGCTATGATTGAAATCTACATGAGATTTAATATGTTTGATGCGTTAAGTAAGAAGCTTTGCCTGTATATTTATAAGTATGTGGAGTTATAATCATCTTGACATGGTTAAGACATGTTATTTAACTTGGGAGTGAGAGTATGTTTGATGTAAATCCTACTTATATGATATTACTTGCTTGATAAGTAAACCAATACTAAGTTAACCTTTGATTAAGAACTATATACATGAACTATATATATGCACTTGAAATGAATGACAATAAGTTAAATTAAAAAGAAGCTAAGAAAGCTTATAAGTTAAATCAATGGATCATTGTAATGTCTTGCACAACATGTAATGTCTTTCTATTGAATATTGAGTTTCTAATTGGGCGAATAGATATGCTATTTCGAATGCTCACATGTATATGTATATGCTATATTCGAACACTCATGTGTATATATATAGGAAAATGCTTTACTTAAAAATAATTATGTGTAAATGTACAGAGCTATGCTCAATTATGATTCTGATTCTGTTATGAATAAAACATGCTAATCGAATGAGATGAGAAAAGTGTATTGAGAAATTCACATGAGGTGAATACATGCCTAATATGAAAAGAGCAATAAGCATTGTTGATATGATATTCTGATAAGGAGCTGAGCTCATTCTGTTTCTAATAAGATAAGATAAATGTGTAAGCCTTGATTTCGAGTCAGTCTTAGGTATAGTTGGCATGCCATAGAGTCCATAGAGCTCATGTTTGGGGTGGACTACGGTCCTGGACTATGGTCCTTATTTGGTGAAAGTAGGAAGGAAGTTTTGTGGTCACTTGGAGACAGTAGGGGAGATTGCCCGGTACTGTGAGTACCATTTTTTTTGTGACATTTGGTTGGGAATTCGTGAACCTAGGCTATTACTTGATTCACAAGGCTATGTTAAAGATAAAATAATTTAATTTCAAAGTAAATTAAAGAGTTACCTTAATGTCTTATATGACAAGTAACTTGTGAATATGATATGACATGATTAAGAAACCTACGAATTTGGTATGATATGTTTGATGTCTTATAACAAGAATTTCATGGCTGTGATAACCTATATCTAAAACCTTATGTAACAAACAATGTATAACTACAATGTACTATGATAAAGAAGAATAATGAAAAGTTGCAAACCCAACTAATGAATTAAATTGATGACTCATACAACAAGTAATACATACTTTTGATATGTTATATTAGTTCCATGATAAATAAATCATGTTCATGATATTTCATGTTATGTTTGATGTTCTAATGAATAAATTGATAAATTGTTCGAATATGAAACAATACACCATATTATGTTTGATGCTTTAATGACTAGTTTGATAACTGAGATTAAAGTGATAATGTTTTTTTCGAAATCCTTAAGAAGGAAGGCTATGCTAATTCGACGCTGGTGTGTTAAGTTATACATGTTCTTGAGACGTTACTTTAATATCTTGCATGATAAGTAAACCATGACTTGAGATGCTATATTTATAACTTGTAAGATAAGTAACCTTGTTCATTGAGATGTTATGTTAAAGATAAATAATGAAAGATCTTTAAAATAAAATAAGAATAAAATGTAATAGCTTGTAAAACAAGCAAGACTCTTCTATGTAACCTGTGTGTAATCTTTTAGACAATATTTCTATTATGTTTGAATGCTAAAACCTTTAGTAATTAAATTCTAGCTCAAGCTATAATCTATTACATGATTTGATTGGGTTGTAGTGAAAGATGAATTAATTGAATTGTGCTTTGGTTACTTTAAACTACCTCACTAAGTGTTTACTTCTTCCTTCACTACATTTCAGGGTGAAGCTTGTTGTGATTATTTTTGGAGCTTGGGGTAGATCACAAGTACAAGGGTGTTTGTTTGTAAGCTTCTTTTAAATACTCCTAGATGGTGGCACATGGTTTTGTAAATTTGCATAAGACATTTCGGTCGTTATTTTGATCTTATGGACTTGTAAATATTAAGGTAGCTATGTCTTGTAAAAAGGTTCCTAATAGGTTTCATGTTGCATGCTTATGAATTTATAGTAGCTTGATTATCATCTCATGTTTACTCGTATAAGCAAATAAGATAAGTAAGGGGTCATTTTTTACCTAAGCTTGATACATCTTGATCATAGCATTTCGAATAAGAAGATTTTTGGTGTTTAAAACTTGCTTAAATAGTTGATATCCTACCGTAAGGATTTCTATTGATTCTTAGAACCCGTTTAATGTGGCCGAACCTTAAGACCTTTGATTTAACTGAATCCTACCCTCAACTTGAAATTGGTGAGATAATTATAAAGAACAAATAAAAGTTGGAAACTAGGGTCAGTTTATATAAAAGGGTTTATATGGTTCATGATAATAAGTTAAAGGATCTAGAATGTTTGCTACTATTTGAAAGGCCTTAATTGATTCTTGGAATCGAAGTTAAGTTTTAAATCTGTGGCTAAAGGTGAAGAAAATTTCTAGTAAAGTTCTTGTATTTTAGAATAGTCATAAATAAGACTTACTTGTAATTAAATCAAATCTTGTTTGTCAGTAACATTTTCTGGTTCGGTTTACTCTTAAATCGGGTTAGGGGTGTTACATTTATTTGTATCAGAGCTTAGGTTTAGTCGATTCTAGGACTAAACCGAGTCTCGCTGCATGAACAGTTGAAGCATGTGCCACTTAGGAGTTCAACTTTGATAAGTACTTGTGATATGTGATTGATGTGAGCCATTTTATATGTTGGTAGTTAATTGTGATATGTAACTGTGATCAGAATTTGATAAGAGTTATTTTATGCGTTGTTAAGATAAGGAGATGTCTTAAACAAGTTAAGGTCGAGATAAAGAAAGCTCGTCTGGTTCCTTCAATAAAGGAGGAAGTATATGAATGAATCAAAAGTAATAAAATATTTTAGAATTTTGCTAAATAGCAAAAGAAACCCCTTACATTTTTCATGGACCAACAACCATGCACTTTGATAAACAAGTTAGTTCGATATCAAGTCTATACCTTAGTTAGTACAATTAAGTTGTACTCAATTCCTGTACGTGCCTTGTTTGATTCTAGTTCAACTCGTTCTCTATATGTTCTACCATTATCTACAAATTCTAAATCAAGTTTTGAAATCACGAATTGAAATCTTATTGTCACCAATCCTTTGAGAAATAAGGTTATAATGAACCAAGTATGTATGAATCGTCCTTTTTTATACAAAGAATTTCCTTCCTTCCTAATATTTTAACCCTACCCTTCCAAGAATTCAATCTCATCATGGGACAAAATTGATGAGATAAGCACCATGTCTGGATAGATTGTTGCAAGAAAAAGATTTATCCTTCTGGGATCAGGAAAATTATTCATATTCTTGATAAGTAAGAAACCCTTTGAATCGAATTCTGTGTTTGTTGTTATATCCAATGTTAATACGACCAAGCTTGTTCTTGAATCTATCCTTGCTGACTCTAAATTTCTTGATATATTCTTTAAAGAACCTCTAGGATTACTACCATCAAGGGAAGTAGAAATTGGAAATGAAGCATGATCGAGATTTGCCCCAGTTCTCAACACTTTTCATTGAACAACCTCACCATCAAGAACAAGTAACCATTACCGAGAATTGAAGACTCGTTAAATCAACTTAAGAATGCTATAGTGTTATTCAAGATCGACCTTGGATCAGGATACTATCGAATAAAGATTAAAGAATCTGATGTACCTAAAACTATATTCAAGGTCTGGCATGGTCAGTATGAGTCATTGTAATACCTTTTGATCTATCAAATGTCCCAACTGCATATAGGAATCATATGAACCGAATTCATAAGCCCTGTATGGACAAGTCTGCAGTAGTTTTATTCATAATATCTTTATCTATTCTAAAGACAAGGAGGAACATTTGAAACACCTTCAAGTTGTTATATAAACTATTTGAGACAAGTAACTCTATGTTAAGTTCAATTAATACGAATTTCGGTTATACGAAGTGTTTTTCTTGATCTTGAGACATCTATAGAAGAAATTAAGGATAATCTTAGGAAGATTAACATAGTATTGTTTGGAAGTCTCTGAGAAATGTCCGAGAAGTTAGAAGTTTTTCTGGGGATTAACTGGATATTATCTAAGGATTGTTAAAGAGTTATTTACCTTGGCCACTCCATTAACCAAACTTCCCGAAAAGATATGCCTTTTATTTGAACGGAAAGTTAACATTGAAGTTTTGATCAGTTGAAGTAAAATTGTTATCTATACTTATTATAAGTTACAAGAGAATTGGAAACTTTTAGTCATACTCTAAGTTCAACTTGACTTGATTTCATGAATCGAGAATTCTTCGGCAATCAAACCCTAACCTTCACAATATAATGTCTCGAGACAAAAGAGGAACCTAATCCAAACATCCTTATAAAAAGAAGTAGACGATGTGTACCATTGGATGAAACCCTTGGAAAGAGAAATGTTTCAAAGGCTCATATTAGCTTCATTTCAATTTATCTTGGATCTGTAAAGATACATAAGTTTGAAGAATTTACATTGGCAACCAAGGATGAAATCAGCAATCACGAACTATATGTCCAAATGTTTAACTTATTGGAAAGTCAAAACCGAACACCAGATTCTTACATGATTTCCCTAGTCTGTCAAATTGTCACAATGGAAATGGAAATAAATAGCCATGGATCTTGTAAGTGATTTGCCTTGTCTTCCAAGAAGAATGACACAAATTTTAGAAGAAAACACTTCGAGCTTGTGTGGTTAATTTGGAAGGAATTGGGAAAAGATATTGCCTCGGGTAAAATTCGAGGATGAATTTTCTTTAAAGGGGAGAATTGTAATATCCCAAAATACGGCCTAGAACTATGTCCCCAATTCGAATATGATTTAATTTTATTTGAGATTGTAATGCCTAAAAAATGTGGTTTGGAAGTATACCATCAATTCGATCGCTAAACAAATTACCCTAATGTATGTCTTGATGAATCAATTTCAAGAGCTAGGATAAAATTGAAATAAAGTAATCATGAGTAGCTTTTTAGCAAAAGGGTAAAATTGAACACCTTACAAAATTACAAGGTTGCAGGCTAATGAAATCTACAACAACAGACTTGCACACATGTCTTGAGGGAGAAAGGACATGCATAAGGGGTTCGGCCAAGTGAACCTATTTTCCTTATCTCCCCCAAATAAACCAAAAATGGTTGATAGGAAGTGAGAGAGAAAGAGACAAAATCTCCATAGCTTGAGGGAGAATGAGTTTGCAGCCGTGGATAATTAAGGAGTGAAGCATAGATGGTCCATTTGACGAATTCTTATTCGAGTCCTTGAGGATGGAGGTGAGGAATTATCTTTATTTCCTAAATTTAATATTTAATTGAAGAAAATTTGAGTAAGAGATCTTCATGTGTTATGTGTTTTTGGGTTGTTAGTGAAAAAAGAACCAAAATATGTTATATAATTGCTTGAATCATGCGAATGTGCCATGATTAAATTGTATAGTCAATTTGGAGCTTAATTATTGTCACATTTCTTGTATGTATAAAACAGGAACTGTTGTAATAAAAAGGAATTTGATTAGGGGCTGTTTTAGTGGATTAAAAAGAACTAAACAATGAGTGAGCATAAGGACTTATTTGGTAATTCTTTTAACTGTTTGGTATACATATATGTGCATATATAAGTATATGTTAAACTATTTTCTTGTGAACTTGAAGTAAGGATAATTTGGTTAGCTTAATATATTAAGGACTTTGAATTAAGCCTATGGGAATCGTGTGCATAATGGACACTTGACTTGTTAGTGTTTGAAGGTGATTGTTAGATGGTTTTGGGAATTTAATGACTGTTTTTATATGAATTGCTATGTCATAGAGAGACAGATTTCTTGGGACTATTTTGTGGAAGTAAGGAATGTTTGAAGACTGATTTAATCATAGAGAAGTTTTCTTAAAACTGTTTGGAATTAATGAAAAATATTGGATATGTTTAAGAATATATTGGAGGATTGTTTTGAATGAAAATAATGATGTTAAGGGCTGCCTTGCACCTATGAAAACATTATGGACTGTTGTATGTACACATAATTGTATATCTAGGAAATTAGGGATTGTTTTTGGAAGCTTGTGAAAATTATGGATTGTTTTAAGTATGAATAGGAATATTGGACTGGTTAGGGTACATAGGAAGAGATGGTGGACTGTTTTTATGTGTAAACGTTCATATAAGTTTAATTGCCATGTTTTTGGGTATACATGAATGGTTGTGGACTGTTTTGCAAACAAGTATGTGAACGTATGTGAATAGAGTTGTTTTGTAAATGGTGTGTTAATTGGAATAGTTCTAATATACGATTTTACTCCTTCTGAATTGTTAGACCAAGAATGTGTGACTAGAGAGGGGACTAAGGTAGATCAATTTGTAGATAAGCGAAAGGGGATTGTAATCCAAAAGCAAAATTAGTTTGGAACGACCTGTGAGTGTAGTTTAAAGTCTTGGGGTAGGTTGAAACTATCCCGAGCAAAATTTTTGTTTTATTTTACATTGCTTGTCCATTAAGTTAAATTATGCATGTGCTTTTAAGCTTGGATTACAAGGTAAGTATCAAACTACAAGTACCATGTGATTGATTTAGCGTGAAGTAAATGTTATGATTGAAATCTACATGAGATTTAATATTTTTGATGTGTTAATTAAGAAGCTTTGCCTGTATGTTAATAAGTATGTGGAGTTATGCTCATCTTGACATGAATAAGACATGCTATTTAACTTGGGAGTGAGATTATGTTTGATGTAAATCCTACTTATACGATATTACTTGCTTGATAAGTAAACCAATACTAACTTAACCTTTTATTAAGAACTATATACATGAACTACATATATGCACTTAAAATGAATGATAATAAGTTAAATTAAAAAGAAGCTAAGAAAGCTTATAAGTTAAATCAATGGATCCTTGTAATGTCTTGCATAGCAAGTAATGTCTTTCTAGTGAATATTGAGTTTCTAATGGGGTGAAAAGATATGCTAGTTCGAATGCACACATGTATAAGTATATGCTATATTCGAACACTCTTATGTATATATAGGAAAATGCTTTACTAAAGAATAATTACGTGTATATATACAGAGCTATGCTCAATTATAATTTTGATTCTGATATGAATAAAACATGTGAATCGAATGAGATGAGAAAAGTGTATTGAGAAATTCACACGAGCCGAATACTTGCCTAATATGAAAGGATACACGTTGATAAGATAAATGTGTAACACTTGATTTGAGTCAGTCTTAGGTATAGTTGGTATGCCATAGAGTCCATAGAGCTCATGTTTGGGAATGACTACTGTTGCGCGTAATAAGTGCTATGCAATTGTGCAAGTATACACGTTGCAAGTAATAAAGTGATATGATAAGTATCGTCTCCACAGGGATTGGTTTGGGCTACTTTGCCTTAGTTATCGCACTGTAAAAGTAAAAACACAATTGATAATTATAGGAGTTCTAACTAACGAATAAAATAAAAGAGCAAGTAAATAAAATAAAGATATAATCAAATAAGAGGGAATAGGCCAGGTTATCGTGAGTTGAGGTGTGATAGCCGATTGGATCATCTTGGTAAAAGAGTGCAAGGGCAACTCAGTTTCCGTGGCAACTTGTGCAGGGGGGTTGCCTTTGCAACTAATCGACGGTTGCTTGGGCAATTGGCTAGGCAACTGCTTGGGCGACTGGGCAACAACTTCAAGGTTCGGCGGAGCGTTCTTCAATGGTTTCTTCTTATCCCTAAGTCAAAACTCTAGCTATTTGTGCATGCCTTGATAATACATCCTTGTGTGAATCAAGGGTGAACAACAACCAATCTTGCACTCCTCTTAGCTGTTGAAATCCTTAACTTATCCCTAAGCCGGATTAATCTTCTCCATCAATAGATTGAATAAAGACCATACTCATTCGTTTCTTGAATCTAACTCTCCTGATATTAGATAAATAGATGAAGTTACGCGATCCTCTCCCAATTCACTCGCAAACAAGAATAAAAACCAAGAACGAGTAAACCTTGAATTGAAAGTGCAAACTCATATTACCTAAACAAAATCCAATTGTTTTTCACAACCACAAAACACAATAACCTTAGCCAAGTAGATTTAGTTCATGGCTAGGTTCCAAAGAAACACAAGACAAAGAATTACTAGCATAAACCTAATTGAACAAGAAAGGAAAAACATGAAGAATGGTTGAAGCCTTGTCGAAATCTCCCTTGCTCTCTTTGTTGAAATTTCTCTCCTCTCTCCCTCTCTATGGAGTTGACGGCTTGGTCCTCAATTTATAGGGCTAGGTCAAAGTCTTTTTTTGAGGAAGAAGTTAAGTTGGAGTTAAATATCTTTAAAGAATATATTTCTTTATTATATTTAAATTCCTTCTAGAACTTCTCCTATCTTCTTGGGATTTAATTTCTCTTTAACCTCTTCATGGAAATCAAACTCCTTTGGGATTTAACTTTGCTCCACGTCATCTGGGCTTATCTAGTCATTAATTTCGACTACCATATCATCTTATCACTTATCAAAAATTGCCCTGGCAACTAGCTTGACATCTCCTTCATGCATTACCCTGGCAACTGCGTCGGCATCTCCTGCATGCACTTCCTTGGCAACTAGTTCTAGCCTTGTTTAGTCAAGTGATTCTACATACACACAAAAACACACCAAAGCAGCATCTTTTTCCACAAAAATCAGCAAGTTATGTAATCAAGCTCAACGGTGGAAAGAAACATGAATTAATGCATGAATGACTGATTATACAACTAATATGAGCCTAAGTCTAACAATAATATGAGTAAAAAGGGTAATAAAAATAGTACTTTTGAACACTTAACATACCCCCAAACTCGAACTATTGCTTTTTCTCAAGCAATGCAAACTAACAATTACCTACCAAGACTTTAATCATCAAAGACATGCTTCAAACTTGAATTCAAACCTCGGAACCGTGGCACAAAGTATGATCACCTTTTAATTTTTCGAATAGCACAAAACTTACCCGGAATCAAACTATAATGCTCGTGACAATGTGTGTGCGTAGTTGTGTACAAGTTGAGTTTGAAGATTCTATGTGAATAATAGGCTTTTATCAATTTAATTATCGGGGCATTTATTTTTATTTTCACTAGAGGCAATTTCGGGCACCTCTAGCAAAGCAAGAAATTTCTCATTTTATTTTAGTCGACTAGAGCCAATTTCGGGCACCTCTAGCGATTCTTTAATGTGAATTAACTACTAGAGCCAGTTTTGGGCACCTCTAGTAAGAAAGTGCATTTACTACTAGAGCCAGTTTCGAGCACCTCTAGCAAGAAATTAACTTTTAATTTTTCAATTTTAAATGTACCCAAATTTTAAGCAACCTAAGTTCACTAAGTTTCCTTCAATCAACAAGCCACAACCGTGTAAAAAAATCAGCGTCATAGTAAAATACTAAGTTCTTTTCATGCAATCCTAAAATTAAAGGTTCTTTCAATTAAGTGCAGTGGCAAAAAGTCATCATTGGATATTCAACAAGTCTTAAGCAATTAAATCCAATTAAAGGCATGGCAAGTAAAATATGCAACCTATATGTGATTGCTAAAGATGAATGGAACTAAACATGAAACTAACTAGAAACCAACACCCCCCCAAACTCGAGAGAAGCATTGTCCTCAATGCATGTAAAAGTGAAACAAAATTTTAAAAGAAACTAAATGAAATGAGTTAGTCGGAGAGGTCGTCACCTCGAGTGATAAGTTTCCTTCGTACCGTTTGCTTGATTCATTTTCCGATCGGTGGTTGAATGCTTGTGGCTGGTACCGCGTGAATAGCATTGCTTTGATTTGATCCATGTTTGCCGAGGCAGGTTCACTTGCCTGGGCATCAGTAGTTGCCGAAGCTATTTTTGTTGCATGGGCATCACTAGTCTCTGTTACCGTGGCAACGACTGAGGTAGTTGTCGGGGAGGTTGCTGGGGCATCCTCTGTTGTAGTTGCCGTGGCAAGTAGTCAGTAGTGAATTTCCTTAGCATGGTGGTTGTGAGTCTTGTTGTGGAAAAAAAATTAAAATAAAGAAAACTTGGAAACTAAAGATAATGAAGAAAAATAAAATAAAATATTTCCTAAAAATTCCAAAAATAAGTAAAGGAAAAAAACGAAAATAAAATAAAGTTCCAAAAAAATGAAAAATTAAAAATTCTTAAAAAAGTATTTTTCATGCAACTTCTAATGTTACTGCATATCTGGGAAAATTTGAGGAGGGTTGTTTTCGATACATCTTATAGTCCATCCGCACCCTCCATCGAGTGAAAATATTGCCCAAAAAGAGTTGGGCCAATGTGCTCGCAGCTACTCCCCTTTGCGTTACCATGGTGGATGTGTCTTTCTTTTGTGTTCCCTTGTAGTCCATGCACATCTTCCACCTTGCTACTGTTCCTGAAGGCATGAATATGTTATTATGAAAAATAATATCAACATCCAACCATTTAATTACCTCATCCTCGTCGGGCTCCATCATGGTTGGATGCATCCTTCATTGTCGTGGCAATTGCTGCTCTAGCCAATTATCATGGCAATCAGTTGCCAAAATTTGCTGTAAGTCAAGGGAAGAACCAATTTTCTAAAAAGCTTTACGAATCTAAACACTTTTTTCTTTTGGCCTCTCAAACATTTCTATCAGTAGAGATTTCGATGGCTTCAAATCTACCAACATCGATTCCTCAAGACATACCTGCAATGGATGAGGTTCCTCAGAATTTTTTGTAGTATTGTTGTTCTCAGCTTCACTGAGTGTTGTCGCGGCATTGCTTTGTTCAGACTCCTCAATCATTGCCGAGGCAATTTGTTGCTCAAGCTCATCATGTATTGGGCAGTCTCTCTCATTGGCATCCTCTTGACTTGAAGGTTCTACTTGTTCCCCACACATCAAGGACCTATCTTCGCATTGCTCCTTATCCTCTTGCCTTGGGGCGTCAGTATCCCCAGGAATGGATTATTGGTGCATGTTATCCAAGGCATATATGGATCTCCTCAATTGATCTTCTGAATCCCCCAAGGTTGCATCCCACTGAGCTATCCTCACATCCATGGACTTTGATAACTCTCAAATCTCTTCAATTGATCCATCAAGTCTAGCCAAGGAAGCTAGCAACGTTTCCTCCAAGGAATTTGAATGCTCTTGAAAAGGACTATATTTCCATAGCATATTTGTTGCCGCGGCAAAATTGTCATGGTAAAAAAAATTTAAGCTTTTTGATCATACAATGAAGAATTTTTGCCGTTGGTTCCATCTATGGTCCTCCATGTAGTCATATGCACCAAAAATGTGAGGGCAATTTTCAAACACATGATGTTCTTCACAACAAGTGCACGGGTTTTCCACGGTATATGCTTTTCTCGGTTGGTATAGGTAATCATCGAAGGGTGCAAGAAACTCTTGATTGGATTGACTCATATCTTTCAACATCAACTCTCGAATAGATCGACTTTTATTTCTCGACATTTTGATGTCCCTTAACTTGTAGCGCACCTAATTTTTTTATAAAACAAACAAAAAGAAAATTTAGTAAAACTAAGAAAAAATGCAATAACAAAACCAACTAACGCCAATTGCCAATCCCTGGCAAGGGCGCCAAAATCTTGTTGCGCGTAATAAGTGCTACGCAATTGTGCAAGTATACACATCGCAAGTAATAAAGTGATATGATAAGTATCGAGTATCATCTCCACAGGGATTGTTTTGGGCCACTTTGCCTTAGTTATCGCACTGTAAAAGTAAAAACACAAATGATAATTGTAGGAGTTCTAGCAACGAATAAAATAAAAGAGCAAGTAAATAAAATAAAGATGTAATCAAATAAGAGGGAATAGGCCAGGTTATCGTGAGTTGAGGTGTGATAGCCGATTGGATCATCTTGGTAAAAGAGTACAAGGGCAACTCAATTGCTGTGGCAACTTGCGCAGGGGGTTGCCTTGGCAACTAATCGACGGTTGCCTGGGCAACTGCTTGGGCGACTGGGTAGCAGCTTCAAGGTTCGGCGGAGTGTTCTTCAATGGTTTCTTCTTATCCCTAAATCAAAACTCTAGCTATTTGTGCATGCCTTAATAATACATCCCTGCGTGAATCAAGGGTGAACAACAACCAATCTTGCACTCCTCTTAGCCGTTGAAATATTTAACTTATCCCTAAGCTGGATCAATCTTCACCATCAATAGATTGAATAAAGACCATACTCATTCATTTCTTGAATCTAACTCTCCTGATATTAGATAAATAGATGAAGTTACGAGATTCTCTCCCAATTCACTCGCAAACAAGAATAAAAACCAAGAATGAGTAAACCTTGAATTGAAAGTGCAAACTCTTATTACCTAAACAAAATACAATTGTTTCTCACAACCACAAAACGCAATAACCTTAGACAAGTATATAATTGAACAAGAAAGGAAAAGACGAAGAATGGTTGAAGCCTTGTCGAAATCTCTCCTTTCTCTTGTCGAAATCTCCCTTGCTCTCTTTGTCGAAATTTCTATTCTATCTCCCTCTCTATGGAGTTGACGGCTTGGTCCTCAATTTATAGGGCTAGGTCAATGTCTTTTTTTGAGGAAGAAGTTAAGTTGGAGTTAAATATCTTTAAAGAATATAATTCTTTATTATAATTAAATTCCTTTTAGAACTTCTCCTATCTTCTTGGGATTTAATTTCTCTTTAACCTCTTCATGGAAATCAAACTCCTTTGGGATTTAACTTTGCTCCACGTCAACTTGGGCTTATCTAGTCATCAATTTCGACTACCATATCATCTTATCCCTTATCGAAAATTGCCCTAGCCACTAGCTCGGCATCTCCTTCATGCATTGCCCTCGCAACTGCGTCGGCATCTCCTTCATGCACTTCCTTGAAACTGGTTCTAGCCTTGTTTAGGCAAGTGGTCTACACACACAAAAAACACACCAAAGCAGCATCTTTTTCCACAAAAATCACCAAGTTATGTAATTAAGCTCAACGGTGGAAAGAAACATGAATTAATGCATGAATGACTGATTAGACAACTAATATGAGCCTAAGTCTAACAATAATATGAGTAAAAGGGTAATAAAAGTAGTACTTTTTAAACACTTAACATACCCCCTAACTCGAACTATTGCTTGTCCTCAAGCAATGCAAACTAACAATTACCTACCAAGACTTTAATCATCAAAGACATGCTTCAAACTTGAATTCAAACCTCGGAACCGTGGCACAAAGTAAGATCACCTTTTAATTTTTTGAATAGCACAAAAATTACCCAGAATCAAACTATATTACTTGTGACAATGGGTGTGCGTAGTTGTGTACAAGTTGATTTTCAAGATTCTATGTGAACAATAGGCTTTTATGAATTTAATTATCAGGGCATTTATTTTTATTTTCACTAGAGGCAATTTCGGGCACCTCTAGCAAAGTAAGCAATTTCTCATTTTATTTTAGTCGACTAGAGCCAATTTGGGCACCTCTAGCAATTTCTTTAATGTGCATTAACTACTAGAGCCAGTTTCGAGCACCTCTAGCAAGAAAGTGCATTTACTACTAGAGCCAGTTTCGGGCACCTCTAACAAGAAATTAACTTTTAATTTTCAATTTTAAATTTACCCAAATTTTAAGGAACCTAAGTTCACTAAGTTTCTTTCAATCAACAAGCCACAACCGAGTAAAAAAAATCAGCTTCATAGTAAAATTCTAAGTTTTTTCATGCAATCCTAAAATTAAAGGTTCTTTCAATTAAGTGCAGTGGCAAAAAGTCATCATTGGATATTCAACAAGTCTTAAGCAATTAAATCCAATTAAAGGCATGGTAAGTAAAATATGCAACCTATATGTGATTGCTAAAGATGAATGCAACTAAACATGAAACTAACTAGAAACCAACACCCCCAAACTCGAGAGAAGCATTATCCTCAATGCATGTAAAAGTGAAACAAAATTTTAAAAGAAACTAAATGAAATGAGTTAGTCGGAGAGGTCGTCACCTCGAGTGATAAGTTTCCTTCGCACCGTTTGCTTGATTTATTTTCCGATCGGTGGTTGAATGCTTGTGGCTTGTACCGCGTGAATATCATTGCTTTGATTTGATCCATGTTTGCCGAGGCAGGTTCACTTGCTTGGGCATCGTAGTTGCCGGCCATTTTTGTTGCATGGGCATCACTAATTTCTGCTGCCGCGGGAAACTACCGAGGTAGTTGTCGGGTGGTTGCTTTGGGGCATCCTCTGTTGTAGCTGCCGTGGAAAGTTGTCGGCAGTGAATTTCCTTAGCATGGTGGTTGTGAGTCTTGTTGTGGAAAAAAAAAAAACAAATAAAACTTGAAAACTAAAGATAATGAAGAAAAATAAAATAAAATATTTCCTAAAAATTCTAAAAATAAATAAAGAAAAAAAAACGAAAATAAAATAAAGTTCTAAAAAATAAAAAATAAAAATTCTTAAAAAGTATTTTTTTTTGCAACTTTTAATGTTACTTGGATATCTGAGAAAAATTGAGGAGGGTTGTTTTCGATACATCTTATAGTCCATCCGCACCTCCATCGAGAGAAAATATTGCCCAAAAAGAGTTGGGCCAATGTGCTCGCAGCTACTCCCCCCTTTGCGTTACCATGGTGGATGTGTCTTTCTTTTGTGTTCCCTTGTAGTCAATGCACATCTTCCACCTTGCTACTGTTCCTGAAGGCATGAATTTATTATTAGGAAAATTTATATCAACATCCAACCATTTAATTACCTCATTTTCGTCGGGCTCCATCATGGATGGATGCATCCTTCATTGTCGTGGCAATTGCTGCTCTAGCCAATTATCATGGCAATCAGTTGCCAAAATTTGCTATAAGTCAAGGGAAGAACCAATTTTCTAAAAAGCTTTACGAATCTAAACACTTTTTCTTTTTGGCCTCTCAAACATTTCTATCAATAGAGATTTCGATGGCTTCAAATCTACCAACATCGATTCCTCAAGACATACCTGCAATGGATGAGGTTTTTAAAGAATTCAAAAGGTTTAACCATTACTTGCTCATTTCCATTGTTCTCATCATCTCGTTGATCTTGCATGTGGTCGCATTGCTTTGTTCAGATGAGAGCAATCTACTATTCTCTGCTTCAACATCATTGCCTTATGGGCAATATTCCTGCTCAAGCTCATCATGTATTGGGCAGTCTCTCTCTTTGGCATCCTCTTGACTTGAAGGTTCTAGTTGTTCCCCACACATCAGGGACCTATCTTTGCATTGTTCCTTATCCTCTTGCCTTGGGGCGTCGGTATCCCAGGAATGGATTGTTGGTGCATGTTATCCAAGGCATATGTGGATCTCCTCAATTGATCTTCTAAATCCCCTAAGGTTGCATCCCACTGAGCTATCCTCACATCCATGGAATTTGATAACTCTCAAATCTCTTCAATTGATCCATCAAGTCTAGCCAAGGAAGCTAGCAACGTTTCCTCCAAGGAATTTGAATGCTCTTGAAAAGGACTATATTTCCATAGCATATTTGTTGCCGCGGCAAAATTGTCATGGTAAAAAAATTGAAGCTTTTTGATCATACAATGAAGAATTTTGTTGTTGGTTCCATCTATGGTCCTCCATGTAGTCATATGCACCAAAAATGTGAGGGCAATTTTCAAACACATGATGTTCTTCACAACAAGTGCATGAGTTTTCCACGGTATATGCTTTTCTCGGTTGGTATAGGTAATCATCAAAAGGTGCAAGAAACTCTTGATTGGATTGATTCATATCTTTCAACATCAACTCTTGAATAGATCGACTTTTATTTCCCGACATTTTGATGTCCCTTAACTTGTAGCACACCTAATTTTTTTATAAAACAAACAAAAAGAAAATTTAGTAAAACTAAGAAAAAATGCAATAACAAAACAACTAACACCAATTGCCAATCCTCAGCAAGGGCGCCAAAATCTTATTGCGCGTAATAAGTGCTACGCAATTGTGCAAGTATACACATCGCAAGTAATAAAGTGATATGATAAGTATCGAGTATCATCTCCACAGGGATTGTTTTGGGCCACTTTGCCTTAGTTATCGCACTGTAAAAGTAAAAACACAAATGATAATTGTAGGAGTTCTAGCAACGAATAAAATAAAAGAGCAAGTAAATAAAATAAAGATGTAATCAAATAAGAGGGAATAGGCCAGGTTATCGTGAGTTGAGGTGTGATAGCCGATTGGATCATCTTGGTAAAAGAGTACAAGGGCAACTCAATTGCTGTGGCAACTTGCGCAGGGGGTTGCCTTGGCAACTAATCGACGGTTGCCTGGGCAACTGCTTGGGCGACTGGGTAGCAGCTTCAAGGTTCGGCGGAGTGTTCTTCAATGGTTTCTTCTTATCCCTAAATCAAAACTCTAGCTATTTGTGCATGCCTTAATAATACATCCCTGCGTGAATCAAGGGTGAACAACAACCAATCTTGCACTCCTCTTAGCCGTTGAAATATTTAACTTATCCCTAAGCTGGATCAATCTTCACCATCAATAGATTGAATAAAGACCATACTCATTCATTTCTTGAATCTAACTCTCCTGATATTAGATAAATAGATGAAGTTACGAGATTCTCTCCCAATTCACTCAAAAACAAGAATAAAAACCAAGAATGAGTAAACCTTGAATTGAAAGTGCAAACTCTTATTACCTAAACAAAATACAATTGTTTCTCACAACCACAAAACGCAATAACCTTAGACAAGTATATAATTGAACAAGAAAGGAAAAGACGAAGAATGGTTGAAGCCTTGTCGAAATCTCTCCTTTCTCTTGTCGAAATCTCCCTTGCTCTCTTTGTCGAAATTTCTATTCTATCTCCCTCTCTATGGAGTTGACGGCTTGGTCCTCAATTTATAGGGCTAGGTCAATGTCTTTTTTTGAGGAAGAAGTTAAGTTGGAGTTAAATATCTTTAAAGAATATAATTCTTTATTATAATTAAATTCCTTTTAGAACTTCTCCTATCTTCTTGGGATTTAATTTCTCTTTAACCTCTTCATGGAAATCAAACTCCTTTGGGATTTAACTTTGCTCCACGTCAACTTGGGCTTATCTAGTCATCAATTTCGACTACCATATCATCTTATCCCTTATCGAAAATTGCCCTAGCCACTAGCTCGGCATCTCCTTCATGCATTGCCCTCGCAACTGCGTCGGCATCTCCTTCATGCACTTCCTTGGAAACTGGTTCTAGCCTTGTTTAGGCAAGTGGTTCTGCACACACACAAAAACACACCAAAGCAGCATCTTTTTCCACAAAAATCACCAAGTTATGTAATTAAGCTCAACGGTGGAAAGAAACATGAATTAATGCATGAATGACTGATTAGACAACTAATATGAGCCTAAGTCTAACAATAATATGAGTAAAAAGGGTAATAAAAGTAGTACTTTTAAACACTTAACATACCCCTAAACTCGAACTATTGCTTGTCCTCAAGCAATGCAAACTAACAATTACCTACCAAGACTTTAATCATCAAAGACATGCTTCAAACTTGAATTCAAACCTCAGAACCGTGGCACAAAGTAAGATCACCTTTTAATTTTTTGAATAGCACAAAAATTACCCAGAATCGAACTATATTACTTGTGACAATGGGTGTGCGTAGTTGTGTACAAGTTGATTTTCAAGATTCTATGTGAACAATAGGCTTTTATGAATTTAATTACCGGGGCATTTATTTTTATTTTCACTAGAGGCAATTTCGGGCACCTCTAGCGAAGTAAGCAATTTCTCATTTTATTTTAGTCGACTAGAGCCAATTTCGGGCACCTCTAGCAATTCTTTAATGTGCATTAACTACTAGAGCCAGTTTCGAGCACCTCTAGCAAGAAAGTGCATTTACTACTAGAGCCAGTTTCGGGCACCTCTAACAAGAAATTAACTTTTAATTTTCAATTTTAAATTTACCCAAATTTTAAGGAACCTAAGTTCACTAAGTTTCTTTCAATCAACAAGCCACAACCGAGTAAAAAAATCAGCTTCATAGTAAAATTCTAAGTTTTTTTCATGCAATCCTAAAATTAAAGGTTCTTTCAATTAAGTGCAGTGGCAAAAAGTCATCATTGGATATTCAACAAGTCTTAAGCAATTAAATCCAATTAAAGGCATGGTAAGTAACATATGCAACCTATATGTGATTGCTAAAGATGAATGCAACTAAACATGAAACTAACTAGAAACCAACACCCCCCAAACTCGAGAGAAGCATTATCCTCAATGCATGTAAAAGTGAAACAAAATTTTAAAAGAAACTAAATGAAATGAGTTAGTCAGAGAGGTCGTCACCTCGAGTGATAAGTTTCCTTCGTACCGTTTGCTTGATTTATTTTCCGATCGGTGGTTGAATGCTTGTGGCTTGTACCGCGTGAATATCATTGCTTTGATTTGATCTATGTTTGCCGAGGCAGGTTCACTTGCTTGGGCATCAGTAGTTGCCGAAGCCATTTTTGTTGCCTGGGCATCGCCAATTTCTGTTGCCGTGGAAACTACTGAGGTAGTTGTCGGGGTGGTTGCCGGGGCATCCTCTGTTGCGGTTGCCGTGGAAAGTTGTCGGCAGTGGATTTCCTTAGCATGGTGGTTGTGAGTCTTGTTGTGGAAAAGAAAACAAAACAAATAAAACCTGGAAACTAAAGATAATGAAGAAAAATAAAATAAAATATTTCCTAAAAATTCTAAAAATAAATAAAGAAAAAAATGAAAATAAATAAAGTTCTAAAAAAATAAAAAATAAAAAATTCTTAGAAAGAGCAGTTTTCATACATCTTTTAATGTTACTGGATATCTGAGAAAAATTGAGGAGGGTCGTTTCTGATACTTCTTATAGTCCATCCGTACCCTCCATCGAGAGATAATATTGCCCAAAAAGAGTTGGGCCAATGTGCTCGCAGCTACTCCCCTTTGCGTTACCATGGTGGATGTGTCTTTCTTCCGTGTTCCCTTGTAGTCAATGCACATCTTCCACCTTGCTACTGTTCCTGAAGGCATGAATTTATTATTAGGAAAATTTATATCAACATCCAACCATTTAATTACCTCATTTTCGTCAGGCTCCATTATGGATGGATGCAGCCTTCGTTGTCGTGGCAATTGCTGCTCTAGCTAATTGCCGTGGCAATCAGTTGCCAAAATTTGCTATAAGTCAAGGGAAGAACCAATTTTCTAAAAAGCTTTACGAATCCAAACACTTTTTTCTTTTGGCCTCTCAAACATTTCTATCAATAGAGATTTCGATGGCTTCAAATCTACCAACATCAGTTCCTCAAGACATACCTGTAATGGATGAGGGGAGTTTTTAAAGAATTCAAAAGGTTTAACCATTACTTGCTCATATTCCATTGGCAAAGTATTATCATCTCGTTGATCTTGCATGTGGTCGTGCAATTGCTGTGGCAACTGTAGATGAGAGCAATCTACATATTCTTGCTTCAACATCAACGTTGTAACCTTATGGGCATCATATTCCTCAGAATTTGTTGCTCAGGCTCATCGTGTGTTGGGTAGTCTCTCTCTTTGGCATCCTCTTGACTTGAAGGTTCTAGTTGTTCCCCACACATTAGGGACCTCTCTTTGCATTGTTCCTTATCCTCTTGCCTTGGGGCGTCAGTATCCCCAGGAATGGATTGTTGGTGCATGTTATCCAAGGCATATGTGGATCTCCTCAATTGATCTTCTAAATCCCCTAAGGTTGCATCCCACTGAGCTATCCTCGCATCCATGGAATTTGATAGCTCTCGAATCTCTTCAATTGATCCATCAAGTCTAGCCAAGGAAGCTAGCAACGTTTCCTCTAAGGAATTTGAATGCTCTTGAAAAGGACTATATTGCCATGGCATATCTGTTGCTGCGGCAAAATTGTCATGGTAAAAAAAAATTGAGCT
The DNA here is from genome assembly GCA_019671005.1 of Hibiscus mutabilis. Taxonomy (NCBI): domain Eukaryota; kingdom Viridiplantae; phylum Streptophyta; class Magnoliopsida; order Malvales; family Malvaceae; genus Hibiscus; species Hibiscus mutabilis. Next base: position 25,699,412 of record CM033733.1, on the reverse strand, counting down.
TTTTGATCATACCATGAAGAATTTTGTTGTTGGTTCCCTCTATGGTCCTCCATGTAGTCATATGCACCGAAAATGTGAGGGCAATTTTCAAACACATGATGTTCTCCACAGCAAGTGCATGAGTTTTCCACGGTATATGCTTTTCTCGGTTGGTATAGGTAATCATCAAAAGGTGCAAGAAACTCTTGATTGGATTGATTCATATCTTCCAACATCAACTCTTGAATAGATCGGCTTTTATTTCCCGACATGTTGATGCCCCTTAGCTTGTAGCACACCTAATTTTTTTTGTAAAACAAACAAAAAGAAAAGTTAGTAAAACTAAGAAAAAATGCAATAACAAAAACAACTAACACCAATTGCCAATCCTCGGTAACGGCGCCAAAAACTTATTGCGCATAACAAGTGCTACGCAATTGTGCAAGTATACACGTCGCAAGTTATAGAGTGATATGATAAGTATCGAGTATCGTCTCCACAGGGATTGGTTTGGGCCACTTAACCTTAGTTATCGCACTGTAAAAGTAAAAACACAATTGATAATTGTAGGAGTTCTAACTAACGAATAAAATAAAATAGCAAGTAAACAAAATAAAGATGTAATCAAATAAGAAGGAATAGGCCAGGTTATCGTGAGTTGAGGTGTGATAGCCGATTGGATCGTCCTGGTAAAAGAGTGCAAGGGCAACTCAGTTGCCGTGGCAACTTGCGCAGGGGGTTGCCTTGGCAACTAATCGACGGTTGCTTGGGCAACTGCTTGGGTGACTGGGCAGTAGCTTCATGGCTCGGCGGAGTGTTCTTCAATGGTTTCTTCTTAGCCCTAAGTCGAAAATCTAGATATTTGAGAATGCCTTGATAATACATCCATGCGTGAATCATGGGTGAACAACAACCAATCTTGCACTCTTCTTAGCCGTTGAAATCCTTAACTTATCCCTAAGCCAGATTAATCTGCACCATCAATAGATTGAATAAAGACCATACTCATTGGTTTCTTGAGTCTAACTCTCCCGATATTAGATAAATAGATGAAGTTACGAGATCCTCTCCCAATTCACTCGCAAACAAGAATAAAAACCAAGAATGAGTAAACCTTGAATTGAAAGTGCAAACTCTTATTACCTAAACAAAATCCAATTGTTTCTCACAACCACAAAAGATAATAACCTAAGCCAAGTAGATTTAGTTCCTGGCTAGGTTCCAAAGAAACACAAGACAAAGAATTCCTAGCATAAACCTAATTGAACAAGAAAGGAAAAGATGAAGAATGGTTGAAGCCTTGTCGAAATCTCTCCTTGCTCTTGTCGAAATCTCCCTTGCTCTCTTTGTCGAAATTTCTCTCCTCTCTCCCTCTCTATGGAGTTGACGGCTTGGTCCTCAATTTAGGTCAAAGTATTTTTTTGAGGAAGAAGTTAAGTTGGAGTTAAATATCTTTACAGAATATAATTCTTTATTATATTTAAATTCCTTCTAGAACTTCTCCTATCTTCTTGGGATTTAATTTCTCTTTAACCTCTTCATGGACATCAAACTCTTTTGGGATTTAACTTTGCTCCACGTCATCTTGGGCTTATCTAGCCATCAATTTCGACTACCATATCATCTTATCCCTTATCGAAAATTACCTTGGCAACTAGCTTGGCATCTTCTTCATGCATTGCCCTGGCAACTCCGCCGGCATCTCCTTCATGCACTGCCCTGGCAACTGGTTCTAGCCTTGTTTAGGCAAGTGATTCTGCACACACACAAAAACACACCAAAGCATCATCTTTTTCCACAAAAATCACCAAGTTATGTAATCAAGCTCAACGGTGGAAAGAAACATGAATTAATGCATGAATGACTGATTATACAACTAATATGAGCCTAAGTCTAACAATAATATGAGTAAAAAGGGTAATAAAAATAGTACTTTTGAACAGTTAACAACTACGGTCCTTATTTGGCGACAGTATGAGGGATTGGCCGGTATTGCGAGTACCATTTTTTGGCGACATTTGGTTAGGGATTCGTGTACCTAGGCTGTTACTTGATTCACAAGGCTATGTTAAAAATAAAATAACTTAATTTCAAAGTAAATTAAAGAATGTCCTTAATGTCTTATATGACAAGTAACTTGTGATTATGATATGACATGATTAAGAAACCTACGATTTTGGTATGATATGTTTGATGTATTATAACAAGAATTTCATGGCTGTGATAAGCTATGTCTAAAACCTTATGTAACAATCAATGTATAACTATAATGTACTATGATAAAGAATAATAATGAAAAGTTGCAAACCCAAGTAATGAATTAAATTGATGAGTCATACAACAAGTAATACATACTTTTGATATGTTATATTAGTTCCATGATAAATAACCCATGTTCATGATATGTCATGTTATGTTTGATGTTCTAATGAATAAATTTATAAATTGTTCGAATATGAAACAATACACCATATTATGTTTGATGCTTTAATGACTAGTTTGATAATTGAGATTATAGCAATAATGTTATGTTCGAAATCCTTAAGAAGGAAGGTTATGCTAATTCGACGCTGGTGTGTTAAGTTATACATATTATTGAGACGTTACTTTAATATCTTGCATGATAAGTAAATCATAACTTGAGATGCTATATTGATAACTTGTAAGATAAGTAACCTTGTTCATTGAGATGTTATGTTAAAGATAAACAATGAAAGATCTTTAAATTAAAATAAAGAATAAAATGTAATAGCTTGTAAAACAAGCAAGACTCTTCTATGTAACTTGTGGGTAATCTTTTAGACAATATTTCTATTATGTTCGAATGTTGAAACCTTTAGTAATTAAATTCTAGCTTAAGTTATAATCAATTACATGATTTGATTGGATTGTGGTGAAAGGATGAATTAATTGAATTGTGCTTTGGTTACTTTGAACTACCTCACTAAGTGTTTACTTACTTCTTCCTTCACTACATTTCAGGGTGAAGCTTGTTGTGATTATTTTTGGAGTTCGGGCTAGATCACAAGTTCAAGGGTGTTTGCTCGTAACCTTCTTTTAAATACTCCTAGATGGTGGCACATGGTTTTGTAAATATTAAGGTAGATATGATTCTTAGAACCTGTTTAATGTGGCTGAACCTTAAGACCTTTGATTTAACCGAATCCTACCCTCAAATTGAAATTGGTGAGCTAATTATAAAGAACAAATGAAAGTTGAAAACTAGGGTCAATTTATATAAAAGGCTTTCTATTGTTCATGATAATAAGTTAAAGGATCTAGAATGGTTGCTACTATTTGAAAAGCCTTAATTGATTCTTGGAATCAAAGTTAATTTTTAAATATATGGCTAAAGATGAAGAAAATTTCTAGTAAAGACCTTGATCTTGTCTTTTAGAATAGTCCTAAATAAGACTTACGTGTAATTAAGTCAAACTTGTTTGTTAGTAACACTTTTTTGGTTTGGTTTACTCTTAAACCGGGTTAGGGGTGTTACAGATATCCTTGTTATAGTATACCTAATATTATCTAGGTTATGAACTGCCATTATGATTTATTGATGACATTTGACATGATAACTTCTAATCATGATATACATATATTTGTATGCCCAAGTATTACAAAGTGGGAGTCCTTGGTATAAATGGCATGCCATAGAGTTCTTAGCAATTGCATCACTCAAGTTATGATATGATTACATGTTTTTGTGACTACAATGGTGTCACATACACCTTAGGGACCCAAGCCCTTGTTGTGCACCCTGGGGATCCATGCCCATAGTGCTAATGGCACTAACGAGGTGCTTTTATGAGGAGCTAAGAGCGTCCTCGAGTACGTACTCATTTACATGTTCACGTTAGACACTCTGGTGTCTTATTCATATGACTAGAGTACCTAAGGTCTCATAAAGTATACTTTGGGCAAATTTAAAAGATTAATAAAAGTGTAGGTACTCGAGCTAGTGAGCTTGTCAAGTTCTGTTATGTACTAATGTAACGCCCTGGTTTTGGGCCTATCATTTTTGTGGCATGTTAAACGGTCTAGTGGACTGGGTTAGGGACTCAAGTCAGATTCGGGAGTAAATATTTTTTGGTAAGATAAAAATATGGAAAATGGTTAAAAAATCATCTTTTAATATATGATTAATATTGGTGAAATCAATTTTGGAAAATGAGATTAGGAAGTGTGACATTTTGGCTAGTGACCAAAATGCAATTTTTGAAAACTATTTTTAAAGGTGACTAAAATGAAAAGGATCAAATTCTTAGAATCCTTAAGGAGCTATATTACCATGTTTTGGCTGATGATTTCTCCCTTCAATTAAATCATTTTAACATGTGTTTTAAAGGATAATAAAAAGATATTTTTGATATTAAAGTTAGTTATTTGGTTTTAATGAAAATTGACGTAACTTTTCTCTCAACTTTTTCTCTCTACTTCTCTTCTGCCAAACACTCAAGTTTTCATCAAAAATCAGAGGTGAGAGATCCTTTTTATTTATATTCTTGATTTACAATTGATTATTTAACTTTGATTTACAAAACCTCATTGAAATCTTGTGTTTTTATATCTTTTAACAAGCCAATTGAGGGAGAAATCACACAATAGGGGTAAGGTCCGTGATCTCCTCTATTGAATGGATCTTTATTGATATTCCCAAGTGTTCGATCCTTGATTTATAGTTTATAATCTAATTTTGTGTTTTTATATTGATTTAATTGGGTTAAGTTGATGGAAAAGTGAAAGATCCGTATTGGATGTATTTGTCCAATGTTGAGGTTGATTTTAATCATATTTCGGATGTATTATAATGTTGATAAGTTGATTTTAACAATGGAATCCTGAAACTCTTGAATCCCTAGTTGTTAAGGTTGTTAGATTTGTGTTTTCGTGGAGTTGTGGTGGCTGTTTAATTGCTGGAAGTATTTGGATGAATTAATCCTATTTTTAAATGTTAGTTGATGATATTGAAGGAGTTTAATTGTTAGTTTATGGTTGGGTTGTGTTTGGATAGGATTATATGATGTTTTAGGTTGTTGAGGTTGAGTAATTTTGAGAGGATTGTGGATATCCATGAAGGATTGATGTTACAGTGTTTTGAATGCATTGAGATGCATTAATCCTCTATTTTAATGTGGTTAAAACACAGGATATGGATCCGGTAGTGATCGATGAAGCTTTGGAGGCTTTAGACGCTTGTTTTCGTGTTAGCAAATCGAGGTTTCGCATATCGGTGAGTAAGAATGTGGATTCCAGATTTGCAATGTTTTAAAGGTGGTTCATGTGAGTTTAAACTTAGCTTTATACACTAGTTTAAAATTGGAAGTAAGTATAAAGTAGTTTTCTCTCTCAGTCGTGCTTTTATGAAATGGTTTTATGCACTTGTTTTTATTTACATTGTACCTACTATTTAAGCATGAAATGCTGAAGGATGCACATGGTAAGTGATCCTTGTAAGTATATGGTTTATACTTGTGGTTTAAAGCATGGTTGTTGCTTTGGAAAATTGGTTTGGTTAGTGCTTGTTAAAAACAATGAGGTAAATGGTTAATTATATTGGCAAGTGATGTGGTTCTAAAATTATTATCGGATATAGTTGGCCGACCGTAGGATTGATAGTGAACTATAATAAGTCGCCTTGGATGTTGAGGGGTTTAGACCCTTGTACAAAAAACTCTATCCAAGTACCCTAACTGTAGAGAGGTTTTACAGTATTGTATACTCCCGTTAGTCGATTAAGCATCTAACCGAGGTAAGGGGTTGGTGTCCCATTGAGTTGAAAGTGTACCCGGTTGTTAGGTACCGCGATTGTGATTGTATCGCTATTTTCGGTTGAGATGGCTTGAAGTGTTGGGAGAACACTTGTTGAATCCTTGTATCCGATGAACTATTTTGGTAAAGGAACTTGGTTAATGATCACTTTTGAGCCAATATAATTGTTGATGTATCACTGAAAATTTTATGTTGTACAATGTGATTTATACATGTTTACTCTTTAAGCTTTGCATATGGTTGTTATGCATGGGAAGGCTTAAATTGAGGTTGAGCAATTGGACTTGCTGTTGGTTAATGATACATGTGCATATGGTTTAATATGCTGGTTTAAAAGATGTTAAGTGCATGTTTTAAAGCCATGATAATGTTATAAAGGATGTTTGAAATGAGATTTCAATGTAGTGTCGAGAAATGGTTTTAATTGCATTGATGGTGTGTTGTTTTGAGCACTCCTCACTAAGCCTAGTGTGCTTATGCTCTCTTTGTCAATCAATGCAGAGAATTAAAAGCTTGGAAGGCAGCGGGAAGCAAGGGATCCCAACAATACTTGATATCCAAAGTATGTTTTTGGTATAGACTATAAGTAATAAGGGCAATAGGGGTTTCTGTTGTTATTTGGGAGATGTTTTGTTGAACTCCCTATTTGAGAAAGTTTGTCCAGCTGCTCTTGAGTTGTAAATGGCCTTTATGGTTTGATTTTGGTAATGGTTTGGATTTTCATGTTTTACTTGAATGGTTTTCTAGGTTGCATGCCTATAGATTTGCATTTGATGCAAGATACCGTAAATTGATGTTGAATCTGTGATGTTATGTTGTGGTCTGATTCTAAATTGTGTTGGTTGTGTTTTAGGAGCATGTTATAATGTTTTGGTAAGGTTGAAAGTATGTTAAACCAGTAGAAAATAACATTACAAGCCTAAGTGTACTGGTATGCAAGGGACCGTATCGGTACAGATAGGCAAAGTAGGATGTTCAGCATCGGTACGGATAAGCAATTTAAGCTTAGCATACCGGTACGGGGTAAGGTGTATCAGTACGGGAACTCGTTACTGGAAAGTTACTTTTTGGGAAAAACCCGTGTACCGAAACACCGAGAGTTCATACTGGTACGGTTTAATATTTTTTGCAAGCTGACATGGCGTACCGATACGGTATATTGTGTATCGGTACAGGTTGTTACTCTGTATCGGTACGGCTATGGTCGTATCAGTACTGGCGGCTGTTTTTATAGGTAATGTCAAGGATTTCAGTTCTTGGTCTCTTGAGTTTTGGTACCTGAAAAATGTGGATGCAATTGAATAAGTTTGGATGGTCATTTTGAGCTGATTTTTGACGAGTAAGTGTGTAACCTATCTAATTAAATGATGGTAACTTAAAATTGGGCTAAGTCCTTGAAATTTTCAGATTTTGTAATTTGGTCCCTAAATTATATATATGACCAATTGGATGTCAATTCGACGCCCGATTGAGTTGGGTTTTCACCAAAAATCAGTATGCACATATAGGATAAAAATTTTGCCTCTAGATAAGATAAAAGGAAAAAATGGTCGAGCTTCGGGCTTAATTATTTACGGTTTACTTTGGTAAACCTAATGTAGCTCGCTCGGTTCGGTCTTGCGACTAGGCCTGGTCGACGGGGTTACAACTAAGTTTCTGCAAAGTTTTGGTACTAAGTACAAGAAATAACAAGTTTTTCGTACTCTATGTATATCTCTGTATATCTCTGTATTTTCTGTAAAATCAGTATTTTCCCGATTATGTTAAGCTCAGAAATATTTGTATTTCTTTGTTTGATATGTAAGGCAAAGAATTAGAATTATGATAAAGTTTGCCATGAAATACCATAGAAACTTGTTATATTATGCTATGAGAAGCATATTGAAGTATGTCAAGTAAATATGATGATCTTAGTACAAGTAATTTATCAGTTGTAGCAATGTCTGATTCGCTAAAAAAATGAGTTTTCGAAGTGCTTGTGGTTTTTCGGATATAAAATGTTTATTCTGTGGGGGTTTTAAAAAAACCGCGTTTTGTTTGGAAAATGGAGTCGCCACCGGCCACTTAGGTAGGCCGGACACCATAAAACCAGAGATTCGAAAACTATTGGGTTCGGGAGTCGGTTACGGATGGGGAAGGATTAGCACCCCCACACCGCCCAAAATTGGTACTTTAATAATTACCGCTTTATTAATGTTAGATTTTCCGGATTTAAGTGACGATTAATTTAAAATTTTGTTATCAATGCGAGTAAATTTTAAAGGCCCCATTATCCAAGAGTAAACGCCCAACCACTATCACTACGCCTGATACTGGCCCCGTTTACGCTCGAAAAAAGGGCACCGCATTGACAATTCATATATCTCAATATGCAAATCTTAGAGAAGTAATTCGGATACATACATTTGCGTTGACATGGTAAAGGACAAAATAAATAATAAAAAACATGTATATCACAAAACTAAACAAATATGATAAAAACAAGAACATAGTAGATCACAATAATAACGGGGCATGAATAAAACATGTGAGAAATAAGAAACACCTACTTCAAGAAAACATACATATTAAAAAACAAAAACACATTGTAACATATGCATGACATGGATGTATTATGATAATAATCTCAAACAACATGCTAACAAAGAAACTAATACCTAGTGCATAACATGTGACATAATTTGCATGCACAAATAAATAAATAAAACATGGTATGGCATATGACAAAAACGCACTAACATGTAACCGAAAAAGGAGATACGGGAATTTATGTTAGTATATACAAACATGCTAACGTACTAACATATAACATGATATTCGAAATAAACCAAACCTTACATGTAAATGATATGCATGCAAATACGAACAAATGCAGTAGAAAAAAAAACAAGATATAGCATACCTAAAACAAAAGAAAACATGATAGAAAAATCACAAGTAAATAATGGGAAAATTATACATACTAAAAACACATAACATAAACAACATAACATAAATATTCACAAATTTACCAAGGACTGAAATGAATAAAAAATGAAACAGAAAACTAAAATTAAATGAGCAAAATGCACACTTAGGGACACAATTGAGAACTGGACAAAACTTGGGAGGACTAAGAATGCGATTAACCCTTGCGGCAAACTCAGACTAAAAAAATCAAAAACGCGGAGGGACTAAGCATGCATTTTACCCTTTTAAAAACTTATTTCGGATTAATTTGGGGTCCAATTGAAGTTTTGGAAAACCAGAGAGGACTGGAGTTGTGATTATACCAAGGGGCAGACTCGTTTTGGAAAATACCAAAACGCGGGATGGTTTTATGAGTAATTAGGCCATTCTTTTTAATGCTCGCCTATAAATGCCCCCAACTGGCCTCCCCTCTCTTTTTTCCCTTATTTTTTTCTGAGCCTTATGATAATATCCCCTCACTCTCTCTCATTTTCCCTCAAAAACCAACTTCAAACCCTCAACGAACCTAGAAACCGGCGACCGTCTGCCTTCCTCTCCGCCGTCGACCGCCGCTAGTCGGCACCGACAAACCAAAAAAAACACCCAAAACAAACCTCGTTTCAACCCGAACCCAAATCTAAACTTAGATTTACACAAAGACACCCCTTTTGCCTAGATCTGAGCAAATACGAAGTAAAAAAATGTCTTTGTTTAACAAAAATGAAACCAAAAGGTACCGCCCACCCTTTTCAGTTCACCATGTTCAGTTTTTGGAAACTGAGGCGGCTTGTCACTGGCGAGGGGAGACCCGCTGATGACGAGGGTAACGAATCTATGCACTCCTCTCCCTTTTGATATTATTTCTTATTTTTACTGTACATGCACGCAAGAAAGAAAGGAAAAGAAAGAGAGATTACCACTGAAACTTGGTGCTTCTTTTTTATTTTTTTTGTTCAAAAAACCTCCCCTCTTACATTTTTTTTGGTTTACATATATCCTGTTTGCTCTATCTTGTTTGGTAAAAACTAATACATAAGTTATATTTTTTTTGGATCTAATTTAGTTCTGATGCTTTTCCCTTTTTTGTGTCTTTGGCATGCCCGACCATGCTTGGTGGTTGGTACGGCCGGCATGGGGAGCGGCGTGGTGGAGATGACCTTTCGGCTACGCAGACTGGCATCTTGGGAGACGAAACGATTATTATTGCCAGAACCGTTCCTATCCGTTGGATCAGATGTGATCTAACGGTTAGGACCGCTCGATTATCAAACAGCTGAGATGAGGCCTCGAGGATAGTGTAGCGGCTCGGGATTGCGCCACGTGGCCTGAAGAAGATGGTTGGCTTTGTACGCGTCTCACACGCATGAGGGGATAATCCAACAGCCCGCGCGTGGGCTTCACGCGGCAGATAAGGGGTCTTTATGCTTCAACCATGGCCGTTGGATCTAGATCTGATCCAACGGTTCTCGTGCAGCTGCGCATGATAAAGGGAGCATTAGGATTTCAATATTTGATATGGGTTAGGGTTTCTTAGGGTGTGGGCCGGCTTGGCCAAATGGGCCATGTGTAATTAAGTTTGGGTCTTGTAATTAAGGACTGGATATCTAATTTGGACTTTAATATACCTTTTTTTATCTTATTTTAATTTCAGCCTAATAGTATTAATAATAATAGTAATAATAATAGTAGTAATAATAATACTATACGCATGCATACACATACAAATTAATATACACATGCAAACACCCACACGTATGCACACATACACGCATATTAATTAATATATACATGAAAACGTTAATATATGTAACACATTAACATAATATACCAACATACATGCATATACACTCATACACACATGGTTTACGTACACATTAATCACCCGTATAGTAATGAAAATATAATATAATACATGTACATGCAATGATAATATATTAACTAATAAACTAAAGTATATTAACACAATACTTATACACCGGATAAAAATGAGTGATTATAGTTGCCCCTCTTTGCTTGTTCTTGTGAAACGTGAACAAAGCAAAGATTATAAGCACTCATTTTTATCTGACTTCCCTATTTGTAGCTTCGGAATCACGTGCTCTTCTGGAACTCTCAGCTTTTCCTCGACTGAATCTTCGAGCTCGTAAGTCCTTCCTATACAGAGCTTTTTCACCTTCCGATCTTAGAACTACAGGTCCTTCCTATATAGAACTTTTCATTTTGGAGTCTCGAGTTATGAGTCCTTCCTATGTAGAACTTTTCACTCTAAGACGGTAGAGCTCGAAGTCCTTCTTATGTAGAACTCTTCACCTTCAACACAGATTTTTCCTATATAAAATCTTTTGCGTCACTGATGGATTTTTCGATTGGGAGTCCCTCCTATATAGAACTTCTAATCTCCAAACCCTAAAACCGCAAGTCCTTCCTATACAAAACTTTTAGCTTCTGAAATCTCAGAGCTGCGGGTTCTTCCTACATAGAACCTCTTTCTCTGAGACAGTAAAGCTCAGAGTCCTTCTTATATAGGACTCTTTGCCTTCAACACAGCGGGTTTTCCCTATATAAAACCTTCTGTGTCATGGGTGAATTCCTTCGCCTGGGAGTTCTTCCTATATAGAACCGCTAGTCTTCACCCTGGAGCTGCAAGCCCTTCCTATATAAAACTTTCAGCTCTTGAAGCCTCAGTGCGGCGGGTCCTTCCTATATAGAACCTCTCACTGCGGGCATTTGAAAATATAGGCCCTTCCTATATAGAACCTTTATCTTCACATTTGGGATTCACGCCAAAATGGATACCGATGCTTCTTTGAATCTGCAGATACCTGTCTATAATAAGACAAAATACTATGACAAATGAGTTAGCATGCTCCTAATCATAGGGATGTCTAACTATTCATGATACATGAGTGTCAATATCTTGGTGGGCCCTTTCAGTCAATCTCATCCCTACGTTGCCTGCTTTCCCCATTTCTTCTTCTAGAGGCGATACCCTATTTCACTATCAGGTTCAACCATTCCACCATTTCTTTTTCTGAATTTCTGATTCAGGTTTCTAAAGTGCCCTTTCAGGTTTTCGCTTTAGAGTTTTTTTTTGAGGTGCCCTTCCGGGTTTTCACCTGAGAGATCTCTCTTGTTTTCTCGAATGCTTTCTTTTAAACGAGTAGGGCGTGCACCATTGGTCATCCTACCCTGGTATTTGAAGCCTTCTGCCCGCCCTATTTCAACAAACGTCGTATGGGCCGCTAGAGGGCAAGGTTAACATTGTTTTCTAATCGCCTGTATCCTTAAGGTTAGATCACAGTAATGCTCAGAAATCTCTTGCTTATCATAAGCCTATGTTAGCCTATTTGCATGATATTAATGGTAAATAACAAGAAGGCAAGGAATGGAAGCTCAAAATGTGTTTTTATTACGATTAAGGGTTTGGAACAACTTTGGGGAAGTAATGGCACACATGAGGAAAATGAGAAGCCAGACACGAAATGCAAGATCTCTCAGTATCTTCAGTATGAATGATACATGATCCCGTCAACCGGCGTAGAATTTTTTTGCCTGAAGCTCTTTCTTCACAGGGTTCATGGGGACGATCCTTCTCTCCAGAAATCCAACCTCTCAATTTATCTGAGCCGCCCTTTGTGGGTTTTTGACTCGGATCCTTCCTTTGCTTCAAGGCGCCCTACTTCGGGTTTTCGCCCTGAACTTTCCATTTTTTTGTTGTTGTTTTTTTCTTTCTTTTTTCAAACATAGTATTTCTTAACAGTATCAGAATTTACAGGGCTTTTCAGCTCGTCTCCATCCATTTCAGTTAAGATTAAGGCTCCTCCTAAGAAGGCCTTTTTTACCACGTATGGCCCTTCCCAGTTGGGCATCCACTTTCCCCGAGAATCTTTATGAATTGGAAGGATCTTCTTCAGTACCAGATCCCCCTCTCTGAATTCTCTTGGGTGCACTTTCTTGTTGTATGCCCGCATTATTCATTTTTGATACATTTGACCATGGCATATGGCCTTTAGCCTCTTTTCTTCAATGAGATTTAGCTGGTCGAGTCTAGCTTGCACCCATTCGGATTCTTCCAATTTTACTTCATTTAAGACCCAGAGCGACGAAATCTCCACCTCAATGGGTAGTACTGCTTTGGTACCATACACTAAGGAATAGGGTGTTGCCCCTGTCGATGTGCGAATGGACGTCCTATAGGCGAAAAGGGCAAATGGCAGCTTTTCGTGCCAATCGTTGTAGGTATCCGTCGTCTTCGCTATGATCTTCTTTATGTTCTTGTTTGCTGCTTTCACTGCCCCATTCATTTTAGGACGATAGACTGTGGAATTATGGTGTGTTATCTTGAATTGGTTGCACACGTCTGTCATCATTTTGTTATTCAGATTGGAAGCATTATCGGTGATGACCCTTTCTGGCAAACCGTATTGACAAATAATCTCCTTCTTTAGGAATTTACATACTGTAGTCCTTGTGATGTTGGCGTAAGACGCTGCCTCCACCCATTTAGTGAAATAGTCTATGGTGAGCAAAATAAAACGATGTTCGTTGGAAGCCTTCGGGTGAATCTGCGCAATGACGTCCATGCCCCACGCTGCAAAAGTCCACGGAGAATTCATGGTGTGTAAAGGTGATGGGGGAGCGTGAATCTTATCAGCATAAATTTGGCATTTGATGCATTTCCTCGCGTAATCGATACAATCTCCCTCCATGGTCGACCAGAAATAGCCATACCTCATAATTTTTCGGGCTATAGACAACCCATTGGCGTGCATCCCACATAGACCGTCGTGTACCTCGGCTAAAATCTCCTTTGCCTCCCGGGCATCCACACATCTCAACAATGTCTGATCATGGCCTCTTTTATATAGGATCTCCCCATCCTAGATGTATCTTGTTGCCATTTTTCTGAGTGTTTTTTTGTCATTGTCATTTGCCCTTTCGGGATACTTTTGAAGCTTGACATATTGCAAGATGTTATAGTACCATGGGTTGCCATCAATCTCTTCCTGCACATTACAACAATGAGCAGGCCTTTCAAAAGTCTGCATCTTAATGGGCTTCATTTCTGCCCCCGTGTTCGTTTTGAACATGGAATCCAAGGTTGCCAAGGCGTCTGCCATCTAATTTTCTTCTCTGGGAAGGTAATTGAAGCTGATCTTTTCAAACTCCTTGGCGAGCTCTTGAATTAATTCATAATATTTGACCAACTTCGAGTCCCTGGTTTCCCATTCCCCACGTAATTGGTAAATCACTAAGGATGAATCTCCGAATACTCGAAGTTCCTTAATCTTTCTTTCAATAGCTGAGTTCAGTCCCATAACGTAGGCTTCATATTCAGCTATATTGTTGGTGCAAAAGAATTCTAGTCTGCTAGTGAAGGGATAATAGACATTCTCGGGGGAAATTAACATGGCCCCTATCCCATGTCCGAGGGCGTTAGAGGCTCTATCAAAGTAAAGCTTCTATGAGTTATCATCTGAAACCTCTTCCTCGGTTGTAATGCACATCAAGTCTTCATTTGGGAAATTAAAGTTCAACACCTCATAATCATCCGAAGCGCGACTAGCTAGGAAATCTGCTACGGCGCTTCCCTTTACGGCTTTCTGGCTTACATACACAATGTCAAATTCGGATAAGAGCATCTGCCAGCGAGCCATCCTCCCTGTCAGTGCTGGCGCTTTCAATAGGAACTTCAAGGGGTCTAGCTTGGATATCAACCACGTAGAATGGTATAGCATGTACTGCCTAAGCCGCTTGGTAGCTCAAACTAAAGTACAACATAGCTTCTGAACTGGCGGGTACCGCGCTTCGCAATCATTGAACTTTATGCTTAGGTAATAGATGGCTCGCTCCCTTTTCCCTGACTCATCGTGTTGCCCCAATACATAACCCATTGAATTTTCAAAGACTGTCAGGTAGAGGATTAAAGGTATGTCTCGTACCGGCGCAACTAAAATCGGAGCATTTGTCAGGTACCTTTTGATCTTCTCTAGGGCTCCTTAACATTCCTCATCCCACACACTGGGATTATTCTTTCTAAGAAGTCTGAAGACTGGGTCACACCGATCAGTTAATTGGGAAATGAAACGAGAGATATAATTTAGCCTCCCTAGGAAACCACGAACCTCCTTCTGAGTGTGGGGTGGTGAGAGATCCTGGATGGCTTTCACTTTATCTGGATCTATCTCAATCCCTCTTCTACTCACCACGAACCCCAAGAGTTTTCCAAAAGTAACAACAAAGGTGCAATTGGCAGGGTTAAGCCTCAGCTGGTATTTCCGTAGTCTTTGGAATAGTTTCCTTAAGTTCTGTAGGTGCTCCTCTTCTGTTCGGGACTTAGCGATCATGTCGTCCACGTATACTTCTTTTCTTTGTGCATCATGTCATGGAAAAGAGTCACCATTGCTCTTTGGTAAGTTGCCTCTACGTTCTTGAGCCCGAAAGGCATCACCTAGTTTTCTCCATGTCGTTCGAGTCCATCTTTATCTGGTTGTACCTTGAAAAGCCTTCCATTAATGAAAACCATGAGTGTCTCGCGGTGTTGTCAACCAGAGTGTCAATATGTGGCAGAGGGAAGTTGTCTTTAGGGCTGGCTAGGTTGAGATCCCTGTAATCTACACACATACGGACCTTCCTGTCCTTCTTCGGTATTGGTACAATGTTTGCAACCCATTCAGGGTATTTGGCCACCTCCAAGAAGCCATCATCAAACTACTTTTTTACCTCTTCTCTGATCTTTAACAACATGTCTGGTCTCATTCTTCGGAGTTTTTGCTGCATTGGTTTGCATTCTGGCTTCGTTGGCAGTTTGTGAACCACTATGTCAGTATTCAAACCTGGCATATCTTGATAAGTCCAGGCGAAAACATCCTTGAATTCCTGAAGTAGGGTTATCAGTTCGTGCCTGGTTTTTAAGGAAAATGTCATCCCTATTTTTACTTTTTTTCTCTCTTCTTCAGTCCCCAAGTTTACAACTTCTGTTTCTTCTTGGCGGGGCATGATTTGCCTTTCTTCTTTGGCCACCATTCTCCTCAACTCTACAGGACCTCACATTCTATCTCATCATCTTCTTCCCCAATTCCTTCTGAGATCTCGGGGCATTCAAAATTCACTCTGGGATTGGGTCTGGCATCATTCATACAGTCAATCATGGGAGACATGCATTAAATGAGAATGAGTGTATTGGGGAGAGAATGGCTTTATATGAAGTGAATGAACATGAAAAATGAATGAATGAAATAAATGAAACGTTTACCATTTAAGAAAACGGGGAAGATATTTTCATTTCAACAAAAAGTTAACATAGGTGCCCTATACAAGAGATCCCCATTGTTTATGGGCAAAAACAAAAAGGTTGATTCGGAGCATTACTCTGATCTAGTCCTAAAAACCACAGGTAGATCAATATGGCTCCAGTTATCAAGAGTTTCCCCGAGATGGCAGGGGCGGATGTTGGTCAACATATTGCTAACTTGGCCCTTTCCATCTATCATGTTAATGGACATCCCCTCAAGTGATTCATTAAATATTTCTTCCTTGTTGAGTACGTCATTTTCCTTAATTGCCTCTTCAACCTCCTGTCCTGGTTGGGAAAATCCTCCGGAGACAAAAGTGGTTTTCAAACAAGGGAAGGACATTGGTCTCCATGGAATGTCTTCTCCCTTAAATCTGGCTTTTCTCTGTTCTTCTTCTCTTGTATTCTTCTTTTATTTGTTGGACACTTGGCTTGTAACCCAACCCAAAACGGTCCTTCTTGGTTATCATACTTTTGGCTCGTAGGCTCCCTTGCAATCTCTTCCCTAGCCCTCTTCCTGCTTTGGCTCCTCGACCCAAAGTTTCAGCAACGGTCATCTTGGTACAATTAGATAACCTGGGATAGGGGATCCGACTTCCCTCCACGGCGAATGTGGCATTCACTAGCTCTAATGCTCAAAAAGTGCATTCTGCAACATCCTCGTCATTTTGAATGCAGGGGGCATCTGATGTCACTGAAGCAATAATTTCCTACTCGGCCTCTACTGTGACCAACTTGCCTTCGATCACGAAATTTAATTTCAGATGTAGTGATGAGGGGACAACTCCTGCAGAGTGGATCCATGGCCTTCCCAATAAGCAACTGTAATATTGTTTTATGTCCATCACCACAAAATCAATCACGTACTTAGTCGGCCCGATCAATAGAGGCACCTCAATTTTCCCAGTGTTCCTCTTTGTGTGCCGTCAAAGGCTCTCACGGAGTTATGGCAAGGCTTTAGGTGAGAACTATATATTGGTAACTTTTGCAAGGTCACCATAGGTAGTACGTTCAGTGCTGACCCGTTGTCAATCAATACCCTCGGTAACACATACCCTTTACAGTGGGTTGTGATGTTAAAAGCTTTGGTGGACCCCATTCCGCCCTCAGGGATCTCGTCATCACTGAATGTTATATTGTTATAGGCAGTGATATGCCCCACTATCCTGTCCAGTTTTGATACAAAAATGTCCTGGGGCACAAAAGTCTAGTTTAGTACTTTTAATAGTGCCTCACGGTGTCTTTCTGAACTCAGTAGCAACTCTAGCACTGTGATCCTAGCCGGTTGCTTTCGTAGTTGTTCCACTATGATGTACTCGCCATGTCTCAGGAACTTTAGAAATTCTTTGGCCTGAGTCTCGGTTATTGGTTCATTTATCTTTGGAAGAGGTTCTTCACCGAATATCTCCGTGGGGGTAACCGATGTATCATTTCCTTTATCTTTGGCCGCTTCAGCAGCCCTCAAGGTTTCAAATGAGTAATATCTGCCACTCCTCGTGAAATGGCCCACCTCACCGATATTCACATCACTCTTGCCTTGCTCGTCTTTCAGTGTAAGCTCTTTTACCTCACTAGATTCTGGCTTTTCTGGCATGGTCACATTTACAGCATAGTTCCAGGGAGTTTGCCGCATATCCTTGAATGGGAACGGGGATGGTGCTGAGATGATGATCTTGGGATTTATCTTAGTAGTTTCTCCTTGGGAGGCACTTGCACTCCCCTGCCTGGAGGAGATGATGAGAGGTCTATCTCTCCCGTATTTAACGTTGGGGCTGTCCGTCATATGTACTTATGACCCCTTATTTCCCGTAGGCTCTTCGAAGAATTCTATTTGCTTGTCATTCATCATTTGTTGTACCAATCTCTTAAACTCGTCGCACTTTTGGATGTTGTGTCCTTCGTCCTGATGGAATTCTCAATACAGTTCACATCCCTTCTGTATTACTACCATGCCTTTGTCGATCACATGGGCCATGCACAATTGCTAAAATACCCACCGCAAAGGAGATTTGATTTCTGACACATCCTCCTTAATCTTCCTGGTAAAGCATTCCTCAATAACATTTACTCCCCTGCTCCCATGATTAGGCAATGGGTTAGTAGCTACACTTGGTTCTTCGAACTTCAATATCCCATAATCGATTAAGTTTTGTACAAGCTTTTTGAAAGCAAGACAGTTCTCGGTGGGATGACCAGGGGCACCACCATGATAGTCGCAATGCGCGTTCGGGTTATGCTAGGACGGGAACGGCAGTTTGAACGGAGTAACGTAATATGGACGGACCAGGTCTGCTTCATACAACTAAGAGTAAAGCTCCGAGTACAGAACGGGTAGTGGAGTAAAAGTTTGCCTCTCTTTCTCTTTTCTCGGGGTTCTCTCCTCTCTTTGATTCGAGTTTTACGCTTTCCCCGCGGGTGCTTGTGGCTGTGAGATTGTAAAATTCTTCGGGGCAGTGTAAGTACTGGTGGCGTTTACTTCATTCTTCTTGATGTACTTTTGAGACCCTTCCCCGCTATCAATTCTACCGCTCTTGATTGCTAATTCAAGGGACTCCCCAGTCCTGATCAAATCAGCAAAACTCTGTGTCGTGTTATTAATGAGGCAGTCGAACAGTGTCCCCTTCAAGGTATTAACGAATAATGGCGTAATTTCATATTCTGGGAGGGGTGGCTGAATTTGGGCGGCCACTTCCCGCCACCTCTGAGCATACTGTCGTAGATTTTCGTTGGACATCTGCCCCATATTTTCCAACATAATTCTACTGGGGGTCATATCTATTACGTGCTTATATTGCTCGATGAATGCTCTTAAAAGATCTTTCTATATTTTAATATTTACCCTGCTCAACTGGGTGTACCACTGAAATGCCGCCCCAGTTAGGCTGTCTTGGAAACAGTGAATTAATAGTTTCTCATCCTTAAGGTAGGCCGCCATCTTCCAGTAGTACATTGTTATGTGCGCGGTCGAACACGTGGTTCCATCGTACTTGTCGAAATCTGGTGTTTTAAATTTTGGTGGCAGGACAAGGTCGGATACCAGACTCAAGTAACTGGCATCATTTCCAGATTCTTCCATAGTTTGCAAGGCTTTAAATCTTTCCTCCACGAGGCGAAACCTCTCTTCCCACTTCTTTTCTACCTCTGTCCGGATTCTTTCGACCAAGTTCAGGTCTGGCACCTCCTCTTCATAGAGTGCTTCCGTGTCAAGGGGTTGAGTCTCAGATGCCCCTACCTAAAGGTTAGCTGACATTCCAGCAGGGTCGATATGTACCTTCCTAGTCAGATTCAGCGCAGTTGGTTGAACCTTACTGTGAACTGGGGTACTTTCCAGATCTTGAGCGGTTTCTCCTTCAACTTTCTTTCCGAGACTCTTAGCCAACAATACGGTTATGTCGGACACTATCGATGCTTGTGACTGAGCAATCTGGTCACTGAGGCTTCTTTGAGCCTCGTCAAATCTTGCCTCGAGCTCTTTTTGTCCCTTTTCTAGACTGATTATCTTGTCTTCCATAAGCTTGCTTTGTAATCGGGTAAGATATGGATGATGAATGATTGCGGCTTAACTTCTATTTTCACACTGCCACAATATTTATAACATTAATATGGTTACAAGGAAAATAAATGCGTGTATAATGATGCGAATGTCATGATGCAATGCAATAATGTATGCAGATAAAGGTAATGATTCCACTGGTAATCACCCTTTTGAACTACTTCCACGGGAATTAAAGGGTCTAAATTACAATAGAGTTCATATTACAAAATGAAGGTCCCTAATACAAAAGAGTCCTAATTACGATACAGAGCCCTACAGATAAGCCCTAGCTCTATCTCCTAATTTTCCAATAGCCCTGAGCAGCTTGATGAACCTGGGAGATTCTTCCATTTCTGGGGCTACGAAAGGTCGGAGTGTTTCAACTTCGATGGCCAAATCATTCACATGCCTGGCGACTCATTGTATGTCCACCATTAGGTTTGCGTAATATTGATCCCTATCCTGCACCATCCGAGCAACGTCGCGTAGTCTCCTTTTCCAATAAATGTCCCCTCCGGCTGCAGCCTCTTCGAATACACTGATTCTTTCCTTATAATCCTTAACATTTGCTTCAAGGGACTCAATTCGGGTTCGTAATGTGCCTACTTCACGCTCTCTTTCTTGTAGCTTAATGAAGCCATTCCTCTGACAGTAAGTTCGAAAGGAGTGTTCTACTTCTGCCACCTTTTCTTCTAACTTGACATTCTGACTTCAGCTCTGATCCAGACTTTGGATAGTGTCGTCATACAACCTTTGTATCTCTAACAGTCTATTCCTGCTACTCATGGACCTTCTTTTCCAAGCGGCGACGTTTTCTCTCTCGTAGCTGACTGCTTGTTTTCCTTTGCTAATCTCTTGCCTAGTTCTTTCCTTTTCTTGGTCAATGGCCTTCTTGAAGGATTGCCTTTCTTCCTAAATAGCCAACCGACAACTTTCTATCTCCTTCTCGATTGCTCTCTTGCTGATTTCTCGTTCTTCTTCCACCAAACGGATACCATTCATTTTTTCCTTTTCCACGGCTATGAACTGATTTCAGGCGGCTTTCTGTATTTTCGCTTGGAGTAGGAGGGTATCTTTTTGGTAAAGAGCGTTCTTCTCGCTGAAATCCGCATTTAATTTCTTCAATTGCCTAATGATCCCATCTCGTTCGTCGACCTCTAAGCTTACTTTATAGAGCTCACTCACATGCTAAGTCTGTTGGGTGTCCATTTTCCTCTTAATTTCTTTGAGTTCATTCCGTAAGATATCAGTTTCAGACGGTACCACCTTTGAAAGCTCCTCAAGTGACACAACCGGTCTGTGATCGGATTCGGGAATCACATCATTAACCCTCAAACGTCTCTAAAGATCGTAGTCTGGGGTGGTCATGTGCTCGGTGTCTCCTTCCACCCTGATCCGGTAACAATGGTCCCAAGCCCTCATGATAGTCTCGACTTTTTCCTTAAACTCACCTTTGAAAGAAAATTCAGTTCGACTTAACCTAGCAGTGTTGGGGATGAACTGTCGTGATCCGAATTGTCGGGACACCAAAAGCGGAGCACAAACAATCCCTCCATGCAGTCCCAACATCATCAGCCAGTCAAAATCACCACAACTGTACAAAAAGTAATTAACTCTACCGAGCCACGGGACATTCCATACTATGTCTTCGTCTTGAATGTTCCTGAAGAAACTAGACCATTTTTTCGTTTTCAAGTTCTCTCGCCACTCTTTTGCTAAGTACTCCCGCAAGGGCGAAAAACCTTGGAAGGATATCCCTGGTAGGACCCTTGACGGTGTCTTCCACATGTGGCTCTGAACCCATACCTGTAACAGCTGTGCACACCCCCTGAAACATCCTTCTTCATGCTTTCGACTGGCATTTAAAGAAATGAAGGTTTCGGCCAAGATTGCGGGTACTGGATTTGCCCGCCGTTTCATACGTACGAACAGATCTAGAATGGCTACATCCATGTTTCCAAGAGTTCTTGGAAAGATCACCAATCCATATATTCCCAAGGCAAACATGTCTATCTTTTTCTCCTTATCTGGATGAGCAGGTAGGATGTCTCGAATATTCTCCCATGCAAAGACTGTACTGTCTCCTCGAAGTCGGATCAGGCCATTAACCCAATCATCACTCATCCCGGTAAAGGTTTTGAGCTTCGAAGTGTAATTCTGATTCCTCGGAGGTTTTACGTAGATCCAATCTTCCTGAACATTCTTCTGATTGAGTAAGGCAGTGTACTCTTCTGCTGTAGGCATCATGTCCTTTCCATTGAAGGTGAAGCAGCAAAAGGCCAGATTCCAGAACTGAAAAATAGCTCGGAGTAGGGGTTGGTTGACCCGAACGTATAACAATTGTGCAATGTTGCCATAACTATCACAGAACCTGTCTTGTAGTCTTTGGTCTCATCCTTCCCAAATACTTTGAAGATCCCATAAGTTGTTCTGCTGAAGACTCACGTAGGTGTACCCTGCTACTACGCACTCGCTCGGTAAACTGTCCCCTTGGGCCTTCTGGTTGACTTCTGACCAATGCCTGACTGACAAGTTAAGCTCTTCTTTCCTAAGACACTTTTTTTCCATAATGAAAGACTTTTTGATTGGGCAAACCACTTGATCCAGTACCTTTATGTAATGCAAATGCAATAATGTATGAAAAAGAAGAAAAAACAAAAGCAAAAAGAAAATAAGTCAGTACCGGATAGAATTAATGAATACATAAATAAAAGACGAATAAGGTAAACAAACAAAACAACTCTATTTATCCTATCTAAAGCACCTAAGGTTATCCTCATGGCTCTAAGGGTGGGTTTCTATGTTCTCTATATGTAGTGTTGGTGCTAAGAGGTACCCGAATTGTCCTTGTTGTCCCCTACTAAGGGTAGCAAGCCCCCGATCATCACCCATTACAGGCTCCTTTCAACCGGGTTCAATTCAGGGGGACCCATTCGCTTATGCCTGCACGAAGGAACGATATCCTTACGAAAGCATAAGGTACTCGAGCCCCGAAGGCACTTGCTATGCCTACACGGGAGAACGATATATCCACGAAAGCATTAGCGTTTTCCCCCCACTTAAAAAATGGGTTTATATGCCAAATTTTAAATGCGTTAAAATAAACGCACACTTATAACCAAATTTTAATTTAATCATCATTTTAATCTGGAACTTCTAATATTAATAAAGTGGTAATTATTTTAAAATGCTCGACTCTCTTTTTGTTTTTTAAAAACAAAAAAATGGTCCCCAGCGGAGTCGCCATCTGTAGCGATGTATGATTCGCTAAAAAATCGAGTTTCCGAAGTGTTTGTGGTTTTTCGGATATAAAATGTTTATTCCGTGGGGGTTTTAAAAAAACCGCGTTTTGTTTTGAAAATGGAGTCACCACCGGCCACTTAGGTAGGCCGGACACCATAAAACCAGAGATTCTAAAACTGTTGGGTTCGGGAGTCGGTTACGGATGGGGAAGGATTAGCACCCCCACACCGCCCAAAATTGGTACTTTAATAATTACCGTTTTATTAATGTTAGATTTTCTGGATTTAAGTGACGATTAATTTAAAATTTGGTTATAAATGCGAGTAAATTTTAAAGGCCCCGTTATCCAAGAGTAAATGCCCAACACTATCACTACGCCTGATACTGGCCCCCTTTACGCTCGAAAAAAGGGCACCGCATTGAAAATTCATATATCTCGATATGCAAATCTTAGAGAAGTAATTCGGATACATACATTTGCGTTGACATGGTAAAGGACAAAATAAATAATGAAAAACATGGATATCACAAAATTAAACAAATATGATAAAAACAAGAACATAGTAGATCACAATAATAACGGGGCATGAATAAAACATGTGAGAAATAAGAAACACCTACTTCAAGAAAACATACATATTAAAAAATAAATACACACTATAACATATGCATGACATGGATGTATTATAATAATAATCTCAAACAACATGCTAACAAAGAAACTAATACCTAGTACATGTAAAGGATATGCATGCAAATACGAACAAATGCAGTAGAAAATAAAACAAGATATAGCATACCTAAAATAAAGGAAAACATGATAGAAAAATCACAAGTAAATAATGGGCAAATTATACATACTAAAAACACATAACATAAACAACATAACATAAATATTCATAAATTTACCAAGGACTGAAATGAATAAAAAATGAAACAGAAAGCTAAAATTAAATGAGCAAAATGCACACTTAGGGACACAATTGAGAACTAGACAAAACTTGGGAGGACTAAGAATGTGATTAACCCTTGCGGTAAACTCAGACTGAAAAAATCAAAAACGCGGAGGGACTAAGCACGCATTTTACCCTTTTAAAAACTGATTTCGGATTAATTTGGGGTCCAATTGAAGTTTTAGAAAACTAGAGAGGACTGGAGTTGTTATTATACCAAGGGGCAGACTCATTTTGAAAAATGGCAAAACGTGGGATGGTTTAATGAGTAATTAGGCCATTTTTTTAAAGCTCGCCTATAAATACCCCAAACTGGCCTCCCCTCTCTTTTTTCCCTCATTTTTTCTGAGCCTTATGATAATATCCCCTCACTCTCTCTCATTTTCTCTCAAAAACCAACTTCAAACCCTCAACAAACCCAGAAAACGGTGACCGTCCGCCGTCCTCTCCGCCGCTAGTCGGCGCCAACGAACCAAAAAAACACCCAAAACAAACCTTGCTTCAACCCGAACCCAAATCTAAACTTAGATTTACACAAAGACTCCCCTTTTGCCTAGATCTGAGGAAATATGAAGTAAAAAAAATATGTTTTTGTTTAACAGAAATGAAACCAAAAGGGACCTCCTTCTCTTTTTAGTTCACCATGTTTAGTTTTGGAAACTGAGACGGCTTGTCACTGGCGAAGGGAGACCCGCTGACGACGAGGGTAACGAATCTATGCACTCCTCTCCCTTTTGTTATTATTTCTTATTTTTAATGTACATGCACGCAAGAAAGAAAGGAAAAGAAAGAGAGATTACCACTGAAACTTGGTGCTTCTTTTTTTATTTTTTTTGTTCAAAAAACCTCCCATCTTACACTTTTGTTGGTTTACATATATCCTATCTGCTCTATCTTGTTTGGTAAAACATAGTACATAAGATATTTTTTTTTTGGATTTGATTTTGTTCTGACGCTTTTCCCTTTTTTGTGTCTTTGGCATGCCCGGCCATGCTTGGTGGTTGGTACGGCCGACATAGGGAGCGGCGTGGTAGAGATGACTGTTCGGCTACGCAAACCGGAATCTTGGGAGACGGAAAGATTATTACTACCAGAACCGTTCCTATCCGTTGGATTAGATCTGATCTAATGGTTAGGACCGCTCGATGATCAGACGGTTGAGATGAGGCCTCGAGGATGGTGTAGCAGCTCGGGATCGTGCCACGTGGCCTAAAAAAGATGGATGTCTTTGTATGTGTCTCACACGCGCGAGGGGATAATCCAACAGCCCGCGCGTAGGCTTCACTGGGCAGATGAGGGGTCTTTATGCTTCAACCGTGGCCGTTGGATCTAGATCTAATCCAACGGTTCTCGTGCAGTTGTGCATGATAAAGGGAGCATTAGGATTTCAATATTTGATATGGGTTAGGGTTTCTTAGGGTGTGGACCGGCTTGGCCGAATGGGCCATGTGTAATTAAGTTTGGGTCTTGTAATTAAGGACTGGATATCTAATTTGGACTTTAATATACCTTTTTTATCTTATTTTAATTTCAGCCCAGTACTATTAATAATAATAGTAATAATAATAGTAGTAATAATAATATTATACGCATACATACACATATAATACGTGCACATACAAATTAATATACACATGCAAACACCCACACGTATGCACACATACACGCATATTAATTAATATATACATGCAAACGTTAATATATGTAACACATTAACATAATATATCAACATACATGCATATATACTCATACACACATGGTTTACGTACATATTAATCACCCGTATAGTAATGAACATATAATATATTACGTGTACATGCAATGATAATATATTAACTAATAAACTAAAGTATATTAACATAATACTTATACACCATATAAAAATGAGTGATTACATCAGTTATACTTAGATAAGCTAAAAATGAAAATAAGCCTTAAATTATGTTCACATCAATTATTTGATAACCTTATATGCTTTGCCTCACTAAGTGAATATTGGGCGTACATTGTTTCACTCGTAGCTTATTGGAAACTTATCGGAAGAGAAGTTAAGCATGCTAATCAAGCTGCAATTTGCCAAACATCAG
The DNA here is from genome assembly GCA_019671005.1 of Hibiscus mutabilis. Taxonomy (NCBI): domain Eukaryota; kingdom Viridiplantae; phylum Streptophyta; class Magnoliopsida; order Malvales; family Malvaceae; genus Hibiscus; species Hibiscus mutabilis. Next base: position 25,673,600 of record CM033733.1, on the reverse strand, counting down.
TAAGACATTCTAATTTATGATATTTTCTAGTGAGCATGTATCTATTTATTCGTTAGTTGTTTTAAAGGCATGAGTTTGATTAAGAGTCAGATAAATAGTCAATTTCAAAAATAAACCATAAATAAATAAGAACATGATAAGGTACTAATATTGTGACATCCTTAATGTGCATTCGTACTATGAGTATACGTTAAGGGTGTTACATTTAGTAGTATCAGAGCTACAGGTTTAGCCAGTTTTGGATGCTAAACTGAGTTTGTTATAAGTTCGTTAGTAAATACATGCCCCTAGGATGTCATATTACTGATGGGCTGATTGTATGACTTGAAGCTGCTCCTCATTAGCATAAGATAGAATAAGATTATAGTAAGGTAAGCAAGACGCTACCGGATTTCGTCAATCGACGAATCTCAGTGGTCAAGAAAAGACCCATAATGAGTACAATGAAGTGAAATAAGTATTGTAATCAATTTCAGTTTGGGTTATATGCATTGTAAGGAGTTGATGCAGTAATTATAAGATGTTAGTCCTTAACATCTACATATGCACTTATGTTTATAACAACATAAGTTACAAAGAAATTTAGATAGTAAGGGCTCACATTTGAAGGTAAAAGACAGTCATAGGACTGCAAGTTTGTGATTAAATGATGTTAAGAATATCTTTGATAAATTAAGATATTCGGATATGGAGAAGTAAGAAGAAGAAGAAGTATCTTTACTTGGGAAATATATATGCTTGAGGGTCGAATATGGCAATGTTAGTAGTTGTTGCATATGTAATCTGGTAGTTTTCCAAAAAAATTTGAAGATATGAATAATTAGTGTATGATGGAAATAATTCAATAGTATCTAATTTCAAGATATTCGTACTATTTGTACACATAAGATGGAACTGAATACGTTAAATAAAAGGTTAATTTTGTGTTAATAATTGGCAGTAGAGCCTGATAAAGATAGGGTTGAGGTATCTTGGATAAGATAAGACTTATTTTCAAGGAAATTTTGATAGAAACAATCAGTAAGAATAAAGTGACGAGAATCATAAGCATTAGGCGACACGAATTGATATGAGATGTTCTTTAATGAACTAAGTGATTGAATTCTAGAAATTTCTATAAAGTTACCATTTTGAGAATCTTATATTATATTCAAGATGAATTGGTTATTTGTACATGATATGGATGTGAATATAAGAAGACATGTTTAATTTTTTGAAGAATTAATTGCTCAAGTTTAGTCAAAGAAAGCTATGCAGTAAAGGTGAAGTGTATTTAATAGAAGACATTTCAACTATATGAGATTTTCTAGAAATGTTTATGGACAAATGTTAGGAATTCTTCTGGACCAAAAAAATATAGTTTGTATTGATGTTTATCCGAGCGCATAATAAGTGACTATGGCACTCTATAAGACAACATTGATTGAGTTGTGAGAAAGAAAGTTGGAAAACTTAGTAGTAGGAAGTTATTAGATGAGAATTATACTTACCCAGTGTAGAAAGAATGTTTGATGAAAAGCAAACTGAATCAGATGAAAATCAGGACATGAGATTGAGATTGATGGTTACTGATATTAATAAAGAAGAATTTATATTTCTAGTGATAGTGTCTTGAAAGGAAAGCTATTCATAGAAGATCAATGTAGTTTGTTAATTATACATCACAAATTTAATTAGAAAGAGACAACACGGGGTACTAAGTACTTCTTGGATTTGTAGTAATACATAAATAAATTCAATGGATTTCGTAAAAGGATTGCTAGTAAATATGAACTGAAAGAATTCAATCTGGGTGATGGTGGACAGTTGGAATGGATTACTCAATCTTTGGAAGACAGAATAGAAATATTTTCCAATGGCTAAATTTACATATGATACTAAGAGTAGTCAAGTAATAAGAGGGTATCTCTTAGGATATTTTGGACAAGTGAGAAGGTAAATCAAACATTCTCTGAATGGATAGCAAACTTGGTTAATAAAGACCAAGAATTAAGAAATCATACGATTTCAATAATAGTGGTTTTCTCAAGGAAATGTAAGATAGAAGAAGTTATTAGAAGGATCAAGGCAAAATTGAAGAAGTAGTACTTGTAACAATGGATCAAATTTGAGGATGAATTTTCTTAAAGGGGGAGAGAATTGTAGCACCTTAAAATTTCGTTAAACAGCATTACTAAGTTAGTAGCTTAAAAGCTAACTTGGTGAGTAGCTTAAAAGCTAACTTGGTGACTAAATGACAAAAAAATGAAAAAGTTAGGATTTCTTCGATTATGGGTTATGGAAAAGGAATTTTTGAGATTTAAAATCATCAAATGATAGAGGGCAAGCTAAATAGGGTAATTGCAAAGTTTGGATGAAATCCGAGGAAAATTGGAATGGGAATTGAAGTTTAAAATTTAGTGACCAAAATGATAGCTTTTCAAAAGTTGGTGTCTAGAGTATAAAGATGGGAATAGTATGAGCCCCTAAATAAGAATTTTACCATTAAGAAATTTTATTCCATGGATAGATAGACTGGGTTAGACTACGAATTTTGGCATTACCCGAATTCTGGTATGAGAATTATGTAAAAAGTTATTCTCAGTCGAATAGTTAGATGATGCCCGGATATATGACTCGAATAAAAAATTTATTCGATCATTATTTTTATTATGTATATGGATAAGATAGGATATGATACGAAAGTTGATAAAAGTTTTGGGAAGAAAATGCATTTCAAGATACTGAATTTTGATCGAACTTCGTAGTTAAGCGTGCTAAGGCCTTAGGATGGATGACCATCTGGGAAGGTCCCATATCTGTATGGATGAGTAGAAATACATGAAATTTTATTAGATGATGGAATAATATATTAATATCGGATCCTAAAATTTATAAATATGAAGTCACTGATTCAATTCAATAATTCGATTTTCGAGAAATCATAGTAAAAGTCCTAAATAATTATCGGCAAATTGGATAAAGCTAAAATTTTAGAGATAGTTCCATGAACCTTAAAATAGTCATAAAATATTATTTTATGGATATTTGGATGTTAAAAAGGTCAGGAAAAATTTAAATCGATTAAAATGACATGGAATGGCCATTTTGTGAATAAGTTGATCGGTAAAGGGCATTTTGATCATTTCGCCCAAAAGGGAGCTGGAAGGAATTTTGAGATTTATTTTATTGATGAATTGTGGCTGATTAGAATCCAACTAAGTCTAGCTGGAATGTTACCAAATGGCAAATTATAAATATAGATCTAGTTGGAGGGTATTTTTGGAAAGTAGAATTTATTAAATTAAAAATTTGTTATTTCATAATACAAGTGTCTTAAATACATGAAACGTGAAGGAATTATCAGCAAAATACTCTCCAAAACCCTGGTGAAGAGAAGAAGAAGAAGAAGAAGAAGAAGAAGAAAGAAAGAAGAAAAAATTTCCAAGCTTGATTTAAGCCCCGAATCTTGAGTTTTAGATAATCTTTCGAGCTACAAAGTTGTTCTACTCTTCAAGCTCTATCTTTTTATGTAAATAATTCATAGAATACTTTCTTGGTTGATGAGATTTGATATGAGGAAGAAGAAATAAGAAAAAAATTAGGGTTTATGAACAAATTGGGGCTTTAATGATTTTATGAATCCATGGTTGATTTTAAGTTAGAATCATGCTTATATGATGTTAGCATCATGTTATTGAGTTGGTATTCAAACCCTACATATTTCGGTTTGTATAGAGAAGATTATGGTTTATGGATTCAAGTCTAAATTAGGCTTTGTGATGTTGGAATAACGATCTAGTAAGCTTGATTTGTTGTTTGGAAGCAAAACCCTAAGTTAAATACATAGGGACCATTTTGACAAGCTTCAAATTAAGGGACCCAGTCTGATTTTTATGAATTTGATGTGTATTTATGTTATTAATGATGTTAGAGACATGAAAATGAAGTTAGAATGCTAAACCGACGATTAATCGCATCAATGACCATTTTGACAATTTGTCAAACTTGAATGGTCTATTTGGCAAAAAGGATATGTAGAAGGATTAAATCTAATTTTTTTAGTTAAAATGATGGAATTAAGGTAGTAATGTTGATTTGAGGACTAATTTCCAAATTAAGAAGTTTGAATCCTTATACTTGAAATTTGGTGACCACCTCGACAAATAAAGAAAAAATTAGAGAAGTAAAGGTTTAAACCTATTTTGATGAAGGATGTAAAGAGAACATATGAATATAAGCTTTATTCTGGTCATTTGAAGTAAAGTGACGGGACTAAATTGACAAGTAGAGAAATCGGAAGAAGTAAGTGTAAATTAGAAGTTATTTATGGAAAGTTATGTTGGAATTTGAATTATGGTAGTAAGTTTAAAAATTTGCCTTAAATTCTAAAAAATGGTTAGATGATGAATTTTATACCGTTGTAAAGATTTGTTAGTCTAGTTTCGTTTCCAACAAACGAAAACTGATTTTGAGTTCCGAGTTAAAAGATATGAATTTTTAATCGAATGAAGGTAAAAAAAATTACAGAGCAGTTTCTGCCTGTACAGCTATGTAACGTGAATGTAAGGAATTTTCATAATTTTTTAAATTTTATTAATTTATGTGGCTTATACTGTTAGAACCGTTATCGAATCTAGTTTCTACAATATAAAAGAAATTAAGATCCAGAATGTATTATGCTTTGTATAAGTAAATCTTTGAAGGTAGCGCAAGCTATCAAAAAATGGAATTTGAAGCATTTTGTATTTAAATGTTAGCAAGCTTGGAAGAATTCTTGGAAGTTCAAATTGGTCACTAATAACCATAATGAGTTTTTGAACAGTGAAAGGAAGAAAGGAAAATAATAGGAAATTTTATATTCGAATGATTACATTAAACAACATGTTTAAGGTATTATTAGATTTGAATCTAATAAATATTTTATTGTAGTCATGTGATTAATGAAGTCAAGTCCGAATCAAATAAGGTTCGAGGTACTATGAAAGAAATGATCGAACTAGAACTTAGTGAGGCATTGTGTTAAGTGGCCAAGGTGAGTGCCTTAATTGTCACTTAATTATGCATGTGATAAAGGGAGGCTTGCGATAAGCCAACCATATTTATGAATGCATGATATGATATATGTTGACGTTATGTTCTACTATTTAAATGTGGTAAGTAATATGGCGAGCAATGTGGGGACAATGTTCCTAACATATGACTAAAGAATTATTTATGATATGTCATGTTCATAAAAAATTAAGAATAAGTGATATGTTTGATACATGATCACTGACTAGAAAATTAATCTTAATAAATAAGCTAAAATGGCTTGAATAACATATTGTTTCAAGTATGAGAACTTATCTGTGAAATGTTATGATAGTCACTATAACTGATATGTTATTTGAATATGGTAAGAGCAAGTAATATGTATAATGCATTGTCAATGCTCTGATAGATATCTTTGTTATAGTATACCTGATATTATCTGGGCTATGAACTGCCATTATGATTTATTGATGACATCTGATATGATAACTTCTGATCATGATATACATATATCTGTATGCCCAAGGATTACAAAGTAGGAGTCATTGGTATAGATGGCATGTCATAGAGTCCTTAGCAGCTGCATCACTCAAGTTATGATATGATTACATGTTTTTGTGACTATGATGGTGTCACATACACCTTGGGGACCCAAGCCCTTGGTGTGCACCCTGGGGATCCACGCCCATAGTGCTAATGGCACTAACGAAGTGCTTTTATGAGGAGCAAAGAGCGTCCTCGAGTATGTACTCATTTACATGTTCACATTAGACACTCTGGTGTCTTATTCATGTGACTCGAGTACCTAAGGTCTCATAAAGTATACTTTGGGCAAATTTAAAAGATTAATAAAAGTACAGGTAATCGAGCTAGTATGCTTGGCAAATTTCATTTTATACTAAGTTTTCTGCAAAGTTTTGGTACTAAGTACGAGAAATAATAGGTTCTCCGTACTCTCTGTATATCTCTATATATCTCTGTATTTTTTGTAACATCAATATTTTCCCAATTATGTTAAGCTCAGTAAATATATGTATTTCTTTGTTTGATATGTTGGGCAAATAATTAGAATTATGATAAAGTTTTCCATGAAATATCATAGAAACTGGTTATATTATGCTATGAGAAGCATGTCAAGTAAACATGATGAACTTAATACAAGTAATTTATCAGTTATACTTAGATAAGCTAGAAATAAAAATAAGCCTTGAATTATGTTCATGTCAGTTATTTGATAACCTTATATGCTTTGCCTCACTAAGTGAATACTTAGCATATGTTGTTTCACACGTAGGTTATTGCAAACTTACCGGAAGAGGAGTCAAGCATGTTAATCAAGCTGCAATTTGCCAAACATCAGTAAGACATTCTAATTTATGATATTCTCTAGTGGGCATGTATCTATTTATTCATTAGTTGTTTTAAAGGCATGAGTTTGATTAAGAGTCAGATAAACAATCAGTTTTAAAAGTAAATCATAAATAAATAAGAACATGACAAGGTACTAATATTGTAACATCCTTAATGTGTATTCGTACTACGAGTATACGTTAAGGGTGTTACATTAAAATTGATTGAAGTGACAAAGTGTCATGTGTTGGACCTAGAAGTCATTACAGGCCTCTGCGTACCAGTACGGGTACCCCAAGATTGGTATGCAGGGTCTGTATAAAGCTCAAGTTGTCAAAAACAAGCTTAAGGTACTGGTACGCTTAGCCACCGTATCAGCATGCCTTAAGGGAAAACAGTCATGGTACTGGTACACATGATAGCGTATTTATACGGGCTTTAGCTACTAGAATCTGAGTTTTGAAATTGTAAAGAGGGGATTGGAACGGGGTCAAGGCCGTATTGGTACGTGTTAGTCAACAAACCGTATCGATACGGTGAAATGTGTATTGGTACAGAAAGCCATTTTTTTAGTTGGTCCGTATCGGTATAAGCTTGCCTATATCAGTACGCTATGCTATTTTTATATGATCTAGTGTTGCTAATGTTTGGAAATCTTGCAATTTGGTCCCTGATTGTTATGAATGCAATTGAATGTGATTGGGTGATTGCTTTGGAATGGAAATAAACCTGTGAGCATGAAATTGGAATAATTAATGGTTGGTAATCTTAATTGTGTCATATGCCCTGTAATTTATAAGATTTACGTTTTGGTCCCTAATTTGAATTGTTGGGCAGTTGGACCCTGTTTTGCATTTTGATTTAATATAACGTTTCCTCTGAGTCGTGTATACTCTATAGGATTAACTAAATGCATTTAGATAAGATAAAAAGGAAAATGGACCAATTTAGGTTATTAGTTTGGGTTTGCTTCAGCAAACCTAACGTGATCCTTTTGGTCGAGTTTCGACTAGGCTAGGATAATGGGGTTACTTTTGGTAGGATTAGAGCCAGGTTACGAAAAGTGGGATGATGTTGGTGGTTTGTTTTGGAGTTTATGAAAATTGGTAAGCTGTTAATAATTGTTCCATGTTGTTTGCTATGCACAATGATTGTTTATATGTACGATATTTGCTATATGCCATGTTGGGGTATGATTAGGGACCCATTGCCTTATTACTATAGTTATAAAATGATTTTTGGATTAAAACAAAAGTCATGGATCCTTGCTTGAAGCTAGACTGATTATTTTTGTTTTAGTGTAATTATCATGCCTTAGATACGTTTTTAAAGGATGCCACCAAAGAGAGAGTTAGGGTCAAGTAAGACCATCATTGAGGAGCAGGGAGTTGTGGATGGCGTTGTGCTTCATGAGGTGTTACCGCCTCCTCTACCGAATCTATCTGAGGGAGTAGAGTGTGTATTACCCGTATCTATTGGGATAAGATATGGTGATTTGATACCAATAGAGCAGGCGATAGTTAAAGCTTTCTGATTAGCTATGTTTGGGATACGTATACATGTATCTGTCCCAGGTAGAGATGCGTATTCAGGACCCCTAGTAGAAGGCCTAGAGAAGTTAAGAAGGGATGAGTATGATAGGTTGGCACTCGTGGTGTCAAAGATGAGAACTACAGGTTTAGAGCAAAGTCAGGGAATACTTGATCATGTTGGGAGCTCTGGTTTCCAGAAGGGAGTTGTAACCGAAGTTAGGAAAGGTAGGCGCAAGAGGTTCCGTGACATGAGGCATCAAATAAAGATTGGACGTGTTGGGGGCAAAGCTAAGTTGGGATAGTTTGGTCATGATTCCACTGTTAAGATGCTTGAGTGTGTGCATTATGGAAAAATTCACCCTGAGGTGTGTTGGAAATTGCCAAAGACGTGTTGGATTTGTGGGTTACGAGGCCATGTGAGGCATGATTGCCTTAAGTGGGCAAAGAGGGAACGAACATCTATGCCTGTGGTTGTTGATACCTGCTGGAGATGTGGTTCAAGAGATCACCTGAGGTGTGATTGTCTGTTGCTGGTTAGGGGTGCGCGGGCTCTAGCACCTATTGAGGCACCACTGGAAGGTCGTGAGCACAACTAGGGTCTTTATCAGCATGATGATAGGGGTCAAAGGACTGAGATGTCTGACCAGTTTAGGGATAGAAGTTTTGCGAGGATGTGTGCACATCGCGAGGGATAAAGCGACATCGCAATGATTATAGGTATTTTCTTATTGGAATCTTTGTACTTGTTTTCTTGGGTAGATTTCGGTTCTATGCATTCTTGCATCTTGGATAAGCATGTAAGGTTATTTGATATGCATGTTGAGATCCTTAATGTGGTGTTCAAATAGTTAGTTTGTGATGAATATGAGTGGTATGGAGATGTACCGTAGATGTTCCTTGCTGGTTTAGGACCATGGGGTTGCTGGGAATTTGATGGAGTTGTTGTGTAATGGGTTTGTTAAGGTGTTGTGTAAGGATTGGTTGTTCGGGTATAGGGACGTTGTGAGCTTGGATACCGCACCGAACAGTGAGTACTAAGGCTTATGGTTAGTTATGAGATTACTGTTGCTACTTTGGGCATGAGATGAATGTTAAACCTATGATAGGGATATACCGTAGAGTTATTAGTGTTGATGGTTGGAATAAACTAGGTGAAGTTAACATGTGGTTTCTTTAAAAAGATAAGATAAGGGTTGACATGTGATGTTAGAGTGATAATCGCCTTTGAAAATCATGTTGCAAGGGGGAATCTGAGTCTGGTAGTTCGGTTTGGAAGAAAAGCTGAGTGGCTTGTTGATGTTAGTTTAGTTGCGACGTTTGATGGATTTTGGTTACGTGAAATCGTAGTTTGTCCATGAGGGTTAGGTTAGAAATGTTGGAGTTCTTATGTTGGTTGTTTCTTTGAAAGAAATGGTTCTAGAATGGTTGAAGTGAGTTGTTGAGTTCCCTGAGGATTCAGAATATCTTTGGCACCTAGTAGTGTGATGCTAGAGGAGTCTGCGAAAGTGTTAGTGGTGGTGTTGTTAGCTTGGCAGTAAGTTATGCTATCTTAAGGTTGATGAGGCTTGTTTGTAAGTTTTTGATGGACATCAAGAGATGTATGTGTGGGGTTGGATCTTTGAGTGAGGATGGTGGAAATAATGATGCTTTGGATGTTTTGGTTTCGGAAGGTTTGTGTAGTCGGAAGTAGTAGTAAGTGGTTTAAGTTGCTGATTAGTAAAAGGTTGTAAAGTGCTGTTAGGTTATCGAATATTTTTGTAAACCTTCGGGGTTGTAGCAAGACAAGCATTCTAGGAATATTAGGTGAGGGGATAGATAGAGTGGTGGTACACTCTTGCTTAGGGGATCTAGGAAGGCTTTAGCTTGAAGACCAAAGGCTGGGTGTTAAACCCTTAAAATTAGGTGGGTGGATGTTTTAGGGTAGTTAGATTTGAAATAGACAAGTGGGTCGGAGTGTTAGTTATAGAAATGTTATCAGTATGTGTGGATGGTTGATCATGCATATTGTATAAGCACTTATATGTATATACTTAAATATGTTAGTTCATGCATGCATGTGGCATGACATTAGTGGTCTTGCATTCATATGCATAGGCATCATTTGAAGCATGTAAGTAATCATGCATACATGTGTCCATACTTACAAAAGAGTTTTTGGGAATTAGGGTAGTGAAGGCATAAGGTGGTTCGTGGGGAAGTTAGTTTGTGTAGGGTTTTCTAGATTTTGGTGGTTTGATGAATGTGTCTTATGGAATCGAAGGATGAAGAGGGTTCTTAGAGCCATAATTTCGGTTGTATGATAGTGGTTATTAGGCAATAAGTGAATGTGGTTGTTAAGATATTAAGAGCTTTGGATGGTTGTTATCGTGTAAGGATTAGAGTAGTAAGAAGTAGTTGGGTTTGAATGACTGAAGGAGCGAGGATTGTTGGTGGGAAATAACCTAGGTAGAGCAGCCTTGATGATGCCTTGGTGGTGCATGTTATGAATGTGGTGAATGAGAGATCATTGGATTTTCATGTGGTAATGGTGGTGTTTAGGCCTCAAGGGTTGTATAGTTGTGCCGTAAGGTGTTGAATTGAGACAAATGTTGGCTGAGATACCTTCTAGTTATGTTTTCTTGCATCCGAGTGATACAGAGATGTTTTGATGATTGGAAGAAAAGATCTCCTGGTCTTTCAAAGAGGAAATTCTTGGAATTTGTGGTTAAGTGTATAGGTTGTCAGCGTGATAAGGCTAAGTGTTGATTTTCCTTCTGGGATGATGCAACCGTTGAAGATTTCAGAATGGAAAGGGGAGAAAGGTTCATCACGGGTCTATGCTAGGGTTGCCCTGAACATCAACTGGAAATGGTCCCCTATTTGGGTGATTGTTAATCGAGTTGTGAACGTGCATGGAGTGTTCGAGTCCATGGTTTGGGATAGAGATTCGCATCTGTAACGAGGTTTGAGAGTGCCTGCATGAAGCTTTAGGTTTTTGGCTATCTTTTAGCGTTTCTTATCGCTTTTAGGCGAATGGTTAGTTAAATGAGCTACCGATGTTCTGGAGGTTATGTTGAGAGGTGGTGATGTGGGTCTCTGAGCATCTAGGGGAGACAGTTGCCTTTGGTTGAGTTGCCTTATTATATCAGTTTTGGGCATGTGCGCAGTGGGCGCCGTTTGAGGCATTGTGTGGTAAGGAATAATGTCTGTGTGGCGTTGGGCTAAGAATGGTAAGGAGCGTGTTACCTATTTTTTGCAACTTCAGATCTACGGGAATTCTACGTGAAATTGAGGCCTAGGGAGGTTGTGTGTACCGTTGAAGGTTTCGCCTTGAAAGAAGGTGATGCGCTTTGGTCGCAAGGTAAATTTGAAGTTAGGGTTTGTTAAAACAGATGTGGTGTAGGGATGTAAAGATTAGGTGGTTTATCAGTTGAGGTTATCTCCCGGGTTGAAGGAGTTTGTGATACGTTTTGTGTATCGGTGTTGAAGAGTTGGTGGTCGGATCCATTGTATATGGTGTTTGAAAAGGATTTTGAGTTGGGTGGATATATGTGATGATGAAGAGTTTGCAGAATTATGGGTCCTTGTAGCGAATGAAGGAGGGTGAGGTTTTGTCAAGGTGTTGTGGTGTTAGAAGTCGAAGATGATGGAATGGTTTTCTCGTCTGATCCGCTGGTTAAATTTCAGAGACGAAATTTCTTAATGAGGGCAGAGTTGTAATGCCCCGGTTTTGGGCCTAGATGTTAATTAGGTCAAATAGATGGTTCAAAGAATCGGATTAAAGGATTCGAGTCGTTTCGGGATTAATTCACAATAAATATTTTTAAAGGAGTTAAAAATATGGAAAATGTTTTAAAATCTTTATTTAATATATAAAGATATATGGTGAAATCAATTTTGGAAAATGAGTTTTGTAAGTAAGACATTTTGGAGTAGCGACCAAAATGTAAAGTTTGTAAAATCTATTTTTCTAGTGACTAAAATGTAAAGGATCAAAACTTTGAATCTTTAAGGAGCTATTTACCCAAAGTATAATATCAGACTTTCTCCCTTAATTTATCTATTTTAAAATGCAATAAATGGGCTTGGAGAATTAATTGGAAAATTAAAGCTTAAAACAAATTTGACCTTAAAACAAATTTGACGTAACTAACTTTTCTCCAAAAGATTTTCTCTCCAATTCTCTCCAGCCAAACACTATTTCCTTCTTCGAAATCTTCAGGTAAAATCTTATTTTAATTGATTTTTTGATTTCAAGTGATTAAATAATGATTTTCTTATCAAATCATATTATTTTCTCATTGTTTTCTTATGCAAATTCATCCAATTAAGGGGGAAAGCCATCAATTAGAGGTAAGGTTCGTACTTCTCCTCTAATACAAGGTTCTTTACTGAAATTCCCAAGTTGTTGGTCCCCTACATGTGTTTTCTAATGAGATATTATAGTTATAATGGAATTAATTGGTTTAATTGTGGAAATTGATGAGATTTCGAATTGAATCTGATTTGTTGGGTTCTTGATTGAATTGGAACATGATTTTGATGTTTAATGATGTTAATAATTGGGTTTTGACAATGGAATCCCGAAACTATATGAATCTCTCCTTTTCTAGGTTGTTAGTTGTGAGTTTTTGAGGAGTTATGGGTGTTTAATGTTTTCTGGAAGCATAGTATTGATGTTAATGTGTTCCTGGATGGTAATTGATGTTAATTAATAGTTGAGATCCATAGGTTGTGGCTGGGTAAAGTTTGTGAGTTGTTTGGTGATGTTTTCAGTTAGTTTGGAAGGGTAATTGTTGAGATTTGATGCGGATTATTGCAATTTGATGTTGCTGGGTTGTGAATGCACTTTGATGCGCTAGAATCTCTATTTTGTGATGGTTAAAATAGGGGAGGTTGGTACTCAAGCTTGAACGAACGTTTTGGAAACTTTGGAGGTGTGTTTACTGTATCAGAAAGCGAGGCCTTGCGTGTCGGTGAGTGAGAGTGTGTTTTCAGCGTTTCAAAGATTTAAAAATTGTGTTTAGGAGTTTAGATTGAGCTTGAAACGCTGGTCTAAGCTCGGAAGTAAGTAAATGATGAATTCTCTCTCGAACTCGGTTTGGCAGTTGATTTTTATGCACTTGTTTTAAAAGGTTTAAATTACTCACTGTATATGCAGGTTTTGAGCATGGTTTAATGCTAGAAATTGTTTATAGAAAGATGATGGTGCATTGTAAGGTAATGCAAGTGTTATTAATGTTTTTGAACATTGTTTAATGTAAGGATGATTGCATTGGTTTAATGATTTTGATGATGCATATGAAAACAGTGAGTAAATGATAATGAAATAAATTATATTGGCAAGAGATGGTATGATAAGTTTTTGGGAAGTGTATCGGATATAATTGGTCAGCCATAGGATTTGATAGTGCACTATAAAACGTCGCCTTGGATGTCGAGGGGTTTATACGGTGTACCAAATACTCCATCCAAATACCCTAATGATTGAGGGGTTTTTACGGTGTACCGAAAACTCCCTTTAGTGGGCTATACATCTATCGATGAGTGCTGTTGAGGGGTTTATATGGTGTATCAAAAACTCCATCACGGGTATCAGAATGGTAGAGGGGTTTATGTGTACCAAAAACTCCCATTGGTGGGCCTTTTAGATGTTGGTAGCTTGTATGTTAAGTGTTGAGTGAACACTTGTTAAATACGTGTATCCAATGTTATGTTCTGATTGTAAAGTGGAGTTGTGGATGAATGCCTTGCGAAATGGGGTTGTGGAGGAATGTTTAATAAAGTGGAGTTGTGGGGAATGATCCTTTGTAAGCCAATATAATTGATATGTGTCATGAGATGGAAGATATGATTTAATGTTAGTTTAACATGTTTTACTCTTTAAGCCTAGCATTGATTGTAACACCCCAAAATGTAGCCTAGAGTTTTGACACTAGTTCGAATGTAATTCAAATAACTTGAGAAGTTTTTAGAAAGAAAATTTGGAGCTTTAGGACCGAAATAAGAGAAATGAACAATTGGAGGCTCAAACATAAAGATTAGATCGATCAGGCTCTTAAATTTATAGCTTTCATGCTAAAAAAGGGAAAATCCTAAGGATTTGATAGGTGTCACATGCAAGATAGTGCATGTGTAATGGAATCTCGGTAGTGGAAGATTGCTAATAAAATTTGGTGTTATCTTCTTCACTCTTGGAACCGAAGCAATTAGAGAGAAAGAGAGTTAGGAAAAAATTTTGGGAAATTCTCCATGGAAGCTTGAAAAAGGGCCCGATTAGCTTAATTTTATTAAGGAATTAGTGAATAGCTTAAGGAAGAAGGTAAATTACTATTCTTAACAACTTAATCTAATTGCCATGAATGAAATAATAGTGTAGGCTTGAATTTGTGTTGATAGTCTTGTTTGAATATCAAATTATGCTAGAGAAATTCTAGAAATTATTCGAATAATGTGTGATATCAAATACTTTGTTTGATAAAAAGAATCAAGGTTAGTGTTTAACCGACTGGTGTATGAAATTCTAAAAATTGTGTTTTGGAGTTTGATTGTTAAAATTGATCATATTATGTACATGTAAGATATATGAATTATAAGATTTTGATTATCCTAATGTTGTTAATGAATTCCTGCTAAGTGGTATGTTTGATATTTAAACTTAATTTAAGTAGACACATATGTATATACCAATGTTTGGGACTGTTCTAAAAATAACTGTTCTAAAAATACAAGAACACATTAGGGGCTGTTTTGAAGTATAAAATATGTAAACAAGCGTGGGAAGCTATTCTGAATATATATATATATATTAAGAACTGAATTGTAAGAAAATATGTGTTAAAAGACTGTTATGCAAAATTTCATGTGGATATACGAATGTTGGAAACTGTTTTGATCACATTGCTAGATAAAGATTGTGTAGACATGCTTGTATACTTGATTGTAAATGACTTGCTATTTAAGAATGCTATTTGAATGTTACATATGACTACATGACTAAGTACTTATTAATCTTTGAATGTAACTTAAAAAAATGACTAATCAAGGGTTGGCGTATAATGAACAAGAATGATAAACATGTCTTACTTGTATGATCAAAAGTAATTGTCTAGATTGCTTTCTTGCTAATCACTCATCTCGCTTATTAGAGATGAGTTCTTGAAAAGTTTTAAACTATTTGTGTTTCTAATGTTCTCAGTAATGCTCCCGAACCGGTTTGCTACTAAACCGGGTGGGGGTGTTACATTTATTGGTATCAGAGTATGGTTTAGTCGATTCTCAGACTAAACATGGACTCACTACATTGTCATAAGTCTAGTGTGCCACCTAGAAGTTCGAGTTCTTGTTCGTATTGGTAGCTTTTAACCAATGCAGGTTGTTTTCTTTGTGTACAAAAATTCAGAGTATGTAAAAATATTCTTAACTTGATAAAGACAAAACTTCATCATCGAAGAAATTCGAGGGCGAATTTCTTTTAAGGGGGAGAATTGTAATACCCTAAAATGTAGCCTAGAGTTTTGACACTAGTTCGAATGTAGTTCAAATAATTTGAGAAGTTTTTAGAAAGAAAATTTGGAGCTTTAGGACCGAAATGAGAGAAATGAACAATTGGAGGCTCAAACATAAAGATTAGATCGATTAGGCTCTTAAATTTATAGCTTGCATGCTAAAAGGGGGAAAATCCTAAGGATTTGTATTGGTGTCACATGCAAGATAGTGTATGTGTAATGGAATCTCGGTAGCGGAAGATTTCTAATCAAATTTGGTGTTATCTTCTTCACTCTTGGAACCGAAGCAATTAGAGAGAAAGAGAGTTGGGAGAAAAATTTTGGGAAATTCTCCATGGAAGCTTGAAAGAGGGCCCGATTAGCTTAATTTTCTTAAGGAATTAGTGAATAGCTTAAGGAAGAAGGAAAATTACTATTCTTAACAACTTAATATAATTGCCATGAATGAAATAATAGTGTAGGCTTGAATTTGTGTTGATAGTCTTGTTTGAATATCAAATTATGCTAGAGAAATTCTGGAAATTATTCGAATAATGTGTGATATGAAATACTTTTTGTGATGAAAAGAATCAAGGTTAGTGTTTAACCGACTGGTGTATGAAATTCTGAAAATTTGTGTTTTGGAGTTTGATTGTTAAAATTGATCATATTATGTACATGTAAGATATATGAATTATAAGTTTTTGATTATCCTAATGGTTGTTAATGAATTCCTGCTAAGTGGTATGTTTGATATTTGAAGTTAATTTAAGTAGACACATATGTATATACCAATGTTTGGGACTGTTCTAAAAATACAAGAACACATTAAGGGCTGTTTTGAAGTATAAAATATGTAAACAAGCGTGGGGAAGCTATTCTGAAAATATAGATATAGATATAGATATAGATATAGATATATATTAAGAACTAAATTGTAAGAAAATGTGTGTTAAAAGACTGTTATGCAAAGTTTCATGTGGATATACGAATGTTGGAAACTGTTTTGATCACATTGCTAGATAAAGATTATGTAGACATGCTTGTATACTTGATTGTGAATGCCATGCTAGTTAAGAATGCTATTTGAATGTTATATATGACTACATGACTAAGTAGTTATTAATCTTTGAATGTAACTTAAAAAATGACTAATCAAGGGTTGGCATATAATGAACAAGAATGATAAACATGTCTTACTTGTATGATCAAAAGTAATTGTCTAGATTTCATTCTTGCTAATCACTCATCTCGCCTATTAGAGATGAATTCTTAAAAAGTTTTAAAGTATTCGTGTTTCTAGTGTTCTCAGTAACGCTCCCAAACCGGTTTGCTACTAAACCGGGTGGGGGTGTTACATTGATAGTATGCTTGGGAAAGCTTAAATTGAGGTTAGCAATTGGAATATTGTTGTTGATTCATGAGATGTGTTGCCTATGTTTTAATGTGGATGTTTTGGAAATTTTAAGTGCATGGTTTTGTTAAGGCATAATGTTGAAATGATATTTCAAAAGTGATTTGGAAAGTGGTTTTTTGAAAAAGATTATAAATGATTTTAAATGCATTGATGGTGTTTTATTTTAGAGCACTCCTCACTAATCCTAGTGTGCTTACGCTCTCTTTTACCCCCAATGAAGAGAATTAGATTTCAGAGGAAGCGAGCAAGCTAAAGGAGAACCAATGACTTGTGTTTACAAAGTATGAATACAAAATGGACTTGTTGTAATAAAGGCAATGGGGTCGTTTCTTATTTGGGAGGGTTGTTTGCTAGACTCCCTGTTTGTACAAGTTTTATATGTTGGTTTGGACTTGTAAGAGGATTAATGTGCATGAGATATGGATGGTTTTATGTTTTGAATGTTGAGTAGGAAGCATGCCTCTAGATGTTGTGGATGAATGTGTTAAGTCTTATTAGGTTTTCTTAAAATGTTGATATGTTGGTGTTCAAGCATGATAATGATGTTATATGTTGATTAGTTAAGTGTTAAGATTGATTGATGTGAGCCAAAGTGTCTTATGTTGGACCTAGAGGTCATTATAGGCCTCTGCGTACCGGTATGGGTACCTTAGGATCAGCACACGGGGTCTGTATAAGGCTCAAGTTGTTGAATACAAGTTTAGGGTTCTGGTACACTTAGCCACCGCATCGGTATGCCTTAAGGGAAAATAGTCTTGGTGTCAGTACACTGGATAGCGTATCGGAATAAATCCTCGAGTTTAAGCTTGCCGTATTGATACGCGGGGTATTGTAACGGTACGGGCTTTAGCTACTGGAATTTTAAGTTTTGAAATTGTAAAGATGGGATCGGTATGGGGTCAAGGCCATATCGGTACGTGTGGGTCAACAAACCGTATCGATACAGTGAAACGTGTATTGGTACGGGAAGTCATTTTGTTAGTTGGTCTGTATCGATACGTTATGTTGTTTTAATGCGATCTAGTGTTGCTTATGTTTGGAAATCTTGCGATTTGGTCCCTGATTGTTATGAATGCAATTGAATAAGATTGGGTGATTGTTTTAGAATGGAAGTAAACCTATGAGCATTAAATTGGAATAGTTAAGGGTTGGTAATCTTAATTGTGTCATATGCCCTGTAATTTGTGAGATTTATGTTTTGGTCCCTATGTGAATTGTTGGGCAGTTGGACCATGTTTTGCAATCTGATTTAATGTAACATTTTCGCTGAGTCATGTACACTCTAGGGGATTAATTAAATGTATTTAGACAAGATAAAAATGGGAAAATAGACTGGTTTAGGTTATTAGTTTAGGTTTGCTTCGGCAAACCTAATGTGATCATTTTGGTCCAGTTTTAGCTAGGACAAGCTAAGAGGGTTACACCAGATGTTGCGTCCAATGTTACGACGCTAAGATAGTTATGATTGGGACTGAGAGGGCTAAGTTAAAGGTTAAGTCACTCATGGGAGAGATTCCGAGGGTGAGATCATTCCAGACTGTTAAGATGCGAGTTAGTCAAAAGATGTCAGAGTTGAGGATATGTCATCCTCTCGTAAAATGAGTGGTGTTTTCGTTACAAATAGTACTCATTCTAAAGCCTTCAGATACGTTATGAGAGTTTACGACAAAGAATTTTTACCTATTTGCATTAATAGCTTTTATAATACGAGTAGGGATAACCCGTTCTTGAAATTGACCAGTGTTTTCATGTTAGCCAAAGAATCCTTCATCCATTAGAATGAGTCTTATTGATACTTGGGAAGTATCATCTCCGTTAGAATGAGTCTTATTGAGTCGTTTGTTGTGATCGAGATAAGACATTTCTGTAAGTTTGATAAAGCTGACTTCTTAAAAGTTGTTGTACCTTGATCATTGTTTTGGTTATTCAAGTGCTAGCTTGTGAGGGAACCAAACTCTTTGGTAATAAGAATGTTGAGTCATTGCCTTCTTATCATGATTTTCACAGTGGTCATTTTGAGAATGAGACAACGGGATTGTGAGACATGTTTGACCGTGAGATGGATGCCAATGTAGATAGTTCGATGCTTGAGAGTTTTTAAACCATCGGAGTATTTTTTATGCTTCATGGAGGACTCACAAGACTTCCTCCCTGTCAAGGAAGAAAGTAAACGTTAAGGTAAGGCTGAGTTTGACGTTGGTGCCTATTGCTCTTACCGAAGGACATCAATCTAATTAAGAAAGTCAGAGGTTTAGTTGTGATTATGACGTTTCGTTTGTCCAAGTGTTTCACCTAGGGGTAAACCAGGATTGTTTGCAGGTAAGAAGTTGGTTCATTGATATGATGCTTAAACCGTCGACAGCTTGTTAAGTGATAGTGAAAGACCATTATCTACCCCTTAAGGCGGATGACTTGTCTAACCGATTTTGTAGTACATGTGTGTTTTTTGAGGTTAGTTTGAGGATGAAATGACTAATGCTAGAAATTTTTATCATTGGGGCTTCAGCTTATCACAACTACTCTTCAGGCCTGAAAATGAAGTGGAGCAAACACCCCATCCCCGAGCCCTATGAGCAGAGTCATCCCGTGAAGAATTTCATTACTCTTATGATATAGCTATTGTTCCTACCAGGGAAAGTCAAATGGAGAAAACACAACTCACCTAGTGTACTAAGCTAGCAATAAGCATATTAGAGTGTCCCTCACAGTTATGCCTTTAGCATCAAGTTTACTTATATTTTTTCATTGTTCTTCTTGATTTTTATGGGAGTTTAATTCTTAAGCCTTTATGCTAACATTGAGCATTCATTTCCTTCTTTTCATCAAATTATGCTAAAGCATCAAACAAACGACCTAAAATTTCCCTAAGGCTTTTTAAGCTTCAAAAGTATGCAACGTGTCAAGTCTATGCTACAACGGTATTAACCCTAATTTCAAATCACAATATCTTTTAAAACATTACTAATAGTTTAATCACAATGTCATCATAGGAATATCATCATTAGCACGACAACAGTTTCATCAAATCAAACCATAGCAGAAAAATGCAAAATTAAAAAATGTACAAAAGACAAACCTCCCCCAAACTTGAAAGAAGCATTGTCCTCAATGAAACAAAATAAACATGCAATGAAACTAATATACAATAAAGAAAATTTATTATGAACAAACCTAAGTAAAAAAAAATCTATGAACAAACCTCCCCCAAACTTGAGGGAAGCATTGTCCTCAATGCAAACGAAGGAAAATGCAATGCAAAAGGAAAAAGAAAAGAAAAAAAGAAAAACTAACTAGAATTTAAGTGGGAACAAGAAGGGGCGGACTTGCGTGCCGTACATTTGAAGCATGTTGCGGCGCAGGGTGCAGATGGTGCAGGCTCTTTAGCAGCTTGTTGTGTAGGGGATGTCGGGGCATCTGGTTGAGATGGCGCAGAAGTAGAATCAAAGGAATACTTTGATTTGAAGGTGGTGGGCACATTTTCTAATGTGTCTTCAACCTCGACAGTCCCGTGTGCCTGTGATTGCTGGCACAAAGTAGAGATTAGATTAGGAAAACTTAATGGGCAATATTCTTGCCCTTAGATATTGCTATAGCAACGATTGCTTTGTGTGTGAGTTGTCCCTTGTTACATTCTTAATTCTTGCCACAAATGCTTTGGTGGAGACGATGAAGATTAAGGCACAAGAATTTTAGGGCGAGGCTTGAACAAGGAGGAAGAAGATGAAGAAGCAAGTTTGGCTTCAAAAAAAAGTCTCTCTTTAGCTTTTAGGGGTTTTCAGACGTATAAAGATGGAAAGATAAAGAAGATAGAAAGATATGGTTTTTATGTTAAGGGTATATAGGTGAAAAGGTGGAAGATTTTGGAAGGAAAGTAATTAATGTGAGGTTTATAGAGAAATTGGAAAGTGGGGAAAGTAGGGTTTAGTGTGGCTTGCGGAAAAGGTTTTTGGACATGTGGCAGCATGGGGACTAGAACACCTAAAAATTAAGAGAGAGGTTGTAGGGTTTTAATGATTAGGGAAGATAAAAGAAAATATTTGTTATTAAATGCAACATATTCTCTTCTTTTTTTCTTTTAACATCCCAAATAACCTAAAATAATTAGGGACCAGTGCTGGCAAAAATTAACTTTTCTCCAAATCTCAAAAAATTTGAATCTCCTACATGCTCTATGACTGCAAAATAAACAAAAGAAAAAAACTTAGCTCAATGCTAAAGCATAAAATATGAAAACGAAATGCCGAAAGGAAATGCTATATCATCTAAAACAAAATTAAAGTTCAAAACAAAAGAAAATAAATAGAATAAAAATAATGTTGTAAAGTAAAGGGGAGGTGGAAAAAATGCTTAAGCATCTTAAAGCGTGATGTGTTGGGATGAGGGTCATCTTCACCCTCCATCGAGTGATAATTCTTCCCCAAAAGAGTTAAGCCAACATGCTTGAAACTACCCCCTTGTGGAACCTTGGTGGAGATATATTTCTTTCTTGTTCCTTTGTAGTTCATGCTTACCCTCCACCTTGCTACTATTCTTGAAGGCACTAATTATTTGATAGGAAAGATTATACCAACACCCAAGTTTTTTATTACTTCATTCTCATCGACTTCCTCCATCGTCGAGTGTAGCCTTCTTTGTCGTGGCGGTTGCTATTCTAGACAATTGTTATGACATTCCTCTATCAGTATCTTGTATAAGTCAAGTGAAAGACCAATTCTTTCGAAGTTTTCAAGTATCCAACCACCACTTTCTTTAAGCTTTTCAAATATCTCCATCATTAGAGATTTTGGTGCAACACTAAAACCGGAGGGAATCGCCATAGATAAAGTGGCATCTCTCAATTGAGCATACCCTAGCTTCGATGGTATCAAATATTGCATGTGGTCTAGACATTATGGATAAGAGAAGTTTACAAATTGTTGCTCCATTATCAATATTTTTGTAATAGTTGGAGCATAAGATTCTTCAGACGTTACTGTAGCATTACTCTTCTCAACCTCATCGAGTGTTGTTACTTTATTGCTCTATTTAAGCTCCTCAAGCTTTGCTATGGCAACTCGTTGTTCGGGCTCATCCATTGTTGGCATTATTTCTTATGCTCTACTCTCGGAGTTTCTATTTGTTCCCTACACATTGGGGAGATCTCTTCGCATTGCCCCCCATTATCTTGACTTGGGATTTTAGTATCCCCTTGAATTGGTTGTTGCGGTATGCTATTCAAGACATTCAAAATATACATTGTGTGATTTTCAATATTCTCAATGTTTCAGCAGAACCTTGAAGCTCAGCATCCATCCAAGCCATCATAGCCTTCTTGGAATTTAATTGCTCTTGATGATTACTGCTTTACTGCGGCTATGGATTGCACTCTGGTGATGCAACATGGTTATAAGGTGCATATAAATTGTCATCTTCTTGAGCATTCTATGAGAAGCTTGGTTGTTGATGATGACTATTTTGCCATGACATGTGTGCTACAATAACAATGCTATTATCATCATAAAAATTTCAAATCCTTGATCATACCATGAAAAAATTTACTGCTAGTTGCCCGTTGATTGTAGGCTTCGAGGTGGTCTCTCACACTCATTTTACGATCCTCGTTTTAGCAATATGCATCAGGATCGTATGGGTAATTTTCAAACAAATATTGTCCTCCACAATAATCAAAAGAATTTGCCACACCATGATTTCTTTGGGTTGCTCTCAACATTTGCATTGATGTGATCGTGTTGCTTAATGTCGGAGCTTGTGTCAAGAGACATGGAAAAACATCATCTCCGTAAAAATTATCCATTATTCTCTCTCGAAAAGCTCTAGTGGTTGGGTATAGGTCGTCAAGGGTGGGTGTAAGATACTCTTGAATAGATCGAACTTTACCTCCTCACATGTTGATGTTCATTCCCTTATAACACACCTAAAAAATAAAAAGCGAAAAAATAGAAGTTTTAATTAAACTAAAATTTAAGTCCAACTACTAAGTTATAATCACCAATTTTCAATCCCTGACAATGACACCAAAAACTTGACAGGCTTGTAACTAGTATGTAATTAGAGCAAATATACTTGTCGATCAAGTAATAAAGTGATAAGTACAGTGTCGAACCCACATGGATTGGAGTGATAAACTCAAAGCGATTGCACGTAAAAGTTAGTGAGAAAATGTTTTGTGGTGTTAAGATTTATAAACTAATTACGATAGCAAAAAGTAAAGGTGAAGCAATGATTCAACAAACAAGCAAATACTATAGCATAGATTCTAATGAGGATGCATGTTAGGTTTATTGCCTAAAAACTATGTCAATTACTACTTGAAGGCTATAGGGATGAGTTACTCTTATCTATTCGATGTGGTTTTCTAATTAAATCCTAAACTATGCCTAGCAAAAAGTTGATAACATGATGCTACAACAAAACATGTCTGCATAAACCCTAACAACTTATTATCTATTCAAGTTCCTCTTATTAGTAATTGAAATCCTAAACTTATGTCTAAGCTGAATTAGAACCTAAGTTAACCACTTAAGCTTCATTGTTCACACGGTTTAACTTAACTCTCTCGATATTAAGCCACAAAATAATAATCAAAGGCCTCTCTCAATAGCTCTTACAAGATTACACATTAAGATTAATGAACAGAATAGATAAAAAAAAGGTTGATATAGCATTTAAATAATAACTAAAAAATAGTATCTTAAAACAATAAACTCAAACAAAGTATTTAGCTCATGTCTGAACTAATATCATCCATAATAATAAAAGCGTATGTCATGGCAATTTATCAAGCAAGAGAGAAAGAGAATTCATGCGTCCTCGAAATTCTTCTTCAAGCCCTCAAATCAGTGTTGTAGCACTCTAACTCCCCAAGCCTCTCTCGATAGCTTTTCATTGTTAGACTCCTATAGACCTTCAACAATGATGGTGGTTCTCCACCGTGGAAGACAAAGAGTTGTTCCTCCAATAATGCTTTCTATTCTACGTGTTTGTGCGTTAAGTGCAGCTCCTTTTTCTTTATGGTATTCCCCCTTGTATTTTATAATAAGAGAAAACCCTAAGGCTAGGCGAGGCTGAAGTGCCTAATTGGGTCTAGGCGAGACGATTTCAATGAGGCGCAGCAAAGCGCGCCTAAGGCGCACTAGGCGCTGAGGCGCAGAAAGGCACCCCTGATTAACCTTTTGATCTTTTTGTCTTTTTTTAATTTTTTTATTATATTTTTTACATATTAACTTGGGCCAAAAGTGTGGACCACATAAAAATAACATTAATCAAATAAAATTTAAATTAACATAGTCGAGCTAATGTGTAATTTGAATTTAAAGCATAACACACGATATATACAAACATTAATTAAATTGGATCGAATTTAAGTTCAAATTAATTTGGATGAGTTTTGAAATTTGAACTAAATTTAATTGTTTTAGGGTTTATGGGTTTAGATTTAGTAGTTTAGAATTTAATCATTGTGAATAGAATTTTGGGTTAAAGGTTAGAATTTAGTGTTTATAGGTTAAAACCTAAATCTTCAACATATTATCCTAAACCCTAAATCCTAACTCTAACCCTTAAATTCTAGCCATTACCCATAAATTCTAAACCCATAAACTCTATACCCTAAACTGAGTCCCTAAAACTAAGGCTCTTGTTTTAGTTTCCACCGCTAGTGTATTAGATATAATTCCTTAATTTAAATCATATTATCATTATATCATTTTGAAATTACTGTATAACTAGCTTTGTCTATTTACAGTATAAAAAATCCATATTGCATGATAAAATGCAATGTCATGCTTTTTTATTAGAAAGTTAAAGGTAAATGAAATGAAGAGCTTTTATTGAACTTATAGTCCATTCTAAAGCACTACTTTTTTCCCTGTTAGTATTCTGCTTCATGTGCATTTATATATTCTTCTTGATTGGTTCATGTTGAAGTTGAACATTCAAAGAATCTCATTATTCGTATCACTCAAAATTTTATTGAATGTAAAGAATTTTGAAGTGATGCTTAATACATATAATGCTGATGATAAATACTCTTTGGTGTTTACATTGCATAAATAGTTCTTTTTGCTTGACTATACAACTGAAAAAAAAACATGTATATCTCTTATTTTCAAAAAGTGTGCCTTGCTTCAATAAGGCGCGCGCCTTGCTTATAAAACCCCTATCGCGTTAGTGCGTCTTGCGCACTTTTTAACACTGCATTGCCCATGAGAGTTGAGCCAACAAACACCACAGGGTAGTGGAAAGCTAACAAGGATATAAAAATCCTTGGTGTTACAAAAAAAAATTCAATCATACTTCATCAGAAATATCTGAGCTAAAAATGATATTGGTCACTTCATCGATTTATAATTACTTTATTTTCCCTATCATTGAGCATATATAACAATTGAGAAACTATGACAAACAGTAACAATAACAAGGAGCAAGTAATCAAGAAGCTTTGAGCTTTGAAGACTTTGATACAGTTCAATGACCCTTGGTTCTACTTCTAGTGTCATTCCAGAAGAAAGAAATCAGTCTTAAACGTTCTTTGGCATAAATCAATACAAAATCCTTATATATTAGCAATAACTGTGGTCTGTGAGTGGATGCACTTGTGTACAAGTCCACTAGGCTACAATGCATGAATGTCTTAGGGAAAGTGAACCCCTCTACACGTAATTGTCATTCAAATGGTGAAAGATATGATGAAATTAGCACAGATTTTCAGACCCCACTTCTAAACTTTTTTTCTTATTGTTGGGTTGTGAATGGTTGAAAAGGGTGAAGTTGGTGAGCTATGAACGTCCTAAGATACAATTCAAGTGTACTGTATTCTTATCAACTATTTCTGGAGACCACTCTATTCCTATTCTTTTAATTGTTTAATACACCTTTCATTAAAAAAGCGGAGTAAACAACTTGGCGCTTTTAGCTTTTTACTGCAGGGATGAAGGATTTGACCAACATATTAGTTCATGTCGAGAAGTTGAATTGAAAATGCGCTGCTGATGGAAACTGCTGGACGAACTTCAATGGCAGATTGCAAGAATTAGGTCGATAGAAGCTATTTGAAATCTTGGGGTGCGTTTTCTAAGTCAGCCTTCATATGTTTACACTTCATATTCAATAACAACATTTCAGTTGGATGCAAATTAAGATTAAATTAAACAAAAGTGATTGTCCTTCCTAATAATATCGTTTTTCAAGGTTTGAACCCAAGCTTTCTCCATGGGGACTTAGCATTGCAGTAACAATTATGGATAATTGTTTAATATATTGTTTCATTTCTTCACGAAGATGGAAATTGAGACTGAGAGCCATATATGTGGGATAGGAAGTGTAGAAAGTCTTGAGTTTATATGTATTGGGTAGAAACCTAACTGGGTTAGCAAACCAGTTGTTTAGCTGGAACTTCAACTTCAACCATTGTGTTTTTATAATGACAAAAAAAATTAAAAAGTTGTTTAGGTGACATCTTTTAACTCTCCAAAACCTTTATTTTAAAGTCTTCTAAATTATTTGAGTGAGTAGATGGTCCACCCGACAAGGAACCGTATTTGAAGAAGTAATCTATGTGTTTCCTTCTTAAAAAAATATTATAGAGAAAGTAAAAAAAAAAGAAAACTAGAAACACTATGCCTTGCGGCACGTACTTTCTCGGTCTTGTGGCTTGTACTCTGCACTTGTAGCGTGCTTTTTGTTGGCACTCTCTTTTTCCCTTTATCCTACTACAGGATTTGACTTTCTTTCGTTAGTTTTCTGAGATCTTTGTTACTTTCTGTGTTCTTGAGATCTTGTTCGCCTAGCCTGTTATCATGTCAGAAGTGGAAGGAAATCATGCTGAGCTTTCCATCGGGGACGGTGAGGATGAGTTATTGGAATCTGACTCTGTGAACCACGCCCCTGCCTTTTCTTTTGTCCGTTGTTTCGTGGGTTCTTTCTTTACAACCAATGTGATCCACTTTCAATCTATGAGGACTATGTTGGCTAATGTTTGGCGTCTGATTCGTGGTATATCTGTAACACCCTCTTCCCGTATTCGTTACCAAACATGAGTCAATTATGTTACAAAATAAAGTTAAAATAATTTTCATTATAGAAACTTAAACTGGCAACCTCCACTGTTCTTGAACAAAATTTTTTATAAATATTTATAGATAACAAAAATTCATTCCGTAAATTTTTAATTAAACTATATTCACTAAGATTTTTAACCATTTAAATCAATAACTCAAATTCATTATACAAAAATTGAAAAAAATCACAAACACATGGTACAATGCAGAATTTTAAGAAATGTGTTGCCCTATTTTCTGACCTTCCATTGATTAAAAATTCATATATTTTAGTACAGACCTCGAAATTAGTTACCGTTTGTTTTAAAAGGAACTAGACTCAATTTAAGTTCATACATATAAGATTCACCTTCTAATCGATTTATGGAATTTATGGCAATTTTTCAAATTTGCTGCCCAATATAGACTTTTTGGGCTGTTTCAACCTATTCCAATTATAAGTCCATTAACTACTCATAAATCATTCTAACTCACATATTAGTTGTACTAAACCATATTTTAGTTATAAACATTACAAATCATAAAGTGATTAAAGTTCAATTTACACAAAGTACGCATGTTTAAAATTATTCATGCCGCTAATCAAAAACATCATATAGAATGTCGAAATATTATTGTTATAACATGTAACGTATCCTCGTCCCTGAGGTGATGCGAAACGCTGATGCTTATGAACCAGATCGATCAACCTACGTGTGCACAGGCAAAACACACACTAAGTATGAACTTAGTGAGGCATTATAATGTAATCATTAAATCAATAAGTAATTAACTTTAAAAACATAGTATAGATAATTCTTATTCAAACCCATTGCAAATCGATATTGTTTTATAGCAAGATTGAATAACATTAAAAATAATTTTGTAAAAGTTCTTTTCACTAGCCCAAGACATACATGTGAGAGAAACTAAGCATGCGAGACTACAGTAGTCCCAGACTACTAGGCCATAAAGACCGATAATCATAGGCCATAAAGACCGATAATCAATAGACCATAAAGGTCGATAATCACTAGACACATAAAATGTCTATAATCAGTAGACACATAAAGTGTCGGGCGCAGCTGCTAGACTCTATGACATGCCACTAAACTGTAACTCTCAATGGTAATCTTGGGCAATAAAACAATATCATTACCTTTGCAATATATCATTCTGTAGAAGGTACATAACTCATCATCGATAAATCAAAATAATGGAGCATTTCATACTCCATTATACCATAAATCATTCTATAACATATCATTGATATATGATAATAAAGTTTTCTTAAACAAAACGCATTAGGGCATTTCATACCCCACCATGTACCAAACCTTTACTTTATGCCTTTGAAAATATCATATTTCATATGAAAATCAATATTATCAATTCGATAAAATCATATAGGTTGACTTTTTTTCAAGTCTTCCTAAATACATTTCAAAACATATAAATTCACTCACCTTGTTGCATGTACTAAATACCCGAGTTTGAAGAGTATCACTCAATCCTTGACTTTTCTTTTTGTTCAATTCAGTCTCGAACTTTTTCAAACTCTACATTAACATCGAATATGCAATAACCAAAATTGAATGTATACGTTAGTATACATCAATCAATTCGGCAAGCACTATAGGGAATTCATAAA
The DNA here is from genome assembly GCA_019671005.1 of Hibiscus mutabilis. Taxonomy (NCBI): domain Eukaryota; kingdom Viridiplantae; phylum Streptophyta; class Magnoliopsida; order Malvales; family Malvaceae; genus Hibiscus; species Hibiscus mutabilis. Next base: position 25,645,134 of record CM033733.1, on the reverse strand, counting down.
AATTCTTCAAATGTTAATTCAAATCAACAATATATCAAATTTCATTTAAACCTTCCATTTTTAACAATTTCTAAACAAGTCATTTACTTTAACCGAATTGCAAAATAGTCACACATGAGCATTTTCTTCTTCCAAATGACATATTCAAGCATGAAAAACATCATTCTAATCATTTCCATCACTAAAATAATTTTTGCAATATTCCCCCTAATTTCTCTACATAGCCGAATGGTCCATATGCCATATACCATGGGATTTTCATCACTTTAAGCATAGAAACAACATTACAACCTCATTTCCAACTTGAATATACCTTAAAACATGGAATTCCAATATTTCCTTCATCCACCTTAATCAGCCATACCAACTTAGAAGTATGGAAGCCATGTAAAACTTATACCAAATGAAAGAGAATTCAATGGAGAATCAATCCTTATTTCATGCCTTAACTCAAAAATCAACCAAATAAGTTAGAAATTTAAAAGAAAACTTTCTTACCTATCCATGGAAGCTCACGGCAATGGAGAGAAAGACGAGAAGATTTTATACGCTTTTATTTTCTTTATTTTCATGCCAAATGGTTTTATTTAACCATATTTAATAAAAAATCTCCTTAATAGTCAAACGACTATTTTGCCCCTTGATTATAACCAATAACATGTTGACACCTACGCTTCTTACTTTTCCATAACTTAAGATATTTAAGAAGTATAGGCAAAATGACCATTTGTCCATTAATGAATCAACTTATCTTCAAAAATGCCATTTTCATCTACTACACAAAATACTGCATAGAATCGAATTTAAATCAAATAAAACGATTCAAAAACCACAATATCACATTCCTTGAGTCTTCCTAAGACTTCTATAAAATTTGTGTAATAATTTAAGCTCAAACAATTGGCCGAATTAATTACCGAGACTTATTCTTTGTATAACTTTTCACACAAATCTCGTATCAAAAATCTAATTCCCACCAAAATTCTTATATCGAGATAAACTATTCATTATGGAATATAAAAGAATATATGGGAAAATTACCTTATTTATCCATAAACTTTTCTCAGATTTTCGCTTTAGTCACTGTTGTGCGTAATAAGTGCTCCGCAATTGTGCAAGTGTACACGTCGCAAGTTATAGTATAAAAGATATCGTCTCCACAGGGATTGGTGCCACTTCAAGAATTCAATTTATTGCACTGTAAAAAGTAAAAACACAAATAGGTGATTGTAGGAGTTTTAACTAACAACTAAACTAGAAAGCAATAAAGTAAAAGGAGATGTAATCAAAAGAGAGAGAATATGCCAGGTTATCGTGAGTTGAGGTGTGATAGCCAATTGGATCGTCTTGGTAAAAGAGTGCAAGGGCAACTCAGTTGCCGTGGCAACTTGTGCAGCAGGGTTGCCTTGGCAACTTGTGCAGCAGGGTTGCCTTGGCAACTAATCGACAGTTTCCTGGGCAACTATTTGGGCAGCTAGGCAGCAACTTCAAGCTTCGGTAGAGCGTTCTTCAATGGTTTCTTCTTATCCCTAAGTCAAAACTCTAGCTAATTGTGAATGCCTTGACAATACATCCCTACGTGAATCAAGGGTGAAAAACAACCAATCTTGCGCTCCTCTTAGCCGTTGAAATCCTTAACTTATTCCTAAGCTGGATTAATCTTCACCATCAATAGATTGAATAAAGACCATACTCATTCGTTTATTGAATCTAACTCTCCCGGTATTAGATAAATAGATAGAGTTACGAGATCATCTACCAATTCACTCGCAAACAAGAATAAAAACCAAGAATGAGTAAACCTTGAATTGAAAGTGCAAACTCTTATTACCTAAACAAAATCCAATTGTTTCTCACAACCACAAAACACAATAACCTTAGCCAAATAGATTTAGTTCATGGCTAGGTTCCAAAGAAACACAAAACAAAGAATCCCTAACATAAACCTAATTGAACAAGAAAGAAAAAGATGAAGAATTGTTGAAGCCTCTTGTCGAAATCTCTCCCCTTCTGCTCTCTTGAAGTTGACGGCTTGGTCTCCTTTAAATAGGAGATGGCTAGGTCAAAGTCTCTCTTGAGGAAGAAGTTAAGTTGGAATTAAATACTTTTAAAAGAATATAATTCTTTATTCTTTAAATTCCTTCTAGATCTTCTCCTATCTTCTTGGGATTTAATTTCTCTTTGACCTCTTCATGGAAATCAAACTCCTTAGGGATTTAGCTTTGCTCCACGTCATCTTAGGCTTATCTAGTCATCAATTTCGACTGCCATATCATCTTATCCCTTATCGACAATTGCCCTGGCAATAAGCTCGGCATCTCCTTCATGCATTGCCCTGGCAACTGGTTCCAGCCTTGTTTAGGCAAGTGATTCTGCACACACACAAAATAACTATCGGCAACACCCTTTTTCCACAAAATTAAGCAAAATATGAAATCAAGCTTGTCGACCAAGGAAACAATACAAACATGCATGGATGGCTAATAATGCAACTAATATGAGCCTAAGTCTAGCAATAATATGAATAAAATAGTACTTTTAGACACTTAACACACCCCCAAACTCGAACTATTACTTGTCCTCAAGCAATGCAAACTAATAATTACCCGCCAAGACTTCAATTTTCACAAACTTAGCTTTGAACTTGATTTCAATTCTCAAAACCGTTGCACAAAGTATGATTGGCTTTTCATTTTTCAGAAAACTTATGAGTTACTCGGAATCAAACTATAATGCCTGTGAGTGTGTGCGGAGTTGTGTGCAAGTTGATTTTTCAGATTCTATGCAAACAAGAGGTTTTCAAATTACTTCCTTAGGTTTTTTTAACGCGTTTTAACTAGAGCCGGTTTGGCACCTCTAGTGTTTTGTTTTTAGTTTTCTTAAGTTAATTAATTTATTCGACTACAGCCGGTTTCGGGCACCTCTAGCGATCAATTTTTAGCACATACTAGAGCCAATTTCGGGCACCTCTAGCGATCAATTTTTAGCACATACTAAAGCCAATTTTGGGCACCTCTACCATTCATCAAATTTTTATTCTAATCCCCCAATTTTTTAACTATCAACCTAAGTTCGCTAGAATTCCTTAAATTAATCAAGCCACAACAATGTTTCATCAAGTTTAGCATCATAGTAAGATTCTAAGTGTTCCCACGGTTATCCTAGAATAAAAAGTTCTATCAATTAAGCACATTGGCAAAGTCATCATCGGATATTCATCAAATCTAGGCAATTCTTGTTCCAACTAAAGGCATGGCAAGCAATTTATGTATCCTAAATGCAATACTTAAGATGAATGCAACTAAACATGGTAACTAACTAATAACATTTCCCCCCAAACTCGAGTGAGGCATTGTCCTCAATGCATGCAAAGGAAAGAAAAATAAAAATAGCAATAAAGAAAAGTAAAATGCAAACGAGGACTTACTCTGAGAGTTCGTCGTCGTGGATGATTAGTTTCCTTTTGGCATGTGTCTTGATTCTTTTGCTTGAACGCGGTGGTTGCTTTCTTGTTGCCGATGGTGGAATCGATCCTCGTACAGGGGTGTCCTCATCGTCCTCTTCCTCAATGTCATTGGTCTTTCGCTTGGGCTTGGAGGATTCGATTGGTTTGGTCTTCGTTGGTGTAATGGAGGACTCGTTCGAATCTGAAAAATCAGACAATGATTCAGTACGAGTTGATTCAGGCATAGGTGCTTTACCTTTGGCTTTTGTAGTGGTTGCCGAGGCGTCTTTAGCTTTGGTTGTCACGGCATCAGCTGTTGTGGTTGTCGTGGCAACTGCTTCATTGGTTCCGTGGTAAGAATTTCGGCAGAAAAGATGAGGAACAGTACGCGGCTATTCGAGTACTTTTCCAGGATAACTTGGGTGATGGCATTGTTGTGATCCTTCATGTACCATATGAACATTAGTTCCTGGTCTTCAATTTGCCTAAGGTGGTTCTTCAACGGTTGTAAGAGTGTTTCAAGTTGTCCCGGGGTTGCTATTCGAGTTGCCCGGGCATCAGTTGCTTGGGCATTAGGAGTTGCCGCGACAATTGAGGCGTTGGGGATTTTACCGGTGCCTCTCCCATTAGCTTTCAGATTTGTGCTTGATTCCAACCGGACTTTGGTAGGGCCTTTTCATCAGTGGACTCACTTGGGACACGCATCTCCTTGCAAAGATTGGAAATTAAGCAAGGGAAGAAAATAGAACCCTCGTCTTTTGTGCTACATACAAAAATCTCATCACAAATAATTTTTCCAATGTTAATGATGCGATTATGCAAGATAGAATGTACGAGAAAAAGATGAGGTGTATCAACCGTAGTGTTGTGTATTGTGGGCATTAAAGAAGTTTTAACAAACTTATTCCATAATTTTCCTCAGGTTTAAGCCGAAGGTGATTTACCGCGCCCTTATATTTACCGTCGTTCCAATGAGTTCCCGGAGTGAGTTCTTGAAGCACCTTGTCGAGTTGCTTGGGCGTGAGTTGATCAACAAAGGCTTGATGCTCGTCCTTCTCAACGTAAAGCCCATAAAAGGTGTTGATGCTTTCGGGGCTTATGAGTATAGCCTTGTCACGAACAAAAACATAAGGATTATCCAGGTTAGGTGAGTGAGCATATAATTCTCTTACCCATGAGATGTTACCCGGTTCTGATTGATGGCAAAAGATTTGCCACTTTTGAAGTTCAATCCTTTGGAATATGAATGGTTCAAGGCCTAAATCTTGATGAAAGTTTGAGTATTCGAAGCCTTGTTCTTCGCAAATCTTTGGGCTTTCAAACTTGGAGTGAAATCTTTCTTGAACCACCGGTGTAGCAAACTTCTTGTATCTTGGTTCTTTGGAGGAACTTGGATGAACCAAAAATTCGATTCTGGATGCCATGGATGATCTTGGTTGTGAGTTTGGTAGAAACAAAGAAAAGAAAGCAAAAGAAAATAAAGAGTTGCAAGGTGAAAAGTAGGAATAGGTTTCTTGGAAGTTAAGGGTGATGGGTTATATAGAAAAGATAGGTAGTAAATATGGTGGGTGGGATTAATTAGAAAGAAAGAAAACAAGGGTTTTGATTGGAGGAAGGGGACGGCTAGGGGATTTAGGGAAGGGGAAGGGTTTTGCCAGCTATGTAGGAGCTTCCTTATTGAAGAAGCTTCCTTATTGAATCAAATCCCTCTTTATCTTGAACTCTTTTCCTACAATTCAAAAACAAATAAAATAAGGATTAAAATTAAAGATAAACTAATAAAAGAAAATAAATAAAGATGTGCAAAGAAATTCTTAAACTTGAATTTTAAAAACAATTAGATAAATATAAAAGAAAGATGTAGTCTTAATCTTAAAGAAAATAAATAAATCTATCCTAAAAAGAGAAATAACCGAAATAAATAAATAATAAAAAATTAAATAGTTTGAAAAGATAAAAATAAAAAAGAAAATATTGAAAGGAGAGCATGCTCATGCATCTCCTAAGGTGACCACTTCTTTCTTACGTTCTACATGGGCACCGTTGTAGTGCTTCAATCTTTGTCCGTTAACTTTGAATTCATGTTCGTCAGTGATGGACTTGATTATCACGACACCATGGGAGAATGGTTTGACAACTTCGAATGGTCCTGACCATCTTGATTTCAGTTTTCCTGGGAAAAGTTTTAGTCGAGAATTGAATAAGAAAACTAGTTGCCCTAACGTGAATTGCCGCGGTAATAGTTTATTGTCATGCCATGACTTTGTTTTCTCCTTGTAGATTTGTGCGTTGTTATAGGCGAGTGCACAGAATTCTTCTATCTCGTTGAGGTCCAACAAACGCTTTTGCCCGGCACTTTCCCAATCCATATTCACGGTCTTGATTGTCCGATATGCCTTGTGTTCGATTTCTACCGGTAGATGGCATGTTTTGCCATAGACAAGTCGGAAGGGAGACATACCTAAGGGTGTTTTGAATGCAGTGCGATATGCCCAAAGTGTATCATCTAGTCTTACTGACCAATCCTTCCAGAGGGATTTACAACTTTCTCGAGTATACCCTTCAATTCCCGGTTGGAAATTTCTGCTTGCCTTTTGGTTTATGGGTGATATGCCGTGGCAATCTTGTGAGATACACCAAAGCGTTGTAACATCTTGGTGATGATTTTGTTGTCGAAGTGCTTGCCTTCATCACTGATAATTGCTCTCGGCATCCCAAACTGTGTAAATATGTTTTTCTGCAAGAATCGTTGCACAATCTTGGAATCGTTGGCAGAAACTGCAGGTGCCTCAACCTATTTAGACACTTAGTCGACAACAAGTAGAATGTAGAGGTTACCGAATGAAGATGGGAAAGGTCCCATAAAATCGATCCCCCATACATCAAACAATTCCACCTCGAGGATGTTTTGGAGCGGCATCTCATGTCGTCTAGAGATATTGCCCGTCCTCTGGCAACGATCACATTGCTTGTAAAACTTTTGGGCATCTTTGTACAGTGTTGGCCAATACAAACCGGATTGCAAAACTTTGGCCGCAGTACGTGTTCCTCCAAAATGTCCTCCATATGGTGAAAAATGGCATTATCGGAGTACATTCTGCTGCTCCTCTTCAGGGACACATCAACGTATAACCTAATTTGCACATTGTTTAAACAAAAGAGGCTCATCCCAAAAGTAATGCTTAGCATCATGGCAGAATCGCTTCTTCCCTTGGTGAGTAAGGCCATAAGGTAAAATACCACAAACAAGGAAATTAACTAAATTTATGTACCAGGGTATTGCCGAGGCATGTGTTTCTGTGGCAACTACTTCCATGGTTACCGAGGCGTACGCGTCTAAGGTTGTCGTGGCATGTGCATTAGTGGTTGCTGAGGCATACGCGTCTGGAGTTGCCGAGGCGTGCCCGTCAAGGGTTGTAGAGGCATGCGCATCATTGGTAGCCGAGGCATACGTGTCTAGAGTTGCCGAGGTGTACGCGTCAAGGGTTGCCAAGGCATGCGCGTCTAGAGTTACCGAGGCGTCGAGGGTTGCCAAGGCATGCGTGTCTAGAGTTGTTAAGGCAACTAACAGTTGCTCATCCGGGAATGCATCGCATATCTCTAAATCTGCGCCCTCCTCCCTATTACGTTCTAAGTGTGATAAGTGATCAGCCACTTGATTTTCTGTTCCTTTCATGTCCTTAATTTCAATGTCAAACTCTTGTAAAAGCAATATCCAACGAATCAAACGAGGTTTGGCATCCTTTTTAGCAAATAGATACTTAATTGCCGAATGGTCCGTATGGACAATTACCTTTGTACCAATCAAATAGGATCAGAACTTGTCAAATGTGAAAACTATGTCTAGTAACTCCTTCTCCGTTGTTGTGTAATTCACTTGAGTGCTATTAAGAGTTTTACTAGTGTAGTATATCACATGAAATGTCTTACTTTTGCGTTGGCCTGGAACTACTCCTACCGCAAAATCACTTGCATTACACATGAGCTCAAAAGGTAACGTCCAATCGGGTGGAACGACAATGGGTGCGGAGGCAAGCTTTTTCTTTAGGGTTTCGAATGCTTGGGCACAAGAATCATCAAAATTGAAGACTTAATCATATTCAAGCAAATTGCACAAGGGTTTAGTAATCTTAGAAAAATTATGAATGAACCTCCTATGAAAACCTGCATGTCCAAGAAAGCTTCAGATTCCTTTAACCGAACTTGGTAGGGGTAATCTCTCGATCACGTCCACCTTGGATTTGTCTACTTTGATTCCCTTGGATAAAATCTTGTGGCCGAGCACTATTCCTTCATCTACCATAAAATGGCACTTTTCCCAATTAAGGACTAAATCAGATTCTTCACATCTTGCCAACACATTATCTAAATTGTCAAGGCAACTATTGAAGTCATTACCAAATACTGAAAAATCATCCATGAAGATTTCAAGGAAGTCTTCGACCATGTCTGAAAAGAGTGCCATCATGCATCTTTGGAAGGTTATCGGGGCATTACACAATCCGAACGGTATTCTTCAGAAAGCATAAGTACCGTATGGGCATGTGAAGGTTGTCTTTTCTTGATCTTCTGGTGCTATGGCAATTTGATTGTAACCTGAATAACCATCAAGAAAATAATAAAAGGGTTTACCTGCAAGATGGTCAAGCATTTGATCAATAAAGGGTAAGGGGAAGTAATCTTTCCTAGTGGATTTGTTTAGCTTTCGGTAATCCATACAAACCCTCAAACCGGTCACAGTCCTGGTGGATTTACCTGCAAGATGGTCAAGCATTTGATCAATAAAGGGTAAGGGGAAGTAATCTTTCCTAGTGGATTTGTTTAGCTTTCCGTAATCCATACAAACCCTCAAACCGGTCACAGTCCTGGTGGAATGAGTTCATTGTTTTCATTACTTACCACCGTTATACCTCCCTTTTTCGGTACACATTGTACCATACTTACCCATGTAATATTAGAGATAGGGTATATGATGCGGCATCAAGCAACTTGATGATTTCTTTCATTACAACCCCTTTCATTGCATGATTCAGTCTCCTCTGGCCCTCAATCGAAGGTTTGTGATCATCTTCCAACAAAATCTTGTGCATGCCACTGCCGGGATAATTTCTTTCAAGTTGGCAATTGTCCATCCTATCGCCTTCTTGTGTAGCATCAACATGTTGATCAACTTCTTTTCCTGCTCAGGCTGTAACTTAAAGGAAATAATTACAAGCAATGTATTATCCGTTCCTAAGTAAGCATATTTTAGTTGCCCTAGCAACTGTTTCAACTCAAGAATCGGTGGTTGTTCAATGGAGGGCTTTTCGAGTTTACCTTCCTTACCTGAGTAATCCAATGGTTCAAAGTATGTACCTAGTCAATTGACTAACCAATTTGCCTCTTCTTGTTGTTCTTCATCGATCGGTTCTTCATACTCATCGGGTTTCTCTAAATCGGCAATGTAGTTGCCGAGGCAACTAAATTCCTCGTCGAAGTCAAACGCTGTCATGGCATGAAGAAGTTGGCATTCTTTCGGATCATCGGCATGCCTTAGTGTTTCAAACACATTTAGTTTAACTTGCTGGTCATTCACCCTCATTGTGAGTTCTCTCTTTTCAACATCGATCAAGGTTCTCCATGTCTCTAGGAAGGGTCTCCCAAGAATGATAGGTGCGTGCTCATTTGCTTCACAATCCAAAACAATAAACTCAGCAGGAAAAATAAATTTATCAACTTTTACCAGTATGTCTTCGATTTTTCCCTCTGGATGCACATAGCATCTGTCGGCTAGCTATAGCATAACTGTTGTAGGTCTTGCCTTCCCGATTTCTAGTTTCTGGAAAATCGATTTAGGCATCAAGTTTATGCTTGCTCCATGGTCACATAATGCTTTCCCGACATAGTGGTTTCCGATGGAACAAGGTATTGTGAAACTTTTAGGATCCTTCGACTTGGGTGGTATGCGATTGTGCAACATGGCCATGCATCACTCTGTTGCGGCAATTGTTTCAAATTCTCCTAGCCTTGTTCTCTTGGACACAATGTCTTTCAGAAACTTGATATAGTTCGGCATTTGTTCAATCACCTCAACCAATGGCAAGTTGATGTGGACTTACTTTAGGATATCAAGAAACATCTTGAATTGATATTCTTGCTTTTTTCGCTTCAACCTTTGTGAGAATGGTGGTGGAAGTCAGATATCTTCGATCCTTTCATTGGTTTGGAACCTGATTGATGGCATTGTCAGGGCAACTAGAGTTGCCGAGGCATATTCAACTGGGGTTTTCGTGGCGTGCTTATCATTGGTTGCCGAGGCATGCTTATCGCCGATTGCCGCGGCATTTCCTGGTTCAGCATCTGAGGTTTTGCCGCTGAGTTCAACTTGTTCTTTTTGTGGAGTTTTGTTTGATGAGCGAGCTTGAGCCTCTTTAATTTGTTGGCCACTTCTAGTGGTGATCGCCATACATTGCTCATGGCCAGTTCCTCTTGCGACTTCAGTATCGCTAGGTAAACCTCCTTGCGGTCTAGTATTTAGGTTTTGAGCAAATTGTCTGACTTGATTTTCCAATGATTTGATTGTCGCCTCTTGGTTTTGCACTCTCATCTCGGTCCTGTTAATAAAAGCATCAGTTCATTTTATGAAGTTACTATTCTTAGTCATATAAGATTCAGTTTTCAACATAAAAGCATTGAGATAATTTTCCAAAGAACTAGATGTTGTCAGTTGCTGTTGTGGCAACTGTTCCCGTGGCATATTGTGCTGGAATCCCGATGCTTGTGCATTCTGATTGTTCTGGTTTAGAGCATTGTTGGGATTACTCCATGAAAAATTCGGGTGCTTCTTCCAAGCTGGATTGCATGTATTGGGCATCACATTGTTGTTCCAGTTGTAATTCCCCACATAAAAGTTGGACTCCAGATTCTACATACATTCGGAGGAATCATGGTTACCACCACATAACTCACAAAAGGATTACCTTGACCTCCTGTGTGTTGTTTGGTTTATGCATGTTCCGGACCATCTTGGTTAAAGTGGCCAATTGTGCCGAAATTGAATCTGATGATCCTAGTTCATGTATTGTGGCTTGGCGTCTACCTCCTCCTCTTCTAGCAGATGGGAACTGATAATCATTCTTGGCAAGCCTGTTCATAATTTGCATTACTTCATCCGGCGACTTGTCTAGGAGTATGTCGTTCGCCGAGGCATCTTGCATCATCCTATTGGTGTATTCATAGCGTTGTAAAACATTGTTACTTGTGTCCACACTAGGAATCCGTGTATGGGGCATTTGTGTAGAAGTTCTCTATATCGCTCCCAAGCCTCTTACATGGATTCATCATTTGCCTGCCAAAAATAAGTAATTCTGTTATGAATCTTATCAGCCAAATTTGTAGGATTAAATCGAGCAAGGAAATCATGACAAAAATCGGTCTAAAATCCTATTCATTCGGTAGGAATACTATTCAACAATGCTTTCGTCCTATGCCTCAGTGAATAGGGAATAATCTTAGTCGTAAAACATCGGGGGTGACTCCTTGTATTTTGAATGAATTGCAAATCCCGAGGAAAGATTTAAGATGTTGTCGTGCATCTTCAGTTGCTGAGCCGCCAAATTGACCAATTGTGTTGATCATATTGAACATCACCGGTTTCAACTCAAAGTGATCGACTTCAATTTCAGGTGCGACAACTCCTGGATTGAGTCCTTCAAGATCTCCTTCAAGATAGTCTCGAATAGTTCTGTTTCGTGCAAGAATCACTCCTCCTCCTACTGGAACATCCTGATTCATATTGTCGTCTTGATTAGCCATTGCTACTCTTAACCTTTGTCTGAGTCTTTGCAAGGTTCGTTCGATTTCTGGATCAAAGGGATATTCTGATGTAGTTGGTCTCGCCCTGGTCATTTACCTATGCAAAACCAAAGTTTGTTAGCCCTTCAAATCTTTAAACAATAAAAATAAAAAGTGCAAGAAAATAAAAACAAAGTTGCTATTGCCAATCCCCGGCAACTGCGCCAAAAACTTGTTGCACGTAATAAGTGCTCCGCAATTGTGCAAGTGTACACGTCGCAAGTTATAGTATAAAAGATATCGTCTCCACAGGGATTGGTGCCACTTCAAGAATTCAATTTCTTGCACTGTAAAAAGTAAAAACACAAATAGGTGATTGTAGGAGTTTTAAATAACAACTAAACTAGAAAGCAATAAAGTAAAAGAAGATGTAATCAAAAGAGAGAGAATAGGCCAGGTTATCGTGAGTTGAGGTGTGATAGCCAATTGGATCATCTTAGTAAAAGAGTGCAAAGGCAACTCAGTTGTCGTGGAAACTTGCGCAGTGGGGTTGCCTTGGCAACTAATCGACGGTTGCCTGGGCAACTGGCCGAGCAACTGTTTGGGCGGCTGGGCAGCAACTTCAAGGTTCGGTAGAGCGTTTTTCAATGGTTTCTTCTTATCCCTAAGTCGAAACACTAGCTAATTGTGCATGCCTTGACAATACATCCCTGCGTGAATCAAGGGTGAACAACAACTAATCTTGCACTCCTCTTAGCCGTTGAAATCCTTAACTTATTCCTAAGCCAGATTAATCTTCACCAACAATAGATTGAATAAAGACCATACTCATTTGTTTCTTGAATCTAACTCTCCTGATATTAGATAAATAGATGGAGTTACGAGATCATCTCCCAATTCACTCGCAAACAAGAATAAAAACCAACAATGAGTAAACCTTGAATTGAAAGTGCAAACTCTTATTACCTAAACAAAATCCAATTGTTTCTCACAACCACAAAACACAATAACCTCAGCCAAATAGATTTAGTTCTTGGCTAGGTTCCAAAGAAACACAAAACAAAGAATCCCTAACATAAACCTAATTGAACAAGAAAGAAAAAAATGAAGAATGGTTGAAGCCTCTTGTCGAAATCTCTCCCCTTTTGCTCTCTTGGAGTTGACGGCTTGGTCTCCTTTAAATAGGAGATGGCTAGGTCAAAGTCTCTCTTGAGGAAAAAGTTAAATTGGAATTAAATACTTTTAAAAGAATATAATTCTTTATTATTTAAATTCCTTCTAGATCTTCTCCTATCTTCTTGGGATTTAATTTCTCTTTGACCTATTCATGGAAATCAAACTCCTTTGGGATTTAGCTTTGCTCCACGTCATCTTGGGCTTATTTAGTCATCAATTTCGACTGCCATATCATCTTATCCCTTATCGACAATCGCCTTGGCAACTATCTCGGCATCTCCTTCATGTATTGCCTTGGCAACTGGTTCCAGCCTTGTTTAGGCAAGTGATTCTGCACACACACAAAAGCAACTATCAACAACACCCTTTTCCACAAAATTAAGCAAAATATGAAATCAAGCTTGTCCACCAAGGAAACAATGCAAACATGCATGAATGGCTAATAATGCAACTAATATGAGCCTAAATCTAGCAATAATATGAATAAAAAGGGTGAATAAAATAATACTTTTAGACACTTAACAGTCACCAAACTTTAAAAGTTTACGTTTTAGTCACTAAACTAAAACACCAACTTTTAATTCTTTACGTTTTGGTCACTAATCAAATATTGGGGTATTACAATTCTCTCCCCCTTAAGAAAATTCGTCCTCGAATTTTAAAATGTACCTGATTCAAAAAGATGTTGATATTGCTTTTTCATTGCTTCCCTTATTTCCCAAGTGGCGTCCTTCACCTTAAGGTTCCGCTAGAGAACTTTTACCTACGGAATAGTCTTGTTTCTAAATTCTTTAGCTCCATGAGCAAGAATCTTCACTAGTTCCTCCTCATAAGTCAAAAGTGGCTGATTTTAAATCTCCACCGGTGACATCACATGAGAAAGATCTGATCGATACCTTCTGAGCATTGAGAATTAAAATACATTATGAATCTTGGTTAACTCTGGAAGCAACGCTAATTGATAAACCACTAGACCAACTTTCTCTAAGATTTCATAAGGGTCGATAAATCTCGAACTCAATTTTCCTTTACGTCTGAAGCATAACACCTTTTTACAAGGTGAAACTTTCAGGAATACTTTTTCACCTACCTTAAACTCTATATCTTTTCTCTTTAAATTTGCATAAGATTTCTACCGATCTGATTCTTTCTTAAGGTTGTCTTGTATTATTTTCACCTTGTCCTCTACATCTCGAACTAAACCAGGTCCAGTCACTTTGTAATCCTCGAGCTTGAACCAATTCAAGGGTGTTTTGCATCGTCTACTATATAAGGCTTCATAAGGATCCATCTTTATACTTGCTTGTTAACTATTATATTGGCAAATTCGACGAGTGGCAAATACTTTTCCAATGAGACTTCGAACTCCAGTACGCAAGCTCTAAGCATATCTTCAAGAATCTGAATAATTCTTTCAGACTAGCCATCTATCTGTGGATGTAAAGTAGTTCTAAAATTCAGTCGAGTCCCTAATGCCTCATGTAAAGAACTCCAAAATCTTGAGGCAAACCTCAGATATCTATTTGACACAATAGAAACAGGCACACCAAGCAATCGCACAATGTTTTTGATATACAACTCCGCATATCTATTCATTATATAATATATCCGAACTGGAACAAAATGAGTAGACTTTGTCAATCTATCGACTATCACCCAAATAAAATCCTTTTTGATCGGAGTCATCAGTAAACCAGTTACAAAATCCATTGTGACATTCTCCCATTTCCATTGTGGAATAGAAATCAGTTGTAGCAATACCGATGGCACTTGTTGCTCAGCTTTCACTTGTTGACATGTCAAGCATTTAGCTAAAAACTTTGTCACTGTTCTTTTCATGCCTGGGCACCAATAGCTGTTCATCAGATCCTGATACATCTTATTACCTCTTGGATACATTGCCAATGGACTATAATGAGCTTCATATAGAAGTTTCCATCTCAGTTCCTCTTCATCAGGAATATACATTCCATCTCGATAATAATGACATCCATCAGTTTTAACTGCATAGTCTTTAGCTTCACCACTTTTAATTTGTCTCAAAATCACTAAGTACGTTTCATCCTTACTTTGCAGCTCTTTAATCTGACCTATCAAAGTAGGCTTCAGCTGCAATTCTACAATCAAAGCACCATCATCTCTCAGCGCTAACTGGCATTTAAAGTCCTCAAGGCAGCAAATGTCTTCCGACTCAAATCATTAGCCACAACGCTTGCTTTACTAGGTGATAATTGTAGACTCTCTGAGTGAATGCTGGCAAAAGTGGCAGAAAATATGTCTTGGAAAATATAAGAATATGCCAAAAGGAGTCTTTTGCGTGGATACACGGTCTGCAAGTAATACAGCTGGTAAGCTGAGTATCGATCCCACATAGATTAACTTGGAATTCAATTGCCTTGATTGTTACTTGCCTTAAGAAAAAGTTGATTTGATTGAAATTGGTTTTGGATAATAATTAAAAAGTAAATAAATGAAAGTAAAGTAAAAATGTTGACAAGGAAGGTGTTTTAATGGATGATGAGTGATGGCATGGAATGCCTGGTTTTCACGATATTCATTTCGTGCCAGTCACTTCTCTGCCAACCGGTGCTTGGTGTTGTCTGGTCAATCTATGCCAACAACACTCGGCATTCTCTCTGGCACTCCTTCTTGTGTTGCTTTTCTGGGCCAAATCCTATGCCAAACCTACAAAATTGCCAACAAAACAACCCTTCACACTGGCATAGATAGAATTCTAAACTCCTTATGCAAATACATGATTCTAACATCCTAATGCAACTAAATGTACCTAAGAACAAACAAAAGCATTGTAAGATTGCATTAAAAACAGTACTTTTGGAGAGGTAACACACCCCCAAACCTAACTCATTGCTTGTCCTCAAGTAATGCAATAAAAATAAAAACAAAAATTGTGAAAATGTTACCTCGACAAATTTTTGGTTGAATGCCAACACGTGCTGGCAAGCAGAATTTTGGCTCTATTTCTGTCCTCAGTATCTCAGTGCAATAATGCCAAGTAGGTAGTAATTCAAGTGCAGCAATATAACTCTAGTCTAAGTTCATGAAGAGTGCATGATGTGTAGGCAATATGCATCAAGTATCCTTTCACTCCCTTAGACAATTTTTACTACCTAAACTCAGATTCTTTTTTTTCATTTCTTTTTTTCTTTCTTTGCCAAGGGTTTCTGGTGGCATTCATTTAAGCTTGTTTCGTGACACTATTTAGCGTGAGAGATAAGAGGGAGCATACCACGAATCCTCACCTTAATCTAGACATCAGTAGGCTTTTTCTTCAACTCATACCCTAAGGTTTTGGACTTGAGAACTAATAGGGAGCAAACACAAAGCCCCAGGTAACTTATTATCCCTAGGTAGAGGAGAGTTCATTTTTTTCATTGCCATGGCAGAACATTGCTGCCTTATTAGTTTTTTTTCTTTTTTTTAATCTGAGCATAGTTTCAAAAACTCTAAGTTTGCTAAGGAACTAGATACATACTACGTGTTAAGTGAAATTTCAGTTCCCTAAACTAGAGATCAATTGCCAAGCTAACCTGGCATACTACTCTACTGGCATGGCAGGACAACTAAATATTAGAGTTTCCTCATTGGACATATACATATATCAAATTAAAATTGTCTAACAAACGTTAACATTTTTTTCAGAATTGAACTGAGGCAAAATTTTCTTTTTCTTTTTTTAATGGTTCGGTATGCATCTATTCTAAATGCCATGGCAACAAAAATTAAACATGAACTGCATGGCATAAATGTGAAGAAATGCACACCCCCAAACCCAAGATGTGCATTGTCCCCAATGCATGAAACAACACATATATACAAAAGAACAGAATAGAATGCATGGTCATGTGAATGCAATGGAATGAAATGTAAAGAAGTTTAGGAAGAAGAGGACTCCCCTTCAGAGACTAGTTGTCGTGCAACACGAGTTTTTCTTCTCACAAATGGCCCTCGATCATGGGCCATGTGCTTCTTCCTTTTTCAGGCTCGGTTTTGAAGCGGCAGTGGAGGCTCCAACTTCCTCCTTTTCCTTGGTAGGCTCCAATGCGACAGGTGCATCGGTGGCATCAGATGGCATATGGATAGCAGGTGTTATGGGTGACTTGGCTTTGGCAGACTTGGCTTTGGTTTCCTTCGATTTAGATGAAGAATCAGAACTGGCTGACTCGACTTCAACTGGAGACAACTTGATTGTGGCATAGGATGGGGTATGAACTGGACTAGCTGGCATGGCATTATCGCTGGTAGAGAGCTCGGCAGAGAAGTCTGGAAACTCTGGCACAAAATCAGTTGATAATTTTCTAAGAGCTTCTCTGATCACAACATCCCTGGCCTGGATGTAGTGTCGCATCTTGACATTGAGCTCCTCAGCCTTCTCCAGCTTTTGGAGAATAATCTCTTGGCATTGGTGAATTTGGGACAACAGTGCTAGTGAACTGTCTAGCACAGTTTCTAGCATGGTTGCTGGCGCGGCCTTTGACTCCTTAGGCTTTAGTGTGGGTGCCCTTAACTTTCCCTTGCCCTTGTCTTTGGGCTCGGCAGCAACTAGATTTCTCCATATAGTAGCAGTAATTGTTGTTCATTTGATCGTTTTCCCTTTATCCGTATCAAGCTTTGGCACATCGTAGAGCATACAAACGTTAGAAATCAACAAAAGGAAACACAAGGTGCCAGTACCTTTCGCTGCGCACTTGTAGGTTTCCTTAATAATGAGCTTGCCAACATTGATTTTGTGCCCCATAACAATGGTGTGCAACAGGATCATCCTTTCTTCCGACATGGTCTCGTTATGAGATGTGGGCATCAGATTCGCCTTGGATGACACTGTCCATGCCGTGCCAGGCTCGCACAGATCTACCAACAGCCTCTTTTTTTTGGCAGTTTTCATTGAATCAGCGTACTCAAAATACTCATCCTCTGCACCATCTAACCCAAGCATATTATTGATATACCCTTCATCGAAACGAACACATTTACCTCTAATCATCAAGAATGGCGAATCCTTGGTCACAAGGTACGCATAGAATTCTTGGACGATTGTGGCATAAACCTCCCCTATTTTGCTGGCAAAACCTAGTCCATTTGTGCAAGTTAATCGTAGACATGACTTCCGGAGGGAAGCCATTGTTCATCTCTATGTTGAGGTTGAAGTGTTTCTCGTAGCAAAAACTCCTCGAGGCAAAATTAGATTCAAACTTTTTCTCGATCTCCTCGTTGAAGAATCGCTTAAAGGGAGTAGAGGAAAAAGCCATTGAAACTCGTCGAAGAAACTTGAAACGGTGATGAAGAAATATGACGATTTGGATTTTTTTTACTTGCTTATCGAAAGGAAAGTAAAAAGTGAGAGAGTTGTTTGGGTTTCTTTTAACCGGCTAGCTGAGAAAGTGAAAGGTTTTGGGTTGGTTAAGTGTTTTAATGGGAGTAGTAATTAGGGATAATGATGGGAGAGAAAAAGAATAAATTTAAAAAAAAGAAAAGGATGGAGTGATAAGGTTGAAGTGATAAGGTGATAGGTGATAAGATAGGGAAAAATTGGAGTGATAAGGTGATTGATTTGAAGTTTAATTTCCAATCAAAATTTTGGGCGGCTAAGGTTTAAAGTCAAATAAAAATAACTCTCTCTTATTTTACTGGGCCGATAAAACTAGGTTTTCTTTCTCTTCCTTCTATTTTTTGCACCGCTATATGCCAAGCTACTCTGGCATTGCGTCTGGCAGATTTTTCTATTGAAGCGTTAGCCCCTACCTGCGATCCTGGCAGTGTTCCTGGCATAATGAATCTGCACAACTCAAAAGAAACCTTTCAGCACAGTAAATGAAAGAAAACATGAAACTTAAAAAGAAAAAAAACAAATAAAAACCTTGAAACCTAAAAAAAAATAAAACATCTATCCTAATATTTACAAAGGTTCAAACCTGATGGTTTTTTCATGTTACATCTGCTAAGAGGACACCTCTTTGGCATTGTTCTGATCACCTTCCATGTAGTGCTTTAAATGTCGGCCATTCACCTTAAAGATTTCTTCTGTCTTTGAGTTGTTAATGTCCACAGCTCCATGGGCATAGGGCTTCACAACTTCATAAGGGCTCGTCCATCTCAATTTGAGTTTCCCTGGAAACAACTTAAGCCGTGAGTTGAATAACAAAACAAATTGGCCCACCTCAAATTGTCTTGGCATTATCCTACTATCATGCCAACGTTTTGCTTTTTCCTTGTAAATCATGGCGTTCTCATAGGCTTGCGTTCTGAATTCCTCCAACTCATTTAGGTCTAGTAACCTCTTTTCTCCAACAGCTCTCCATGCCATGCCAAGTGTTATGATGGCCTAGTAGGCTTTATGCTCAAGCTCCACTGGCAGATGGCATGGTTTTTCGAAAATAAGTCGAAATGGTGACGTACCCAAAGAAGTTTTAAATGCAGTCCTATAAGCCCACAAGGACTCATCTAGTCTCAAGGACCAGTCATTCCTTGATGGATTAACAATCTTCTCTAAGATGTTTTTGATCTCCTTATTTGAAATCTCAACTTGCCCGTTTATTTGTGGATGATATTCAATGGCAATTCTCTGTTGTATACCATACCTGTACAAGGATTTAGAAATTAGATTACATTTAAAATGAGTGCCCTCATCATGAATAATCACTCTAGGGGAGCCAAATCTAGTGAAGATATACTTATGTAAGAACTTGGCAACGACCTTGGCATCGTTTGTTGCCAGAGCAACAGCTTCTACCCACTTAGATACGTAGTCAACATCCATAAGAATGTATACATTACCAAATGAGGATGGAAAAGGACCCATAAAGTCTATCCCTCATATATCAAATAAGTCCACGGGCATAATGTTTTGAAGGGTAGTTGGTGTCTGCCAGAGATCTTTCTTGTTCGTTGGCATTGAACACATGCCTTGACATACTCGTGGGCATCCTTATATAGTTTGGGCCAAAATAATCATGACTGCAGTACCTTGACAGTAGTCTTTACCCCAGAAAAGTGACCTCTATATGGTGCGGCATGGCATAGATGCAATATGTTATATTGTTCATCCTCAGGCACACACCGGCATATCACTTGGTCAGCACACTATTTGAACAATATTGGCTCGTCCCAATAGTATTGCCTAACTTCCCGCAAGAACCTTTTCTTGGCATTGTATGCCAAGTCTAGTGGCAGAATGTTACTTACCAAATAGTTGACAATGTCAAGCAAATACTCGTCAGGAAATTCATCTGTTATCAAATTGGTCTTACCATCTTCGAAATGATGCTCCAAACGTGAGAGATGGTTAGCTACTAAGTTTTCACTGCCCTTTTTGTCTCAGATCTCAAGGTTGAATTCTTGAAGCAAGAGCGTCCATCGGATTAGTCTGGGCTTGGCATCCTTCTTTGCCAATAGATACTTCAATGCTGAATGATCTGTAAAAACCACAACTTTGTTACCAATTAAATAAGAACTAAATTTTTCAAAAGCAAATACAACCGTAAGAAATTCTTTCTCGGTCATAGAGTAGTTTAGTTGTGCTTCGTTCAAGGTTCGGCTGGCATGTAGATGGCATGGAAAACCTTGCCATGCCTTTGTCCCAAGACCGCTCTAATGGCATAGTTGCTGGCATCACACATGAGCTCGAAGAGCTTATTCCAGTCCGGTGCCACAACTATAGGGGCATTGATTAACTTCTCTTTAAGCTCCTGAAATGCTCTCAAACAAGAATCGTTAAATGCAAAAGTGGCATTATGTTCTAACAACAAGCATAAGGTTTAGCAATCTTAGAAAAGTCTTTAATAAAACGTCGATAAAAACTAGCATATCCTAAAAAACTCCTTATACCTTTAACACTCGTTGGAGGCGGTAGCTGCTTAATTACCTCAACTTTTGCTTGATCCACTTCTAGCCCTCTCTCAGTTACCTTGTGCCCGAGAACAATGCCCTATTTCACCATGAAGTGGCATTTTTCCCAGTTCAACACTAGGTTTGTCTCTATGCATCTCTTCAAGACTTGCTCCAAACTCAGAAGGCATTCCTCAAATGTTTTTCCAAACACTGAGAAATCATCCATGAACACTTCCATGTTGTGGTCGATCATATCGGAAAAAAGGACATCAGGCAATGTTGAAACGTTGTCGGTGCATTACATAGGCTGAATGGCATCCTTCTAAACACAAATGTCCCATATAGGCACGTGAACGTAGTCTTCTCTTGATCATTAGATGCGATGACAATTTGATTATAACCTGAATAACCATCCAAAAAAATAATAGAAAGCTTTACCTGCCAACCTGTCTAGCATCTGATCAATGAATGGCAATGGGAAGTGGTCCTTCCTCGTGGCATTGTTCAGCATCCTATAGTCCATGCACACTCTCCATCCTGTGATAGTTCTCGAGGGGATTAACTCAACTTCACTATTTTGTACCATGGTCATGCCACTCTTTTTTGGCACGCATTACACTGGGCTAACCCAAGAGCTATCAGAAATGGGATACATAATCCCAGCATCAAGCCATTTTATGATCTCTTTCTTCACTACCTCTTTCATGCTTGGGTTTAGCCTTCTCTAGCCTTCAATTATCTTGCCATGGTACTCCACCAAGATAATCTTGTGCATGCAAATGGTTGGGCTAATACCTCTGATGTTTGCCAAAGTGTCCACCCTAGTGCCTGCTTATAGTCATGTAATATTGCCAACAATCTTTCCTCCTCATCATTAGTGAGACCAGTGGCAATGATCACCGGTAGAGTTGTGTGTTCACCTAAGTAAGCATACTTCAAGTGATCTGACAGCAGTTTCAGTTCCAATGTCGGTGGCTCCTCAATTGATGGTTTAGGTACCTTGAGTTCTCTGCTGAACAACTGTCGTGGCTCAAAATAATTCGCCTCTTCAGCCTCCAAGACTGGTTCTTCTGGTTCCTCAAACAGTTCAGCTATGCCATCAAACTCGCTGGTATCAAATTCTGTATCCTGGCATAACTATGTCGTTTCCAAAGTGTAAATGGATTCCATCATCTCCTCCGCTTGGCACTCATCAGGTTCATCTGCACATTTCAAAGCTTGAAACACATTAAATGTAACTTGCTGGTCATTCATGCGCATTGTTAGTTCCCTTTATGAACATCAATCAAAACCCTACTCGTGGCAAGAAAAGGTCTCCCCAGAATAATCGGGACATTAATATCAGCCTCATAATCTAAAATGATAAAATCAGTTGGAAAAATAAATTTGTCTACCTTTACCAACACATCCTCAATCTTACCCTTGGGATGTACATAGGATCGGTCTGCCAGCTGAAGTGTCACTTTGGTAGGTCTTGCTTCTATGCCAAGCTTTGGTGGCAATTGGTTTATGATCATGGCACTACATCCTTTGGTTAGAGCAACAATTTCAAAGTCTCCTAACTTCCTCTTCTTGGACAGAATGTCCTTCATAAATTTGACATAGTTGGGCATTTGTTCAAGGGTTTCTACCAATGGAATGTTGATTTGTAATTGCTTAAGAACCTCCAAGAAGCGCTTGAACTGCTGATCTTGCTTATACTTTTGGAGTCTTGCTGGAAATGGTGGTGGCGGATAGATACGTGCCCGCTCTACTGGCTTTGCCAATGCAATGCTGGTATCAGTGTGCTGTCTAGAATCGGTTCTGGCATTAGTGTGATGTCTGGCATCGGGTCTGGCATTAGTTTGCTGTCTGGCATCAGTTCTAGCATCATCTGCTTTTGTTTCCTCTTTCTCTACTTCACTGGGATTATCTGTTGGCACAAGCTTCTCATCTTGGCAATTAACAAGCTGCTTAGCAACCTTTTCCATCTCGCACTACTTACCACTCTAAAGAGTTATAGCTTTGCATTGCTCATTATCTTTGTATCGAGCATCTTCTGTATCACTTGGCAATGCTCCCTAGGGTCGATTGCTGAGTGCACTGGCAATCTGCCCAAGCTGGACTTCCAAGTTTCTCATTGATGCTGCCAAACTCTAGACTGTGGCATCATTCCTCTCCATATACTCTGTGAGAGTGCCTCCTTGGTTGAGTCTCTGCCCTTGCTGAAAATTGTTTTGGGCTTTCTGTGGCATGGCATTGTTATTCTGCCTCTGAGTATTCTGGCGTTGGGCATTGTACTGGTTACCTCCTTGATTTCCCCAAGCTAAATTAGGGTGTTGTCTCCAACCTGTATTATAAGTATTGGAGTTAGGATTATAGTAACGGTTAACATTGCCAACAAAATTTACCGATTTAGGGTTGGAAGGGCATTCATCCACATGATGGTTCTCTCCACAGATTGTACATAATGGGTTTAATGCTTTGACTTCTTGGGACTCGTTGTTCTTTTGCAACGTTCTTACCATGCTAGTAAGGCTGGAAATCTCAGCATGAATGGATGTTAGTTCATCAACTGGAAATTTCCCATTTGTTTTAGTTCTGGTCCTAAGTCTTGCAACAGGATATTCAAAATCATTAATTGCAATCCTCTCTAAAATGTCAACAGCCTCAGTATATGTCTTGTCAAGCAATGAGCCAGCTGCCGAAGCATCAACAACAGTCCTCGTTTGTGCATTCAGTCCATTGTAAAAGGTTTTGATTTGGGTCCAATTCGGGTATCCATGCATAGTACACCTCCTCAACAGGTCTTTAAATTTTTCCCAGGCATCATATAAGGTCTCATCCTCAGCCTGCCTGAATGTAATGATCTCACCCCGCAGCTTGGCAGTAAGTGTTGGCGACTGGAATCTTGTCAAGAACTTCTGCCATAGGTTGCCCATGAAGTAACTGAGCCAGGTGGCAAGGAGTTAAGCCAAGCCTTTGCTCTGTCTCCCAAAGAAAAAGTAAATAACTTCAGCTTCACGGTATCTTCAGGTACTCCATTTTGTTAGAATAGCTGGCCAATCTCCATGAACTGCTTCAGATGTTGCCTCGAATCTCCAGTGAGTGCTCCATCAAACTGACCTACATTCGAAAGAGTTTGAATCATTACCGGCTTAAGTTCAAAATTGACAGCGTTTACCTTTGTGCCAACAAGTCCTGGCATCAAGTTGTTAATGGTTGGTGCCGAAAGTTCTCTAATAGGTCTCTCATTAACAACTGGGACAGCAGGTGTTGGTGGTGGTGGTGGTATCTCATTGTTAAGTGGATTTCCTCCATTGTTCACCACAACATTCCCTCCATTACCCTGGTTTATCTCTCAAAATCTTCTTTTTAACCTCCGCAAGGTTTTCTCAATTTCTGGATCGTATAGCCACTCGTCCACCACAGGATGGCTTTTGGTCATACGCCAACAAAAACAAAAATAAAAATGAAAATAAAAAGAAGACAAGTAAAAATTTAAAAATAATCGATTTTGTTGCAATCCCCGGTAACGACACCAAAAACTTGTAGACTTTCTGAGTGAATGCTGGCAAAAGTGGTAGAAAATATGTCTTGAAAATATAAGAATATGCCAAAAGGAGTCTTTTGCGTGCAAGTATACACGGTCTACAAGTAATACAACTGGTAAGCTAAGTATCGATCCCACAGAGATTGACTTGAAATTAAATTGCCTTGATTGTTCTCGCCTTAAGAAAAAGTTGATTTGATTTGAAATTGGTTTTGGAAAATAATTAAAAAGTAAAGAAATAAAAGTAAAGTAAAGACGTTAGCAAGGAAGGTGTTTTAATGGATGATGGTGTTGGCAGGGAATGCCTGGTTTTCACGCTATTCATGTCGTGCCAGCCTTTAACAACAACCTGTCTTGGCATTGTTTGCCGAGTAGATTCACAATTAGCAAAGTCTCTCTCGATTGGCATTGCACTAAATTGATCTTGTAAAAACCCCTATATCTCTATAGTGCTTGCTTTTAAATAAACCAATTTGATTAAGATTCAATCTATACTCCTAAGGGGTAGATTTCACTCCCGAAGTAAGTTCATCTACTTGAACGACTTCTCTCGAAGCTTCTCTCCTTAGTATTCAACAACTCAATCATTGCCACCCCAAGTCTATTAAGATATTGAGGAGTAATAGGCCAACAGTGCCAGCTCTCGCTTGGCATAGTATTTAGGAAATATTAAAGTATGTCAAATAGTGAAAACATTGCCAAGGCAGATTTATTTTAAAAACTAAAACATAAAAATACCGTTTAACGCAAACATCCCCCACCAACTATAAATTAGTTCATGGTGAGGGATTTAACCAACAACCCACAAACGTTTTCGCAATACATTATCATTAAAAACAAAATAAAATACCTTAAAAGAGAGAATGGGCTAGAAAGGGTCTCTCGATGCTACCAAACACGAGTCGGTGATGTTACAAAACAAATCTAAAACAATTTCCATTATCAAAACTTAAACTTGCAGCCTGCACTATTCTCGAACATAATTTCTTATAATTTTTTATCGATATCAAAAATTCATTCTGTAAATTTTTAAATAAACTAGATTCACTAAGATTTTTAATCATAAAAATTAATAACTCAAATTCATTATAAAAAAAATTCACAAACTCATGGCACAGTGCTGAATTTTAAGAAATTTGTTGCTATGTTTTCTGATCTTCCATTGATTAGAAATTCATATCTTTTAGTACAGACCTCGAAATCAGTTACCGTTTGTTTTAAAAATAACTAGACTCAATTTATAATTCATACATATAAGATTCACTTTCTAATTCAATTTATGAAATTTATGGTAATGTTTCAAATTTGCTGCCTAATACAAATTTTTGGGTTGTTTCAACCTATTCCAATTATATGTCCACTAACTACTCATAAATCATTCAAACTCACATATTAGTTTAACTCAACCATATTTTAGTTTTAAACATGCAAACCATAAAGTGATTAAAGTTTGATTTACACAAAATACGCAAGTTTAACATTATACGTACCACTAATCAAAAACATCATATAGGATGTAAAAATATTGTTGTGATAACCTGTAACATATCCTCGTCTCCGACGTGATACAAAATGTTGCTGCTTACGAACTAGATCGACCAACCTACGTGTGCATAGGAAAAACACATGCTAAGTACGAACTTAATGAGGCATTATAATGTAATCATTAAATCAATAAGTAATTAACTTTAAAAACATAGTATAGACAATTTTTATTCAAACCCATTTCAAATCGATATTGCTTTATAGCAAGATTGAATAACATTAAAATCATTTTGTAAAATCCCTTTTCACTAGCCCAAGACATACATGTGAGAGAAACTAAGTATGTGAGTCGTGTAGTCACAAACTACTAGGGCATAAAGACCGATAATCAATGGACCATAAAGGTCAATAATCACTAGACACATAAAGTGTCGATAATCTTGGGCAATAAAAATATATCATTACCTTTGCAATCTATCATTTTGTAGATGGTAAATAACTCATCATCGATAAATCAAAATAATGGAGCAGTTCATGCTCCATTATACCATAAATCATTCTATAACATACTATTGATATGTGATAATAAAATTTTCATAAACAAAACACATTAAGGCAATTCATACCCCACCATGTACCAAACCTTTACGTTATGCCTATAAAAATATCATATTTCATATGAAAATCAATATTATCAATTCGATAAAGTCATATAGGTTGACTTTTCGCAAGTCTTCCTAAATACATTTCAAAACATATAAATGCACTCACCTTGTTGCTTGTACTAAATACCCGAGTTTGAAGAGTATCACTCAATCCTTGATCTTTAACTTTCCTTTTTGTTTGATTCAATCTCGAACTTTCTCCAACTCTACATTTACATCGAATATGCAATAAACAAAATTGAATGTATACATTAGTATACATCAATCAACTCAGCAAGCACTATAGGGAATTCATAAAAAAATCTTCAAATGCTAATTAGAATCAACAATATATCAAAATTTCATTTAAACCTTCCATTTTCACAATTTCTAAACAAGTCCTTTACTTTAAACCGAAGTGCAAAATAATCATAAGGGAGTGTTTTCTTCTTCCAAATGACATATTCAAGCATGAAAAACATCATTCTAATCATTTCCATCATTAAAATAAAATTTGCAATATTCCCCTCTAATTTCTCTACATAACTTAATGGTCCCTATGCCATATACCATAGGATTTTCATCACTTTAAGCATAGAAACAACGTTACAACCTCATTTCCAACTTGAATAAACCTTAAAACATGGAATTCCAACATTTCCTTCATCCACCTTAATCACCCATACCAACTTAGAAACATGGGAACCATGTAAAACTTATAGCAAATGAAAGAGAATTCAATGGAGAACAAATTATTATTTCATGTCTTAACAAAAAATCAACCAAATAAGATCAAAAATTGAAAAAAAAAAAAAACCTTTCTTACCTATCTTTGGAAGCTCACGGCAATGGAGAGAAAGATGAGAATGTTTTCTATACTTTTCTTTTCTTTATTTTCATGCCAAATAGTTTTTATTTAACTATATTTAATAAAAAATCTTCTTAATAGTCAAATGACTATTTTACCCCTTGATTATAACAAATAACATGTTGACACCTATTCTCCTTACTTTTCCATAACTTAAGATATTTAAAAAGTATAGGCAAAATGATCATTTTGCCATTAATGAATCAACTTATCTTCAAAAATGTCATTTTCATCTACTACACCAAATACTACATAGAATCAAATTTAAATCAAATAAAAATGATTAAAAAACCACAATATCATATTCCTCAAGTCTTTCAAAGACTTCCATAAAATTTTTGTAATAATTTGAGCTCAAACAATTGCCCGAATTAAATACCGAAACTTATTCTTTGTATAACTTTTCACACAAATCCTGTATCAAAAATCTAATTCCTACCAAAATTCTCATACAGGATAAACTATTCATTATGGAGTATAAACTAATATGTGGGAAAGTTACCTTATTTATCCCTGAACTTTTCTCAGTTTTTCAATTTAGTCACCAAACTTTAAAAGTTTACATTTTAGTCACTGAACTAATTCCACCAACTTTTAATTCTTTATGTTTTAGTCACTAATCAAATATTCGGGTATTACAATATCCATCTCTGATCTTGGTGAGAGAAGGTATATTTTCTGTCTTTACTACAAAATTATTGTGGACATAATTAGTAGAGTAGGCCTTGGTATTTTAACAATCATCTTTTGATTTTGCATAAGTTGAATTCGGGGGAGGAACTGCTTACTGTCCCTCTGGTTCACGTTAGTTTCTGGGTCTTGCTCTAGATGTCCCTCTGGGATTTATGTCGGTAGCAGTGGCTATGCAATTAGGTAATTTTCTTGGGGGCTTTCTAGATTATGACACAGAACAGTTGTCTTTGGGCTACAGATGTATGATGTGTTTATGGGTCAAACTGGATATTCGTAAACCTTTGAAGAGGAAAAAGAAGTTCGAAGTGATAAAATATAAAAATGTTTATGTTCAAATCTAATATGAAAAGCTAAAGCTATTTTGTTTCTATGTCGTAAAATCAGATATAGAGATGGCTTTTATCTTGTTCGTGCTTTGCAGGATAAACAAGATCTGTTGCTGGAATGGGATGTGTCATTGTGTGCTTTGGCAAGGCATGTTGGTCCTCCGTCTAGTCCTTGGCTACGTGAGGAAGCTGATCTGGTGGGCAGAAATCTCGATTTTTCAAATCTCTTAATGTTAAGGATAATTACGGCCATGGCTAAATCACGTCCTAATATCTCAGAGAATATCCCTACAAGTTTTCTGGGATCAAATTTGGATAAGAAAGGAAAATCTCAACTCATCCCTTCATGGGATAACAAGGTGGTCAATACAGAGGGCCATGTTTCTAGGCCGAGTCATTAACTGGGCCTCAGTAACCAAGCCGAAGATTGGAGCGTTCGTTTGTAAATTATGATGAGGATATGGGCTAAGATCATGAAGATAGTATTATGGTCCTACCTGATGTTAGCTCCCAAGGCCAAACTGGGGGTTTATCCCTTGCATGGAAATCTGACTGTAGGGTTTCTATAAGGAATTTCTCAGAATGGTACATTGATTGTTTGATTGAAAATCTCGATGGGAAAGAATGGCGTTGCACATGTTTTTATGGTGCCACAGAGGAGCAAGGGAGAAATAGTGCATGGGATCTCTTTCGCAATCTTAATGATCAACCTGATCTGCCTTGGTTGGTTATAGGGGACTATAACGAAATCTATTCTCGTCTAAAAAACAAGGAGGTCTTGCATGAAATGAGACTGTGCTTCCAGACCTATTAGTTTGTGCAACGTGTTATTCAAAATAGTGTTTAAGATGATCATTTTGTGCTTCCAGGAAGCTCTTTATCTTTGTATCAATGAGACACATAGTGTTTTTTTCCTTGGGCATCTTATTTCGGACAACATCATTGCTGCTTATGAAGTTCTACACTTGTTTTAGAATAAAAGGTCAGGTAATCGTGGTTATTTTGCCCTGAAGCTAGATATGAGTAAAGCGTACCTGAAGCTAGATATGAGTAAAGCGTACGACCAGTTTGAGTGGCCTTTTGTGGAAGCCGTCCTATTAAAGATGGGCTTTGATCGATGGAGGATTTCCCTACTCATGTAGTGTATCTCATTGGTTTCATATTTCGTGGTGGTTAACGTGGTGGTGGGTGATTCTTTCAAATCTTCTCGTGGGTGACCCCCTTAGTCTTTATTTGTATCTTATTTGTGCTGAAGGTTTCTTGTCTTTACTATGTCAGGCATTAGTTGGTGGTTGTATTAAGGGTGTCAAAATTAATTGCTATGCTCCATTACTCACCCATCTATTTTTGGCAGATGTCAGTCTGTTTTTTGGTGAGGCTATAGCAAGTGAAGCATCGGAATTCAAAGACATCCTCGAGGAGTATTTCATTAGTTCGGGACAAAAAAATTAATCTGGATAAGTCTGGTATATTTTTCAGTGGCAATGTTTCTGATTTTCATAGGGATGCTGTTAAACGAGTTTTGGGGGTGGAAAATACCTCGAATCCTGAAAAGTACTCGGGCCTTCCTGCAATTGTTGGTCTCAATAAAGGTCAAGCTTTTGCAGCTTTACGAGACAAGATGAGGGCCCGTTCTATGGCATGGAATCCAAGAGTCTTATCTCAAGGAGGTAGGGAGGTTTACATAAAGTGTGTCCTTTAGGCAGTCCCGATTTTTGCTAGGAGTTGCTTTCTATTGCCCAAATTCATTTGTAAAGTGTTTGAGGCTATCATGGCCCAGTTTTGGTGGCAAAAAATCTATACAGAAATGGGGAATACGTTGGTGCAGGTGGGAACAACTGAGTAAATTTAAAGAAGATGGGAGTATTTGTTTTAGGGACCTTTCTAAATTCAATATAGCACTTTTACCAAAGTAGGGTTAGCGTCTGATCATAAACCCTCATAGTTTAGTTGGAAAGCTTCTACGAGCCAAATACTATGCTACATCTGATTTCCTATATTCTCGTATGGGATCTCAACCTTCAATGATATGGCGCAGTATTTGGAGTGTAAAATAACTGCTTTAGATGGGTATGTGGTGGACGGTTGGTACAGGCTCCTCCATATCGGTATGGAATAATTTTTGGTTACCCATCCCCTAACCTTGCAAAGTTGACTCTCCCCATAATACTACTGTGACACAGAGTCAGACCTATTTCGAGACAACACTAGGGAGTAGAATTTAGAGTTAATCAATAGTTAATTAATACTGATGAGGCTCAGTTGATTTTAAGTATTCATGTCTCAAACTTTGCTCAGGAAGATACTTTGGTTTGGCAGCAGCACATTCAGGACTCTACTCTGTACGAAGATATTATAAGCTACTTTTGCATGAAGCTAATGTGTTACACAGAGAGCGACCCCTTTATAAGGCTATCTGAAGTGCCAACTTCCCTGAGAAAGTAAGGATACAAGTATGGAAGTTTTCTAAGAATTTTGTACCCACCAGACCTAACCTATTTAACAAGAAAATTGCGAGTGATCCCTACTGTCCATGGTGTTCTAATAGAATTGAAGATGTTAATCATGTGATTCATGAGTATGGGTTAGCGCAATCAGTATGATCCGTATTAGGGTACTTGTGGCCTCCAAATGTTAGTTTATTTCAGTTTAATGATTGGCTACACTGGCTATTAAAAATGCAGGGGCTCACAAGAATACTGAGATTCTTGTTACAACATGGGCTCTTTGGCATACTAGAAATAAACACACTCATGAAACTATTGTGCAGAGAAAAGAAGTATTAGTTAC
Organism: Hibiscus mutabilis; assembly: GCA_019671005.1. Taxonomy (NCBI): domain Eukaryota; kingdom Viridiplantae; phylum Streptophyta; class Magnoliopsida; order Malvales; family Malvaceae; genus Hibiscus; species Hibiscus mutabilis. Next base: position 25,614,554 of record CM033733.1, on the reverse strand, counting down.
CTTCATCAAGTCCTATTGCTTGGATTTTTCTTCAATTTTAACACGGCTCAAGGGGACTTCATCAGACTCTTTAGTTCACTGGTACCCTTCTCCCACTGATTTTGTAAAAGCAAACTTTGATGCAAGTTACTCCCTTGCCACTAATGAAGCCAGTTCTGGTGTTGTTATCAGAGATTCCCAAGGACAAGTGATGGGTGATTGTTGCCGAAAAATAAACCATATCCCCTCCAGTTTCGTGGCAGAGGCCCTTGCTGCTGTGCATGCAATTGAGTTAGTGGTAGATATGGGTTTCACTAAATCAATAATTGAGGGTGACTCTTTAGCAGTAATTAAGAAGTTGAAATCTGGCAAGATGACTTATCTAAGATTAGTGCTTTTATCTGGGAGGCCAAGCATCAAGCTCGACGTTTGAGGGATTATCATTTCAACTTCATTCCTTGATCGGGAAACAAGGCCGCACATACCATCTCCAAATTGGTATTTTCTAGTGCTGTTGAACAATTCTGGGTAGAAGAAGTCCCCCTTGTCGCTCTTCCACTAGCCACCGCAGATCGTCGGTGGTGTGACCCACCTTGAAGACCTTGCCCTATTTGGTTTTCGGAGCTTTTGTTATCTTTGCTCTATGTTTGAATTTCTCTCCTCAAGTATGGCGTTTTCTCTCAGCAAATTGCTTCGGTGTTTTGAAGATTGATTTTTGGGGTTTCACTAGACTGGTTCACTGCTTATTTGTTTTCTTGTTCCTTATACTTTATCTTTTCAAATTTTTATGGTGTTTTATTGCCTACCAATTGTGGTTTGATGGGTTGTTTTGATGTTTTTTTTCAGACTTTTCTATTTTCTAATTATAATGATCCAGCCTGTTATTTGAGTCAAAAAATATATAAAAAATCGTTTATAATCTTCCTTGATGAATTTGTTAATTATCTGATATCCCTTTCCTCGTAACAAAATTTGCGTTTGTTTAATTAATAGGTAAAAAGTTTTGCTAACAAAAGAATAAGGCAAGTGAGTGTACATACTGAAAGAATGGCCGCCTAAGCCTCTGCCACTTTTAAGAAGTGTGCTAGTGGACACCTCATGACGTTTGCCACTCCCAAGTGAGTGCTCAAAAAGAAAGAATGGTTGCCTAAGCCTCTTTTACTTTTAAGAAGTGTGCTAATGGACACCTCTTGATGATCGCCACTCCTAAGTGAGTGTGCATAAAGAAAGAATGGTCGCCTAAGCCACTACCACTTTTAAGAAGTGTGTTAAGGGACACTGCTTGACGATCGTGACTCCATGTGAGTGAGCATAAAGAAAGAATGGTCGCCTTCGCCACTTTTAAGAAGTGTGCTAATGGACACCGCTTGAAGATCGTCACTCCCAAGTGAGTGAGCATAATGAAAGAATGGTCGCCTAAGCCTCCGCCACTTTTAAGAAGTATGCTAATGGACACCTTACGATTATTGCCACTCCCAAGTGAGTGTGCATAAAGAAAAAATGATCGCCTAAGCCTCATCTACTTTTAAGAAGTGTGCTAAGGGAAACCGATTGACGATTGCTACTCCCAAGTAAGTTTGCATAAAGAAAGAATGGTCGCCTAAGCCTCCGCCACATTTAAGAAGTGTGCTAAGGGACACCGTTTGACGATCACCACTCCCAAGTGAGTGTGCATAAAGAAAAAATGGTTGCCTAAGCCTCTTCCACTTTTAAGAAGTGTGCTAAGGAATACCTCTTAACAATCGCCACTCCCAAGTGAGTGTGCATAAAGAAAGAATGGTTGCCTAAGCCTCCGCCACTGTTAATGTAACCCCTTAACCTGGCCTAGACTCCAAATCGAATCGAGCGAACTACATTGGGTTTGTTGAGAAAAACCTAAAAGAATTACTCGAAAAACGAATCGTTTTTATCTTATCTAAATGCATAATTAAGTCCTAAGATGATCATGCTGGCAGCGGTGATATTTATAACTCAATCGGGCGTCGAATTGACATCCAATTGAACAAGATTGCACTTTAAGGACCAAATTATAATTTTTGAAAATTAGAAGGACTTACTTAAATAATGTGTTACCAAACCTTAATTAATCAGGTTTCATGCATTCAGGTTAAATTTCAACTTAAATTAATCACCCAATCTCATTTAATTGCATGATCAAGAAACCGGGACTAAACTGCAAAGATTTAAACTTCAAGACACATATTACCAGAAAGAACGACCTGCGTACCGATACACTACCTTCACGTATCAGTACGACTATAAATTAAAAAAGGGTATCGGTACGGCCCTCAAGCGTACCGATATGGGTATTCAATATCCAAAATAGGGGATTCCAATAGCCAAAAGGCGTACCGATATAGTTGCCTATGTACCGACACCACTGTTAATTTACAACTATGCGTATCGATACGGTTACTAGTCGTATCGGTACGCCTATGAATTTTTGCCCAGATTTAAGCCGAGATAGGTATGGCATACCGATCCCTAAGGACCCGTACCGGTACGGACATGCCTGTAATGACCTCTTGGCCGAACATATGACACTTTGGGTCAATCTAACATGCCTCCAACATCAAACAAACATCTTATAACAAGTCTAGCAACATTTCCACAATCAAATGAGCAAGGTAGAGGATTATTCACATCATAGCAAAACCAAACAAAGATCTTATAGGCATGATGTCTACCCAAGCATGCAAAACATACCCCAACCCCTCAAATCAAGATATAATGCATCATACAAACCCAAAACATCAAAAGAAATATGTCCCAAATAGGGAGTAAGCATACAACCCTCCCAATTACATCTTGGTCACATTGCTCTTTATTTACTACAAGTTCACTTATCAAAACCATACTTGTAATGTTTCAAATCTTGGGTTCCTCCTCACTTGCTTGCTGCCCTGGAAGCTTACTTTCCTGCATTGATGAGAAAAGAGAGTGTAAGCAAATAATGCCTAGTGAAGGACGCTCTAAAACACTCATCAATGCATTTAAAATCACTTTATTCAAAAGCCCTTTGTACATCATGCTTAAACATCTCATGCCCTTTTTACCTTTGTAAAACATGCATATTAAACCATATGCAAAACGTGTATCATGGATCTTATGCATAATCTCATATGCAAAACCTGAATTTAAGCCTTCACATGCTTATATATCCAATATCAAAGCTTAAAGAGAAAAACATGTACAAATCTCATTATACAAAACACATTTATCCATTATGATACATTAGTTCACATATATTGGCTTTCAAGTGACCCAAAACAGAATTTTTCCTTATAAAAAACACATAGGATACACATATTTCACAAATGGTTCCTTCGACCACCTCACATGCTTCCATAACCGGAGAAAATGACACATTTAACCCCTCAACGATTATGATGTATAATATCTACAATGGGAGCAAATGGCACAATTAACCCCTAACCATTGTGATACTGAATCCACCAGTAGGAGAATATGGCACAATTAACCGCTCGACCGCTGTGGTTCCCATGGTGGAGAAAATGGCACAATTAACCCATTGAAATACATGAGGCGACATATTATAGTGCACTTCAAAATCTATGGCATGCCAACTATATCCGATAACATTTAACCATGGTCACTTATCCAATATATTCCATTTTAAACATGATACCTCACTATTTTTCATATACAACATTCAAACCAATTCTAATGCAACAAAACATGCATTTACAAACATCAAAATCCTTTTCACAAACCATTTTCCATACTCAAATGTCATTAGTATAAGATCATTTGGATCATATTCCATTTCCAAAACAGTAGGTATCAAATCATAAACATAGGAATGAGAAAATCAACATTTTCCAAACCGAAATTGAAAGCGAATTTTTCTAATACTTACTTTAGATCTTAGACAAGCATTTCAAGCTCAATCTAAACTCCCAAAACCACTTTCAAACATTTTTAAAGCTATAAACCACATTTCCACTCACTGACAACACAATGCTCCACTAGCCGAAGAGAAAATCAAGCTTCTGAAGCCTCCGCAACCACTCCAAATGATCTGTCTCCCCTGTTTTACCCAAACAAAAATAGAGGATTAATGCACTTCCATGCATCTCTAATTTTCAGGAACCATTAATCAAAACTTCGCCTCACTAAAAACCATCAAACGCTTCCTTAACACAACCGAAATCATCATCAAACTCAACCTAGACTAAGCTCAGCCATAACCTATTGATTTTAACATCTTAAAAAAATCAAGTAACATCCAAAAATATCTTTATAACAACCTTATATCTCCAGCAAAAGTTCGACACCAAGATCACTTTAAAAATCTAACTATTAACAACCTAGAAATTTAGCAATTCACTTAGTTTCGGGATTCCTTTTATTAATCTTTTCTCATAACATTAAAACATATCTTATAAATGATCTAAACATATCTTAAGGAAAAAAACTGATTAAAAACTTTGGAAAATTAGCTCCTTAAAGATTCTAAGTTTTGACCCTTTTACGATTTAGTCACCAAAACAATTTTGAAAACTTTACATTTTAGTCACTAGACCAAAATGTCCCAAAATCCAATTTTATTCCTTCAAATTGAGCTTTTCAAAACCCTTAGAATATTAATTAAACATTTTCTACTATTTTTTTCCATATTTTATTTTAGCCAAAAACATTTTATTAAGAATTAATCTTGAAACTAGCTCGAATCGCCTAGTCTGGTTCTCCCGAACCATCTAACCGATCTAGCTAACATCTAGGCCCAAATTCAGGGTATTACAACTCTCCTCCTCTTAAGAAATTTCATCCTCAAAATTTACCTGACAGGAAAAGGTAAGGAAACTACTTCTTTAAGTCCTCCTTACTGTCCCATGTTGCTTCCTCTACATCATGATGTCACCACAACACCTTTACCAACTTTGTGGTTTTTCCATGAAGAACCTTGGTGCTAGAATTCAGAATTTTCACCGGCTCCTCATCATAGGTCAAGTCTAGACTCAACTCAATATCCTCAACAGGAATCACATGCGAAGGGTGTGATCTATACCTCCAAAGCATAGATATATGGAAAACATCATGTATCTTCTCCAACTCCGCAGGCAACCTCAACCCATAAACAATTGGACTAACACACTCTAGTACCTCATAAGTCCCAATGAACCTTGGAATCAACTTGCCCTTACGTCCAAACCTCATCACCTTCTTCTAAGGCGAAACCTTAAGGTACACTCTATCTCCAACCGCAAACTCAATCTCCCTATACTTCAAGTTAGCATATGACTTTTGTCGATCCGAAGTCACCTTCAACTAATCACTAATAAGCTTCACCTTCTCTTTAGTGTCCTTTAGTATATCAGGCAAGGAAATATACTTTTCACCCGTCTCAGCCCAACAAAGTGGCATGCGACACCTCCTACCATACAAAGCTTCATACAAAGCCATTTGGATACTAGCCCGATAACTATTGTTATAGGCAAACTCCACCAACGGTAGTTGCTTCTCCTACGTTCCTTGAAAATTAATGATGCAACACCGCAACATATCCTCCAACACCTGGATAACGCGTTCAGACTGACCATCCATTTGAGGATGATACAAAGTACTAAAATTCAACCGCATAACCAACGCCTTATGCAAACACTCCCAAAACCTTACGGTAATACTATAGAATTTGGCACACCATGCAACCTCACGATCTCAGCATCATACAGCTCTGCCAACTTATCCAAAGTATACATCGTATGCACAACCAAGAAATACGCACACTTCGTAAACCTATCAACAATCACCCAAATAAAATTCTTCTTTGATGGCATCAAAGGCAATTTGGATACAAAATACATGGTAATTCTCTCCCACTTCCATTCCAAAATCTTCAACGGTTGTAACAACCCAGAAGGAAACTGATGCTCAGCTTTAACACGCTGACATGCCATACAACGAGCAACAAAATCCACCACATCCTTTTTCAAACCAACCAAAAATACCTTTTTTTCAAATCCTGATACATCTTTGTACTCCACGGATACATAGCGAAAGGACTAATATGACCCTCAGTCAAGATAGTGTGCCTTAACTCCTCATCTTTCGGCAGCACCACCCGACTCTTAAAGAACAAAACAGCTTCCTCATTGAAATAAAAATCCGTCTGATTGCCATCCATAATATCCTTAACATGCGTTACCAAAGAATCATCATGTGGTTTGTTCGTTTTGATCAACTGCAACAACGATGGCTTCACTTGCAACTCAGCCAACAACCCACCATCTCGCGTCACACTTAACCCAGCAAACATTACCCTCAACTCTACTGCAACCTTCCTACTCAAGGCATCGGCTACAACATTAGCCTTACCCAGATAATACTCTATCGTCAAATCATAATCCTTGAGCAAATCCAACCATCTCCACTGCCTAAGATTCAACTCTTTTTGTGATATCACATATTTCAAACTCTTATGATCCGTGTATACAACACACTTCTCACCATAAAGATAATGCCTCCAGATCTTTAACGCAAACATCACTGCGGCAGCTCTATATCATGCGTAGGATACTTGCGCTCGTGCACTTTCAACTACCTAGATGCATAAGCCACAACTCTACCCCCTTGCATCAAAACACACCCCAAACCAACATAGGATGCATCACTATAAACCACAAACTCTTTCCTCAATTCAGATTGAATAAAGATTGAATCTTGCATCAAAGCTTCTTTCAACTTATCAAAAGCTTGTTGTCTATCCTCCGTCCACTCAAAACTTACATCCATTTGCAACAACTTCATCAAATGAGAAGCAATCTTTGAGAAACCATCCATAAAGCGACGAAAATATCGTACTAATCCCAAGAAACTATGAACATCTGTCACTGACTTAGGTTGCTTCCAATTCACCACCACCTCAATCTTCTGCGGATCCACCCGGATACCTTTCGCCAAAACAACATGACCAAGAAAAATCATTTGTTTAATCCAAAACCCACACTTGCTCAGCTTGGCATAAAGCTTATTGTCCAACAGAACTTGCAACATAATTCACAGGTGTTGACCGTGATCTTCCTCGGTACGAGAGTACACGAGAATGTCATCAATGAATACTACCACGAATTGATCCAAGAATTCATGGAATACCCGATTCATCATATCCATGAAAGCTGCAAGCACATTGGTCAACCCAAACGGCATCACTAAGAACTCATAATGCCTATAAAGCATGCGAAAAGCTATCTTTGGCACATCTTTATCTTTCACCTTAAACTGATAATACCGACCTCATATCAATCTTGGAAAACAATGTAGCACCCCAAAACTGATCAAACAAATCATCAATCCGTGGCAAAGGATATTTATTCTTAATCGTCAACTTGTTTAGTTGCCGATAATCAATGCACATTCTCATCGTGCCATCCTTCTTTTTCATGAACAACATTGATGCTCCCTACAGAGATACACTAGGTCTGATAAAACCATGATCTAGCAACTCCTGAAGCTACGTCTTCAACTTCTTCAGTGCCATATGATATGGTGCAATTAACACCGGAGCCGTATTCGCATACATCTCGATGCGAAACTCTACCTCCCTATCCGGTCATAATCCATGAAACTCCTCTAGAAACTCCCCTAAAAAATCACAAACGGTGCATATATCTCGATGCATACATCTTGGAATACAACTGATACCACATTGGACAAGAATTTAACATTCTCGCCCACAACCACCACTTCATAATCCTCAGCAAGTTTCAGAAAAACTCGCTTGGTCCCAAATCAACCATAGCCCTGTGCTCAGACAACCAAACCATCCCAAAATATCATATTTCGAACATAAATTCATATGAGCAAACATCATACATTTCATACAACAATCAAAATTATCTTAAACAATACAACATACCTCCCAACAATCATAACTTGTCTCTAATACCACCAAATGTAACCCCATTGACCCAACCTAGATGCCAGACCGAACCGAGCGAGCTACATTGATTTTACCAAGACAAACCCAAAAGAATTACTTGGGAAACGATCCATTTTTTAATCATATCTAAATGCATAATTAAGTCCTAAGGTGATCATGCTAGTAGCAGTGAAATTTACAACTCAATTGGGCGTCTAATTGACATTCAATTGAGCAAGATTGCACTATAGGGACTAAATTGTAATTTTGGAAAATTATAAGGACTTACTTAAATCTAGTGTTACCAAACCTTAATTAATCAGGTCTCATGCATTCAGGTTAAATTTAAACTTAAATTAATCATCCAATCTCATTTAATTGGATGATCAAGAACAGGGACTAAACTGTAAATATTCAAACTCCAGGAAGCATATTACCAGAAATAACGACCTGCGTACTAGTACACTACTTTCCCGTATTGGTACGAGTATAAATTATAAATGGGTATCGGTATGATCCTCAAGCGTACCAATACGGATATTCAACAGCGAAAATAAGGGATTCTAGTAGCCAAAGGGTGTACCGATACTGTTGCCCGTGTACCAACACCGGTGTTAATTTCCAAGTACGCATACTGATACAATTACTAGGTGTATCGGTATGCCTATGCATTTTTGCCCTGATTTGAGCCGATATAGGTCTTGCGTACCGATCCCCGAGGACCTATACCGGTACAGACAGGCCTATAATGACCTCTTGGTCGAACATATAACACTTTGGCTCAATCTAACATGCCCCAAACATTAAACAAACATCTTATAACAAGTCTAGCAACATTTCCACAATAAAATGAGCATGGAAGAGGATCATTCACATCATAGCAAAGCCAAACAAAGATCATATAGCATGATGTCTACCCAAAACATACCCCAACCCCTCAAATCAAGATATAAAGCATCATACAAGTCCAAAACATCAAAAGAAACATGTCCCAAACAGGGAGTAAGCATACATCCCTCTCAACTACATCTGGTCACATTGCTCTTTATTTACTACAAGTTCACTTATGAAAATAATACTTGGAATGTTTCAAATATTGGATTCCTTCTCACTTGTTTGATGCTCCGAAAGCTTACTTTCCTACATTGATGAGAAATGAGAGCATAAGCAAATAATGCCTAGTGAGGGACGCTCTAAAAACACTCATCAATGCATTTAAAATCACTTTAGTCAAAACACTCTTTTTACATCATGCTTAAACATCTTATGCCCTTTTTACCTTTGTAAAACATGCATATTAAACCATATGCAAAACATGTATCATGGATCTCATGCTTAATCCCATATGCAAAACCTCAATTTAAGCATTCACATGCTTATATATCCAATAGCAAAGCTTAAAGAGCAAAACATGTATAAATCTCATTATACAAAACACATTTATCCATCATGATACATTAGTTCACATATATTGGCTTTCAAGTGACCCAAAATAGAATCTTTTTGAATCAAAAACATATCAGATACATGAATTTCACAAGTGGTTTCTTCGACCACTTCACATACATCCATAACCGGAGCAAACGACGCATTTAACCCCTTAATGGTTATGATGTATAATATCTATAATGGGAGCAAATGACACAATTAACCCCTCAACCATTGTGATATGTAATCCACCAGCTGGAGAATATGGCACAATTAACCCCTCGATCATTGCGGTTTCCATGGTGGAGAAAATGGCACAATTAACCCCTCGACAAACATGAGGCGACTTATTATAGTGCATTTTAAACCTTATGGCATCCCAACTATATCCGATAACATTTAACCATTGTCACTTAGCCAATATATTCCGTTTTAAACATGATACCTCATTATTTTTCATATGCAACATTCAAACCAATTCCAATGCAACAAAACATGCATTTACATAACCTCAAAATCCTTTTCACAAACCATTTTCCATACTCAAATGTCATTAGTATAAGATCATTTGCATCACATTCCATTTCCAAAACATGTATAAAATAGTAGGTATCATATCATAAACATAGGCATGAGAAAATCAATATTTGCCAAACTGAAATTGAGAGCGAATTTGTCTAATACTTACTTCCGAGCTTAGACAAGCGTTTCAAGCTTAATCTAAACTCCCAAAATCACTTTCAAACATTTTTAAAGCTGTAAACCTCGTTTCCACTCACTGATAACACAATGCTCCACTAGCCGAAGTGAAAATCAATCTTCTGAAGCCTCCGCAACCTCTCCAAAAGCCAAAGGATCCGTCTCCCCTATTTTACCCAAACAAAAACAAAGGATTAATGCACTTTCATGCATCTCTAATTTCCAGCAACCATTAATCTCAACTTTGCCTCACTAAAAATCATCAAACGCTTCCTTAACACAACCGAAATCATCATCAAACTCAACCTAGACCAAGCCCAGCCATAACCTATTGATTTTAACATCTTAACAACATCAATTAACATCCAAAAACATCTTTATAACAACCTTCCAGCAACCCTTCAACACCAAGATCACTTTAAAATCTAACTATTAACAACCTAGAAATTTAGAAATTTTCTTAGTTTTGGGATTCCTTTTATTAATCTCTTATCATAATATTAAAACATATCTTATAAATGATCTAAATCAATTAGAATCAACACAAAACTAGATCCATATCAAGATTCATCAATTTTCTCATCAAAACTCAATTAAAACCATAAAATCATTATTTAATCATAAAGACATAACAAAAATTAGTTGTAAAGGATTAAGAACTTGGGAATTTCAATAAAGAACCTTTAATTAGAGGAGAGAAATGAAAAACACCTATAATTGTTGATTTTTCCCTTAATTGGCAAGTTTTGAATGAAAGCTTCAAGAAAACAAATAGGATTTGGTGTAGAAATCAGAGGAACCAATTAAGAAATCAAAGAAGAATGATTCCTGAGAATTTTAGAGTGAAATTGATAGTTTGGCTATTGAGAAAATTGGGAGAAAAGTTGAGAGCAAAAGTAGTTACGTAAGAAAATGAATTTGGTTATTAAAATTCCTTTTAATCAAATCTATTTTATTTTTTATAAAAATCATTGAAAAGCCTTTTAAAAATAGCCTAAACTAAGGGAAAATTTGATTAAGAACTTTGATAAATTAGCTCCTCAAAGATTCTAAGTTTTGACCTTTTTACGATTTAGTCACCAAAATAGTTTGGAAAACTTTACATTTTAGTCACTGGACCAAAATGTCCCAAAATCCAATTTTATTCCTTCAAATTGAGCTTCCCAAAACCCTTATAATATTAATTAAACATTTTCTAAAAAAATTTCATATTTTAATTTAGCCAAAAACATTTTATTAAGAATTAATTCCTGAAACTAACTCGAATCGCCTAATCTAGTTCTTTCGAACCCTCTAATCGATCTAGCTAACATTTAGGCCCAAATTTGGGGTGATACATTTAAGAAGCGTGTTAAGGGAAACCTCTTAATGATCGCCACTCCAAGTGAGCGAGCATAAAGAAAGAATAGTTGCCAAGCCTCTGTCACTTTTAAGAAGTGTGCTAATGGACACCGCTCGACGATCGCCACTCCCAAGTGAGTGAGCATAGCGAAACAATGGTCTCCTAAGCCTCCACCACTTTTAAGAAGTATGCTAATGGAAATTGTCCGATGATTGCCACTCCCAAGTGAGTGTGCATAAAGAAAGAATGATCTCCTAAGCCTCTGCCACTTTTAAGAAGTGTGCTAAGGAAAACCGATTGACGATCGCCACTCCTAAATAAATGTGCATAAAGAAAGAATGGTCGCCTAAGCCTCTGCCACATTTAAAAAGTGTGCTAAGGGACACCGCTTGATGATCGCCACTCCCAAGTGAGTGTGCATAAAGATTTGTAATAATGCAAGAAAAATACCATTTCACTTCTATACCACAACAATTGCTTACAACAATGAGGGATAACCAGATTTGTACTTTAGAATTTAGAATATTTATTTTCATGTATAACTGTATGATTTTGCTTAGTTCAACTTATGATAGACTCTAGCTGATAGCTAATGAGGTTCAATTAACAAAACTCATAATTCCTAGTTCTCACAACAACAACACTTAGCCATAGTGCTTCAATCTGAAGAAGTCCTTACAAAACATCATAAACATCACTGACTTTTGATTTCAACAATCATGGAATAACCACCGAAGGTTCTTTTGTCCAATGATCTAAATTTAGTATATGCGTTATTTAAACTAATATGCTAGGGAAAATAAAAAATAGTTGGGTTTCTGTTGAGATGTTTGATTTTGATATAACCTAAATAAAAAATGTTTAAGGACTTAAACGAATTTGCAAAAATATTTCAAAAGTCCATTAACTTGAAAAATATGTTTCAAAGGTTTTCAAAGGGTTTTTGACATGTTTAAAATGATTTTAAATAGCCAAAGTGCCAAAAACATGTTGTGTACCGATACACTTTTTAGTGTGTCGATACCCAGTCAGCTATACCAGTACCCATCTTACTCGTATGATACGCTCTTTTGTTTTCCCAAAACACCATTTTCCAATAACCAAATAGTGAACGATATGGCTTTAGCCATACCGATGCACTAAGGGGTGCACCAATACACTTGTATAATGTACCGATACCCAGCCATACCGATGCACTAAGGGGTGCACCAATACACTTGTATAATGTACCGATACCCAGTGTAAAATTTGCCCAATGGCTCTTTCTATTTTGAGCAGGTGTAACGATACCAGTGGTCGCATACCGATACGCCCTGCACCAGAAGTGCATTTAATGTTGGAAATAAAGTCTGCAATGGCTAGTAACGACAACAAACTCCTTAGATGGTTTGAAAGACTTCTTCAAGCAGCTATGGAATAACAAGAAACATTATTGTAACATTCAATGTTAGAGAAATTGTCTTAGTTTTTAAAATTGTCAAATTCTTTTTTGAAAACACTAGTGATCCAAATTGTCACATTTCCTCAAGTGTTTAGGATTTTGGGTGAGAGCTTAATTGTGCAAACTTATTTTCCTTGTGAGGTTTTCTTTAATTTGTTAAATTTTTTCCTCTTGTAAGAGAGAATTTCAAGACTTTGGGGTATAAATCTTGGTTATAATGGTTATCTCCTTGAACCCAGAAAAAGGAAAGCAAATCTAGTGGATTTGAGAAAATCCTTAGTGTGGATAACTAAGGTAGTGAAGCTAGACTTAGCTGAGGAGTCGAACAACTATAAATCTTCGTGTCATAATTTTTATTACTTAGCCATTCAAACACTAAAGCAAAAATACAATTTTGCCCCTCTTGGCATGTTCGGTTTATCGTTTGAGCCTCCTAACAATTGGTATCAAAGCTTCTTCTCTATGTTGGATTAACATCCTAGTGTCGATCCTTGATGTGCTCAATCTTTCTACTTCAACCGGAGATCATGACGTAATCCATCAATAAGCTTCATTACTTCAACGGTGTCAACTACTCATACTGGAAGAATAGGATGATGTTCTTTATTAAAGCCATTGACTTTCGTCTTTGGGATGTAGTTCTTGATGGCACGTTCGTTCCACAAAGAAGCAAGGTAGAATGAAATACGAAAGATCGAAAGAAGATACAACTCAATAATAAAGCTACACATATCTTATTTTGTACACTTGGACCTAATGAGCATGAAAAGGCATCTTCTTGCTCGAGTGCCAAGGAGATTTGGGACAAGCTTGAAGTCACTCATGAAGAAACCAATGAATTAAAGGAGACCAAATTGGTCTTCTCAACCTTGAGTACAAGAACTTCATGATGGACTAGGAAGAAGACATCAAAGCTATGTCTGATTGATTCTCCACCATTGTGAATAGACTCAAAGGCTATGAAGAAATGATTTAAAAGGACAACCTTGTGAGGAAGTTGATATATTAACTTCCCAATTCATGGGATTCCAAGATGACCACAATCATTGAAACAAAGAACTTGAAGGAGCTCAAGTTTGATGAGCTTATAGGATCTTTGCTAACCCATGAGATGGTGATGTCAAAGGGGAAAAAGATAGAAGAGCAAAGCATTGAAGACTTGATTGTTTCTCTTAAATCCTCCACAAGCCAACAAGAAGATTCAAGTGGAAAGGATAATGAAGAAGAAGAGATGGCCAAGCTCTTAACAAAATTCACCCGATGCATGAACCAAGAAAAGGAAGAATCAAGACATGAATCGAGAATGAAAAGAAGAGATCCCATCATATGCTTTGAATGTAAGAAGCTGAGGCATACCAAGTATGATTGCCCTCGGTTCAAAAAGAAGGGATCAAGCCATAAAAAAGGCATTTGTGTCTACATAGAGTGATGAAGAGGACTCCACCAATGATGAGGTAGCCAACTTTTGTCCCATAGCCATCAAAGAAGATTCAAAGGTAACTTCTAATTCATCTAGTGCAACTTTATATACTTTTGATAAATTACATGATGCCTATGATGATTTGGTTTTAGAGTTTAAAAATCACATTTTGAAAAATAAGAAATTGTTTTCAAATTTAAAAGTTCAAAGTGATTTTATTTCTAAAACCAAAGATAAACTTGAAGCAAAGCTCAAGGACTTTGAGCAAAAGAATTTTGATTTACAAAAATTGCTTCAAAAATTTCAAAAAAAATCATTAAAAACAGTTGGATGATCTTAGAAAATAAAAAGATTTGATTTACAAAAGTTTTGAAAAGAAAACTGAAATTTTTGTTAAATCAAATTTTTATGTTAGAAAATCTAGTTTCCCTAGATTTTTCAAAGGCAAAATGGTTAAAAACATTTGGTTCCCTAGGGGACTAATTTGTTCAAACAAAAATGAAGACATTGAAAAATGGATTCCTAAGGGGACTAAATTATTTGGGGCTAATGCCATTGGATCCAAAGTAAATTGGATACCAAAAATTAGTTGATTGTCTACTTGTAGGTGTGCTTAGCATTAATGAACAAAGTCAAAATTTTGGAAGCTCTTGACACAAAAAGAAGAAGGACACTTTAATAAGGAGGGGCTTAACATCCTACCTTGGTTCAAGTGTTAAATTTAAGTTTGATGCAATTGCTTGATTATGCCTATATTATTTGATTTTGATGATGATCTAAGTATATTTGTTTGACTCCATGTTGTGCCTAATTGCATATAGTTAGGGGGAGTCTCAAATTGCATGAGTTACATGTTTTTGGCCAATTATGCTTATATCTATGTTTTTGGCCTTAAGCTTATAATGTTTTCGTTGAATTTGGTGAAATTAATGTTTTCTATGTTTAAATGTTATGTTTTGAGAAGCATGTTGTTAATTTGTGACAAAAATAATCTAAATATGTTCTTGGGATCTCCTAAAGCCTTTGTATGAACTTAAGATTAAGTTGTAAGGCTTTTTGGGTTGTTTTTGCTACATTTTCACCAGTTTTGTGCCTTCGGTACCGGTAAAACCCATACCATACCGATACGATCTTCAACCAAGTACTGATATAGTCTCCTTCGTACCGGTACACACAATAAAAAAGGGTATGTTTTGACCCTTTTGCCATGGTTTATGTGCCTATTGATATATCCTGATATATAACATGTTTAATTGAATTTTTTGTATTTATTTGATTTATTTATTTATTTGAAATTCATTTTATTTCTCTTGAATTGTTGGACTAACAATTTTATTGATGCTTGAGTAAGGGGAGCCAGTTTTAAAAATTCTTTTATGTAAATTTTTTTGGCCTCATTATCCATTGTTATTTACACCAGCAATTTGTATTTTCTATCAATCGGTACTAATTTTTTGCACGATTGGTATCAACGTTTCAACAATTGGTGTTTTGGACTTAAATTTTATTTCAAAGTTAGTTTTGAAATTATTTTTGATATAACAAAAAAGGGGGTGAGATAGGTTTGAAATTTTCAATTTCAAAAAGAAAAAGGGTGAGCTTTAAATATTTTCTAAAAATATTCTCTTTTTCTAAAATTATTTTTCTATGGGAGAGAAATTTCAAAAAAAATCAAGTGGTTTCTTTATATCAAAACATGAGAAATTGTTGAGATATTTGATTTTGATATAACATAAATGAAAAATGTTTTTGGACTTAAACAAATTTGCCAAAATATTTCAAAAGTCCATTAACATGAAAAATATGTTTGAAAGGTTTTCAAAGGGTTTTTGACATGTTTAAAATGGTTTTAAATAGCCAAAGTGTAAAAAATAGGCTATGTCTATCGATACACTCTTTAGTGCATCGAAACCCAGTTAGTTGTACCGGTACCCATCTTACCATATCGATACGCCCCTTTATTTCCCAAAAACTCCAATTTCTAGTAGCCAAATGGTATACCGATATGACTTTAGCCGTAATGATACACTAAGGGGTGTACCGATACACTTGCACAGTGTACCGATACCCTGTGTAAAATTTGCCCAACGACTCTTTCTATTTTGAGCAGGTGTAACTATTAGGGCTATAAATGAACCAAATGTTTAGCAAACCATTCGTGAACCATTCAGCGGGAAGTTTGTGTATGTTTGTTTATTTATTAAACGAACAAACATGAACAAGATTTTTTGTCCGTTTATTAAATGAACGAACACGAACAAGTGGCTCTTTCATTCATTTATATTCGTGAACATTCGATAATCTGTTTGTTTATGTTCATTTATGTTCGTTCGTTTATGTTTGTTTAAATTTATTCACATATGCCAGGGGCAAGCATTAGATCGAGTCTAGTTAAAAAAATTTGAGTTATTCGAGTTGACAAGTCCTATTTTATGACTCGTTAAAAACTTCCTTCTTATTAGCTCGGGGTGTTCATTATTCGGTTAAACCAAACTAAAAGACTGAACCAAAACAAAATTGGTTAATTTGTTAGATAATTTTAGGTTTCGGCTAATGATTAAGAGTTTTTTCAAATTTCAATTATCGATTAATTTGGATTAATATTGGTTAATTAACTGAATTAATCGAGCTAACCCAAAATATTAAATATTTAACATATTATTTATGTTCGTTTATGTTTGTTTGTGTTCGTTTATGTTCATTTTTGTTCGTTTATCATTTTAACGAACGTGAACGAAAACGAACAAGTTACATTCCTTAACGAACAAACACAAACAAGAAATTTTGTGTTCGTTTATGTTCGCATTCGTTCATTTGTTTGGTTAAAGTTAAACGAATGAACATGAACACACCCTCGTTCGTGTTTGTTCGCTTCGTTTACAGGCCTAGTAACAATACCAATTGTCGCGTACAAATACGCCCAACACCAGAAGTGCATTTAATATTGGAAATAAAGTCCCCAAAGGCTCCAAATTAACCCAAATGCTAGTAACGGCCACAAACTCCTTATATGGTTTAAAAGACCTCTTCAAGCAGCTATAGAATAATAAGAAATATTATTGCCAACATTAAATGTTAGAAAAATTGTCCTAGTGCTTAAAATTGTCAAATTCTTTGTAGAAAATACTAGTGAGCCAAATTGTCACATTTCTCAAGTGTTTAGGATTTTGGGTGAGAGCTTAATTGTGCAAACTTATTTGCCTTGTGAGGTTTTTTTACTAAATTTGTTTCCTCTTGTAAGAGTATTTCAAATTTTGGGGTGTAAGTCTTGTTTGTAAGGGTTATCTCCTTGAACCCGAAAAATGGAAAGCAAATCTAGTGGATTTGAGAAAAATCCATAGTGTGGATAGCTAAGTAGTGGAGGTAGACTCGGTTGAGGAGTCGAACCACTATAAGTCTTCGTGTCACAATTTTTATTACTTAGCCATTTATCCACCAAAGCAAAAATCCAATTCAGCCCCCTCTTGACATATTATGTTGATCGTTCGAGCCTGCCAACAATTACTCCCTCAGTAAAATTGAAATATATTTGAACCAAAACATTATTATTCAAGATATATTCATGAGAAAGTATGAGATGTTTAAGTTGCCATGAAACAACTCAACATTTTTTTGCCTACTCTAAAATCAAGCATTAGCAGAGAAATAAAAATAAAAAAGCAAGGAAAATGATGGATCATCAACTTACTTGAAGTATAACTTATCTCACCATTGTTGACCAACAAGTTAAATGAATCTAAAAATTAGAAATTCCAAGTTAAATTACTTGTATAGTGGAGTACTGTAGGAAACATCATCAGAAACCAAAATAATCTGCACATTTAATTAAATGATATTCTAGACTTCTAAAGCTTGAAGAAATAAGTTAGAAAGTAACTTGAGATTTGACACGAAATTTTACAAGGACACTGTTGTAGTTAAATTTAAGATGCAAATAAACAAAAAAAATATTCAAATAAAAAAATAATAAATAAGAAAAATATGGAGATAACTTATCTTCAAAGGAGAGCATACTATTGAAGACAGACATTTCATTTCAACCCTGCAAATAAAAAACAAGAAATAAATCAGTCAAATGATTCACCAAGCCATATCTCTAAGATTCAGTTTTACTGAATCCAATGAGAGATAAACTGAAATCCTATGTTATCAAAAAATCTATGTTATGGCATAATTCATATACGTAACATAATTTGCACACATGTCATGATTCATATACGTGACATGATTCATATACATAACTTGATTCATTTACATGACATGCTTCTTTTATCTGACATGATTCATATATGTGATTTAATTCATATACATGGCATGTTCCGTATTCATGTCATGGTTCAAATACATGACATATTTCATATACATGGCATGGTTCATATTCATAGCATGATTCATATACGTAACATGATTTGTTTACATGACATGATTCATTTACGTGACATGATCCTTTTATCATTGCCCAAAGTACGCTATATGAGATCGAGGTAGGCGAGTCATCTTGAAATGACACCGTAGTGTCTAATGTGAACGTGAAGATGAGTACGTACTCGGGGACGCTCTCTGCTCCCCATAAACATGAAGCACCCCAATAGTGCACTTAGGCACAGTGAGCATGGATTTCTAGGGTGCATGTGACACAATCCTTTTGTCACAATATATGTTTGATAACATGAACATGATGGTGCAGCTGCTAAAGACTCTATGGCATGCCAACTATACCATAGACTCTCATACACAATACTTGGGCATTTCTTTCATTATCAATTCAACATCATAATTAATTATATAAATAGCCATTTCATATTTCATGCTTCATCATAAATATTCATGGTAAACATAGATCATTATTTATGCAAACAATAATTCATACCTGGTATTCCATCAAGCTTGCCATGTCGAGCAATGTATCATATCAAGTATTATAGAGAAATGCAATGCCATTTTCAATATAATGCAAACATTTAAAAATGCATTCACCCTAGCCATTTATTATTATGCCTCGCTAAGCTTATAATATCCGTTCAAAACAATTATGGATATTGTTCCCTCATTTTCTTTTTTGTTCCCAAGTGGCTTTTCAACTTTATGATTTCTCCAAAGGACCTTAACCAATGAAATTTTCATGTTTCTTAGATTTTTTTACTCCATATGCTAAGAATTTCACTGGTCCCTCTTCATAAGTCAAATCTGATTATAGTTCAACTTCTTTAGGGTGATGACATGTGAAGGATCCAATCGATACATTTGAAACATAGATACATGAAATACATCATGAATCTTGCTTAATTTTGGCGGTAAGGCTGGTTGATAAGCCACTGGTTCAACTCTTTTCAAGATCTCATAAGATCCAATGAACTCGGGACTAAGTTTTTCCTTTTCAACGAAATCGTAACACCATCTTCCAAGGTGAAACCTTTAGGAACACTTTGTCCCCATCTTCGTTGTAACACCCTTAACGTATACTCGTAGGCCGAATATACATTAATGATGTTACGGAGTCATTGAAAGAAATCTTGTCTTGTAAATTTTTTTATACCAAAATTTATCTTGCGGTTTAACCCTTTCTCGATTTTAAATTAAAAACTATGTCAATCTATTGCAGCTAGTTTTGACCCTGAATTAATTTATAAAATTCATAATTGATTTGTTGAAATAAAAATATAATTCAGGGTGAAAACTATGTACACTGCCTAGTCCCTTTTTGATTTTCAATTTTTTTACGCGATCAGGTTAAACAACATTTAATTACGTCAAAATTCATAGTTATTAATAGAAAACCATTTCTCTAAGTCCATACTTTCATGACAATGTATAAATAAGTTATAAACTTAGACTTACAAAATATTTTACCCACTTAAAATATTGCATGCCCACTAGTCTATCAAATTACGTTAAAGATGTACGTACTGTACTTACAGATAGTAACTTGATCTTCCCAATTAACAGCTCCTCCTTGCTAGTCTATTTTCGGAGAACCTACGTGTGAAATAAAACACACGCTAATTACAAACTTAGTGAGGCAATGATCTTATTTATCAAAACATAAAATAAAGCAATACATGTTATACATTAACCTAGCATAGTTTCTGTCTAAGGTAGTGTCGTACTAACAAGGTTTCCATAGTCAGACAATATTCATGTACAAGTCATAATTTTTCTAACTTAGTCTAGTTTCCAATACTCCAACATTACCAAGTAAATCATATACATGGCATAGTTCACATACATGGCACATTTCATACACATGGCATAATTCACATGCATGACATTATTTATTATATATAACACAATTCACATACATGACATACTTCATATACATGGCATAATTCATATATATGGCATGAATTATATACATGGCAGAATCCATATACGTGTCATAATTCATATACGTGGCATGATTCATATACGTGACATCATTCATATACATGACTTAATTCATATACATAACATGATACGTGTACATGGCATAATTCATATGCATGGCATAATTCATACACGTAACATAATTTGTACACATGTCATGATTCATATACGTGACATGATTCATATACATAACTCGATTCATTTACATGACATGATTCTTTTATCTGACATGATTCATATACGTGATTTAATTTATATACATGGCATGTTCCGTATTCATGGCATGGTTCATATACATGACATATTTCATATACATGGCATGGTTCATATTCATGGCATGATTCATATACGTAACATGATTCATTTACATGACATGATTCATTTACGTGACATGATCCTTTTATCATTGCCCAAAACACGCTATATGAGATCGAGGTACGCGAGTCATCTTGAAATGACACCGTAGTGTCTAACGTGAACGTGAAGATGAGTACGTACTCGGGGACGCTCTTTGCTCCCCATAAACATGAAGCACCTTGATAGTGCACTCGGGCACAGTGGGCGTGGATCCCCAGGGTGCATGTGACACAATCCTTTTGTCACAATATCTATTTGATAACATGAACATGAGGGTGCAGCTGCTAAAGACTCTATGGCATGCCAACTATACCATGGACTCTCATACACAATACTTGGGCATTTCTTTCATTATCAATTCAACATCATAATTAATTAAATAAATAGACATTTCATATTTCATGCTTCATCATAAATATTCATGGTAAACATAGATCATTATTTAAGCAAACAATAATTCATACCTGGTATTCCATCAAGCTTGCCATGTCGAGCAATGTATCATATCATGTATTATAGAGAAATGCAATGCCATTTTCAATATAATGCAAACATTTAAAAATGCATTCACCTTAGCCATCTATTATTATGCCTCACTAAGCTCTATTGATCATTTCCTTTATAGTGCCTCGAACCTTCTTTTGATTCGGATCCAACTTCATTTATCACATGAATATAAATAAACATTTGTTAGATTCACTTCTAACAATATTTCAATTAAGCTATTTAATCATTCAACATAAAAAATTTCCATAATTTTCTTTCCTTCCTTATACTGTTCAGAAACTCATTTTTGGTCCCTAATGACCATTTTGATCTTTAAATAATTCATCCAAGCTTGCTAACCAACTCTAGACGCAAATTTTCTCAATTTTCATTTTCTGTCAACTTGCACTACCATCAAAGATTTACTTCTACAGGGCAGAATACATACTGAATCTTAATCTCCTTTATACCATAGAAACTAGATTCGATAACGGTATAATCCACATAATTTAATAAAATCTACAAAATTATGAAAATTCATCAAACTCCCGTTTACAGGGCTATCCTGACAGAAACTGTTCTATAATTTTTCTGACCTTTATTTGATTAAAAATTAATATCTTTTAATTCAAAACTAGAAATCAATTTCCATTTGTTGGAAACGAAACTAGATTCGATAAGCTTTTCAATCATATAAAATAATAACCCATATTCAATTTGTACGATTTATGGCAAATTTTCAAAGTCGAATTCCATTATTGAATTTCGAAACAGATTACTATTCTGTTTTCTGACCTTCCATCACTTAAAAATTCATATCTTTTGATATATGAATCGAAATCAATCACCATTTGTTTTAAACGAAACTAAACAAATAAATATTTACATTGATATAAAAACCATCTAACCATTTCTGTAGAATTTATGATGAATTTTCAAACTTACTGCCAAATCCAGTTTTCCTACACAACTCCCATAAATAACTTCAACTTTATACTAATTTCTCCTTACTTTACTATTTGTCAATTTGGTCCCCTTACTTGATTCAAACCATTAACGTATCACTTTCTTCATCAAATAATTATTCAAAAATAATTCCCTCTAATTTTTCGTTCTTTCTGAAATAGTCACTAAAAATGCAAAGATAAGGATTCAAGCTTCTTAACCTTACAAATTAGTCCTCAAATCAACATTAATACTTGAATATATTATTTCAACTAAAATAAGATTTAGTCCTTCTCTAAAACCTCATTTCTGAATTGGTCACTTAACTTTGATAATTTGTCAAAATGGTCACTAACTCGATTTAACATAGGTTTTGCATTCTAACTTCAATTTCACATCTCCAACATCAATAATAACATAAATAAACTTTAAAATCATAAAAATCAGATTAGTCCTTTAACTTTTAGGATTTTCAAAATGGTCCCCATACCTTTAATTTAGGGTTTTGCTTCCAAATAACAAATTCAAGCTTACTAGATCATTTATCCAACATCACAAACCATAAATCAAATTTGAATCCATAAACCCTAATCCTCGTCATACAACCTAATATATGTAGGGTTTAAATCTCAACTCAATAACATGATTTTAATATTATACTAGCTTGATTTCAACTTGAATTTCATCATGAAATCATAAAATTCCAAAAGCCTCAAACTTTTTCCATAAACCCTAATTTCTTCTCATGCAAAATTCTCATCAATAAAGCATGTATTCCATGAATTATTGACATCGAAACATAGAGCTTGAAGAGTAGAACAACTTTCCAATTGAAAATATTACCTGAAAATCGAGTTTCGGGGCTTGAATCGAACTTGGAAATTTTCTCCCCTTTCTTTCTCATGTTTTCAAGTGGTAGAAGATGAAGAAGTCTTCATCTTTTGCTACTTTGTTTTTAATTCTCTACAATTATACCACTTGTAAATATAAATGAATTTTAAACTCATTTAAATAGTGAAATTACTAAAATGCCCTTTTAATCCAACGGTTGAGATTGATCATATCATTAATCAAGGGCCAAGATTTAATCTTCCATTTTCTTCTTCCAAAATTGTCCTTGTAACTTTTTAAATATTTCAAAAATGCCATTGGGGCAAAATAACCAATTTGCCCTCTAACTAATTTTTATTTACTAGTTTACTTCAAAAATGTCATTCCATTACAACCCAACTAAAATAGTTCATTCCCAACCGGTCACTATTCCTTAAATATTATTTTATAACTTTTCCATGGCTTATGGAACAGCCTCTGAAATTTCAATTCGATCCGATCTCCCGATATTCGTAAAATACTTCTACTGCGATTTTACCTTTTCTAAACTATCGAATTTATTCCAAAAATTCAATATTTCCATATTCGGGAAATAAACTCTATTATCTCATAAAAAATTCCTTTCCCAGAACTTAGACTGAATTTTCCTAACTTAGTCTACTATTTCGATAATTATCAAAAATCTCAATAGAATAAAATTTCTCTTAGAAATCCTTTATCGATAATCCATTCGAATATTCTTTACTATTACTGAGTCCAAATTATTGATCAGAAACACTTTTATGGGACCTTCCCGAAGGTCACCCATCCTTGTATTTCGCTGGCCTGAACACGCTTAACAATTTTATTCGATCCAAATTCGGTACCTTTTTCTGCATCTTAATTCTTAAAACCGATATCAAGGTACCTGTTTAGATCCGATTCACTCTTATATTTAATAAAATTACTTGTTGGGGAAATTTACACTTTAGTCCCTAAACTTTACCAAAGTTTATATTTTAACCCCCTAAACTTTCAAAAATTACATTTTAGTCACTAATCAAAAATTGGGATATTACAATTCCCCTTAAGAAAATTTATCCTTGAATTTTCAATGCGTTCTGCTCCAAACATTTACGGATATTACTTCCTTATTTTCTTCTCAGCCTCCCAAGTGGCTTCTTCGACCTTATGATTTTTTCTCAAAACTTTAGTCAATGAAATTTCTTATTCCTTAATTCTTTAATTCCATAAACTAATATTTCTACTAACTCCTCTTCATGTATCAAATCTAATTGCATCTCAATTTATTCAGGAGTGTAGACATGTAAATAATTACGTCAATGCACCCAAAATATAAGTACATATACTATAGACTTTCGCTCACTTCTAGAGATAAAACCCATTAATATACTCTTGGTCCAACTCTTTCACGATTCCTTGAGGTATAACAGTTTTGAAACTAAGTTTCCCTTTTTAACCTATACAAATCATCCTTCATTTTCAAATAAACAGTCATAACTTCTCTTTTGCTCTGACATTTAAGGCTCTCAACAGCTTAAACATTTAAACAACCAATGTTTTATTATATACAGTTGCCGAAGGTTACAACCTCTTAGGTACTTCTTGTTCTTGAGCCCCCTACTGCACCAGTAACTCAATCTAGGTAAAAATTTGAAAAAAGTTAATACTTGATTTCGTTGTTACTACTACGAGTATCTTTATAACCCTTGTGATCCGAGACTCTTGTTCTTGTCTAGAAAAATTTCTATGGAAATTTCAATTAGCCAGAACGATCCTCAGCTAAACACTCTTCCTTTGACTTCATTAAGGAACTAATTCCTTTTTAAAAATTTAAACGTTTCTTCTTATAATCGCTTTTACCTTGTGCACAGATAACCATCTTATCTCAATTATACTTCAGATTCTCGAAATTGTATCTTCATAATATCTTCTAATACTTGATCACTTAGACCATTAGAAAACCTTTTTCTATTAATTCACATCATTTTAACGCTTGTCATACTCATCATCTTATTATTACCGATTGTCTTTATCAAAACCTTTCTGAAAAGATATCTTAGCTTATCCATTACACTTCAGCCTTATCTTTATTAAGCTATGTTGTCAACTATTCAGGTAGAATTAACCTCTTAGTTGACTTCTCTGAATATTCTTTGGTTAAGAGTTCAATACTCTTTATCGGTATTAGACTTCCAATCTTGTTTAGTATGTACTCAAATATCACTTTCATCATACTTTTATTCCAGATTTCTTGTCATCCTGATCTTTTAAACCTTATAGTTGACATCTAGTAACACTGATGTCTCCTTAAATAAATAATCTTTCTTGTACATTTACCTTTATAGTCGGGATGCCTTTTATTTTCTTGAGTGATATTTGTATACCCACCATATAAATTAAACATACCTCACATTATTGCATTACAATCTTTAAGTTGTTATTAAAAAAATCACTAACTCTAAAATGATTGATTATTTCTTCCATAATGATTACTTCAGAATCATCGGGTCATTGAAGTACCAACCTTTTCTTTTTACATTTCACCTCTGCATCATATGCATACAACCAGTTCATTCCAAAAATAATCTCAAGTTTGTGAAATAAAACCTCCAATAAGCTTGCCAGAACTCAATTCCTTAAAGCACTAATGGACATTTTCTTACATATTTAGTCACCCATGCACTATGTCCAAATGGGTTACTAGGAATCGCATTACTAAAAATATAGTTTTCCTTAATAATCTTTATTTGTACTACTATCTCAAGATTTAATATACGAGTGAGTCGAACCCGGATCAATTAAAGTAATTACAAAGCCTCCATAGCCTTTGCTCTTATTATAGCATCATAGTAAATCGACAAACTCATACCTGAAAATTACTCTTTAGGCATCGAGCTAAGCCTCTCGATAAACCATTCTCATAGGGAGTTCTCAAATCGGTATCAAATCACCAGATACCGACTTAATCCATAAAATCCAACTCAAACTCGTAGACAAGATTTAGTACTTTGTTTCAAACTTTGAAATTATCAGAACATCTCTTTCTTAAATTGGTCGCCAACATACTTGACTCTAAACACTTTTAGAATGTCCAAGTCACTTTCTCAACAGGTATAATTATGTGGCTTCGGACCATCAAATACAAGCATGTTCCATTAATAAGGATGCAACTTTTCTAACTTTTCAGCATCTATACAATTTAATTCCTCTAGCGTGACTTTAACATCGTGAAGCCATAAATTGGCAGCCATCAGACCAACTTCTCCATAGAATTCAGGAGCTCCTAACTTTTTAAGCTCCTTAACAGTCGATGCCTTTACTGGTAGGTGCCCGATTGATACAGGCATTAGGGTTTGAATTTTTTTCTAACCAAAGTTTTTTAGGGCTCGTACTAAGGTTTCATATTCTTATGTTTGGAGCTCCTCTATCATGTGGGTGGCTCTCGAATTGGGTAGGAGCTAGAGGTGGAATATTCTATATCTCTTTACTTCCACTTTAAACCTTCTCTTGATCCCCATAATTAAACATTTAACGTAGTCCATCAGCACATAACATCATCTATTTCCACTAAAACTTATTCATGTAAATGAGGAGCATAATCAAGTTACACAGATAGTACATCAAGAATATGACATCCTAGGGGCATGTACTTAACATCAAATCATATTTAATTCGGTTTAACCTCCGAATCGGCTAAAAATGTAGCTCTAATACCAATAAATGTAACGCCCTAACGTATACTCGTAAGTTCGAATATACATTAATGTTGTTACTGAGTCATTGAAAGAAATCTTGTTCTGTAAAAAGTTTTTTAAACCAAATTTATCTTGCAATTTAACCTTTCTAGGTTTTAAATTAAAAACCGTGTCGATCTATTGCAGCTAGTTTTTACCATGAATTAATTTATAAAATTCATAATTGAGTTGTTGAAATAAAAATATAATTCAGGGTGAAAACTATGTACACTACCTAGACCATTTTCTTGATTTTCAAATTTTTTACGCGATCAGGGTTAAACAACATTTAACTACGTCGAAATTCATAGTTATTAATAGCAAACCATTTCTCTAAGTCCATACTTTCATAACAATGTATAAATACGTTATAAACTTAGACTTACAAAATAGTTTACCCACTTAAAATATTATATGCCCACTAGTCTAACAAATTACGTTAAAAATGTACGTACTGTACTTACAGATAGTAACTTAATCTTCCCAATTAACAGCTCCTCCTTGTTAGTCTATTTTCGAGAACCTACGTGTGAAATAAAACACACGCTAATTACAAACTTAGTGAGGCAATGATCTTATTTATCAAAACATAAAATAAAGCAATACATGTTATACATTAACCTAGCATAGTTTCGTCTAAGGTAGTATCGTACTAACAAGGTTTCTATAGTCACTAATTTTCATGTGCAAGTCATAATTTTTCTAACTTAGTCTAGTTTCCAATACTCCATCATTACTAAGTAAATCATATACATGGCATATTTCATCCACATGGCATAATTCACATGCATGACATGATTTATGCATATATAACATAATTCACATACATGACATACTTCATATACATGGCATAATTCATATATATGGCATGAATTATATACATGGCAGAATCCATATACGTGTCATAATTCATATACGTGGCATGATTCATATACGTGACATCATTCATATACATGACTTAATTCATATACATAACATGATACGTGTACATGGCATAATTCATATGCATGGCATAATTCATATACATAACATAATTTGTACACATGTCGTGACCCATATATGTGACATGATTCATATACATAACTTAATTCATTTACATGACATGATTCTTTTATCTGACATGATTCATATACGTGATTTAATTCATATACATGGCATGTTTCGTATTCATGGCATGGTTCATATACATGACAAATTTCATTTACATGGCATGGTTCATATTCATGGCATGATTCATATACGGAACATGATTCGTTTACATGACATTATTCATTTACGTGACATGATCCTTTTATCATTGCCCAAAGTACGCTATATGAGATCGAGGTACGTGAGTCATCTTGAAATGACACCATAGTGTCTAACGTGAACGTGAAGATGAGTACGTACTCAGGGACGCTCTTTGCTCCCCATAAACATGAAGCACCTTGATAGTGCACTCGGGCACAGTGGGCGTGGATCCCCAGGGTGCATGTGACACAATCATTTTGTCACAATATTTGTTTGATAACATGAACATGAGGGTGCAATTGCTAAAGACTCTATGGCATGCCAACTATACCATGGACTCTCAATCACAATACTTGGGCATTTCTTTCATCATCAATTCAACATCATAATTAATTATATAAATAGACATTTCATATTTCATGCTTCATCATAAATATTCATGGTAAACATAGATCATTATTTATGCAAACAATAATTTGTACCTAGTATTCCATCAAGCTTGCCATGTCGAGCAATGTATCATATCATGTATTATAGAGAAATGTAATGCCATTTTCAATATAATGCAAACATTTAAAAATGCATTCACCTTATCCATTTATTATTATGACTCACTAAGCTATATTTATCCTTTCCTTTATAGTACCTCGAACCTTCTTTTGATTCGGATCCAACTTCATTTATCACATGAATATAAATAAACATTTGTTAGATTCACTTCTAACAATATTTCAATTAAGCTATTTAATCATTCAACATAAAAATTTTCCATAAATTTCTTTCCTTCCTTATACTGTTCACAAACTCATTTTTGGTCCATAATGACCATTTTGATCTTTAAATAATTCATCCAAGCTTTCTAACCAACTTTAGACGCAAATTGTCTCAATTTTCATTTTCACAAAACTTGCACTACCATCAAAGATTTACATCTACAGGCAGAATACATACTGAATCTTAATATCCTTTATACCATAGAAACTAGATTTGATAACGGTATAATCCACATAATTTAATAAAATATACAAAATTATGAAAATTCATCAAACTCCCGTTTACAAGGGCTATCCTGACAAAAATTGTTCTATAATTTTTTTACCTTTATTTGATTAAAAATTAATATCTTTTAATTCAAAACTAGAAATCAATTTCCATTTGTTGAAACTAAACTAGATTCGATAAGCTTTTCAATCATATAAAATAATAACCCATATTCAATTTGTACGATTTATGGCAAATTTTCAAAGTTAAATTCCATTATTGAATTTCAAACAGATTACTATTCTATTTTCGACCTTTCATCACTTAAAAATTCATATCTTTTGATATATGAATCGAAATCAATCACCATTTGTTTTAAATGAAACTAAACAAATAAATATTTACATTGATATAAAAACCATCTAACCATTTTTTGTAGAATTTATGATGAATTTTCAAACTTACCGCCAAATCCAGTTTTCCTACACAACTCCCATAAATAACTTCAAACTTTATACTAATTTCTCCTTACTTTACTATTTGTCAATTTGGTCCCCTTACTTGATTCAAACCATTAATGTATCACTTTCTTCATCAAATAATTATTCAAAAATAATTCCCTCTAATTTTTCGTTTCTTTCAAAATAGTCACTAAAAATGCAAAGATAAGGATTCAAGCTTCTTAACTTTACAAATTAGTCCTCAAATCAACATTACTACTTGAATATATTATTTCAACTAAAATCAAGATTTAGTCCTTCTCTAAAACCTCATTTTCAAATTGGTCACTTAATTTTGATAATTTGTCAAAATGGTCACTAACTCGATTTAACATAGGTTTTGCATTCTAACTTCAATTTCACATCTCAAACATCAATAATAACATAAATAAACTTTAAAATCATAAAAATCAGATTAGTCCTTTAACTTTTAGGATTTTCAAAATGGTCCCCATACCTTTAATTTAGGGTTTTGCTTCCAAATAACAAATTCAAGCTTACTAGATCATTTATCCAACATCACAAACCATAAATCAAATTTGAATCCATAAACCTAATCATCTTCATACAACCTAAAATATGTAGGGTTTAAATCTCAACTCAATAACATGATTTTAATATTATAATAGCTTGATTTCAACTTGAATTTCATCATGAAATCATAAAATTCCAAAAGCCTCAAACTTTTTCCATAAACCCTAATTTCTTCTCATGCAAAATTCTCATCAATAAAGCATGTATTCCATGAATTATTGACATCAAAGATAGAGCTTGAAGAGTAGAACAACTTTCCAATTGAAAATATTACCTAAAAATCTAGTTTCGGGCTTGAATCGAACTTGGAAATTTTCTCCCCTTTCTTTCTCATGTTTTCAATGGTAGAAGATGAAGAAGTCTTCATCTTTTGCTACTTTGTTTTTAATTCTCTACAATTATACCACTTGTAAATATAAATGAATTTTAAACTCATTTAAATAGTGAAATTACTAAAATGCCCTTTAATCCAATGGTTGAGATTGATCTTATCATTAATCAAGGGCCAAGATTTAATCTTCCATTTTCTTCTTCCAAAATTGTCCTTGTAACTTTTTAAATATTTCAAAAATGCCATTGGGGCAAAATAACCAATTTGCCCTCTAACTAATTTTTATTTACTAGTTTACTTCAAAAATGTCATTCCATTACAACCCAACTAAAATAGTTCATTCCCAACCGTCACTATTCCTTAAATATTATTTTATAACTTTTCCATGGCTTATGGAACAGCCTCTGAAAATTTCAATTTGATCCGATCTCCCGATATTTGTAAAATACTTCTACTGATATTTTACCTTTTCTAAACTATCGAATTTATTCCAAAAATTCAATATTTCCATATTCGGGAAATAAACTCTATTATCTCATAAAAATTCCTTTTCCCAGAACTTAGACTAAATTTTCCTAACTTAGTCTACTATTTTCGATAATTATCAAAAATCTCAATAGAATAAAATTTCTCTTAGAAATCCTTTATCGATAATCCATTCGAATATTCTTTACTATTACTGAGTCCAAATTATTGATCAGAAACACTTTTATGGGACCTTCCCGAAGGTCACCCATCCTTGTATTTCGCTGGCCTGAACACGCTTAACAATTTTATTCGATCCAAATTCGGTACCTTTTTCTGCATCTTAATTCTTAAAACCGATATCAAGGTACCTGTTTAGATCCGATTCACTCTTATATTTAATAAAATTACTTGTTGGGGAAATTTACACTTTAGTCCCTAAACTTTACCAAAGTTTATATTTTAACCCCCTAAACTTTCAAAAATTACATTTTAGTCACTAATCAAAAATTGGGATATTACAATTCCCCCTTAAGAAAATTTATCCTTGAATTTTCAATGCGTTCCTGTTCCAAACATTTACGGATATTACTTCCTTATTTTCTTCTCAGCCTCCCAAGTGGCTTCTTCGACCTTATGATTTTTTCTCAAAACTTTAGTCAATGAAATTTCTTATTCCTTAATTCTTTAATTCCATAAACTAATATTTCTACTAACTCCTCTTCATGTATCAAATCTAATTGCATCTCAATTTATTCAGGAGTGTAGACATGTAAATAATTACGTCAATGCACCCAAAATATAAGTACATATACTATAGACTTTCGCTCACTTCTAGAGATAAAACCCATTAATATACTCTTGGTCCAACTCTTTCACGATTCCTTGAGGTATAACAGTTTTGAAACTAAGTTTCCCTTTTTAACCTATACAAATCATCCTTCATTTTCAAATAAACAGTCATAACTTCTCTTTTGCTCTGACATTTAAGGCTCTCAACAGCTTAAACATTTAAACAACCAATGTTTTATTATATACAGTTGCCGAAGGTTACAACCTCTTAGGTACTTCTTGTTCTTGAGCCCCCTACTGCACCAGTAACTCAATCTAGGTAAAAATTTGAAAAAAGTTAATACTTGATTTCGTTGTTACTACTACGAGTATCTTTATAACCCTTGTGATCCGAGACTCTTGTTCTTGTCTAGAAAAATTTCTATGGAAATTTCAATTAGCCAGAACGATCCTCAGCTAAACACTCTTCCTTTGACTTCATTAAGGAACTAATTCCTTTTTAAAAATTTAAACGTTTCTTCTTATAATCGCTTTTACCTTGTGCACAGATAACCATCTTATCTCAATTATACTTCAGATTCTCGAAATTGTATCTTCATAATATCTTCTAATACTTGATCACTTAGACCATTAGAAAACCTTTTTCTATTAATTCACATCATTTTAACGCTTGTCATACTCATCATCTTATTATTACCGATTGTCTTTATCAAAACCTTTACTAAAAGATATCTTAGCTTATCCATTACACTTCACCTTATCTTTATTAAGCTATGTTGTCAACTATTCAGTAGAATTAACCTCTTAGTTGACTTCTCTGAATATTCTTTGGTTAAGAGTTCAATACTCTTTATCGGTATTAGACTTCCAATCTTGTTTAGTATGTACTCAAATATCACTTTCATCATACTTTTATTCCAGATTTCTTGTCATCCTGATCTTTTAAACCTTATAGTTGACATCTAGTAACACTGATGTCTCCTTAAATAAATAATCTTTCTTGTACATTTACCTTTATAGTCGGGATGCCTTTTATTTTCTTGAGTGATATTTGTATACCCACCATATAAATTAAACATACCTCACATTATTGCATTACAATCTTTAAGTTGTTATTAAAAAAATCACTAACTCTAAACAGTCAGTTATTTCTTCCATAATGATTACTTCAGAATCATCGGGTCATTGAAGTACCAACCTTTTCTTTTTACATTTCACCTCTGCATCATATGCATACAACCAGTTCATTCCAAAAATAATCTCAAGTTTGTGAAATAAAACCTCCAATAAGCTTGCCAGGAACTCAATTCCTTAAAGCACTAACAGACATTTCTTACATATTTAGTCACCCATGCACTATGTCCAAATGGGTTACTAGGAATCGCATTACTAAAAATATAGTTTTCCTTAATAATCTTTATTTGTACTACTATCTCAGTACGAATATACGAGTGAGTCGAACCCGGATCAATTAAAGTAATTACAGGCTTCCTCCATAGCCTTTGCTCTTATTATAGCATCATAGTAAATCGACAAACTCATACCTGAAAATTACTCTTTAGGCATCGAGCTAAGCCTCTCGATAAACCATTCTCATAGGGAGTTCTCAGTCGGTATCAAATCAGCTGTATACCGACTTAATCCATAAAATCCAACTCAAACTCGTAGACAGTACGAGTACTTTGTTTCAAACTTTGAAATTACTGTAACATCTCTTTCTTAAATTGGTCGCCAACATACTTGACTCTAAACACTTTTTAGAATGTCCAAGTCACTTTCTCAACAGGTATAATTATGTGGCTTCGGACCATCAAATACAAGCATGTTCCATTAATAAGGATGCAACTTTTCTAACTTTTCAGCATCTATACAATTTAATT
The DNA here is from genome assembly GCA_019671005.1 of Hibiscus mutabilis. Classification (NCBI taxonomy): domain Eukaryota; kingdom Viridiplantae; phylum Streptophyta; class Magnoliopsida; order Malvales; family Malvaceae; genus Hibiscus; species Hibiscus mutabilis. Next base: position 25,580,931 of record CM033733.1, on the reverse strand, counting down.
CCTCTAGCGTGACTTTAACATCGTGAAGCCATAAATTGGCAGCCATCAGACCAACTTCTCCATAGAATTCAGGAGCTCCTAACTTTTTAAGCTCCTTAACAGTCGATGCCTTTACTGGTAGGTGCCAGATTGATACAGGCATTAGGGTTTGAATTTTTTTCTAACCAAAGTTTTTTAGGGCTCGTACTAAGGTTTCATATTCTTATGCTGGAGCTCCCTACTGCGTAGGTGGCTCAGCTTGGGTAGGAGCTAGAGGTGGAATATTCTATATCTCTTTACTTCCACTTTAAACCTTCTCTTGATCCCCCATAATTAAACATTTAACGTAGTCCATCAGCACATAACATCATCTATTTCCACTAAAACTTATTCATGTAAATGAGGAGCATAATCAAGTTACACAGATAGTACATCAGTAACATGACATCCTAGGGGCATGTACTTAACATCAAATCATATTTAATTCGGTTTAACCTCCAGAATCGGCTAAAAATGTAGCTCTAATACCAATAAATGTAACGCCCCTAACGTATACTCGTAAGCCGAATATACATTAATGTTGTTACGGAGTCATTGAAAGAAATCTTGTTCTGTAAAAGTTTTTTAAACCAAATTTATCTTGCAATTTAACCCTTTCTAGGTTTTAAATTAAAAACCGTGTCAGTCTATTGCAGCTAGTTTTTACCATGAATTAATTTATAAAATTCATAATTGAGTTGTTGAAATAAAAATATAATTCAGGGTGAAAACTATGTACACTACCTAGACCATTTTCTTGATTTTCAAATTTTTTACGCGATCAGGGTTAAACAACATTTAACTACGTCGAAATTCATAGTTATTAATAGCAAACCATTTCTCTAAGTCCATACTTTCATAACAATGTATAAATACGTTATAAACTTAGACTTACAAAATAGTTTACCCACTTAAAATATTATATGCCCACTAGTCTAACAAATTACGTTAAAAATGTACGTACTGTACTTACAGATAGTAACTTAATCTTCCCAATTAACAGCTCCTCCTTGTTAGTCTATTTTCGGAGAACCTACGTGTGAAATAAAACACACGCTAAGTACGAACTTAGTGAGGCAATGATCTTATTTATCAAAACATAAAATAAAGCAATACATGTTATACATTAACCTAGCATAGTTTCTGTCTAAGGTAGTATCGTACTAACAAGGTTTCTATAGTCAGTCAATTTTCATGTGCAAGTCATAATTTTTCTAACTTAGTCTAGTTTCCAATACTCCATCATTACTAAGTAAATCATATACATGGCATATTTCATCCACATGGCATAATTCACATGCATGACATGATTTATGCATATATAACATAATTCACATACATGACATACTTCATATACATGGCATAATTCATATATATGGCATGAATTATATACATGGCAGAATCCATATACGTGTCATAATTCATATACGTGGCATGATTCATATACGTGACATCATTCATATACATGACTTAATTCATATACATAACATGATACGTGTACATGGCATAATTCATATGCATGGCATAATTCATATACATAACATAATTTGCACACATGTCGTGACCCATATATGTGACATGATTCATATACATAACTTAATTCATTTACATGACATGATTCTTTTATCTGACATGATTCATATACGTGATTTAATTCATATACATGGCATGTTTCGTATTCATGGCATGGTTCATATACATGACAAATTTCATTTACATGGCATGGTTCATATTCATGGCATGATTCATATACGGAACATGATTCGTTTACATGACATTATTCATTTACGTGACATGATCCTTTTATCATTGCCCAAAGTACGCTATATGAGATCGAGGTACGTGAGTCATCTTGAAATGACACCATAGTGTCTAACGTGAACGTGAAGATGAGTACGTACTCAGGGACGCTCTTTGCTCCCCATAAACATGAAGCACCTTGATAGTGCACTCGGGCACAGTGGGCGTGGATCCCCAGGGTGCATGTGACACAATCATTTTGTCACAATATTTGTTTGATAACATGAACATGAGGGTGCAGTTGCTAAAGACTCTATGGCATGCCAACTATACCATGGACTCGCAATCACAATACTTGGGCATTTCTTTCATCATCAATTCAACATCATAATTAATTATATAAATAGACATTTCAGATTTCATGCTTCATCATAAATATTCATGGTAAACATAGATCATTATTTATGCAAACAATAATTTGTACCTAGTATTCCATCAAGCTTGCCATGTCGAGCAATGTATCATATCATGTATTATAGAGAAATGTAATGCCATTTTCAATATAATGCAAACATTTAAAAATGCACTCACCTTATCCATTTATTATTATGACTCACTAAGCTATATTTATCCTTTCCTTTATAGTACCTCGAACCTTCTTTTGATTCGGATCCAACTTCATTTATCACATGAATATAAATAAACATTTGTTAGATTCACTTCTAACAATATTTCAATTAAGCTATTTAATCATTCAACATAAAAATTTTCCATAAATTTCTTTCCTTCCTTATACTGTTCACAAACTCATTTTTGGTCCATAATGGCCATTTTGATCTTCAAATAATTCCTCCAAGCTTTCTAACCAACTTTAGACGCAAATTGTCTCAATTTTCATTTTCTGTCAACTTGCACTACCATCAAAGATTTACATCTACAGGGTAGAATACATACTGAATCTTAATATCCTTTATACCGTAGAAACTAGATTTGATAACAGTATAAGCCGCATAATTTAATAAAATATACAAAAATTATGAAAATTCATCAAACTCCCGTTTACAAGGCTGTCCTGACAAAAATTGTTCTGTAATTTTTTTTACCTTTATTCGATTAAAATTAATATCTTTTAACTCGGGACTCGAAATCAGTTTCCGTTTGAACTAGATTCGATAAGCTTTTCAACCATATAAAATAATAACCCATATTCAATTTGTACGATTTATGGCAAATTTTCAAAGTTAAATTACAGTATTGAATTTCGGAACAGACTGCTATTCTATTTTCTGACCTTTCATCACTTAGAAATTCATATCTTTTGATATATGAATCGAAATTAATCACCGTTTGTTTTAAATGAAACTAAACGAATAAATATTTACATTGATATAAAAACCATCTAACCATTTTTTGTAGAATTTATGGTGAATTTTCAAACTTACTGCCAAATCCAGTTTTCCTACAACTCTCATAAATAACTTCAAACTTTATACTAATTTCTCCTTACTTTACTATTTGTCAATTTTGTCCCCTTACTTGATTCAAGCTCTAATGTATCACTTTCTTCATCAAATAATTATTCAAAAATAATTCCCTCTAATTTTTCGTTCTTTCCGAAATAGTCACTAAAAATGCAAAGATAAGGATTCAAGCTTCTTAACTTTGCAAATTAGTCCTAAAATCAACATTACTACTTGAATTCTATTATTTCAACTAAAATCAAATTTATTCCTTCTCTAAAACCTGGTTTTCAAATTGGTCACTTAATTTTGACAATTTGTTAAAATGGTCACTAACTCGGTTTAACATCGGTTTTGCATTTTAACTTCAATTTCACATCTCAAACATCAATAATAACATAAATACACTTTAAATCATAAAAATCAGACTAGTCCTTTAACTTTTAGAATTACCGAAATGGTCCCTACACCTTTAATTTAGGGTTTCTCTTCCAAATAACAAATTCAAGCTTACTAGATCATTTATCCAACATCACAAACCCTAAATCAAACTTGAATCCATAAACCTTAATCATCTTCGTACAACCTAAAATATGTAGGGTTTAAATCTCAACTCAATAACATGATTTTAACATTATAATAGCTTGATTTCAACTTGAATTTCATCATGAAATCATAAAATTCCAAAAGCCCCAAACTTTTTCCATAAACCCTAATTTCTTCTCATGCAAAATTCTCATCAATAAAGCATGTATTCCATGAATTATTGACATCAAAAGATAGAGCTTAAAGAGTAGAACAACTTTGCAATTGAAAATATTACCTAAAAATCTAGTTTCGGGTCTTGAATCGAACTTGGAAATTTTCTCCCCTTTGTTTCTCATATTTTCGAATGGTAGAAGATGAAGAAGTCTTCATCTTTTGCTACTTTGTTTTTAATTCTCTACAATTATGCCACTTGTAAATATAAATGAATTTTAAATTCATTTAAATAGTGAGATTACTAAATGCCCTTTTAATCTAATGGTTGAGATTCATCTTATCATTAATAAAGGGACAAGATTTAATCTTCCATTTTCTTCTTCCAAAATTGTCCTTGTAACTTTTTAAATATTTCAAAAATGCCATTGGGGCAAAATGACCAATTTGCCCTCTAACTAATTTTTATTTACTAGTTGACTTCAAAAATGTCATTCCATTACAATCCAACTAAAATAGTTCATTCCCAACCGTTCACTATTCCTTAAATATTATTTTATAACTTTTCCATGGCTTATGGAACAGCCTCTAAAATTTCAATTTGATCCGATCTCTCGATATTTGTAAAATACTTATACTGATATTTTACCTTTTCTGAACTATCGGATTTATTCCAAAAATTCCATATTTCCATATTCCCGAAATAAACTCTATTATCTCATAAAATCTTTTTTTCCCAGAACTTATACTAAATTTTCCTAACTCAGTCTATTATTTCGATAATTATCGAAAATCTCCATAGATTAAAATTTCTCTTAGAAATCCTTTATCGATAATCCATTCGAATATTCTTTACTTTTACTGAGTCCAAATTATCAATCAGAAACACTTTTATGGGACCTTCCCGAAGGTCACCCATCCTTGTATTTCTCTGGCCTAAGCATGCTTAACAATTCCGTTCGACCCAAATTTGGTACCTTTATCTGCATCTTAATTCTTAAAACCGATATCAATGTACATATTTCGATCTGATTAACTCTTATACTAAATAAATTTCCTTGTTGGGAAAATTTACACTTTAGTCCCAAAACTTTTCCAAACTTTATACTTTAACTCCCCTAAACTTTCAAAAATTACATTTTAGTCACTAATCAAAAATTGGGATATTACATTCGTATTCAATATCGTTTTTCTTCTTGTCTGCATATGCCTTTTGTCGATCCGCAGCAGCCTTGAGATCATGTTGAATAATTTTCACTTAATCCCCCATTTCTCGTATCAAATCAACCCATCCAGCCTTTCGGTTAATTTGAATATTTCGGTCCTTTAACTTGAATCAATTAAGAGAAATCTGACACTTTCTTCCATACAGTGCTTCAAATGATGCAATCTTGATGCTTGTCTAATAACTATTGTTACTGGTAACCCTATTACAAATTCCATTGTCACTCATTCTCATTTCCATTAGGGAATAGAAATAGGCTGAATCAATCTACGAGGTACTTGATATTCGGCTTTTACTTGTTGGCATGTCAAGCACTTTATCATAAATTCTGAAATTTCCCTTTTTCATTCCTAGCCACCAATACCAAGTTTTTAGATTTTAATACATTTTGCTACTTCCAAAGTACATAGTTAATGGACTATGACGAACTTCAGTCAAAATCTCTTTATTCAAAATACCATCATCGGGAATGTGAACTTTCCTTCGATAATATAAGCAACTATTTGACTTAATTTCATAGTCCTTTGTTTTTCTTGATTCAACTTGCTTCCTTTTTTCAATACATTCTTCATCTGAAAACTGCTAATGAACCATCTTATCTCAATGAAAATTGTACATTCATTGTGTACAAAACAAAAATATCTTCTGATAAAAAGCATTAGCTGCTACTTTAGTCTTCTCGAAGTGATCGTCTATTTTATTCAGTTAATTCCCAAGCAACTCCGGACTTCATAGACATTTTTTTTGGTGCCACCCATTCGAGAATGGCTTGTACTTTCTTGGGATCAACTTTTATTCCCTCTGCCGATACTATATGTCCAAGGAAAGTTACTTTTGATAACCAAAATTCACAATTTAGAAAAGTTTGGATAAAGTTGTTTATCCCTCAGTGTTTGTAATACCATTCAAATATGGTAATCATGTTCAGCTTCTGTCTTTGAGTATACCAGAACATCGTCTATGAAGACTATTATAGATTGGATTAAGCAGGGTTGGAATACCCTATTCATCATATCCATGAATGCAGCAGGGGTATTCGTAAGTCCAAATAGCATTACCAGAAACTCGTAATGTCCATAACTAGTCTTGAATGTTGGCTTTGGTATATCCTCTTCCTTAACCTTGAGCTGATAATACATTGATCGAAAATCTAATTTTTTTTGAGAACACAACTGCTCAACCTTTTCTTTTTACAATTCACCTCTGCATCATATGCAAATAACTTAATCCATTCCAAGAATAACTTTAAATTCACGGAAAGGAAGTTCCATTAAATTCGTCAGGAACTTAATCCCTTGAATTACTAATGGACATGTCTTACATATTTTAATCACGCGTGCTCTATGTCCAAGTGGGTTACTAGGAATCACATTACTAAAAATATTTTTCCTTAAGAATCTTTCTTTGTACTACTATCTTAGTACCAATATATATAAGTTAGTCAAACCCGGATCAATTAAAGTAAATACAGGCTCTCTCCATAGCCTTTGATTTATTTGCAGCATTTTGGTAAACCAATAAACTCATACCTAACAACAACTCTTTAGGCCTCGGGTGAAATCCCTCGATAAAATATTCTCATAGGGACTTTTCAGTCGGTAATCAAATCAGTTGTATACCAACTTAATCTATTAAAATCCAGCTCGTACTCGTAGACAGTACGAGTACCTTGTTTCAAACTTAGGAACTGTTGTAACATCTCTCTCTATTAACCGGTCGCCAATATACTTGGCTTTAAACACTTCTTAAAAGAATTTCCACATCACTTCCTCAACAAGTACTAACTCTGTGGTATTAAACCACCAAATATGAGCATGTTCCCTCAACAAAGTTTCTTCAAACTCCTTAGTATCTAAGCAGTTTAACTCTTTTAACATGACTTTGACATCTTTATTCCCTAAGTTGGCGTCTATCAGACCATTTTCTCCATTAAATTCAGGAGCTCCTAACTTTTTAAGCTCCTTAACAGTCGTCGTCCTTACTAGTGCAGGTGCCGGAGCTGGTATGGACGTTAAGGGATAAATTTTTTATTAACCATAGCCTCTAAGGCTCGTACTAAGGCTCCATATTCTTATGCTGGAGCTCCCTACTGCGTAGGTAGCTCAGCTGGGGTAGGAGTTAGAGATGAAATATTTTGTACCTTATTACTTCAACTTTGGGCCTCCTCTTGGTCTCCGTGTTCAATCGTCTGACGCGATTCAGCAGTATTCAACATTATCTATTACTACTATAACCTATTCATGTTAATGAGGAGCAAAATCAAGTTACACAGATAGTACATCAGTAACATGACATCCTAGGGGCATGTACTTAATAACAAATCATATCACACTTGGTTTAACCTCCAGAATCGGCTAAACATGTAGCTCTGATACCAATAAATGTAACACCCTTAACGTATACTCGTAGGCCGAATATACATTAAAGATGTTACGAAATCGTTGGAAGAAATCTTAACTTGTATTTTTTTTATATCAAAATTTAGCTTGTAGTTTAACCTTTTCTCAGTTTTAAATAAAAACTATTTCATCTAGATGCAGCTAATTTTGACCTTAAATTGGTTTACAAAACTTATAATTGAGTTATTAAAATAAAAATGTAACTCAGGGTAAAAACTATGTGTGTTGCCTAGACTTTTTCTTAATTATAAAATTTCTACACGATTAGAGTTAAACTATATTTAATTGTACCAAAGTTCAATGATACTATTAGCAAACTATACTTCTAAACTTATTCATCACAAAAGCATATATTTAAGTTATAAACTTATACTTTAAACAGCTCAACTTAAAAAATATTTACATGCCTGCTAGATATCAAATTATGATAAAGATGTACTTACTATATCTTATTGTAGTAACTTGACTTTCCAAAAGAATAGCCCCTCCTTGTTAATCTACTTCGAAGAACCTACGTGTGAAATAAAACAAACGCTAAGTACGAACTTAGTGAGGCATTTAACACATTTATCATAACATGAAGAGATGCATTACAGTGTGTTATATAAAAGTGCATTACAATTTCTGTAAGATTGCAAGCATTTCACAACATAATAGTATCATGTATCGTGACTATCTTAAGAATCATGTCATCTATCAATTCTGTCATAGAATCATGATATCAATGGCTCATGATCATCAAGTATTCATGATTTCATCATGCAATCATTTGCATATCATTTTATGTAATATGGCCATACTTTCATCATACAATTATTTGCATATCATATCCTTTAACATAGTCATACTTTCATCATTCAATTATTTGCATATCATATTTTCATCATGCAATTATTTGCATATCATATCCTTTAACATAGTCATACTTTCATCATACAATTATTTGCATATCATATCCTTTAACATAGTCATACTTTCATCATGCAATTATTTGCATATCATATCCTTTAACATAGCCCAAAGTATATTATATAATACCAAGGTACGCGAGTCATCTTGATAAGACACCGTAGTGTCTACGACATTGTAGCGTCTGCATCACCAAAGCAACTGAGATGAGTACGTACTCGAGGACGCTCTTTGCTCCTCATATAATCAAGGATGCTCTTTGCTCCTTATAATCGCACATTTTATGCTAACAATAACAAAGTGTCTGAACAAAGTCGTAGCGTCTAAGCCGACACCGAAATGTCTAAACAGCACCTTAATGACTGAAACGCACCGTAGTGCTAAGACGTAGTTGCTAGGACTCTATGGATATCCAACTATACCAAAGACTTCACAATACTACTTGGGCAAAATCAACATTTCATGTTCAAAGCATTTTATGAATTATAGCCCAAAGTACAATTTCATATGAATTCTATGGTATACGAGTCATTATAACGACCCCGTAGTGTCTACAACGCCGTAGCGTCTGATGGTGAGTACGTACTCGAAGATGCCTTTTGCTCCTCATTATCGCACCTTTTGTGCTAGTCGACACTGAAGTGTCTAAACATCACCGAAGTGACTGCAACGCCGTAGCGTTTGATGTCAACACAAAAGTATCTGGATCGCACCGTAGTGCTGGATTGCAGCTGCTATAACTCTATAGATATCCAATTATTCCAAAGACTCTCACACTAGTACTTGGTAATAACAATATAATATTTTCATATTTAATATCCAATCCTTCAATACTGTTATCCATAATTCATTAATGGACAGTTCATATCCAAATATCTAAACTTCGATTTAGCTTGAGTAAATCATTATGCTACAATCATTGTATCAATATGCCATTTAATATTTCATGCTAGTTGCATAAATAAGACATCATACATTTTTATTTATATCAATGCTGGTTCATCGCAAGTTGTCCTAATTATCAACATGTCATAAATACATATAATGAAATCACTCATATCACATATATAATAAATAAGTAAAAATGCACTCACCTGGGCCATATATTAGCATGCGTCACTAAATTCTACTCGATTTCCTTCATAGTACCTCGAATCTTCTTTTGATTCGGATTTGACTTCATTAACCACATGAATATAAACAAACATTTGTTAGATTCACTTCTAACAATATTTCAACCAAGCTATCTAATCATTTAACATAAAAAAATTCCATAATTTTCCTTCCTTCCTTATACTGTCCAAAAATTCATTTTGGTCCTTAATGACCATTTTGAACTTCCAACAATTCTTCCGAGCTTGTTATCAAACATTTAGATACAAAATGTATCAAATTCTATTTTTTGGCAACTTGTTCTACCCTCAGAGTTTTACTTCTAAAGATCAGAAAACACATTGGATCTTAATATCCTTCATAATGTAAGAATTAGATTCGATAACGATTCTAACGGTATAAGCCACATAAATTAATAAAATCTACAAAAATTATGAAAATCCTTCAAACTCCCGTCACAGAGCTGTCCTGACAGAAACTGTTCTGTAAATTTTCTGACCTTCATTTGATTGAAAATTCATATATTTTAACTCGGGACTCAAAATCAGTTTTCATTTGTTGGAGACGAAACTAGATGAACAAATCTTTACATTGATATAAAATTCATCATCTAAACATTTTTGTAGAATTTATGGTAAATTTTCGAAGTTACTGCCAAAATTCAATCTTCTACATAGCTTTCCATAATTAACTTCTAATTTATACTAACTTCTTCTTATTTTTCTACTTGTTAATTTAGTCTCATCACTTGCTTCAAACCACCAATTCATATCTTCTTCATCAAATAATTATTCAAAATAATTCCCTCTAATTTTCTTTCTTTTCCAAATTAGTCACTAAAATGCAAAGGTAATGATTCAAACTTCTTAACTTTACAATTTAGTCCTCAAATCAACATTAATACCTTAATTCTATTATTTTAACTAAAAAAATCAGATTTAATCCCCATCCAAGAATTCATTTCCTATTTGGTCACTTGATTTTGACAAATTGTCAAAATAGTCATTAATTCGATTCAACATTGTTTTAGCATTCTAACATCAATTTCACATCTCCAACATCATTAATTACATAAATATACTCCAATTTCATAAAATTCAGATTTGGTTCCTTAACTTTGAAGCTTGCCGAATTGGTCCCTATATATTTAACTTAGGGTTTTGCTTCCAAACAACAAATCAAGCTTTCTAGATCATTAATCCAACACCACAAACCCTAAGTTAGACTTAAATCCATAAACCCTAATCTTCTCCATACAAACCAAAATATGTAGGGTTTAAATCCTAACTCAATAACATGATTTTAACATCATATAAGCTTGATTCCAACTTAAATTCAACCATGGAATCATAAAATTTCAAAAGCTCCAATTTTGTTCATAAACCCTAATTTCCTTATCATGTAAAATTTTCATCAATCAAGCATGTATTCCATGGATTAATTACATCAAAAGATAGAGCTTAAAGAGTAGAACAACTTTACAGTTCGAAAGATTACCTGAAAATCGAGTTTCGGGGCTTGAATCGAGCTTGGAAAATTTTCTCCTTTTTCCCCCCAAATTTTTACAATTTTGAAAGATGAAGAAGGCTTCATCTTTTGGCCTTTTAATTGTAAATTGCTCCAATTATGCCACTTGTATTATGTAAATAAATTTTAAATTCATTCAAATAGGGAAATTACAAAATTGCCCTTTTATCCAACGGTTGAGATTGATTTTATCATCAATCAAGGGCCAAGATTTAAATCTTCAATTTTCTTCTTCCAAAAATGGCCCTTGTAACTTCAAATATTTCAAAATCGCCACCCCTACCAAATGACTAATTTACCCTCCAACTATTCTTTATTTACTAGTTTGTCATTCTTGTAAAAATTCAACTAAGTCTAGTTGGAATCCAACAAACTACAATAAAATACTCATAAAATAGTATTTTATGAATTTTCCATAACTTTTGGAACTGTCTTTAAAATTTTAATTCGATCCGATATGCTGATAATTACCATGAATTTTATTGGATGCAATCCCTCTTGGAAATTTTATAACAATAATCATTACAAATATTATTGACTCATGTTGAATCCTTTTTATCAGTCAAAAATACTAACATGGAACATTCCCAGTAGGTCACTCATCCTTGTGCTACTCTGTTCTGAGCACGCTTAACAATTTTTTTTATTCAATCCAACTGCGATTTCCAATTTCTGAACTTTATCGCTTTATAGTCATTAATATAAGCTTCGTACGAAAAATTCGGGTAACACGGAAATGTCACTCTTGGGGTAAACTATTCATTTACGGGGTAAAATTACATAATTTTTGAAAATTATACTTTGGTCCCTAAACTTTTCTAAAGTTTACACTTTAACCCCTAAACTTTTAAAATTTACATTTTGGTCACTAATAAAAAATTGGGACATTACAGATTAGATCCCATCTTCTGCAAATGAATCACTTCTGACAGAGCAAAACAGTCATACCAACGAGGATTGCAAAGACACTGGTGTAACCTTTGGCTCAATAATCCCCATTCCCAAGTAAATTGAGGTCTATTAAACCCCATATCAACAAGACCCGAATCAAAAATAAAATCGCCAAACTTAGAGCAAACACCTAAATGATGTGGCGAGCCCTCTTGTCCCTTCGCAATACTGCAGATAGCATTAAAATCTTCGCCCAACACCCAAGGCCAATCAGTCGGCGGTTCTAAAGCCTGTAATTGCTCCCAAACCAAACCTCGCTTGCACTTTTCTGGTCTAGCATAAACGAAATTAATAAAGAAGCTTTGATTACTACCCACATCAGTATACAAACCATGCAAGAATTAATTGGAGACAACAAGGATATCAAGCTTTGCCAAACTCTTCCAAAGAATCCAAATACCCTTAGAGAAACCATAGCTTCCACTCGATAAGAGCAATCAAAACCTCAACATCAAATAAAAGCGTCCCTAGTAGACCCACTCACACATGGCTCCATGAGTGCAATAATATACTGCTTCTGTGACTTCAACAACAACTTAAAATAACAATTAAAAATAAAGCCAAACACGCCTTGTGAATTCCAAAAAATAACTTTAATCATTAAATAAATAAATCAAATAAGATAAAAACACCAGCACCCAACTTAGGCCTTCGAAATAGAACCTGACTTATCTTCAAAAGCCAAATTTGCCCTCCACTGAACATCACTGGCATCCCCGGACGTGGACACTAATGCTGTGTTCAAAATCTGATCTGCTCCAGGCATAGCCCGAGAAAAATCACTATCCATCTTCTTTATCCAGTCTGCCAACACCAGTTTAGGAGGAGCCTGTGAGTCACGGTACTTTGACTTCACTCATTTGCGTGTAATCCCCTTGCTCGCTATCGAGATACGGCTAGCAGCCTTGCTACCAGAATTGTGGATGGGACCATAAAGAGGCCTGCCAGTATATTCCTGAAGAACATTAGGATCCCTTATGTCGACCACACGGACTGCCCTATGGTTGTCTTTGTTAAGTGAGGAGGGAGCCACAATCACTTTGTCTTTTTTGGCCACAATCTGTTTATCGCCACTCTCATTCAAACTATCTATATCCCCCGCCCTTACCGCATTCACCACCTGATCGCCCCCAAAGTCACATGTTTTTTTTTTCGAACCTGTAGTAATAATAGTCCTATCCTTCGATCGAGAAACCAAAAGACTCATATCACTCGAGCTTGCCTTGCTCATCCCCAAACTGGTCCTACATTCCAAACGAACCGCCCGATCCTTCTCTTGTGGCACACCCACGTCCCTCTTCTGCAATGTATATAGTATCTGAGACTGAAGCACTTCCAACCTTCTTCTATATTTTATCCGTGGCAGAGTCACTCACGTCAACCTCTGATAATGACAGAACCTCAAAGCGAGACCTTTCGGCCTGAATAGGCCTGCTATTTGTAGTTGGGATAGCACTAGAACCTTTCCTGTTTAGAGTGGGTCGTTCCTCCTATTAACCACCTGCATCCAAGGGCCATATAGCTCATCGGGTTTCGCCATAGCTGAGTCATTTGTATGCACCATAGCTGGTGGAGTTGCCTCCTTCCCGCATAAAGCGAAGGAATGGCCATATTTCCCACAACTGTAGCAAGTATTGGGTAGCCCTTCATAATCAATTGCCTCTGTCCATCAATGACAATTACAGGAATCAAATAATCATTAAGATTAACCATGATCGCAAGTCTAGCGAACTTCCTTCGCCTCGCCTCAATAGTGTTGTAATCGATACGAACAACTTGTCCAATGCAACCAGCAATAGAACGAAATAAACTCTTAGTGTAATACCTGTAAGGCAAGCCTGGTAGACAGATCCACACTAATATCTGCTTCGGATAATCCGTTTCAGTAGAAAAATGTCGTAACCATGGATGAACTGTACGGTAAGTTCCATACACCATCCACGGTCAACCACTAAGCACATTATCATAGTCCTCCTCAAGAGCAAACCTAACTAAGAATTAATCGTTATCAAGGTCAATCAAAGTCAATTCTCCCAAAGGATTTCAAATTGCCTGAATACGATTTAACAAAGCAGGATAACCGATAGTTTTCCCGAGAAGTCGGACAACCACCGAGTTAGAGAGTTTATCATCAATGGCCTTATGCACTCTATCAAAAAACTTAATTGATGGCAAAGCACCATCTCGGCCGCATTGCACGTCCTCAGCAAGGAGATCAACATCCAGATCAGTAATCAAAGTCGACTGCTTTGCATCTTTGGCTCTCCCAGTGACCATATCACAAAACGATGGCTTAGACTGGTCCATCAGCTTGTGCGGGTTTGTCCACGATTAATTCCCCTTCAACAGCTGGCGAACTGGCCATAGTATCCATCTCACACGTAAGGGATAGAGCAATCTCTGTCGGTTGCGAGCCCAGACTGGTAACTGTTCCATCGACCATAGAAATCGGTCTATCTAACGTATCACCCATCACCGTATCCACGCTAACCAACGTTGTATTGCCGTCGCCAGTCGCACCAACATTCATATTAGGAGCAGCAACCCTACCGCTCCTATCCAGAGAGGAAGCAGCCGGGGAAACAGAATCATTCGGCGGTCTTCTAGACGGAGCCAAAACGGGTAGAGAACTAGGGTTTCCTAAGGTTTCGGAGGGTAACATAACAGAATTTTTAGAAAAAAAAATATTCGATGTACTATCATTGTGAACTTCAGTTTACACAAATAAATTTGTTTTAGAGTTCAGTAGTTTAAGATTAAAATTTTAAATTTCATGTTCTAAAATTTTAAATTAGCATGTTTGTGGGAAAAAAAATTCCATTGCTTGTGCATAAGATATTAACCCTTGATTTTCAATATACTCCGCAACATTTATTTGATTCCATTTTAAACATGGCTACTATCCATTAAATGAATTCATCCTATTCTTAGCTGTGAAAATTGAGCATTATTTTATTTTGGATGAGTCTAGAATAGTCGACAGACACCGTTGCACACTACCAATGATCTATACCGCTATATATCATTAATTATTTTAAAATAAATATTAAAATTTCAAGGACTCCACATACAATTAACCATATCTGCTCAGAAACATTTGTTTATTAAACTAAATAAATGAGTATGGACAATTTTTTTTATGTTTGTTTAATAAATGAATGAATATGAACAGAGGCTTATTCTGTTTTGAAATCACTTCACAGTTGACACTATTCCATTCCCAGATTTACCTAGGTCTTAGTTGAAAAACAAAGGCAATAGTGAAGTATACAGGGAGAGAATCTTTTCTGTGTTATAGCATACCAGAGCTAAGAGGGCCATTGCATTCAAGGAATTTCTTCTAATTTTTTCGATTTTCTTTTTGTCTTTCTCTTGTGAGGATCGATCCTAAAATTTGGATCGTTTGATTCTTACTTGAAAAAAATAATAATAAAATACTAATAATAAGGCAATAAAAAAGTTTTGCGGTTCTTCTATTCTTCTTGATCTTTCTTGCTGCAGTTGCTACTTTCTCGTCTACTATTTTATTTTTAAGGTTTATAAGCTATACGTTTTGGGTTTTTTTATGTTATATGAATTGGGTTGATCTTTAAATATACTAAATCATTTGTTTTGAACTGTTTGTATGATTAATTGCATGTCTAGTCTTTCGAAATTTTAATATTTATTGAAAGATCATTAGAAAAATTAGTGTGTAGCGGTGCATAATGTTAGTGGTGTATAGCGGCGTGAGTTTAATTAAAATGGAAATCGACAGAAATTTAAACACAGTCAGACCTCTAAACAAAGTGTTGCTTGTATGGCTGCAACTTCAAGTAGACCCACTCACCAATATGTAGTTCACAGTCAGACCTCCCTTTATTCGATTATTGTTTCATTCTCTCTTGAGCCATTTTTAGATAGAATTTCATCATTTTAACAGCTACCTCTCTTAGCTGTAAACTTCTGTCCACCATAGCTACCCTAGACTCCCCAACTAAGTAAGGTAAGTGGATTGGAGGATCCTGCCCATACAGTGCCAAATGAGGTGTTGACTTAAAGCTTGAGTGGTAGGAAGTGTTGCATCACCACTCAGCCAAATATAACCAGTTGCTCCACTCCTTTGGCCTCTCTTCTATCATGCATCTGAGGTAAGTTTCTAGGCATTGGTTGACTCTCTCAGCCTACCCATCCGTCTTAGGATGATAGGCTATGGATGAAGTGATAGTGACCCCCAACTTCTTAAACAATTTCCTCCAAAAAGTGCACATGAATATCTTGTCTCGGTCACAGATTATGTTCTCTGATAAATTATGCAATTTAATCACATGCTCCATGTACAATTGAGCAATATCCACTGCTATAAATGGATGAGTGATAGCAATAAAGTGTCCATATTTTGTTAACCTATCCACCACTAACATAATGACCTCCTTACCCTTGAAAGTTGGAAGCCCCTTTAATAAAGTCTATATTGATGAATGCCTAAGCATTTTTTTTGAATTGGTAAAGGTTGTAGCAATCCTATAGGGTGTTGCAGATCACCTTTGTTTTGTTGGCAGACAGAGCATTCTCTTACCATTCTTTTCATGTCTTTCCTTAATCTCTTCTAGTACACTATTACAGTAGCTCTTTTGTGAAAGCATGAGCTCCTGAATGTCCTCCAAAAGGGCTGCTATGTAAAAAATCTAATATCTCATTTCTTAATTCCTTTACATCTCCTACTGCTATGTTACCCTTTCTTCTTAAAATTTTCTCATCCCAGCTATAGTTGAAATGAGCTTTATTCCCTTTTTCTATATCAGCCACTATCTTTTTCAATCTCCCATCCCTTTCCAAGACTCGATAATTCTGGCTAAGAAATCAGTGGTTACACTACTGGCTGTCATAGTTTTGCATTCCACAAATAGAGGATTCCTGGACAATAAATCAACCACTTTATTATGGATCCCCTTTCGATAGCAAATCTCATAATTGAATCCCATTATTTTCACCACCCATTTCTGTTGAGAGGGTGTAATAGCTTGCTGATCAGTAAAAAATTTTAAGCTCTGATGGTCAGTTTTAATCTTGAAACGCCTCCCTAAAAGGTAAGAGGACCATTTCTTGACTGCCATCAAGACAGCTAACATTTTCTTGTTATATATAGACAAACTTTGATGCCTAACTCCTAGGGTCTTACTGAAAAAAGCTAGAAGTCTCCCCTTTTGTATCAGGACTGCACCTACTCCAATAGCTGAATCATCTATTTCTATGACATTCTGCATCGAAATTAGGTAATGCCAAAATTGAGGCAGTTTTTACAGCTTTTTTAACCTATCAAAGGCTTCTTGTTACTCCTCTGACCTTTTCTATGCACCTTTTTTAGCAAATTTGTAAGGGGTTTGGCTATGGTACCATACCCCTTAATAAGTATCTTATAATAACCTGAGAGTCACAAGAATCCTTTCAAGTCCTTCACTGTTTTGGGAGGTGGCCAATATGAAACACACTACACCTTGAATTGTTCCATAGATATAGATCCATCAGCAATAACACACCTTAAGTAATCTATCTTTTCTGTCCCAAAATAGCACTAGCTCTTCTTTGCATACAAACAGTGTAACCTCAATAATCCCAACACTTCTCTCAAATGATTGAGGTGAGTTGCCCAACCTTTCGAGTGTATTCATCCAAAAAGACCAAGACTGACTTCCTCAGCAACTCCTTGAACACCCTATTCATTAATCCCTGAAAAGTGGCAAGGACATTAGTTAGCTCAAATGGCATAACCAGAAACTCATAATGCCCCTCATAAGTTTTAAATGTTGTCTTTGCTATATCTGGCTCCCATATTTTGATGTGGTGGTACCCTGACCTCAAATCTAACTTTGAAAAGAACTTGCTTCTCCTAGTTCATCTAACAGTTCCTCAATGATTGGCATAGGAAACTTATTCTTGACTGCCAACTGGTTAAGTCTCCTATAGTCCACATACATTTTCCAGTTGCCATCTTTCTTCTTCACCATAACCACAAGAGAGGCAAAAGAGTTGTTACTATCTATAATAACATAGTACCTAACATCTTTCTAGATAGATTTTCTATCTTATCCTTTTACAGGAGTGAGGCTAGGTCACCTAGCATCGGTACATACACTCTGGGTGAGGTCGGGTCACATAGCATCAGAACATACACCCTGGGTAAAGTCGAGTCACATAGCATCAGAACATACACCCCACTCAAAATCATCCCTCGAGCACATGCGGATGAGGCCTGCGTCATATAGCATCGGTAACCTCCATCCCGCATCTTACGATGGTGTTGCAACACATTCTTGGGCATCTGAATCCCATCAACCATATGCTCACAAGGCACGTGACAACATTACATGACCAAATATGTCTGTGGCTTTTACCATTACATGGTTCACCCAAGTCTCAATCCTATTTTATTCACATACGAGGTTAGAATTTCGGTTTCTTAGTTTTATAATTCATTTTATACCTTTAGAGACCCATTAGGCCCTTTACCTCAAATTCTAGAACCCCAAACTCAAAATCAAATTTCTTAGGCAGATTACCCAGCGCATATTGATGCGCCTACATGGGTATCGGTACACCCCTTGGGTACCGATACTCCTTCATCAAGTATCGATACTCGGCTATGCAGTCTGATTGTCTTAAGCCTAAAGTTGTACCAATACGCCTACAACGCATACTGAAACCCTATATCAATATGCGTACATTGTGTGTTGGAACCCAACTCGTACCAATACGCCCCTTGGTGTATCAGTACACGTTTTAACTACTAGAATCTGGAATAGAACAGGGGTACCAATACGCGGTAAGCAGTACCGATATGCCCCTTGTATTTTTCTGACCCCTTTGTATAAAGGGGTACCGATATGCGACTAACCCATACCGGTACACGAGCCCAGAACTTACATTCTGGAGCCCGAAAATCACTTTCAACTCAATCAAATCATCAAGGCAAACCCCAAAATTAATCCTACATATTATGGGAGGTTTTTAGGGTAGGTTTCTATCTATTTTACAAGGTTTCTATCTATTTTACAAGTTTTTAACAACAATTCACACTTTCACCATTAACACCCAACCATGGAAGTTCAAGCAAACTAAACCACCAAATTAACACACAGGGCATCACATTTATGATATGCAAGAAAACAAGGGAATTGGAAGTGTACTAATCTTCCTTGCAAGCACAAGAAAATAGCCCCCTTAACACTAGCTTCAAGCTTTGCCTTTGCCTTGAGCCTTAGAATGCTCCCCTACTTCTTTGACTACAAAAGAAGATGATAACCATGTTACAACATCATTGGGGAGATTAGGAAGTTAAAAGCACAAATTAAACCAAGAATGGAGCCTCCAACACCCCATTCCCGTTATTCCTAAGAAAAAACACCAAAACATCTTCCATCACCATTTCCAACCATTTTTACCTTAATGTAGAGATCTCTAGATGCTGAATAAAATTTCGTTCTTGACCAAAACGTGATTCACACTCAAACCTTAAAGATTTCACCTTGAACATTCAAACTTTGGGTAGGATATGAAAATGGGTGAAAGAGAGAGCAAGGGGACAATGGTGACTTCACCCATCTTACTATTTTGCAGAATTTTAAGTAGCCATCAGCCCTTTTTTCTTCCAACCATGTTTTTACCATATTAACCCTCTCAATTTCATCCTAACCAAAACCCAACCCAACCTAAACAAGCCCAAAAACAATAGGTCGGCCTAAAAGACACCTAAAGCCTTATATTTCAGCCCAACCTCGTGGCCCAAACCTTGGGTTAACCCAACCCTCAAATTTTGAAATCTGAGTCGTCGCACTTTATCTTGAAAGCTATCTTTCATCTTTCATACGAATTTGATAATGTCCACTCTTCAAATCTATCTTTGTAAAGACACATGCTCCATAGAGTTCGTCAAGCATATCATCTAGGCGTGGAATCAGATGCCTATACTTGATGGTAATGCGGTTAATGGGTCAACAATCAACACACATGCAATATGTACCGTCTTTTTTTGGTACCAAGAGTACTGGAACAACACAAGGGCTTAAACTTTCTCATATGTACCCTTTCTCCAGTAAAGCTTGCACTTGACTCTCCAACTCCTTAGTCTCTTCGGGGTTGCAACGATATGCAAGCCAGTTGGGAATGTAAGAACTCAGAATTAGATCAATCTGATTTTCTATACTTCTCAATGGTAGCAAACCTTTAGGTGGATCATCTAAAACATCATAATATTCTTGCAACAATGAAACAAACGCACTAGGCAAAGTCTTATTAGTGTTAGATATAGATAAGCAATCTTGCCTAAATTGGATAAGGATACAAGGTTATTTAGTGAGAAGGGCTTGTCTTAATTCTTTTCCTCTTGCAAAAACATTATGAGCCACTCTTTTTTATCACTTTGGGGTTCACTCACCTCTCTTGGGCCATCAGATTTTGGGCTCTTTTTGCTAAGGGCCTATTTATTGTCAGCCTTCTGTAAATCTTCTTTTTTTGATTTGGTCTCAACCATCTCACAAAATTCCGGCATCCTTAGTTGATATTTGTATACCTCTTTAGGATCAAATGGGGCTAAAGTGTACTTCTTTCCATGGTATACTAAGGTATACCGATTGAGCTTGTCATGGTGAACACCATCACGGTTATATTGCCACGGTCTTCTAAGTAACAAATGGGCAGCGTGCATAGGGACTACATCACAGGAAACTTTATCACAATAATTACCCATATTGAAAGTGATTGAGGATCGATTGATTACCTTCACCTCGGATCCCTCATTCAGCCATTGAAGATTGTATGTCTTAAGATGTCGTTTGCTTGGAAGATTGAGTGCATCGACCAAAAAGTTGCTAACAACATTTGCACAACTCCACTATTAATGATAATTGAACAAGTTTTACCTTGAACCATGCATCGAGAATGGAAGATGTTCGTTTGTTGTATATCAGCATCTTTTGTTGCTCGAATATTAAGGGAATGTCATATCACCAAGCATCTATGGTCCATCTTATCACTCTCATAAGTTGCAGGAGAAATGATCTCTTCCTCGAAACCATTATCTTGTTCTTTTTCTAAATTAGAGCAGAACGCACCACCATCTCAAATGAGCAAGATTCTGGATTTCGAACAATCTCGAACATAATATCCACGACCTCTATACTTGAAGCACTCAATATATTGGGTTTGTTTTATTTTTTAGGAGTTTCGATAGCCATGGGTGGATTAGGAGGTCCCGACCATTGTTTGGTGGATGTTGTTGGTACCTTCCTAAAATCATCTTTTTGCTTTATTCTGGTTGGATTGAACAAAGTGTTATTAGTACCCTTAAAATGATATTGTCGACAGCTGCATTTTCCATAGGATAAATACTCTCATGGACAAACTTGGCTTTCTTTGGAGTTGATGCTCAATAAAGATGGCCTTTTGGATGGCCTATTCAAGGTTTACATAGGTCTGGATTTCAAGTACATCAGCGATGTTATCATTCAACCCATTAGTAAACCTGGCCAATATGTCATTCTCATCCTCATGGATGTCTACTCATTGCAAGAGAACCTCCAAATCTTGAAAGTACTCCTTAATGGATCGGTTTCCTTGTCGCAATTGCTAGAGCCTTTATTTGCTATCCCTATAATAATACAGGGAAACAAACTGCTTTCACATCACATACTTCAACTCGTCCCATGATTCAATTGCAGGATCCTAGTTGTAACGTTTGGAACGAACTAATTGAGTCCACCAACTTAAGGTATAGACTAAAAACTCCAATGTGACTAGAGGCACTTGCTTCTCTTTAGAGCACTTGTAATAAACAAACACTAGACCAACCTTACTCTCCCAATCGCAATAGGCATCTAGATCATGTTTGCCTTAGAATGGAGGAATGGAGAACTTTGGTCTCGCTAAATAAGGTATTTCATGTGTAGGAGGTCTAGCTCCATTAAATTGACGAGCACGCAAGGGTTGATGTTTAGGTTGTTCATATATTGGTTTGGCATCTTCATTACCATAATTTGAACGTCCATGGGCTGCATTGTATGGTCTAGCATTCAATGCTTCATAGTATGGGTGAGACCTTGTAAGGTTGCCTCCATGAAGGAAACCGATGCATACAAATCTAGAAGAGTTAAATTCTTTTCTTGCTCAATTTACTTATTATGATCTGTTCGTGACATCCTGAAACTCACAAAAAATAACAAAACAAAAAACCTCATTGTTAACCAGTCCAAGGAAAGAATATGCTTTAAGAGGCAAGTTAGCCGATCTTGTACGTCTTTAAAATCATCTTTCCACAATCATCAACCACTCTTCAATGGTGAATAACTCTAACAATGAACCCTAAAGCTCTAGAAGTCGAACAAAAAGCTTGAAACCAAGTGAATTTAGTTGCAAGGAGGAAGAAGATTTTTACAACTTTTATCTTCCTACTGACTAACACAAGGAACAAAAAAGTGTTAGGGGATGTATAAAGGAACAAGAAAAGGGTGGAAAAAAAACAAGTCTTAAATGTAAAAGTGAAAGAAAATCAGAACAACCCAAAACCTTAAAATTGTGCAGCAACCTGATCAACTTCATTCGAGGTGTTCCTGGTGTCCAAAAATTCTAAAATTCTGTGTGGAGACTTCTCCAATGATGTAAAACTAATCTGGAAGTTTGAACCACAAATTCCTTTACCTGATTTTTTGTGATTTTTTTCTCTTTTTTGTATTCTTTTTTTTGTCTTTTTTGTCTTTTCTATAAAGATGAGCAAAACAAGAAAAGTAACGAAAATAAGGATTAAAGAATAAGAAAAAATCCATAATTTTGTAGAACAAAACCTAATGGAAAGATTCTTTTAAAATCACCAAGAACACAAAGAACATGTATGGAACCACCAAGAATCATCCCAAATCTGATACCAAATGATACGAGAGCGCTAATAAGGAGAGAATGAAAGAAATTTAAAATGATACATAAACAAAATAGAAGAAAAGGTAGAGTGAACCAACTGATAAATTTGGAATTTTCCAAAACTAGAAAATTGCGTGATGAGAATAATTTGAAGGCGAAGATGGCGTGATGTTGATAATTGTTTTGTCCTGGGAACCCTCTTCAATGTAATTATTCAAGAAACCTCTACCATAGGCTCTAATAGTGTAACAACCCAAAATTTCGTTAAACAGTATTAAGGTCATTTGTTACTAAGTTAGTAGCTTAAAAGCTAACTTAGTGACCAAAATGACAAAAATGAAAAGGTTAGGATTTCTTCGATTATGGGTTATGGAAAAGGAATTTTTGAGAATTAAAAACATCATATGATAGAGGGCAAGCTAATTAGGGTACTTTCAAAGTTTGGTTGAAATTTGAGGAAAATTGGAATAGAAATTGAAGTTTAAAATTTAGTGACCAAATTATAGCTTTTCAAAAGTTAGTGTCTAGAGTATAAAGATGGGAAAAGTATGAGCCCCTAATGAAGAATTTTACCATTAAGAATTTTTATTTTATGGATGGATATGCCGGGTTAGAATGTGTATTTTGGCATCACCCGAATTCTGGTATGAGAATTATGTAAAAAGTTATTCTCAGTCGAATAATTAGGTGATGCTCGGATATATGACTTGAATAAAGAAACTTATTCGGTCATTATTTTTATTATGTATATGGATAAGACATGATATGATATGAAAGTTGATAAAAGTTTCAGGAAGAAAAATGCAGTTCAAGATACTGAATTTTGATCGAACTTCGTAGTTAAACGTGCTCAGGCCTTAGGATGGATGACCATTTGGAAGGTCCCATATCTGTATGGATGATTGGAAATACATGAAATTTTATTAGATGATGGAATAATATATTAATATCGGATCCTAAAATTTATAAATATGAAGTCACGGATTCAATTCGATAATTTGATTATCGAGAAATAGTAGTAAAAGTCCTAAGTAATTATCGGCAAATCGGATCGAGCTAAAATTTCAGAGATAGTTCCATGAACCTTAGAAGAGTCATAAAATAACATTTTATGGATATTTGGATGTTAAAAGAGATCAAAATTTAAATCGAATGAAATGATATGGAATGGCAATTTTTTGAATAAGTTGATTGGTAAAGGGCATTTTGGTCAGTTTGCCCAAAAGAGACATGGAAGGAATTTTAAGATTTCTTTGATGGATGAATAATGGCTGATTATAATCTAACTAAGTCTAGTTGGAATGTTACAAAATGGCAAATTAGAAATATAAATCTAGTTGTAGGGTATTTTTGGAAAGTGGAATTTAATAAATTAAAAATTCATTTTTGGCATAACAAGTGACAAAATTAGACTAATTAAAGGAATAATTAGTCAAAATATGAACAAATTTTGCTCATATTTTCTTGCTTATGCCGTGGGAGAGAAGAAGAAGAGGAAAGAAGAGAAAAAAATTCCAAGCTCGATTTAAGCCCCGAATCTCGGTTTTTAGGTAATCTTTCGAACTACAGAGTTGTTCTACTCTTCGAGCTCTATCTTTCGATGTAAATAATTCATAGAATACTTGATTGGTTGATGAGATTTGATATGAGGAAGAAATTAGGGTTTATGAACAAATTGGGGCTTTTATGATTTTATGAATCCATGGTTGATTTTAAGTTAGAATCATGCTTGTATGATGTTAGAATCATGTTATTGAGTTGAGATTTAAACCCCATATATTTTGGTTTTTATAAAGAATATTAGGGTTTATGGATTCAAGTCTAACTTAGGGTTTGTGATGTTGGATTAATGATCTAGTACGCTTGATTTGTTGTTTGGAAGCAAAACCCTAAGTTAAATACATAGGGACCATTTTGCCAAGCTTCAAATTAAGGGACCAGATGTGTTTTTTATGAATTTGATGCGTATTTATGTTATTAATGATGTTAGAGACATGAAAATGAAGTTAGAATGTTAAACCGACGATTAATCGCATTAGTGACCATTTTGATAATTTGTGAAACTTGAATGATATATTTGGCAAAGAGGATATGTAGAAGGAGTAAATCTGATTTTTTTAGTTAAAATGATGGAATTAAGGTAGTAATGTTGATTTGAGGACTAATTTGCAAAATTGATAAGCTTGAATCCTTATACTTGAAATTTGGTGACCATCTCGACAAATAAAAAAAATTAAAGAAGTAAAGGTTTAAGCCTATTTTGATGAAGGACGAAAAGATAACATATGAATACAAGCTTTATTCTGGTCATTTGAAGTAAATTGATGGGACTAAATCGACAAGTAGAGAAATAGGGAGAAGTTAGTGTAAATTAGAAGTTATTTATGGAAAGTTATGTTGGAATTTGAATTATGACAGTAAGTTTAAAAATTCGCCATAAATTCTAAAAAAATGGTTAGATGATGAATTGTATACCATTGTAAAGATTTGTTGGTCTAGTTTTGTTTCCAATAAACGAAAACTGATTTCGAGTTCCGAGTTAAAAGATATGAATTTTTAATCGAATGAAGGTCAGAAAAATTACATAGTAGTTTCTGTCTGGACAACTCTGTGACGTGAATGTAAGGAATTTTCATAATTTTTGTAGATTTTATTTATTTATGTGGCTTATACCGTTAGAATCGTTATAGAATCTAGTTTCTACGGTATTAAGGAAATTAAGATCCAATATGTATTCTGCTATGTATAAGTAAATCTTTGAAGGTAGCGCAAGCTGTCAGAAAATGGAATTTGAAACATTTTGTATTTAAATGTTAGTTAGCAAGGTCGGAAGAATTATTGGAAGTTCAAATTGGTCACTAAGGACCATAATGAGTTTTTGAACAGTACAAGAAATAAAGGAAAATAATTGGAAATTTTATATTCGAATAATTACATTAAACAACATGTTTAAGGTATTGTTAGATTTGAATCTAACAAATATTTTATTGTATTCATGTGATTAATGAAGTCAAATCCGAATCAAAGAAGGTTCGAGGTACTATGAAAGAAAGGATCGAACTAGGACTTAGTGAGGTATTGTGTTAAGTGGCCAAGGTGAGTGCCTTAATTTTTACTTACTTATGCATGTGATAAAGGGAGGCTTGCGATAAGCCAACCTTATTTATGAATGCATGATATGATATATGTTGATGTTATGTTCTACTATTTAAATGTGGTAAGTAATATGGCGAGCAATGTGGGGACAATGTTCCTAACATATGACTAAAGAATTATTTATGATATGTTATGTTCATAAAAAATTAATTAAGAATAAGTGATGTGTTTGATACATGATCACTGACTGGAAAATTATTCTTAATAAATAAGCTAATATGGCTTGAATAACATATTGTTTCAAGTATGAGAACTTATCTGTGAAATGTTATGATAGTCACAATAACTGATATGTTATTTAAATATGGTAAAAGCAAGTAATATGTATAATACATTGTCAATGCTCTGATAGATATCTTTGTTATAGTATACCTGATATTATCTGGGTTATAAACTACTATTATAATTTATTGATGACATCTGATATGATAACTTCTGATCATGATATACTGGAAGAATCGATGTGATGCATAATACAGTAATGTCAAGTACATATGAATAATTATGATGAAATATGGGATGTGAATTGCCCGTTTACATGAATGATGATGATTGATTGATAATGAAATAAAATGCCCAAGTATTTATTTATGAGAGTCCATGGTATAGTTGGCATGCCATGGAGTCCTTAGCAGCTGCGTCACTCAAGTTATGATATGATTACATGTTTTTGTGACTACGATGGTGTCACATACACCTTAGGGACCCAAGCCCTTGGTGTGCACCCTGGGGATCCACGCCCATAGTGCTAACGGCACTAATGAGGTGCTTTTATGAGGAGCAAAGAGCATCATCGAGTATGTACTCATTTAATTGTTCATGTTAGACACTCTAGTGTCTTATTTAGATGACTCGCGTACCTAAGGTCTCACAAAGTATACTTTGGGAAAATTTAAAAGATTAATAAAGTGCAGGTAATCGAGCTAGTGAGCTTGGCAAATTCCGTTATGTACTAAGTTTTCTACAAAGTTTTGGTACTAAGTACGAGAAATAGCAGGTTATTTGTATTCTCTGTATATCTCTGTATTTTTTGTAAGATCAATATTTTCCTGATTATGTTAAGCTCAGTAATATATGTATTTCTTTGTTTGATATGTTAGGCAAAGAATTAGAATTATGATAAAGTTTGCTATGAAATGCCATAGAAACTGGTTATATTATGTTATGAGAAGCATGATGAAGTATGTCAAGTAAACGTGATGAACTTAATACAAGTAATTTATCAGTTATACTTAGATAAGCTAGATATAAAAATAAGCATTGAATTATGTTCATGTCAGTTATTTGATAACCTTATATGCTTTGCCTCACTAAGTGAATACATATCGTATGTTGTTTCACACATTGGTTATTGGAAACTTACCAGAAGAGGAGTCAAGCATGCTAATCAAGCTGCAATTTGCCAAACATCAGTAAGACACTCCAATACATGATATTCTCTAGTGGGCATATATCTATTTATTCGTTAGTTGTTTTAAAACCATGAGTTTGATTAAGAGTTAGATAAATAGTCAGTTTCAAAAATAAATCGTAAATAAATAAGAAAATGATAAGGTACTAGTAATGTGATAAATTAGTTTAAGATAGTATAGAGGATTAACCATGGAAATATAAATTATTCGTATGGTTAAAGAATTATCGGTAAAGATATTTAATAGGGTAAAATTTTATTTACCGTTTATAGCGTAACGATTTAAAATTCAAGAAAGAGCCTAGGCAGTGTACCTAGTTTTCACCCCGAGTTATATACTTATTTTTAATAATTGACTAAAATGATTTATAAATCAATTCAGAGTCAAAACTAGCAATCTGCAAATAGGCTGTGAAAACTTCGAAAGTCGAGAAAGGGTTATTTTATAAACTAGTTTTATGTCAGATGTTTTAAAAAATAAATTTTCAAGTTTAGAACTCTGTTAAATAATATTGTGAAATCCTTAATGTGTGTTCGTACTATGAGTATACGTTAAGGGTGTTACAAATAGACCCTCCAAGATGCAATTATCGTGGCAACTCGAAGTGTGAAGATGGAATTCACCACAAAAACTAAGAAGAGAACATGTTGAAGACCATCTTCTAAGGCAAAAGTATCAGCACTTTCAAAAATATACTCAGACAGAATATGAATTCAAGAAGAAAAAAATTCACGTTGTGATTACAAGAGAATAGTTTACCTCGTTTAGTCTAAAGGAGATAGCAAAACACCCTAAGAAATAGCTATTTAATCCCTAAAAACCAGTACATAGATAGCTAATCAAAAGGGATCAGCAAATGTTTAGGAAAATATGAATTTGAACACATGGAAAGCTTAATAAGATGGCACTCCTAAAATCAGCACATGAAGCTAATTATTCTAGCTTTTATTTATTTAATATAAAGTCTATTCACGCCTCAAATATGATTTTAGGCATGTGGGCTACTTGGACCAGCAATGTGGCTTTTGTGACCCACGTGTTCTTGAAAACATGAGGACATGGGCTTTCTTCATACAATGCTTGATTCGTCAGGAAGGCATGCAAACCCTTGTTTACAAAATCTTGAACCTTTGAATGTATCTTGTCTTTGCATTGCCTAGACTTTGTTCTTGCAATTGGGCCAAGTGGGAAATTAAGCCCATAAGGTGCATGGGCCTTAGTGCATGCATCATTAATGATATGGAAGCGTTAATAAGGATAGAGGGAAAGCAATTTAAAAGAAGATATAAATAAAATAGAAGAAAAGGTAGAGTGGACCAAACGATAAATGTTGAATTTTCCAGAATTGGAAAATTGCGTGATGCGAATGATTTGAAGGCGAAGATGGCGTGATGTTGATGATTGTTTTGTCCTAGGAACTCTCTTGAACGTAATTATTCAAGCAACCTCCATCGTAGGCTCTAATCGACCCTCTAAGATGCAATTATCTTGGCAACCCAAAGTGTGAAGATGGAATTCACCACGAAAACTAAGAAGAGAACATGTTGAAGAACAACTTCTAAGGCAAAAGTATCAACACTTGCAAAAATATACTCAGAAAGCATATGAATTCAAGAAGAAGAAAATTCAAGTTGTGATTACAAGAGAATAGGCTACCTTTTTTAGTCTAAAAGAGATAGCAAAGCACCCTAAGAAACAACTATTTAATCCCTAAAAATTAGCACATAGAAAGCTAATTAAAAGGGATCAGCAAATGTTTAGAAAAATATGAATTTAAACACATAGAAAGCTTAATAAGATAAAACTCCAAAAATTAGCACATGGAGCTGATTATTCTAGCTTTTATTTATTTAATATAAAGTCTATTTGGGCCTCAAATATGATTTTAGGCATGTGGGCTACTTGGACCAGCAATGTGGCTTTTTGTGACCCACATGTTCTTGAAAACTTGAGGACATGGGTTTTCTTCATACAATGCTTGATTCGCCAGGAAGTCCTGCAAACCCTTGTTTACAAGATCTTGAACTATTGAATGTATCTTGTCTTTGAGATGCCTTGACTTTATTCTTGTAATCGGGCCAAGTGGGAAAGTAAGCTCATCAGGTGCATGGGCCTTAGTGCATGTATCACCCGGGGACACATAGCATCCGGAATGTATGCTCTACATTTAGAATCCCCCCTCGAGTTTCTTCGAATAAGACCCAGGGCCACAAAGCATCGAGAACGTACATTCGACATCTTTTTGGATGAGGCTCGGGACCATAAAGCTTCAGTAACATACATCCAATATCTCTAACCATGGTGTTACAACATACTCCCTCTTTATGGGTATGCGGATCCCAACAACTAAAGATTCAACCAAACAAATGCCTACCCAACAAACAAGCAACGTGATCCAAAGGATCTTCCTATTGTTGTAATCATTAACACATCATTTATTTTACATTACCTGGTTGTTAATACATTATGAAGCAGTACATAATTATTCTCGTTACTCCACATCATCACTTTAATCAAGGTGAATCGACCAAGCTAGTGCCCACATGGCACACATCATTATTATCAAT
The DNA here is from genome assembly GCA_019671005.1 of Hibiscus mutabilis. Classification (NCBI taxonomy): domain Eukaryota; kingdom Viridiplantae; phylum Streptophyta; class Magnoliopsida; order Malvales; family Malvaceae; genus Hibiscus; species Hibiscus mutabilis. The sequence continues at coordinate 25,550,868 of CM033733.1, read as the reverse complement.
ACCACCACTCTATGGTTTTCTATCATTAACAAGTCACCCAAAGCTTACCAAATTATTACACATTATGCCCATACATGAGGATTAAATCCCGGTTTCTCGGTGTTACAATTCATTTTACCATATTAGAAGCCCACTGGACCACCGTCCTCGAATTATCAGCCCTTCGAACTCAAATTCACATTTTCGGGCAGATTGTCCAAGGAGTACCGGTCCTTGTCCTCGCGTACTGATACGGTAACCTGTGTATTAGTACTCACAGTGTACTGATACGAAGTTAGCTCATTGTAATTTTAATAAAATAGTATGTATCGGTACGGGTCTGCAGTCGTGTATTGGTATAGCTTAAAGCTCGTACCGATATGCCCCTCACAACTCATGTGTGTTCTTCAACCCAGAACACAGGGTGCCTGATATGAGTGCTTTACGTGGATGAGGAAGCAATCCTATGCGCTAGACTCGATCAAGAATGGTTGAAGATTGTTCTTGAGATTTAAGAATAATGAGTTAGGTGCTTCTTGATTTTTTAGGAAATTGAAGTACAAAGTTAAAGAAAATATATGAATGAAGTAAATAAGACGATGAATAATAAGAATAAAACTAAAAATAATGAAAAAGAAAGATTAAAGGATAGATAAACCAAAACTAAAATTTCAACCTTGGTTATGGAGAATGGCGTCAATGGAAAATGATGTAGAAGATGAAAATGGTTTGTGGTCTGGTAGATGTCCCGCAAAACCCTCCTAATCGCAATTGACTAGGAAATCACTGTGATATGGCTCTAACTGACACTTCTACCTGCAATTGGATAGACAACCCAGAGTGTGAAGATCAACAACAAATTCCAATGAACTTGAAGATTGAATCGCTTCAAAGAAATACAATATAACTTCTTGCAAGTATATACTCAAAAGAGAACTTTAATTAATCAATGAAATCTGAGTTACAATGTGGGTAAAGCCTCCTTTAGATAGGCTAAAGACTTGGAAGACAAGTAGAGTTCATCTCCTAAAAACAAGGCTTAAAATAATGAGTGAAACTCTATCATAATTTAACTCTAATATTTTAATATTTTCTTAAATCCTAAAGAATTAAAATAACATAAATAAAGATAATTTTGGGTTGAATTGAATTACAAATAATCAATAAAATAATTGAAAATTCATAATAATTCAAAAATCTCGTAATATTCCGGAATCTAGTTTCACCTTGCGTAGTCTTTGGAATACGAACGTATCTTGAGTTCCTGATGTTCGATTGATGTATTTCAAGATGCGTTGGAAAGATAACTGAATGACGGTCAATTTTTCAGAAGACAACTCAACCCAAAAATGCTCGAATCCTATTCAAAAAGTCGCCTCAAGTCAACTGATTTTCAAGACTTAGAAAATAGTTTCAGCTACTTGTCTGAGATGTATCGTTTTAGACTTCCTATGCATGCATTGTTTGGGGAATTGTTTCTTGCATCAAACAACATCAACTTCTTGTTCAAGACGATTAGTTCCACCCTCCTCATGCATGTATTAGTACCGGTACGAGCTCCCCGTATACCGATGCCAAACCCCAAAAATGACTTCCTAGGCTAGAAAAATTGCTCCCGCTCCCAAAGCCCCCCAAATCGCAACCATTAACCCCTTAACTCGATCCTACATCTTATGGAAGTTAACTAGGGTGATTGGCTAACATTTTTACACAAAATTAACAATTAATTCGGATTTTACCATTAACAAGGCTTTAAGCTACCAAAACACTAAACTAGCAATCATAAACCAAAAAACCAAGCAAGGTAATTAATTTATGATTTTCAAGAAGAGTAGGAGTTAGAGATGTACTAACCTTAAGCCAAAAATCCTGAAATGTGCTCTTACCCTTAGCTCCCTTAACTCTCCTCCTTTTCTCAAGCTTGAAGAAGCCTTTTAACCACTTTCCTTGCCAACTAACATGCAAATCGAATCAAAGCTTGAATGAACCATCATGGTAAGCTTAGCTAGGAAAATACAACCTTAAAATAATGAGAAAGCTCCATGGGAACCCCAAAGCTTAAACTTTCCAAAAACCCATAAATGAAGACTTACCTCTTTTTCCACAAAATTATACTTTTCTTGAAGCTCATGGATAGGAGACCAACATACTCAAATCTTGGACCTTGGTTGGAAGAAATGATGCATAAAGGTGAGATTTTTATATTTGAAACCAAGCTTGAAAATGGAGGAATGTGTGAGAGAAGAAAGATGAAGAGAAAAAAGTGGCCTTGTTTTTTTCCCTTATCCCCACGTGATAGACAAGGAAATAAAGGAGAATCAACCCACTTTATTCAAAAAGTGGTATATACACCCTATAAACCCTCAACTTCTATCCTTGCTACTATTTGGTCACCATCCAAGCCCATATAGCTTAATTCTCATCTAAAAAGGCCCAAACTTGGCCCAAAGGTTCCAAATATCCAAATTAACACGATGATCTATAACTCGGGTCAACACCAAATCGTTGACTCAGAAATTTGGGTGTTTATAATGGTATTCTTCGAGATGATTCCGGTAAGACTCTTATTCATTTTTCTAAATAGGTCAGTCTTATGGATTCTACTTCAGTTGAAATTTTGTCTATCTTAGAGGCTTTTTCACTGTTTATTGATTCAAAGGAGGCTAAATCTAAGAAACTGATCATTGAGACAGATAGCTCATTGGCTTTCAATTGGATTGGTAATATCCATATAGCTCCTGCATCTTTCAAATCAGTTTTATTGGCAATTCATAGCTTGTGTAGTAGCATTCAATGGCAAGTGAAGCTGATCTCAAGGGATTTAAATTTGGAAGCTGATTTATTGGCAAAAACAGGAATCTGTCTTTCGCAGCAACTTTTATTGTTCTCTTTGTAACTTTTCAGCTGTGTCTGGCGAAAACTGGTCGTGCTAGAGCCCTTTATTTTATGATTGTCTGCTTGTTTGCAATTTCGCATTGTCCATCTGTTCGTGTCTCCTGTATATGGTGTGGTTCTGGTACTAATGTATGTTTGTAGGGTTTGGGTGTTTGTTGTGTTTCGTTGTTAAGCCCTGTTGGCAGTGTGTAATGAAACAACATAATCTCGGATGTTATGGTTGTGTCATGTGATTATGGAATAAAAAGATGGACACCCTTTCTCTCCTTCTAATGTTGGAAATCAAATCATTGATTTTGATTAGAAGAGGTTTTTTAATAAGGTCTAATTTAATTTAAAAAAAATGGCCACACGCGTCAATAATTTTTTTAATAAGCTCCAATTTAAGTTTAAAAAAATGGCCACACACATCAATAATTATAAGAAGCAAATTTTGCCTCCTTCAGTTGAACCCATGACCTGTGAAAAATACACAACGTCTCAACCACTAGCCTAACTTAATCAGCGCGTTTATTTTTACAACAAGTAAGTTTTAACCTAGAATGAGAGAGAAGGGAGGATTAAAGAATCTAATCTATAAGGAAGCATCAAACCCTGCAGACGTCGGTAATCTCCTAGTGTCACCCACTCACCCTCTCTTTGAATCATCAACCGACACCGAGCCAAAACAAGCTTAGATCTTCGCCTCCTCCAAAGTTCAAGTTCTTAAGAGATGCGGAAGAGAAACTCTTAAGAAGATTGATGCTTGAAGCTGAGAAGTGAGAAGAAGATACATAAAAATGGAGGTCCTCTTCAAGGGTCTTTCTTAAAATTCATTGTTAATGATAAGAATTTGAAACCTCTCCAATGTTTGTCACAGTACCCTACGATTTCTTCTCAGATATTGTCGTTGTCTTCATCTCCTACAATATCCAGATCACCAGACAAGACATGCAGTATGCGTTAGATTCCTGAATCTTGTCTTCTGTTAGATGAGTTCCATGTTTTTTAATTTATTCTTTTTCATCTATCATTGTATTAGTTTAAAACGTTTTCAGAAAGGGGGAAAATGATAGATAACCATGGTCCATGACCAATCCTGTAACATCTTGTTATGCATAGTAAGCAAAGGAAACTTGAAAGGGGGGGGGGGGGCCTGGGGACAATCTTGTTTTTCAGTTCACCATGTCTAAAAGGGCTAACCACGGTTTAATCTAACGATAATATCTTGAAAACAAAAACAAAAAAAAGTGTTTGAAAGAGAAAGATGAATCTTGAAAACAAAACAAAAACAAAAGGTGCTTGAAAGAGAATGATGACTTGAATCTAGGAGAGTATCGGCATGGAAAGAGAGGGAAAACAACAAGAAGAGGGAACAGAAAAGAAGAGCCATAGCTGTAAGATTACACCAGGATAAGCTTAAGGGTTGTATGTTGTAAAATATAAACATGCATATAAAGTTAGCCTAGTTGTTGAGGTGTTGGATTCCTTCCGATAGGTCTTGGGATTAAAACCCGTGGAAGGCAAAATTTGTATCTTAATTTATCACTCAATTAGGAGATACACATGTGTGGTTATCTGATTTGGTGTAAAATTATTAAATAAAATAAATTAAAAAAATTAAAATTAAGATCAAATTAATAAAATAAATAAATAATAGAGACCACGTGTGTAATTTTCAAATTTTCTTTAACTGTCACTTCATTCGTTAGATTTTAACGGTCTGTGATTAAAATATAACATTTTTAAAATTTTGATAGTTTGATTGACGAATTTTTTAATTGTGTGGTTAAAATAGAAACAACCCTATAATTGGATGGTCACTAAGATTGTTTACCCTTAGAACTCTCCTCTCCGAGGGCGGTAAGTTCGGCCCGTTGGATAAGTTTCTCCTTTTCAATTTCGGACCTGTCAGGTTCAATCCAAATTAACAATAAATTTTTAATAATATTTTTCATATTTTATAACATTCAAATAATATTATTTTATAGAAACAAATAGTATAAAACTTCACACATTCAAATTAAAATTATAAATTGAGCAAAACAGTTACGTACTTTTTTAACTGTACACTTAAATTTATCATGCCTTTTCAATAAAATACTAACTTTTAATTAACAGTCAAAAGAAAGTTCAATTGAAAAAAAAATAATATTCTTAATTTAAAAGTTTTTAAAGATGCAATCGTAAAAATTGAAAAACATTGAGAATTTTTTGTCATTGGACCTTTAATTTATAGTACGTGACTTATGACAAGATAACAGAAGAAAAAAACGGCCTTTCAATTATACCATTATAATTTTAAGTGCGTGGTAGTTAATTACCGTTAAAAAATCAGTTAACCAAGCAAAACATGACATGTGACATGTTATTTTTATTTTATTTTTCAAAAATTAAAAACTTAAAATATTTTTTAACACAAAATATTTTTCAGAAAACCCCTAAATTCTACAATTTTTACAAAACAATCCTAAATACAAAAAATTTCCTAAACCCAAACCCCAAATTGCCGCCGCTTTCGCCATCCTTGAGCACACCCCTTCGGTCACCGGATCTAGCCGGTTGTTTCTCCCAACATGGCGTTTCCGGAAACGACGAACAACATGCCAGCAGAACGTCGAACTCAAAATCGACGTTCGATTGGCACGTCGTTCGTTGTTTCCGGCGACGCCTTATTGGGGGAAATCAGGTTAGGCCCGACAACTAAAAGGGTGTGCTTAGCGGCGGCGATCGATGACTTAAGCGGTGATGATTTGGGGTTTGGGTTTGGAAAATTTTAGGGATTTGGGGGACTGTTTTGTAAAAATTGGAGAATTTAGGGATTTTCTATAAAAAATAAAAAATAAAAAATTTTCTTCAATAAAATTTTTAAAATTCAAATTATTATCGCGTGTCAAGCATTGATTGGTTAATGAATTTTTTAACAGTAGTTAACTACTAGACACCTAAAATTGTAACGGTGTAAACTTTAAGCACCTATTTTTAACAAAATATACTTAACACCTAAAATTCAAAAGATGTATAGTTTGGATACTTATTTTTTTTTTATTTAAGCCTTCCAACACATTAATTAATCAAACATATCAACATGTCATAGTTATGATTAAACAGCTAATCTCAATAGTAACCCAAAAAAAATCAAAATAACGATTATTTTTTAAAAATATTCAATCGAATAGAGTCAAAAAATTCAAATTAGTAAAATTAACAAAGTTTTATTTTATAACTCAAATATTATGAGATTTTTTCGAGTGCAGTCAAATTTATAAAATTTGAATTGAATCGAGTCAAATTGATCTAATTTATATATTATAATAGTACTAATTATTTTAATTTAAACAACTATCTATAACTCAATATGATATACATAAATATTTATTCACATTTTTTCATGTACAATATACATATATTAGACAAAACTAAGAGACTATACTTGAACTTGAACGTCAATCCACTAATTACTATCTCTTCAAATTATTCAAGTTACCCAAATCTCATTTTATAACTTAAATTTTATTTATAAAAAATTCGAGTCAAATTTACAAAATTATAGTAAAAAAATTAGATGGAAATGGTTACTATGGTAACTTCTTCTTATCTCATAGGCTGTATTATTTAAAATTCTAATCGGATTAGGAAACCCTTCACCAATGATGGAAATGGTTACTATGAAAAGAAACAAGTTGCCTTTACCAACGCAAGAACTGAACAAATTTATGCCTAGATAGAATAATGATCTTAAATGAAATTCACTGGCAACACGAGCCAAATCAAACATCTATATGTACCACAAAGGAAGTTCTGAATTTCAGAACAAGTTCTCTTAAATATCAATGTTTCCAAATCAAACATCCAAAAGATATAAACTAAATCAGAACAAAACCTAGTGTGATGTATCATCCTCGGTAGCTTAGTGATCTCCAGGCATGCTCTTAATAATATCAGAATCGCCTGAAAAAGAAACACAAAATATCACCACAATCAGAAGTATATATCTAGAGCGTATGTAATCTCAACGTATTATCAACTCTTCATATATACCCGGGTCAACAATGCTGAGGCAGCACACTCTGAAGTATTTGCCACAAGCAGTCCCCAAGTTTACATTGTCTGCAAGAACAGAAAAACAACATTTTTAAGGGAACGATCCTCTAAAATAAATGGTGAATCACGGGAAAACTTAAAACAACAAAGTAATCCATTACTCAACTCAAAAGAACCAGTATATCACAAATTAGACATGATAAATTGGAGTGACGGGGTAGGTGGTTTACATCAAGACACAATACTGCAAAGATGGACAACAACACCATAGTCCGCAACAATCAGTTCTTTTTTACTATCAAATTAGTTCCCTAATAGAAAATGCAATTATGTAAGCTTTTTGCAAATATCGTCAGCAACAAGCTTTACTATGTAACTAAAGAATCAAGGGGGAGTGAGGGGACGGATTATTTTTATCGACTATCAACAAACTGAATATAAAATAGATTCAATTAAATGTGATATGAAAAAGTAATCCAAAACACAGTAATGAAATAGATTAAGGAACATACTTCCATCGTAGTGGTGAACTCCAACCTTGCACAACATGGCATAATATTCAATCTCTGACTTCCTAAGAGGAGGGCAGTTGTTGGCAATGATAATCAATTTCCCTACAAAAAAAATAATCAAATGGAATTTCAGAAGCTCAATAAACATTATAGATTAGACATCAGTAAATAAGAAAAACTCGATATCACACAAATCAACCAAAAAACCCTAATGCCCTTGTCAAAGTTAAACACTATTTTAACCAAAAGGAAATTCATTCAACTTCAGGTTACTATCCAAAATAATAAAACAAAAAAAATCCCATCATTTTTCATCTGACCCAAGAGCTAAAAGTGCCAGGAATATTCAGAATTAACAATCAGGCAGTTCAGCAATGTGAAGACAAATAATCACAGTTTTAAAAGAAAAGAAAGAAAAAACAATACCTTTGGAGTTTCTGAGAGATTTAAGAACAGTTTTGTAACCCAGAGTGTACTTCCCACTCTTCATAACGAGAGCCAATCTGTTGTTAATGCTCTCGTGAGTCTTCTTCTGCATTTCATGAAATACCCATTCAAAGACACGATCATTAGTTAGCATATTTTTAGAAGAAAAAAATGCGTAAACAATCTACACGTATAATAATGGAGATGGAATTTTACGGTCTTCTTGGCGGCAACCATTGTTGTCGGAGGATGGGGAGAGAGAGAGATCTACAAATGCTTCACCATAAGAAAAAAAAAAACTAAAATCTAACGAATATATTGATTCTGAGTTTAGGGTTCTTAGTAACTTTCTTATTGGGTTTTGGTTGTACGGCCCATTAGCAACAATAGATCAGGCTGACACGAGATGAGGGATCAACAATGTTTGGACCAACCTTCAAAAAGTAATGTTTGCACCAAATTTAGACCAACAATTTATAATTATATAAAGGGTAGAGTACACCGACATCAAAATTTTTTTGGTGCTTTTATTTTAATCATTAAATTTTTAATATTTTTATTGGGTTATCAAACTTTTATTTCGGGTTTTTCCATAAATATTGTTTTAGGATTTATTTTTTTCCAAAGTATGGTCATTGCTATTTTATTTTCCGAGCTAGGACATTTGCTACAGTACCTTAAAGTCGGGTGCAGACGACTCTAACTTTAGGCTTTAAAGTAAAAAAGGTCCCTAAAAAAGCACAATTTTTAGGACTTTTTAGGAAAAGTATTGTTTATAGTCGAATTCAGCTGAATCTAACTTCTAGTGTACTTTAGCAATTACAATATTTCGGAAATTAAAATGAAAAAAGACCATATTTTTAGAAAAAAAAACCATGCAACTATATTTGAGTAAAAATTCTATTTTTTTTCATTTTTCGTTTTATTTTTTTTAATATTATTTGTTAAAAAATAATCACGTACCATGTTAATTTTTATTTTTTATGAAAATAATCGTATAATTTAATACTTTTAAAACATGCCTCTCTTACCCTCTTCCCCTCTCTCTCTATTACTTCTTCTCCATAGCCACTATGCATTCTGCCATTAAAACTTTAGAGAGAGAGGAATACTGCTGATGAAATTCTGCCATAAAAAAAAGCAAATAAAGGTTTTTAAATTGAACTCTGATCCTTCACGTTCTTTATGTTGTATCTCACAGACGTTTTATCAATTCTTTTCCCCTTTTTTGTGTTTTGAAGGAGTTTTCTGAGATTTTAGTGAAAAATACTAAAAACACTGGAAAGTTGCTTCCTTGCTTCTACTAAAGGCCTCCTTTTCCTCCTTCTAACAATACTTTTCTTCTTGTGCTAAGAGTTATGGTTCTTTCTCTTCATATATAGTTTCAAAAAGAAAATCAAAATATTTATGCAAAATGAACGCTGGAGATCTAGCTTCCAAGCGCTTTGGAAGGAAGATTCTGGTGCCTGAATCTCAGATTCATGTTGGGGTAAGCTATGCTCTTACATATATATATATATATATATATATATATATATATATATATAGAGTCAGTGTAGTTTAGGGTAAGATTTTCAAAAAATTAATTATGATTTTTTAAGAGTTAATGTACTATTTTTTATAAAAATATTAAAATCGACCGATCAACAATATATTGTAAAGATATGAGAATCTTTGTACTCTAAAGCCTATTCTGACATTGCTATATGGTAATCGCCACTGTATATAGTTCATTTCTTTCCCACATTGGTTTTTGCTTATGCTTTACATTTGTTTCCTTTAATTATCCATTTTTGCTGTTGTTGTTGCTGGCTTAATATTTGATTATTTATGGGGTTTGTTTTGTTAGAAAAATTTTCTTTGAGCTTTTTGTTCAAGCTGTGTTATGGTTCCGAAGTTGAAGTTTTTTAAGTCTCGAAAGATGTGTTTTCGGCATTTTCAGTTTCAATATTCACTTGTCTTCATTGAAAGCTTTTATTGAGTCGAAGTATTCCCCACTCTCTCTAAAGTTTTAATGGCAGAATGCAGGGTAACTATGGAGAAGAAGAAGAAATAGACAGAGGGGAAGAGAATAACAGAGGTAAGTTTTAAAAGTATTACATTATATTATTTTCATTAAAAATTAAAACTAACGGCCACATTATATTTTTATAATTGCACATCATATACTTTATAAAAGTGAAATAAACAAAAGTGAAATAGAGAGGGGAAGAGAAAACAGAGATAAGTTTTTGACGGAATATAACAAAAACTAAAATAAAAATTGAGTGACCTCTAAAAGAAATAATATTACTTAAAATGTACATATATTTTATAATTGTACATCATATGTTAAAAACAAACAAAAGAGTCAAACATGCATCATAGCTTTGAACCACAAAATAAAAGAGACATTGAATTTTGATGTTCAACTCAAATTTTAAAAATTTGATGATCAAAATAAAAATGCCTTAAAAATTTGGTGACAATCTGTATCCTTTACCCTTGTATGAAACACAAAATATGAAATTCTTGAAATTTTATTTTATTTATAATGCGAAAACATTATTATTTTGGTTGTTCAGGTTAGAAAAAGAAAATGAAGATTTACAACCGATCGAATCGTAGTAACAATTAGAATTCAGATCATTTTGGAATTTTTGAATATTTTAACGATTTGTTACTGATATTTATTTTATTTTATTACTGTTTAAAGATTTTATCTTAATTCCGTTCTTATTATAAATTTGTATCATTTTGGAATTAGTGTTTGGATAGTTTTAGATTAAACTTTATATGAGTTTGAGTTAAATGGTTTAGGTTGACTTATTATGGTTAAATTAGATTTGATCAGATTTTTTAATTTAAAATCAAAATTGATAGGTCTAACTATAGATTGTCATGGGTTGAGTTTTTGGTCGATTCGCACTAAAAAATATAGCACATTCATTCCGACCCAACCCGACATTTTACGATGTTTTACCCGAGCCGAATTTTAGTGTAAAAATCCAAACCCGAACCCGACCCGGTCTCACATAAATAAAAATTATTATTTTTATTTTATTCTATAAAATGAGTTCATTGAAAAAATACAAATAGAAATAAGGCATTATAATAATAATTTCATTTTTATTAGACAAAATATGGAGATAATTGAAGAAAATATATAAAGAGAGACATTATAGCAATTATACATAACTATTTAGAATAAAATTAAATTATTATTTAAGGACAGGTCACGTCGGATTTTTTTCACCTTAAACCCAAATCTGACATTATCATAAAAAATCAAATCCAAATCCGACCTGACTCGAACTCGAAATTTTCTTTTAAAACACCCAACCCCATAATGTCAGCTCAGAACACGTCGGGTCTAGATCAAATAGCCATCCTAGGTGTAATATTACTCAAGCTTGAAATCAGATAGGTACGAGTTTTACAGTTTTTTACACATATTCAAATATCATATTTTATATTCCAAGTCCAAATATATTGAAAATGAATACTTCCTCATCATCGGCATGACAATACATAATCACTTTATATAAATGGCAAAAGGTCAAAAGTAGCCCAATGTTTGACCAAAGGTCAAAGGTCACTTTAGCCTATATTCCTTTTTTTTTTGTCCAAACAACCAACTAACGTTTCATTTTTGTTCAAATTTTACCATCGTTGGATGGAAAATCGTTAGTCAACTAATGGTCAATGCCTGAGGTTGACGTGGCATGTCTGCATGGCATGAGGAGCTGACGTGACACTTTGCTAACGTGGCATCGTGATTTTTTTTAAAAATAATTATTTTTATATTAATTTATAACCAATCAAATGATGCCATGTGACACCATCATATGAGACACGTGGCATCTTGGTTGTAAGGCATAAGAAATAAGCAAAATTTAATAAATGTGCTTGGGGGATTCAAACTTGGGTCAAATGGTTGAATAACTCAATACACAACAACAAAGCCAACTTACTATTTGTTGTTTTTCCACAACTTATTTTATTTATTCATTCTTTATTTGTTTGAAAGTGAAAAAATATTTATTAAAATATTCACTAATATATACTAAAACCTTAAACCTTAAAAACTAAACCCTAAAATCCTAAACCTTAAACATAAAACCATAAACCCTACCCTAAAAGTTAAAACACAAAAACATAAACTTTAAACCCTAAACACTAAAACCCTAAACACTAAATCATAAAACACAAACCCCTAAATCCTAAATCCCTAAACCCTAAAACTCAAACCCTAACCCCTAAACCCTAAATTTTAAACATTAAAACCCTAAACACTAAAGTATAAAACTTGAAACCACAAACCCTAAACATTAGAAATAAAAACACTAAAAACCTAAACCCATAAACCCTAAACTTGAAACCCTAAAACTAAAGCCCTAAACATGTAAAATATTGAACCCTAAACTCAAAACCCTAAACACATGTCTAAACCCTAAACAATAAATCCTAAATCATAAACTCTAAACACTAAATCCTAAAACCTAAATACTAAATCCTAAAATCCAAAACTCTAAACCTTAAACCCTAAAAATCAAAACAATAAAAACCTAAAACATAAACCCTAAACTCAAAACCTTAAAGCCAAAACCCTAAACATGTTTAGGGTTTAAGGTATAGTATTTTACATGTTTAGGGTTTCTATTTTAGGGTTTTGGGTTTATAGGTTTAGGTTTTTAGTATTTTGATTTTTAGTTTTTAGGGTTTAGGGTTTTGGGATTTAGTGTTTAGGGTTTTAATGTTTGAGGTTTAAAGTTTACGGTTTTAGGATTTATGGTTTCGAGTTTTGGGTTTTAGGATTTAGTGTTTAGGGTTTGAGGTTTAGTGTTTTACATGTTTAGGGGTTTGATTTTATGGTTTTAGGTTTTTTGTGTTTTGATTTTTAGGGTTTATGATTTTAGGGTTTAGTTTTTAGGATTTAGGGTTCTAGGTTTTAAGATATATTAATGAATATTTTAATGAATATTTCTTCACTTTTAAACAAATAAAGTAATGAATAAATAAAATAAGTGATGGAAAATAACAATATAATAGGTTGACTTGGTGGTTGTGTGTTGAGTTATTTAACCATTTATCCCAAGTTTAAATTCCCCTGTGTACATATATTAAATTATGCTTCTTTCTTATGCCTTAGAACCAAGATGCCATGTGGTATCGTCTGAATGGTTAGAAATTAATAATTTTTTTTTTAAAAAAATCACGATACCACGTCAACAAAGTGCCACGTCAGCTCCCCATGCCATGTCGGGTGAAATTTAAACAAAAATAAAACGATAGTTAATTGTTTGGACAAAAAAAAGAATAGAGGATAAAATGACCAAAATGTCAAACGCTCGGTTACTTTTGACCTTTTACCTATATAAAATGGTTGTTGCAGCTTTAGGTTATTCAACGTTGAGCTCAATAATGGTTGATTCTAAATGTGATGTCACCAAAATGATCGAATGAAGGATGAATTCATGTCTTATATTTGTATGTGACATGTGAATATTGTGATATAACTTTAAACATCTTTTAAATATGAAAAGATTTTTTTTTATAAATATTGTTATATCTATATCCGACATATTCTTGAACGAGTAACATAGGAGGTGATCAATCAAACATATTCGAGTATAAGTAACATAGGTTCTATGTAGTGCAAATGTTCAGTAAACTTTAAAATTTTCTATGATGGATACAAATTATACAAAAATAATGTCAGTTTCCGTTGATATTTGTTACAACAAGATCTTTTGCCAGGGTAGAAAATCAAATACAGCAGAAAAAGATGCACGCGATACATGCAAAAGAAATAAAAAAAAATAACATATCAGAATAGGAGAAAAAAAAAAAACATAAGACTATGAAGAAGCTTGCAAGGCACTGACCTCATCAAAGCTAACATCAATGTTGGTCAAAGCAAAGCCACTTCAGAGACGTTTACAGATGCAAACGGATCTCTTGATCCGCAAACCACAGGCCTACATTTTGGTAGGATCAGCCACCACTAGCTATTACACCAAACATTACTTGAAATGGCGCATTTTCAAGATAGAATTGTATTTTAAACATAATCTGGATTTAGAGCTAACGCCTCCTGGTAAATCATGTCCTTCATCTGCTCTTCTCCCAGCGGTTGCTGCTCAAATTCGAAAGAGAACGGATCGGGGCATACCGGTTCATCAGCTATGTCGTGCAATCTTTCAAGATAAGGATGTGCCAATGCTTCTTCAACTGTCCATCAACAGATAACATTCAGGCAAGAAAGCATAATTCATCTCAATTAAAAGACCTCAACACTGGATGGTTCCATTTTCATATTGATTATAAAACTGAGCTCGTTTTCTTCTATCTGTATACATAATTGTAGTTAAAGGTTCAATTCATGGATCCATTATGTAGCACTTACCAGTTATTCTTCTGGTCGGATCAAAGGTCAACATTCTGTCAATGAGATCAATGGCCAATGGTTGAACATGTGGGAAAAGTTTTGCTAGTGATTGACGCGAATGTGCAGTCAGCTGCCTGATATATCTCTTTGCATCCTCATTCCGGAGAAATCCGATATCAGATTCAGTTGGTGTGCCGAGCAGCTATAAAGCAGAAAAGGCATTGGTAAGTCTTTATCCAAACAAAGAAATAAATAAATAACAAAATTACAAAAATCCTCAAACTTAAATCCCATACCACATCAAAGTACCAAAACTATAAGAATATACAAGTTACTGAAGTGTCTTCAGCTACAAGTATTTGCTGAAACCTTAAATTACCTCAGTCAGTAAACGCATTTGGTGTACATGATCTTTTCCAGGAAACAGAGGCTTCCTATTCATGAGCTCCATGAAAATACAACCAACAGACCACACATCTATCGCGGCTGTGTAGTCTGAAGAGTTCAGCAATATCTCCGGTGCCCTATACTATCTCGTGACAACGTATTCAGTCATAAACCCGTTCTCGGAAGTAGGTCGAGCGAGACCAAAGTCGCAAATCTTAAGATCACAATTAGCATTCAGCAAGAGATTGCTGGGTTTCAAATCTCTGTGAATGACATTGGCAGAATGTATGTACTTCAGCCCTCGGAGAATCTGATATAAAAAATACTGCACACAACACAATAAAATGAAAAAAAAATCAACATACACATACATATATACACGATCTTCTATCATAACATATTTTGACACAATTAAAACATAGATTAGATTCTTTACGTTCTCTCTGGTTCTCCGATGTTCATCAGAAAACTTGAGGAAAAGGATATTGTGTACCTGGCAATGCTCTTCAGATAAACCCTGATTAGAGCGAATGAGTTGGTGAAGATCGGTATCCATGAGCTCAGTGGCAATGTAAACATCAGTAAAATCTCTCCGTAAAGGCGGAGGAATCACATCTCTGATTCCAATAGCCTGTTTATTAAGCATAAAATCTTTACTTAAAGAATCAATTTAACTTTAAACAAAATGGAAATTAAAATTGCAGAGGAGAATGAATCCATTGACTTTTGATCAACGATTCTAAATCTTTGAATTAAGGTTTCCATTTCCTTGACCAGTATGCTCTTTGACTCTTTCTCATCATCTCCTAACAATTATGCAATAAGAACTTCAAAATTTCAATAAAAAAGGAGCTTACGTTTTCGTGATCCAAATGTCGAACGAGCTTAATCTCACGAAGTGTACGCTTAGCGTCCATGTGATTATCGAAAGCGTTGGCGATTTTCTTTACAGCAACCATCTCATTTGTCTCCGAATTCAACACCGAGCTTCAAAATTAAAATAATAATAATAAGAATCAAACACCAAACCAGAAAACAAAATTAACAAAGAGAAAAGGAAAACTTGTATTTTAGAAAAATCTCATACCAAACGATGCCGTAGGCTGCACGACCGATAGGCATGATCGGAGGCCGATACTTAGACGTCACCTCGAACAAATTTCCACAAATATTGTACTGAATAAATTGACCTCCGTGTGTATGAATCGCCGGAAAATCTCCAAATTGACCGCCGGAGTCAGCCATTTCCCTACCTTTTTTACTGCTTTCCTTTGACTCTTTTTTCAGGAAATACAAAGAATTCCAAAGATTTATATACAGAGAAAAATGATAAAAAGGGATATATTTTTGTTAATTCAGTGAGAGAGTGTCAAGAGAGGTTATGACTTATGAGCTTCGACTTGGCTACGAGGAAAGGGAAGGAAAACGCGCGAGGAAAGGAGGGACGCGCTTAATGGATTGCTAAGATTGTAGCCGCCTCTAATCTACGGTTGAAATTTTATAAAGTTTTGTCAACGGTCTAATTTACCTCTATACTGACTTTCCTTCAGCTTGATGAATTAAAATTAAAACAATAACAAACTACACCAATGGTCACCCTATTTTTAGGGTATTTGTACGTTAGTCATCAATTCGAAAAGCATTCAGTTCAGTCACTGCCTTTAAAAAATTGCTAGCTTTCGGTCATTTTGCTGTTAAAGCACTAACAACATGTAACACCCAGACCGATAAAGGTTACCCAGTTCGACTCGAGGTGTCATATTCGGGTCATTAAAGCGACCCACATTAAAATTTCTGATAAAAAATTGTCAAACCATTTAGAATCATAAAAAAATCTGAATAAAAAATAGACGTTCAGATATTATTCGTTTAGCATGATAGTGTTCATAATTACACATTATAAAACAAGTTTTAGACTCAAATATAAAACAAGACGTGACATACATCCCCCTAATTTAGCATGTACCGTACTCCGTAAGCAGTGCCGAAGGAACTCTCATACTGATGAAATGATTATGCTTGAAATCATGAAAAATGTTATGTTTTGCAAAATCAGATAATATCATTCAGGCGCACATGATCAGTTCAAGCAAAACATTTAAAACATTTATATAGCACCCAAGGAACACACTAGATTTTCCAATTAAGTTCTCGGAGGCACTTGGTAATTACAGGAAAGAGAATACTGAACTTCTGACAAATTCGAACTAATTTTAGAAATGGGATCCCTAATAAAAATGGTTCGATAACTAACGACCCCACTCAGTTATTCGGGAATTGATCTATTAGGATCATACAGGATTCGAATATATCAAAATTAATCTCATCATTAGGCCTACAAGGGCATTTTATTTATTTTGACTTCAAGGGAAAATTTTGTCATTTTGACTTCTAGGGAAAATTTTGTAATTCAACCCAATAAGGGTAAAATAGTGATTTGCAATATCTAATATTTCTAACGATTTATCAGGCCTCCAAATCCATTCGAACTAACAGGTCCCAACATTTTAGTACTTACCAAGCATTCAGATATATGCACCTCACATGTATTCATTTACTAATACTGATTGTATCGTATAGCTGAACGTGATGGGTGTTCAAAATTGAATATATTTTATTGGTTATTATTCCTCATCGATTTATTACTACTGATTTGGTTCTGTTTTACTTATTTTTGGTGCATGAACCTATTTTCCAGAACCATTAGAAAGAATGACGCATTTTGTATTTTTTTATTTTAGGATAGTGGCTGGAGTCATAGGCACGACATGGGGCACACCGTTTTCTGACCTGGCAGATTTGGATCGTCTAGTCAACAACAGCTTCTAGAAGGCAGTCCCGAAGACTATTCGAAGAGACCCTTAGGCGACCGGCTCTTTTTAGTCGTATACCCAAGTGCAGGTTGTTGTCAAGTAATAATTCTTGGGAGTCTGAGGTCGTACCACATGGAAGTTTTGTTTAGAAATTACAAGATTACAAATAAAATAAAATAAAAATCTGCAAAGAGAACAACTGATTAGAAAATAAACAACAATATAAATAAAAGAAGTCGAGGTTTTGAGAATCCACTCTTGGTATTATATTAAGATTAATTTTTATTCATCTTATTACTCAATTGAAGTCCACATGATGAACTGAAATCCAATCGGAAGGTCCTGCAATGAAAGTCCAAAGTCCAATGTCCAATGTCCATAATCAAAGTCCAAAGTCTAAAGTGCAATAAACAATGTCCAAAAAATGCAAAGGTATATCATATGGTGTTATATGGATTGATGGAATCAAAATTAATAAACAAGTCCAAGTGTTCATTATGCCAATTTGTTTTGTCTACAATAAATCAAGTTAATTATAACAAGCATTTATTGTGCCAAATTACTTGTCTATAATGAAGCAAGGTTCTTAACTTACTAACATGAATATTAACCAACTAAATTTAACATCATATACTAATTTAACATGTTTTAGCGTACGTTGAGAATTTCAAACCAACCTTTAGTATATATCAAGAGCTTCATCTTTTCACCTCAGTAACTTGACTTAGAACGACACCATAACTTTAAAGAAAATACAATTTGGTTTACAAAAACCAAACATAAAGAAGAAAAATATAGAGATGAAAGAAAATTATAAGGATGAAAGAAAGGAAAGTAAGAAAGAAAAAAATAAATAAAGAAAGAAAAGTGATCTTGAATATTTAACAACAATGTTACAACCAAGCTTTCAAGATGATTTACAAGACAAAACTAAAGCCTATTTATAGGAAATTTGGGAGGCTAGATGACAAAGGATGGTGGTTGGAAATTCATATCTTTGCATTATTTGATGATGCCTTTGAATTATTTGATGATAACTTTGCATTATTTGATGATGACTTTGATAAGATCTGGTTTTCAGCAATTTCACATAAAGAAGAAAAATAAAAATATAAGGATGAAAGAAAGAAAAGTAAGAAATAAAAAAGAAAGAAAGAAAGAAAAGTGATCTTGAATATTTAACAACAATGTTACAACCAAGCTTTCAAGATGATTTATAAGGCAAACTAAATCCTATTTATAGGAAATTTGGGAGGCTAGATGACAAAGGATGGTGGCCGGAAATTCATATCCTTGCATTATTTGATGATGACTTTGCATTATTTGATGATGACTTTGAATTATTTGATGATAACTTTGTAATATTTGATGATGACTTTGATAAGCTCCGGTTTTCAGCAATTTCTGGGACATTCCAGATTTGATTTGGATTTCCAACCACTTTGAAAATATATTAGACTCAATTAGCTTCAAAATGGTGTCTTACGGGCCAATTTTCGAGTTCTGGAGCTCAAGTTATGGTCAAAACCGTGCAACATATTGAGTGCAGAATTTTAGAACGAGTTTATTGAGTCTATTTTCTCAATTTCAGCATTTGCCCAATTCCTTTCACCTTGGATCATCTTTGGATTCAACTTCATTTGTGTCATAATTGCAATCACCAAATTCAACATATCTAATCTTGCAATTAACACAAACATACAATTTATTAAAAATAACTGAAAACATAACAAAAATACTAAAACCATAACATATTTAAAATAATACCGCAAAAATATGAAAGAACTAAAAAAACTACAAATGTCAATAAAAGACTTAATAAATAATGCAAATGTTCGTACTATAGATACTAAAATGAGACTATTTTAAGGACTCATCACACCTCCACACTTACATTTTTGCTTGTCCTCAAGCAAACAAACCACCAATGCAAATGTAGATGCAACCTAATATACTTTAGCATCAACTGATGAGGAGAACACAAAGTTGTGAATGTAGAGTAAAATATCACTATTAAGAACTTAAATGTTTAAACATGGTCAAATATAATGCTATTCATGATATAGGTGGTCTCTAGAAAATTTTCACAGTAAAAAAATGTAGGACAATGAAACTTCTGTGCTCATATGTGTGCAAATCACCTGTGTGCAATCTCATCAGCACATTGGAAAAGTAATAAACAATAAGTGAATGGCTATCATGAATTAATTCATTAATCACCTTTATATAATTAGTTCCAATATAATAGAGTCACCAAGTCTTTTTAATTGGCTTATAACTGGGCTTAGGTCAAAGTATGATATTTCAATGAGATTGACAACAATTAGCTTATCCTAAACTCAATTTATTTACGGATCAAAATGAGCAAGAAGTATTAATTCCCATCTTCCCCTAGTGATCATCCAACTCCATCATTTTCCAAATTATTCCTTATTTCCCCATTACAGAAGGATAAAACATAAAGCATAAGTTTTTTTTTTTTACATGATGCTAGTATTTTTTATATTTTTAATAAAGAGAACATTTTTGTAGAAAAATAGAATTCCATGCTTTAATCCTTTTTGTGTCTTTCTACAGTAAGTACTGAGCATCTAAAGCAAACAAGGGTAAGGTTGGAGCTTTAAGCTCTGTAGGTAAGGATAAACAAAGAAATATTTGGTGAGTCAAGAAAAGGCTATAGGCTCAAAATCATGGGTTCAAGGGAAATATTGTATGGTTGGCTCAAAAGGCTCAATCGATCCAAAGAAATTAAAAAACTTAGATCGTCCCCTATCATGTATTTGGAACTCTTATTATTATAAAAAATGAAATAATGAGTTTTTTTATGATTGGGTTCATCATTCACTTACGATCGATTACAATTCTATGTACGTCCCATGAGACAGATGATGTGTAACAAAGAAATCACAAATTCTGGAGATATCAAGGAAGATTCAAAGTGAAGCATCCAATGTCCTTAATCTTTCTAACTGTGAAACATCAGAGACTCTTTCTATAGACAAGTCATAGCATAATCTTGACATATATTTAATCTTTCAAGTCTTTAATAGTGATGTTTTACTTTATATTCACAAAATTATTTTCAACTCATAGAAATCAACTAAGTACATGCAACACTATATGCAAAAAAAAAACACTCAAGCATCGGACCAATCATTTTTTTCTTTTTTAAAATATTTATTATTAAATTGTCAAATTGCGTCTCAAGATTTACTTTACTCAGCCACTTTTTCAACTTAACTTCTCTTAAAAATTTAGACATCCAATAAAACATGTATTATAACTATTACTTTATTACAAGGTAAACAAATCACAATCAACAATGTGTGGCTCAGTATAAATACTTACTCAGCCACCTTTTTCCTAGCTATGTCAAAAAGACCAAAGTGCGTTTTACAATTAACCAACAAGATTAACTATAATCTGTCACTTTTTTTTTCAATTTGACTTAACCTAAAGTCAAGTTTTTTTTAGTTTTTTTGCAAGATTTTTATTATTATATCCCCTACCCCCACCTAATTAGGACATTGTCCTCATGTCAAAATTTAAAGTAGAAATTAGAGGATTTTACCTGTTATGCTATTACTGATTGCTAGAACTAACACATAAAAAAATAAAGCAAAAAAATGTTAAATAAGATAATATCAAAGTGATAAAGAACAATCCACATCTCGCTTGTCTTCGTCTCTTTTCCTTTTCCCACGTGTACTTTCTATTAAATTAGGAAGACCCTTGAAATCTTGAAGCTTTTGGAGTAGTTCTTCAATTGTTGTAGCTGATATTAAGATCCTTCTTGCCTTTGAAAACATACATCCATTTTCCACATTGTTATCAAGAAAAGAAAGTAAACTATCAAAATAACCATTAACATTAAGCAAATTGATGGATTTTTTATTTCTAGACAGAGATGACCAGGAAGCTACGCAAGCAATTTCTTCCAATGTACCAATGCCTCCAGGCAAAGCAATGAATGCATTAGAAGAATAAATCATGATTGCTATTCATTCTGGTATAGTATTGACTCGTACTTCTCTTCTGATTGTAGATCCACACAAATAAGATAAGCTCGTTGGAACTATTCCCAGAACTGAGCTTCCTTTCACATATGCTGTTGTAGCAACTGCTCCCATTAAACCCATACATCCACCTCCATAAATAACTTCATAATTTTGTCTGGCCATAACTTCTCCCAATTCCTTAGCTGCATTTGCAAAAGATTCATCTTTTCCTAGATATGATCCACAAAAAATACAAAACTTTTGAAGACGTATGGTTGAAGTATTTTCCATTTCTTTCTTTTTTTTCTTTTGAAAAGAAAAGAAGAACAATACAAATATATAATAAGTGGTAGATAGGCTGTCGGTAGAAAACGTTAAACTGAAAAATCAAAATGTCAAAAAGTAGAAACCAAATTTGAAAAGATAAACAATAAACACACTATCATTAATGAATCCTATAGCAAAAAGTCAAAAAGCCAACAGTAGATAATAATTACAACTGCAATAATGGTTCATGCAACACACAGTTATTCAAGATCACTCAAACCCAAATAGTAATTAAACATGAGGAAGAAGAAGAAGAAGAAGAAATTATTGCAAATGAAAGCTTGAGAAATATTTACAGTAGTTACGACTGTGGCTCACAGCTTCCTCTAGTTTTACGTCCAGAAACGGCTTGAATGCCTTCTATGAGTCAAGGATAGGCTTCTCATCCAGTTTTCTTAAAAACTGGCAAACAGGGTCTTTTATCGTCAGATTCCCTAGACATTGCCATTCATTTTGAAATATCAACCATAAATCAAGAATTTGTCTCTGCACATCTTCACCAGGATGCGTCTCAAGAGAACTTTGGATATCCTCCAAATTCTCCTTACTCAGTCCATCCTTAACAAATCTAATTTTGTCATCTCGATTTATGGAAGGCATCCTAATAGAACGACATCTTCCCGAACAAGTCCATCTTACACATTTTCGGTAGTCTGATCCGAGACGTTTGGATCTTCTTTTCATTGCATATGTACTTCTTCCAGTACCAGGTAAATGTAAAAAGGGAAGATATTCTTCATACCTTACTTTTGGTTCGATCACCATACAAACATCAGTAGGCATGCCTTTGTGCATGATCATTCTCAATCTTTCAAGCCTGACTTTGTAAAGTTTCAGAATCATGTTTGGTGGAATAGAAGAAAAACGTTTCTGCAATTTTGAGAGAACAACATCCATTTTGAAAGCAAAGGAAAATGAAAGAGAAAACTAGAGAGTGAAATTGGAAGAAAAATTGTGAAATGAATATACATTATCAGTTTTGTGGGTAGCTGATGAATCGAAATATTTCTCGGAGTACCGTTATCCGCCATTTAATCGAGAATAAAAATACTAATAATAATTTAATATAATAGTAAATATAATAATATAATAATAATATATAATTATATATAATTACACCAAAATATTTTTAACATGGATCTAAAAGATAAAGAACTTCACCTTGATTGGCTTGATTTTCAATGGAAGGTTTAAGTTTGTGTCCATTGACTTTGAACACGTTTCCAGTTTTAGGATTTTCAATGTCAATTGCTCCATAAGGATAAACATGCTTCACAACAAAAGGCCCACTCCATCTTGATCTTAATTTTCCAGGAAACAAGTGAAGTCTACAATTATAAAGGAGAACATTTTGCCCAACATCAAATGTTTTTCTTGAAATTCTTTTATCGTGAAAGGCTTTGTTTCTTTCTTTATAAATCTTTGAATTTTCATATGCATCATTTCTAAGTTCCTCAAGTTCATTAATTTGTAATTTTTGCAATTCTATTGCATCATCAATATTAGAGTTAAACATTTTAATAGCCCAATATGTTTTATGCTCCAATTCCACAGGTAAATGACAAGGTTTTCCATAAACTAGTCTATAGGGGGACATGCCCAATGATGTTTTAAAAGCAGTTCGAAAAGCCCATAAAGCATCATTAAGTCTTAAAGATCAATCTTTACGATTTGGGTTAATTATTTTTTCGAAAATCTGTTTAATTTCCCTATTTGCAAGTTCTACTTATTCATTTGTCTGAGGGTGATAAGGGGTTGCAACTTTATGTGTAATGGTATATTTGTTCATTAAAGATTCAAAACCCTTGTTGCAAAAATGTGTTCCACCATCACTTGTAATGGATCGAGGAATTCCAAATCGACTTAAAATATTTTCTTTTAAAAATTTGATCACTGTTCTGTGATCATTATTGCGACATGGAATTGCCTCTATCCATTTTGAAACATAATCATTTGCGACCAAAATATATAAGAAACCAAAAGAAGGTGGAAACGGACCCATAAAATCAATTCCCCAACAGTCAAAGATTTCAATCACTAAAATTGGGTTTAATGGCATCATGTTTTTTTTAGAAATAGTTCCCAATTTTTGACAATTTTCAAGACTTGCAAAAATTATGAGCATCTTTGGATAAGGTTGGCCAATAAATTCCACATTGTAAAATTTTTGCTGCAGTTTTCTTTGATGAAAAATGTCCACCACATGCTCCGGAATGACAAAAATTAAGGACACTACTTACCTCATTTTTCGGCATGCATCTTCTAAATATTTCGTCAGGACAATACTTGAACAAGTAAGGATCATCCCAATAAAATTTATTTACTTCATTAAGAAATTTTCTCTTATCTTGAAGATCCCACTGAAAAGGAATTTTACCTGTGGCAAGATAATTAGCAATGTCAGCAAACCATGGTGTTACATAAATACTTAAAAGTTGTTCATCAGGAAAAGTATCATTAATTGGTGTGGATTCAAAAGATGTATCCCAAACTAGTCCTGATAAATGATCTGCCACCACATTTTCTACTCCTTTCTTTTCACGAATGGTGATATTGAACTCTTGAAGTAAAATAATCCACCCGATCAACCTTGGTTTGGCATCCTTTTTGGAAAGAATATATTTTAAAGCTGCATGATCACTAAAAATAACAATTGATGATCCAACAAAATAAGATCTAAATTTATCCAATGCAAATACTACTGCAAGTAATTCTTTTTCAGTAGTGGAATAATTCATTTGAGCACTATTTAAAGTCTTACTTGCATAATATATGACATATGGTTTCTTATCATTCTTTTTTCCTAAAACAACAACAACAACATAATCACTAGCATCACACATGATTTCAAATGGTAAAGTCCAATCAGGAGGTCTCATTATAGAAGCAAAAATTAACATGTTTTTAAGTTGATTAAAAGCATGCTCACAATCTTCATTCTATTCAAATGCACTATCTTTTAATAAGAGATTACATAATGGTTTAGATATTTCACTAAAATTCTTTATGAATCTCTTATAAAATCCTGCATGTCCTAAAAATGACCTTACATCCTTTACAGTCTTGGGTGTGGGCAAGTTGGAAATTAAATCAATTTTTGACTTGTCTACTTCAATTCCCTTTCTAGAAACAACATGACCCAAGACAATACCGTTAGTAACCATAAAATGACATTTTTCCCAATTAAGAACAAGATTTTTTTCTTCACATCTAACCAACACCTTTTCTAAATTTGACAAGCAATCATCAAAGGAATCACCAAAAACAGAAAAGTCATCCATAAATACCTCAAGAATACGTTCAACCATATCACTGAAAATGCTTAACATTCATCTTTGAAATGTGGCCAGAGCATTGCATAATCCAAAAGGCATCCTTCTATATGCAAATGTGCCAAAGGGACATGTGAATGTAGTTTTCTCTTGATCCTCAAGTGCAATTGCAATTTGAGTATACCCAGAGTATCCATCTAAAAAACAATAATATTCATGCCCTGCAACTCTTTCTAAGATTTGATCCATGAAGGGTAAAGGAAAATGATCTTTCCTAGTTATTGCGTTAAGTTTTCTATAGTCAATGCACACACGCCAACCACAAACAGTCTTAGTTGGAATTAATTCATTATTTTCATTTTTAACCACATCAACTACAGATTTCTTAGGTACTACTTGAATAGGACTTACCTATTTACTATTAGAAATAGGATAAATGATTCCATTATCCAATAGTTTAATGACTTCGTTTCTCACTACTTCTTTCATATTAGGATTTAGCCTTCGTTGTATTTGTCTACAAGATTTAGAATTTTCTTCTAAATAAATATTATGAGTACAAATCAATGGGCTAATTCCTTTTATGTCAGCTATGGTCCATCCTAATGCATTCTTATGTAGTTCAAAATTTCTAACATCTTACCTTGTTGGAATGCATCAATTGTTGCAGAGATTATAATTGGAAATGTTTCATTCTTACCCAAAAATGAATATTTTAGGTGAGATGGCAATGGCTTCAGATCCAACTTTGGCGGTTCTTCATTTGATGGTACCAAAATAGTTGGTAGTGATGGAAGTTTCTCAAATTTTTGTATCCAACAATGATTATAATTTTCCTGAAAAAGAATTTTCTTAGGGCCATCATCAATTTTAGAATCAGCAAAATAATTTTCTAAAGGATCAGAAAGTTTAGAAATGTTTATTTGTTCACGAACAAGTTCATCGATAAAATCAACTTCATGTACTTCAGAATTCTCTCCAGGTTGCTTACAAACATTGAACACATTTAAATCTAAAGTCATGTTCCCAAAAGAAAGGTTTAAAACACCATTCTTGCAATTGATCAAGGCATTAGAAGTAGCAAGAAATGGGCGACCTAAAATAACAGGAATTTGTGAATTTGTATTTGAAACAGGACTTGTGTCCAAAACAATAAAATCAACTGGAAATCAAAATTTATCAATTTGAACCAACACATCTTCTACCACTCCTCAAGGAATTTTAATAGAACGATAAGCAAGTTGGAGTGCAATAGGTGTTGCTTTAAGCTCACCCAAACCTAACTGTTGATACACCGAAAAAGGTAAAAGATTAACACTAGCACCAAGATCAAGCAAAGCACGCTCTATTCTAGTGTTACCAATAATGCATGAAATTGTCGGGCATCCAGGGTCTTTGTATTTGGGTGGGGTAAGATGCTGAATGATCGAACTTACAATTTCTGTTAAAAATGCTTTCTTTTTCACATTATGTTTTCTTTTGACAGTACACATATCTTTCAAAAACTTTGCATATGATGGAACTTGTTTGATTGCATCCAACAAAGGAATATTAATCTTAACTTGTTTGAAAAGTTCTAAGATTTCAGCATTTTTGTTTAAATTCTTTGTTGGTTGTAATACTGGGGAAAAGGAGCAGGAATTACACATTTATCTTTTTCTATGTCAATATTTTCAGAATTACCATTATTTTCACCTTTACCTTTTGAAGGAGATGAAGATTCTTGAATTTTTGATGGAATAGTTTTATCAACCTTCTTACCACTTCGGAGGGTTGTGATAGATTTAACATCTTCTTGTTGAGTTCCACTAGAACAAGAAGCAAGAGATTGATTAGAAGGATTTAGAAGAGGTTGAGCAGGAAGCTTACCTTTTTTGAGTGCGCAACGAAGCTGTCAATGTTGAAAGTTTTGTCTTGATTTCATTGATAGCTTGTGATGTTTGAATATTAAAATTTTTCAGTTCATACATGAAAACTTGCAATGTCTCATCAAGACTTTTTACCTGCGAATATAAATTAGATGAACTGTATGGAGGCTTTTGGTTTTGGGGTACATGAGGATGGTTATTATTTTGCCAACCAAAGTTTGGAAGATTTTTCCATTGAGGATTATAAGTTTCAGAATAGGGAGAAGGAAAAGGCTTTGAGGATGTATTTATGACATTTGCATTCTCATGAAGCATTTCTTTAAAAATTGGAATATTCAGACATTCAAGAGTAGAGTGTCCCATAATATCATAAATATCACAAATCTCTTGATTTTCCACAGAATTAACTTCTTTTATTTTTCTAGTTTCTATGGCATCGAGTCTTCTAGATAAAATAGCAAACTTAGCACTTAAATCATCATCTTGGTTAAGGTGATATTTTCCTTTATTATGCACAAGATTATGTTTAGCAGATCCTTCTATAGAATTATCTGAGTACTAAGACTGAGAATTTTCAGCTAAATGATCTAAGTAATCAAAAGCTTCTTCAGGTTGTTTACTCATGAAATCACCATTGCACATTGTTTCAACAAATTGTTTAGTTTCAGGAGTCAAACCATCATAGAAAAAACTTATGATACGCCATTCTTCAAAACCATGATGTGGACAAGAATTTAATAAATCTTTAAAATGTTCCCAACACTGAAAAAATGTTTCATTTGGCTCCTGATTGAAATTTTGAATTTGTTTTTTAAAGCATTAGTTTTATGTGTTGGAAAAAACTTTTTTAAAAATTGAGTTTGCATTTCTTGCTAAGCGTCAATTGACCTAGGATTCAACGTATTATGCCAAAATTTTGCCTTATCTTTTAAAGAAAAAGGAAATAATTTTAACTTAATAATTTCATTTGAACATTGTTGGTCATTAAAAGTGACACATACATCTTCAATATCTTTAAGAAAAGCATAAGCACTTTCACATTTAATGCCATGAAAAGTAGGAAGTAAATATATCATACCTGGTTTAAATCAAAAGTTGTTTGCATTTGGGGGAAACATAAAACATGAAGGTAGTGAAGTTCAAGGGGGTTGCAAGTAATCACGCATCGAGCGCACTTGCATATTCGCATTTTCATTGAGAATAATTTGATCTTCAGCCATGGTAGGTGAATTTGGAGGCGTGTCAAACAAATTTCCGAAAAGAGTTTCAAAATTATTTCTAACCAAACGACGAGAATTAAAATCATGCTGCCAAATCGACATAAAAAACTAATATACACATAAATAGGAGGTAAAACCGTCCATTAAATATAAATATAAATATAAATATAAATATAAATATAAATATAAATATAAATATAAATATAAATATAAATATAAATATAAATATAAATATAAATATAAATATAAATATAAATATAAATATAAATATAAATATAAATAAACTGAATTCTAAATCTTACCTTCCCCGGCAACGGTGCCAAAAACTTGACCGACTCTTTTCAGTTGTATACCCAACTGCAGGTTGTTGTTAAGTAATAATTCTCGGGAGTCCGAGGTCGAACCACAGGGAAGTTTTGTTTAGAAATTACAAGATTATAAATAAAATAAAATAAAAATCTACAAAGAGAACAACTGAATAGAAAATAAACAACAATATAAATAAAAGAAGCCGAGGTTTTGAGAATCCACTCTTGGTATTATATTAGGATTAATTTTTATTCATCTTATTCTCAATTGAAGTCCATATGATGAAATGAAATCCAATCGGAAGGTCCTGCAATGAAAGTCCAAAGTCCAAAGTCCATTGTCCAATGTCCATAATCAAAGTCCAAAGTGCAATAAACAATGTCCAAAAAATGCGAAGGTATATCATATGGTGTTATATGGATTGGTGGAATCAAAATTAATAAACAAGTCCAAGTGTTCATTATGCCAATTTGTTTTGTCTACAATAAATCAAGTTAATTATAACAAGCATTTATTGTGCCAAATTACTTGTCTATAATGAAGCAAGGTTCTTAACTTACTAACATAAATATTAACCAACTAAATTTAACATCATATACTAATTTAACATGTTTTAGCGTACGTTGAGAATTTCAAACTAACCTCTAGTATATACCAAGAGCTTCATCCTTTCACCTCAGCAACTTGACTTAGAACGACACCATAACTTTAAAGAAAATACAATTTGGTTTACAAAAACCAAACATAAAGAAGAGAAATATAGAGATGAAAGAAAAATATAGAGATGAAAGAAAAATATAAGGATGAAAGAAAGGAAAGTAAGAAAGAAAAAAATAAATAAAGAAAGAAAAGTGATCTTGAATATTTAACAAAAATGTTACAACCAAGCTTTCAAGAAACTAAAGCCTATTTATAGGAAATTTGGGAGGCTAGATGACAAAGGATGGTGGTTGGAAATTCATATCCTTGCATTATTTGATGATGCCTTTGCATTATTTGATGATGACTTTGAATTATTTGATGATAACTTTGCATTATATGATGATGACTTTGATAAGCTTTGGTTTTCAGCAATTTCTGGGAAATTCCAAATTTGATTTGGATTTCCAACCACTTTGAAAATATAATAGACTCAATTAGCTTCAAAACGGTGTCTTACGGGCCAATTTTCGAGTTCTGGAGCTTTATTGAGTCTATTTTCTTAATTTCAGCATTTGCCCAATTCCTTTCACCTTGGATCATCTTTGGATTCAACTTCATTTGTGCCATAATTGCAATCACCAAATTGAACATATCTAACCCTGCAATTAACACAACCATACAATTTATTAAAAATAACTGAAAACATAACAAAAATACTAAAACCACAACATATTTAAAATACATACCGCAAAATATGAAATAACTAAAAAACTACAAATGTCAATAAAACACTTAATAAATAATGCAAATGTTCGTACTATAGTTACTAAAATGAGACTATATTAAGGACTCATCATTAGGCTCAGAAGGTTGAATCGAGAATTTCATCCAGAACCAGATCCCGACTTTGAGGAACTTTCTTACACTGAGGCGTTATTTACGCTTAACGATGAAAGATCAGAATGAATAGCTGAATAAACAATCCGAGAGTTACTCACAGTGCCTAACGAGCAACAACTGATGTGCATCATATTCCCGAATGGAAAAACACTTTTCGAGTTAATGACAAGGTTGATTCACCTTTTACCGACTTTCCATGGCCTACAGAATAAAAACCAGCACAAGCATCTTACAGAATTTCACATGGTTTGTTCAAGCATGAAACCACAAGGAGTATCTGAGGATCAGATTAAACTTTGAGCTTTCCTTTTTTCCTTAGCTGATTTGGCTAAAGATTGGTTATTTTACTTACCACCAAGATTGATTCATACATGGGCTCCTATGTCTAGATTGTTTTTTGACAGGCTCTTCCCTGTGACGAAAACAAGTGAAATGAGGAGAATCTTAGGAATAAGATAGAAGGATGGAGAATCTTATATGACTACTAGGAACAATTCAAGAAATTATGCGCCAGTTGCCCACAACATAGTTTAGCAGATCAGACCCTCCTTCAATACTTTTACAAATGATTGCTTCCTATGGAAATGAAGATGGTCGACACAACAAGTGGAAGAGCTCTTGTGAATATTGTAATACCTTAAAATTTTGGCTAGTGACCAAAATGAATAAAATGAAAGTTTGGTGGCTAAAGTATAAACTTAGGAAAAGCTAAGGGTCTAAATTGTAATTTTTGAAAGTTATGTATTTTAGTCCCGTAGATGAATAGTTTACCCCAAGAACGACGTTTCCGTGTTACGCGGGTTTTTTGTTCAAAATTTGTGTTAAAAGCTATAAAAGGGTTAAGTTCGAGAAAAATTCTGATAATCTGATTGAATCGAATATTTGAGATATTTTGTTATATGATAAGGCAAGATTAATAATATCTTTTCCATGCATTAATTTGGAAGGATTTAACATGGACCATTGGATTTAAATTGATTTTCCATATTAATTATGAGTTGTTGGATGAATAATGGCAAGATTGTAATTTTAAAAATTACAAGGGCAAAATTGGAATTTTGATTTGTTTCAAGGGAAAAGTTGTCAACTACTAATGGAAGACTAAATCTTGTCATTAGATAATATATTTTGACTAGTGGCAAGCTTTGGAGCATTGGATATCAAGGGTAAAATAGTCATTTGGCTATTAAGAAGATTTTTATTTATGAAATAAGGTTAAATAATGCCATTTGGCATGAAAAAGAAAAGAAAATAAAAGTGTGGAATTTTGGGTCATCATCCTTGCTACCGTGGGGTTTTCAAGAAAGGAGAAAAAAATTTTCAAGATTGATTTCAAGCATTTAGAGTTGGATTCAAGGTTAGTTCATGAGATACAAAATTGTTCTCCTTTGAATTCTTTTTCATTTGGTACAAGTTTTACATGATTTTGTGTTCCTAAGTTGAATTTGGCGATTAAGGTTGTTGAAGAGCATGTTAAAATTTCATGTTTTATGGTTCAATCATGTTGGAAATTTTGTTGTGATGTTGTTTCTATACTTATGGTGATGAAAAGCCTATGGTATATGGTATAGGGACCATTCGGCTAAATAGAGAAATTAAGGAGGAAATATTGTAAAAATTGTTTTTGAGATATAAATAATTTGAATGACGTTCTTTATTCTTGATTATGTAATTGAAGGTCAATTTGAGGTGTTAGAATGGTTAATGAATACTAAAGATGTGAATTATGTAATTTGCCCAGAATTTGGTCTTTGGCAGTGAGTTTGGAAATTCACCAAAAATTCCATAAAAATGATTAGAAAGTGATCCAAATGCCATTGTATTCCTGGTTTAGTCTAGTTTCGTTTAAAACAAACGGTGACTAATTTCGATTGGTATATCAAAAGATATGAATATTTAAGTGACGAAAGGTCAGAAAATAGAGTAGCAGTCTGCTCCAAAATTCAGCACTGGAATTCGAATTTGAAAATTTGTCATAAATCGTACGAGTTGAATTTGGGCTATTAGTTTATATGGTTGAACAACTTATCGAAACTAGTTTCTGTCAGAACAAACGGAATCGAATTCTGAGTTGTAGTTGATTTTATATAAATATTTCTTTGAAGGTAGCATAGACTGACAAATTATAAAATGAGTACCTTATTGGTGTTATTAATTTGTGCATGTAAGGGATGAATGTGAAGCATTCAAGTAAACACGAGAAATCAGAAATTTAGTAGATAAGGCAAAGGATCAACCTTGGAGTTTTGTTAGTTTATTCAATTTATTTGGGACAAGAAGTGTCAAGGTGAATGCAATTATCTGTTTTAAAACGTATTTAGGAAGACTTGCGACAAGTCGACCTATATGATTTTATTGAATTAATAATATTGGTTTTCATATGAAATATGATATTTTCACAGGCATAAAGTAAAGGTTTGGTACATGATGGGGTATGAACTATTAGCGATAGTGCCCTAAGGCCTATTGTATGGACGTGATATTTTGATTATTGAATTTATTGTTATGATAAATTTGCATGCTTTTGTATCCTTGAATATTATTATTCTAAATATCTCTAATCAGTTATTATTGTGGGAACAATAATAAGAAAGATTAGTATTTGATAGATATTCATAAGATGAATATGTGAATGAGATTCAAATCAAATTCATATATATATATATATTTGTTAAGAACAAATATTAGGATCGACTCGTCTTGAGATTAATACATGAATTAAAGTTATATATTAATCTTCAAACAGTTGTGACATTAAATCCTTAGACCTAAAATTGCTACGATTCTCAACATGATAACTATTATGTTTTGACATAGTCAAACATCATTTTTAATCAGACGATTATAAAGGTTATGCTTGAACATAATAAGGAACCATGCAGCGAGATGTGAGTAATTAAAATGGAATTTATCCTTCTTAACATAAGATAGATATCTTTGGGCCCCTCGATAATTGAGACTGAGAAATGCATGGTCGTGCTCAAATGAGTTGATAGAAATCAATGTCATTTGTTTAATCAGCTCAATTGGGCATTGAGGAACTAAAGCTGGAACGATATAAGGTTAACATTTTCCATGCCTTATATTCTATCAAGATATCGTGAGATAAAAGGATTATGACATAAACTGAATTAAGGTTGTCTCAGATTATGAGCTTTTCATTTAACTTGGCTAGTCATAATGTCTTGCTAGAGGGTGCTTATGACTTGTAGAATAAAATGTGTTTTTATCTACTACCAACGTTAATTGAACCTATAGGGTCGCACACTAAGAATGAATAAGAATGGTTGTGGTTATTACTCCTAATAATAAATTTAAGATAATGTGATTAGTTTAAATTATATTGAGAGAGATTATTTATTCAAATTTAAAGAAGTTAAATTCGTATTCTTGTGATAGAATATTTAATTTATTTTATTATTTTTCTGAAAAATAATATTAAAATTGGATTTAAATTCCTTACTGGATAATGAATCTATTTTTTAATATATTATTTATTTATTTTAAATAAATAATATTATTAAATAAATCACATCATTTAGATTTTGGTTGAACTTGAATTCCTTATCAGATAAAGAAATTTATTTTATAATTTATTTAAAAGAGTTTTAATTAAATTATAATAGGTGATCTCAATCTAACCCTAGTCAAGTCATATATATATGTATGTATGCCAAGGGGTTTTAAAGGGGTGATTTTTTAAATAGCCACCAAACTATAAAACTAGGTTTTTGAAATCTTGATTGGAACTAGCATTCCGATAGTCGTTCGTCATCCATTCGCGTGTGGATACTTGTAGAGGGCGGTCGTCTTTTAGAAAGGCAGTGCCTCAACTCAACCAGATTCCTGAATCAAATATCAAAGTAATGTTTGATTTCCACTTCGTACATTAATATGTTAGCATGAGATCCTGGAAATTCTTCATAGGATATTTTTCCGCTGCGTTTATATGCCTGATTAGATCAGTTTATTTCCTATGAAACCCAACATGAACTGCCCTATTGTGTTTTGCTTATGATAACTTTATTATCATATATTGATGATTGTTACAGAATGATTTATGTTATAATGGAGTATGAACTGCTCTGTTATTTTGATTTATCGATGATGAGATTTTTACCATCTATAAAATGACGTATTGCAAAGGTAATGATATTGTTTTATTGCCCAAGATTACATGAGAGTTACAGTATAGTGGCATGCCATAAGAGAGTAACAGTCTGGGACTGCATTGTAGCTACATTTGCCACATAGAGGCTAGCATAATGCATTGATCTTCGGATCTAGTTGTCTGGGACTACCGTCACTTTGGTGACTAGTGCTCTGGGAGAACAATGAGCTTGTATTAATGTAATGTTTTCCTTTCTCTTCAGGGGAAATGGCTAGTACTCTGGGAGTGCACGATCTCGTATACTCAGTTTCTCTCTATACATATTTCTTGGGCTATTGATAAAAAGAACTTTTACAAAATATATTTATAAATATTTAACTTTGCTTTCAAGCAATATTGATTTGAAATAGTTTTATATGGAAATTGTTTATACTATGTTATACTTAAAAAAACAGATTATTATTTAATTTTATGATTAACTTATAGTGCCTCACTAAGTTCGTATTTACCAGGTGTTTGCCTGTGCACACGTAGGTGGTTCAAGATATTGAATGTAAATAAGGCGTTGCATCAAGTTCAAAAATTTTCATCATGGTACTGCAGTAATGACATCCTACTTGAGGTTTTTAATTTATTTAGTGACATGTATAAATGTGATAAATTTGTCTATTTTGGTTTAGAGTCTGTTATTTATCAAACAATTAATTTATTTTTCGTAAAGTAAAGAAGCTATAATTTTGTGTACAAGTTAATTTTAAATATTTTCAAAAATTTTAAATTTATAGATTTTTTGAATAAAAGTCATGTTATTGTGTAGAAAATAGGGAAAAGTATTTTGGTCAGTGATCAATTTGATTCACTGTTTTTCCTTGAATTGATTTGGAGAGTACATACAAGCCAACTATTTATAGATTTAGTACAGGGAGTTCTAATAAAACTCAAACTAGTCTAGATGAAATATGATCTTATAAGATAAGAGATAAATGTTATCTAAACTACTTAGTAGATAAGAGTTATAGGCTATCTAAACTACTTTAAGAGATTAGATTTATAGGATATCTAAATTACTTAGATATTTACAAAAGAATTAACTCTATTTACATGACAATTATCTACACTCCCCCTCAAGCTGGTGAATACATATTGTAGATCCCCAACTTGGATTTAAGATTGTCAAGAACCACCCTTGGAAGAGCCTTGGTAAGAATATTGGCTAACTGTTGCTTTGTAGGAACATAGCCGAGTTTGATAACTTCATTGCTGATTTTTTCAGAGATAAAGTGTCTATCTATCTCCACATGTTTGGTATGGTCGTGTTGAACAGGATTTTTCGCAATACTAATAGCAGATTGACTATTAGTTTGCAACTCAAACTGCTTGTAGTGATCTAATCCCATTTCGGTCAACATTCTTTGTAACCACATGGCTTCACAAATCCCATGTGCTAGTGCTCGATACTCAGCTTCTACACTGCTCCTAGACACCACGGCTTGCTTTTTACTCCTCCAAGTGACCAAGTTTCCCCACACGAAAGCACAATACCCACTAGTTGAGCTTCTATCACTTTACTCACCAACCCAACTTGAATTAGTAAAAATTCTTACTGACCTTTCTTTACTTTTCTTAAATAATAAGCCATGTCCCATAGTCATTTTAAGGTATCGTAAAATTCTATATATGGCATCAAGATGCTCCTCTCTTGGATCATTCATGTACTAGCTAACAACACTAACAGAAAAAGAAATGTCAGACGTCGTAAGGGACAAATAAATTAGCTTACCAACCAATCGTTGATACGACTCTCTACTTACTGGAACACCTCCATCATCTTTTATGAACTTTAAGTTAGGCTCCATTGGGGTTTCGGCTGGTTTACAACCAAGCATGCCAGTTTCTGTCAAAAGATCAAGGATGTACTTCCTCTGACAGATAACTATACCAGATTTTGATCTTGCCACTTCTATTCCAAGAAAGCACCAAGACTGTCGAGGTCTTTGGTTTCAAATTCCTTGGCTAGTGAATATTTTATCCTCTTTAATTCTTCAACATCATCCCAGTGATTAATATATTATCCACATAAACAATTAAAATTGTTCTTTTACCATTTTGATTTACCTTAATAAAGAAGGTATGGTCGGTTTGACATTGTTTATAACCACTCCCAATAATTACCATGGCAAATATGTCGAACCAAGCCCTTGGGGACTGCTTTAGGCCATACAAGTATTTTTCGCAATTTGCATACTTTGTCAGCTGTCGAATCTCTCTTAATGCCCTCATGAATTTCCATGTACATTTCCTCTATCAAATTGCCATTCAAGAAGGCATTTTTGATGTCTAATTGATGAAGTGGCCAATCCTGGTTCACAACAAGAGACATTAAATCCCTTACTCTGTTTAGTTTTGGAACTGGAGCGAAGGTTTCTTGGTAATCTGTACCATACGACTGTATAAACCCCTTAACCACTAACCTGACCTTGAATCCTTCAATGCTGAAAATCCATTTGCATCCCACTGGCTTCTTTCCTTGAGGTAGATCTGTCAGAGTCCAAATCTCATTTTTCTTAAGGGCATTTATTTCTTCCTCGGCTGCCTTCTTCCACCTAGGATCATCCAAAGCCTCCTCTATTGTTCTCAAAATCTGAATGTCATCAATTTTTGTCATGAATGCCTTGAATGATGGCATTAAATGGCTATAAGCAACATACTTTTCTATCACTGAGCAGTACACTTCCTCACACATTTCCTTTGAGCAATCGACAAATCATCAGTATTAACAAGAAGAATAGGATTTTCATTAAGAGGAGAATCCATACCTTCCAAGTTTTCCATGGTAATTGGACTCAATTCTAACTCTTGGCAGCGTCTAGGTTGCAAGGCGGATTTCTCTCTCATTTTGTAGATGCTAAGTTCTTTGCCTTCTGATTAGGTCTTTTGAGGAGTTTTGGAAGGTCATGGATGGGTTCTTTGTGGAGTTTTAACAAGGCTGGAATTTTGTCTGGTAGGAGAAGAATGTAGAGATGGTTGTAAAGGAGATGAAAACACGGGTTGTGGGATAAAAATGGATTGGTAATTAGAAGTCGATTGTGATGATAAACTTGACAAGTTCTGAAAGTTATCAAAAAACTGAAATTGAAATTCATCTTGAATCTTCCCTTGAATTTTCGTTTTAGAGAAATAAGGTTTATTTTCAAAGAAAGTAACATCCATAGTAACATAAGTCTTTTTTGTAATCGGGGAATAACCCTTGTAATCCTTCTTAGTGGTTGAGTAATCTAAGAAAACACACTTGAGTGACCTTGGATCCAACTTAGACCTATGTTGTTGATAAACATGAACAAAAGTGGAACACCCGAAAATCTTTAGTGGAAGATCACATGACATAGGTTTGAACCAAGGATTTTTTTAAGAAGAACATCTTTAGGAGATTGGAACTTTAGTGTTCGACTAGGAACCTATTAATAAGGTGAGTGGCAGTTAGGACAGCTTTCCCCCAAAAATATTTAGGAACATTGGAAGAGAATAAAAGAGACCTAGCTACTTCCAAAAGATGTCTATTTTTTCTCTCGGCAATCTCATTCTATTGAGGACTATCAACACAAGAATTAATATGAACAATGCCCTTCTTTTTAAAATAGGATCCTAGACTTTTTGAGAAATATTCACTCCCATTATCAATTTTAAAAATGTGGACTTTACTTTGAAACTGATTTTCGACCATATTGTGAAAGTTTTTAAAAATTTATCTAACTTTAGATTTTTCCCTCATAAGAAAGGTCAATGTAGTCTTACTATGGTCATCTATAAAGGTTACAAACCATCTAGATCCACTAACATTTTTAACTTTGAAAGGGCCCCAAATATCACTATGGATGATGAAAAAAGGGTGAGAAGGTTTATAAGTGGATGGATGGTATGTGGTTCTTTGATGTTTGGAAATTGACAGATGTCACAATGAAAGGATTTGATCTTTTTATTGGCGAACAAATCTGGGTACATCTTGGCCAAATAAAAGAAATTGGGATGACCTAGTCTAAAGTGTAGTAACATAATCTTATTGGAAATAGGGTATGATGTGGAAATAGATTCGGAGATGCAGCTGGAATAGGCTTGTTTTGGTGAAAGCAATGAACCTTGAAGAATGTAGAGTCCATAGTGCAACCTAGCATTGCCAATTATCTTCCATGAATCCAATACCTGAAATTCATAGCCATGTAAATCAAATTTAGTATAACATCCTAAGTCACGAGACAATTTACTAACAGATAACAAGATGAAAGCTAATTTTGGAACATAAAGCACAGAGTTCAATTTGATATCCTGATTTACTCGAATTGTTCCACTTGTTTCAATGGCTGCTAAGGAACCATCTGCTGTCTTTACATTGGATTGGGCCCCAAGCTGGCTGAATTCTGTAAATAAGCTTAGATCTCCTGTCATGTTGTTAGAGGCTCCACTATCGACAATCCAAGTAGTGAAGTTTGTATTGTCGAGAGTATTTGCAAAAGAAAGATTACCTTCATGTTGCTTGCTAAATTGGCCGCTAGTATTTCTTGTAGAGGTGACCAAATGTGATTGATTGTCCCTCTGTGGCAGTGGGGATGAACTAGCCTTTGAGCTAATCTCGAATGTTTTTTCGTCAGCCATTAACTGAGGATTTTTCGGATAGGATATGAAAAACCTAGATTGATACCATGTAGAAAATAAGGTAAAGTATTTTGGTCAGTGATAAATTTGATTCACTGTTTTTTCTTGAATTGATTTGAAGAGTACATACAAGCCAACTATTTATAGATTTAGTATAGAGAGTTCTAATAAAACTCTAACTATTCTAGATAAAATATGATCTTATAAGGTAAGAGATAAAGTTTATCTAAACTACTTAGTAGATAAGAGTTATAGGCTATCTAAACCACTTTAAGAGATTAGAGTTATAGGATATCTAAATTACTTAGATATTTACAAAAGAATTAACTCTATTTACATGAAAATTATCTTCATATTGTTCTGTGACATCTCTGACTCATATTCGTTATTCAAATACGGGAATAAGGTGTTACATTTATTGGTATCAAAGCTACAAGTTTAGCCGGTTCTAGATCTAAACCGAGCTTGTTATCAGTCAATAAGTGTATACATGCTACTAGGATGCCATTGTTACTATATTGGTGCTTGAGTGACTTGATGCAACTGCTATTGAATTGATTGTATAAAGCTTTAGATGTTCGAAGTTGAGAGATCGCGTCGAGCGATTGAACAATTGGGTAAAAAGAAATGAGGCCCATAAAAGTAGTAACAAGGTTAATTATTAACAGCTTTCCCCTCAATATAACGTTGATGTGTTGGTGAAGTTGGAAATGCCTAGCTAAACCAAGGTTTATTATTTCGAACCTGGATATGATTTTAAATGAAATTCAACCCCAAGTTCCTTAAACTTTTATTGCTAGAGAGCTGAGAAGTCTTGAAGTGTGACACTTCAGGTGGGGGTATTGATGGAAAACCAATGTCGCTAGACTATTCGTTTGATAAATATGAAAAAAGAGATACAAAAAGGGCTTCGTTGTAATGATTAAGGAAATCTTGATGTGATATTAACTCATCTCTTGAACATAACACAATAGTAAGTTAAATCTGTAAGAATTACTCAATAGTAATTTAAAGAAATTGAATTTTAGTAAGCTTAATGGAGTTGCTTCTTTATGAATTTTTGCTTGAAACAAATAGTTCTGAAAGGAAATAGAAAGTTCAGAGATTGTAATGATGAGGGAAAATCTGATTTTTTCTGATCAATGTGGTTTAGTAGTATTTTTTTTGGAAACTGCTATCACAAGGATGTAAGAACTTTCTAGCTTACGTTGTGAACATATAAGTATTCAAAGGTGAACTTAGAAAGTATCTCAACTGTCAATGGATAACAGGATGTGTTCCCTCAGGAATTGTCAGGGTTACCATCTAATCGTGAAATGAAATTCAGGATTTAGGTTTTCTCTAGCACCGAACTTATATCAAAGGTGTAATCACTCATTTTTACTTAAATATATTAATATTGCATGTATATTTATTATATGAATGTTACTAATATAAGGTGGTGTGTGCATGTATAAGCTATGTATACGTATTAGGGGTGTATGTATGTCACGTATGTATCTAGGGTATAAATGTATATAGATGTTATGTTAATTATATGTATGATTATACGTACGTATACTAGAATATTATATTAATTAATGATCGTATAATATAAGTATATATTTTCGTATGTATATGTATTGTTGTTATAATTATACTATTATTATTATTAAATACAAAATGAAAAAATTAAATATATTAAACCCAAATAAAAATTACAATCCAATTACAAATCCAATTACAAGGCCCGTTTGGCCCAAATCAATCTTATCTAATTACAATGTGCGGGGATCAGGGCCGTTGGATCAAGATCTGATCCAACGCCACGATGCAATGGAAGTCAAAAATATATCGCCAGCGCGCGTGTGCTCCACACGTATGGACCGCTTCGAGTGCCACGCGCGCGTGGTCCACGCCACGACGCTTTAATATCCCACGCGCGTAAGATCCACGCGTTCGACTCCTCGATCGCGCGGAGCTCCACGTGGCGAAATCTCAAGCCGCCTCATCGATCGAGGCTTCATCCAGCCCGATCGTTCTTCAAGCCATCTCGACCGTTAGATCGGATCGATCTAACGGCCGAGAACGCTGCCCGCCTCTCGCGCAATGACCACACCGCCACCGCGCCCGATATTCAGTCCCCGCGTTCAGATTATGCCAAAGACAACAAGCAAAATGTCAGATCTGGAAAAGAAGATACAACTTGCAACAAAAGCAGAGGCAGTAATATATATGAAACGAGGCTTTTGTAACGGGGATTAGGGGGCGAGCAAAAAAAAGATTAGCAAAAAAAAAAACAGAGGGAGTAGTAACAAAAAAAAGAACAGAGAGCTTGTAAAACCAAAAACTTGTAACCAGTCGAGATAATCAAAAAGGGGTCCATTGGTAAACACTTATCTCTTTTTCTTACTTATTTCTTTACATGCATATACTGAATAGAAATAAAAAAAAAAAAACAAAAAAAGAAGTAGTCTTACCAGCTTTGTCTGTGGGTCTTCCTTCTCTCTCTGACAAGCCTTTCGGCTTCTCAAGCCGATCCGTGAACTAAAGGGAAGAGAAGACCCTTTGAAGTTGTGTTTTGGTCTAAAAATATTTTTTTTTTGGTTTCGTATTTCTTAGATCTAGGGTAAAAAAGGGTATCCTCCTCAATCCAACCATGGATTCGTATTGAGGACGACAAGGGGTTGTTTTGGTGTATTTTGAGGCTCACGCCGGCCGGCCGGGATTCTCGGGTTTCTCAAGAACATTTGAGAGAAAAAAAACGAAGAATGTAAGTTTCAAAACCGAAAAATGAAACAAAGAAGGGGAAAATGGGTTTCGGTCTAAAAATGGGCCTTTTATAGTTATTATTATTTTTGAAATGGGTAAATTACACACTTAATCCCACCGCGTTTTCAATATTTTCATTTTTGTCTTGCCGCATGGTATAATCACATTGATCCCCCGATTTTTCAAAGGATTACAATTTTGTCCCTAAATTACACCGAATCGGTTTTACGAATGGTAAATTTACGCCCTTAACCATCCCGCGTTTTGGATTTTTCACTTTGGGTCCGCCTCTGGTCTAATTACAATTCTGGTCCTTTTAGGTTTTGTTTGTTTCGCAATTTCGTCCCCAAATTACATATTATTGTTCTTTAATTTCTCGCTTATGACTTTTGTTTTTCTTTCATTTCACTCTGCTTTGTAAATACTAATGTTCGTATTATAATCGTATATGTAGATGTATTCTATTATTTTATTTTATTTTATGTCACTCGTATATATGACTCGTATTCTATGTTTACATATATATGTGTATTAAGGTTATAATGATCATGCGTCTTTTATCCTAAGTTATTCATATTAAGCATGTTATGTTTTTATTGATTCGTACATGGTATATTTTGTATTTTATATGTGTGTGCTTTCTTATTTTTTAGGGCTACATGTTAGTATATTTACCCTTTTTATACGATATGTTGACCCGTATATGTTGAAATATGTTTTATTGCTAGTATGCATTTTTTTTTATATCTGTTCGTCTATATATACTTATTCTTGCCTTGATATTTTGACATATTATAATTGTTTTTATCTATTATTTAGAGTAATATGTATATATATACATGTTTTAGTCTAAAATATCATTTATGTTAAATTAGTAGTCTGGTATGTCAATATTTATTACATTTAAGCATTTTGCTATGTTTTATATTTTTGCCACTAAAATTGCATATGATTTATAACTTGTTAATGCGGTGTCCTTTTATCCGAGCGTAAATGGGGCCAGTATCAAGCGTAGTGATAGTGGTTGGGCGTTTATTCTCGGATAACGGGACCCTTAAAATTAATTCGCAATTATGACCGAATTTTAAAATAATCGTCACCCTAATCTGGAAAATCCAATATTAATAAAGCGGTAATTATCAAAGTACCAATTTTTGGGCGGTATGGGGGTGCTAATCCTTCCCCATCCGTAACCGACTCCCGAACCCTGTCTTTTTGAATCTCTGGTTTTATGGTGTCCGGCCTACCTAAGTGGCCGGTGGCGACTCCATTTTTATAAGGTTTTTGTAAACCCCACGGAATAAATATTTTATATCAAACACACCTTTCAAAAACCCCATCATTTTTATTTTAGCGATAAGAAGAAAAAGACATTCGCTACAGATGGCGACTCCGCTGGGGACATTTTTGTTTTTCAAAAACAAATGAGAGTCAAGCTTTTAAAATAATTACCGCTTTACTAATATTGGAAGTTCCGGATTAAAGTGAATATTAAATTAACATTCGGTCATAATTGCGCATTTATTTTAACGCATTTAAAATATGGCATATAAACCCGTCTTTTTAAGTGGGGGGAAAACGCTAATGCTTTCGTGGAGATATCATTCTCCCGTATGGGCCTAGCAAGTACCTTCGGGGCTCGAGTACCTTATGCTTTCGTAAGGATATCGTTCCTTCGTACGGGCATAAGCGAATGGGTCCCCCTGAATTGAACCCGGTTGAAAGGAGCCTATAATGGGTAATGATCGGGGGCCTTGCTACCCTTAGTAGGGGACAGCAAGGACAATTCGGGTACCTCCTAGCACCAACACTGCATGTAGAGAACATAGAAACCTACCCCCCGTTAGCCATGCGGATAACCTTAGGTTTTAGACGGGATAAATAGGGTTGTTTTGTGTGTTTATTCTGTTTTGTCATTTTATTTTTATATATTTATCGATTTTATCTGGTACTGACTTGTTTTCTTTTCGCTTTTTGTTCTTTTTCTCATACATCATTGCATTTGCATCGCATAAAGGTACTGGATCAAGTGGTTTGCCTGATCGTAAAGTCTTTCAACATGGAAAAAGGTGTCTTAGGAAAGAAGAGCTTAATTTGTCACCGGACATTGGTCGAGGTCAACCAGAAAAAATCCAAGGGGACATCGCCAAAACGAACGCATAATAGCGTGGGATACACCTATGTGAGTCTCCAAATGAACGACTTGTGGGATCTTCAAAGCATTTGGGAAAGATGGGACCGAAGACTACAAGACTTATTTTGCGATAGTTATGGCGACATCGCGCAGCTATTATATGTTCGATTAACCAGCCCCTACTCCGAGCTATAGTCCGATTCTGAATCCGCTTTTTGTCGCTTCACCTTCAATGGGCAGGACATGATGCCTACGGTAGAGAGAGTACACTGCTTTACTTAACCAGAAAAATATTCAGAAGATTGGATCTACGCGAAGCCTCCAAGGAATCGAAATTACACTCGCTAAACTCAAAACCTTTGCGGGAATGAGTGACGATTGGGTTAGTGGCCTCCTTCAAATCCGAGGAGATAATACTGATCTTTGCATGGGAAAGTATTCGGGACATCATATCGACACATCCGATTTGGCAAAGAAAATGGACCTATTCGCTTTAGGAATATATGGCTTGGTGATCTTTCCCGAGTACTAGGAACATTGACATAGCCATTCGGATTTGTTTGAGCGGGTGAAACGAAAAAGCAAACACGGTACCAGAATCTTGGTCGAGACTTTCATTTCCTTAAACGCTAGCCGAAACATGAAGAAGGGCGTTTTTTTAGGCTGCGCACAGCTATTACAAGTATGGATCCGAGTCACATGTGGAAGACGCCGACGCTGGTCCTCGCCGGGATATCCTTCCAAGGATTTTCGCCTTTACGAGAATACTTAGCAAAGGAATGGCGAAGATTTGAAAACAAAAATGTGGACCAGTTTCTTGAAACATTCAAGATGAAGACATAGCATGGAGGGTCCCATGGCTCGGTAAAGTTAATTATTTATTTCTATACGATTGTGGTGACTTCAACCGGGCTGATGATGTTAGGATTACATGGAGGGATCACTTGTGCTCCACTTTTGGTGTCTCGGCAGTTCGGATCACGACAGTTCATTCCCAATACAGCCGGATTAAGCCAAACTGAATTTCTTTTCAAAGGAGAGTTCAAAGGAAAAATTCAGACCATCATGAGGGCCTGGGATCATTGTTATCGGATCAGGGTGGAAGGAGATACCGAGCACATGACTACCCCAGATTACGATCTTTGGAGACGTTTGAGGGTTAATAATGTGATTCCTGAATCTGATCAAGGACCAGCAAAGTCACACCAAGAGCTTACAAGGGTGGTACCGTCCGAAGCCGACATCTTAAGGAGTGAACTCGAAGAAGTTAAAAGGAAAATGGACGTTCAACAGACCCAACATGCGAGCGAGCTCTATAAGGCAAGCT
Source organism: Hibiscus mutabilis (assembly GCA_019671005.1). NCBI lineage: Eukaryota > Viridiplantae > Streptophyta > Magnoliopsida > Malvales > Malvaceae > Hibiscus > Hibiscus mutabilis. The sequence goes on along the minus strand of CM033733.1, from coordinate 25,505,957 downwards.
TAGAAGTTGATGAGAGGGATGGGATCGTTAGGCAACTGAAGAAATTAAATGCAGATTTGAGTGACAAGAATACTCTTTATCAAAAAGATGCCCTCCTATTACAGGCAAAAATACAAAAGGCCGGCCGGAGTCAATTCATAGCTGTGGAAAGAGAAAGAATGAACGGCATCTGTTTGGTGGAAGAAGAACGAGAAATTAACAAAAGAGCGATCGAGAAAGAGATTGAAAGCTGCCGTTTGGCTATGGAGGAAGAAAAACGGTCCGCCAAGAAGGCCATTGATCAAGAGAGAGAAAGATTCAGACAAGAAATCAGCAAGGGGAAACAAGCTCTCCATCATGAGAGAGAAAGTGTCGCCGTATGGAAAAGAAAATCCATGAGTAGTCGAAATAGACTGTTAGAGATGCAGAAACTGTACGATGACACTATTCAAAGTTTGGGGCAAAGCCAAAGTCAAAATGATGAATTAAAAGGAAAGGTAGCGGAAGTCGAACACTCACTTCGAATGTACTGCCACAGGAATAATTTCGCTGAGCTGCAAGAAAGAGAACGCGAAGTGGGTGTGTTACAAGCACGAATTGGGTCCCTCGAAGCAGTTGTGGAGGATTACAAGGAAAGAATTAATGTGTTCGAGGAAGCTGCAGCCGGAGGGGACACCTATTGGTAGAAGAGATTGCGCGACGTTGCTCGAATGGTACAGGACAGAGACCAGTACTACGCAAATCTAATGGTGGACATACAGCGAGTCGCCAGACACGTAAATGATTTAGCTGTCGAGGCTGAAACACTCCGACCTTTTATAGCCCCGGGAATGGAAGAAGCTCCTAGGTTCCTCAAGCTGCTCAAGGCAATTGGAAAGTTAGGGGATAGAGCTAGAGTCTATCTATAGGACTCTGTGTTATAATTATATCTTTTGTACTAGGGATCTTTACTTTGTAACACGAATTTTGTTGTAATCAAGACCCTTTAATTCCCGTGGAAGTAATTCAAAAGGGTGATTACCAGCGGAATCAGTACCTTGTCTGCATGCATTCTTGCATTTGCATCATAACATTTGCATCGTTGTACATGCATTTATTTTTTTACAACCATATTAACAATATGAATATTGTGGCATTGTATGTAGCTAACCCGCAATCATTCATCACCTATACTTTACCCGGCTACAAATAAGGCTCATGGAAGAAAGAATAATCAGTCTAGAAAGAGGGCAAAGGGAGCTTGAGACAAGGCTTGAAGAGGCCCAGAGAAGCCTTAGTGATCAGATTGCACAGTCACAAACATCAATAGTTTCTGACATAACGGCATTGCTGGCAAAAAGTCTTGGAAAACGAGTAGAAGGAGAAAATATCCCAGAGCCAGAAGGTACCCCGGCTCACTTCAAGGTTCAACCAACTGCACCAAACCAGGCTAGGAAAGTGTATATTGACCCTACAGGAATGTCTTCCACTTTCAAGTAGGGGCACCCGAGACTCAACCCTTGATACCAAGCACTTTATGAAGAAGAAGTGCGGACCTAAACATGGTCGAAAGGATCAGGAATGAGGTAGAAAGAAAGTGGGAAGAAAGATTTACCTCATGGAAGGAAGAAAAATTTAAAGCGTTACAATCAAATGAAGAATCAGGAAACGACGCTAGCGACCTAAGTCTGGTGTCCGATCTTGTCTTGCCACCAAAATTCAAAACGCCGGAGTTCGATAAATATGACGGAACCACATGTCCTTCTACACACATAACGATGTATTGTAGAAAAATGGCGGCTTACCATAAAGATGAAAAGCTACTGATCCACTGTTTCCAGGATAGTCTAACTGGAGCGGCGTTACGTTGGTGTACTCAATTAAGCAAAGCAAATGTCAAAACATGGAAAGATTTGTCTAAAGCATTTTCCGAGCAATACAAACATGTAACAGACATGATCCCTAGCAGAATCATGTTAGAAAATATGGGGCGTAAAGTCCAATGAAAGCTCATGACAATATGCCCGAGGTGGGAGAGAAGTAGCCGCCAAATCCAGCCACCTATCCCGGAGCATGAAATCACGCCATTATTTGTCAACACTCTGAAAGGGCACTTTGATCGCCTCATCAATAACACAACACAGTGTTTTGCCGACTTGATCAGACTGGGAGTCTCTCGAATCGCAATCAAGAGCGCGCGAGAATAGATGGTGGGGAAGGGTCTCAAAGTACAACAAGAGAAATGAAGTAAACACCACCAGCACCTATACCGCCCCAAGAACTTCACAGTCTCACAGCCACAAGCACTGTGGGAAAAACACAAAATTCGAATCAAAGAGATGAGAGGGTCACCAGAAAGGATAAAGAGAGGAGAACTTTCACTCCCCTACATGTTTCATACTCAGAGCTTTATTCCCAGTTGTATGAAGCAGACTTGGTCCGACCATACATCGTTAATCCTGTCAATCCACCATTCCCGCCTTGGTATAATCCAAGCGCGCATTGCGACTATCACGGCGGTACCCCTGGACATCCCACTGAGAACTGTCTTGCCTTCAAAAAGCTTGTACAGAACTTAATCGATTCCGGGATATTGAAGTTTGAAGAGCCTAGCGTAGCCAACAACCCGCTGCCTAATCATGGGAGCAGAGGGGTAAATGCCATAGAAGAATGCTTTACCAGGAGGACAAAGGATGACGTGTTAGAAGTCAAGTCTTCTTTACGGTGGGTATTTCAACAATTATGCATGGCTCGTGTGATCAACAAAGGCATGATAATAAGGCAGAAGGAATATGGAAAGTATTGCGAATTCCATCAGACTGAAGGGCATGATATCCAAGAATGCGAAGAGTTCAAGAAATTGGTGCAGAAGTTGATGAATGAAAAACAAATTGAATTCTTTGAGGAACCCATGGGGAAGGGATCAGACGTACACATGATAGATAGCCCCAAAACTAGATACGGGAAGGATAGACCTTTTATCATCTCTCCCAGGATAGGGAATGCAGGTGTCTCCCAAGGAGAAACCAGCAAGATAAATCACAAGATCGTCATTTCAGCACCATCTCCATTCCCATTCAAAGACATGCGACAAATTCCCTGGAATTATGCCGCGAATGTGACCATGCCAGAAAAATCAGAACACGAACAGGTAAAAGAGTCTACGTTGGAAGACCAACAAAGCCAGAACAATGTGAACGTTGGTGAAGCAGGCCATTTCATAAGGAGCGGCCGATGTTATTCCTCTGAGGCTTTGAGAGCAAAAAAAAAGATAGGGGGAAGAATACAGCAAGTTAGCCCCTCTACGCAGATATTTGGAGAAGAACCTCCCAAAAGATAAATGAACTGTGAATCGAGGCCCGTGCCAAAGAATTTCTAAAGTTCTTGAGACATAGCGAGTACATCGTAGTGGAACAACTACGAAACAACCGCCAGATCACAATCTTTGGAATTGCTCTTGAGTTCGAGAGAAGCATCGGGAGACGCTATTGAAAGTGCTTGAATCAAACTTTTGTGCCCCGTGACATTTCAGAACAAACCTGGACATGATAGTAGGGCATATTATCGCTTATAATCATATCACATTCAGTGATGATGAGATCTCGGAGGGAGGAATGGGGTCTACCAAAGCCCTTAACATTACTACCCACCGCAAAGGGTATGTATTACCAGCGTCTTGATCGACAACGGGTCAGCATTGAATGTCTTGCCTATGGTAACCCCGCAAAATTGCCAATAGACGGTTCGCACCTAAAGCCTTGCTACAACTCGGTAAGAGCCTTTGACGGTACGCAAAAAAAGAACAATGGGGAAAATTGAGGTTCCCTATTGATCGGACCAACCCGAATATGTGATCGATTTTGTGGTGATGGACATAAAACCATCTTACAAAGACTTATTGGGAAGACCGTGGATCCACTCCGCAGGAGTTGTCCCATCATCATTGCATCAGAAATTAAAATTTGTAGTTGAAGGTAAATTGGTCACCGTAGAAGCAGAACATGAATTTGTTGCTTCCGTGACATCAGACACCCCCAACATTCAAAATGATGAAGATGCCGCAGAATGCTCGTTCCGAGCATTAGAACTAGTAAATGCCACATTCGTTTCAGAAGGAAGCCGGATCCCTTACCCCAGGTTATCTAATTGTACGAAGATGACCGTCGCAGAAACTCTGGGCCGAGGAGCCAAAATAGGAAAAGGGCTGGGAAAGAGATTACAAGGAAACCTAAGACCCATGAATATGATAACCAAGAAGGATCGTTTCGGGCTGGGTTATCAACCAAGTGTCCAACAGAAGAAAGAGGAATATAAGAGAAAGGAGGAGCAAAGAAAAGCCAGATCTAAAGGAGAAGACATTCCGTGGAGGTCGATGTCCTTTCCTAGTTTGAAAGCCACTTTCATCTCCGGAGGGTTCTACCAGCCAGGTCCAGATATTGGAGAGGCAATGAAGAAAAATGATGAACTTAACCAGAGGAAATATTCAAGAAATCATTTGAAGGGATGTACATCAACATGATAGCCAAGAGGACCGAGGTAGCAAAATGTTGACCAACATCCGCCCTTGCCATCCCGGGAGACACTTTCGATAACCGGAGCTGCATTGATCTACCTGTAGTTTTTAGGAATAGATCGAGTAATAATGCTCAATCAACCTTTGTTTTTGCCCATAGACAATGGGGATCTCTTGTATGGGGCACCTATGTTAACTTTTTGATTGAAATGAAAATATCCCCACTTTCTTAAAAACGACCAAAGTCTCATTTATTCCATTCATGCATTCTTCATATTCATTCCCTTCATGTAATGCCGTCTCTTTCCCAATACAATTCATTCTCATTTAATGCAGGTCGCTCATGATTGACGATATGAATGATACCGATCAATCTCGAGTAAATTTCAATGCCCCGAGGTCTCGAGAGGAAATTGAGGAAGGATATGATGAAATAGAAATTGAGGTCCCGGAAGAGTTAAAGAGAATGGTGGACGACGAAGAAAGGCGATTATGCCCCACCAAGAAGAAACAAATTGTCAACTTGGGGATCAAGAAGCGAGAAAAGAAATAAAAATAGGAACGACTATTTCCTCAAAAACCAAACATGAACCGATAGCCCCGCTTCAGAATTCAAGGATGTCTTCGCTGGACTTATCAAGATATGCCGGGATTGAACACCGACATAGTGGTGCACACATTGCCAACAAAATCGGAGTGCAAACCAAGACAAAGAAAAACTTCGGAGAATGAGGCGGAGATGTTGTTAAAAATCCGAGAAGAAGTGAAAAAGTAATTTGATGCTGGATTCTTGAGGTAGCCAAATACCCCGAGTGGGTTGCAAACATTGTACCAAGATCAAGAAAGACGGGAAAGTTTGTATGTGTGTAGATTACAGGGGATCTGAATCGAGCTAGCCCAAAAGACAACTTCCCTTTGCCACATATTGACACGCTGGTTGACAACACACGCAGACATTCATGGTTTTCCTTCATGGACGGCTTCTCGATACAACCAGATAAAGATGGATCCTAACGACATGGAGAAAACCACATTCATAACCATGTGGGGACTTTTTGTTATCAAGTGATGCCGTTTGGGCTAAAGAACGCAGGGGCAACATACCAAAGAGCAATGGTGACTCTTTTCCATGACATGATGCACAAAGAAATAGAAGTATACGTGGGCGATATGATTGCCAAGTCTCGAACAGAGGAAGAGCACCTCTGACGAACTTGAGAAAACTATTCCAAAGACTACGGAAGTACCAACCGAGGCTCAATCCTCGCCAAGTGTACCTTCGCCGTTACGAAAAACTCCTAGGGTTCGTAGTAAGCGAAGAGGGATTGAGATTGATCCCGATAAAGTGAAAGCCATCCAGACCTTTCACCACCTCGCACGCAAAAAAAGGAAGTTCGCGGTTTCTGGGGAGGCTGAATTATATCTCTCGTTTCATTTCCCATTTAACCAATCAATGCGACCCAGTCTTGGACTTCTTAGAAAGAATAATCTGGCGTGTGGGATGAAGAATGTCAAAAAGCCTAGAAAAGATCAAAAAGTACTTGACAAACACTCCAATTTTAGTCGCACCAAAGACTGTCGACCACTAATTCTCTACTTAACGGTCTTGAGAATTCAATGGGATGTGTACTTGGGGCAACACGATGAGTCAAGAAAAAAGAGCAAGCCATCTATTACCTAAGCAGAAATTCAATGATTGCGAAACACGGTACCCGCCAAAGGCGAAGCGTGTTGTGCTCTCTAGTTTGGGCTACCAAGCGCTCGGATAAAGACATGTTATACCATACTACCTGGTTAATATCCAAGCTAGACCCATTAAAGTTCTTAATGGAAGCGCCCGGCGCTAACGGGAAGGATGGCCCGATGGCGGATGCTCTTATCCGAATTCGACATCGTATATGTTAATCGAAAGTCGTAAAGGGAGTGCCGTAGCAGATTTCCTGGCTAGTCGTGCTTCGGATGACTATGAGACATTGAACTTTAGTTTCCCAGACGAAGACTTGACGTGCATTACAACCGAAGAAGAGATTTCAGATGATAAGTCATGGAAACTTTACTTCGATGGAGCCTCCAACGCCCTCGGACATGGGATAGGGGTAGTGCTAATCTCACCTGAGGACGTCTATTATCCTTTCACCAGCAGATTGGAATTCTTCTGCACAAATAATATAGCTGAATACGAAGCTTGCATCATGGGACTGAACTCAGCCATCGAAAGAAAGGTTAAGGAACTTCGAGTGTTCGGAGATTCGTCCCTAGTCATTTACCAATTGGGCGGGGAGTGGGAAACCAGAGACCTGAAGTTGGTCAAATATCACGAATGGATCCAAGAGCTCGTCAAAGAGTTCGAAAAGGTCAGCTTCAATTACCTACCCCGAGAAGAAAATCAGATGGCAGATGCATTGACAACCTTGGCGTCCATGTTTAAAACAAACACCGGGGCAGAAATGAAGCCCATTGAGATGCAGACGTTTCAAAAACCTGCTCATTGTTGTAATATACAGGAAGAGATTGACGGAAATCCATGGTACTATGACATCCTGCAATATGTCAAGCTTCAAAAATATCCAGAAGGGGCAAACGACAATGACAGAAAAGCACTCAGAAAAATGGCAACAAAATATATCCTAGATGGGGAAATCCTATATAGGAGAAGTCATGATCAAACATTGCTGAGATGTGTGGATGCCCGAGAGGCGAAGGAAATCTTAGCTGAAGTACATGACGGGATCTGTGGAACGCATGCCAACGAGCTGTCTATAGCCGGAAAATTATGAGATACGGATATTTCTGGTTGACCATGGAGGGAGATTGCATCGATTACGCCAGGAAATGCCACAAATGCCAAATTTACGCTGACAAGATTCATGCACCCCCATCGCCTCTACACACCATGAATTCTCCGTGGCCTTTCGCAGCGTGGGGCATGGACGTTATCGGGCAAATCCATCCGAAAGCTTCCAATGGGCACCGTTTCATTTTGGTCGCCATAGACTACTTCACTAAATGGGTAGAGGCAACGTCTTACGCCAATATCACCAGGACTACAGTTTGTAAGTTCTTAAAGAAGGAAATTATTTGTCGATACGGATTGCCAGAGAGGATCATCACCGACAACGCTTCCAATCTGAACAACAAGATGATGAAGGACGTGTGCACTTAATTCAAGATAACACACCATAACTCCACAGTCTATCGTCCTAAAATGAATGGAGTAGTGGAAGCAGCAAATAAGAATATAAAGAAGATCATAGCAAAGACTACGGATACCTACAAGGATTGGCATGAGAAGTTGCCTTTTGCCCTTTTCGCCTATAGGACGTCCATTCGCACATCAACGGGGGCAACACCCTACTCCTTGGTGTATGGTACCAAAGCAGTACTCCCAATTGAGGTAGAGATTCCGTCCCTCCGGGTCTTAAATGAAGTAAAACTAGAAGAAGCTGAATGGGTGCAGGCCAGATTCGACCAGCTAAATCTCATTGATGAAAAAAGACTAAAGGCCATTTGTCATGGTCAGATGTACCAAAAGCGGATGGTGCAGGCTTACAACAAAAAGGTGCGCCCCAAGAGAATTCAAAGAAGGGGATCTGGTACTCAAGAGAATCCTCCCTATCCAGAAAGATTCTCGAGGAAAATGGACGCCCAACTGGGAAGGACCGTACGTCATAAAAAAGGCCTTCTCAGGAGGAGCCCTGATCCTAACAGAAATGGACGGGAATGAGCTGAAAAATCCCGTAAATTCTGATGTCGTCAAGAAATATTATCTGTAAAAAAAAAATTGGAGAGCTCAGGACGAAAACCCGAAACCGGGCGTCTTGAAGCAAAGGAAGGACTCGAGTTGAAAACCCGCAAAGGGCGGCTCGGGTAAGTTGAAAAGTTGAATATCCGAAGAGAAGGGCATCTTTATGAACATTGTGAAGAGAAGGCCTCAGGCAAAAAAATTCTACACCGGTTGACAGGGTCATGTATCATTCATATCGAAGATAATGAGGGATCTTGTATTTTCATACTTAACTCATGTGTGTCATACCTTTCTTTTCAAGATATCTCGAAGACCTTAATCATAATAAAACCGTGTTTTTGAGCATCCATTCCTGACCTTCTTGTCAATTTCAGTCAAATAAGGTAACATAGGCTTATAATGAAACAAGAGATTTCGGAGCATTACTATGATTTAACCTTGGAAATGCAGGTGATCAAAGAAAACGATGTTAACTCCGTCCTTTAGTTCCCTACATAATGGCTGTCGATAGAGAAGGCGGGAAGCTTCAGACAACCTGGTAGAATAACCAATGGCACATGTCATATCTATTCAAGAAAAGCATACGAGATAACAAAAGAAATCTCCTGGGTGAAAACCAGAAGGGCACCCCTCAAAAAAAATCTCTAAATTGAAAACCCGAAAGGGCACTTTAGAATTCCAAGTCAGAATTGAAAAAAGAGAAAGGTCGAGATGGTTGAACTTGGCAGTGAAGCGGGGTATCGATGCCCGTAAGAAAGGATAAAGCGAACATCAAGATCAAATAAGGACCAGAACAAGCCCACCAAGATATTGAATCTCATGCATCATGAATAGTCAGACATCACTAGGATTAGGAGCATGTCAATTCATTCATTTATCATGACATTTTGTTTTTGTCTCAGACAGGTATCTGCAGATCCGAAGAGACATCGAAGGCCGTCACGGTGTGAATCCCAAATGAGAAAACAATGTTTTACATACAAAAGACACATGTTTTCAAGCTCTAGAGAGAGATTCTATATAGGAAGAATCCTCCTCTCCAAGGCTTCAGAAGCTGAAAGTTCTATATAGGAAGGACTGACAGCTCCAAGGTGAAGACTCGCAGTTCTATATAGGAAGGACTCCCAGTCAAAGCAATTCACCCATGACACATGGTTATATAGGAAACCTGTTGTGTCGAAAGCAAAGAGTCTTATATAGGAAAGCAAAAAGTTCTATATAGGAAGAACTTACGAGCCTGAAGATTCAACCAAGGAAGAGCGGAGATGTCCAAAAGAATTCGTTTTTCCAAAGCTACAAACAGGGAAGTCTGATAAAAATGAGAGCGAAGGGTTCTATGTCGAAAAGAGCCTGTAGCTCCAAGATCGGAAGATGACGAAGCTCTATATAGGAAGAACTTACGAGCCTGAAGATTCAGCCAAGGAAGAGCGGAGATGTCCAAAAGAATTCGTTTTTCCAAAGCTACAAACAGGGAAGTCTGATAAAAATGAGAGCGAAGGGTTCTATGTCGAAAAGAGCCTGTAGCTCCAAGATCGGAAGGTGACGAAGCTCTATATAGGAAGAACTTACGAGCCTTAAGATTCAGCCAAGGAAGAGCGGAGATGTCCAAAAGAATTCGTTTTTCCAAAGCTACAAACAGGGAAGTCTGATAAAAATGAGAGCGAAGGGTTCTATGTCGAAAAGAGCCTGTAGCTCCAAGATCGGGAGGTGACGAAGCTCTATATAGGAAGAACTTACGAGCCTGAAGATTCAGCCAAGGAAGAGCGGAGATGTCCAAAAGAATTCGTTTTTCCAAGGCTACAAACAGGGAAGTCTGATAAAAATGTGTGCTTATGAATCTTTGCTTTGTTTCCCATTCCATGAGAACAAGCAAAGAGGGGCAACTGTAATCACTCATTTTTACTTAAATATATTAATATTGCATGTATATTTATTATATGAATGTTACTAATATAAGGTGGTGTGTGCATGTATAAGCTATGTATACGTATTAGGGGTGTATGTATGTCACGTATGTATCTAGGGTATAAATGTATATAGATGTTATGTTAATTATATGTATGATTATACGTACGTATACTAGAATATTATATTAATTAATGATCGTATAATATAAGTATATATTTTCGTATGTATATGTATTGCTGTTATAAATATACTATTATTATTATTAATGACAAAATGAAAAAATTAAATATATTAAACCCAAATAAAAAATTACAGTCCAATTACAAATCCAATTACAAGGCCCGTTTGGCCCAAATCTGAATCTTATCTAATTACAATGTGCAGGTAACTGTGGGCCGTTGGATCAAGATCTGATCCAACGGCCACGATGCAATGGAAGTCAAAAAATATCTGCCAGGCGCGTGCTCCACACATATGGACCGTTCGAGTGCCACGCGCGCGTGTGGTCCACGTGCGGAAGCTTTAATATCCCACGCGCGCGTAAGATCCACGCGTTCTGACTCCTCGACTGCGGAGCTCCACGTGGCGAAATCTCAAGCCGTCTCATCAGATCTAGGCTTCATCCAGGCCGATTGTTCTTCAAGCCATCTCGACCGTTAGATCAGATCTGATCTAATGGCCGAGAACGCGTCTGGCCTCTGGCAGAATGACCACACCGCCACCGTGCCGATATTCAGTCCCCGCGTTCAGATTATGCCAAAGACAACAAGCAAAATGTCAGATCTGGAAAAGAAGATACAACTTGCAATAAAAGCAGAGGCAGTAATATATATGAAACGGGGCTTTTGTAACGGGGATTAGGGGGCGAGCAAAAAAAAATAGAGAGAGTATTAACAAAAAAAAGAACAGAGAGCTTGTAAAACCAAAAACTTGTAACCAGTCGAGATAATAAAAAAAGGGGTCCATTGGTAAACACTTATCTCTTTTTCTTACTTATTTCTTTACATGCATATACGAAATAGAAATAAAAAAAAACAAAAAAAAGAGTAGTCTTACTTAAGCGTTGTGCATGTGGGTCTTCCTTCTCTCGGTGACAAGCCTTTCGGCTTCTCAAGCCAGATCTGGTGAACTAAAGGGAAGAGAAGACCCTTTGAAGTTGTGTTTTGGTCTAAAAAATATATTTTTTTGGGTTCGTATTTCTTAGATCTAGGGTAAAAAAAAGGTATCCTCTGAATCCAACCATGGATTCGTATTGAGGACGACAAGGGGTTGTTTTTTGGTGTATTTTGGAGGCTCGCGGTGCGGTTAGCGGCGGCGGCGGCGGCGAGAATACGGCGGGGCCGGATTCTGGGTTTCTCAAGAACATTTGAGAGAAAATGAAGAATGTAGTTTCAAAAAACCAAAAATGAAACAAAGAAGGGGAAAATGGGTTTCGGTCTAAAAATGGGCCTTTTATAGTTATTATTATTTTTGAAATGGGTAAATTACACACTTAATCCCCAGCGTTTTCAATATTTTCATTTTTGTCTTGCCGCATGGTATAATCACAGCCCCAGTCCCCCTGATTTTTCAAAGGATTACAATTTCGTCCCTAAATTACACCGAATCAGTTTCTGAATGGTAAAATTACGTCCTTAACCATCCCGCGTTTTTGGATTTTTCACTTTGGGTCCGCCCCTTGGTCTAATTACAATTCTGTCCTTTTAGGTTTTGTTTGTTTCGCAATTTCGTCCCCAAATTACATATTATTGTTCTTTAATTTCTCTTGTGACTTTTGTTTTTCTTTCATTTCATCTGTTTTCTTTGTAAATACTAATGTTCGTATTATAATCGTATATGTAGATGTATTCTATTATTTTATTTTATTTTATGTCACTCGTATATGACTCGTATTCTATGTTTACATATATATGTGTATTAAGGTTATAATGATCATGCGTCTTTTATCCGGTTATTCATATTAAGCATGTTATGTTTTTATTGATTCGTACATGGTATATTTTGTATTTTATATGTGTGTGCTTTCTTATTTTTTAGGGCTACATGTTAGTATATTTACCCTTTTTATACGATATGTTGACCCGTATATGTTGAAATATGTTTTATTGCTAGTATGCATTTTTTTTATATCTGTTCGTCTATATATACTTATTCCTGCCTTGATATTTTGACATATTATAATTGTTTTTATCTATTATTTAGAGTAATATGTATATATATACATGTTTTAGTCTAAAATATCATTTATGTTAAATTAGTAGTCTGGTATGTCAATATTTATTACATTTAAGCATTTTGCTATGTTTTATATTTTTGCCACTAAAATTGCATATGATTTATAACTTGTTAATGTGGTGTCCTTTTATCCGAGCGTAAATGGGGCCAGTATCAAGCGTAGTGATAGTGGTTGGGCATTTATTCTCGGATAACGGGACCCTTAAAATTAATTCGCAATTATGACCGAATTTTAAAATAATCGTCACTCTAATCCAGAAAATCCAATATTAATAAAGCGGTAATTATAAAAGTACCAATTTTTGGGCGGTATGGGGGTGCTAATCCTTCCCCATCCGTAACCGACTCCCGAACCCTGTCTTTTTGAATCTCTGGTTTTATGGTGTCCGGCCTACCTAAGTGGCCGGTGGCGACTCCATTTTTATAAGGTTTTTGTAAACCCCACGAAATAAATATTTTATATCAAACACACCTTTCGAAAACCCCATCGTTTTTATTTTAGCGATAAGAAGAAAAAGACATTCGCTACAAAAGGTACTGTACAAAATGGCTCTTACAGAGATAAGAGAGAGTTAAAGATTCAATTATATTAAATATTAGATTGAGGTTTTATACAATTTAATATATTACCTTGGGGATTGAGGTTGATCGTCAATTAAATAAAGTGGTAGTAAAGAATAGATAATTGATGTTGTAGATTGATGATCCCTTCAATCAATTGAATGGAACAGAAGGGTTCTCTAAAATTAATATTCATTCAAAGTATATCAATTGAAGATCAAGGAGGAGAATATTCTTAAAAAATTGCTTTCAAGACACGATTTGGGCACTATGAGTTCATAGTGGTGCCTTATTGTCCAGGCTAATGCTCCAACAACATTATGGAATTGATAAAATAGAGTGTTCTAATCGTATTCAGATCGTTTTGTCGTGGTAATCAATAATGATATATGTTAGGTATCCAAAGACTAGGAACCAAAATAGAAAAATTTATCTCATTTACACATGCCATTAAAATTAATTAAAAACCTCAAGTAGGATGTCATTACTGTGATAGCTTGGTAAAATTTTCTGAACTTGATGCAATTCCTTGCTTACTCCAATGTCTCGAACCACCTACGTGACCAAAATCAAACACATGCTAAGTATGAACTTAGTGAGGCAATAATCAAGATTATAACAACTCAATAGGCTTATTCAATTTCATGACTTATTAAAACTTAAGGTTGTATATATATATATAACAAGCCATATGCCAATATACTAGCCTTTATATTGCATTAGAAACGATCTACTACATGTCAATGCCATCAAACTTTCATGCTTGTCCATTTGGCATTATATGTCATCTATGCATCAATGCATGAATAAATATAGCATCATACAAGTTAATGAGTATGCTTGTAACCCCCTTAGCCTGGCCTAGCCAAAATCGAACTAAAAGGATCACATTACGTTTGCCGAAGCAAACCCAAGCTAAATAACCTAAACTAGTTCACTTTTTTTATTTTATCTTGTCTAGATGCAAATTATTAACTTCTTAAATATTTTGGGCTTTAGCGGAAACATTACATTTAAAACCGATTGCGAAACGGTGCCTAAAACACAATTAATCACATTAGGGACCAAAATGTAATTTCTTCAAGTTACAGGGTCTTTGTTAAAATTTGAATTACCAATCCTTAGTTAGTCCCATTACATACTCACCGTTAAATTCTAGCTCAAAACAATCATCCACATTCATTCAATTGCATCCATTACACATATGGACTAATTTGCAAGACTCCCAAACTTCAGCAAACAAGATTGCATAAAATCAACATAGCGTATCGATACAGGCAAGCCCATACCGATGTAGATTAACTGACATAACTGCTCAGCGTATCGATACACCTATGCCCATACCGATACGATATGTTGACCAACCCGTACCAGTACAGCCTTGACCCTCACTGATCCCCATCATATTTTCTTAAATCTCAGAATTCCAGTGACCAAGTTGCGTACCGATACGGTACCCCGAGTACTAGTAGACATGTTAAAATCTAAGAGATCGTAATGATACTCAAACCTGTGTACCGGCACAAGCATGCATTTTCCTTAAGGCGTACCGATACGGTGGATAAGCATATCGATACCCGTAACTTTAAATCGACAATTTGAGCTCCAATAGGACCCCGCGTACCGATCCTTGGGTACCGTACCGGTACGCAGAGGCCTGTAATGACCTCTAGGTCCATGACACTTTGGCTCAATCAAACATCCTTAATGCATATCTAATCAACATATTATCTCAGAGGCATGCTTAACAACATCAATCCAGCATATCAAGCAACCCTAGCAATCATAGCACAAATATTTATCAAGTCTATAGGCATGCTCCCTAATCAACATCCAAAAATTAAATCCATCCACAACTCAAGCATTTTAAACCTCAAGCAAAACAAAACAACCATTACAACTTGCTCAAACAGGGAGTTCATCCAGAAACCCTCCCAAAATAACATAAGACACATTGCCCTTATTACTACTAGGTGACGTTCAAACCATACTTTGAAAACAAGTATTTAGGGTTCCTTCCATACTTCCTCACTGTCCTTGACCTTTAATGCTCCGCATTGATGGAAAAAGATAGCGTAAGCACACAAGGCTTAGTGAGGAATGCTCAAAAACCAGCAACCATCAATGCATTTTAAACCGTTACTCATCTTTGGTAAACCACTTTTCCAAAACATTTTTAAAACAACACTATAACATCATGCCTTGCTTAAACCATGCACTTAAAATTTCCAAAACAACATATTAAACTATATGCAACATGTATCATGGATTCAACAGCAAAGTCCCATTTGCTACCCTCAATCTAAGCTTTCCTGTGCATACTACTAGTGCAAGGCTTAAAGAGCAAAACATGTTTAAACCACATTAAATAAAAAAATCCATTTCATGATACATCATCAATTATATTGGCTTACAAGTGATCATTAACCACGTTCCACTTTACAAAACATAACATCCTTATACCTCCAGCATTCATAAAACTTCTACAACTCATCAAAAACTCATAACTAGCAACCTAGAAAATTAGGAATTCAATTAGTTTCGGGATTTCTATGATTTAACCATCTTATTAACATCTTTCAACATCAAAATCATGATCTAATTCAAATCAAATCATGAGAAAACAGAACCATTACAGGTTCAAATTAATTTCACCAATTAAACCTTGATTTAACCATCTTCCTTCAATTAAATCATCAAAACAAGTTAAAATCATAAGTAAAGGATCAAGAACTTGGGAATTTCAATAAAGAACCTTTAATTAGAGGAGAAGAACGAACCTCACCTCAAATGGTTACTTTTCCCCTTAATTAGATGAATTTTCATAGCAAAACATTGAAAAACCAAATTGATTTAGTCAAGAAATCATTATAATCTCAATTGAAATCAAAAGATTAATTAAAAGAAGATTTTACCTGAGAATTTTGAAGAGAAAAAAAGTGTTTGGCTGGAGAGAATTGAGAGAAAATTCTTTTGTGAAAAGTTAGTTACGTCAATTCTGTTTTAAAGCTTTTAATTAACGAATTTAATTCTCCAACCTTTTTATAATATTTTAAACCATTAAAAATAGATAATTAAGGGAAAAAGTCTATATTAGACTTTAGGGTAAATAACTCCTTAAAGATTCAAAGTTTTGACCCTTTTACAAAACAGTCACCAAAAATAGTTTTGAAAACTTTACATTTTGGTCACTAACAAAAATGTCCACTTTTGAGACCCCTTTTCATAGAATTGATTTTACCAAAATCATTTCATATTAAATAATGATTTTATATAATTTTTCAATATTTTTATCCCTTCTGAAAATGTTTAATCCAATTTAAATCCTGAAACTCACTCGACTCCCCTAATCCGATCCAACGGACCGTCTAAATCGTCTAGAAAACTCCTAGGCCCAAAACTGGGGCGTTACAACTCTCCAACCTTAAGAAATTTTGTCCCCAAAATTCACCTGATGGAAATAAATGCGGAAACTGAGCAAACATGTCAGACTTACTCTCCCATGTGGCTTCCTCAACACTGTGATGTCGCCACATCTTAACAAGTTCAATCGTCTTGCTATGAAGGACTTTATTACTGGAGTCAAAGATCTCCACTGGTTCCTCATCATAAGACAGATTCGGTTGCAATTCAACATCCTCAACTAGCATTACATGCGACGGGTCTGAACGATACCTCTGTAACATGGATACGTAAAACACATCATGAATCCTCTCCAACCAGGAGGCAAACACAACCTATAAGACACATGACCAATACGTTCCAATAGCTCATACAGTCCAATAAACCTTTTCACCAACAGCATACTCAACCTCTCTACACTTCAAATCCACATCGGATTTTTGCCTATCCGAGGCTTCTTTCAAATGATCACAAATCATCTTTACTTTCTCATACATGCATTTCAGCATATCAAGCATGGAAACATGCTTTTCCCCAGCCTCTGCCCAACACAAGGGCGTACAACACCTCATACCATACAAGGCTTCATACGGTGCCATCTTTATACTTGCTTGATAGCTATTATTGTACGCAAACTCAACCAAAGACATCTGCCTTTCCCAAGTTCCTTGGAACTCAATGATAAAACATCTCAACATATCCTCCAAAATTTGAATCACACGTTCAGACTGGCCATCCGTTGAGGATGATACGATGTATTGAAGTTCAAGAGAGTACCCAAAGCTCGATGCAAACATTTCCAAAATCTCGCTATAAACCATGGATCTCTATCCGAAACAATAGACTTGGGCACTCCGTGCAACCTTACAATTTCAGCAACATACAAATCCGCCAACTTATCCAAGGTATACGTCGTATGCACCGATAGAAAATGTGTGTACTTCGTAAACTAATCAACAATCACCCAAATAGAATCCTTTTTAGTCGGTGGCAAAAGCAACCCCGACACAAAATCCATGGTGATCCTCTCCTAATTCCACTCCAAAATTTTCAACGCCTGCAACAACCCAGAAGGAAACTAATGTTCAGCCTTCACATGTTGACATACCATACATTTAGCAATAAAATTAGCCATATCATTTCTCAAAACCACCCAATAGTACTCTTCCTTCAACCCTCGATACATCATAGTACTACCAGGGTGCATAGCAAAAGGACTATCGTGTGCCTCGGTCAAAATCATCATCCTTAAGCAACTCTAACCATCTACGTTGCCTAAGATTCAACTCATTTTGCGACATCAAATACTTCAAACTCTTGTGGTCAGTGTATACAATACACTTCTCACCATAAAGGTAATGTCTCCAAATCTTCAACGCAAACACTACTGCAGCAAGCTCACGATCATGCGTAGGATAGTTGCGATCGTGCACCTTCAACTGCCTCGATGCATAAGCCACAACTTTTCCCTCTTGCATCAACACACACCCTAACCTAACGTGGGATGCATCACTATAGATCAAAAACTCTTTCCCTGACTCAAGTTGAATCATGATTAGAGCTTGCGTCAAAGATTCCTTCAACTTCTCAAAAGCTTGTTGCCTAGCTTCTGTCCATTCAAACAACACATCCTTTTGCAACAACGTGGTCAATGGAGCATCAACCCTCGAAAAACCATCTACAAAGTGTCGATAATAACCAGCCAGACCCAAGAAGCTACGAACTTCTGTTACTGACTTTGGTTACTTCCAACCCAAAACTGCCTATACCTTTTTATGATCCACTCGGATACCTTCAGCCGATACCACATGACCGAGAAAAACCACTTCTCTAATCCAAAACTCACACTTGCTCAGTTTGGCATAAAGCTGGTTATCCAACAAGGTTTGCAACACAATTCGCAAGTGTCGATCATGATCCTCTTCGGTACGAGAGTGCACAAGAATATCATTAATGAACACTACTATGAACTGATCTAAGAATTCATGGAACACCCGGTTCATCATGTCCATAAATGCTGCAAGCATATTTGTCAACCCAAACGACATCACCAAGAACTCATAATACCCATACCTCATACGAAAAACAGTCTTTGGCATATTTTTATCTTTAACCCTCAATTGATAATACCCGTATCTCAAATCAATCTTAGAAAACACTGTAGCACCCCAGAACTGATCAAACAAGTCATCAATTTGCGGAAAAGGATACTTGTTCTCAATCGTCAACTTGTTTAGTTGCTGATAATCAATGCACATCCTCAAGTGCCATCTTTCTTTTTCACAAACAACACCGGTGCTCCCCATGGAGAAACACTAGGCCGAGTAAAACCACGATCCAACAGCTCCTGGAGTTGCATATTTAACTTTTTCAACTCCTTTGCTACCATGCGATATGGTGCAATAGACATCAGAGCCGAATTAACATATGTCTCAATGCAAAACACCTCCTCCTTGTCTGGTGGAAGCTTTTAGAAATACGCCCGAAAAGTCACAAACAGTAAGAATGTCTCTAGTCCGTACTTCTTCTATATTTGGATTCATAACGTAGGCTAGGTACGCCTAACATCCACACTATAGCAACTTTTGTACTTCCAAAAATGAAACCACATTGGATAAGAACTTAACATTCTCACTCACCACTACAACCTCGTAATCATCAACAAGATTTAACGAAACCCGCTTGGTCTCAAAATCAACCACTGCCCGATACTGGAACAACCAATCCATACCTAAGATTACATCAAAACCATGGAATGAAAAATTCATCAAATCAGTCACAAACACATGTCCTTGAACCATCAAAGGATATCTCTGATACAACTTCTTCGTAACAACCATCTCTCTAAATGAACTCATTACTTGCATACCCACATCAAACATTTATATCGATATACCAAGCAAATGTGTATGCTCATGCAAAACATATGAATCCGTAGGTCCATAATCTATCAAAGACAGTAATGACGTAGACTGCAAGGTAAAGGTACGTGCTATAACATCTATGTCATTCCTCCCTTCGTGATAAGCATAGATGCTTATCGATCTACCATCCTCGGGTTGAACTGCCACTGTATGTGCCACAGTCCTCTATTCCTCCTCCCTCCACTAGAAGGTACCACAACCGTGCCCACGACCTCTATGTGGTACAACAATAGGTGATTGTGTCTGCCTACCTCTAGCAAGCAAAGGACAGTCATGTCTCATATGCTCTGTCGACCCACAACTCCAACAAGAATTGGCAGCCACAACCGCAGGAGCCTGCCCCTCTCTCGCTAAGCGTAGGCAGTCTTGCCTTAGATGATCCCTCGATCTACAGACCCAACATACATATGCACAGACCAAACATGAGCATCATATCCATATGATCCTCGTCCTGCACCATCTCCACCATATCTTGCATTCGAACGAAACTTCCTATCACGGTGCTTCTTCGACTGACCACCCCTAGAACTAAAATTCATAATTCTCTTTCTTGAGCCTGAACCTCTAAAACGGTGAGATAAACCCAAACTCTACTTAATATCCTTCACCCGTGTAACCAACACGTCAAAATTATTGTAATTAGTGGCCAGTATGTATGTCTTAACACCCTGCACCAAACTATATCAGAACCATTCACAATGATGCCTCTCATCTGGCACCAACTCAAGCGCATATTGACTCAACCTCACGAAATGCACCTCATACTCGCATACCATCATACTGTCCTGAACCAAGGCCATAAACTCACGTTTCTTTTTATCCAAGTACCTAACTCCCAAATACTTCTTCCTGAAGGTAGCTTGGAAGAATTCCTATGTCACCTCACTGACTTTCTTGCCCATGATTACAATGGTCCACCAATTGTAGGCATCACCCTACAATAGTGACACAACACATCCCAGCTTACATTCGTCTCTATACCCTATCTGAACCAAAATCCACTCTGTTCTAGCAAACCACTCCTCGAATGCCTCGGGTGCCAACCCTTTAAACTCAACTCCTCCAAGACTGCTCAAATGCTCTAAAATTTAGACTAAGTGGTGCAGGTGATACTTGTTCTGCTCCCTCAGGAGGATTAGGTGGAGGAGGTGGAAATCCCTCAGGATGTACAATCTCACCCTCAACTCCCTAGCCTTCGGCAGTAGCATTTATGCTATATCACAATTCTCTCCTCGGTGGCATTGTATAAAAATGTATCTAATGCATGATAATTACACTAAAACAAAACAATCAAGCCAGCTTTAAGAAAGGATCTAAGACTTTCATTTCAAACCAAAATCATTTTATACTATAGTAATAAGGAAATATGTCCCCAAAAATACTCCAACATGGCACATTTCAAACACCGCACATATAAACAATCACCGTGCATAGCAATCAGCATTATACAACATAAACATCATCCTATTTTTTTGTAAACATGGCTTTGATACCACCAAATATAACCTCCTTATCCCGTCCTAGCCGAAACTGAACTAAAATGATCATATTATGTTTGTCGATGTAAACCTGAGCTAAATAACCTAAACTGGTTCACTTTTTTTCTTTTATCTTGTTTAGATACAAATTATTAACTTCTTAAATATTTTGGGCTTCAGCGAAAATGTTACATTTAAAACCGATTGCGAAACGATACCCAAAACATAATTAATCACATTAGGGACCAAAATGTAATTTCTTTAAGTTACAGGGTCTTTGTTACAATTTGAATTACCAATCCTTAGTTAGTCCCATTATATAATCACAGGTTAAATTCTAGCTCAAAATAATCATCCACATTCATTCAATTGCATCCATTACAAATAGGGACTAATTTGCAAGATTTCCAAAACTTAGCAAATAAGATTGCATAAAAGCAGCATAGCGTACAAATATAGGCAAACTCGTATCGATACGAATTAACTGACATAACTGCTTAGTGCACCAATACACCTATGCCCGTATCGATATGGAGTGTTGACCAACCCATTCTGGTACAGCTTTGACCCATACTGATCGTCTTCATATTTTCTTAAATCTCAGAATTCCAATGACCAAGTTGCGTACCGATACGGTACCCAGAGTATCGGTACGACATGTTAAAATTGAAGGGATTGTACCGATACTCAAACCCGTGTACGAACACAAACAAGTATTTTCCTTAAGGTGTACTAATACGATGGCTAAGCGTACATGTACCTGTAGCTTTAAATCAGCAATTTGAGCCCCAACAGGACCTCGCGTACTGATTCTTGGGTACCCATACTAGTATGTAGAGTCCTGTAATGACCTCTAGGATCAACATATGATGCTTTGGCTCAATCAAAGCATCCTTAATGCATCTCTAATCAACATATTACCTCAGAGGAATGCTTAACAACATCAATCCAGCATATAAATGAACCCTAGCAATCATAGCACAAATATTCATCAAGTCTATAGGAATGCTCCCTAATCAACATCCAAAACTTAAATCCATCCACAACACAAGCAATTTAAACCTCCAGCAAAACAAAACAACCATTACAACTTGCTCAAACAGGGAGTTCATCCAAAAACCCTCCCAAAATTACATTTGACACATTGCCCTTATTACTAGTAGGTGACGTTCAAACCATACTTTGAAAATAAGTCTTTGGGGTTCCTTCCTTGCTTCCTCACTATTCTTGACCTTTAATGTTATGCATTGATAGAAAAAGAAAGCGTAAGCACACAAGGGTTTGTCTTGAATAATTGGACCGTTGTGGAACTCCTTATTGTTTTTAAAGCTTTGAAAGAGTAATGTTCAGAACTTTACCCATTTTGATTGAGCCCGAAAGTATTAGTAAGGCCCCCATTTAGGCATCAATTTTTTCTATTAAATAAATGAATGCACATTTTCCTTTCTATTGTTGACTCTTTTTATTTGTTTCATTCATCTCCTTCCATCACAAAGCATTCTACAATTTTCCTTTTTATTTGCTATATATTTTTCCTCTTACACATTTGCAGGCCCTCAGATATCAATTGTATGAATAACATTATAAGGAGCTCAATGGTTGATTTTGAGCATGTTGCATGCATAGGAAATCATGAGTCTGATGACAACTATGAAGAATGTGAATTGTCTTCGGATCTACTCAAACTGTTGGAGCACGAAAATAAGCAAATTCTCCCTCATTAGGAATTGATAGAAATAGTGAATCTAGGAACTGGTGACGAAAAAAGAGAAGTGAATATCTATACTTTTATCTCTTTAAGTGCGAGAGATAGTCCGGTTTCCTTATTACAAGAATTCAAGAATGTGTTTGCTTGGGCTTACAAAGATATGCCTAGACTAGATATAGATATTGTGACGCACAAGCTTCCATTGAAGCTAGAATGCAAGCCCC
Source organism: Hibiscus mutabilis (assembly GCA_019671005.1). Lineage (NCBI taxonomy): Eukaryota > Viridiplantae > Streptophyta > Magnoliopsida > Malvales > Malvaceae > Hibiscus > Hibiscus mutabilis. The sequence continues at coordinate 25,483,301 of CM033733.1, read as the reverse complement.
ATACAATAGAAGCTTAGAAGAATGAAGCCAGAAATACTGCTTCAAAGGAGAGAGGAAGTTAGGAAATAGTTCAATCATGGATTCTTAAAAGTGGCCAAGTATCCAGAATGGGTGGCTAATGTGGTTCTAGTACCAAAGAAAAATGGAAAGGTACGAATGTGTGTCGATTATCGTGACCTCAACCGTGCCAGTCCTAAAAACAACTTCCCTTTACCAAACATAGACACGTTGGTAGACAACATTGCTAATCATTACTTGTTCTCATTCATTGATGGCTTTTTGGGTTAAACTTAGATCAAGATGGTTTTCAAAGGTATGGAAAATACCATATTTGTGACCAAGTAGGGCGTGTTTTGCTACAAAGTGATGCCTTTCGGTTTGAAAAATTTTAGGGCAACGTATTAGAGGGCTATAGTGGCATTGTTCCATGACATGATGCACAAAGAAATTGAAGTTTATGTGGATGATATGATCGCCAAGTCTCAGTTAGAAGAAGAGTACATCACAAACCTCATAAAACTATTTGAATAGTTGAGGAAATTTCAATTGAGACTCAATCCTGCAAAATGCACCTTTGGAGTTGCTTCAAGAAAATTATTGGGTTTCGTTGTCAGTAAACGAGGTATTATGGTAGATCCTGATAATATCAAGGCTACTCAAGAGCTTCCCCTCCTCGTACTGAAAAGGAAGTTTGAGATTTCTTAGGAAGACTAAATTATATTTCTTGGTTCATCTCTAAATTAACTGATAAATGTGATCCCATCTTCCATCTCCTAAGAAAGCATAATATAGGCAGGGGGTTTAGCATGACAAGAAGCTTTTGACAAGGTTAAACGGTACTTATTGAATCCTCCCATATTGGTGCCTCTTGTATCGGGAATGCCTTTGATTATGGGTTGTGTATTGGGCTAGCACAACTAAATTGGAAGAAAATAGCAGGCTACCTACTACATCATGAAAAAGTTTACCGGTTGTGAATCAAGATACTCTTCCATGAAGAAGATATGTTACGCTTTAGTCTAGATACCTCACACGCTTCGTTATTACATGTTATACCATAAAACATGGTTGTTCGCAAAGTTAGATCCCATAAAATACATGATGGAATCACGTCCATATCAGGAAGGATAGCTCGATGGAAAATCTTGCTTTCTGAATATGAGATTGAGTATGTAAATCAAAAGGCCATCAAGGGTAGTCCTATCGCAGATTTCCCGGCAAGTTGCACTCCAACAGAATATGAACCTTTGAGTTTCAACTTTCCCGGCGATGACTTTAATGTGTTTAACTACTAGTGAAGAAGAATCTTCTATTGCAAAGTCCTAGAGAATGAACTTTGATGGAGCTTCAAATGCATATGGGCATGGAATTGGGGCAATCCTAATGTATCCGAAAGGATATCAATACCCATTTTATAGGCTAGTTAAACTTTGAGTGCACAAATAATGTGGCAGAATACAAAGCATGCATCATGGGACTTCAAACAACCATACAACAGAAAACCAAAATCCTTGAAGTGTATGGTGATTCATCATTAGTGATCTTTTAATGCCCCAAATTTGGGCCTAGATGTTAGCTAGATTGATTAGACAGTTCAGGGGAACTGAATTAGGCGATTCGAGCTAGTTTCAGGAATTAATTCATAATAAATGGTATAGGTTAAAATAAAATATGGAAAAATATTAGAAAATGTTTAATTAATATTCTAAGGATTTTGGAAATCTCAATTTGAATGATTAAAATCGGATTTTGGGACATTTTGGTTTGGTGACTAAAATGTAGAGTTTTAAAATTGTTTTGATGACTAAATCGCAAAAGGGTCAAAACTTAGAATCTTTAAGAAACTAGTTTACCAAAGTTTTTAGTTAGATTTTCCCTTAATTTTGGCTATTTTTAAAAGGTTTTAAAAGATTTTGGTGAATAATTTTATTTTCTTATGTAACTACTTTTGCTCTAAACTTTCTCAGCAGCCAAACTATCAATTTCACTCTAAAATTCTTAGGAATCAATCCTTTTAGTTTTCCTTTTGATTTCCTAATTGATTCCTTTGATTTCTACATCAAATCCTAATTGCTTTCTTGGAGATTTCACTCAAACTTTGCCAATTAAGGGAGAAATCAACAATTAGAGGTGATTTTCATTTCTCTGTTCTAATTAAAGGTTCTTTATTGAAATTCCCAAGTGCTTGATCTTTTACAACTTATTTTTGTTATATCTTTGTGATTAAATCATGATCACAATGTTTTAATTGAGTTTTGATGAGAAATTTGATGATTCTTGTTATGGATCAATTTTGTATTAATTCTAATTGATTTAGAACATTTATAAGATGTGTTTTAATGTTATGAGAAGTGATTAATAAAATGAATCCGAAACTAAGTGAATTGCTAATTTTATAGGTTGTAAATAGTTAGATTTTGAGGTGATCTTGGTGTTAGAAGGTTGCTGGAGGTATAAGGTTATAATGTTGTTTTTGGATGTTAATTGATGATGTTAAGATGTTAAAATAGTTAGGTTCTGGCTGGGCTTTGTTTAGGTTGAGTTCAATGGTGTTTTCGGATGTTTTAGAGAAGTGATTGATGGCTTTTAGTGAAGCAAAGTTGATGATTTGTGTTGCTGTGTTTAGAGATGCGTGGAAATGTATTAATCTTATTTTTTGTATGGTCAAAGCAGGGAGACAGATCCTTCATTCTTTGGAAAGGTTTCGGAGGCTTCGGAAGCTTGATTTTGCATCGGCAAGTGGAGCTTTTGGTTGTCGGTGAGTGGAAACATGCTTTATTGCTTTTAAAAGGTTTGAATATGATATTTGGGAGTTTAGATTAGGTTTGAAACATTTGTCTAAGCTTGAAAGTATATATCAGATATTCTCTCTCTAGTTTTCATTTTACAAAATACAATCTCATACATATGTTTATGGTTTTGATTACTTACTGTTATATGCATATTTTAGAAATGAAAGATGTTGCAAATTATCATAAATATATTGATTATAGAGTATGAGCAATGGTTTATGAAATTAATTTTGAGAATGCTAGAATCATGGTTTAATGTATTGGAAATTGGTTTGGTTTGATGTAGATGTAAACAGTAAGGTAATGTGGTTTTATAGAGTATATTGGCAAGTGGTTGAGATTAAAAGGTATCGGATATAGTTGGCTAGCCATAGGTTTTAAAGTGCACTGTAATAATTTGCTTCATAAGTGTTGAGGGGTCAAGAGTGTGCCAAGCTCTACCATGAGAACCACATCGGTCGAGAGGTCAAGAGTGTGCCAATTCTCCCGCTGGTGGATTTATACATCAAAACCATTGAGGGCTACTCCAGTTCGAGGATGTTTGTGAAGTGGTCGAAGGAACCACTTGGGAAATTTGTGTATCCGATGTGTTTTTATAAATAGATGGAACGTACTTTAGGGACCAAATTGACATCCAATTGACAAAGAACGTACTTTAGGGACCAAATTACAATTTTTGAAAATTAGGAGGTCTTTCATAAAATTAAGGTTACCAATCCTTAATTAATGAAGTTTCATGCATATTGGTTAAATTTTAACTTAAAATAATCAACTAAACTCATACAATTGCATATATAACATTCGGGGACTAGATTGCACGTTTCCAAACTTCAACAGGCAAAAACACAATGAAATCAACAATGCGTACCAATACGAGAAAACCCATATCGGTATGGATGAACAAACTTAACCGCCATGCATATCGATACACTAGCCACCGTACTGATACGGTGTATAAAGCAACTTATTCCGATACAACATAGTTCTCGTATCGATCCCCCATTTTCCTTCAAGACCTCAATTTCCAGTGACCACAATGCGTATCGATATAGTACCCCGCGTATTGGTACGATGCTATAAAAATGAAGGGGCCGTACTAGTACTTAAACTTGTGTACCGATTTTGCTGTGTAAATTCCAAGGGGTGTACCGATACTCGGCTAACTGTATCGGAACCCCTGAGCATTTTGCCCTTAAAATATAGCCGTTTTAGACCCTGTGTACCGATCCCTGGGTACTCGTACCGGTACACGAAGGCCTATAATAACCTCTAGGTCCAATATATGACTCTTTGGCTCACTCCAAACAACTTCAAACATCACCGAAACATCATATAGCATCTCAAGCATCATTTCCACAAACATATAAGCATGGTAGATGATTATTCACAACATAGCATATTCAAACAAAAGGTCCTATAGGCATGATATCTACCCAAGCATGCAAAACATATCCCAACCCCTCAAAGCAAGATATTAAACATTATACAAGTCCAAAACATCAAATGTTGTAATATCCTAAAATTTTGGCTAGTGACTAAATTGTAAATTTTGAAAGTTTAAGGGGTTAAAGTATAAAATTTGGGACTAAAGTGTAAATTTCCCCAACAAGTAATTTTATTCAGTATAAGAGTAAATCGGATCGAAATAGGTACCTTAATATCGGTTTTAATAATTAAGATGCAAAAAAAAGGTACCAGATTTGGATCGAATGAAATTGTTAAGCGTGCTTAGGCCAGAGAAATACAAGGATGGGTGACCTTCGAGAAGGTCCCAAAAAAGTGTTTTTGATCAATATTTTAGACTCAGTAAGAGTAAAGAATATTTGAATGAATTATCGACAAAGGATTTCTAAGATAAATTTTATTCTATGAAGATTTTCGATAATTATCGGGATAATAGACTAAGTTAAAAAATTTTAGTCTAAGTCCGTAAGAAAGGAAGTTTTTATGAGATGATAATGTTTATTTCCCGAATATGGAAATATAGAATTTTTGGAATAAATCTGATAGTTTGAAAAAGGTAAAATCGTAGTAGAAGTATTTTACGAATATCAAGAAATCGAATCGAACTAAAATTTTAGAGACTGATCCAAAAGCCATGGGAAAGTCATAAAATACTATTTTATGAATATTTTATTATATTTGATTGGATTCCAACTAGACTTAGTTGAAATTTTACAAGAATGACAAACTAGTAAATAAAAACTAGTTGGAGGGCAAATTGGTCATTTTTCCCTAATGGCATTTTAAAATATTTAAAAATTTACAAGGATAATTTTGGAAGAAGGAAATGGAAGATTAAATCTTTGTCCTTGATTAATGATAAGATCAATCTCAACTTGGATTAAAAGGGTATTTTAGTAATTTCACTATTTAAATGAATTTAAAATTCATTTATATTTACAAGTGGCATAATTGGATGGAATGGAAAATAAAGGAGCCAAAATATGAAGTCTCCTTCATCTTTATATTTTCGAAAATGAGGGGGAAGAAAGGAGAAATTTCCAAGTTCGATTCAAGCCCCGAAACTCGATTTTTAGGTAATCTTTCGCACTACAAAGTTGTTCTACTCATAAAGCTCAATCTTTTGGTGTAAATAATTCGTGGAAAACATGATTGATTGATGAGAATTTTGTATGAGAAGAAATAAGGGTTTATGGACTCAATTGGGGGTTTTGAGATTTTATGATTCCATGTTGAAATTCAAGTTGAAATCAAGCTTTTGTGATGTTAAAGTCATGTTATTGAGTTGGGATTTAAACTCTATATGTTTTAATTATTATGAAGATAACTAGGGTTTATGGATTCAAGTTTAATTTGGGGTTTGTGATGTTAGATTAATGATTTGGTAAGCTTGAATTGTTATTTGGAAGCAAAACCCTAAATTTATTAGATAGGGATCATTTTAGAAGTCTTAAAAGTTAGAAGACTGAATCTGATTTTATGGTGTATTTATGTTATTATTGATGTTGGAGATGTGAAACTGAAGTTAGAATGCAAAACCGATGATAAATCGAGTTAGTGACCATTTTGACAAATTGTCAAAGTTAAGTGACCAATTCGGAAATGAGGTTTTAGAGAAGGACTAAATCTGATTTTAGTTGAAATAATAGAATTCAAGTAGTAATGTTTGTTTGAGGACTAAATTGCAAAGTTAAGAAGCTTGAATCCTTATCTTTGCATTTTTAGTGACTATTTCAGAAAGAATGAAAAATTAGAGGGAATTATTTTTGAATAATTATTTGTTGAAGAAAGTGATACATTAGTGGTTTGAATCAAGTAAGGGGACCAAATTGCCAAATAGCAAAGTAAGGAGAAATCAGTATAAAGTTTGAAGTTATTTATGGAAAACTGGATTTGGTAGTAAGTTTGAAAATTCACCATAAATTCGACAAAAAATGGATAGATGGTGAATTTTATACCGATGTAAAGATTTATTCTTCTAGTTTCGTTTAAAACAAACGATGATTGATTTCGATTCATATATCAGAATATATGATTTTTTAAGTGATGAAAGGTCAGAAAACAGAATAGCAATCTGTTCCGAAATTCAATACTGGAATTCGAATTTGAAAATTTGCCATAAATTAAACAAATTGAATCTGGGTTCATAGTTTATATGGTTGAAAAGCTTATCAAATATAGTTTCGTTTCCAACAAACAGAAACTGATTTCGAGTTCTAAGTTAAAAGATATTAATTTTTAATCGAATGAAGGTCAGAAAAATTATAGAACAGTTTCTGTCAGGACAACCCTGTAAACGAGAGTTTGATGAATTTTCATAGTTTTTTTAGATTTTATTAAATTATGTGTCTTATACCGTTAGAACCGTTATCAAATCTAGTTTCTACAGTATAAAGAAGATTAAGATTTAATATGTATTCTGCCCTGTAGAAGTAAATCTTTAATGGCAGTGCAAGTTGATAGAAAATGGAAATTGAGACAATTTGTGTCTAATGTTGGTAAGCAAGCTTGGAGGAATTATTTGAAGATCAAAATGGTCATTAGGGACAAAAAAAAATTAGTTTGTGAACAGTATAAGGAAGGAAAGAAATTTATGGAAATTTTTTTATGTTGAATGATTAAATAGCTTAATTGAAATATTGTTAGAAGTGAATCTAACAAATGTTTATTTATATTCATGTGATAAATGAAGTTGGATCCGAATCAAAAGAAGGTTCGAGGTACTATAAAGGAAAGGATCAATAGAGCTTAGTGAGGCATATTAATAAATGGCCAAGGTGAGTGCATTTCTATATGATTGCATTATGTTGAAATTGGCATTGCATTTCTCTATAATACGTGATATGATACATAGCTCGACATGGCAAGATTGATGTAATACCAGGTACGAATGACTGCATGATGATACATGAATCACATTAATAATAATACAAGATGGTTATCTGATAGATCACGAGCATGCAAATGACTGCATGATGATACATGAATCACATGATAGTGATAATACATGATATTGATGATACCTGATCTATATGACACATGATACATGGAGAATATGATAGATGCTACATGAATTATATGAAATGATAATACATGGTATACATGATGTTGATGATAATTGGTTTACATGCTATACAAATGATTACATAATATAAGCTTGACCATGAGATGATACATGATATTAAGAAAATATGATATATAATGAAAATTATGAAAATGATATATGAAATTTATGGAATATGAGATACATGATAATCATGATCATTATGTTATGCTATTATGGAAATATTTTAGGATGAAAGCATGTCCATGAAAGAGAATATGTTATAAAATATTAACATGAATTATATGATAGTTATAATACATGACACGTGTACATTGTGATATATGATAGATCATGAGCATGCAAATGACTGCATGATGATACATGAATCACATGATAGTGATGATAAATGGTATTGATGATACATGATCTATATGATACATGATACTTGGAGAATATGATAGATGCTACATGAATTATATGAAATGATAATACATGGTATACATAATGTTGATGATACTTGGTTTACATGCTATACAAATGCTTACATGATATAAGCATGATCATGAGATGATACATGATATTAAGAAAGTATGATATATGATGAAAATTATGAAAATGATATATGAAATTTATGGAATATGAGATACATGATAATCATGATCATTATGTTATGCTATTATGGAAATGTTTTAGGATGAAAGCATGTCCCTGACAGAGAATATGTTATACAATATTAGCATGAATTATATGATAGTTATAATACATGACACATGTACATTGTGATATACTTGCCTTGTTGTAGAGAAATATGAAATGCAATTTTATATGAAGTATTATATAACATCATTTCATGTGTAAATAAATAAGTTTAATTGCCTCACTATGTTCGTACTTAGCGTGTGTTTTATTTCACACGTAGGTTCTTCAAATCAGAATTAGCAAGGAGGAGCCATTCATTTAGAAGTCAAGTTATCGGTAAGTGAAAGTACGTACATCTTTAAAATTGTCAGGAACTAGTGGGCATGTAATTATATTTTCAAGAAAACTGTTTTGCAAGCTTTAAAGTATATATTTTCGAAGTATGACAATACAAGGATACATGGAGTATGAAAATGAAATAATGTTACCAGTAAGGTAAAAGTATAATGGTTTAACCAGAATTTAAATCTTATCGCTCAAAATTTTTATAATCAAGAAAAGGGTCTAGGCAACAAGCGACGTTTTCACCATGAATAATATTTTCTTTTAAATAACTAAATTTTATGTTTTATAAACCAATTCAGGGTTAAAACTAGCTACAATTGTCTAGAATTATTTTTAGTTGAAATTTATAGAAATGCTGTTTACCGAAGAGTTAAAAAAATTGTAGCATTTGTAATGTATGTTCGTATTATGGATATACGTTATGGGTGTTACATTTTTTGCTATCAGAGCAAAGGTTTAGCCGATTCTAGAGGCTAAATTAAGTCAGAAATGATTAGTTAATAAGTAGATGTCCCTAGGATGTTATGATAAAGATGTACTACTTGTATAACTTGACATGGCTCGTCACTAGTATGAATAGGTTTAAATAAGTTACTGATATTGATAGATAATATTAGATACTGTTGGATCACGATACACAGTTAAGTGTGATGATCAGGAGGAGGTTTAGAGATAAGTTTTGAGGTATATTATGTTTTACCTCCAGCTCCGATAAGGGTATTAATGATCAAGGAGCTTAAAAGTTAGAAGTTCTTGAATATTGTGGTGGGAGTGGTCAAATGGCTGCCAATTTATGGCTAAATAATGTCAAGATTTAGATAAAATAAAATTGTTCATGGTACAGAAAAGTTAGAGGGAGTTGTATCCTTATTAAGGGAACATGCTTGAGTTTGATGAACGAACGCATATAGATAGTAGCCGTTGCTAAGATGACATGGATATTTTTTCCAAGAAGCGTTTAAGCTGATTTGATGTCAACCGAAAGGTACAAATGTGAGTAATTATGATGGATTGTCCGGAAAGGGGCAGATTAGGAAGCCGCTCAGACTGAAAGATCTACGGTTTTTTTTCACCTCGAGAATAAGATTATGGTGAAGGTAAGTAATTTTTGAAGTTGCATCAAATAAAGAGTTTAGGACCCTAGCTTGGGTATACAACATATGTACTAATGAAGAAAGGCATAATATCGATATCATAGTAAGTATGTTTTAGCCTTATAATGAGTCTATATTTGCTCTAATTGATATGGGGTCTATTAATTTATATATATTAATGTTAAGATAGTAGCATAAAGGAAATATCTCCGAAGATATTTCTAAGGATGTGATTGTCAGTAATCTACCTGAACACAGTACAATAGTGACAAAAATATGTAAGAATTGTTTGTAAATGATCCAAAGGATAGAGTTTCTAACAAATTTGATGGAACTTTCCTTCTATGAATTTGAAATTATTCCTGGGATAGGAGGGTTATCTGTTTGTGATGTAAAGATAAAGTGCAAGAAGAAATGACTGGTACTTTTAGGACCGAATGTTTTTGAAATGATAGTTGTAGGAAAAAAAGAAATGATTGCCTCAATTCAGAGATCTCTGCAAGAAAGGCTCAAAGAACGATATTTATTTTATATGAGGCTTATTTAGCCCATGTGGTGGATATGCAAGTAGTAAGTAAGAAGATAGAGAATATTCCCAATGTATGTGAATTTTCAGATATGTTACTTGATGAATTGTCAAGACTACCACCAGATAGAGATGTACAGTCTAGAATTGATATTTATCCGGAAATACAATTAGTGGATGGCACCGTATAGAATATAAAAAGTGGTCTGATAGTTGCCAATTTATGGCACAAAGATGTCAAAGTCGTGCTATAGAGGAATTAAAATGCATAGATACTAAGAAGTCCAAAAAAGCTGCATCACGGCTAAAGGAATATACATGTATTTAACGGTTTAATGCTGTAAAGTTAGTACCTATTAAGGAAGTGATTTAGAAATTCTTGAAAAAAGTGTTTAAAACCAAGTATGTGGGCGATCAGTTTAAGTAAGAAAAGAATTCCTTACTTATAGAATCGAACTAAAGGTAAATTGTACAAGAAAGATTATTTCTTTAAGGAGACATTAGTGTTACTAGATGTCAACTATATGGTTTAAAAGATTAGGAAGACAAGAAATCTGGAACAAAAGTATGATGAAAGTGATATTTAAGTACACACTGAACAAGATTGGAAGTCTAATACTGATAAAGAGTATTGAACTCTTAACCAAAGAGTATTCAGAGAAGTCAACTAAGAGGTTAATTCTACTTGAATAGTTGACAACAGAGCCTTATAAAGATAGGGCTGAAGTGTAATGGATAAGCTAAGATATCTTTTTAGAAAGGTTTTGATAAAGACAATCAGTAATAATAAGATGATGAGCATGACAAGCATTAAAATGACGTGAATTGATAAAAAAGGTTTTCTAATGGTCTAGGTGATCAAGTATTAGAAGATATTATGAAGATACCTTTTCGAGAATCTGAAGTATAATTGAGATAAGTCGGTTATCTGTGCACAAGGTAAAAGCGATTATAAGAAGAAATGTTTAAATTTTAAAAGGAATTAGTTCCTTAATGAAGTCAAAGGAAGAGTGTTTAGTTGAGAATGTTTCCAGCTAATTGAAATTCCCATAGAAATGTTTTTAGACAAGAACAAGAATCTCGAAACGCAGGGGTTATAAAGATACCCGTAGCAGTAACAATGAAATCAAGTATGATTTTTTTTCAATTTTACCTAGATTGTGCTACTGGTATAGTAGGGGGCTCAAGTACAAGAACAAGAAGTACCTAGGAGCATATTAATGGGTCTTATCTCCAGAAGTGAGCAAAAGTCTATAGTATACATACTTATGTTTTGGGGGCATTGACCAAATTATTTACGAATGTGGAAATATAGAATTTTTGGAATAAATTTCCCGAATGTTATGAGATGATAATGTTTATTTCCCGAATGTGGAAATATAGAATTTTTGGAATAAATTTGATAGTTTGAAAAAAGTAAAATTGTAGTAGAAGTATTTTACGAATATCAGGAAATCAGATCGAACTAAAATTTCAGAGACTGATCCAAAAGCCATGAGAAAGTCATAAAATACTATTTTATGATTATTTTATTATATTTGACTGGATTCCAACTAGACTTAGTTGAATTTTTACAAGAATGGCAAACTAGTAAATAAAAACTAGTTGGAGGGCAAATTGGTCATTTTGCCCCAATTGCATTTTTGAAATCCTTAAAAATTTACAAGGATAATTTTGGAAGAAGGAAATGGAAGAGTAAATCTTGGACCTTGATTAATGATAAGATCAATCTCAACCGTTGGATTAAAAGGGTATTTTAGTAATTTCAATATCTAAATGAATTTAAAATTCATTTATATTATGAAGATAATTAGGGTTTATGGATTCAAGTTTAATTTGGGGTTTGTGATGTTAGATTAATGATTTAGTAAGCTTGAATTATTATTTGGAAGTAAAACCCTAAATTTATTAGATAGGGATCATTTCAAAAATCTTAAAAGTTAGAGGACCGAATCTAATTTTTGTGGTGTATTTATGTTATTATTGATGTTGGAGATATGAAATTGAAGTTAGAATACAAAACCGATGTTAAATCGAGTTAGTGATTATTTTGACAAATTGTCAAAGTTAAGTGATCAATTCAAAAATGAGGTTTTAGGGAATGACTAAATCTGATTTTAGTTGAAATAATAGAATTCAAGTAGTAATGTTGATTTGAGGACTAATTTGCAAAGTTAAGAAGCTTGAATCCTTATCTTTGCATTTTAGTGACTATTTTGGAAAGAATGAAAAATTAGAGGGAATTATTTTTGAAATAATTATTTGATGAAGAAAGTGATAGATTAGTGGTTTGAATCAAGTAAGGGGACCAAATTGACAAATAGAAAAGTAAGGAGAAATTAGTATAAAGTTTGAAGTTATTTATGGAAGTTGTGTAGGAAAGCTGGATTTGGCAGTAAGTTTGAAAATTCACCATAAATTCTACAAAAATGGTTCGATGGTGAATTTTATACTGATGTAAAGATTTATTCGTCTAGTTTCGTTTTAAACAAACGGTGATTGATTTCGATTCATATATCAAAATATATGAATTTTTAAGTGATGAAAGGTCAGAAAACAGAATAACAATCTGTTCCGAAATTCAATACTGGAATTCAACTTTGAAAATTTGCCATAAATCGTACAAATTGAATCTGGGTTAATAGTTTATATGGTTGAAAGGATTATCGAATCTAGTTTCATTTTCAATAAACGAAAACTGATTTCGAGTTCTGAGTTAAAATATATTAATTTTTAATCAAATGAAGGTCATAAAAATTATAGAACAGTTTCTGTCAGCACAGCCCTATAAACGGGAGTTTGATGAATTTTCATAATTTTTGTAGATTTTATTAAATTATGTGGCTTATACCGTTAGAACCATTATCAAATCTAGTTTCTACGGTATATAGAATATTAAGATTCCATATGTATTCTGCCTTGTAGAAGTAAATCTTTAATGGTAGTGCAAGTTGATAGAAAATGGAAATTGAGACAATTTGTGTCTAATGTTGGTTAGCAAGCTTGGAGGAATTATTTGAAGATCAAAATGGTCATTAGGGACCAAAACAAATGAGTTTGTGAACAGTATAAGGAAGGAAAGAAATTTGTGGAATTTTTTTATGTTGAATGATTAAATAGCTTAATTGAAATATTGTTAGAAGTGAATCTAACAAATGTTTATTTATATTCATGTGATAAATGAAGTTGTATCCAAATCAAAAGAAGGTTCGAGGTACTATACAGGAAAGGATCAATAGAGCTTAGTGAGACATATTAATAAATGGACAAGGTGAGTGCATTTCTATATGTTTGCATTATGTTAAAATTGGCATTGCATTTCTCTATAATACGTGATACGATACATAGCTTGACATGGAAAGATTGATGGAATACCAAGTACGAATGATTGTTTGAATAAATGATGATGCATTATGCATACATTAAATATGGATAATGACAAGATTAAAATGAAACAAGATAAACCTGGGCATCCACGCCCATAGTGCAAATGCACTAACAAGGTGTTTGATATAAGGAGCAAAGAGCGTCCTTATATGAGGAGCAAAGAGCGTCCTCCAGAGTACGTACTCAAACAGCACTACGGTGCAGATAGACTGTAGGCACCATGGGCCTTTTAGCCAGACACGTTAATAATAATACAAGATGGTTATATGATAGATCATGAGCATGCAAATGGCTGCATGATGATACATGAATCACATGATAGTGATGATAAATGGTATTGATGATACATGATCTATATGATACATGATACTTGGAGAATATGATAGATGCTACATGAATTATATGAAATGATAATACATGGTATACATAATGTTGATGATACTTGGTTTACATGCTATACAAATGATTACATGATATAAGCATGATCATGAGATGATACATGATATTAAGAAAGTATGATATATGATGAAAATTATGAAAATGATATATGAAATTTATGGAATATGAGATACATGATAATCATGATCATTATGTTATGCTATTATGGAAATGTTTTAGGATGAAAGCATGTCCCTGACAGAGAATATGTTATACAATATTAGCATGAATTATATGATAGTTATAATACATGACACATGTACATTGTGATATACTTGCCTTGTTGTAGAGAAATATGAAATGCATTTTTATATGAAGTATTATATAACATCATTTCATGTGTAAATAAATAAGTTTAATTGCCTCACTATGTTCGTACTTAGCGTGTGTTTTATTTCACACGTAGGTTCTTCAAATCAGAATTAGCAAGGAGGAGCCATTCATTTAGAAGTCAAGTTATCGGTAAGTGAAAGTACGTACATCTTTAAAATTGTCAGGAACTAGTGGGCATGTAATTATATTTTCAAGAAAACTGTTTTGCAAGCTTTAAAGTATATATTTTCGAAGTATGACAATACAAGGATACATGGAGTATGAAAATGAAATAATGTTACCAGTAAGGTAAAAGTATAATGGTTTAACCAGAATTTAAATCTTATCGCTCAAAATTTTTATAATCAAGAAAGGGTCTAGGCAACAAGCGACGTTTTCACCATGAATAATATTTTCTTTTAAATAACGAAATTTTATGTTTTATAAACCAATTCAGGGTTAAAACTAGCTACAATTGTCTAGAATTATTTTCAGTTGAAATTTATAGAAATGCTGTTTACCGAAGAGTTAAAAAAATTGTAGCATTTGTAATGTATGTTCGTATTATGGATATACGTTATGGGCATTACAAATGTAACTTGTCCAAACTACAGAGTAACCAAAACAAACCCTCAATTACATATTGGTCACATTGCCCCTTTATTTACTACAATCCCATTTTTATCAAAACCATACTTGGAATGTTTCAAATCTTGGATTCTTTCTTACTTGCTCGTTGTAGTAACCCCCTTTGACCTGGTCTAGTCTCTAGACTGAACCGAGCAAGCTATATTGGGTTTGCTTAGACAAACCTAGACGAATTACTTAGAAAATGGTCCATTTTTTCATTTTATCTTAACTAAATGCATAATTAATTCCTAAGGTGATCATGCTGGTAATGGTGAAATTTACAACTCAATCGGGCGTCGAATTGACATCCAATTGCACGAGATTGCAATTTAGGGACCAAATTGCAATTATAGATAATTATGAGGACTTCTTTAAAAATAAAAGTTACTAAACCTTAATTAGTCAAGTTTCATGCCCAATGGTTAAATTTCAACTTAAAATAATCATCCAAACTCATTTAGTTGCATGATCAAAAATCTGGGACTAAACTGCAAAGATTCAAACTTCAGAAAGCATTTTAACGGAAATAACTAACTGCGTATCAGTACACTAACACCCCGTATTGATACGGATATAAATTTCAAAGGCATATCGGTATGGTCCTGAAACATACCGATGTGAATACTTAATATTCAAAACAGGGGATTCTAGTAGCCAAAGGGCGTACCGATACGGTTGCCCATGTACTGACACTAGGAGTATTTTTTAGCTATCCGTACCGATACGATTACTAGGTGTATCGATACGCCTTGGCATTTTTTGCTCAGATTGAGCCGAGATATGTCCCCACATACCGATCCCTAAGGACCCGTACCGATTCGTACATACCTTTAATGACCTCATGGTCGAACATATGACACTTTGGCTCAATCTAACATGCTTCAAACAACCTCTAATCATCATATAACAAATCTAGAAACATTTCAACAATCATATGAGCATGGTAAGGGATCATTCACAACATCACATATTCGAACAATGGTCCTATAGGCATGATCTCTACCCAAACATGCAAAATATATCCCAAACCCTCAAAACATGATTTAAAGTATCATACAAGTCCAAAACATCTAATATAACTTGTAAAAATAGGGAGTAACCAAAACAACCCTCCCAATTACAGCTTGGTCATATTGCTTCTTAAAACTACTATGTATTTGTAAAACCATACTTGAAAATACTTCGCCTCTTGGATCTTCTCTTGCTTATTTTTTGTTCGAAAGTATTTATCTCTCTGCATTAATGAGAAAGGAGGGCCTAAGCTATAAGCTTAGTGAGGGAATCTCAAAAACAGTCACCAATGCATTTTAAACCATTTTATCTCAAATCAAGTGTATAAAGCTCATGCCAAAATCATCTCATGCTTCTATAATCTTTACAAATATGCTCATTTGGATCATTTGAAACACATGTATCATGGATTTCTACCATAAACCTCAATTTAAGCTTTCACATGCTAAAATCTCAAAATAGCAAGCTTAACAAGCATCTCATGTATAAACCATATTATACAAAACATAATCCATTTCTCATGATACATTATATCATATATTGGCATTTAAGTGACTCAAAACCAATTCCATTCTATTTTATCAAAACACATCGGATACACAAATTTCCAAAGTGGTTCATTCGACCACTTCACATACGTCCTCGAACTGGAGCAACCCTTAATGGTTATAACGTATAAATCCACTACGGGAGAATAAGGCACAATTAACCCCTCGACCACTAAGGTTCTCATGGTGGAGAAAACGGCACAATTAACTCCTCGATACACATGAGGCGACTTATTATAGTACACTTTAAACCCTATGGCTAGCCAACTATATCCGATAACATTTTATCTCAGCAACTTGCCAATATACTCAATAAAACCACATTACCTCACTGTTTTACATATGCATCAAATCAATTTCCAACACATTAAACCATTGTATTCTAGTATTCTCAAAATCCTTTCACAAATCATTTATCATTCTCAATAATCATCACATGTGATCATTCGCAACATATTTTATTTCTAAAACATGTATATAACAGTAGGTAGTCAAAATCATAAACATGTGCATGAGATTATATTTTGCAAACCGAAAATTGAGAGCGAGAATAGCCAATACTTACTTCCGAGCTTAGACAAGTGTTTCAAACTTAATCTCAACTCCCAAAACTTCTTTCAAACCTTTTAAAAGAAGTAAATCACGTTTCCACTCACCGACAACCAAACGCTCCACTTGCTGATGCACAATCAAGCTTTTGGAGCCTCCAAAACCTCTCCACAAGATGTAGGATCACTCTCCCCTGCTTTTCCCATACAAAAACAGAGGATTAATTCACTTCCATGCATCTCAAATTTCCAGCAACCATTATTCTCAACTTCACCTCGCTAAAAACCATTAAACGCTTCCTTTAAAAAACTGAAACCATCACCAAGCTCAATCTAAACAAAGCCCAGCCAAAACCTAACTAATCTAACATCTTAACAACTTCAATTAACATAAAAAAACATTATAATGCCTTTATACCTCAAGCAACCTTACAACACCAAGATCACTTCAAAATCTAACTATTTACAACCTAGAAAATTAACAATTCACATAGTTTCGGGATTCCTTTTATTAATATCTGCTCTTAACATTAAAACACATATTTCAAGTGATCTAAATCAATTAGATTCAATACAAAACAAATCCATATCAAGATCCATCAATTTCCACATCAAAACTAAATTTAAATGCCATATTTATGATTTAATCATAATTCCATATCAAAAATCATAACACCGAAGCCGTATCCACGCATGTCTCAATATAGAACTCTACCTCCCTATCCAGTGGTAGTCCTGGCAACTCTTCTAGAAACACTCTTGGAAAATCACAAATGGTAAGGATATCCTGGACTCGCACCTCCTTCATATTTGGGTTCATAACATAAGCTAGATATGCTTGACCCCCAAGCTCCAACAACTTTCACACTTCCAAAGCCGAAACAACATTGGACAAGAATTTAACATTCTCACCCACAACCACCACTTTGTAATCCTCAGCAAGTTTCAACGAAACTCGCTTGGTCTCAAAATCAACCACAACCCTATGTTTAAACAACCAATCCATCCCTAATATTACATCAAAACCATAAAACGACAACTCCATCAAATTAGCCTCAAACACATGACCTTGAACCATCAAAGGACATCTCCTATACAACCCCCTAGCAACTATTGTCTCACCAAAAGAACTAGTTACCTACATACCAACATCTAACACCTCTACAGGTATATCAAGCAAACATGCATGTTCACGTAAGATGTATTAATGTGTAAAACCAAAATCTATCAAAGGAAACAATGGTATGGACTGCAAAATAAAAGTACTTGCAATCACATTCATATCATTCCTTTCCACACAATGCGCGTAGATCCTCGTCGGTCCACCACCTTTAGGTTGAACTGCCACGGTATGAGCAAATATCCTCTGACCCTCCTCCCTACGTTGAAAACTACCTCGACCGTGCCCACGGCCTCTCTGTGATACAACAACAGGTGTAGAAACCTGTCATTCCTTAGCCAGCTGCGGACAATCACGCCTAATGTGATCTTGCGAACCATAAGACATCTCTAATGTCACAACTTCACTAACGATCCAACATCCTAAGAAAATTTCCCAACGAATTTTGATAGCAATCAATTGATCCTCGAAAATCACGTACTCCTAACTCCAACCTTGGTCGCTTTAAATCTAACACAACGTCTACCTTCAAAAATCCACCTTAAACACTTTTAAACTCTATAAGATCCTAAAGAACCTCCTCGCTAGGCTAACCTCCATCGAAGCTTCATCGACCTATGTGTAACCCTCTCGACCGAGCCTAGATGCCCGACCAAACTGAGAGAACTACATAAGGTTTACTGAAGCAAACCGGAGATAGATTACGAAAACTAGTCCATTTTTTCTCTTTATCTTGTCTAGATGCGTATTATTAATCCTAAGTTTACATACTTGCAGCGGGTGAGTTTACAAAGGAATTAGACCACGGGAAGCCTACCAATCGCAAAACATACCTTTTAGGGACTAAAATGCAAATTTGATAAACTTAAGGACCAAATCTAAAATCAAGGTTACCAATCCTCAATTAGTCCAATTACATGCTTACATGTCAAATTGCATGCCAATACGATAGTCCAAGCTCATACATTTGCATTCTCAAAACTCAGGGACCAAAATGAATGAAACAGAAACTTCTGAATATTCTAAATAACAGAATTAACAGCAGTCATACCGGTATGCATATAGGTGTTTCGGTACGCCTTAACAATTTCCAAAACTCAGATTCCAGTGGATAAAACTCGTACCAAAACACTTGTTCGCGTATTGAAATGCCTAGCCAAAATGCTTAAGACCGTACTAGAACACTTGCTCGAGTATTGAAACGCTATGCCTATAAAGGCTTACTTATATCAAAACACCCTCCCGCATATAGAAACGCTATGCCTAAAATGGCCTAGCTGTACCGGTATGGGGACACCTATTTGATACGCCTGGACCTGTAATATCCCAAATTGCTATCTAAACACACTTTGATGATAACCATAACACTCCAACATGCTCCAAACACTCAAACAACATTACTAGGGTACAGCCCTAACCAAAACATCACAGAATCAACATCATTACATGGCATTCAAACACTCAAGATTTTCTATAGGAATGCTTCCTAATATCATTTTGCCATATAACCAAAACTCTCATTTGACACTTTAAAGCCATACACAACATGCTTACACATCAAAAGCATCATAATAAACATGCTTGAATCATCAAAACATGGAAACCATTCTGAGACAACTAGATGCATACCTAAGCACCCATCAAGCATCAACATAAGCAAAGATTCTCAACAAGCTTAACAACAACAAACAAACCATAAAATCCAGCACTTCACATGCTTAAAAACCATGGGAAAACATGATTACAAGTCCCAAAAACATGGCGAACACATTGCCTTATTAACCAAAAACATAAATCGAGTTTATACTCAAGTAGTCTTGCACTTGGATCACTTCAAACCTTGCCTTTGCTGCCCCCAAACCTTAATGCTCTGCATCACTAGGAAAAAAAGAGCGTAAGCACACATGCTTAGTGAGGTGCTCTTAAAACAATGATGCATTTAAAATCCTTTGAAAACTAAACTTGCTTTCAAACCATGCTTACGTCCAAAGCAGTTTCATTGATTCCAATCAAAACATGCATATCGACCATATGCAACAACATTTACAAATCACATGCTTAAATCCTAAAGCATTAAGTCACCTTATGCTTAAACCCCAAAGCATTAAATTACAAAACCATGCTTAAATCCCAAAGCATTATAAAATAGTTTAAACTCATGAACTTGCATATATTGGCAATTATAGTGACCTCGGATAGACGACCACTATCCTTGATTAGATGACCGCTAACCTTTAGGTAACCGAACGTTAACTTTACAAATCAGATACACGGACCTATTATGATAATCGACTACTACCATAACCCATACCATGTCGACCGCATGATATAACAACCTTGTCGACCGCATGATCAACATCAACAAGGGGAACCAACCACTCAACCCAAGTGATAACATCATAGTTTGAGTAGCCGACCGCTTACGTCAAGGACCCTTAACCATGATCGACTTTTACCATATTATAGTGCACTTCATCCTATGGCATGCCAACTATATCCGAATATTTTCACATCATGTCACATAGCCAATATATCATTTACAAAACCATTTACTCACTGTTTTACAATGCATTATACAAAACCACCAAATATGCAAATCACATTACCAAAGCAATAAAACCATTACTGGCCGGAATGAAAACTAATGCTCACTAGCATCTCATATACTTTTAAACCATTGCATGTACTCAAAATCATGCATTTACAGTAAGTACAAACAAACCATGTTTACAACCAAAACATGAATTACACATGCTCATATCCGAACCGATTTTAAAGAGCAAAAGAGGGAAACTTACTCCCAACAACCCTTATTAAACCTTTTAAAGGCGTTTAACCCAGTTTCCACTCACCGATACACCTCACCTCGCTCGCCAACGCGAATCGAGCTCTGGCAAGCAACAATCAACGTCAAACATCGTTGCCTTGATTATTGTTGCCTGTAATAAGTGCAACGCAATTGTGCAAGTATACACGTTGCAAGTTATAGTATAAAAGAAATCGTCTCCACAGGGATTGGTGCCACTTCAAGAATCTAGTCTCTTGCACTGTAAAAAGTAAAAACACAAATAAAGGATTATAGGAGTTTAACTAATAACTAATATAGAAAGCAATAAAGTAAAATAAAATATGAGATCAAATGAGAGAGAGATAGGCCAGGTTATCGTGAGTTGAGGTGTGATAGCCGATTGGATCGTCTTGGTAAAAGAGTGCACGGGCAACTCAATTGCCGTGGCAACTTGCACAACGGGGTTACCTTGGCAACTAATCGATGGTTGCCTGGGCAACTAGTTGGGCAACTACTTGGGCATCTGGGCAGCAGCCTTCAAGGCTCGGCAGAGCGTTCTTCAATGGTTTCTTCTTATCCCTAAGTCGAAACTCTAGCTACTTGTGCATGCCTTGATAATACATGCCTGCGTGAATCAAGGGTGAACAACAACCAATCTTGCGCTCCTCTTAGCCGTTGAAATCCTTAACTTATTCCTAAGCTGGATTAATCTTCACCATCAATAGATTGAATAAAGATCATATTCATTCATTTCTTGAATCTAACTCTACCGATATTAGATAAATAGATGAAATCACGAGATCCTCTCCCAATTCACTCACAAACAAGAATAAGAACCAAGAATGAATAAACCTTGAATAGAAAAGTGCAAACTCTTATTACCTAAACAAAAACCAATAGTTTCTCACAACCACAAAACACAATGACCATAGCCAAATAGATTTAGTTCATGGCTAGGTTCCAAAGAAACACAAGATAATTAATCCCTAGCATGAACCCAATCGAACAAGAAAGAAAAGATGAAGGAGGAGGCTTGTCGAAATCCTCCTTGCCCTAGATGCTTGTCGAAAATTCTCTCCTCTTGCTCTCTTTGGAGTTGTTGAAATTCTCCTCTCTTGCTCTTTATGGAGTTTGACGATATGGCCTCTTATTTATAGGGCTAGGTCAAAGTCGTTCTTTGAGGAGGAAGTTAAGTTGGAATTAAATTATCTTTAAAGAATATAATTCTTTATTATAATTATATTCCTACTAGAACTTCTCTTATCTTCTTGGAATTTAATTCTTCTTTAATCTCTTCATGGAAATCAAATTCCTTTGGGATTGGGCTTTGCTCCACGTCGTCTTGGGCTTGTCTAGTCATCAATTTCGACTACCATATCACCTTTTCTCTTTATTGACAATTGCCCTGGCAACTGACTCGGCGTCTCCTTCATGCATTGCCCTGGTAACTAGCTCGACATCTCTTTCATGTATTGCCCTGGCAACTAGCTCTAGCCTTGCTTTGGCAAGTGATCCTGCACATACACATAAAACACACCAAAGCAGCATCTTTTCCCACAAAAACTACCAAGTTATATAATCAAGCTCAACGATGGAAAGATACATGGATTAATGCATGAATGGCTAGTTATGCAACTAATATGAGCCTAAGTCTAACAATAATATGAGTAAAAAGGGTAAGAAAAATAGTACTTTTGAACACTTATCACACCCCCAAACTCAAACTATTGCTTGTCCTCAAGCAATACAAACTCATAATTACCTGCCAAGACTTCAATTTTCACAAACTTAGCTTTGAACTTGATTTCAATTCTCTGAACCGGGGCACAAAGTATGATTCGCTTTTTATTTTTTCGGAAAACTTAGGAATTACTCAGAATCAAACTATAATGCTTGTGAGTGTGTACGGAGTTGTGTGCAAGTTGATTTTTTGGATTCTATGCAAACAATAGATTTTCAAATTACTTTATTGGGTTCTTTTTAACATGTTTAACTAGAGCCAGTTTTGGGCACCTCTAGTGTTTTGTTTTTAGTTTTCTTAAGTTAATTTATTCGACTAGAGCCGGTTTCGGGCACCTCTAGCTATCAAATTTTTTTAACACATACTAGAGCCAGTTTCGGGCACCTCTAGTGATTTAAATTTTTTTTAGCACATGCTAGAGCCAATTTCGGGCACCTCTAGCATTCATCCAATTTTTATTCTAATCCCCCAATTTGTTAATTATCAACCTAAGTTCACTAGAATTCCTTAAATCAATCAAACCACAACAGTGTTTCATCAAAATTAGAATCATAGTAAAATTCTAAGTTTTTCCATGGTTATCCTAGAATAAAAATTCTATCAGTTAAGTGCATTGGCAAAGTCATCATCGAATATTCATCAAATCTAAGCAATTCTTGTTCCAATTAAAGGCATGGCAAGTAATTTATGTATCCTAAATGTAATACTAAAGATGAATGTAACTAAACATGGTAACTACTAATAACAATCCCCCCAGACTCGAGTGAGGCATTGTCCTCAATGCATGCATTAAAGAAAAATAAAAATAAAAATAACAAAAAATAAAATGAATACGAGGACTTACTCCGAGAGTTCGTCATCGTAGATGATTAGTTTCCTTTTGGTCGGTGTCTTGATTCTCTTGCTTGAACGCGATGGTTGTTTTCTTGTTGCCGGTGCTAGAATCGATCCTCGTACGGGGTTGTCCTCATCGTCCTCTTCATCGGTGTCATTGGCTTTTCGCTTGGAGGATTCAATTGGTGCGATCTTTGTTGGTGCAATGGAGGACTCGTCCGAATATGAAAAATCAGAAAATGATTCCGTAGGAGTTGATTCGGGCATAGGTGCTTTACCTTTGGCTTTTGCAGTGGTTGCCGGGATGTCTTTAGTTTTGGTTGCCTTGGCATCTTCAGGGTTGGTTGCCGGGGCATCCTCTATTGTGATTACCGTGGCAAGTAGTCGGTAGTGAATTTCCTTAGTATAGTGGTTGTGAGTCTTGTTGTGGAAAAGAAAACAAAGAAAACCTGAAAACTAAAGATAATGAAGAAAAATAAAATATCTCCTAAAAATAAAAAAGAAAAAAGAAAAAGAAAGGAGAGCATGCTCATGCATCTCCTAAGTTGACCACTTCTTTGTTATGTTCTACATGGGCACCATTGTAGTGTTTCAATCTTTGTCAATTAACTTTGAATTCATGGTTGTTAGAGATGGACTTGATTATCACAGCACCATGGGAGAATGGTTTGACGACTTCAAATGGTCCCGACCATCTTGATTTTAGCTTTCCCGAGAAAAGTTTTATCCGAGAATTGAATAAGAGAACTAGTTGCCCTGGCATGAATTGCCGCGGCAATAGTTTCTTGTCATGCCATTCTTTGTTTTCTCCTTGTAGATCCATGCATTGTTATAGGCGAGTGCATGAAATTATTCTATCTCAATGAGGTCCAACAAACGCTTTTTTTCGGCACTTTCCCAATCCATATTCACGGTCTTGATTGCCTAGTATGCCTTGTGTTCGATTTCCACCAGTAGATGGCATGTTTTACCATAGACAAGTCGAAAGGGGGACATACCTAAGGGTGTTTTGAATGCAGTGCGATATGCCCAAAGTGCGTCATCTAGTCTTAATGACCAATCCTTCCTAGAGGGATTTACAACTTTCCCGAGTATACCCTTCAACTCCTGGTTGGAAATTTTTGCTTGCCCATTGGTTTGTGGGTGATAGGCCGTGGCGATCTTGTGTGATATGCCGAAGCGTTGCAACATCTTGGCAATTAGTCTGTTGTCAAAATGCTTGCCTTCGTCACTGATAATTGCTCTCGGCATCCCAAACCGTGTAAATATGTTTTTCTGTAAGAATCGTTGCACGGTCTTGGAATCGTTGTTGGGAACTGCAGCTGCCTTAACCCATTTAGACACGTAGTCGATGGCAAGTAAGATGTAGAGGTTGCTGAATGAAGATGGGAAAGGTCCCATAAAATCGATCCCCCACACATCGAACAATTCCACCTCGATGATGTTCTGGAGTGGCATCTCATGTCGTCTAGAGATATTGCCCGTCCTCTAGCAACGATCGCATTGCTTGTAAAAGTCTTGGGCATCTTTGTACAATGTTGGCCAATACAAACCAGATTGCAAAACTTTGGCCGCGGTACGAGTTCCTCCAAAATGTCCTCCATAGGGTGAAGAATGGCATTGCCGGAGTACATTCTGTTGCTCTTCTTCAGGGATACATCGGCGTATAACCTGATCTGCACATTGTTTAAACAAAAGAGGCTCGTCCCAAAAGTAATGCTTAGCATCATAGCGGAACCGCTTCTTCCCTTGGTGAGTAATGCCATAAGGTAAAATACCACAAACAAGGAAATTAACTAAATCCGCGTACCAGGGTATTGCCGAGGCATGTGCTGCCGTGGGGACTGCTCCCAAAATTGCTGAGGCGTGCACGTCAAGGGCTATTGCAACGTCGATAGTTGCCAAGGCGTGTGCATCCATGGTTGCTGAGGCGTCGAGGGTTACCGAGGCATGCGCGTCCATGGTTGCCGAGGCAACTAAAATTTGTTCATCCGGGAATGCATCACATATCTCTAGATCCGCGTCCTCCTCCCTATTGCATTCCAAACGTGATAAGTGATCGGCCACTTGATTTTCTGTTCCTTTCCTGTCCTTAATTTCAATATCAAATTCTTGTAAAAGTAATATCCAACGAATCAAACAAGGTTTGGCATCCTTTTTAGAAATAGATATTTGATTGCCGAATGGTCCGTATGAACAATTACCTTTGTACCAATCAAATAGGATCGGAACTTGTCAAATGCGAAAACTACAGCTAGTAACTCTTTCTCCGTTGTTGTGTAATTCACTTGAGCACTATTAAGAGTTTTACTAGCGTAGTATACCACACGAAAGGTCTTACCTGTGCGTTGGCCTAGGATTGCTCCTATCGCGAAATCACTTGCATCACACATGAGCTCAAAAGGTAGCGTCCAATCTGGTGGAACGACAATGGGTGCTGAGGCAAACTTTTCCTTTAGGGTTTCGAATGCTTGGGTGCAAGAATCATCAAAATCGAAGATTTCATCCTGTTCAAGCAAATTGCACAAGGGTTTAGTGATTTTAGAAAAATTATGAATGAACCTCCTATAAAAACCTGCATGTCCAAGAAAACTTCGAATTCCTTTAACCGAACTTGGTGGGGGTAATCTCTCGATCACGTCCACCTTGGCTTTGTCTACTTCAATTCCCTTGGATGAAAACTTGTGGCCGAGCACTATTCCTTCATCTACCATAAAATGGCATTTCTCCCAATTGAGGACTAAATGAGTTTCTTCACATCTTGCCAACACCTTCTCTAAATTGCCAAGGTAACTGTCGAAGTCATTACCAAAAACGAAAAAATCATCCATGAGGATCTCAAGGAAGTCTTCGACCATTTCTAAAAAGAGTGCCATCATGCATCTTTGGAAGGTTGCCAGGGCGTTACACAATCCGAAGGGCATCCTTCGGAAGGCATAAGTACCGTATGGGCATGTGAAGGTTGTCTTTTCTTGATCTTCTAGTGCTATGGCAATTTGATTGTAACATGAATAACCATCAAGAAAACAATAAAAGGGTTTACCTGCATCAATAAAGGGTAATGGGAAGTGGTCTTTCCTAGTGGCTTTGTTTAGCTTTCGATAATCCATACAAACCCTCCAACCGGTCATAGTCCTGGTTGGAATGAGTTCATTGTTTTCATTACTTACCACCGTTATACCTCCCTTTTTCGGTACGCATTGTATCAGAATTACCCATGTACTATCAGAGATAGGTATATAATGCCGGCGTCAAGCCACTTGATGATTTCTTTCATTACAACCCCTTTCATGGCATGATTCTGTCTCCTCTGGGCCTCAATTGAAGGTTTGTGATCATCTTCCAACAAAATCTTGTGCATGCACACTGCCGGGCTAATTCCCTTCAAGTCGGCAATTGTCCACCCTATTACCTTTTTGTGTAGCTTCAACATCTTGATCAGCTTCTTTTCCTGCTCAGGCTGTAACTTAGAAGAAATAATTACATGCAATGTATTATCGGTTCCTAAGTATGCATATTTTAGTTGTTCTGGCAATTGTTTCAACTCAAGACTCGGTGGTTGTTCAATAGAGGGTTTTTCGAGTTTACCTTCCTTACCTGAGTAATCCAGTGGTTCAAAGTATGTACCTGGTCGATTGACTAGCCAATTTGCCTCTTCTTGTTGTTCATCATCGACCGGTTCTTCATACTCCTCAGGTTCCTCTTGATCGGCAATGTAGTTGCTGAGGTAACTAAATTCCTCGTTGAAGTTAAACTCTGCCGTGGCATGCAGAAGTTGGCATTCTTCTGGATCATCGACATGCCTTAGTGTTTGGAACTCATTTAGTTTAACTTGCTGGTCATCCACTCTCATTATGAGTTCTCCCTTTTCAACATCGATCAAGGTTCTCCCTGTTGCTAGGAATGGTCTCCCGAGAATGATAGGTGCATGCTCATCTGCTTCACAATCCAAAATAATAAAGTCAGCGGGAAAAATAAATTTATCAACTTTTACCAGTATGTCCTCGATTTTTCCCTCTGGATGCACATAGGATCTGTCGGCTAGCTGTAGCATAACTGTTGTAGGTCTTGCCTTCCCGATTCCTAGTTTCTGGAAAACCGATTTAGGCATCAAGTTTATGCTAGCCCCAAGGTCGCATAATGCTTTCCCGACATAGTGAGTTCCAATAGAACAGGGTATTGTGAAACTTCCGGGATCTTTCAACTTGGGTGGCATACGATTGTGCAACATTGCCATGCATCCCTCTGTTGCGGCAACTGTTTCAAACTCTCCTAGCCTTGTTCTCTTGGATACAATGTCTTTAAGAAACTTGGCATAGTTTGGCATTTGTTCAATTGCTTCCACCAATGGCAAGTTGATGTGGACTTGCTTTAGGATATCAAGAAACTTCTTGAATTGGTATTCTTGCTTTTGTCGCTTCAACCTTTGGGGGAATGGTGGTGGAAGTCGGATATCTTTGATCCTTTCACTGGTTTGAAACCTGATTGACGACATTGCCGGGACAACTGGGGTTGCTGAGGCGTTATCAACTGGGGTTGCTGAGGCATGCTTAACGCAAGTTGCCGAGGCATCTTTATCGTCAGTTGTCGAGGCATGCTTATTGCCGGTTGCCGAGGCAATTCCTAGTTCAGTATCTGAGGCTTTGCCGCTAGGTTCGTCTTGATCTTTTTGTGGAGTTTTGTTTGATGAGCGGGTTTGAGCCTCTCTAAGTTGTTGGCCACTTCTAGTGGTGATTTCCTTACATTGCTCATGGCCAGTTCCTCTTGCGACTTCAGTATCGCTAGGTAAACCTCCTTTCGGTCTAGTATTCAGATTTTGAGTAAATTGTCCGACTTAATTTTCCAATGATTTGATTGCCGCCTCTTGGTTTTGCAATCTCATCTTGGTCCTGTTAATAAAAGCATCAGTTCTTTTTATGAAGTTACTATTCTCAGCCATATAAGATTCAGTTTTCATCATAAAAGCATTTAGAGAATTTTCCAAAGAACTAGATGTTGTCGGTTGTTGCTGCGATAACTGTTGCCGTGGCATATTCTGCTGGAATCCCGATGCTTGTGCATTCTGATTGTTCTGGTTTAGAGCATTGTTGGGATTACTCAATGAAAAATTTGGGTGCTTCTTCCAAGCTGGATTGTATGTATTGGACATCACGTTGTTGTTCCGATTGTAATTCCCCATATAGAAGCTGGATTCCGGATTCTGCATACATTCAGAAGAATTATGGTTATCACCACATAACTCACAAAAAGAATCCATTACCTTGACTTCATGTGTGTTGTTTGGTTTTTGCATGTTCTGGACCATCTTGGTTAAAGTGGCCAATTGTGTCGAAATTGAATCTGATGATCCTAGTTCATGTATTGTGGCTTGGCGTCTAACTCCTCCTCTTCTAGTAGATGGGAATTGATAATCATTCTTGGCCAGCCTATTTAAAATTTGCATTGCTTCCTTCGGTGACTTATCTAGGAGTATGCCGTTTGCCGAGGCATCTAGCATCATCCTTGTTGGTGTATTCACGGCGTTGTAAAACATTGTTACTTGAGTCCACACCGGGAATCTGTGTAGGGGGCATTTGTGTAGAAGTTCTCTATATCGCTCCCAAGCCTCGTACATGGATTCATCATCTACCTGCCGAAAAGAAGTAATGTCGTTACGAAGCTTATCAGTCAAATTTGTAGGATTAAACCGAGCAAGGAAATCACGACAAAGATCGGTCCAAGATGCTATTGATCCAGCAAAAATGCTATTCAACCATGCTTTCGCCCCTATCCCTCAGTGAATAGGGGAATAATCTTAATCGTAAGACATCGGGGGTGACTCCGTGTATTTTGAACGAGTTGCAAATCTCGAGGAAAGATTTCAGATGTTGTCGTGCATCTTCAGTTGCTAAGCCGCCAAAGTGACCAATTGTGTTGATCATATTAAACATTACTAGTTTTAACTCAAAGTGGTTGGCTTCAATTTTAGGTGCGACAACTCCTGGATTAAGTCCATCAAGATCTTCTTCAAGATAGTCTCGAATAGTTCTGTTTCGTGCAAGAATCACTCCTCCTCCTGCTGGAACATCTTGATTCATATTGCCGTCTTGATTAGCCATTGCTACTCTTATCCTTCGTCTAAGTCTTTGTAAGGTTCGTTCGATTTCTGGATCAAAGGGATATTCTGGTGAAGTCGGTCTCGCCCTGGTCATATACCAATGCAAAACCAAAGTTTGTTAGCCCTTTGAATCTTAAACAAGAAAAGTAAAAAGAAAGTGCAAGAAAATAAAAACAAAGTCGCTATTGCCAATCCCCGGCAACGGCGCCAAAAACTTGTTGCGCGTAATAAGTGCTACGCAATTGTGCAAGTATACACGTTGCAAGTTATAGTATAAAAGATATCGTCTCCACAGGGATTGGTGCCACTTCAAGAATCTAGTCTCTTGCACTGTAAAAAGTAAAAACACAAATAAAGGATTATAGGAGTTTAACTAATAACTAATATAGAAAGCAATAAAGTAAAAGAAAATATGAGATCAAATGAGAGAGAGATAGGTCAGGTTATTGTGAGTTGAGGTGTGATAGCCGATTGGATCGTCTTGGTAAAAGAGTGCACGAGCAACTCAGTTGCCCTGGCAACTTGCACAACGGGGTTGCCTTGGTAATCGATGGTTGCCTGGGAAACTACTTGGGCAACTACTTGGGCGTCTGGGCAGCAACCTTCAAGGTTCGGCAGAGCGTTCTTCAATGGTTTCTTCTTATCCCTAAGTCGAAACTCTAGCTACTTGTGCATGCCTTGATAATACATCCCTGCGTGAATCAAGGGTGAACAACAACCAATCTTGCGCTCCTCTTAGCCGTTGAAATCCTTAACTTATTCCTAAGCCGAATTAATCTTCACCATCAATAGATTGAATAAAGATCATATTCATTCGTTTCTTGAATCTAACTCTCCCGATATTAGATAAATAGATGAAATCACGAGATCCTCTCCCAATTCACTCGCAAACAAGAATAAGAACCAAGAATGAATAAACCTTGAATAGAAAAGTGCAAACTCTTATTACCTAAACAAAAACCAATAGTTTCTCACAACCACAAAACACAATAACCATAGCCAAATAGATTTAGTTCATGGCTAGGTTCCAAAGAAACACAAGATAATTAATCCCTAGCATGAACCCAATCGAACAAGAAAGAAAAGATGAAGGAGGAGGCTTGTCGAAATCCTCCTTGTCCTAGATGCTTGTCGAAAATTCTCTCCTCTTGCTCTCCTTGGAGTTGTCAAAATTCTCCTCTTTTGCTCTCTATGGAGTTTGACGATATGGCCTCTTATTTATAGGGCTAGGTCAAAGTTCTTCTTTGAGGATGAAGTTAAGTTGGAATTAAATTATCTTTAAAGAATATAATTCTTTATTATAATTATATTCCTACTAGAACTTCTCCTATCTTCTTGGAATTTAATTCTTCTTTAATCTCTTCATGGAAATCAAATTCCTTTGGGATTGGGCTTTGCTCCACGTCATCTTGGGCTTGTCTAGTCATCAATTTCGACTACCATATCACCTTTTCTCTTTGTCGACAATTGCCCTGGCAACTGACTCGGCGTCTCCTTCATGCATTGCCCTGGCAACTAGCTCGGCATCTCTTTCATGTATTGCCCTGGCAACTAGCTCTAGCCTTGCTTTGGCAAGTGATCCTGCACATACACACAAAACACACCAAAGCAACATCTTTTCCCACAAAAACTACCAAGTTATGTAATCAAGCTCAACGATGGAAGGAAACATGGATTAATGCATGAATGGCTAATTATGCAACTAATATAAGCCTAAGTCTAACAATAATATGAGTAAAAAGGGTAAGAAAAATAGTACTTTTGAACACTTATCAATTATCCCCTGTTTTAACCACATAAAACCAGCGGGCAAATGCAACATTATGCATTCAAACCATTGTCGACAACCAATTACCCGCAACTCACAAGTTGCCCACTCACAAACCATCCGAAACTTATCGAAAACATCCTCAAACACTTTCAAAACTTAACCCAGCCATAATATAATGATTCAATACATTAGACCTCGTCAATTATCATCTAAAAACTCTTTCCCAACATCCTTTTACTTCCAGCAATGATTAAACTCCATTAACCTCACAAAACCCATAACTAACAACCTTAAACATTAGAGATTCAACTTGTTTCGGGATTACAATGTTAAAACCAATTTATTAACTCAATTAAACATAAAAATCATGATCTAATCTGATCATAAGCCTAGCAAAACAGATCCAATTCAAAATATTTCAATTTCATCAATCCAAACACAATTAAACTAATTTTCCTTAATTAAACTATCAAAACACATTAGAAAACAATTGTAAAGAGTCAACAACTTGGGAATTTCAGTAAAGAACCTTTCATTAGAGGAGAAGAATGAACTTTACCTCTAATGGATGCTTTCTCCCTTAATTGGATGATTTACATGAGAAAATAAAGTTAAAACAATAAGGTTTTGGTAAACTAACAACAAGAAATCATTTGGAAACAAAAGATTTAAGAAAAGAAAGATTTACCTGAAGATTTAGAAGAAAAAATTGATGTTTGGCTGGAGAGATTGTGAGAGAAAATATTTGAGAGAAAGTTAGTTACGTAACTTTTGTTTAAAAGATTTAATAACCAAATTAATTCTCCACAACCTATTTATATTTTCCAAAGCACTTTAAAAATAGCCAATTAAGGGATAAAGTCTGATATTAGACTTTTTGGGCAATTAGCTCCTTAAAGATTCAAAGTTTTGACTCTTTACAAAATAGTCACTAAAAATAGTTTTCAAAGTTTGCATTTTGGTAACTAGTCCAAAATGTCCGATTTCCACAACTCGTACCGAAACACTTGCTCGTGTATCGACACCAGACCTATTTTTTAGCTATATGTAGCAATACTATTATTAGGCGTATCGATACGCCTTGGAATTTTTTCCCAAATTGAGCCAAGAAAAGTCCCCGTGTACCGATCCCTAAGGATCTGTACCGGTATGGACAGACCTGTAATGACCTATTGGTCGAACATATGACACTTTGGCTCAATATAACATGCTTCAAACATCCTCTAATCATCATATAACAAATCTAGCAACATTTCCATAATCATATGAGCATGGTAAGGGATCATTCGCAACATCACATATTCGAACAATGGTCCTATAGGCATGATCTCTACCCAAACATGCAAAATGTATCCTAACTCTTCAAAATGGGATTGAAAGTACATACAAGTCCAAAACATCTAATATAACTTGTACAAACAAGGAATAACCAAAACAACCCTCCCAATTACAACTTGGTTACATTTCCTCTTATTACTAGTAAGTATTTGTAAAACCATACTTGAAAATACTTTGCCTCTTGGATCTTCTCTTGCTTATTTGCTGTCTGAAAGTGCTTATCTCTCTACATTGATGAGAAAGGAGGGCGTAAGCTATAAGCTTAATTAGGGAATCTCAAAAAAAGTTATCAATGCATTTTAAACCATTTTATCTCAATTCAAGTGTATAAAGCTCATGCCAAAATCATCTCATGCTTCTATAATCTTTCTAAATATTCTCATTTGAATCATTTGCAACACATGTATCATGGATTTCTACCATAAACCTCAATTTAAGCTATCACATGCTAAAATATAAAAATAGCAAGTTTAAAGAGCATCTCATGTATAAACCATATTATACA
Source organism: Hibiscus mutabilis (assembly GCA_019671005.1). NCBI lineage: Eukaryota > Viridiplantae > Streptophyta > Magnoliopsida > Malvales > Malvaceae > Hibiscus > Hibiscus mutabilis. Next base: position 25,450,327 of record CM033733.1, on the reverse strand, counting down.
AAACATAATCCATTTCTCATGATACATTATATCATATATTGGCATTCAAGTGACTCAAAACCAATTCCATTCTATTTTATCAAAACACATCAGATACACGGATTTCCTAAATGTTTCATTTGACCACTTCACATACGTCCTCGAACTAGAGCAACCCTCAACGATTATAACATATAAATCCACTAGTGGGAGAATACGACACAATTAACCACTCGACCAATGCGGTTCTCATGGTGGAGAAAACGGTACAATTAACCCCTCGACATATTGAGGCGACTTATTATAGTGCACTTTAAACCCTATGGCTAGCCAACTATATCCAATAACATTTTATCTCAATCACTTCCCAATATACTCAATAAAACCACATCACCTCACTGTTTTACATATGCATCAAATCAAATCAATTTCCAACACATTAAACCATGTATTCTAGTATTTTGAAATTCCTTTCACAAATCATTTATGATTTTCAATAATAATCACACATGATCATTAGCAACATATTTTCATTTCTAAAACATGCATATAACAGTAGGTAATCAAAATCATAAACATTTGCATGAGATTATATTTTGCAAACCGAAAACTGAGAGCGAGAATAGCCGATACTTACTTTCGAGCTTAGACAAGTGTTTCAAAGTTAATCTAAACTCCCAAAACTTCTTTCAAACCTTTTAAAAGAAGTAAATCACGTTTCCACTCATCGATAACTAAACGCTCCACTTGCCGATGCACAATCAAGCTTTCGAAGCCTTAGAAACCTCTCCAAAAGATGTAGGATCACTCTCCCCACTTTTCCCACACAAAAATGGAGGATTAATGCACTTCCATGCATCTCAAATTTTCAGCAACCATTGATCTCAACTTTGCCTCACTAAAAACCATTAAATGTTTCCTTTAAACAACCGAAACCATCACCAAACTCAATCTAAACAAAGCCCAAGCAAAACCAAACTAATCTAAAATCTTAACAATATCAATTAATATCCAAAAACAATATTATAATGTGCTTATACCTCTAGCAACCTTACAACACCAAGATCACTTCAAAATCTAACTATTTACAGCCTAGAAAATTAGCAATTCACATAGTCTCAGGACTCGTTTTATTAATCTCTTCACTTAACATTAAAACACATATTTCAAGTGATAAATCAATTAGATTTAATACAAAATAGATCCATATCAAGATCCACAATTTTCCACATCAAAACTCAATTCAAATACCATATTCATGATTTAATCATAATTCCATAACAAAAATCAGTTGCAAAGGATCAAGAACTTGAGAATTTCAATAAAGAACCTTTAATTAGAAGAGAGAAATGAAAACCACCTCTAATTGCTGATTTCTCCCTTAATTGGCAAAGATTGGATGAAAACTTCAGGAAACCAAGTAGATTTTGATGTAGAAATCAAAGGAATGAAATAAAAATCAAAAGGAAATTCAAAAGATATTGATTCTTGTGAATTCTGGAATGAAATTGATAATTTGGATGCTAAGAAAGTTGGGAGAAAAGTTGAGAGCAAAAGTAGTTACGTAAGAAAATAAAATTGGTTAATTAAAATCCTTTTATCAATTATATTTTATTTTTAATTAATAACCTTTTAAAAACCTTTTAAAATAGCCTAAATTAAGGGGAAAATATGATGGAAAACTTTGGTAAATTAGCTCCTTAAAGATTCTAAGTTTTGGCCCTTTTACAATTTAGTCACCAAAATAGTTTTAAAAACTTTACATTTTAGTCACTGAACCAAAATGTTCCAAAATCCAATTTAATTCAATCAAATTGAGTACACCAAAACCCTTATAATATTAATTAAATTTTTCTAGGATTTTTTCATATTTTATTTTAGCTAAAAATAATTTATTAAAATTTAATTCGTGAAACTAGCTCGAATCACCTAATTCAGTTCTCCCTAATCGTCTAATCAATCTACCTAACATCTAGGCCCAAATTCAGGGCATTACAGTTGCCTCGAAAGTTTACTTTCCTGCAATGATGAGAAAGGAGAGCGTAAGCAAATAACTCTTAGTGAGGATCGCTCTAAAAACACTCATCAATGAATTTAAAATTACTTTAGTCAAAACACTCTTTACACATCATGCTTAAACATCTCATGCCCTTTTTACCTTTGTAAAACATGTATATTAAACCATATGCAAAACATGTATCGTGGATCTCATGCATAATCTCATATGCAAAACCTCAATTTAAGCCTTCACATGCTTATTCATCCAATGGCAAAGCTTAAAGAGCAAAACTTGTATAAATCCCATTATACAAAACATAATTCATCATGATACATTAATTCACATATATTGGCTTTCAAGTGGTCCAAAATAGAATCTTTCCTTAACAAAAGCACATCGGATACACGAATTTCCCAAGTGGTTCCTTCGACCACTTAACATGCATCTAATAAGATCAAACGACACATTTAACCCATCGACGGTTATGATGTATAATATCTACAATGGGAGCAACGACACATTTAACCCCTCGACCATTGTAATACTCAATCCTCTAACAGGATAATACGGCATAATTAATCCCTCGACTGTTGTGGTTCCTATGGTGGAGAAAATGGCACAATTAACCCCTCGACACACATGAGGCGACTTATTATAGTGCACTTTAAACCCTATGGCATGCCAACTATATCTGATAACATTTAACCATCGTCACTTAGCCAATATATTCCATTTTAAACATGATAGCTCCCTGTTTTTTATATGCATCATTCAAACCAATTCCAATGCAACAAAACATGCATTTACATAACCTAATAATCAACTTTCACAAACCATTTGCCATACTCAAATGTCATCAGTATAAGATCATTTGGATCATATTCCATTTCCAAATCATGCATAATACATTAGGTATCAAAGCAAAAACATAGGCATGAGAAAATCAACTTTTCCAAACCAAAATTGAGAGCAAAACTGTCTAATACTTACTTCCGAGCTTAGACAAGCGTTTCAAGCTTAATGTAAACTCCAAAAATCACTTTCAAACCCTTTTAAAGTTGTAAACCATTTTTCCACTAACCGACAACACAACACCCTCATATCATTGCAAAAATAAGCTTTCGAAGCCTTCACAACCTCTCCAAAAGCCAAAGAATCCATCTCCCCTATCTTTCCCAAACAAAAACATAGGATTAATGCACTTTCATACATCTCAAATTTCCAGCAACCATTAATCTCAACTTCGCCTCACTAAAAACCATCAAACACTTCCTTTAAACAACCGAAATCAACACTAAACTCAACCAAGCAAAGTCTAACCATAACATATTGATTTTAACATCTTAACATCATCAATTAACATCCAAAAAATCTTTATAACAACCTTATATCTCCAACAACCTTTCAACACCAAAATTGCTTCAAAATCTAACTATTTACAACCTAGAAAATTAGCAATTCACTTAGTTTCAAGATTCCTTTTATTAATCTCTTCTCTTAATATTAAAACATGTCTTATAAATGATCTAAATCAATTAGAATCAACACAAAACTAGATCCATATCAAGATTTATCAATTTTCTCATCAAAACTCAATTTAAACACTATAATCATGATTCAATCATAAACACGTAACCACCTTAGCCCGGCCTAGCCGAAACTGAACCAAGAAGATCACATTAGGTTCGCCAAAGGAAACCCGAACTAATAACCTAAACCGGTCTTTTTTCTTTTTATCTTGTCTAAATACATAGATTAATTGCCTATATGAACATGCCTCGGCGAAATCGTCTCAATTAAAAACATATTTTAACGCAGAGTTTGATTTCTCAAGGGTTCACATCAAGGACCCAAAACATAATTTCCATAAACTGTAGGGACTTAATTAGAAATTAAGTTACCAATCCTTTATTAATTTAATTCCATGCTCACATGTTTATTTTCAGCTCAAAACAATTATTCGAACTCATTCAATTGCACATATAACATATGGAGACTAATCTACAAGTTTTCAAACTTTAGCAAACAAACAAACACAAATTCAACATGGCGTACCGATAAGGGTAAGCTCGTATTGATACGGCCTAACTAATAAAACGTTTCTGTACTGGTACACGTGTAACTGTATCGATGCAGAGTGTTGACCAACTCGTACCGATACGACCTTGACCCCTTACCGATCCCTCCTTTGTTATTTCAAAACTTGAAATTTCAGTAGCTAAAGCCCATACCATCACGGTACCCCGCGTATTGATACGACATATTAAAATTGAAGGGATCATTCTGGTATAGCTCCCCCGTGTATCGACACCAAGGCTTAATTTTCCTCAAGGCGTACCAATACGGTGGCTAGGCGTATCGATACCCTTTATTATTTTTTGATGAATTGAGCCTTTCCAGACCCTGTGTACCGATCCCTGGGTACTCATACCGATACGCTAAGGCCTGTAATGACCTTTAGGTCTAACATATGACTTTTTGGCTCACTCTAAACAATATTAACACATATCGAAACACCTCACAACATCATTAACATGCTTAAACATCTTCATAGCAGCATTTTGAACCAACCTAGCAAACCTAGCACAATCACTCACGAAGTCTATAGGCATGCTTTCTAGTCCACATCCAAAACACAAATCCATCCACATCTCAACTACTTTGAACCTCTTACAAATCCAAAACAACATATAAAACTTGTACAATCAGGGAGTCAAGCAAACGACCCTCCCAAAACACTAAGTAATCACATTATCTTTATTATTACAAGTCTTTATCGAAACCATACTTTTGTAAACTCAAGTCCTTGGATTTCCCTTCGCTTGTCCACTATCTGCAGACTTTAATTCTCTACATTAATGGTAAAAGAGAGCGTAAGCACACTAGGCTTAGTGAGGTATACTCAAAGACAAAACACCATCAATGCATTTTTAAACCATTTAACACTCTTTTTGTAAACCACATTCAAAAAATGCTTACAAATACCATTTCAACATCATGCCTTATCAAAACCATGCACTTAACATTCCCAAAACGGATTACTAAACCAACTGCAACTTGTATCATGGATTACTAAACGGATTACTTTTTGGAAACCACATTCAAAAAATGCTTACAAATACCATTTCACCACCAATGCAAAGCTTGAAAAGTAAAACATGTTCGTACGAACACCAAACATCATAACTCATCCCATGACCCATCATCAATTATATTGGCTTACAAGTGATCTTTATTCACGTTCCTCTCTACAAAGCATAACATAACATTGGATACACGGATTCAACAAGTGTTCACCCAACATTTAACATACATCTACCGGCATTTCAAGGTTCACACACAGGAGTTTTCAATACCCATAAACCCCTCAACCGTTAGGGTACTCGAATGGAGTATTCAGTACACACATAAACCCCTTGACTTCCAAGGTGTCTTTTTATAGTGCACTATCAATCCTATGGCGGACCAACTATATCCGATAACATTTTCAAACCTTTTCATCTCTTCACTTGCCAATATAATTCATTTTATTAACAACTCACTATTTTCATATGCATCATCAAAACCATTTAACCAACGAAACAAAACCTTGCATTAAACATTGTTCATAAACATTAACGAAAAGTGCATTACTTCCAAAAGTATCCACATCAATTTGTATTATTTTCCAGCATTAAACCATGCTCAAAACATGCATAAATAGTGAGTAATTAAACCTTTTAGACATGTGCATAAAACCAATTACCAAACCGAAATCGAGAGAAAAACACCCTTTACTTACTTCTAAGATTAGACCAGTGTTTCAAGCTTGATCTAAACTCCCAAACACAATTTCCAAACCTTTGAAAAGCTACAAAACACGTTTCCACTCACCAACAAGCCAAGCCTTGCTTGTCGACGCAATAAACACACCTCTAAAGCTTTTGAAACGTCCGTTCAAGCTTGAGGACCAATCTTCCTTATTTTAACCATTACAAAATAGAGGTTGCAATGCATCAAAAGGCATTCAATAGTCCAGCAACATCAGATTGCAACAATCCTCATAAATTCCTCAAACAATAACCCTTCCACACTAACCGAAAAATCACCAAACACCGTACAAACTTTGCCCAACCACAACCTAAGGATTTCATCCATTAATTAACATCCAAAAACACTTTAACATCTTCCTTATACCTCCAACATTCATTAAACACCCAAAACTACTCAAAAACTCATAACTAACAACCTAGAAAATTATAGATTCATATAGTTTCGGGATTCCAATGTTAAAACCCACCCATTAATATCATAGAACATCAAAATCATGTTCCAATACAATCAAGAACATAGTAAATCAGATCCAATTTGAAATCTCATCAATTTCCATAATCAAACCTCAATTAAACCAATTAATTCCATTATAATCATAAAAACCCATTAGAAAACATATGTAAAGGACCAATAACTTGTGAATTTCAGTAAAGAGTCTTTTATTAGAGGAGAAGGATGAACCTCACCTCTAATTGATGACTTTCCCCTTAATTAGATGGATTTTCATAAGAAAACAAAGAGAAAATAATAAGATTTTGTTAGGAAATCATTATAAACTCACTTGAAATCAAAAGTTCATTACCTGAAGATTTTGAAGAAGTAAAAAGTGTTTGGCTGGAGAGAACTGGAGAGAAAATCTTTTGGAGACAAGTTAGTTACGTCAAATTTGTTTTTAACTTTAATTAACCAATTAATTCTCCAAGCCCATTCATTATATTTTAAAACCATTTAAAATAGAGAAATTAAGGAGAAAAGCTTGATATTAGACTTTGGGTAAATAGCTCCTTAAAGATTCAAAGTTTTGACCATTTACATTTCAGTCACTAGAAAAATAGATTTTACAAACCTTACATTTTGGTCACCACCAAAAAATGTCTTACTTGCCAACCTTATTTCCCAAAATTGATTTCACCATATATCTATATATATTAAATGATGATTTTAAAATTTTTTCCATATTTTTAACTCCTTTAAAAATTTTTGTTATGAATTAATCCTGAATCCGACTCAAATCCTCTAATCCGGTTCCTCAAACCTTCTATTTAACCTAATTAACACCTAGGCCCAAAATCGGGGCGTTATAAAATTAGTTGTAAAGGATCAAGAACTTGGGTATTTCAGTAAAGAACCTTTAAATAGAGGAGAGAAACGAAAATCACCTCTAACTGCTAATTTCTCCCTTAATTGGCATGTTTTGGATAAAATCTTCAAGTAAGCAAATAGGATTTAGTGTAGGAATCAAAGGAATCAATTAGGAAACCAAAAAGTAATAAAAATAGAATGATTCCTGAGAATTTTAGAGTGAAATTGTTAGTTTGGTTGCTGAGAAAGTGGAGAGAAAAGTTGAGAGCAAAAGTAGTTACGTAAGAAAATGAAATTGGTTATTAAAATCCTTTTAATAAAATATCTTTTATTTTAATTAATAACCTTTAAAAACCATTTAAAAATAGACTAAATTAAGGGAAAATTTTGATGAAAAACTTTGGTAAATTAGCTCCTTAAAGATTCTATATTTTGACCCTTTTATGATTTAGTAAACAAAATAGTTTTGAAAACTTTACATTTTAGTCATCGGACCAAAATGTCCCAAAATCTAATTTTATTCCTTCAAATTTATTAAGAATTAATTCTTGAAACTAACTCGAATCACCTAATCCAGTTCTCTCGAATCGTCTACTCGATCTAGCTATCACCTAGGCCCAAATTCAGGGCGTTACAAGGACTTTACCACTTTGTGAACAACCCTAAAAATTTAGCCTCACAAAATCCTCACCACCAATCCAAATCAAAATAAAATCAAAATCTCATCTGAATCCCTTGGAAACTAAAAAACAATCTAAATCCCATTCCAACTCAAACACTATTTGTAACACCCCTTTTTCGATCCGATAGGAATTTGGGTCGAAAAGCGTTACTGAAGAACGTTACGGTGATCGGATCGATGATTATGATAATTTATACAATAAATCATATATAATTTATTTATAGAGCAATGTAATAAACATTTTTAATCAATAAGATTTATCCCAATTTATGTTTTGGGGCCAATTGGTAACTTATTAAAGTTTAGGGACTAAATTGTAAAACCAGTAAATTACATGGTCTTGTCTGAAGTTTGATTTACCAAAGTGAAATTCAATGATGAACATCTTATATACAAAATTATGTCACAATTAGAGTTCATTCATGGCTTCAATTAAGTCATATAAGGTTTAGTGTCTAATTTACAACATTTTGAAACCTTTTTAAACATCTTTTAACCAACTTACCTACCTCGGTACCAATACTCGAAGAGGCCGTATCGGTACGCCTTCATTATGGTATTTGGAAATGATTACATACTTTAGGAGTCGTACGATACGAATACATATGTATCGGTACTATGATGTCTTAGTTAACTCAGATTCTAAAACCAACCAGCCGTATCGGAACGCCTAGGGTCGTATCGGTATGCCTTCCTTGACCGTTAAAATGGTTATTTTCTTTAAGCCTGTACTGATACTGGGTATCGGTAGGCATGGTCAACGCTCAGAAAGTCAAATTTCAAGATTGATATAGTGTCAATATGGTACTTTAATATATTTCCCGTGGCTAAGACTCGTACCGATATGCCTAGGTACGTATCAATACTCAACTACGAAGGGAATTCTAGTGACTAAACCCTGTACCGATTACCCCAAAGCGTATCTGTGAATGTACGCGTTCAATCTCAAATACGTCTGTTTCGTACTCGAACTGGTTGATCTGCTACGGCTGCATTACCTCCTGCCGCGACATTTTGATTGCCATTGGCAATTGGATCTACCATAGCTGTGCGTAGTTCTCTTCTTCTCTTACGGAGTACACGTTCAATCTCAGGTTCAAGTGGATAGTCTTGTGCTGTTGGTCTTGCCCTTGTCATACAGAAATGCAAAACCAAAGGGTGTTAGCCACTAGAAATAAATAGAATAAACAAAAAATTAAATAAATAAATAGAAAATGCAAGAAATTAGAGATGAAATTGCTATTGCCAGTCACCGACAACGGCGCCAAAAACTTGTTGCATGTTTTGGGTGCTAATAACAATCGAGACAACGAAATAGTGGTGTTGTGTGTGGTAGGCATTAAACGAGTCTTAATAAAATTAACCCACAAGTTAGCTTCAGGTTTTAGAATAATTTTAGGTTTTAGAATAATGTCATTTACGGTTCCCTTGACTTCTTCCTTGTTATATTCCACTCATTTCAAGGTAAGAGCCTTCAAAACTTGGTCCATCTTCTTGCGAGTCACATTCTCCACGAACTTTGCATGTTCATCTTCTTTGAAAAAAAAGACATAATAGGAGTTGATGATAGTAGCGTCGATCAGAATGGCCCTGCCACGTACAAATACAATCGATTTATCTTGACTAGAAACATGAGAGTAAAATTCTCATACCCATGAGACGTTCACTATGGCCGGTTGTTCACAAAATATTGGATATTTATGACTCTCGATCATGGCATATATGGACTCTTCAAGACCGAAACTCGAGTGTGGCATGTCATAGGCAAAGCCTTGCTCCTCCCAAACTCGTTTTGTTGCAAACATTTCTTCGAACTGCTTATGCACGGTCGTCGTGGTGAACTTACGGTATGATGGTTGTGGCGTGCGTGATGGACAAATTTCATCCATGGTTTTGAGGTTTGTAGACATGATTTTGATGAAGAAAATAAAAACTCAAAAATTCAAAATGGAGAAAAAGAAGTGGGAAGGAGATGAAGTGAATGTGAGAGAGTAAATGAATGGGAGAGATGGAAGGTTGGTGTTATGATCGTGAAGTGAATGACGAGTGATGTAAAGGTGAAAGTTTGAAATAAATGAAAAAGCATACAATGATGGAAAGGGGAAGAGTGATGCGGCTAGGGTAGAAAAATAAATGAAATAATTCTAGGGTTTGAAAAAAATAGGTATATAAACCTAGAATACCCTACCGGACCTCTGATCTCTCCTAAAAAATTCCCAACACTTCTTCAATTATTCTCCAATTTAAACTCTTAACCTAAAAAAAGAAAAAGATAAAGATTAAAATAAAATAAAAATAAAAGAATGGATAAATAAAAAAAGAAAAGATTCAAATTTAAAATTCAAAAAGAAATAAAAGATTGTGAGCAAAATAAATGACCAAAAAGTCTAATTAACCAAAAATTTAAATAACCAAAATAAATAAGAAAAATCCCAAAACAAATTAAAATAACAAAAATCTGAAAATAACAAGTCAAAAAATGAAAATTTCTTAGCGAGAGCATTTTCATGCATCTCCCAATGAGATTGTGAGCTTGTCTCTCTCAACATGGCTTCCAACATAGTGCTTTAATATTAACAACTTCTCATCCGGGAACGTGTCATGAATCTCCATGTGGTCATCACCTTTGTTGCTCTCTTCAAGTCTGGATAAATGATCGGCAACCTGGTTTTCTGTTCCTTTAATGTCCTTAACTTCTACATCAAACTCTTGTAAAAGCAAAATCCATCAAATTAAACGAGGTTTAGCATATTTTTTAGAAATTAAGTACTTAATTGCTGAATGATCAATGTGAACAATTTACCTCTGTGCCTCTCAGATAAGGCCTAAATTTGTCAAATGCGAATATAACTACCAATAATTCCTTTTTCTTAGTGGTGTAGTTCAATTGAGCACAGTTAAGTGTTTTGCTAGCATAATATATCACATGGAAAGTCTTACATTTTCATTGACCTTAGACAGCTCCCACTGTATAGTCACTTGCGTCACACATTAGTTCGAACAACAAAGTCCAATCTTGTGGAACAACTATAGGTGTCGTGGCAAGCTTCCGCTTTAGCTCCTCAAATGTCGTGGCAAAAGATTCATCAAACTTGAAAGCTCTATCCTGTTCAAGCAAATTACATAGAGGTTTAGAGATTTTATAAAAAATATTAATGAACCTTATGTAAAAACCTGCGTGCCCAAGGAAACTTCTGATTTCTTTGACTGAGTTTGGTGGCGGCAATTTTTCAATCACGTCCACTTTTACCTTGTCCACTTCGATGCTCTTTTGCGAGATCTTTTGACCCAACACGATGCCTTTATTCACCATGAAATGGCATTTCTACCAGTTTTAACACTAGGTCGGATTCTTCACATCGTGTTAATACTTTTTCCAAATTGCCAAGGCAATTATCAAAGTTGTCCCCAAAAACTGAGAAGTCGTCCATGAAAATTTCAAGGTAATCCTCAACCATATTTGAGAAAATTGCCATCATACACATCTAGAAAGTTGTTGGTGCATTGCAAAGTCCAAATGGCACTCTCCTAAATGCATATGTGTTGAATGAGCAAGTGAAGGTGGTTTTCTCCTGGTCTTTGACCGCTATGGCAATTTGGTTATAACCTGAGTATCCATCAAGAAAATAATAAAAAGGCTTTCCTGAAAGACAGTCAAGCATCTGATCAATAAAGGGTAAAGGAAAATGATATTTCCTAGTAGCCTTATTTAACTTACGATAGACCATGCAAACTCTCCATCTTGCGATAGCCTTAGTAGGAATAAGTTCATTGTTTTTACTGCTTACCACAGGCATACCTCCTTTTTTCGAAACACATTGTACCGAGCTTACCTAGGAGCTATCGGAGATAGGGTATATGATACCAGCGTCTAGCCACTTTATGATTTCCTTCATCACGACTTGCTTTATGGCTAGGTTAAGTCTCCTTTGGGCTTCAATGTAGTTACTGTGGCTCTCCTCTAACAGGCTCTTTTGTGTGCATACTGCTGGGCTGATCCCCTTCAGATCCACTATTGTCCAACCTATTGCCTTTTTGTGCAGCTTCAATACATCAATCAATTTTTACTCCTGTTCAGACTGCAACTTAGAAGAAATAATTACATGCAAGGTATCGTCCGCTCCCATATAAACATACTTTAATTTTTCTGACAAAGGTTTTAATTCTAAAATAAGGGGTTGCACAATGGAAGGTTTCTCAAGTTTAAATTCTGTATTTGAAAAATCAAGGGATTCAAAACACTTACCTGGTTGATTCACAACCCAGTTTACCTTATGTTGCTCCATAATGTTTAGCTCGGTCTCATCTGTCTCTTTTATTTTGAAATTGGCAAGAGAATTGCCGAGTCAATAGTCCTCTACATCGAAGTTGAACTTTGTCGTGGCTTCTATTGCTTGGCATTCTTCTGGATCGTTAGCATTCTTGAACGTTTGAATACTCAGAGTGTTACTTGCTGTTCATTCACCCTCATGGTGAGTTCTCCTCTTTCAACGTCGATCAAAAGTCCACCTTGTTGCTAAAAATGGTCCTCTAAGAATGATGGTTGCAAACTCATCTGCTTCATAGTCCAAAACAATAAAATCAGTGGGAAAAATAAACTTATCAACTATTACCAGAATATCTTTGATTTTCCCCTCGGGGTGCACATATGATCTGTCAGCAAGCTGCAACATAACTGTGTCTCGCCTTGCCTATGCCTATGCCTATGCCTATGCCTAATCTGTAACACCCCCTTCCCGTGACATTATACCAGACACGAGTCGGAAATGTCACTACTTTTTAAAACAGTCTTTTAATAAAAAAACCGGGGTAATTTAAATTTTTTTGGAAACTTCCCAGTGGTCACCCATCTTAAAATTTCCTCAGCTCAAACACGCTTAACTTTAATCAAATCAGAAATAAAATATTAATTCTAGATCTGATAATAAAACTTTTTACATAAATAATACAGTCATATTAAGACAAATTATTTTATTAAAAATGATTCTATTTAAAATTATTCGGATCTAGCCTCATATAGGATATGTCAAATCAGGTCATATAATAAATAAATTGTAAACATACTCACCGTCTATAAAAGATTTATAAAATATTTACTGACCTAGTTAAGGCACTTTAATAAAATAGACCGGTTTATATAATACATACCACTATTAAACATATATATATATATACGGATGTCATAATTACTGAAATACCTGTCGATTATCTTCTATACATAATGATGATGCAAAAGCTGCCATCTACTAATCTCAACCACCTGCGTGTATAACATAATTACACGCCGAGTATATCTTAGTGAGCATAAGATGAGTGACATATACAATAATGCATGATAATTTATAAAAGATGATAGTCATTAAATTACATATTCAGTAATGCAGGAATTTCTGTACTGTTAAATCGTGTACCTGTATTGTAATAATTATGTACTGTAAAATCATATACTCGTACTGTAAAGTCATATATCTGTACTATATAATTATACAGTTATCATGTGAAATCATATAGCCCAACGTAAATATTAAGTGACTAATAAACGAGTCGCATACTTTAAAAGTACTATCCTTTTCTGTAACTATGAACACATTTAATTGTCAGATAATTGTAGGACACAATGAAGTGTCAGACACAATGAAGTGTCAGATAACTGTAGGACACGTGTCAGACACATTGAAGTGTCAAATAACTGTATGACTCCAAATGGTCTACCACAATATTGTCTAACTTAATATTATACTACCAAGGGCAAACTTAAAACAATTCCTGCAAAATGGCAAATAATCCAAATACCATATATATACCATGTAAATCATCTTCATACTAGAGCAGTTTATACTCCAATATGCTCTATAACATTTATGGTATACTGCTATTTAAAACTATATCAAATAACTATTCATCTGAATATCATGCTATAAAACATTTGTAAGCATAAAAATATGCCATATATATAAAAAATAACTTATCATGCAAAAATTATGTTATACTATATAAAACATTTATCTTTTAGGTTCACTTATAATAAGTCTCCCGCACTCACCTTAGCCTTGTAATGAGGTTGCCTTTACTATTCAATATCACTCCCGATCTTTTTCTTTTACTTTTTTACTGATACGACCTCGATTTATATCGGAATAAACATTAATATAACATATACCATTTCAAGTATATGTTAGTACATATTCATTTCAAGTATATGTTAGTACATATTCATTTCATATAATAATGGAAAGTAATTAAAATAACTATTCGTTATGTACCAACTTGATCCGATAAAACTTTCTATATTCGAATCATATTTTCTCACATTTCTTTTCAAATCTTTAACTTTCACCAAAATATTTATTTTAGTCCCTAAGGACTCTTTCAAGCTTCCAACCATAAATTTTCATGTCTAGTCCTTACATTTCTTATCCTCTACACTTTAGGACCCAAACTTTAAAATTTTGCACTTTGATCCCTGAAGTAGCTAAATACTCAATTTAACCCAAAATGTTGATTTAAACTTAAAAATCAGCATTTAAATCACTAGACTTAATTTTCCAACATAATATTCCTTAAAATACAAGCTTAACAATCAAGTCCCTAAACTTTACAAAGTCTACATTTTGGTCCCTAATGCAAATTAATTAGGGATTTTCATTTTATTCACCTTGTATAAAATAATTCTCATCATTTCCATCATCAAAATAATTTTTGCAATAATTCCCCCTAAATTCTTCAAAATTGTCGAATGGTCACTAATTCAATTTAACATTTGTATAGCATTCTAACATCAATTTCACATCACCAACATCCTTAATAACATAAATACACACCAATTCCATACAAATTCAGATTTGGTCCTCTAACTTTTAGGATTGGCAAATTGGTCTCTATCAAATTAACTTAAGGTCTTGCTTCCAAACAACAAATGAAGGTTACTAAATCATTATTTCAACATCACAAACCCTAAATTAAACTTGAATCCATAAACCCTAATCATCTTCGTAATAATCAAAACATGTAGAACTTAAATCCCAACTCAATATCATGATTTAACATCATACTATCTTTATTTCAACTTGAATTCAATCATGGAATCATAAAATTCCAAAAGCCCCAAACTTTTTCCATAAACCCTAATTTCTTCTCATGCAAAATTCTCATCAATCAAACATGTTTTCCATGAATTTTTTACACCAAAAGATAGAACTTGAAGAGTAGAACAACTTTGTAGTTGCTGAGATTACCTGAAAATCGAGTTTCGTGGCTTGAATCGAACTTGGAAAATTTTTCTCCATTTTTCTTTCTTTCTCCCCCTCACATTTCTAAATTTGAAGATGAATAATGGTCTTCATCTTTTGTTTTTCATCCAATTTGGCCACTTGTCTTGTATAAATGAATTTTAAATTCATTTAGATAGTGAAATTACTAAAATGCCCTTTTAATCCAATGGTTGAGATTGATCTTATCATCAATCAAGGGCCAAGATTAAATCTCCAATTTCCTCTTTCCAAATTTTCCCTTATAACTTTTAAATATTTCAAAATTTCAATTGGGGCAAAATGACTAATTTGCCCTCCAACTAGTTTTTATTTACTAGTTTGCCATTCTTGTAAAAATTCAACTAAATTTAGTTGGAATCCAACCAAATACAATAAAATATTCATAAAATAATATTTTATGAACTTTTCCTTGTCTTTTTGACCAGTCTCCAAAATTTCCATTCGATCCAATATACTGATAAATAATCCTTTACTCAGAAATGAACTGTAGGATTCATCTTGAATCAAACTAAAAATATTTATAACACTTGGAAATGACTTTTATAACCTTTCTTTATCATATGGAAAAATTTCATAATTTTCCAATTCAATCCAGGTATCCAAATTCCACTAAAACTTTAACTACGATTTTCCAATAATCGGAATATCATATCGAACCAATAATTCCACATTCGATTCAAATCCTTAGATTCTCTATCTATTTATGAGATAAAAACTCCTAACTTTTAAATAATTAAAACTTTGGTCCTTTAACTTTTCATTTTTCGACTTGTACCATACAAGTTTTGAAAACTTATCATTTTGGTCACTAAACTTTAACCTTGAATTCCCATTCTAAATTTTCTTGGATTTTTACCAAATTTTGCGAGTACTCTATTTTACTCGCTCTCTATCACATAACACCTTAAAACCTAAAAATTTTCTTTTTTACAGTGAATAGTTGAGAAAATCCTAACTTTTGCATTTTTGTCATTTTAGTCACTAAGTAAGCTTTTAAGCAATTATCTTAGCACTAAATGACCCTTAAACAGTACTATAAATTTTGGGGTATTACAATTCTCCCCCTTAAGAAAATTCATCCTCAAATTTTCAAAACGTGCCTATTTTAAACAAGTGCGGATACTGCTTTTCCATTACGTCATTTGCTTCCCATATTGCTTCTTCCACTTTGTGATTGCGGAAAAGGACTTTCACCGATGGTATTTCTTGTTCCTTAATTCTTTGACACCATAAGCTAGTAACTTTATTGGTTCCTCCTCATATGTCAAATCTGATTGTAGCTCAATTTCCTCCGGTACAATCACATGTGATGGATCTGGTCTATATCTCCAACGCATCGAAACATGAAAAACATTATGAATTTTATTCATCTCCAGCGGAAGAGCTAACGGATATGCCACATTCCCAACTTTTCTTATAATTTCATATGGACCAATATACCTGGAACTTAGTTTTCCTTTACACTCGAAACACATTATTTTCTTCCACGGAGAGACCTTCAAAAATACGTTTTCTCTAACTTCAAATTGAATGTCCTTTCTTTTCAAGTCTGTATAAGACTTTTGTCGATCAGTGGCCTGTTTAAGATATTCTTGTACAATCTTAACTTTTTCCTCCATTTCTTGTAACATATTTGGCTTAATCAACTTACGACCATGTAACTCAAACCAATTTAATGGCGATCTGCACTTTCGACCATAGAGGACTTCAAAGGGTGCCATCTGTATACTTGCTTGATAACTATTGTTGTAAGAAAATTCTGCTAGCAGTAAATACTTTTCCCATGATCCTTCAAATTTGATTATTCTAGCTCTTAACATATCTTCTAGTACTTGAATTATTCTTTCAGACTGACCATCTATTTTAAGATGAAATACAGTACTGAAATTCGATTATGTCCCCAAAGCTCTGTGCAGTGCATTCCAAAATCTTGATAAAAACTTTGGATTTCGATCCGATACTATAGATATTAACACTCCATGTAATCAAACTATCATCAAAAAGTTTTTCACTAGCCTCCGATAATATTCAGCAAGTCCCAAGAAACTACGAACCTTGGTAACATTCTTGGGAATTTTCCATTCAACAATAGACTGTATCTTTTTAGAATCCACTTTGATTCCTTCAGCTGAAACAATGTGACCCAAGAAAGCCACTTCAGACAACCATAACTCACATTTTGAGAGTTTGACTTATAACTTCTTTTCTCTCAAAATTGGTAACACTATCCTCAATTGTGAATCATGATCTTCTTTAGTCTTCGAATACGCCAATTTATCATTAATGAAGACTACAATAAACTGATCAAGATACGACTGAAATACTCGGTTCATCAAATCCATGAATGCAGCAGGAGCATTAGTAAGACCAAATGGCATTACTATAAATTCATAATGCCCGTACCTTGTTCTAAATGTTGTTTTTAGAACATCTTCCTCCTTGATTTTCAGTTGATAATAACCGGATCAGAGATCAATCTTAGAGAATACTGCTGCTCATTTTTGTTGATCAAACAAATCTTCTATTCTCGGTAATGGATACTTGTTCTTTATTGTTACTTTGTTCAACTATCGAAAATCAACGCACAGCCACAATGAACCATCTTTCTTTTTGACAAATAACACCGGAGCTCCCCACGGTGATGTACTAGAACGTATAAATTCGTTATCTAATAATTCCTGCAACTGGGAATTTAACTCTCTAAGCTCTGTATGTGCCATTCTATATGGAGCCATAGACACTGGCTCATTACCGGGAATTACATCAATACCGAGCTATCGAAATTGTACTTATGTCCTCATTATTCATCTTAATATTCACTACGAAGACTAATTAAGTCTTCAACCCTACCTTTAACAGTCTTTTCATTTTATTACTAAAGTCACTACTCCAGTACTTTGAAATCCCTTTTTCTTGATAAAAGGATCTAAACACCACTCGTGCTTCTTTTCAACCAATCACCTTAAAAGACACTTCATTACAATATTTTGTGCAAGATACTTATCTATGCCCAATACTTTATCAACTTTTCATAGCAAAGACTTTATAGACTTCACAACATTGTTTTCAATATTTCCTTTAACAATTATTTTGGGGCTTTACTCCAACGATTATCACTTAACCATCTGTAACACCCCTTACCCGTATCCATAACTGAATACGAGATAGAGATGTCACATGATACTTGCACAATAGTTCTTATTTCAAAATCGGTAAAATTTTGTTTCTTTAAAATATAATTAATTTACCATTTTCTAAAAAAATATTTAATCGCGTAAATTATAAAACTAATATTTCTAAGTTCAATATGAACCTAGATTCAGGGAGCAACATGGCAGTTCAATTCTAATATATATAATTAAATAAACTGCCTAAAAACTGCTTAAATTAAAAATCATTTAAATAGCTAATAAAATATAATATTAGATGTACTTAATTAATAATATCCACTATAAGTATCCATATTCGTTTATAACATTACAACCATTTCAAAACATTTTCTTATCAAAATAATCCAAAACATTGATAAGATACATGCCAACTAATAATATCAAAAAGAGACATCGGGGATGTCTTACTGATAATGATGTACCACTTTTTGAAGAGATGATGTCCTCCTTTGTAGCTCATTACTTGTTAAATTCTTTTACCTATGCGTGAAAGATTCACACGCTAAGTATAAACTTAGTGAGGCAACTATCTTTTCAATTAAACCTTATAATAACTCATTCAATAAATAACATTGAAAATAACAGTTTATGTAAATAAGACAGTTCATACCAAAAACCACTGTTCAAAAATTAATATCACTTCACTCAATCATTTCATTTGCACTTTTCAGTGTTATTTAAATCATGGCCCAAGTAAGATAAATGAGAATGCATGGTAAGCGAGTCACTATTGAGTATGCACATGTGCGGCATCAACTAATTTGTTGTGCCAAAATAAAACACTGTATCACTTTATAACTACTGTAAACTTGTACAACATCACTGTATCACTAGGTCATAGCTGTAGAACACATCGTCACTGTATAACTATATAACGGTTGTACATTTGTACAACATCACTGTATCATTATACTCCCACCTCATTGGCATGCCAATTATACCAAGAAATCTCATAATGCAAACAATGGGCTTTAGCATTCACTATCATATATCATTCACTTATTTAAAATATCAAAAGATATTAACATTCCACAATATCAAATAAAAGTGCATTGGGCAGTTCATACCCGAAAATCATTCATAGATCTTCTCAAAAATCATTGAAAATATATCATTTGTGAATTGACATTGGAGATAGACTCATCGCAAGTCTTTCTCATATCAAATAAAATAGTAGAAATGCACTCACCTGTTGCCTCACTAGGAACTTTACCCTTATACTTCCAAACCTTTCAAAATGATCCTCTATTACACAACTTCAATTTCAAAACAACTTTCCACTTAAATCACATATTTTTCCCAACTTTACAATTTAGTCCTCAACACTTTACAAACTTCTACAATAGTCCATTTAACATTCCAAGACTTACAAAATCATTCTTACACCATTTCTAGCCTTAGGAAAAATTTTCCATAATTTTCCCTTATTTTCTTCTTAGAGGCTGAATACCAAAGGTCACTTTAACTAAAATTCCCAACTTGATTCAAGCATAAATTCAACCTCCTAACATCATATTCAAGATTCTCGTATCATTTTCAATTCCAATAAAAATTTTACAAGAGTTTCCCCTAATTTTTCAATTTTCCCAAATAATACCTAAAACCAAAATCCATAAAATTTTCACTCTAACAAGCATTAAACAACATCACAACTTCATATTCAATCCAATAAACCCATAAAACATAAAATCTCATCTTGTTCTTCATAAACCCTAATCTTCAATCTCAACATACAAGCATGGAAACCACTCAAAAATTATACCAAATGAAAGAGAATTCAATGGAGATTAATTCTCTATTTCATGTCTTAAACCAAAAACCAATCGAATCAAGCAAAAAATTGAATCAAAATTTTTCTTACCTTGGCTATGGTGGTTTCAAAATGGAGGAAGAAGAGAACCAAAATTCTAGCTTTTTCCTCAATTAATTATCATGACAAATGGCATTTTAATTCCTTAAATCTAATATAAAAATCTTCATCAATAGTAAAATTACTATTTTACCCCTTAATTATGACCAATTAGGTGTTGACACCTAACCTTATCACTTTTCCATAATCATCTTTAATTAAAAAGTAAGGGCAAAATGACTAAAATGCCATTTGTGCACTATTTCAAAATACTATCTTCAATCGAATCTAAATCGATTAAAAACAATTCCAAAATGTCAAGTTCTTCAAGTCCTCTTACGACTCCCTTCAAAATTTCATCACATTCCGAGCTCACACGAGTACTCGAATCACATTTAAACTTTAACTGTAATTTTCCAATAATAGAAACATCAAATTGAACCAACAATTTTATATTCGATTCACACCCTTATGTGAACTATTTAACTATAAAATAAAAATAATTATTGGGAAAATTACCATGTTGGTCCTTGAACTTTTCTTAACTTTTCACGTTGGTCATGAAACTTTAACATTTTTCATTTTAGTCACTGAACTAAGACCACCAACTTTTAATTCTTTGCAAATTAGTCACTAACTGAAAATTGGGGTATTACAATTCTCCCCCCTTAAGAAAAATTGTCCTTGAATTTTCATAACGTACCTAATTTGAAAAGATGAGGAAACCATTTTTCCATATCTTTCTCTCTTTCCCACATTGCTTCTTCTACTTTGTGGTTTCGCCAAAGAACTTTAACAAGTGGAATTGTCTTGTTCCTCAGTTCCTTGACCTCACGTGCTAAAATTCTGATCGGTTCCTCTTCATGTGTCAAATCTGGTTGAATCTCTACTTCCTCTGGAGTAATGATGTGGGAAAGATCTGATCGATACTTTCTGAGCATCGATACATGAAACACATTATGAATTTTATCCATTTTCGGAGGTAGAGCAAGTTGATAAGCCACCAGAACAACTCTTTTTATAATCTCATACAGTCTAATAAATCTCGGACTTAGCTTTCCTTTTCGTCCAAAACGCAATATCTTTTTCCAAGGTGATACCTTGAGAAATTATCACCAACCTGGAATTCAATTTCTAAAAAGTTAAGAAAAGTTCAAGGACCAACATGGTAATTTTCCCAATAATTATTTTTATTTTATAGTTAACTTGTTCACATAAGGGTGTGAATCGAATATAAAATTGTTGGTTCGATTCGATGTGTCTATTATTGGAAAATTATAGTTAAAGTTTAAATGTGACTTGGGTAATCGTATGAGCTCGGAATGTGATGAAATTTTGAAGCGAGTCGTAAGAGGACTTGAAGAGCTTGACATTTCGTTTTGGAATTGTTTTTAATCGATTTAGATTCAATTGAAGACAATATTTTGAAATAGTGCACAAAAGGCATTTTTGTGAATACATGGATTCATTAATGGCATTTTAGTCACTGAACTAAGACCACCAACTTTTAATTCTTTACAAATTAGTCACTAACCAAAAATTAGGGTATTACACCATCAATCTGGTGACATTTGATCATCATCTGTGTCTCTTGTATACCCATTAGTTCGTAAATCCTTTACTGATAGGGACCCTAAATTCGATTTCTATCTACATTTACTGTTTGTAAGGAGGTATCTTGCATTTCAAACAACTTTCATTACTATATAAGTCCATTCGCTATTACCCAGTATAAATCAGGTACTAGACTTAGTTAACCTCCTTACTCATTTCTGGGACCTCAATATGTTCTCTCTTTTAATTGTCTGACGAGATTCATTCTCGTTCAGACATTCACTCTTATAGCAACCCCTTTTTGACCAATAAACAATTGCATCAATCATACAAGTATTTCTTTTCAGTAAATATGACATCCTAGTGGCATGTACACACTTTATCACTTCTATCGAGCTCGGTTTAACTCTAGAATCGGCTAAATCTGTAGCTCTGATACCAATAAATGTAGCAGCCCTTTCCCGTGACCATATACCAGACACGAGTCGAAAATGTCACTACTTTTTAAAACAATCTTTTAATCAAAAAACAGGGTAATTTAAAATTTTTTGAAACTTCCCAGTGGTCACCCATCTTGAAATTTCTTTAGCTCAAGCACGCTTAACTTTAAACAAATAAAAAATAATATATTAATTCTAGATCCAATAATAAAACTTTTTACATAAATAATACAATCATATTAAGAAAAATCGTTTTATAAAAAATGATTCTATTTAAAATTATTCGGATCTAGCTTCATATATGATATGTCAAATCAAGTCATATAATAATTAAATTGTAAACATACTTACCGTCTATAAAAGAATTATAAAATATTTACTGACCTAGTTAAGGCACTTTAATAAAATAGACTGATTTATATAGTACATACAACTATTAAACATATATATAAAAAATATGTATGTCATGATTACCGAAATACCTGTCGATTATCTTCTATACATAATGATGATGCAAAAGTTGTCATATACTAATCCCAGTCACCAGCGTGTATAACATAAATACACGCCGAGTATATCTAGTGAGGCATAAGATGAGTGACATATAATACACTAATGCATGATAATTTATAAAACATGATAGTCATTATATTACATATTCGGTAATGCAGGAATTTTTGTAATGTAAAGTCATATATTTGTACTGTATAATTATACAGTTATCATGTGAAATTATATAGCCCAAGGTAAATATTAAGTGACTAATAAACGAGTCGCGTACCTTAAAAGTACTATCCAAGGTAAATATAGCCCAACGTAAATATTAAGTGTCAGATAATTGTAGGACACAATGAAGTGTCAGATAATCGTAGGACACAATGAAGTGTCAGTCACAATGAAGTGTCAGATAACTGTAGGACACAATGAAATGTCAGATAACTGTAGGACACGTGTCAGACACATTGAAGTGTCAAATAATTGTATGACTCCTAATGGTCTACCACAATATTGTCCAACTTAATATTATACTACCAAGGGCAAACTTAAAACAATTCCTGCAAAATGGCAAATAATCCAAATACCATCATTCTCATCATTTCCATCATCAAAATAATTTTTATAATAATTTCCCAATTCTTCAAAATTGCAAATTTTAAATGGTCACTAATTCAATTTAACATCGGTATAGCATTCTAACATCAATTTCACATCTCCAACATCCTTAATAACATAAATACACACCAATTCCATACAAATTCAGATTTGGTCCTCTAACTTTTAGGATTGCACACTAATTGTTCCCTATCAAATTAACTTAGGGTCTTGCTTCCAAACAACAAATCAAATCAAGCTTACTAAATCATTATTTCAACATCACAAACCCTAAATTAAACTTGAATCCATAAACCCTAATCATCTTCATAATAATCAAAACAAGTAGAACTTAAATCCCAACTCAATATCATGATTTTAACATCATACTAGCTTTATTTCAACTAGAATTTAATCATGGAATCATAAAATTCCAAAAGCCCCAAACTTTTTCCATAAACCCTAATTTCTTCCCATGCAAAATAAACCCTAATTTCATCTCATGCAAAATCCTCATCAATCAAGCATGTTTTCCATGAATTATTTACACCAAAAGATAGAACTTGAAGAGTAGAACAACTTTGTAGTTGATGAGATTACCTAAAAATTGAGTTTCGGGGCTTGAATCAAACTTGGAAAATTTTCTCCATTTTTCTTTCTTTCTCCCCTTCACATTTCAAAATTTGAAGATGAAGAATGGTCTTCATCTTTTTTTTTTTCATCCAATTTGGCCACTTTTTTTGTATAAATGAATTTTAAATTCATTTAGATAGTGAAATTACTAAAATGCCCTTTTAATCCAATGGTTGAGATTGATCTTATCATCAATCAAGGGCCAAGATTAAATCTCCCATTTCCTCTTTCAAAATTGCCCTTATAACTTTTAAATATTTCAAAATTGCCATTGGGGCAAAATGACCAATTTGCCCTCCAACTAGTTTTTATTTACTAGTTTGCCATTCTTGTAAAAATTCAACTAAATCTAGTTGGAATCCAACCAAATACAATAAAATATTCATAAAATAATATTTTATGAACTTTTCCATGTCTTTTGGATCAGTCTCCAAAATTTTCATTCGATCCAATATACTGATAAATAATCATTTACTCAGAAATAAACTGTAGGATTCATCTTGAATCAAACTAAAAATATTTCCAACACTTGGAAATGACTTTACATTTTGGTCCCTAATGCAAATTAATTAGGGATTTTCATTTTAGTCACCTTGTACAAAATCATTCTCATCATTTCCATCATCAAAATAATTTTTATAATAATTTCCCCTAAATTCTTCAAAATTGCCGAATGGTCACTAATTCAATATAACATCGGTATAGCATTCTAACATCAATTTCACATCTCCAATATCCTTAATAACATAAATACACACCAATTCCATACAAATTCAGATTTGGTCCTCTAACTTTTAGGATTGCCGAATTGTTCCCTATCAAATTAACTTAGGGTCTTGCTTCCTAAATCATTATTTCAACATCACTATTTAAACAAATCAAGCTTACTAAATCATTATTTCAACATCACAAACCCTAAATTAAACTTGAATCCATAAACCCTAATCATCTTCATAATAATCAAAACAAGTAGAACTTAAATCCCAACTCAATATCATGATTTTAACATCATACTAGCTTTATTTCAACTTGAATTTAATCATGGAATCATAAAATTCCAAAAGCCCCAAACTTTTTCCATAAACCCTAAACCCTAATTTCTTCTCATGCAAAATCCTCATCAATCAAGCATGTTTTCCATGAATTATTTACACCAAAAGATAGAACTTGAAGAGTAGAACAACTTTGTAGTTGATGAGATTACCTAAAAATTGAGTTTCGGGGCTTGAATCAAACTTGGAAAATTTTCTCCATTTTTCTTTCTTTCTCCCCTTCACATTTCAAAATTTGAAGATGAAGAATGGTCTTCATCTTTTTTTTTTCATCCAATTTGGCCACTTTTTTTTTGTATAAATGAATTTTAAATTCATTTAGATAGTGAAATTACTAAAATGCCCTTTTAATCCAATGGTTGAGATTGATCTTATCATCAATCAAGGGCCAAGATTAAATCTCCCATTTCCTCTTTCAAAATTGCCCTTATAACTTTTAAATATTTCAAAATTGCCATTGGGGCAAAATGACCAATTTGCCCTCCAACTAGTTTTTATTTACTAGTTTGCCATTCTTGTAAAAATTCAACTAAATCTAGTTGGAATCCAACCAAATACAATAAAATATTCATAAAATAATATTTTATGAACTTTTCCATGTCTTTTGGATCAGTCTCCAAAATTTTCATTCGATCCAATATACGATAAATAATCATTTTTTCTTAAATTGTAGGATTCATCTTGAATCAAACTAAAAATATTTCCAACACTTGGAAATGACTTTACATTTTGGTCCCTAATGCAAATTAATTAGGGATTTTCATTTTAGTCACCTTGTATAAAATCATTCTCATCATTTCCATCATCAAAATAATTTTTATAATAATTTCCCCTAAATTCTTCAAAATTGCCGAATGGTCACTAATTCAATTTAACATCGGTATAGCATTCTAACATCAATTTCACATCTCCAACATCCTTAATAACATAAATACACACCAATTCCATACAAATTCAGATTTGGTCCTCTAACTTTTAGGATTGCCGAATTGTTCCCTATCAAATTAACTTAGGGTCTTGCTTCCAAACAACAAATCAAGCTTACTAAATCATTATTTCAACATCACAAACCCTAAATTAAACTTGAATCCATAAACCCTAATCATCTTCATAATAATCAAAACAAGTAGAACTTAAATCCCAACTCAATATCATGATTTTAACATCATACTAGCTTTATTTCAACTTGAATTTAATCATGGAATCATAAAATTCCAAAAGCCCCAAACTTTTTCCATAAACCCTAATTTCTTCTCATGCAAAATCCTCATCAATCAAGCATGTTTTCCATGAATTATTTACACCAAAAGATAGAACTTGAAGAGTAGAACAACTTTGTAGTTGATGAGATTACCTGAAAATTGAGTTTTGGGGCTTGAATCAAACTTGGAAAATTTTCTCCATTTTTCTTTCTTTCTCCCCTTCACATTTCAAAATTTGAAGATGAAGAATGGTCTTCATCTTTTTTTTTTCATCCAATTTGGCCACTTTTTTTGTATAAATGAATTTTAAATTCATTTAGATAGTGAAATTACTAAAATGCCCTTTTAATCCAATGGTTGAGATTGATCTTATCATCAATCAAGGGCCAAGATTAAATCTCCCATTTCCTCTTTCAAAATTGCCCTTATAACTTTTAAATATTTCAAAATTGCCATTGGGGCAAAATGACCAATTTGCCCTCCAACTAGTTTTTATTTACTAGTTTGCCATTCTTGTAAAAATTCAACTAAATCTAGTTGGAATCCAACCAAATACAATAAAATATTCATAAAATAATATTTTATGAACTTTTCCATGTCTTTTGGATCAGTCTCCAAAATTTCCATTCGATCCAATATACTGATAAATAATCATTTTCACAGAAATAAATTGTAGGATTCATCTTGAATCAAACTAAAAATATTTCCAACACTTGGAAATGACTTTACATTTTGGTCCCTAATGCAAATTAATTAGGGATTTTCATTTTAGTCACCTTGTATAAAATCATTCTCATCATTTCCATCATCAAAATAATTTTTTAAATAATTTCCCCTAAATTCTTCAAAACTGCCGAATGGTCACTAATTCAATTTAACATCGGTATAGCATTCTAACATCATTTTTAACATCTCCAACATCCTTAATAACATAAATACACACCAATTCCATACAAATTCAGATTTGGTCCTCTAACTTTTAGGATTGCCGAATTGTTCCCTATACAATTAAATTAGGGTCTTGCTTCCAAATAACAAATCAAGCTTACTAAATCAATATTTCAACATCACAAACCCTAAATTAAACTTGAATCCTTAAACCCTGATCATCTTCATAATAATCAAAACAAGTAGAACTTAAATCCCAACTCAATATCATGATTTTAACATCATACTAGCTTTATTTCAACTTGAATTCAATCATGGAATCATAAAATTCCAAAAAGCCCCAAACTTTTTCCATAAACCCTAATTTCTTCTCATGCAAAATAAACCCTAATTTCTTATCATGCAAAATCCTCATCAATCAAGCATGTTTTCAATGAATTATTTACACCAAAAGATAGAACTTGAAGAGTAGAACAACTTTGTAGTTGATGAGATTACCTGAAAATTGAGTTTCGGGGCTTGAATCAAACTTGGAAAATTTTCTCCATTTTTCTTTCTTTCTCCCCTTCACATTTCAAAATTTGAAGATGAAAAATGGTCTTCATCTTTTTTTTTTCATCCAATTTGGCCACTTTTTTGTATAAATGAATTTTAAATTCATTTAGATAGTGAAATTACTAAAATGCCCTTTTAATCCAACGGTTGAGATTGATCTTATCATCAATCAAGGGCCAAGATTAAATCTCCCATTTCCCCTTTCAAAATTGCCCCTATAACTTTTAAATATTTCAAAATTGCCATTGGGGCAAAATGACCAATTTCCCCTCCAACCTACTTTTTATTTACTAGTTTGCCATTCTTGTAAAAATTCAACTAAATCTAGTTGGAATCCAACCAAATACAATAAAATATTCATAAAATAATATTTTATGAACTTTTCCATGTCTTTTGGATCAGTCTCCAAAATTTCCATTCGATCCAATATACTGATAAATAATCATTTTCACAGAAATAAACTGTAGGATTCATCTTGAATCAAACTAAAAATATTTCCAACACTTGGAAATGACTTTACATTTTGGTCCCTAATGCAAATTAATTAGGGATTTTCATTTTAGTCACCTTGTACAAAATCATTCTCATCATTTCCATCATCAAAATAATTTTTATAATAATTTCCCCTAAATTCTTCAAAATTGCCGAATGGTCACTAATTCAATTTAACATCGGTATAGCATTCTAACATCAATTTCACATCTCCAACATCCTTAATAACATAAATACACACCAATTCCATACAAATTCAGATTTGGTCCTCTAACTTTTAGGATTGCCGAATTGTTCCCTATCAAATTAACTTAGGGTCTTGCTTCCAAACAACAAATCAAGCTTACTAAATCATTATTTCAACATCACAAACCCTAAATTAAACTTGAATCCATAAACCCTAATCATCTTCATAATAATCAAAACAAGTAGAACTTAAATCCCAACTCAATATCATGATTTTAACATCATACTAGCTTTATTTCAACTTGAATTCAATCATGGAATCATAAAATTCCAAAAGCCCCAAACTTTTTCCATAAACCCTAATTTCTTATCATGCAAAATCCTCATCAATCAAGCATGTTTTCCATGAATTATTTACACCAAAAGATAGAACTTGAAGAGTAGAACAACTTTGTAGTTGATGAGATTACCTGAAAATTGAGTTTTGGGGCTTGAATCAAACTTGGAAAATTTTCTCCATTTTTCTTTCTTTCTCCCCCTCACATTTCAAAATTTGAAGATGAAGAATGGTCTTCATCTTTTTTTTTTCATCCAATTTGGCCACTTTTTTTTGTATAAATGAATTTTAAATTCATTTAGATAGTGAAATTACTAAAATGCCCTTTTAATCCAATGGTTGAGATTGATCTTATCATCAATCAAGGGCCAAGATTAAATCTCCCATTTCCTCTTTCAAAATTGCCCTTATAACTTTTAAATATTTCAAAATTGCCATTGGGGCAAAATGACCAATTTGCCCTCCAACTACTTTTTATTTACTAGTTTGCCATTCTTGTAAAAATTCAACTAAATCTAGTTGGAATCCAACCAAATACAATAAAGTATTCATAAAATAATATTTTATGAACTTTTCCATGTCTTTTGGATCAGTCTCCAAAATTTCCATTTAATCCAATATACTTATAAATAATCATTTTCACATAAATAAACTGTAGGATTCATCTTGAATCAAACTAAAAATATTTCCAACACTTGGAAATGACTTTACATTTTGGTCCCTAATGCAAATTAATTAGGGATTTTCATTTTAGTCACCTTGTATAAAATCATTCTCATCATTTCCATCATCAAAATAATTTTTGTAATAATTTCCCCTAAATTCTTCAAAACTGCCGAATGGTCACTAATTCAATTTAACATCGGTATAGCATTCTAACATCAATTTCACATCTCCAACATCCTTAATAACATAAATACACACCAATTCCATACAAATTCAGATTTGGTCCTCTAACTTTTAGGATTGCCGAATTGTTCCCTATCAAATTAACTTAGGGTCTTGCTTCCAAACAACAAATCAAGCTTACTAAATCATTATTTCAACATCACAAACCCTAAATTAAACTTGAATCCATAAACCCTAATCATCTTCATAATAATCAAAACAAGTAGAACTTAAATCCCAACTCAATATCATGATTTTAACATCATACTAGCTTTATTTCAACTTGAATTCAATCATGGAATCATAAAATTCCAAAAGCCCCAAACTTTTTCCATAAACCCTAATTTCTTCTCATGCAAAATAAACCCTAATTTCTTCTCATGCAAAATCCTCATCAATCAAGCATGTTTTCGATGAATTATTTACACCAAAAGATAGAACTTGAAGAGTAGAACAACTTTGTAGTTGATGAGATTACCTGAAAATTGAGTTTCGGGGCTTGAATCAAACTTGGAAAATTTTCTCCATTTTTCTTTCTTTCTCCCCCTCACATTTCAAAATTTGAAGATGAAGAATGGTCTTCATCTTTTTTTTTCATCCAATTTGGCCACTTTTTTTGTATAAATGAATTTTAAATTCATTTAGATAGTGAAATTACTAAAATGCCCTTTTAATCCAATGGTTGAGATTGATCTTATCATCAATCAAGGGCCAAGATTAAATCTCCCATTTCCTCTTTCAAAATTGCCCTTATAACTTTTAAATATTTCAAAATTGCCATTGGGGCAAAATGACCAATTTGCCCTCCAACTAGTTTTTATTTACTAGTTTGCCATTCTTGTAAAAATTCAACTAAATCTAGTTGGAATCCAACCAAATACAATAAAATATTCATAAAATAATATTTTATGAACTTTTCCATGTCTTTTGGATCAGTCTCCAAAATTTCCATTTGATCCAATATACTGATAAATAATCATTTTCACATAAATAAACTGTAGGATTCATCTTGAATCAAACTAAAAATATTTCCAACACTTGGAAATGACTTTACATTTTGGTCCCTAATGCAAATTAATTAGGGATTTTCATTTTAGTCACCTTGTATAAAATCATTCTCATCATTTCCATCATCAAAATAATTTTTGTAATAATTTCCCCTAAATTCTTCAAAACTGCCGAATGGTCACTAATTCAATTTAACATCGGTATAGCATTCTAACATCAATTTCACATCTCCAACATCCTTAATAACATAAATACACACCAATTCCATACAAATTCAGATTTGGTCCTCTAACTTTTAGGATTGCCGAATTGTTCCCTATCAAATTAACTTAGGGTCTTGCTTCCAAACAACAAATCAAGCTTACTAAATCATTATTTCAACATCACAAACCCTAAATTAAACTTGAATCCATAAACCCTAATCATCTTCATAATAATCAAAACAAGTAGAACTTAAATCCCAACTCAATATCATGATTTTAACATCATACTAGCTTTATTTCAACTTGAATTCAATCATGGAATCATAAAATTCCAAAAGCCCCAGACTTTTTCCATAAACCCTAATTTCTTCTCATGCAAAATAAACCCTAATTTCTTCTCATGAAAAATCCTCATTAATCAAGCATGTTTTCGATGAATTATTTACACCAAAAGATAGAACTTGAAAAGTAGAACCACTTTGTAGTTGATGAGATTACCTGAAAAATTGAGTTTCGGGACTTGAATCAAACTTGGAAAATTTTCTCCATTTTTCTTTCTTTCTCCCCTCACATTTCGAAATTTGAAGATGAAGAATGGTCTTCATCTTTTTTTTTTCATCCAATTTGGCCACTTTTTTTTTTATAAATGAATTTTAAATTCATTTAGATAGTGAAATTACTAAAATGCCCTTTTAATCCAATGGTTGAGATTGATCTTATCATCAATCAAGGGCGAAGATTAAATCTCCCATTTCCTTTTTCCAAAATTGCCCTTATAACTTTTAAATATTTCAAAATTGCCATTGGGGCAAAATGACCAATTTGCCCTCCAACTAGTTTTTATTTACTAGTTTGCCATTCTTGTAAAAATTCAACTAAATCTAGTTGGAATCCAACCAAATACAATAAAATATTCATAAAATAATATTTTATGAACTTTTCCATGTCTTTTGGATCAGTCTCCAAAATTTCCATTCGATCCAATATACTGATAAATAATCTTTTACTCAGAAATAAACTGTAGGATTCATCTTGAATCAAACTAAAAATATTTCCAACACTTGGAAATGACTTTACATTTTGGTCCCTAATGCAAATTAATTAGGGATTTTCATTTTAGTCACCTTGTACAAAATCATTCTCATTATTTCCATCATCAAAATAATTTTTATAATAATTTCCCCTAAATTCTTCAAAATTGCCGAATGGTCACTAATTCAATTTAACATCGGTATAGCATTCTAACATCAATTTCACATCTCCAACATCCTTAATAACATAAATACACACCAATTCCATACAAATTCAGATTTGGTCCTCTAACTTTTAGGATTGCCGAATTGTTCCCTATCAAATTAACTTAGGGTCTTGCTTCCAAACAACAAATCAAACTTACTAAATCATTATTTCAACATCACAAACCCTAAATTAAACTTGAATCCATAAACCCTAATCATCTTCATAATAATCAAAACAAGTAGAACTTAAATCCCAACTCAATATCATGATTTTAACATCATACTAGCTTTATTTCAACTTGAATTCAATCATGGAATCATAAAATTCCAAAAGCCCCAAACTTTTTCCATAAACCCTAATTTCTTCTCATGCAAAATAAACCCTAATTTCTTCTCATGCAAAATCCTCATCAATCAAGCATGTTTTCGATGAATTATTTACACCAAAAGATAGAACTTGAAGAGTAGAACAACTTTGTAGTTGATGAGATTACGTGAAAATTGAGTTTCGGGGCTTGAATCAAACTTGGAAAATTTTCTCCATTTTTCTTTCTTTCTCCCCTCACATTTCGAAATTTGAAGATGAAGAATGGTCTTCATCTTTTGTTTTTCATCCAATTTGGCCACTTTTTTTTTGTATAAATGAATTTTAAATTCATTTAGATAGTGAAATTACTAAAATGCCCTTTTAATCCAATGGTTGAGATTGATCTTATCATCAATCAAGGGCCAAGATTAAATCTCCCATTTCCTCTTTCAAAAATTGCCCTTATAACTTTTAAATATTTCAAAATTGCCATTGGGGCAAAATGACCAATTTGCCCTCCAACTAGTTTTTATTTACTAGTTTGCCATTCTTGTAAAAATTCAACTAAATCTAGTTGGAATCCAACCAAATACAATAAAATATTCATAAAATAATATTTTATGAACTTTTCCATGTCTTTTGGATCAGTCTCCAAAATTTCCATTTGATCCAATATACTGATAAATAATCATTCACTCAGAAATAAACTATAGGATTCATCTTGAATCAAACTAAAAATATTTCCAACACTTGGAAATGACTTTACATTTTGGTCCCTAATGCAAATTAATTAGGGATTTTCATTTTAGTCACCTTGTATAAAATCATTCTCATCATTTCCATCATCAAAATAATTTTTGTAATAATTTCCCCTAAATTCTTCAAAATTGCCAAATGGTCACTAATTCAATTTAACATCGGTATAGCATTCTAACATCAATTTCACATCTCCAACATCCTTAATAACATAAATACACACCAATTCCATACAAATTCAGATTTGGTCCTCTAACTTTTAGGATTGCCGAATTGTTCCCTATCAAATTAACTTAGGGTCTTGCTTCCAAACAACAAATCAAACTTACTAAATCATTATTTCAACATCACAAACCCTAAATTAAACTTGAATCCTTAAACCCTAATCATCTTCATAATAATCAAAACATGTAGAATTTAAATCTCGACTTAATATCATGATTTGAACATCATACTAGCTTTATTTCGAGTTGAATTCAATCATTGAATCATAAAATTCCAAAAGCCCCAAACTTGTTTCATAAACCCTAATTTATTCTCATGCAAAATCCTCATCAATCAAGCATGTTTTCCATGAATTATTTACACCAAAAGATAGAACTTGAAGAGTAGAACAACTTTGTAGTTGATTAGATTACCTAAAAATCGAGTTTTGGGGCTTGAATCGAACTTGGAAAATTTTCTCCATTTTTCTTTCTTTCTCCCCCTCACATTTCGAAATTTGAAGATGAAGAATGGTCTTCATCTTTTGTTTTTCATCCAATTTGGCCACTTTTTTGTATAAATGAATTTTAAATTCATTTAGATATTGAAATTACTAAAATGCCCTTTTAATCCAATGGTTGAGATTGATCTTATCATCATTCAAGGGCCAAGATTAAATCTCCCATTTCCTCTTTCCAATATTGCCCTTATAACTTTTAAATATTTCAAAATTGCCATTGGGGCAAAATGACCAATTTGCCCTCCAACTAGTTTTTATTTACTAGTTTGCCATTCTTGTAAAAATTCAACTAAATCTAGTTGGAATCCAACCAAATACAATAAAATATTCATAAAATAATATTTTATGAACTTTTCCATGTCTTTTGGACCAGTCTCCAAAATTTCCATTCGATCCAATATACCAATAAATAATCCTTTACTCAAACTAATCTGTAGGATTCATCTTGAATCAAACTAAAAATATTTACAACACTTGGAAATGACCTTTATAACCTTTCTCTATCATATGGAAAAATTTCATCATTTTCCAGTTCGATCCAAGTATCAAAATTACACTTGAACTTTACCAATAATTGAAATATTAGATCGAACCAATAATTCCACATTCGATTCACATCCTTAGATTCTCTATCTAGTTATTAGATAAAAACTCCTAACTTTTAAATATTTACAACTTTGGTCCTTTAACTTTTCATTTTTTGACTTGTACAGTACAAGTTTTGAAAACTTATCATTTTGGTCAGTAAACTTTAACCTTGAATTCCCATTCCATTTTTTCTTGGATTTTTACCAAATTTTGCGAGTACTCTATTTTACTTGCTCTCTATCACATAACAACTTAAAACCTCATAATTTTCTTTTCTACAGTCCATAGTTGAGAAAATCCTAACTTTTGCATTTTTGTCATTTTAGTCACTAAGTAAGCTTTTAAGCAATTATCTTAGCACTAAATGACCCTTAAACAGTAATGTAAATTTTGGGGTATTACATAATCATTGAAACACAAATTTGGGTATAAGATTCATGTTTAGTCCAAGGTCACATAGAGCTTTTCCAGTATAATGCTCGCCAATGGAACATGCTATTGTGAAACTGCCTGGATCTTTAAGCTTAGGAGGGCAATTGGTTGTGTAATAGAGCCATGCATCTTTCTGTCAAGGCAATTGTCTCAAACTTGCTCAACATCTTACGCTTTGATATGATTTCTTTAAGGAACTTGGCGTAATTCGACATCTGCTCGATTGCCTCGACCAACGGTAAGTTAATGTGGACTTGTTTAAAAATGTCAAGGAAATTTTTAAATTCATACACATTCTTCTTCTTATTTAACCTATGTGTAAATGGTGGCGGTGGTCTGTTCTCTTTGTCTTTACTCATCTCGACTGGATTGGCTATAATAGATGGACTTGTCGCGGCATATGGAATCACCGTGGCATTCACTTTTGAAGACTCTTCTTTATCAGTCAATGTATGCTCATCCTCCTCAAGTTGGATAAGATATTTACCCACCTTTGCTCTGCTTCTGGTAGTGATTACT
The DNA here is from genome assembly GCA_019671005.1 of Hibiscus mutabilis. Taxonomy (NCBI): domain Eukaryota; kingdom Viridiplantae; phylum Streptophyta; class Magnoliopsida; order Malvales; family Malvaceae; genus Hibiscus; species Hibiscus mutabilis. The sequence goes on along the minus strand of CM033733.1, from coordinate 25,415,168 downwards.
TTACACTACTCATGGCCTGAACCTCGCGCAATCTCAATAGTGCTGGGCAAGGTTCCCTGTGGCCTCGTGCTTAGGGCTTGGGCAAACTATCTAACCTGAGTTTCTAAAGACTTAATTGCTACTTCTTGACTATGTATCTGAATTTCCGTCTTGTTCATAAAAGAGTTAGTATTTTTCATGAAATTGCTAGTTTCAGTCATATAAGATTCATTTTTAAGCATAAAAGCATTGAGAGTGATTTCCAAAGAACTAGCTATTGATTATTGCTGCAGAAATTGATTTTGTTGTCATGGCATGTTCTGTTGGAATCATGATGCTTCAGTATTCTGTCGAGATGTATTGTTGTAGCCATTCTGATTATTCTATGGGAAGTTTGGATGCTACTTCCATCCCAGATTATATGCTTTGGAATATGGATTGTTGTTTCTATTGTAGTTTCCAACGTAAAAGCTGGATTCTGGTTTTGTGGACACTCAGAAGAATCATGGTTATCATTACAAAATCACAAGATGAATGTACTACTTTACCTCTTTTGTGTTGCTAGGATGCTGTAGATTCTTAACCATATTGGTTAATGCGGCCAATTGTGCTGAGATGGCGTTAGTTGAATCAAGCTCAATTGCCGTGGCATATCGCCTTGCATGTCCCTTCCTAGCGGTTGGAAATTGATAGTCATTGTTGGCAAGTCTATCAAGAATCTCAAACGCTTCCTCTGGTGATTTATCTAAGAGTGTTCCATTTGCCGAGGCATCTAGCATTATCCTTGTTGGTGCATTGAATCCATTGTAGAACATAACTACTTGCTTTTATTCTTAAAATTCGTGCATGGGACACTTGCGAAAAAGCTCTTTGTAACAATCTTAAGCCTCATACATAGATTCATCATCTTCTTGACGGGAAGAAGTGATATCATTACGTAATTTATCTATCATGCTAGTCGAATTGTACCTGACAAGGAAACTTCGGCATAGATTTGTCTAAGATTCTAGAGTGCCTGGTGATATGCTGTTGAACCATGTTCTTGCCCCTATCCCTTAGTGAATTGGGAAAAATTATAAGTCTAAGGACATCCTCATGGACTCCTTGCTGTTTGAAAGAATCGCAAACCTCTAAGAAAGATCTTAGATGTTGCCAAGCATCTTTGTTTGCCGAGCCGCCAAATTGCCCAATTGAATTTAGCATATTGAACATTACGGGCTTCACTTTAAAGTTTGCGGCTTGAATCTCAGAAGTAGCAATTCTTGGATTGAGATCACCAAGGTCTGGTAGTAAGTGATCTCAAATGGGTCTATTTCGAAATTGAACTAGTTGATATGCTACAGCTACATTGCCTCCTACCGCTGTATTCTGATTGCCATTGGCAATTGGATCTTCCATAACTGTGCGTAGTTCTCTTCTTCTCTTACGGAGTACACATTAAATCTCAGGTTTAAGTGGAAAGTCTTGTGTTGTTGGTCTTGCCCTGGTCATACATAGATGCAAAACCAAAGGGTGTTAGACACTTGAAATAAATAAAATAAACAAAAAAAATTAAATAAATAAATAAATAGAAAATGCAAGAAATTAGAGATGAAATTGCTATTGCCAGTCCCTGGTAACGGTGCCAAAAACTTGTTGCGTGTTTTGGGTGCTACGTAAATGTGCAAGCGAACACGTCGCAAGTAATAAAGTGATGAATATAGAGTATCGTCTCCACAGGGACCAGTTTGAAGGACTTGGACTCTTAACTCCTTGCACTAAAATAAATGAATAGTTGTGATGATAGATGGTGATAGAAAAATAAAACAAATAACTAAATATTGTAAAGGAAATGAAGTAATCAATGAGAGAGTTGGTTGGATTATTAGGATTGAGAATGTGCCGGATGAGTTGCTTTGGCAAGTTGAATGCCGAAGGCAAGTGAATTGATGAGGCAAGTAGATTGCCGTGGCAATTAGTTGGCTAGTAGTAAGACTCTCCGTGACTAGTGAAATGCAATTGCAAGTGGTTGAGTCAGAGTATGACTCTCCTCAGTAAATGGTTGCCCTGGCAAGTTAATTGTTGCGGGAAGTGCGATGTTGTGGCAAGCCAGCTGTGTCTCTAATGCTCGGCAAAGTGTTCTTCTCTGTCTTCACGTTATTTCTAACTTGAAGGACTGACGCTTGCGCAAATCCTAGTGATACGTCTGTCACACGTTACTTTACCAAGAATGAACACCGTCTTTCCTTAAACTCTTGTTAGCCACTTGAAATTCTCCCCGTCGCCAAGCTCATTTGCTTTGTCACTTTCTGAAAACTTGGTTCAGAAGGAATTGGTTCCATTCAGCTCTCGCAATATTAGGAAACCTGGATTCAATTTAGTTTGTTGATATCTATCAACTCTCGTAATGTTTGGAAATCAACTAGGTTGAGGAACCTCCAATGGCTGTCACTTTATTAGAATGATTCCTTCTCACGAATCTTTCATTGATCTCGCTCTCCCTTGTGCTGTCACCGATTTAGGGATTTGAGTTTCAACAAATGATTCTCACTCAAGTGTTTATCTCTAAACTACTCAATTTGCAAGAATAAGAATTGAATCAATATTGCGCATTTAAATTTAAACCAAAATCAAATCATACATACAAAATCCTCTCAAAACCTAATAACCCAAGCCATCTAAGTTTAGTTCATGGTCGGGTGAAAAGAAAAATACAAAGAAATATTTCCCCAGCATGAAGGGTGATGTGAAATTAGAGAAATGAAATAAGAGAGGAGATGAGCTCCTCAATCTGATCACTCCCACGATCAATTTTCGTTTGATCTCTCCCTCTCGATCCGATTCACCTAATTTCCTCTCCCAAAAATTGACTCATTCTTCATGTGTTTTGATCCTTTAAATAGGTGTGGAGGAGAGTTCATTGAGTGAGAATTTTGAGGAGATAGAGCTTCCATTTTGAATTTCAAATGTGGAAGATAATGTAACTGATAAATAATAAAAATTGGGGATTTATCGTTTGCATTTGAATTTGAATTGGGCGGTTAGTGATCCTAACTACTTTGATCTCTTCAACGCCATGGCAGACTTCAGCAATTGGCTCGACAATTCATCCTGCACACAAATCGAGCAAAAGAGCAGCATTTTTTCTACAAAAAGTAATAAAATGCACAACCAAGCAGATTGAACTAGGAAACTACTAACTTATGCATGAATTACTACAAATGCAACTAAAATGAGCTTAAGTCTAAAAATAATGTGAGTAGAAAGGGTAGTAAAAATAATACTTTTACACACTTATCAATATCGATACCCCAACATTAATCTTGACCAAATATCCAAGGCCACATCGATAAAGCATCACATGTATCGGTATGATAGGGCCTGTAATGATAGATTTTATCTAGTTTTTACTCAAATTAAGGGCTTTAACCTTGTTCACTTGTTACCAAATTTTTCAAGTAGGTCTATAAACATCAAACCTATGCACATGTCAAGTTTCGTGCCATTTCAAGTCCTTTTACTATGATTTCATACATTAGTGTATCATAGGCCATTTTTAGTACTTTTATCATCACTCAACATTCCTTATCTCATACTTTAACTCTTTCAACATGGTGATCATCATATACACAAAAAATGGGCTAAATTAACATGCCTAGACCCTATGCCACCCTTCTAGGAGTTTAAGGACAAAGTTTACATTACATGTAACTTTGACTTGCTTCAAAGCGTCTTTGCTCCGATCCTTGTTCCAACGTACTTTTAACCTGAAAATGCATGAAAATGAGATGCATTAGGCTTATATAGCCTAGTGAGGTAGTCAAAAATAATAACATGCATTCCAATAGTATCATTAACATGTATAGCAATGTAAATACATCTCAAAACATGTTTTAACAATACTTACAATAATTTATTTTCCTTGGATTGACATGTTAATGTCGATACGTAAATTGCCAACCAACATCGCCAACAATAAATGGTCAATATCCTCCAACATCACCAATAAGACCAATACTAACACATCCTGCCAACATCGCCAAATAGAACCTTAGCTTAAGGACTGTAGTCCACTCCGTACCAATGAGCTCATGAATTCTATGGCACGCCAATTGTATCCCATGTGTATTTGTATCCAAGGATTCAATACTTAGGCCAATATCAATAACAATAACAATAGCAATAACAAAAATGATAATGGTAGTCATGACAATATCAATATAGCATTAACAATATACCATGATCATTATGGTCTTTCTCAATGTTTCAATGATATCAATGATAGTGCAATGATTCAATAATCAACTTGACAATGTTATAAGCTTACCAAAGCTTACCAATGATACCTTTAACAAAGTTTTCCTATATCCATACCTTGATTCCAATGATAGAAATACTATAGACCAATATAAAGAAATTGAGATAGGCACCTAGCCAATCTCAAGACTCTGACTACACTCACCGATACTTCCGAGGCTTCAAGGCTTTCGGATGACAATTCCTTTGTTTTTGAACTAGTTGGAATTAGAGGGATTCCGTGATTCTTTACCTTGATTGTCTTGAGCTACAAGGAAATAGAAATTACAAGCGTTCCAATATCTATAATAGATTCATAGAACTTAGTATCTATGAAAAGAAATAAATATTAAGCCTTGATATCCCTAGAAAATTCTAGGGTTCCTAACTTCATGAACTTGAAATTAAACATATATTTGATCATGGAATCAATATGCCAATAAGGGATTATATATTACCCGCTCGATAGCAATACTATAGTATAAAGAAATTGAAATAAAGCAAAGCTTGGATAGCTCTCCAATGGACATACTTGCTTGAGGTGTGTGGTTAGAGGAAGAAGATGAAGTGTTGGTGATAGATTTTCAACCGGTAAGTTTCTTTCTTTCTTTCTATCCCTTTCTTTAATTATTTAGCTTTACTTCGGGTGAAGAAACTTCACCCCAATTGCCCATGTATGTAACGATAAATCTTGAGGAGGGGCTAATCGCAAGGTTAGTCCTTCAACTCCCTATTTTTTACACTTTTGCCCCCTAACTTCCAATTTTCTCAATTTAGCCACTAAGATAAGTTTCAATGTTTACAATGCTATCCTTAATCAATATCAATACTTAATTGACCACTTGGTCAAAGGTCAACTTTATAACTTGACTTTTTGGTGTATGATTTTCAGTTGTCATAATTGAATTCTAACTATGCCTGATTTTAGGGTGTTACAACTCTCCCCCTTAAGAAAATTCATCCTCAAATTTTTTTATGAACCTAAGAGATATGTGTATTGATTCTTATGGTGTAATATTTTGTTTTGAAGTCCCTTAACTTCCCTTGCCAATACTTATACCAGTTTTTCCTCATACGTTAGATTGGGTTAGAGTTCCTATACTTTTAGAGCATCGATACATGGAATACATCGTGAATCTTGCTCAACTCCCAAGGAAAATCTAGTGGATAAGCCACAGTACCAACTCTTTTTGTCACCTCAAAAGGTCCAATGAATCGGGGACTTAGCTTCCCCTTTTTTCCAAAACAAAGAATCTTCTTCTATGGGGAGACTTCCAAAAAACCCTCTCACCAACTTCATACTGTATATCTCTCCTCTTGAGGTCAGCTTAGGCCTTTTATCGGTCAAAGGTGACCTCTAAATGGTCATGAATAATGGTAACCCGTTCTTCAATTTCCTGAAGTAAGTCAGGGACTTACATCTTGCCTTCATTGAGTTCAGACCAACATAACGGTGTTCTACATTTCCTTCCATATAATGCTTCATACGGTACCATCCCAATAGATGATTGATGACTATTATTGTAAGCAAACTAGATGAGAGGTAGAGACCTCTCCCAAGTCCAATCAAAATAAATAACACATGCACGAAGCATGTCTTCTAATATTTGAATTACCCTTTCTGATTGGACATCAGATTGTGGATGAAAAGCTATACTGAGGTTGACTCAGGTGCCCAGAGCTCCTTGTAATATTTTCCAAAATTGTGAAGCAAAATCAGGGTCTCAATCGGAGATGATTGACTTAGGTACTCCGTGGAGTCTCCTCACTTCCTTGATGTATAAATCATCTAACTTGGGAAAACTATAGTCCATTCTAATAGGTAAGAAATGAGCTGACTTGGTAAAACAGTCAACAATGACATAAATAGCATCATGCTTAGCTAGAGTCAACGGTAGACCAAAGATCAAGTCCATGGTTATCCTTTCTCATTTCCATTGAGGAAGTTCAATGGGTTGTAATAATCTTGTGGGGACATGATGCTCAGCCTTGACTTGCTGGCACGTAAGACACCACGATACAAACTCTTTAATATCCTTCTTCATACAAGGCAACCAATACAATACCCTAAGGTCCTTATACATCTTCACCAACCCCGGTAAATCGAGAAAGGACTACAATAAGCTTCTTTGAGAATGTTATTATAAAGGGATTCAGCATTTGGTATACAAATTCTATCATGGAAACACAAGAGTTTTTCAGAGTTAACTTTGAAATTAGGATCAAGATTACTCTGAAGTTTGGAAACAATGGCTTGCAATTTAGGGTCTTAATCATGCAATGATTTGGTTCCTAACACAATGGTAGACTAAAGTTGAAGTTCAGCTACTAAAGGTTGGTGTTTCTGTAACTTGAAATAAGCGTTGATAACTTGAAGAGCTAAAATGCAATAACGATATTGTAATTTTCAATACTATTGTCAATACTTGAGATTCAATATTCAATATTGATACTTACCAGGCGAAGGTTTGCGACTAAGTGCATCAGCTACAACGTTGGCTTGCCCGGGTGATAATCAATAACAAGGTCATAGTCCTTGAGAAGTTTCATCCATCTTTTTTGTTGAAGATTAAGCTCTTTCTGTGTCAATAGGAATTTGAGGCTCTTGTGATTGGTGTATAGGTAACATTTTTCTCCGTAGAGATAATGCCTCTGTATTGGCAAAGACAACCGAAGCCAACACAAGATCATGGGTAGGGTAGTTTGTTTCATGTGGCTTAAGTTGTCTCGATGCATAAGCAACAACTTTACCCTCTTGCATCAATACATATCCTAACGCCTTATGCGATGCATCACTATATACGGTGTAGTCTTTACCAAACTCAGGTTGGGTTAAGACTGGTGCATATATCAACACTTGCTTAAGCTGATCGAAACTGCATTGTTGTTTCTTGGTCTACTCAAAAGTGGTATCCTTTTGTAGAAGTTTGGTTAACGGTTATGCTATTATAGTGCAACGCCCTAAAAATGGGCCTAGATGTGAATCGTGTTGGACTGAAGGTTCGAGGGAACCGGTTTATGCAATTCGAATAGTTTTGGGAAAATAAGTTAAAAATTGATTTTTGAGGTAAAATAAAATATGAAAATAATGCTCTAAATTACTTAATTAATATTTTAAGTAAATTGGTGAACTCAATTTGAGGAAATTAAATCTGATTTTTGGACATTTAAGTCTAGTGACTAAATTGAAAATTTCAAAACTATTTTTGGTGACTTACCATTCTTTTTCTACAGATTTCTCTCTTAATTAAGGCTACTTTTAAAGTAATTTAAAAGGTTTATTAATTGGATAAATGAGGTTTTAATTAAAAAGATCTCTATTTTCTAAAAACACTTTCTCACGTAACTACTTTTCTCAAAATCTTTTCCCTCAACTTTCTCAGCAACCAAACTGAGATTTCTACTTTTAAATCTCCAGGAATCAATCTTTGTTGATTTCCTTTTAGATTTCTATTTGATTTCTTCAAATACCTTAGCAAATTCTTTTTGGATTTCATCAAAGCTTGGCCAATTAAGGAGAAATCAACAATTAGAGGTGATTTTCATTTCTCTTCTCTAATTAAAGGTTCTTTAATGAAATTCCCAAGTTCTTGATCCTTTGTTGTTGATTTATATTGTGGAATTGTGATTTGAACATTTACTTGTTAATTTAGTCGAGTTTTCTTGGAAAATTAATGGAAGATGAATTGGATATGTTTTGGTGATGGACTTAATTGATTTACATCTTAAATTAGATGTGTTTTAATATTGAAAGGATTGATTAATCAATGGAATCCCAAAACTATAAGGATTGCTAGTTTTTAGGTCGTTTATAGTTGGTTTTTGGTGCGATCTGGTTGTTGTGTTGTTGCTGGAGATATAAGGACATGATTAGGTTGTTGTTGGATGTTAATTGATGCTAGTAATGTATTAGAATCGTTAGATCTTGGCTAGGCTTTGTTTGAGTAAGGTTTGGTGGTGTTTTGTTGGTTTTAGAAAGGTGTTCGATTGATTCTTGTGAGGTGTTGTTGAGTTTGTTGGTTGCTGGGAGGTTTTGCTATAGAGATGTGTTTTAATCCTTTATTTTTGATTGGGTAAAGTAGGGGAGTTGAATCCTTTACCTATCGAAGAAGACGCGGGAGTTACGGAGGCTTGATTCACGCATCGACAATCGAGCGTTGGGCTGTTGGTGAGAGGAAAAGTATTTTACTACTGTTAAAAGGTTTGAAAAGGGTGTTGAGGGAGTTTAGATAAGGTTTGACACACCTATCTAAGCTCGAAAGTAAGTATCGACTGAGCTATCTCTCATTTTCGGTATTTTAAAATAAAATCTCATGCACATGTTTATGATTTTATTACTCATTGTTATGCACGTTTTGAAAGTGAAAGATGATGCAAATAATCTTTAATGATTACTCTTTAGAATATCATATGATTTATGCAGTTGTTTTGAGATTATAGAAATACATGATTTAATGTATTTGTGTTGGAATGATTTGATGCATATGTAAAACAATGAGGTAATGTTGGTTATTGAATTTATTGGCAAGTGGCTGTGTTTAAAATGTTATCGAATATAGTTGACCGGTCATAGGATTGAAAGTGCACTATAAAAAGTCACCTTATGTGTGTCGAGGGGTGTTAAAGTGTTTGTAATCTCCACCATGAGAACCGTAGTTATTGAGGTGGGTAAATGTTCCATTTTCTCCTACTCGTGGATTAATACATCCAAACCATAGAGGTGGGTAAATATTTTGCTACTCTGATTTGAATCGTTGAGGTGGTCAAGTGTGTCGTTACTCAAGTTGAGGTATGTATGTTAAGCGGTTATGGGGACCACTTGAGAATCCATGTATCTGATGTGTTTTATGAAGCGTAAGGTTACTGGTTTTGGGTCATTTGAAAGCCAATATATGAGATAATGTATCATGAGAAATAGATTATTTTGTATAATATGATTTATACATGTGTGGCTCTTTAAGCTTGTTATAAAGGTGTTGTGGTGTGACGCTTAAATAGAGGTAGAGATTGAATCCATGATACATGTATAGAAAATGAATTAAATGTGCATATTTTAAGATGACGTGAGAAGTGTGAGATGTTTTACCAAGAGATGTTTACACGTGATTTGAGCTAAATGGTTTTAAATGCATTAATGAGTGTTTTGTAGTTTCTCTCACTAAGCTTAATGCTTACGTTGTCTTTTCATAATCAATGCAAAGAAATATCTTTCTCGGATAGCACACGAGCGAGGAAGGATCCTAGGATTTGATACCTTTCAAAGTATGGTTTTAATACGTTCAAAGTAGTAATAAGAAGGCAATGTAACCAAAGGGTTTTGGGAGTTATATTTTGAAATACGCGGGGACCTGTACAGGCTCAAATTGTGCAATTTTGCCTTATAACTACTTGAGTCAAAATATTTTTTTAACAAGAGTGACTTGGATTCTCGTTGGGAGATAGCCTAATTGTTTTGTTTTGTTGTATTATCATGTTTAGACTCATATTGTCAAGTATGGGACCAAGACGAGAGACGAGAGATCACATGGGTAGTGTTGTGGATACGCATGATGAAGAGTTGCCTCCTCCCCCACTGATTCCTCCTGCTGGTGTTGGAGTTGAGGGAGGTGCACCTCAGGCACCACAAGTACCTATTTTTGGTGATATGGCACCTTTGGTGCAAGCGATGACGGGAGCTTTTCAGGCGGCCATAGCTGGAGTGCATGTACCTACACCGGCGCCTGCAGTTGTTAACACTGGGTTACCTTTAAAGTGTTTGCATAGCTTGGGTGGTGTTGATTTTAGAGGTTTGGTTCCTAAAGCAGCCGGGAATGATTTGCGAGTACAAAAAGAATCCTTGACCATATAGAGTGTACTGATGTACGCATGCTGGGATATATCATATCGTTGCTTTAGGGTGATGTATATAGTTGGTGGACAATTATGATCGTAGGTATAGAACCTACTAATGTTACACGGGAATTCTTCTGTGAGGTTTTTAAGAAGAAGTATTTGGGGACTCGATACAAGGATGTGAAGAAGAGAGAATTCATGGCTTTGGAGCAAGTAAACATGTCTGTTTCCAAGTATGAGATCTAGTTTGTTAATTGAGTAAATATGCTCCTGAGTTGGTTTCGGACGAGCGAGAGAGGTGTGATCGATTTTGTTTCAGGTTCATCAAAGAAGTGAAGACGTACATGTTGGCCACCGATTATACAGAGTTTGATGTTCTGGTGTCGTGGGCAAAGGACATAGAACAGAATCTGCGTTTGTCTGTTTGCTTTGTGGGTTCTTTGTCTAGTAAGAGGAGCGCAGAGTCTGATGCTGGCTGAGATCGTTATAAGAGGCATATAGATAGGAGGTACCGCCCGGATCAGAGGCGTGGAGGATTTGGTGCTAGACATGGATTTTAGGGTCAGAATGCTCATGCTGGAGTTCTCGAATGTAGGAGATGCGGCTGGAGGCATTCAGGAGAGTGCTGGGGGTGCTATAGGCACTTGCTGGAGTTGTGGATCGAGGGATCATCTTCGTAGGGATTGTACGCATTTAGCCAGAGAGGGTCTGGCTAATTTACCTATTGCTGGAGTGTAGAGAGGCCGCGGGCACTATCGTGGACATTTCTAGCATAGGGATGATGGAAAGAGAGTAGTAGCGCTTACTGTGGCAGTTCAGTCAGAGGATGGTAGACCGGCAAGGGTTTTTGCTCACTGTGTTGGGAGGAATAATACCGACATGATCGCATGTACCTTTACCTTGTAGTCAATACCATTGTTATCTTTGATTGATTCTAGTTCCATACATTCTTACATTTTGCACGAGCTTGCATGTTTGTTAGATTTACCTGTTGAGTTGTTAGAAGTTGGTACGTGGGCAACCAGTTCTTTTGGTGAGACGGTTGTGGCTAGGAAGTTGTATAGGAGTTGTCCTTTGATGCTTCAAGGGCATGTGTTTGACAATGATCTAATAGAGTTACTGTTTCACGGTTTTGATGTGATTCTGGGTATGGATTTGTTGTCCAAACACAAGGCTATTGATAAGTGTTCAAAATTACTATTTTTCTGACCCTTTTTACTCATATTATTGTTAGACTTAGGCCCATATTAGTTGCATAATTAGCCATTCATGCATTAATCCATGTTTTCTTCCATCGTTGAGCTTGATTACATAACTTGGTAGTTTTTGTGGGTAAAGTTGCTGCTTTGGTGTGTTTTGTGTGTATGTGCAGGATCATTTGCCAAAGCAGGGCTAGAGCTAGTGCTAGGGAGATACATGAAGGAGATGCCGAGCTAGTTGCCAGGGCAATGCATGAAGGAGATGCCGAGCTAGTTGCCAGGGCAATACATTAAGGAGACGCCGAGCCAGTTGCCATGGCAATTGTCGACAAGAGCAAAGGTGATATGGTAGTCGAAATTGATGACTAGGCAAGCCCAAGATGATGTGGAGCAAAGCCCAATCCCAAAGGAATTTGATTTCCATAAAGAGATTAAAGAAGAATTAAATTCCAAGAAGATAGGAGAAGTTCTAGTAGGAATATAATTATAATAAAGAATTATATTCTTTAAAGATAATTTAATTCCAACTTAACTTCCTCTAGCCCTATAAATAATAGAGAGATTTCGACAATCCATAGAGAGAGCAAAGAGAGGGGAATTTTGACAAGCATCAAGGAGGGCAAGAGGAGAGAATTTTTGACAAGCATCCAGGGCAAGGAGGATTTCGACAAGCCTCCTTCTTCATCATTTTCTTTCTTGTTCGATTGGGTTCATGCTAGGGATTATTTATCTTGTGTTTCTTTGGAACCTAGCCATGAACTAAATCCATTGGGCTATGGTTATTGTGTTTTGTTGTTGTGAGAAACTATTGGTTTTTGTTTAGGTAATAAGAGTTTGCACTTTTCTATTCAAGGTTTATTCATTCTTGGTTCTTATTCTTCTTTACGAGTGAATTGGGAGAGGATCTCGTGATTTCATCTATTTATCTAATATCGGGAGAGTTAGATTCAAGAAACAAATGAATATGATCTTTATTCAATCTATTGATGGTGAAGATTAATCCGGCTTAGGAATAAGTTAAGGATTTCAACGGCTAAGAGGAGCGCAAGATTGGTTGTTGTTCACCCTTGATTTACGCAGGGATGTATTATCAAGGCATGCACAAGTAGCTAGAGTTTCGACTTAGGGATAAGAAGAAACCATTGAAGAACACTCTGCCGAACCTTGAAGTTGCTGCCCAGACGCCCAAGTAGTTGCCCAACTAGTTGCCCAGACAACCATCGATTAGTTGCCAAGGCAACCCCGTTGTGCAAGTTGCTACGGCAACTGAGTTTCCCGTGCACTCTTTTACCAAGACGATCCAATCGGCTATCACACCTCAACTCACGATAACCTGGCATATCTCTCTCTCATTTGATCTCATCTATTCTTTTACTTCATTGCTTTCAAGATTAGTTATTAGTTAAAACTCCTATAATCCTTTATTTGTGTTTTTACTTTTTACAGTGCAAGAGACTAGATTCTTGAAGTGGCACCAATCCATGTGGAGACGATATCTTTTATACTATAACTTGCAACGTGTATACTTGCACAATTCCGTAGCACTTATTACGCGCAACAAGTTTTTGGCACCGTTGCCGGGGATTGGCAATAGCGACTTTGTTTTTATTTTCTTGCACTTTCTTTTTACTTTTCTTGTTTAAAATTCAAAGGGCTAACAAACTTTGGTTTTGCATTGGTATATGACCAGGGCGAGACCAACTACACCAGAATATCCCTTTGATCCAGAAATTGAACGAACCTTACAAAGACTTAGACGAAGGATAAGAGTAGCAATGTCTAATCAAGACGGCAATATGAATCAAGATGTTCCAGTAGGAGGAGGAGTGATTCTTGCACGAAACATAACTATTCGAGACTATCTTGAAGAAGATCTAGATGGACTTAATCGAGGAGTTGTCACACCTGAAATTGAAGCCGACCACTTTGAGTTAAAACCGATAATGTTTAATATGATCAACACAATTGGTCAATTTGGCGGCTCAGCAACTGAAGATGCATGGCAAGATCTGAAATCTTTCCTCGAGATTTGCAACTCGTTCAAAATACACGGAGTCACCCCCGATGTTTTACGATTAAGATTATTCCCCTATTCACTGAGGGATAGGGCGAAAGCATGGTTGAATAGCATTCCTTCTGGATCAATAGCATCTTGGACCGATCTTTGTCGTGATTTCCTTGCTCGGTTTAATCCTACAAATTTGACTGATAAGCTTCGTAACGACATTACTTCTTTTCAGCAGGCAGATGATGAATCCATGTACGAGGCTTGGGAGCGATATAGAGAACTTCTACACAAATGTCCCCTACACGGATTCCCGGTGTGGACTCAAGTAACAATGTTTTACAATGCCGTGAATACACCAACAAGGATGATGCTAGATGCCTCGGCAAACGGCATACTCCTAGATAAGTCACCGGAGGAAGCAATGCAAATTTTAAACAGGCTGGCCAAGAATGATTATCAATTCCCATCTACTAGAAGAGGAGGAGTTAGACGCCAAGCCACAATACATGAACTAGGATCATCAGATTCAATTTCGGCACAATTGGCCACTTTAACCAAGATGGTCCAGAACATGCCTCGGCAACTTGCGATAAGCATGCCTCGGCAACCCCAATTGATAATGCCTCGGCAACTCCAGTTGTCCCGGCAATGCCGTCAATCAGGTTTCAAACCAATGAAAGGATCGAAGATATCCGACTTCCACCACCATTCCCACAAAGGTTGAAGCGACAAAAGCAAGAATACCAATTCAAGAAGTTTCTTGATATCCTAAAGCAAGTCCACATCAACTTGCCATTGGTGGAAGCAATTGAACAAATGCCAAACTATGCCAAGTTTCTTAAAGACATTGTGTCCAAGAGAACAAGGCTAAGAGAGTTTGAAACAGTTGCCGTAACAGAGGGATGCATGGCAATGTTGCACAATCGTATGCCACCCAAGTTGAAGGATCCCGGAAGTTTCACAATACCCTGTTCCATTGGAAATCACTATGCCGGGAAAGCATTATGCGACCTTGAGGCTAGCATAAACTTGATGCCTAAATTGGTTTTCCAGAAACTAGGAATCGGGAAGGCAAGACCTACAACAGTTATGTTACAGCTAGCCGACAGATCCTATGTGCATCCAGAGGGAAAAATCGAGGACATACTGGTAAAAGTTGATAAATTTATTTTTCCCGCTGACTTTATTGTTTTGGATTGTGAAGCAGATGAGCATGCACCTATCATTCTCGGGAGAGCATTCCTAGCAACAGGGAGAACCTTGATCGATGTTGAAAAGGGAGAACTCACAATGAGGGTGAATGACCAGCAAGTTAAACTAAATGTGTTCCAAACACTAAGGCATGCCGATGATCCAAAAGATTGCCAACTTCTTCATGCCATGATAGAGTTTAACTTCGACAAGGAATTTAGTTGCCTCGGCAACTACATTGCCGATCAAGAGCAACCTGAGGAGTATGAAGAACCGGTCGATGAGAAACAACAAGA